>CM057826.1:146030974-147389640 GCA_030068075.1 Paguma larvata
GGAGGGTGTCCCTGAGCAATGGCTGGGTGCCGGCCGCACCAGAAATGTTCATGGAACCTGCTGCTGCCAATGTTCAGAGACTTGCAGCTGGGTGCAAACCACAGCAGAAAAAGTTCACACTATTGTGTAACAGCAGCATTTCCGGGACTATGGAAAATCACTCATGGTCCAAGGACCTTCCGGACCCACTCTTCTCCTGGGAATTCACCCTTCCCACCAGCACCACTAGGTATTTTGAACTGCATAGTTTCAGACACTGAGTTCCCCCTGTTTATAGAGTCTTAATGAAATTTAAGCCCCCCTCCTCTTTCTCCTTTCTCTTTTTTAGTTCAGTCCCTTGGCTGTTTCCACTTTTCTACTTTCTCTCCAGCTGATTTTGTGAGGTGTGCTTTTCCTGTAATCTCCCCCCACCCCAGCTCTGTCCTCTCTCTGCAGCAAAAGCAGTTCCCTGCCCTCTGTGGCTCCTCTCTCCCCCAGTTTCCCTCTTCATGCCACGTTCCTGCTGAGTTTTGTAGTTCACGTTGTGCAGATTATTGTGTTATTCCTCAAATCCTTTTCCTAGGTGTGCAAGATTGTTTATGTTGATCTGGCTGTATTTCATGTACCCAAGAACAGAAAAAAGACTTCCATGCTGTTCTGCCATCTTGGCTCCTCTTGTTACCGATATTTGTGGAGAAGAATTTCAAGATCTTCCCTTGCCCTGATAATGTAATCTTATGCAGGCTGTGGACCTAACTATCATAGATTGGTGGAGGAGATACCTAGTGCTGTCTGGTTGTTTCTATGACCTTGCTAGTCCCAAAACATCTAGTTTATTTCCTATTAGTCTTTTTCCTTCACAATTTTGGGTACTTGCTTTTTTTGGGGGGGGGTCTTCAATACCTGAGAGTCACTGATGAAGTGTCCCAAATTCAATGCCTATAGCAAACTGGAGTTGGAAAAGATCTGTAGAAGTGGACAAAAGGATGGATAAACTAGGGGATGCAATGGGGGGTGTGCCAAGGATCAAGGGAACTGAACGGAAGCTCTAAGGTGGGAAAGGAAGAGGAAAAAGAAGGGAATGCCTAGGAAGGAAGAAATCTTAAGTGTAGTCAGATTGGGGAGATCTTTAAATATTTTAATACATTTGATAGCTTCTTTTCAGACTCAGATTAGAAAAGAAGATGTAATCCCAAATCGTCCTCAGTAACACCATTCCAACAAGGAGGGGATGGTTAGAGTTGGGAGAGCATACAGTCAGCGTGGATTCAAATAAGGGTTTAGGTCATTAGAGAAGTGACCATGGGTAAAACGGACAAACTGGAAGAACAGAGGAGCTTTAAAAAACAGCTCCTCTCAGGGTCTGATAGTATCTTCCAATTACTTTCCAACATTAGTTTCTGGTCACAAAATTCTCACAATAAAAATATCCTTTCAAATATCGTATTAACTTTCAAACCAAAATAAACTGTAAATATTTGTGAAAGTATTAAACTTTTTTTCAAAAAATCATTTCTTCCTTTTTTATTTTATACCAAAGATACACCTTTCAAGGGACTCAGAACCAAGCTAATTTGTTTGTTATGACTTAATCATGAACTCAATACATGTCTCAAAAGACAGTACATAACATGCATCCACTCAAGGTCCCAAACCACTCCCAAAGATAGCCAACAGAAAGACTTAGACAATCTTCCCATAGCTGGCAATGGAGAGTAGGAGGTAACTGCAGCAGGGATATAACATTTTACTATAACCATATTTTGGTGCCCTCTGCCTGACATTTGGCTTCTCATATAGGTAAGATGCAACTACCTGTGAGCCCTGGCAGGCAGAAAGCCAAGCCAACTTCTCAGGATGCCAATACGAGCAAAAAGAAAGCAAGAGCTGTCCCTGGGAAAGCTCAGTAGTAAACTTGTACCCCAAAAGAAAATTTAACCAGAGTCCAAATCTAAAGAACTCACATTTAAAATATTTTTATCATGCTAGTATGAATTTAAGAAAGTAGCAACAGAGAGGAGGGTTTTGTTTTGTTTTACTTTCCTTTTTTCTCTCTACTGGGCACTACAGACAGGGTTGCAGGAGAGATGACTCTGATGATAATTCTTACTTTCTGCCAACTTCTGCCAGTTTTCCCAGAATCTCTCTGCATGTGCCAGAACTAATGTGGCCTTTCATTTATCCCTTTTCAGGTCCCAACTGTATGGAAGAAGTGAACATATTTTCTCTCTACCCTTTCATTTTTTGCCTAGGACCCTTACAACAATAAAAAACAAACAAACACAAATTTACTTAATGTAAGTTTTATGTGACACGAGAGCCTTCGTAAGGAAATAAAGATCTGTAGAAATGAGTAAAACTGAGAGTTTTTATGCTAGATTTGATTAAGAGTGGGAGGCACGGAAAAATATGATAGGAGAAGAGTCAGAGCTAAGTGAACTAAAGTGGAGGAAATTAGCGAGGTGTATGTGTTCAGATTCTTTTCTGTGTCTTCTCATCTCTGGAGTTACAGATACTTCTTTCCTCTGCGTATGAAGGTTTTATGAACTACTTCATAGGGGACTAAGAAAGTCTTTCCTACACATGTCATTTCTCAGCTTCCTTCTGGTTGAAATATCCAGGCTAACTCATAACCTGTCATGAGAAAAATCTCATTCTCTTACAACTTTTCACCTAAAAGTTTTAGTGTCTATTACTGATTACTGCTTGAATTAGTTGGAGAACAAATGATGAAAAATAGATGATTAAAAATGATGACTTTTCTGGAGTGCTAGAGGGGCTCAGTCATTTAAGTGTTTGACTTCAGCTCGGGTCATGATCTCATGGTCCATGGGTTAGAGCCCCGTGGAGGGCTCTGTGCTGACAGCTTGGAGCCTGAAACCTGCTTCATATTTTTTCTTCCATTCTCTCTGTCCCTTGTCGAGTCATGCTGTGTAATTCTCTCTCTCTCTTTCTCACTCTCTCTCAAATACATAAACACTAAAAAAATTTCTTATGATGAATTTTCTATCATTTTTCTTTCATTCCTTATTTACCATCTGTCACTCTTCTAAAGAAAAAAAATGTTTTTAATTTTTATTTTCTCAGGTAATAAAATATATCTATAGTCAGGGAACCAAAATATCTCCAGGAAATTTTCATAAAGCATACAACTTCTGAAATATATAAACCGATACCATTTTGCCAATATAAATTTAACCAAGAGCAGCCTAAGAGTGTTTATTTTTTAGCAATCCTTCCTAGGTAACTATGACATGTGTAGATGGACACATCAAACAAATATAATTAAGAGTATCATGTCTCTTTCTTTAATGATAAAGAACAAAAAAATTGGGGATATTTCCATGGATCATTTTGGGAAAACAAAGAACATTTTATGTGTAAAGAGGCAAAAGTTTTATTTTATGATAATCATTTATTTATTTTTACAATTTCATATTGGTATGGTAAAAACTAAGATTTGTCAGTGAGTATTTGGGGACATAATTAACTAAGATCACATATGACTGAGAAATAATACCAGCCATTTATCTAATCCAAGTACCAATAAAACATTGTTATTAGAATTTAAAAAGAAGAGGGCATGATTGAAAATATTTAAGAAACCTTTGTATTATTTTCAAACAATTAAGGATAGAAAGAAGTCAATGTAAAGCCAAGAAAGTTATTTCAATGTAACATAAACTCTAGGTAGATTATATACAAAATAATACAAAATCTTTCACATGGCAGGCTCCAGCAAATAAGCCAAAGAAGAAAGTTCATCCCAAATTTGATTATTTCTGTTTCGATTTTAATATATTTCATAGCTTCTTTTCACTCAGTTCACAAGCATTTGTCTTGACACAAATAGAGGTAAAGGACTTTCTGAATTATAGACAGGTAAACATGCAGACACTTGTGTCTTATAGTTTCAGATCTCTTCCTGGTGTCTTTCTGGAAATACTATTTACTCAATTGACCACTGCTTATCTTTGCAAAATGTGCTGAGATGTATCTCCCTCAAGGACTTTGTCCCTGAGCTAGGTGTCTCTTCTGAGGATTGTTTATCGATGCATGCACATCTCTAGAATGTCCTTAGCCTACTGCATTATTTTTGTTTGCATTATCTTCTGCATCAAAACTAAATAGTCTGATCCTTCAGGAAAGTGATGTGTAAATTTTATCTAAGTAGCTCAAATGCTTTCTATGGTACTGTACCTGTTGACGTGCTTCATTCTTCTTATTTTCAGTGAATAAAATAGAGAACATAATTTTTAAAAATGAAAATAATTTAAAGCATCTGAAAAAATAGAAATGATTATTTCAGAAAATAATACCGCATATGGAGAGATTTTTTGTTATAGGGGATCACTGAATAAGAAACATAACGCCTATGCATTAGCTGGGTTTAATGCTATTATCTGACCTTTGAATCAGTCAGTTCGGCACCTCAGATTTTATTTCCTTCGTTGTTGTGAGTACTTTTTGTCTCAAGTCATTCCAAAGTTAAGAATGAGGTAACTGTTGAGAAAATCTATTGTGATGAGTAAGATACTATATTATTGACAGATATTAATGTTAAAAGAGGTAAGCCCCTTGGCCAATTGTTTTCTGCAGCAATCTCATAAAAGCCTGTTTCATGTCCTTGTTCTTCAGGCTGTAGATTACAGGGTTGAGAATTGGAGGTATCACAGTGTAAATCACAGAAAGCAACCTGTCAATAACTAGGGGTGGATTTGAGGGTTGTTTGAGATAAACGAAATAAGCAGTTATAATAAAAAGAGTAAAAACAACGAGATGGGGAAAGCATGTGGAGAAAGCTTTTGACTGACCTTTTGTGGTAGGAATCTTGAGCACAGTGGAGAAAATGTAAACATAAGAGACCACAATACAGATGAAACAAGACATGCCTAAACACGCACCTATTCCCATACTTGTATACACTACCAGGAGCGTTTCAGGGCAGGAGATCCTTAGCAATGAGGAAACATCACAGAAAAACTGAGGGATCACATTGGAGCCACAGAATGGCATGGAAAATATGTCAGCAGTATACACAGCTCCAAAAAGTCCTCCAATCGCCCAGGAAACTCCTGCCATCAGTGCACAGGTACCAGCGTTCATGATGACCTCATAGTGCAGGGGACAGCATATGGCTACATAGCGATCATAGGACATGGCAGTGAGGACAAATATCTCACCTGCTGAGAAGGAAGTCATTAAAAGTAGCTGGAAGGCACAACCTAAAAGGGAGATGGAATTGCTGTAAATTAGGCTGTTGACAATGAATTTGGGGATTGGGACAGACACAAGGAAGACATCCAGGAATGACAAATTCTTCGGGAAAAAGTACATTGGTGTTTGTAGCTGCCGGTCGAGGGTAATGAGAGTGATGATGAGAAGGTTACTCATCAGGACAGCCAGGTAAATGACTAGGAAGAGCACACCATACAATATCTGAAGCTCTTGGATGTCAGAAAATCCCACAAGCAGAAATCCTGTCACCAAGGTGTCATTTTCCATGCTAGATTCTCTTCACGACCTGTCAAGACAAGGAGATATATATTTTTTTAATAAAAGCATTTTTACCATCTGACAAGAAGTATATTGATATACAGAATCATTTAATTGAAAAAAGAGCCATGTAACTAACTTAAATACTTCTGTAGTAGTTCAATCTCCTTTTTTTTTTAAGTAAAGGAATTCCATAAGTAATATGTGAACTCAATCTTCATGAGTTATATTTGATTTTGGACATTCAAATTTGACTTACTACCAGAAGTTTATAAGTTGACTAAATATGGAAGTTTCCCAACACTTAGGTACTTGCCTTAGACTGGTATTGTCCCATTCATAATGACAAATCCTTTTGCTTTCTGAAAAACAATCCAAAGTTCTATGTCTTTATTATGTCTTAGTATTACTAATAATCCAACAGGAGCAAACTATCAATTCTCATTTGTTGCTAACAATTATGAACTCTCATTATACTCTACTAAAAAATCCAACATAAGCAACTAAACTTTTCTAACCTTATGGACATAAATAAAGGAATATAAATAAGGATTCTTTGTTCAACGTTTGTATTGAGCTCATGCAATTCACACATGTTGAACATTTCATTTACATATGGGTAGGAAATAAATTAATTATTTAGCAAAACTTCATTTCCATTGAATACACATATGTATAGAAAGCCATGTTATTATGGGTTATTCCTAGTGGTTGATTTTTTAAAAATTTACTTTAAATTTGTATTTAAATACCAGCTAGTTAACATAGAATATAATATCAATTTCAGCTACACAATATAGTGATTTAATGCTTTCATAAAACAACTAGTGCTCATAACAATCAACACATTCCTTAATCTCCATCACCTAATGAATTATCACTTCAAAGTGTCAGAATGTCTAAAATGAACACAGGAAACAACAGGTGTTGGCAAAATTGAAGAGAAAAGGGAATATTCCCGCACTGTTGGTGGGAATGCAAACTGGTGCAGCTGTTGTGGAAGACAGTATACAAGTTCCTTAGAAATTCAAAAATAGAACTGCCTTATAATCTAGCAATTGCATTACTAGGTATTTACTCAAGTAACACAAAAATACTAATTCAAAGGGGTTCATGCAACTCGATGTTTATAGCAGCCTTATCTATAATAGCTAAATCATGGAAATAACCCATGTGTACATAGATGAATGGGTATAGAAGATATGGTACATAAATATACAATGGAATATTACTCATGTATGAAGAAGAATTAAATCTTGTCACGTGCAGAGACATGGATGAAGCTAGAGAGTATTACGTTAAGTGAAATGAGTCAAAGAAAGACAAATACCTATGATTTCACTTATATGTGGAATTTAAGAAACAAACAAATAAGCAAAAGAAAATAAAAAAAGAGAGTGATTTGTTTATATATTAAAGGTTATTTTAGAATTCTTCATGACAAAATGCCTTCTCCATTCTTACTGATTAAATAGGTTTTCTTCATTATATCATTTTGTGTGTAATTTATTTTGTACTACTGTCAAATATCTTCTCTAGAATTCAAAATGTTTTCCTAACTTATTAGTTACTATTGTATAATTATTTGTTATATATTGAAAATATGAAAAGAGTTTCACATATATCAAACACCAAACTGGATGGCAGAAATTTATAATAAAAAAAAAATGGGATGCCTAGGTGGCTCAGTTGGTTTTAGTTCAGGTCATGATCCCCTGGTTTGTGAATTCGAGCCCCACCTCGGACTCTGTGCTGACAGCATGGAGTCTGCTTGGGATTATTGGTCTCCCTCTCTCTCTGTCCCCTCCCTGTTTGCTCTCCCTCTCTCTCTCTCTCTCTCTTTCTCTCAAAAATAAACATTTAAAAATGTAAAAAAAAAGAGTGTTTTCTGGGAGCTTTCTGTCAATGTAAGGAGACACACAATGAGGAACAAATAAATATTTAAATGACAGAAAAAGTCATATGTTAATGGGTGTCATTAAAAAATCTTTAAAGGGTATTATTTTGGAGACTATCCATGTGGTTGCTGAAGACTGCAGGTTGGGAAGGGCTCTCTTTAAGTGTTTCCTAGTAATTAAAATCTAAATGAAAAGAAGGACACTATACAACAAAAACTACTGGAGGGAATCCTTTAAGAAGCATATGATAAAATAATAAAGCAAAAGCAATGAACATTTGGGTTATACATGCAGGAAACACATGTGGTTATCTTGAAGAATGCATAATAGAGAATATAAATAATTTTGAAGACATTTATCAGCTTATTCCAAATATCAGTGTGGAGAAATACACAAAGATAGACCAAAAGAGGAGGCAGGTAGAAAAATTGGATGTTGAGTCTCATTGATTTTGGTGTCTACCCTAAATTTCTGTACTATCTACAGTATTTATTTATTTTTTATTTTGGAACAGAGAATATTTAATATTTTACTAATACAAAATTGAGATTCATAACTTAAAATAATTCCATTTTTCGAATATCTGGACAAAGGTTTACTTATTACATAATTCCAACAAGGACTCCTGAGAGTGGAAATTTTTCTCCCCACCTCCCCCCAAAAATATTTTAACTTACCAGTTGATTACTTGAAATTAATACAAAACTAGAGCTTCATTTGGAAACTGTCATTATAACACAGTTGTATTTCTAGTATTCTGTTTAAGGAATAAAATATTTCCAAGATGTGACACTTTCTTAACATGGAAAAATGATTATTAAATATAATCAGTAAAGTCATTTGTCCTTTATTTCAAATGTGAGGTTATTTAAAACATTCTGCAGTCAGTGTCTCTACAACAAATTATTTTTAAGGCATGTGATTATATCTTTGAATTCCCAAAAGAAGAAATTCTTAAATGCTTTCTGAATAGCCTTATTAAGTGATTATCTCTTAAGAATATTTGGATTGTAATTACTGGTATTTTTAATAGGCAGAACTGCTCAATTCCCAGAAAATATTGTGTAATACATTATAGAGGACATGATTCACAGTTCTCCTAGAATAATGATAAAGCACTTAAATATTTCCTTAATTCCACTTAATAATACACTATAACCTGTGTTCATTATTATAATTGTTACCAATAACTTGAGCACTTTGCTAAACATGAATATGGCTAATTACTAACTCGATGAGTCTCTGAAGTTCAAAAATGTTCTTTTATTCAGTTGACTTGGTGAATCAGATGTGTATTATGCTTTGATAATCTTTGCTATAAGCTGGCCATCTAACGTAGAAAGCAAAATAAATTTTCTGGTTATCTGTTAATTAAAAACTATCACTGTAGGTTAATAAAACTGAAATCATTTTTAAAGCCATAGCAGTAGGAATTTGGAAGTGACACTCTGTGTGTGTATTTGGGTGTCTAACAGAATTTACTAGCATTAGTTGAACACTTTTATCTAGTTCCTTTCAAAAAATTTTGAGTAATAGTGGCACAATTGGCAAAATGTCATATGTCTACTACATATTTCCAAAAAAATAAAATATATTCTAATTACATATTTTTGAAATATTGACTTTTTCATAAATATGATCCAAATTAATTTTTGTCTGAGGGAAGGAAATTTCAAAATACAAATTAGACGTGCAGTTTGTGTTAAGATACAGAATTTTAGTATGTAGGATAAATAGGTCTCAAAATGGTCAATTAAAAATGTACATGATTTATTAAATTATGAGCATATTAATTTGATATTAAATATGAGTTTAAAATAATTTAGAAATTATTGAAAAATATGCATGGTTTCTCTGTTATAATTGGTTTGCTCTAATACATCCTAATTTTTAAAATAAATTCAAACTTACAAAAATGTTGCAAGGATATTGCAAAAACTCTCAAACAACCTTTGCCCTGAGTGCTTCTTCATCTCTTGTTACATTCTTTGTTTTAAAATCTAGTTTGCCCAATATCAGTATTGTTACGCTGGCTTTCTCTGGATGTCTATTTGCATGATAAATGTTTCTCTACCCTCTCAGTTTCAATCTGCAGGTGACTATGTATGAAATGAGTCTCTTGTAGGCAGCATATGGATGGGTCGTCTTCTTTTATCCATTCAGATTCCCTGTGTCTTTGGTTTGGAGTCCATTTACATGCAGAGTGATTATTGATAGATATGATTTTAGTGCAATTTTTCTTTGTTTTCTCATTGGTTCTGGAGATTTTCATTGATCTTTTAATATCTTTATCACTTTTGGCCTTTTCTTTAAATTCAAAGAGTTCCTTTTAATATTTCTTGCAGTGGTTTTTTAGTGGTCACAAACGTCTTTAGTTTTTGTTTGGGAAGCTCTTTATCTCTCCTATTCTGAAAGACAAGCTTGCTGGATAGAGTATTCTTAGCTGCAAATTTTTTCCATTTAGGTCATTGAATATATCCTGCCACTCTCTTGTCAGCTTGTCAAGTTTCTGTTGAGGAATCTCCACACTTGTGAGTTAAGGCCTGCTTTGGTCTTGCTCCTTTTAAGATTTTTTTATCACTATATTTTGTAAAGTTAATTATATTATGTATTAATGTTGGCCTGCTTTTGTTTATTTTTATGGAAGTCTCTGTGCCTCCTGGATCTAGATGTCTTTTTCCTTCCCCAGATTAGGGATGATTTCTGCTATTTTTTCTTGAAAAAAATTTTCTTCCCCTTTTTCTCTCTCTTCTTCTTTCAGGACTCTATTAATATGAATAGTGTTATATTTGATGGGTTCCCCGAGTTTCCTTAGTCTATTCTTATGTGGCATAATTTTTTTCTCATTTTTGTTCAGCTTCATAATTGTCTATTATTTAATCTTCTAGACCTCTAATTCATACCTCTGCTTCTTCCAGCCTCCTATCCATGCTTCAAGCATGTTTCCAATTTCCTTTATTGCACTCTTTATCTCTGTTTGAGTCTCTTGTAACTCTTTTATCTCTGTGTAAGGGTCTCACTAATGTCTTCTATTCTTTTCTCAAGCCGAGTGAATATCCTTATGATTGTTGCTTTAAATTCTGAAACACTTATGTTTCGGAATCAGGTATATCAGTTTGACTTAGATCGTTGGCAGTGGACTTATTTGTCCTCTCATTGGAATAAATCCCTTCATCTTGGCATTTTGTTTATTCTCACTTTCTCTGTGTTAAAAAAGCCTATTATGTCTCTTGTTTCTGAAAGTAATGGCCTTATAAAGAAGTTGCCATGGAGTGGCCAGGGTTTGGTGCTTCAGTGAGTGTCTCTGGTGTGTGCTGTATGTACCCTGCTGTTATGTTTTAACTGCTCTTTCCTTTAGGCCAGTTGTCTGCAGAGGCTCTGCTTGCCTGCTATGGGCAGCGTTTGATGCCTGACCTGAATGTGATGACTTTTAAGTAGGTGAACTCTTGTCTGCTTGTAATATGAGGCCTGACAACAAATCCACCAGAACCCGGGCCCTGCAGAACTCTCTGCTGTGAGCAGGGGTTTGTGGAGGTCTTCTGGAGCAAGGGGTCACTGGATTGGGACTAAGGCACGCTTGACTGAGGACAGCCCAGTCAGAGCACCAAGTGGTTGAGCTCAGTGTAAGTGCTGTGCTGCTTCCCAAAGGTGGTCTATGTTTATACTTAAGGGAAGTGGAGAAAAATAGTACCAGACACCTCCTTTGCTTCTGAAGATGTAACTTAGTGAAAGCTTCTCCTGGATGTCCTCTGAGATGTGTTCTCCCTCATGTGCCTCAGGCATTCTTAACATCACTGTGTATGTACTGTCTGATCCTGTATAGTTTGTCTGCTTCTCTCCACGAACAACACAGTGTCCTCCAGGCTGTATCCCAGCCAAACCCTGTGACCTTTGAAATGTCAGACTTTAACCCCAGTGGTTCTAAGAACTTACAAAATTCAGACCCTCTCATTTTACAAGGCAATGGCTTTGTGGAAATATTCTCTTTCATTCCCTTCTCTCTCATCCTTCAACTTGACCATGACTCCCTCCCCAGGTCCAGAATTCATGATTAGTTTCTCCCTAAAATGTATCTGAACATCCTACCTTCTTCAATGTGGCCTCTCCTCTCCCTCTCATTATAGAATTTGTTCTGGGTACTATAGTTGCCCTAGGAAATAAAATATAATCAAATAACTTAGCTAACTCCACATACAATTAATAATCTGCTTCTTATAAAATGTAATAATATTTGCATGATATACGATCATGTATTTCTCCTTGATTCATTTATTGTCAGATATAATACTTGTACATATATTATAAACCCTACAAAGCAATGCTATAATTTTAGTTTTTAAATAGTTATAGAAGTTATAAAGAAATTAAGAAGGAATAGTTTGAATAAGAACACAAGTCAGATATTTATTGATACATAGATATTTTATGCTATTCACTATTTTCTTTAGGAGTGGAGTTTATATCTTATATCAGTTCTTTCAGTCTGAAAGATTTACTGTGGTATTCTTTGTAGTACAGTTGGCCATCTACAAAATCTCTTAATCTTTAATATCACCTTTATATTTTCTTTAAACTTTAATCATATTTTTGGGGAATTAAAAATTTCAGTTGCAGGGCACCTGGGTGGCTCATTTGGTCAAGCGTCCAACTTCTGCTTAGGTTATGATCTCACAGTTCATGAGTTTCAGCTCCACCTAAGGTTCTGTGCTGACAGCTCAGAGCTTGGACTCTGCTTCGGATTCTGTGTCTCCCTCTCTCTATGCCTCCCCTGCTTGCACTCTGTCTCTTTCCGTCTCTCAAAAATAAACATTATTTTCTTTTTAATTTCAGTTGAATATGTTTCACTTCAGCATTTAAAAAATATTTTTCTACATTTTTGGGGGTACCATTATTCTTAAAGAGAAATAAGCCTTTATTTTTAACATTGTATACCTATAGAAAATCTTTTTTTCTTTTTGTTTTTAATGTTTGCTATTTATAGTTTGATTTTAATATTTTACAGTGATTTATTTTTGTATGAGTTATTTGTATGGGGCGTGTGTGTGTGTGTGTGTGTGTGTGTGTGTGTGTGTGTGTATCTGTGTTTTGCTTTGGGTTTAGCACCTTGTATCTACAGATTTCTGAATTCTATCAAATTTGAGAAAATATTGACCATATGTTCAACAAATTTGGAGAGAAATATCTCTTCTTTTTCTGTAGTTCATTATATTAGGTAATTTCATCACTTTCTCTTCAATTTAAATATTTATACAGAAAAAAAATTAATTTCAGATTGATATTTCAATTTTATAATTCCCATTCATTTATATTTTATGTTTCCATTGCTTTTTTGAGATATTTCATTTGTGCTAACTTTACATGCATTAAAAACATGTTTTGTTGTCTTTATTGAGATAAATGGCCCATTTTAATATCATTGTTTCAAAATTAGGTTCATTTTGAATTCAACTTTAATTGTTTTCACATGCCATTGTGTTTAATTTTGGGGTACTTCATATGGTAGGCAATTGTGTATATTGTCCTGAATAATATTAATGCTAAATTGTGGAGAATATGAATTCTATTTCCTTTTTTCAATGAGTATTATTTCTATTTTCAGCTGAAAATATCTTGAGTGGTCTTGAACTACAACTTACATATCATGCTGCAGTAGATTGAGTCTCCCTCAGATCTTCTTTTGACTGTACTTCTTTGATTCTTTCTTTGCATGAACAATTCAGGACTATTTCAGAAATTTGGGTACATAGTGTTTAACTTCTTTGGCTCTCACTTTAAAAACTCTTTCACTTGGTGGGAGCTAACATGACAGTATAGTAGGAGGACACTGGGCTCATCTCATCCTTTGAACACAACTAGATAACTATCAAACCATTCTGAATACCCGAGAAATCAACCTGAAGACTGACAGAAAAAAAAAAATCTGCACAATTAGAGGGAGAGAAGAGGCAATGATGGGGAGGTAAGAACTACAGAGACATGGTTTGGAGGAAAAAACTGATCTCTGGTGCTATGGCGGGTTGAAGCCATCGTTATAGAGAAAGGCAAGAGAGAGCAGAACACACAGTGGAACACATTAGAAGAACACTTCCCTAAAGCCTTTGGCTGGGAAAATGAGAGGAGTTGATTTTTGTTAGTTTTTGCAACCAGTGAGTCTTGAAGACGGCAATTTTACAAGTTGGCCAGATGGATGCTGCCCTACTTCTGGATAGAGGTTAGTAAAACAATCCAGGGACAGAAAGTGTGATCTGAGGAACACCTAAGGTACACAGGGCAGATTGTTCACTTATCTTGGAGGACATCCATGAGATGTGGCATTCTTAGATGCCTCTCTGGGGACAAAAGAGCCAGCAGGTGTCATTTCCCTGCCCTGCCCCTCAGCATAGGTGCATATCTGGCTACCAAGGGAAATTTGGTCTCAACACTGACTCCCTAGCCTGCTTGCTCTAAGTCTCATGACCCTGCACTTTGGCACGACTGCCTTTCTAAGTCAAGCCTGCATCAGTTCCACTGTGACAAGACCCTCTCCAGAAGACCAGCACAGTTCTCTGGCCACATGACCTCCCTAAAGCCTTGAGATTATTTATTTATTTATCTATCTATCCATTTATTTATTTACTTTTAATTTAAATCCAAGTGAGTTAACATATAGTGTAATAATGGTTTCAGGAATAGAATTTAATGATTTATCACTTACATGCAATACCCAGTGTTCATCCCAACAAATACCCTCTTCAATTCCCCTTACTCCATTAGCCCTTCCTCCACTCAACACCCCACCAGTAACCTTCAATTTGTTCTCTGTGTTTAAGAGCCTCTTATGGTTTTTCTCCCTCTCTGTTTTTATCTCAATTTTCCTTCCGTTGCTCTGTTTATCTGTTTTGTTTCTTAGAAATCAGCAGTCGTATGCATCAGCACTCCTGTGTCTCTTGGGTTCCTGTGTCTCTAGATTTCTAGCACAGAGGAGGTACTTGTTGGGATGAGCACTGGGTGTTGTATGGAAACCAATTTGACAATAAATTCTTCAAAAAAATAAGTCGGCAGTCTTGGGTGAGATAGAGCTTAAAGGCACTGAACTGCCCCTCAGGGGAAGGCAGGCTAAAATCCCTGGGGCAGACACTGTGAAAACAGTGATCTGAAAAATACCTGGCACACACAGATGGGAGATTATTCCTCTTCTGGGAGTGCTACTCTAAGGGCAGGAAACACTAAGATCACACTCAGGACAAAGGAACTGGCTTGTGTTATTTCCCTCTTCTAAGATTCATCATAAACACAAACTATCATCAGTAAACAGGACAGTTCTGGCACTGGATGCCAAACTTCTTAAATCATGTTCCACCCCTCAGTGCTCTGTGGGTACTGCCATTCTCAGGCAAGTGTGCCTCAGTCCCAGTGCAGCAGGCCTCTTCCCCAGAAGACCAGAAGAAACCTTAACTCACAAGATATCTCCTGATCTGAGAGTCCTACAAGGCTTTATGTTAGTGCAAGTACTGCCAATCTCAGTTAACAAGTGCAGAAAAGCACACCTACTTAAAATTCACAACATTCTGGACAAGGTCCAAACACTACCCACTGCAGGCAAGAAAACCCTTTGCAGATGACTGTCCTGAAGGATAGTGCAGGCAAAACACAGCAGCAGAGTGCATGCAGCACACACCAGAGACATTCCCTGAAGGGCCAGACCCTGGACACTATAGGACCTCTTCTTCACAAAGTCATTACTGTCAGGAACAGGGCACATCACAGGATTTTCTAACACAGAGAAGGAAGCAGAAACTTAGATAAAATGCCAAGATGGATGAATTCTTGCCAAATGAAAGAATAAGATAAGGTCAAGGCCAGGGATCTAATCAAAACAGAAATAAGTACTTAAAAGGATGGATAATTAAAATTTTTAAACATTTATTTATTTTTGAGAGACATAGCATGAGCAGGGGAAGGGCAGAGAGAGAGGGAGATACAGAATCCGAAACAGGCTCCAGGCTCTGAGCTGTCAGCACAGAGCCCGACGCGGGGCTCGAACTCACAGATCGTGAGTTCATGACCTGAGCTGAAGTCAGCTGCTTAACCAACTGAGCCACCCAGATGCCCCAGGATGGATAATTTAAAGCAAAAATCATAAAGATACTTACTGGGTTTGAGAGAAGAGATAAGACTTCAGGGAGGCCTTTACTATAGACAAGGCAAAAAACAATGAGTCAGGAAAGAAAAATTGCAGTAACTGAGAATTGAATCAGACTGGTGCAATGACCACAAGGATAGAAGAAGCAGTAGAATGGATAAGTGATACAGAAGACAAAATTATGGGGGCACCTGGGTGGCTCAGTCCATTAAGTTTCCGAATTCAGCTCAGGTCATGATATTACAGTCTATGAGTTTGAGCCCCGGGTCGGGCTCTATGCTGACAGTTCAACCCCTGAAGCCTGCTTCAGATTCCATGTCTCCCTCTCTCTCTGTGCCCCCTGCTGCTTGCACTCTGTCTCTTTCTCTTTCAGAAAAAAAATAAATATTAAAAAAATAAAAAAGAAGAAGATAAAATTATGGAAAATAGTGGAGCTGAGAAAAGAGAAAAAAAATTATGGAACACAAGAACAGATTTAGGGAAAACAGTTACTCCATCAAACTTAATAACACTCATATTATAGGAGTCCCAGAAGAAGAGAGAGAAAACTTGAACGGACCAATAACCAGCAAATAAATTGAAACGGTAATAAGAAAATTCACAACAAACAAAAGTCCAGAGCCAGATGGCTTTCAGAGATTAATTCTACCAAACGTTTAAAGAAGAGTGAGTATCTATACTTCTCAAAATGTTCCAAAAAAAAAAAAAAAACAAATGGAAGAAACCTTCCAATCTTGTTCTATTAAGCCAGCAATATCTTGACACCAAACCAGAAAAATAGTCCACAAAAAAAACACAAAGAAACAAACAAACAAAAACCTACAGGCCAATATCCGTGATGAACATGGATGCAAAATTTTCAATAAATTACTAGCAAATTGAATCCAACAGTATACTAAAAGAATCATTCACCACAAGAAAGTGGTATGTATTCTTGGGCTGTAAGAGGGGTTCGATATTCACAAATCAAGCAACATGATACACCACAATAATAAAAGGATGGATAAAAACTATATGATCCTTTCAAGAAATACAGAAAAAAAGATTTGACACAATACAACATCCATTCATGATAAAAACATTCAACAAAGTAGAGTTAAATGTAACATATTTCATCATAATAAAGCCATATACAAAAACTCCACAGCTAATATCATCCTCAATGGAAAAAAAATGAGAACCTGTACTCTACAATCAGGAAAAAACAAGGATGCCTTCTCTCAACCACTGTTACTTAAGATTGTACTGGAAGTCCTAGCCATATGATTCAGACAACAAAAAGAAATAAGAGACATTACAATTAACAAGGAATAAGTCAAACATTCCTTATTTGCAGATGACATGGTACTTTGTATAGAAAATCCTAAGACTCCACCAACTCTAGCATTTGCTAGAACGGCTACACAAGTTCAGTATAGTCATAAGCTATAAAATCAATGTGCAGGGATCTATTGCATTTCTATACACCATAAATGAAGCAACAGAAAGATAAATCAAGGAATCCATCCCATTTACAATTGCACCAAAAAACAAAAACTTACTAGGAATAAACTGAACCAAAGAGGTAGAAGATCTTTATGCTGAAAACTATAGAACACTTATGAAGGATAGTGGGGATGAAACAAAGAAATAGAAAAACATTCCATGTTTATGGATGAGAAGAACAAATATTGCTAAAATGTCTATATTACCCAAAGGAATCTACACATTTAATGCAATCCCTAATAAAATACCACCATTTTTCTGAGAACTATAACAAATAATTCTAAAATTTGTATGGAACCACATTTAAACTCAGATATCCAAAGCATCTTGAAAAAGAAAAAAACAAACAAAAATGTCAGAGGTATCACAATTCCAGACTTCAGGTGATATTACAAAGCTGTAGTGATCAAGACAGTATGATACTGGCACAAAAACAGACACATAGATCAAAGGAGCAGAAGTGAAAATTGAGAAATGGAACCATAACTATATGGTCAAATCCTCCTCGACAAAGTAGAAAAGAATATACAATAGAAAAAAAAAAAGACAATCTCTTCAACAAATAGAGTTGGGAACACTGGACATTTAATATCCAAAATCTATAAATAACTGATCAAACTCAACACCCTAAAATGAAATAATCCAGTTAAAAAGTGGACAAGAACATGAATAGGCACTTTTCCAAAGAACACATCCAGACAGACAACACATACACGAAACGATGCTCAATATCAGTCATCATCAGGGAAATAAAAATCAAACCTATATTGAGGAGTGATTCGCACTAGTCAGCATGTTTAGTATTAACAGCTCAGGGAACAACAGTGGTTGGCACTGATGCAAATAAGGAGGATCTCTCTCTTATACTGTTGGTGGGAATGCCAAGTGGTGCAATCCTTGTGGAAATCACTATGAACTTTCCTCATAAAGTTAAAAATGGAACTACCCTATGATCCAGCAATTGTTTTCCTAGGTATTTACCCAAAGAATACAAAAATACTGATTAGAAGGGATATGCACTCCCTGATGTTTATAGCAGCATAATAGACAATAGCCAAACCATGAAAAGAACCCAAGTGTCATCAACTGATGAATGGATAAAAAAGATGTGGTATATATACACAATGGAATACTACTGAGTTATAAATAAGAGTGAAATCTTGTCATTTGCAAGGATGTAGATGGAGGTAGAAAGTATTATGCTAAGCAAAATAAATCAGTCAGAGGAAAACAAATACCATATGAATTCACTCATATGTGGAATTTAAGTAACAGATAAAAATAGTGTAAAGGGAAAAATAGAGAGAAGAAAGCTAACCATTAGAGACTCTTAATGATAGAGAACAAATTGAGAGTTGATGGAGGGAGATGGGTAGGGGATGGGCTAGATAGGTGATGGGCATTAAGTAGGGCATTTGTTATGGTGAGCACTGCTGTTATATCTAAGTGAGACATCATTAACTTCTTATTCTGAAACCAATCAAACTAGAATTTAAATAAAAATTTGAGACATAAAAAAATAGATATTTCCTATGATCCAACAATTGCACTAATGAGTACACAAAGGATACAAAATACTATTTTGAAAAGATACATGAACCCCAATGTTTATAGAATCACATGAAAAATAGCCAAATTATCAGAAGAGCCCAAATATCCACTGAGTGATGAATGGATAAAAAATATATATGGTATATATAATATATATAATATATAAAATATATAATGGAATACTACTCAGCCATGAAAAAGAATGAAATTTTGCCATTTGCAACAATGTGGGTGGTGCTAGAGGGTATTATGCTATGCAAAATAAGTCAATCAGAGAAATATCACTTATATGTGGAATTTAAGAAACAGAACAAAGAAACTGGGTGAGGGGAAGTTAAGCATCATGAAACAGACTTTTAACTGTAGAGAATGGAGTGATGGCTAGATACCAGAGGGAAAGTAGAGAGAGAAATGGATTAAATAGGTGATGGATATTAAGGAGGGCCCTCGTTTCGATGAGCACTGGTTGGTGTGTGCAAGTGTTGAATCTCTTTATCCTAAACCTAAAGTTAATCTTACACTGAAAGTTAAGAAACTGAATTTAATTAAAAACTTGGGAAAAATAAAATACAAATATCTTCACTCAGTAATCGTATTTACCTACATTTTTTTCTAGTTCCTCACTCAAGAAAGATTATGGTTTTAGCAGTATGACATTCACCACTATTGTGAGTGATTTGCACATTGCATATTTACAGATGGTTAAAACTGTGGTGAAGGGAGCTAATTTGTTAAACTCCAGTAGTCTTCTCCCTCAAGTAGCAAGATCCCCTTGCCAGAGTCTGTCTGCTACTAGTCATCTTGCAGTAATTTCAGGTAGTTACCCTTTGTATTATGTTCAGGTTTTATATGAATTTTCTTCAGAGAAAGGGAACGGTCTTAAAGGGTCATTTCCTCATCCATTATAACCAGAAGTTAGACATCAATTTTGGCAAGACTAAACATAAATTTACTGTATGACCAATAAATTTGCTTCCTGAATACTTAGTTATGTTCAATTAAATCCTGGATCTAATGTTTATAGTAGTTATGTATACTCATCAAGATGTAGGCCACTAATGATTCCTTCAATATGTGAATGAATAAAAAAAAAGTATAGTTCAACCACACAATATAATACTATCCAGGAATAGTATAAGAGACATAAATTATTAATTCACACAACTACACGGATTAATCTTGAATGCATTTTGCTAATTGGAGAAGCAGATTAAAGGCATTCTTTTTAATAAGTAAAATTATAGACAGAAAACAAATAACTGTTTTCTGGGGATTAAGAGTGAGTAGGGTTGGAGTGCCTGATGACTCAGTCAGTTGAGTGTCTGACTCTTGGTTTTGGCTTAGGTCATGATCTCACGATCTCGTGGTTCATGAGATTGAGCTCCTCATCTGTCTCTGCACTGAAAGCATGGAGCCCGGTTGGGATTCTCTCTCTCCTTTTCTCTCTCTCTGTCCCTTTCTTGTTTCTACTGTCTCTCAAAATAAATAAACTAAAAAAAGTATTAAAAACTGTGAGTAGGGTTTATTTGGCATAGTGTAAAAGAATAAATTTTAAATAAAATAAGAATAATTTTTCCAATTATTTCGTTCAATGTGATAAAATATATAAAGTTTACTATCATAACCATTTTACTGTAGAATTCATTGCTATGTAAGTACATTCATAATTGTGCCATTATCACGACCATTCATCTCCATAACTCTTGTCATCTTGCAAAACTTAAACTGTATGTATTAAGCAATTATCTCCCAGATTCGTATCCCTCCAGCCCCTGGAAACTACCATTAACTATTATTATTATTATAATTATTTTGCTTATGTCCTCAACTCTGATACAAACCACTGTACTTTCTGTTATGAGTTTGGCTCTCCCTGACTCAGATTCTACATGTGTAAGTGATAAAACTATATCGTGCAATATTTGCCTTTCTAGATATTGCTTATTTGACTCAGCATAATACCATCCATGCTGTTGAGAGTGACAATAGTTCCTTATTTAAAAGGTGGAATAATATTCAATTGTACGGATATACATATGCAAATATGTATGTATGTATATCAAATATTCTTCACCTATTAACCCAATGACAAACATTTCATTTGTTTCATGTCTTGGCTTTTGTGAATAATGCTGTGATAAACATGAGAGTTAAGATATCTCTTTGAAATAGAAATTGTATTTCCTTTGACTACATACCCAGAAGTGGCATTGTGGAACGTATGGTAGTTATATATAATTTTTTTCTTTTTTTATGGAAATTCCACATTGTTTTTCATCATGGGTCTATAAGTTTACATTCTCAATCAGAATGTACAGGTTTCCTTTTTCTCCACATCTACCTCAACACATCTCTTTATTATTTTTATTACAGACATCATAATAGGTGTGATGTGATATCTCACTGTGGGATATTCTTGCATTTCCCTGATGATTATAATGAGGATTACATTTTCATATACTCGCATGTCCTTGGAAACATTTTATCTCATTTCATAGCTTGCACTTTTATTGTGTTGATTGTTTAGTTTGCTATGCAAAAGCTTCTTAATTTGTCATAGTGATTTTAGTAATTTTTTAAAAATTTTGTGTGTGTGCATATTTGTTTTTTGTTTTGTTTTGCTTTTAGTGATGTTTTCTTTTATCATCTGTTATTTTGATGTCAGATTAAAAAAATCATTTTTAAGACCAATGTTAAGGGTGTTTTCTCATATAGTTTCCTCTACCAGTTATACAGTTTCTGGTCTTATGTTTAAGTCTTTAATCCACTTTGAAATAATTTTTGCATATGGTTTAAAAAGAAGTACAGTTTTATAATTTTCATGTGGATATTCCATTGTGTCAAGACCACTTATTGAAGAGATTATTATTTTTCCTACTGAGTATTCTTGTGGCCTTTTTTGAACTTAGTTGAACATATATGGGTGTGTTTATTTCTGGGTTCGTTATACTGTTCTATTGGTCTATATCACTGTTTTCATGCCAGTAAAATACAGTTTTGTTTACAATAGGTTTGTAATGCAATTTGAAAGGTAAAAATGTGATTTCTCTAGTTTTGTTCTTCTTGCTCAAAATTTTCATAGCTATTTGGGGGCTTTTGGGTTCCATATGAATTTTCATAATGTTTTTATTCTAATTTTGTGAAAATTACCATTGGAAGTTTGATAGGGACTGTATTGAATCTGGAAAGAATGGACTTTATTTTAACATTTATTTATTTTGAGAGAGAGAGAAGCACACAAGTGAGCATGACGGAGGGACAGACAGAAGGATAGAGAATCCCAAGCACAGAGCCCTGTGCTCTCCACTGTCAGCACAGAGCCCAATGCTTGGCTCCATCTCACAAACCATGATATTATGATCCAAGCAGAAATCAAGAGTCAGATACTTTAATGATTGAGCCACCGACGCAATCCTGGAAAAAATGCATACCACACAAGAAACAATACTATTTTAACCATACCATTTCTTTCAATCTATGAAATGATTATCTTTCCATTTTTTAATGTCTTCCTCAACTTCTTTAGTAAATATTCTATGGTTTACATTGTAGAGATATTTCACAACTTTTTTATTATATATCTAACTGTTAATTTCTTTTTAACAATATTATTAAAGGTATTGATTTTCTTACCTTTCAAATAGTTTAGTATGTACCCTAGCTCTAATCGTGTCATCGCAGATGTGGCTGATTTCATTCTTTTTATGGCTGAATAATGTTCCACTGTAGATATATACCACATCATCTTTATTCATTCATCAGTGGATGGATATTTGTTTTGTATTCATAACTTGGCTTTATAGATAATGCTGCTATAAACACCAGTACATGTATTTTTGAATTAGATTTCTTTTTTATTCTTTGGGTAAAATCCTAGTAGTGCAATGGCTGGATTGTCAGGTAGTTCTGTTTTTAATTTTCTGAAGAATTTTCATACTGTTTTCCAGAGTGAGTGGTTGCACCAGTTTGCATTTCCACCAAAAGTGCGAGGGGGTTCTTCCTTCTCTTCATCCTTGCCACAACCTATTGTTTCTTGTGTGGTTGGTTTTAGCCATTCTAACAGGTGTGGGTTGATATTGCATTGTACTTTTGACTTTTATTTCCTTGATGATTAGGGATGTTGAGCATCTTTTCATGTGTCTCTTGGCCATCTGGATGTCTTCTTAGGAAAAATAGCTATGCATGTCTTCTGCCCATTTTTTAATTGGATTATTCATTTTTGGGGTGTTGAGTTTTGTAAGTTCTCTGTATATTTTGGATACCAACCTTTTATCAGATTTGAAATTTGTAAATTATTTTCTACAATTCAGTAGTTTGCCTTTTGTTTTTATTTTAATTGTTTCCTTAGCTGTACTGACTCTTTTTATTTTGATGAAGTCTCAATTAATATACACATATATGTGAATTTTTTAATTTTCCTATGGATGGATAATTTAGCCTATAGATTTGGAGTAAGAAAATATTCTATTTTGTCTTTACAGAACGTTATATTGAAAATTACAGCCAGTGAAAACAAGCAAGAAAAATACAGAACATAGGATTTGAAGAAGTAAGAAATGATCGACAAACAAAATATGTGCATCTTAGGGAATTTTCAAAAGAAAAAGAAAAAGAAAAAGAAAACTACAGCTTCTTATTATGTCCAAACTAATTCATAATCAAATTAGATTATTTTGTATTAGTAAAAAGGACAAATAGAGCTAGAAAGTAAAAACGGTATTATTTTTATTATGTTATAAGTTTATTTATATTCTCAGAAATTTCGCATGTTGATTCTCAAGTACCAGTACATCGAAATGGGACTGTATTTAAAAGTAGGGCTCTTAAGGAATAACTAACGTAAAAGGAAGACATGTGAGTGGCCTAATCCAATCGAAATGCTGTTCTTATAAGAAGGAATAGGACATACAAGGTGACACAATGGGCACTGTGCACAAAGGGATAGTCATTGAAGAGACAGCAAGAGGTCAGCCATAGGAAAACAAATAGAGAACTCAGAAGAAACAACCCTGTCCAAACTTTAATCTTGGACTTTTAACCTATAGAACTACGTGAAAATAAATATCTCTTGTTTAAATCACACTGGCTGTGTTATTTTCTTAAGGCATCAATAGCGAAATTAATACAGATTTGGGACAGAAAATGCAGTAATGACTATCTGAACAAAACATGTAAATGACTTCTGTCCTGAAACTAAAATTTGCTGATAAAATTTTTGAAATATTCTTAAAAATGAAGAAATATACCATCTTCATTGCTCACTGTACTCAATATTGTTAGGATAACATGTTCTCCACATTGATACAGATTCAATTTCAATCAACGTTATTCCAAGTGATTTTAAAATTTATAAAATGATTCAAAAGTTAATATGACAATGGTCCGTGTGTGTGGCGTGTCTTACATTTGAGTAAAGGCCATTATGATATCAGAAAATAATGAGGATAAGGATAAAAGTATAATCCAAACAAGTCCATGATGAATGTGGTGGTGTAGATAAGATTTTCCTATGATGACATTTTGGGGTAAAGATGAAGTGGTCCAGAGCTGACAGAAAAGAAAGAATTCTTGGAGACACCTTTGGTCAAAAAGGTGATTTTATTAAAGCATGGGGACAGAACCCACGGGCAGGAAGAGCTGCACTGGGGTCGTGACAGGTAACTTATTATAAACCCTCATGTTGGGAGGGGGTCAAGGATAGAGTAAAACTCTAAAGTATTTTGTAAGCAAGGTTTCCAGGACCTCGAAGTGCTAGCTGTTGCTAAGGAAACACCACTTCTTACCGTTTAATAAAGCCTCAGTTATATACATATAAATATGTATATTTATAGTTGAGTCAGGAATAAAACAACAATGAGCATAACAGTCCAATACAACTGGACTCAAATTCATTGTGGAAGATGAAGAGAACTCTGTTTTGCTCCCTAAATGAACACTTGAGATGATTTTTGAGTAAATTTCTGTCCAGCGGGAATTCCAGAATTGACTCCATAATTCTAATCATAATAGAATGCATATTTGCTTGAATAAATATTATCCTAGTTGATATAAATATCGACACAGATTACAAATCATGGATGAATCTTCTGTTTGTGTCATATGCCATCTGTTTAAATAATCACTAATGTTAGTTGATGTTCTAATATATTATCCTCTTCTCATTGAAGGACATTAAGATTAATCCCATATTTTCATTAAAAAATTATTCTTCAGTGAAATCGCCCTCAATAATATTTTCTATTATTTTTTCATATTAATTCAGTAAGACACAGAACAATTAGAAAACTCCTCATAATTTTGACCGATTGCTTTACAAATGTATCATGCCATTTTTTTTCATGAAAAGAACAAGATTTAAGACTATAGCCCAAATATTTATCATGCAACACTAGTAAATATTTAATCATTAGCAGGAACCAACAAATATTAGAGGTGCCAACTCTATTTAATGAGAAAAACTGAGAGTCCTCCTATTTTAAAGTGACACAGGACTTATAACCCATGATCACTCACGAACCTGATGGGGGGTATCTGTGGTTATACGTTTCCCCCTCAGATTATCTCGGTCTTTATAGACTCTCTTATTTTACGTTAGTATAACTTCAGTGACACTTTCTCTAGCTCTTCGTGCAACCTCTTTCAACCTCTTTCTATACTGGAGAAATCCAGTATTCGTGGATTTCTCAGTGAACGCTCTAAGCAAAATTAATTAATTTATCAAAACAAATTTAAAGAAATAGTTATTTTCCTTAACCTCTATAAACGAAACCTAAACTTTTATATACAAATCTCTAATTGAGTACTAACTATAGAAATTGCGAGGGCACTTTCTCCATCCTTGGAATCTTTCCCATCAGCCTTTCTCTGTTCTGAGTCAGACTTTTGAGAAGTCCCTGTCCCTGGGTCTATCTCTGCTGAATTAACATTCATCTTTCCGATCATCCAATTTACATATCATGATATGGAGTTTATCCTAAAAGCTACAGGTAGTGGGAATTGATAATCATTATGCTAGTTAAACTCCTCTACTTATGGATAGCCTCTCAATCATTTTAATTCCAGTGAGTTAATTATCTGAGTAATCCAACGTCTCCACAGTGTGCAACTGGGAAAACAGCACATTCTCCATGTGACAGTGGGCCAAACTGAAGGTTCCTTTGTCTGTGCAGCTCAGTCAGTTGAGTGTCTGACTTTTGACATCTCAGGTCATGATCTCATGATTTGTGGGATTATGCACCTTCAGTGCAGAGCCTGCTTGGGATCTTCTTTTTTACCTCCCTCTCTTTCTCGTTGCCCCTTCCCCCCTGCACGTGAGTGTGCTCTCTCTCTGTGTATCTCAAAATGAATAAACTTTAAATAAAAAGAGGTAAAAATTCTGTCATTAGACATAGGCTTTAAAACTAGGTATCTAGAACTGTGCTATCAACTATGGTGCCTATATATATATATATATATATATATTAAGTTGTTATATATACATATATTACGTATGCATATATACATATATGCATATATTATGTATGCATATATACATATATACATATATATGTTATATATACATATATATATTAGGATGTTGAAATATGGTTAATATGGCTGAGGAACTAAATTAATTAGTTTTAGTTAATTTAAATTTAAAAACTAGTACGTGATTCAGTTACTGGAATATTTAAAATTATGCTTGAGTAAAATTGTACATAAGAATCTAATAAAATATATGTATTCATTGCTTTGCTAGGGATTATCTTTATTTTTACATTATATTTGCAAATGACATATTGCATAAAGGGTTAGTATCCAAGCTCTATAAAGAACGTACCAAATTCAACACCTGAAAAACAAATAATCCACTGAAGATATGGGCAGAAAACATGAATAGACACTTTTTAAAAAAATACATCCAGATGGCAACAGACACATAGAAAGATGCTCAACGTCACTCATTATCAGGAAAACACAACTCAAAGCCACAATGAGATACCACCTCACACTTGTCAGAGTGGTTAAAATGTACAACTCAGAAAATTACAGATGCTGGCGAGGATGTGGAGAAACGGGGATCCTCATGCACTGTTGTTGGGAATGCAAACTGGTGTAGCCGCTCTTGAAAACTGTGTGGAGCTTCCTCAAAAAATTAGAAATAGTGGTATCCTAGATCCAGCAATAACACTACTAAGTATTTACCCAAGGGATAAAGGAATGCTGATGCATAGGGGCACATGTACTCCAATGTTTATAGCAGCACTTCAACAAAGCCAAATTATAGAAAGAGCCTAAATGTCCATCAGCTGTTGAATGGGTAAAGAAGACGTGGTTTATATATACAATGGAATACTCCTTGGCAATGAGAAAGAAGGAAAACCATGCCATTTGCAGCAATGTGGATGGAACTGGAAGGTATTCTACTGAGTGAAATAAGTCAGTCAGAGGACAGATATCATATGTTTTCACACATATGTGGATCTTGAGAAACTTAACAGAAGACAATGGGGGAAGAGAAGGGGAAAAATAATTACAAACAGAGAGGGAGGGAGGCAAAGTACAAGAGACTCTAAAATACAGAAAACAAACTGAGGGTTAACAGAGGTTTGGGGAGAGGGGAAAATGGGTGAAGGCATTGAGAAGGGCACTTGTTGGGATGAGCACTGGGTGTTGTATGTAAGTCAAATAGACAATAAATTATATTTTAAAAAATGAGTGGAATCATGTACAATGAGTGAGATACAATTTGAATGGTATCTGAATATAAGGCACTATTTCAAATGATTTATTTTGAAGGGAAAGTGAGATGAGGTGTGAATAGACTAGATGTTCAGGAGGGTTGAAATAAATATTTAAAAAAATAACAAAATATAATAGTAACTTGCAAAGCCCATGATCAAGTCAACCATTGATGGTCCCCAAACTCATAATATTATGCTAGAATCCAGCTCCGGAGAGTCCAGGAGTCCCTGAAGGACGGATGGTGTTGGCATAAGGAATGAGAGAGCCACGAAATATAGTCTGATCACCAAGCAGGCATCAACTCTGGCATCTCTGGTCTGCTGGTATCAGTATCTTTATTTAAAGGCAGTGAGTGACATCACATCAGTGACAAGGCGTTTTTAACAGTTTTACTTAGGTTGGCATATTTGTGAATCCCACAGACCTAGAAGGAGACAGTCTTATCTTAATTTAGGCAGTAACCATTTCTATGACTTTGTTCCAAGCTATTGATCACGCACTGTTTTTGAGTCAGAGGTAGGTAGGCTTATAGCAGAGAAAATAACAAGATGTTGAAGAAGAGAGCAGGGTTATTGTGGTAGCCCTCAGTAAACAGAGGGCACATACATTATTGCCTTAAGACCTATGTTAATCATCTATAGATAGATTAGAAATCATTGTATCCATAATTTTTAACCATAATGTAGGAAGTATAACTAACTTGGTAGAGACATAATCTCCAATGCTTGTCTAAGTTCTTTTCCTTTGTGGAGTGAGCCTATACCATAGGGCTCATGTCTATCTATTCTTTGTACAAATGGTAGTTTCTGCAAAAGTATTTTGTTATTGTCTTTTCATTATAAGGGGGTGTGGGGATAGGAATTGCAAAAGGATTCGTGGAATGTAAACCTCAGGAAGGTGCTCAATGTTTATCGTTGATCAGTGAAGGTATGTGTAGCTACTTTTGTTTGGCTTCTGTTTGTGCCTTATCTATAAACACTGCTCTTAACTTTCAGGCTAAGCTAACCTCCAGAGAAGGTCCAAGTCTCTTTACAACCTCTCCTTTCAGTTTATTGAGCAAACAATGGGAGAAGCTTTACAGCGATGTGATCCGAGAGTTTTATGTTGGAGCTGAGAGGATGTTTATCATAATGTAATACCTGAAGGGAAATCTAGTTTGATTCAAGGACTCTTGGGGCCTAACGTCTACATAGGTAGCACTAATTTTTAGCTAACTCATAACTGCTATTCTGTATGATCAATTTGTGTAACCTATCCCCAAGAGGCAACGTTGAGGTTACTTCTGGCCAGGTTACTCTCATTCAGATATTATCCATCAAGGCATCACACTCCAGGTCCTGTTTTTTCATATGCCATAAAACAAAAGGGCATTACATCTTTTGAGGTCAACAAGAGCAGTTCAAGAAATCCAGGCCTGGAATGTTATTATTAGAAGGAGGTAGTATAGGGTGCCAATTGGTTGGCAGGAGACTTTGCAATATCTGCCTTTTCCACACAGGGAGGTGTCTCAACATGTGAGCCCACGATGGCTCCCAACAATATTAATCAAGAAACTTAACTGTCTTTGTGACAGATATGTGGTTTCAATGAAGGACAGGATTGTAAATTTACCCTAAATATATAAAAATATAAAATTTACTGTTAGCTTTTTCAGTGTCCCGGCTAAATTTAGGTTAGTGTTCAGTAAATTACTTTAATGAGAAATGATTTCATTTTTTAATGGATACTTCAAGGAAAATACAATCCTCTGCTTTTTATTAGTGTATGGTTTTAAATATCCACTGTAATATAAAATAATAGAGTAATTCTATGCTAATTCTTTCCTAATTCGATAGGATTTTAGTCCACATTTCATAGACAAAAAAAGTATATGCACAAGGAGGGTTGGTTTAACCTCAGATTACTCACACCCTGGTGCTGACGGCCATTTCTTTCCACCCAACAAGGCTCCCCACTTTTTTTGTGTGCAAGTATCAAATATGTCATTTGACAATCACAATGGAACTTAGAATGGAAAATTCAGACAGATGAAGCAAATTTTATGAACAATAATGGACCTTTGGATAAATATTTTGCCAAAACGATGCATGCAGCTTTGTATGGTGGCCATCCATAAGACAGAAATGAGAAAAGCTAATGTCACGGTTCAGAACAGGCACACCACAGTGACTAAAGACTGAAGTCTGTGTCTGGCTCCCATTTGAGTCCCATGCTAATGCCCTCTTCATTTCACGATCATGTGAGGTTCTCTGATGTCATACTACATGCCCACTTCCTCTATCTAGTTGAGGCCTTTTTCAGTTCTGTTTTCCATTTATTATGATAGCCATTTTTTTTCCGTGAAAACTAAGCTCTGACTCATAAAATGTTTTTCTCAGACTCCTCTTGCTCCTTACATATATTTAAATAGTTCATTATGAATAATACAAACTGAAAATGACGATTTCTCTAGGCAACTGAGTGCTTTTTTAAAAATGTTTATGTATTTATTTTGAGAGAGAGAGAGAGAGAGAGAGAGAGAGAGAGAACAAATGTGAGTGGAGCAGGGGTAGAGAAAGGGGAAGACAGAGAATCCCAAGAAGGCTCCACACTGTCAGTGTAGAGTCCGATGCAGGGCTTGATCACATGAACTGTGAAATTATGACCTGAGCCAAAATCAAGAGTGACACGCTTAACTGACTGGTATCCATGCTAACTGAACTTTCACCATCCTAAATCATTAGATATCTCTGATCGAGTGTCTTTTCCAACCACAATAGTATGAAACTAGAAATCAATAATAGGAAGAAAACAGGAAAAACACAAATATGTGGAAATTGAACAAACCCTCCTGGTGATTCACTGGGTCAAAGAAGAAAACTAAAGGGATATTTAAAAATCTTGAAACGGGCGCCTGGATGGCTCAGTTGGTTAAGCCTGTGACTTCGGCTCAGGTCATGATCTCACAGCTAGTGAGTTCAAGCCCCACGTGGGGCTCTGTGCTGATGGTTCAGAGCCTGGACTTCAGATTCTGTGTCTCCCTTTCTCTCTGCCCTTCCCCTGCTCATGTTCTGTCTCTATGTCTCTCAAAAATAAATAAACATTAAAAAAAATTAAAAAAATCTTGAAACAAATTAAATGTAAGCAGAGAATATCAAAATTTATAGGATTCAGCAAAACAAAATCTGAGAGGAAATTTTATATTGAAAACTGCTTAAATTAAGAAACGAGAAAGATCTCAAAGAAAAAAACCTAACTTTATTAAAAAAAAACTAGATGAAAAAGAATAAAATAATTCAAAATTAAGTAGAAAATAGGAAATAACAAAGATAAGAGCACAAATTAATGAAATATTGACAGAAAATAAGAGTAGAGGTCAATGAAAGTCAGGTTTTTTTTTTTTTAAAGATAGACAGAATTGACAAACTTTTAGCTAGACTTAGAAAAAAGGAGAAAAAAAAAATCTCGAATACGTAGAATCAGAAATGAAAGAGAAGACATTAAAACTGATACTGTGGAAATACAAAGGATTATAAAACTACCATGAACAATTACATGCCAACAAATTAGGCAATTTAGGAAAATGGATAAATTCCTGGAAATACAACTTACCAAGATGGAATCAGGAAGAAATAGAAATTCTAAATAAATCTATAACTAGTATAAGATTCATCCATAATCAAAAATCACCCAACGAAGTAAATTCTTTTTTTTTTTTTACTTTTTTTAACCTTTATTTATTATTGACAGAGAGAGACAGAGCATGAGTGGGGGAGGGCCAGAGAGAGGGGGAGACACAGAATCCGAAGCAAGCTCCAGGCTCTGAGTTGTCAACACAGAGCCTGACGCGGGGCTCGAACTCACAAACTGCAAGATCATGACCTGAGCTGAAGTAGGATGCCTAACCAACTGAGCCACCCAGGCACCCCAACACCCAACGAAGTAAATTCTAAGACCAAATGGCTTCACTGACAAATGCTATTAAACATTTAAATAATTAACCTTCATATACTGTCACAGGAAAAATGGAAAAATAGAGAACACTTACAAATTAACTTTACAAGACTAGAATGACCTTGATGACAAAGCCAAACAAGGATACCAAAAGGAAATTATAGGCCTATCTACCTGATGAACATAGGTGTAAAATTCTTCGACATAAACTAGCAAATTGAACTCAACATCACATTAAAAAGATTATAAACCATAAGTGTTCATTCATAATTTTCCTCAAATTCTCCAGTGATCCTAGCCTATTTGTGATACGAATTTGATATGGGGAAAAGGAAATAATCTGCCCTCGAGTTAAGTTATGAGAAGGTTCTGTGTGAAGTAACTTCCAAAGATGCAAAATGACACTATGTCTCATTGTTCAGAGTTGCCGGTAGTATTCATATGACTTATGTGTATCGTTTGTATTTAGATCTCTTGTTTTAGCTCTTAGAGTAGGAATAGATACTAAGTATGTAAGCACCCAGACATTGGTTCCCTGAAGCATTAAACAAATCTCATGAACAACATGGTTTCATATTTTTATTACAAACAGGCGCAAAATCATATTACTTAAAGAAATGTAGAAAGTAAAGTAAAATAATAAAAGACTACAGTGTATTTACTGAATGGGCACATAATTCCAATTCACAAATGTGTCATTTGAAATTGCCTCATAATCTTGGACAGTGCAAATACATCATAAATATATAAGATAAAAATATTAAATGTGAGAAAATTCTATTTCCTGAAATTTAATAAGAATATTCAATATTGTAAGCTATTAATTTTAAACTATACAGTTGCTGTTTCTTCATAATTTTCTTTAAAGTTATCCATATACTAATCATTTAAAATGATTTATGTCAATATTATAGATGTCCCAGGAATTGTATGAATTGAGTAAATAAAAAATATGTATGAATGAATATTATTTCATATATATGTGCCATAGTCACTACTACATCTTAATTACAAACTTAATTTTTAATTAATTACTTATAAATTAATTTCAGTTATTTGAATTTCTATATCATTTGATTTTTAAGAAAATGCTTTGGGATAGTTAAAATTTCAGACTTTCTTTAAAGATGTGATCACCCTGTTATATATCCTAATAACATATACTTCATGTCTGTTTGTCTGTGTGTGATATAAATTTTAATCTAATTCTGTGTTTGTGTGTGCATGTGTAGACATTATAGTTTATATATGTATTAATTTATTTTAGGATTGAAAATATGCTAATAGTTTATAATTTTTAATGGATCAAACAGCTGAAAATATTCTCAAGAAGTGGAACTCAAAATGCAAAATATTATTGATCATTAGCAACTATAGATTGAAATTTAAAAAATAAAATAATGAAAAAGAAGATATACAATGAAGCAAAAAATAAGTATTCTAATGGGGATTTGTTGTTGTTGCTGTTGTTTATTTACATTTGAGAGAGAGAGCATGAGTGGGGGGTGGTGCAGAAAAAGGGGGACGAAGGGTCTGAAGTAGACTCTGCACTGACAGCAGCAAGCCTGATCAAGACTTGAACTCATGAACTGTGAGATCATGACCTGAGCCAAAATCAGAACATACAATTCTCTCATTAAAGTGAGAATCAAGAACACAAGGGTAGGGGAATGTAGTGTGTATGTTTTTTGTATTCTCCTTGCCTTTGGAATCAGTATAATTCTGGCCTCATAAAATGAGTTTGAAATTCTTCCAAGGGCACCTGGGTGACTCAGTCAGTTGTGTCCTAGTCTGGATTTCGTCACAGGTAATGATCTCACTGTTCTTTTTTTTTTTTTTTTAATTTTTTTCTACATTTATTTTTGAGAGACAGAGAGACACAGAGCAAGCATCTGGGAGGGGCAGAGAGCAAATGACACATAGAATCTGAAGAAGGCTCCAGGCTCTGAGTTGTCAGCACAGAGCCCTACACGGTGCTCAAACTAAGGAACCAGGAGATCATGACCTGAACTGAAGTCAGCTATTTAACCAACTGAACCACCCAGGTGCCCCCATCTCACGGTTCTTGAGTTTGAGCTCCAGGTTGGGCTCTGGGTAGCAGCGCAGAACCTACTTGGGGTTCTCTCTCTCCCTCTCTCTGCCCCTCCCCTGCTCATGTTCTCTCTCTCTCTCAAAATAAATAAATAAAACTTAAAAAGTTGCCCCATATTTTCGAAATTTTTGGAGGAGTTTGAGAAGGTTGTTGTTAATTCTTATTTAAAAGATTGATAGAATTTTCCAGTGAAAACTTGGGCTGCCCTGGGATTTTCTTTTTTGGGAGATTTTTTTTAAAAGTTAGTGCAGTATCCTTATTTATTTATGCTCTGCTAAGATTTTTTATATCTGTGTTTTTGTTTTGATTTATTGTATGTATTTAGGAAATTTCTATTTCTTCCGAGTAATCTAATTTGTTGGCATATAGTTCTTTATAGTAGTTTCTTATGATATTTTCTGTAGCACCAATTGTATTGTTTCCCTTAACATTTTAATGTTTGGTTCTTCTCTCCTTTTTTCTTAGTCTAATGAAGGTTTTGAAATTTTTCTTTATCTTTCTAGAAAACAATACTTAATTTCATTTATTTTAAAGTGTTTTTTTAATTCTGTATTTCATTTATTTTTTTCTCTAGTCTTTGCTATTTTTTTTTCTTACTGCTAACTTAAAGTTTAGTTTATTCTTCTTCTATGTCCCTTAGTTGTAAAGTTAGGCTACTTCTTTGAGATCATTTTTTTAAATTAATGTTTGTTTTTTGAGAGAGACAGACAGACAGAGTGTGAGCAGGGGAGGAGCAGAGTGAGAGACACACACAGTATCTGAAGGAGGCTCCAGGATCTGAGCTGTCATCACAGAGCCCGACACAGGGCTCAAATTCATGAACCATGAAATCATGACCTGAGTCAAAGTTGGACCCTTAACCAACTGAGCCACCCAGATACTCCAATCATTCTTTTTAATGTAGCTATTTATTGCTACAAATTTCCCTCTTGAAACTGCTTTTGCTGCATGCCACAAAGTTTGGTGTGCTGTTCTCATTTTTATATGTCTCAAATATTTTCTAATTTCCTTATGATGATTTCCTTGAGTCATTGGCTGTTCAAGATTCTATTGTTCAATTCCATGTATTTACTTTTCCATCTCATAATCACTTCTTGTTTTATTCCACTGTGATTTTAAAAATATGCTTAGTATTATTTTAATCTCATACTTGTTAGATTTGTTTTGTAACGTAATATGTGATCAAACCTGGAGAATGCTGCATGTGAGCTTGAGAAGGATTTGTATTATGCTGATATTGTGTGGAATGATCTGTATGTGTCTTTTCTGTCAGTTTGGTCTATAATGTTATTAAAGTCTACTGTCTCTATATTGATTCATGTATATATATGAATATTCTTGTGTATATATGTATATATATACACAAAGAGAGAGAGAGAGGGAGAGAATTCCAAGCAGTTTTTGCACATCCAGCACAGAGCAAAACACAGGGCTCACTCACTAATCATGAGGTCATGACCTGAACCAAAATACAAAGTTAGACATTTAAAAGAATGGGCCACCCAGGTGCCCCAGAAATGTATCTTAACATAACACAGGCCATATATGAGAATTCCATCACCAACATGATACTCACAGGTGAATTCTTTTTACCCAGGCACTCAGCTAAAAGAGTGTGTATATATATATACTCATAGATATTAATGAAAAGCCATATGTGTATTGGATTTCATGTGAAAGGTCCCTAGCTATTTATCATGTGCCACTGATAATTGGCCAAGTGTTCATTGAGAAGGCCTTGGAAGATTAGATGAAGACAATTTACAAACTAATACAATTGTAAGTATATGTGATAAGAGTACTTGAGAATGGATCTCTTTGGTCAGTATCTTTTAACTAAATATAACTTTTGATCAAGTATTTTCATCTAGATATTGTATAGATTCAGGAGATTATATCAAAGTAGAAGTTAAGGTCTGTTAAATTTTGACTCTTCTGTTTTAATATATGTGTTACATGAAAGTACCATCATGTAAATGAGAGAAATAAAAAATGAGTATAAGCCTATATATACGAAATTATGAAATTAATAATTGAAGTGTATATGGAATACATTTCAAATTGGTAATATTAATTGGTTATTTTTTGTGACTTGTTAGAAGGGTTTTTTTTTATATTACTGTTGAGTATTTATTGCAGGCACAGTAATTTTTTATATTTATTTACTTGCTGAATATAGTCAGGGTATTTTTTAAAAAAGTATTTATTGCTCTTCAGAAAGAGAGTTTGTAAGCATGGGAGGGACGAGAGAGAGGGAGAGAGAGAATCCCTACAGAGAATTCTGAGTTGGAATCCAGTCTCCAACCAGCGAACCACAAGATCATGACCTGAACTGAAATCAAGAGTCAGATACTAAACAAGTGCCCCAGCGTAACATTATTTCGGTGCTAGCATTACTGCTACGTGCAATATAGAACATAGCCACTAGAAAGAGAAAATAATGGATAGCCCTCTCTTCTATAAATATTAAAATTAATTAATTAATTTTCACAGAGAGTCCAGAGATTTTCAAGGACATCTCAAAATATAGTATCAGACAAATCAGATATCTCAAATAGGATAAAATAAGTGAAATGTCCAATAAATCTTACTGAAGTGTTTTTTTTTTCATTTTAAGTTTTTATTTAAATTCCAAATAGTTATCATACAGTGTAATATTAGTCTCAGGTGTACAATAGAGTGATTAAACACTTATGTACAGTTACACAGTGCTCCTCACAGAATGAGACAATGGTTAAAACTAGCACAGATACCCAGGAAGAGGGTACCACGGTCATTCCCAACGCAGATACCCAGGAAGAGGTTACCATGGCCATTCCCAGCATCAGCACTGGGACGAAGGGGCTGCTTCACAAAGTGGGGCTATGGTAGCTACTCCCCTGAGTCCCTGGAGCTGAGGGATGGGACCCGGGAGCCAAGAACAGAGAGAGGAAAGGTGGGGAGGAAGCACCAGGATGGTGTGGGAGCAGGTGGGGACCATGGTCCTCTTGCTCCTGTCTTCCTTAGGGTCTGGGGAGAGCAGAGTCAGGCCCCACTGCCCCTCAGAAGAGCCTGCGGTCACATTCATGTTGTTCCTGATGATGAAGTGGGAGACAGCATCAAACACCAACTACAAGTTCTTGGTGTGGGTGGCACCGGTGAAGCGGCATAGAAGTCCTTGGTGGCCTTGTTCTTATGCAGGCCCTCAGACTTACCCTGGATGTGGATGACCACCTGATCATACTTGTTGGCCCCTATGTACTCAGGGAAGTCAGTGGTATGGGGGATGATCATCTCCTCAAACAGGTGCCTCTTGTTGAAGACAAGATGGCAGACCAGTGTGAGACCACTGGTTGTTGGAGAAGTTAAGGTCAAACAGCTTCATGCTCTGGTGCATGCGGTGCATCTCCTCATCCTCCGCTCACACCGGGTCACAGGTACCCTATGCTCTGCAGGAGATGATGGCTGTGACACCCTCAAAGCAGCAGATTCACTTCTTTCGCTCAGACCACGGATTGCCCACATCAAATATCCTGAGGGTAGGTCCTTGAGGTGAGGTGGGTCTTCACTCCACCCGCAGCACGTCCTGCTCTGTGGGGATGTAGTTACTCTGTGTGATGCCCCCCAGGTCATGGAGGTTAAATGCAGCAGAGCAGTGGAGCTGTTACTCCCATGAGCAGCCAGAGCCCGCATGCTCCCCGGAGTCAGCCCTAAGCCTGTGGGTGACATCAGACTGACATTCAGGGAGCACACCCTGCTCCTCAGCTGTTCAGGACAGTGAAAACAGCTGCCTGGCATCTTACGCACAGGAAGTGTCAGCAAAGTCCATCTGCAGATCCCCCATAACTTTGACAATGGCCATGATAGGCTGGATGGTGATGCTGTAGAGGACAGCCTGGACTGCCAGCTTCCTGGATGTGATTCTTTTCCTTGACAAGGATGCTCTTCCCTGACTTCTCAGCACCCAAAAGTCGCAGCTTTACCTCCCGTACTACCTTCTTATCATCTCCTCACAGGTTCTTGTGAATCATCTTAGAGCCTTGGGCCACTGTCCTGTCATTGGCAATCATGCTGCAGCCCATTCCTTGTCCCCCCGCCTGGTCCCACTGACACATTCCACTCCTGTTGCCAGCCTTCTATAGGTAGCTTTTTGGTTGTCAGTAGCCAACCTTTATGTATTGAGTCTCAACAACAACAGTCACATAGGAATTGAAGAGTTGATTAATTGAAGAATCACATGTAATTAAAAAAAATTAAAACAATTTAAAAAGTAATAAAATTGAATCTAAGTTTTAATATCTAATAATATATTAAGCATTCACTCTCATAATACTAAAATTAAATATTAAAAATAGATTATTTTCCCAGCTCATGGATGGCTCACTGGGTTGAGATCCGACTTCCACTCAGCTCATCATGTCGCATTTTGTGAGTCTGAGCCAACAGGGGGATTGCAGTTGTCAGAACAGAGCCCACGTTTGATCCTCTGTCCCCATCTCTCGGCCCCTCTCCTGCTCCCTCTCTCTCTCTCAAAAGAAGTTTATTTTATTCATTTATGATGTAATAGTGGATAAATAAACGAATATATTCCGTGTAAAATAAAAATAGTAGTGCATAAAAATTAGCAGATAAAAAAGTGATAAAATCTAAATTATTCCTCAAAAGTATAAACGCACTAATTTATTTTTGTTCTTTTCAATATCTCTTAACTTTAATTAAAACCTTTAGTTTCATTGTCTCTATACCTATTCTAAAGAAAGTCTGGATTAAGTGATTTTATGAAGACACATTTCACTTTTTGTTAAATTTATCTTATTGCTATAAAAATTATCTTGTATATTATCTGTGTATATTATTTTATGTATTTATTTTTAATTTTCTTAAGTTTATTTATTTTGAGAGTGAGAGACATATAGAAAGAGAGCGTGCATGAGGGACAGAGAGAGAGAGGGAGAGAGAGACAACCTCGAGCAGGTTCTACACTGTCAGAACCATGATTTCATGACCTGAGCCAAAACCAAGTTTTGGATGCTTTACAAACTGAGCCATCCAGGTGCCCATAAAGTACTATAATGTATAAATTCATCACCAATCACACAGGGGTAAAATGCAGGTGTAGCTGTTATGATTGCATTCTTTTCTTGGGTCTCCAGTGAACTATCTGTTCCATGCATTTTTCTGTCTGAAGGCTACCTCTGTCTATATGTTGGCTCATGACCACCTTCTATATTCAAAACTGGCAAGGGAAGACCACCCTTCCATAGACACATCTTCCTCTAACAAAGGTTTGAAATGCTCCACTTTTAAAAGTTTATGATGATGGTAGGACCCCTTGGGTCATTTAGGATAAACACTGTAACTCATACTCCTTAATTGAATTACATCTACAGAGTTCCTTGTGCCATGTAAAGTAATATATTCAGATTATTCAAAGCATGAGTACATGGACATCTTCAGTAAGCCACTTGAAAAACTGTAAGTTACATGCACAGATTCCTGGTGATAAATATGCATTCTTAGAGGTCCTGAGATAATGACTGATTATTAACAGTCAAATATATGCCAACTTTATCCTAGCACTTTTAAATAAGATGCATATTTTAATATACAGATATGGATGTCCACACTAGATTATAAGAAACCTATATAATAAAAAAAAACCACAGAGTTTAATTTTATAGATACTAGCTCTATTGTTTTTCGCTGTAGAATCTATAATGGCTTAGTTTCCACAGAAACTTCCTCACAGCTTCCTTAATTTCCTTGTTCCTTAGGCTGTATATGATGGGGTTCAAAGATGGAGGCAATACAGAATAGAATACAGACACCAAGAAATCCACAAGATGTGGGGAATCAGGGACTGGCTTCAGATAGGCCATGATACCTGTCACAGTAAATGTTGTAACAACAGTGAGATGGGGGGTACAAGTGGAAAAGGCTTTGGCCACCCTAGTAATGATGGTATTCTCAGCACTGTATTGAAAATGTAAATATACGAAAATCCAATGGACACCAAACAGAAAAGCGCATACATAACGTCAACTGCCTCACTGATATCAACAGTGATATGAGTTTTTGAGCAAGAGATCTTCAGTAGGGAGGAGGCATCACAGAAAAACTGACGAAGTTTTCTAGAGCCACAGAAAGATAAAGAGAAAGTGCCAGCTGAGTATAAGACCCCAAAGATACTCCCAAGCAGCCAGGAGGTGGCTGTCATCCCCACGCAGACTCTCCTGTTCATTATGACATTATAGTGCAGTGGATGACAGATGGCCACATAGCGGTCATAGGACATGGCTGTTAGAATGGAAAGCTCACACACAGCAAAGTGAATCATGAACAATACCTGTAATAAGCATCCTGAGAAGAAAATGGTGTATCTGTGGGCTAAAGTGCTCATAATAAATTTTGGAACTGTAACTGAAATGAGGCCGACATCAAAAAGTGATAAATTCTTCAGGAAGAAGTACACGGGAGTGTGAAGACACTGATCCAGAGTGATTAGGACAAAAATGAGATTTACCATAAAAGTTACCAGGTAAATAAGCAAAAACAGAAAGCCATGTAGAATCTGGAGCTCCCTGGTGGCAGAGACTTCCATGAGGAAGAATTCCATCGCCGCTAAGTGATTGGTCATGTTATCCATTCTATGCACATCCTCACTCTATAGGATGCAAAGGAGAGTAAAGACACTACCTCAAGTTCACGTGAAGTCTTCCCTCTTTCCAATACTGTTTTTTATTCCTGTAAGAATACATCAGTTTTGTGTTTATAAGACATGCACATTTTTATGTTCCTACATGCATGTTAGGGTCCATGGCCTCCTCAATATGCCACTATTAGTATGGGTCTGAATTTGTAATAGGTCAAGCGAGCATATTAGGAAAAATAGGAAGAAAGAATAGGAAAATTACTTTCATTTATGAAACTTCATAAATTGGTTGATGAAACATGTATCATTATAAAATATATCCTGTTATTAGTTCAATATGCTAAACAAAGACTGTACTACAACAGAATCGTTTTTAAAGCATTTCCAATGATAAAAATTAATCAATATTTTTCTAAAAGAGCTTGCTTTTGCACATTACTTTCATCCCAAAAATGTAAAAGAAAATATTTTTATTTAATTTTGTGATAAACTATATCATACTAAATGATAAAAAGAGTGGTACCTGAATGGCTATCAGTTAAGTGTCCAACTCATGATTTCAACTCAAATCATGGTCTCATCGTTGGTGAGATCAAGCCCCTTATCTGATGCTTCATAGACAGTATGAGCCTGATTAGGATTCTCTCTCTCCTTGTGTCTCTGTCTCTCCTCAACCTGTGCATGCAAATAAAATTTATGGTAGAAAGGAAATACAAAATATGAACAGGAAATTAATAAATATGGAGTTATATCATTACCAGGAAATAAGCAATAGTAGTGACAGTGAAAAGTGAGAGAAGGGTATGGAATATGGGGAGGTCTACCTCTCCTAGCTCATTGGCTGCTCATACATCTACTCACCCACATCGGTTCATGAACACTCACACAATCCTGTACACATTCATTCCCAGGCTGTGTATCCAATGCTTTCAGGGTCAAAATGAAGCACACTTTATAGAAAAGTGGTTGAGATAACAGTGAATGCGATACATAAAAACAGAGCAAAGATGAATAGCAATACTGGTAGAAATATTTCCTTCGTGGATAGGTTATTTAGTATATGAGAAAAATAAATGTAGGAAAGATTTTATAAAAGCAATACAGGTAACTAAGCGGAAAAAGCTTGGAACTTTTTATTATCATAGAAGAAATTGAGTTGTTGACCACTTGCCATTTTCTACAAAATGCCTATTGTTACTAATTTTTAAATTAATTTATTTAAATTCAAGATAGTTAACATACAGTGTTACTACTTCTGCAGGAGTAGAAGCCAGTGATTCATCTCTTACACATAACAAACAGTGTTCATTCCAACAAGGATCTTCATTAATGCCCATCACCCATTTAACCTGTCACCCACCTCCCCTCCAGCAACCCCCAGTTTGTTCTCTGTACATATGTGGCTCTTATGGTTTGCCTCTCTCTGGTTTTATATTAGTTTTTCTTCTTTTTCCCTATGTGTATCCATCTTTGTTCTTAATTTCATATATGAGTGACATCATATGATATGTGTCTTTATTTGACTGACTTCCAGGCATTTATCCAAAAGATACAAAAATGCTGATTCAAAGGGGTACATGCACCCCAATCTTATATCAGCACCAGAATAGTAGTCAGATAATGGAAAGAGCCCCAATGTCCAACTAACGATTGGATAAAGATGTGGTTATATATATATATATATAACCACATCTTTATCTATATCTATATAAATCTATATATATATGTACACATATATATCTAAAACTAAGTTTTAAAACAAGAAATAGGATCTCAATTAAATTCTGTCAGATATGTCAAACTTTCTCAGATTCTTGAAAGACAGGAGTAAACTACTATTCTAGATAATTCAGTGGCATCTTTAAAAGGCTCATATTAAAAGGGTGGCATCAATATGAATTTTAGAAAATTAATTTGTAATTCAAACCAATAAGGGTATCAATGTAATGTGTGTTTTATCTCCTAATGTACGGGATAGTCTATTTTCATTTTTATTTTTTGGTTTCAGGGGTAGAATTTAGTGATCCATCAATTACATAAAACATCCAGTGCTCATGACTACAAGTGCCCTCCTTAATAACTATCACCATTTAGCCCATTCCCCACCCACTTCCCTCCACCAATCTTCTTGTTCTGTATACGTAATAAGTTTTTATGGTTTGGGGCTCTCTCTCTCTCTCTCTGGTAAACGACTATTGGAGATAAGACAGTAAAACCTTCATGGGGCGCCTGGGTGGCTCAGTCGGTTGGGCGGCCGACTTCGGCTCAGGTCATGATCTCGCGGTCTGTGAGTTCGAGCCCCGCGTCGGGCTCTGTGCTGATGGCTCGGAGCCTGGAGCCTGCTTCCGATTCTGTGTCTTCCTCTCTCTCTGCCCTTCCCCTGTTCACGCTGTGCCTCTATGTCTCTCAAAAATAAATAAACATTTAAAAAAAAAAAAAACCTTCAGATGGCTCACATTGCAAGAATGGCATCAATAAGAATGTTAGAAAATAAATTTGTATTTCAAACCAAGATGGCTATCAAGGTATTTATAATTCATTTCCTCATGTAGGAAGTACACTTTTTAAAATTTATTTTTGTTTTATTAAGGCATATCATAAAAATAATCGGCTGCACCCATCACAAATATAGAATTTGATGTAAACACTACTTTAACCTTATATCTCTTATGGATGATTTCCTTGAAATAGTGTAAGAAGTTGAGATGGAAGGAGTCAAGTGTTTGCTTTGGTGTTTGGCAATTAGGAAGCTTGACACCTAAAAAACTCTCTCTGCAATAGTAGAGTGAGACAATTTGCCAGTCAGATTGGACTGTCAAATAAAAGCTTAGTAAATGTTCCCCAAATCTGCAAGAAGATACAGTAGGTTGTTATTCTATCTTTAATAATCAAATTATTGGGTAAATATTTTGGAATTACTTATTCTGGTAAAACTCAGAACTTTCACGGTTTTATTTAGATTTATCCCAGTAAATCTGAAACGACACATTTTTTTTAATTTTAAAGTTTATTTATTACTTGAGAAAGATAGGGAGAGAGAGAGGGAGAGAGAGAGAGAGAGAAAGAGAGGGAGTACAAGTGGGGAAGGGGCAGAGAGAGGGGGGGAGAGAGAGAATCCCAAGCAGGCTCTGTACTTTCAGCACCAAGCCTATGTGGGGATCGAACTCATAGACTGTGAGATCATAACCTCACCTGAGATCAAGGGTCAGATACTTAACTGACTGAGCCACCCAGGCGACCCTGAGAGGATATATTTGGAATCTGAATTTTTGTTATATAGATAAAGAATAATTTATCCAATTCTTCTTTCTATATCTTATTTGCCACCCATCCAGAAATGACTAAAACCTGAACACAATTGACTGGAAATGACTAAAAACTAAATGCAGTTGTCAAAAGTTAAAGGAAAATGTGGAGTCAGTGTGGTATAATTGACACAGGACTAAGGAAGACATTTTTCCATTAAGCGCTGTAATTAACTTATTATATTATTGAGGACATTTGATTTTTACTCTCTGGCCCTAGTCCTTTCCCATCACAACATAGAGAGATTCGATTTATGTTTCCTGTGAAACCTCCATCCCTAACCTGGGTTTATCGCTTACAGTACATAATATATTGACGAAATTCAGCTGTGTGGCAGGCACTATCTTAATCACTTTGAATGTTGTGTTTCAGTCCCATTTGCACCCACAGCAACATACTCAGTTAAGTACTGGTGTTATCACCATATTGTACAAGGTAAGACAGGCTTAGGGAGCTTTAAAAATTTGTTCGTTTTCACACACATAAAAAGTGAAAGAGGCGATTCTCTTTGCTATGTAGATTTCTTTTCAGTCACCATGTTTTTATTCTCTACGTCATATCATTGAACAGTCCGTGTCTTTCTTTTGAGAGGTAAGATTTCATAATGAAGACGTATAAGGAGGCTTTATTTGTGTTATTATAAATATGATTCAAATTTTGTTCCACATCCATGTGCAAGAAAAGGCAATATATACCTTCGTTTACTAATAATGTCCATTGGAATCATTTTTACAGAGGCTGAATCAGACATCATATAGATACGATGTGTAGCCAAAGACCTTGATCCTTTCTATATTGGCCTCCTATCAAATCTGGCCATTTTAAGGGAGGGGGGCAGAAATCTTAAACTATTAAAATGAACACTTCTAAGGAAATGTTTATATACATATGTATATATCATACTACTTGCATATATCAACTACTTGTTTGAAATGAACCATTTTAAAGGGAAAGGCATTTTTGCACCTTTCTGTTGAAAAGTATCCCATGGAGGCTTTTTTACCCATTTATATTCCTACAAATTTGTGAATCTCTGGTGTTTATGTTCACCTGCTATGATTCAAAATTCTAATGCTTTGTTGATTACCGATGTCTTCTTTTTCTTGACGGCTCTTCTGCTATCCATGGTATGAGAGGGAAATTGATGAAGTTCATCTTGTCTGAAGTCATCCTCTTGTAATTTCAAAGAGTATAAAATATTTTTCAATTTGTTATATGTGACCCTTTGGGAAAACTATGGGTTTGCAGAGAACCTAGATTTTCTTAAAGACTATGAGTATATTTCTGTGTGAAACCTTATTATCCAGGAGTAATCATTGCGATGTAACTCTGGCATGAATGCCTGACACCTCGCACACTTGCTTTTGAGCTGTCGTCTTTTCCCCAGTGTATCATTAGAAATACCCTACAAGGCCTCTTCAGGTAGGAAAAAGAGTTGGTTGAGCCCAGTGCACTATATTTAATTTAGATTTAAATCAAGAGCGAAGGAAAGTATGTGCTATAAATTATATTACTGGCTTAATATTGAGCTGGTATATATATTTGAGGTTGCAAAAAATTTGATTTTGATTACTTATTATTTATGTTTATAATGCTGTGTATTGTTTTTCTCCAAGCTTGTAAAATCTGCTTTTATTTAAAATATTTACCATCAAAATTCAAGAGGAGAACACAGGCAGCTACTTCTTTAAACTCAACTGTACTGATTTCTTACTAGACACATCTCTGGAGACAAGGGAGATAAAAGTAAAAATTAACTATGGCAGTTCACAAAAAAATGAAAACAAAAACAACAACACAAAAAACTTCTGTACAACAAAGGAAAAATACCAAACTAAAAGCCAGGACACATAACGGGAGAAAATATTTCCAAATAACATATCGGAAAAAATGTTAATATCCAAATATGTAAAGAGCTTATTAAACTCAACACCCAAATAACCAAGTAATTCAGAGAAGAAATGGGAATAAGACACAAATAGGCACGTTTCCAAAGAAGACATCCAGATGGTAACAGACACATGAAAAGATGCTCAACATCACTCATCATCAAAGAAATACAAATCAAAACCATGATGAGATAACACCTCACAGCTGTCTGAATAGCTAAAATTGACAACATAGAAAACAACAGATATTAGTGAAGATGCAGAGAAAGGGGAACCCTCTTATACTGTTAATGGAAATGCATGCTAGTGGAGCCACTCTGGAAAACAGTGTGGAAATTTCTCAAAAAGTTAAAAATACAACTACCCTACTACCCAGCAATAACACTATTTTTTACCCATAGGGTACAAAAATACATATTTGAAGGGGCGTATGCACCCCAATGTTTATAGCAGCATTATCAACAATAGCCAAACTATGGAAAGAGCCCAAATGTCCATCGACTGATGAAGAATGGATTAAGAACAGGTGGTATATATATATACACACATATATATACATATATACATATATATGATTATTACTAAGCCATCAAAAATAATGAAATCTTGCCATTAGCAATAATGTGGATGGAAATAGAATGTTATGCTAAGCAAAAGAATCCAAATAAAGATATATGCCATGTATTTTCACTCATATATGGAATTTAAGAAACAAAACAAAGGAGCAACTGGAAAAAAGTGAGAGGGAGAGAGAGTGAAGCAAACCAACAAACCAACACTTCACTATAGAGAACAAACAGATGGTTACAGGACGGAAGATGGGTGGAGAGATGGGTTAAATAGAGAATGGGGATTAAGGAGTGCACTACTGGTGATGAGTGAATGATATTGTATGGAAGTGTTGAATCACTTAATTGTACACCCGAAACTAATATTACACTGTATGTTAACCAACTGTGATTCCAATAAAAAGTAAAAAAGAAAGAAATTGGATGTCGTCTTACAACACACACAAAAGTTAACCCCAAATGGATTATGAACTGATACCTAAGACTTGAAACAGTAAATAACTAGAAGAATCATATGGAAAAAAATGCTCTGATATCAGTCTTGGCAAAGATTTTTCACCTATGACACGAAAAGTAAAAGCAATAATTGCAAAAATCAACAAATGACACTACATCAAATTAAAATCTTTTGCATGTCAAAGAATCAATAAAATGAAAGGGCTGTTTGTGAAATGGGAGAAAGTGTTTGCAAACCATATATTTGGTAAGGTGTTAATATGTAAAAATAATTAAAAAGTCATATATATAAACATAAATGTTTAAATAAATATGGATACATTAAAATATATACCTATATTTGATTAAATTTAAATATATGTAAATGCATATAAACCTATGGAAAAATACTTTCATAAATAAATACATATAAAAATCAACAGCAAAATAATTTTAAACCCATTAAAAATTGGCAAAGGAAATAAAAGTCATTCTTCCAAAAAGACATATAAATGGTCTTCATGTATATAAAAGGGTGTTGAAAATTACTTATCATCAAAGATATTGAAATTGAAATTAATATGATATATCACATGATACACATTATTTGTTTTTTATCAAAATAAAAGTGGAAAACAGGTATTGGTGATATAGCATAGAGAATAGGAGATCCTTGTATTTTATTGAAAGGCATGTAAATTCCAAAACCCATTATGGGAAACAGTATGAATATTTCTCCACATACGTATTATATTTTATATATATTTTCAGTATACGTATTAATCACATATTTACTACCCATTTTCTATAAATGAAGAACAATAACTCTATACAACAATGACAACAAGTGTTTGCAGTTAGATATTTATTTCAGGGCTCAAATAATTGTTGAGTCACATAATATACAAATCTAAAAAAATAACTTGCAAAAACCACTGGAGAATATTGAAGAATAATATCCAAATGTGTCTTTAGTTAATTGTTAAGTTTAGATGGTTATAGTGCTAACTATTGAGTAACTGGCTTAGGATTCTTTTATTATCACTTTGATTCCAATTTTTCATATAATAATCAGTTGCAGTTATCTTACAGAATGTTTTGTGCAGAAATTAAGGAAATAATGGGCAAAATCATATAATTATAATCATATAATCATAAGTTCTAATCATAGAACTTAGACCTATACTCAGGCATGTCACCATCATCCTCATCAAGTTCTCTGTTCCAAGACTAGAACAAACTAGCATCCCATCACCTCCAATTTTATCATAAAGAGGAAACCTTATGGGTAAGGACTAGTGAGTTGAAAGAGAAGTAAACACGGGGCGCCTGGGTGGCTCAGTTGGTTAAGTGGCCAACTTCGGCTCAGGTCATGATCTCGTGGTCTGTGAGTTCGAGCCCCGTGTCGGGCTCTGTGCTGATGGCTCCGAGCCTGGAGCCTGCTTCAGATTCTGTGTCTCCCTCTCTCTCTGTCCTTCCCCTGCTCACGCTCTGTCTCTATGTCTCTCAAAAATAAACAAACGTTAAAAAAATAAAAAAAATAAAGAGGAGTAAACAGCCAAATAATAGAGGTATCAGGCTATAATTGATATTAAATCTGGAAAACATCATTTTTAAGAAAGAAGGAAAACAAATAATAGGGAAATGAGATGGATAGAAAGAAGGTACACAGAAGATCAAGAGTGTGAAGATAGTGGGGGGAAATGAAGAAAGAGATAATGGAATAAAAGTTAAGATAACTTAAATGCAAATTGATCTCTATTCAAATGTATTCATATACAGATGTTAACCAGAATTACATTTAAAATAATGAGAAATTTAGTGTTAAAAAACTAAGCATAAAAATAAATAATTAATCTAAGAATTAAGTGTAAAAGCATACTAAAATTAAGAGCACAAATTAAAATTTACTTTCAATTACTTGGTATACAAATTTAAATTTCTACATAAATTCACAAGAAACATAAAAATTACAAAGACTAAAATACAAAGAATAAGTTTAAGATTAAAACATGGGTCTTTTTAAATTATCATGTTACTGGATACGTGAGAATAACATATTCTTTTTTCTGTTTGGATTGCATAATGAGAATTGTCTCCTTTGAACACCAAAGTCAGTACTTTTAAATATGTCATTATATGACTCTCAATGACATAAGCTGACAATATACTACCCTTATATAATCTTTCAAAATCTGTTATAGTTATAATATTTGCAAGACTAATATTGTGAGACTAATTTAATGAATTAGTTAAAATGAGCTTGTAAAATTACTCTTGCCGATACAAAAAAAGAAATGAAAAAAAGAACAAATTTGGTTATCTTGATTTTCAATAACTACTGCAAGAATTTAGAAAACAGATTGCAATCTGGAATTACAACAAATTGCATAAAATGTGAAACTATCATAAAATCTTCCCAAGTGAGAATTAAACGAGGGCTGATTAGGATGAATGTGAAATGAAAAGCAATATTAATTTCTACAAGGGAACTATCAATGTGAAAACAAGGATTGGAACATTTCCCCTGAGTTGGAAATTGCCCGAACCCTCTGCTGAAACGCACACCCATTTAGCCATGTAAATATACCATCTTATGGAGTAGCACCAATGATACAACACGTATATAATAACTTTACATCACTTTGTGTTAACCAAATATTTTGAGATTTTTAAAAATTTTTTTAATGTTTATTTATTTTTGAGAGACATAGAGGCACAGCGTGAACAGGGGAAGGGCAGAGAAAGAGGGAGACACAGAATTGGAAGCAGGCTCCAGGCTCTGAGCCGTCAGCACAGAGCCTGACGCGGGGCTCGAACTCACAGACCGCGAGATCATGACCTGAGCTGAAGTTGGCCGCCCAACCGACTGAGCCACTCACGCGCCCCAATTTTGAGATATTTTGTATTTGTATTTGAAAGTATTTTTATTTGTGATTATAAAACTACATGTATAAACCAAAAATTCGATGCAAATTAGTAGGTATCAGAGCCATTGATATTTTGAATATTTATATATTTGGTATCATATTTTACCAAAAATTTTTCCAAGGGCCACCTTCATGTCCTTGTTTCTCAGGCTGTAAATGACAGGATTCAGACTGGGAGGTAACAGAGAATATAGCACAGAAATAAAGAGGTTCAGTGATGAGGGGGATTTTGAGGTTGAACCTAGATATGCAATACATCCAGGAGAGAAGAACAAGGCAACCACTGTTAGATGGGGCATGCAGGTGGAGAAGGATTTAAACCTGCCTTGTGAAGAAGGAATTCTGAGAACAGTGGAAATAATATAAACATAGGAAATAGCCATGAAAATAAAACATGCAAAAGCAAAACAACAACTAACAATAATAAACACATATTCTAGAATTTGCTCCCCAGAACAGCAAGTATAAACAATGCTGGAACATCACAGAAAAATTGATGCACTATGTTTGGCTCGCAGAAATGGACAGAGAATGTACCTGCAACATGAACGGATCCATAGACACCCCCACCGAGCCATGATGCAGTCACCATCTGCACACAGGCACCTCTATTCATAACGGCCTCATAGTGCAGTGGACAGCGGATGGCAGCATAGCGGTCATAGGACATCACTAGGAGGAGGATGTACTCTGTGCCAGCAAAGGAAACAAGAAACACCTGCAAGGCACATCCCAGGAAGGAGATGGAATGGCTGTTGGTGAAAGAGTTGATGATGGATTTGGGGACAGTGATAGAAATATAACAGATGTCAATCAAGGATAGGTTTTTCAGGAAGAAATACATAGGGGTTTGGAACTGTTGATCAATGGTAGTGACTGCGATAATGAGGAAGTTCCCCATGAGTGCTGCCAGGTAAATAAGCGAGAAGAATGTGGCATACAGTCTCTGAAGCACCTCATCATCAGGAAATCCCATGAGCAAAAATTGTGTGATTAAGGTCACATTGGTTAACTTCTCAGGCATGATTGCTTTTTCAGGAAACATAAAAACAATTTTCCTGTGTCTTCAGAATCTGTCTTTTTGTTGCTTTTGGTATTCATTTACTGTGAAATTATTCCTGAGGTAAAGCAGATCTTGCAAACTTTAATTTCTTCAATGCAGCTAGAAAATATGAAGACAGTCATTAAAACAGATTAGAATAATTTTTCATTCAATAGCCTAAAATTTATGCATAGAATAGGCAAGTATTGCCTCACGCATCCGTCAGTGAGGGATTTTTTTTTTTTTACCTTCATTGGATAGTTAAAAATAGCAGGACATTTTGGAATAAAATACAGTAATTTATTTACTCATTCTTGGAGATTTGCTCAATATGAACTGCGTTCTTGGCATATTTATGTGGTTTTTTTTTGAAATTACCTCATTTTATGGAAGTAATTTTTTTTTGGTGTTTTTATTTGTTTATTTTTGAGAGACATAGAGTGAGCAAAGGAAGGGCAGAGAGAGAGAGGGAGATACAGAATCCGAAGCAGGCTCCAGTCTCCGAGCCGTCAGCACAAAGCCCGACGCGGGGCTCGAACTCACAGACCGTGAGATCATGACCTGCGCTGAAGTTGGCCGTTTAACCCACTGAGCCACCCAGGTGCCCCTTTATGTTTTTTTTAATGCTTCAAGTTTGTATTTAAGTTCTAGTTAGTTAGAAATTAATGTAGTGTTAATTACATTTAGGAGTACCATTTAGTGATTCAACACTTGCTTATAACTCCCAGTACTCATCACAATAATTGCCTTCTCTACTTGCCCATCCCTCTCCCACCTTTCCCCGACAACCATTGGATCACTCTATAGTTGAGATTCTCTGTTATGGTTTGAAGACTCAGTATGAATACTTGGGAGATTATCCCTCTATTATTCTCTTTCCTATTATGTATGTGCATAGGTTAATATGGACAGCAGAGATGGATAGAGCTGAAAGTTATCTTTGTAATTTTTTTCTGTGACAATGATAGAGACTTTGACAATAATATATATTTTCCATGTAATCAAGGTTACAACAAAATTACTAATATTTATACAAAGACTTTAAGAAGATGATATGTGAACTTTATTTGATGTCCATAAAATCCTAGAAGTATTTATGGTTTATGTACTATGAATTTTGTAGTTTTTAAAAATAAGGACACATGAATATTATGCAGCAAATAAACAATATGAAAATACAATGCTATCTTATTTTCATGAAGGAAAGTGGAATGAAAACAGGTGAAATAAATTTACCTACTTAGACATATCAAAGGAGATGGGATGACATTAGGAAGCTTATAGTAGATGGATAGAGGTTTGAACGAAATTCACTTACCTAATACAAATCCAGTTTCCCTAACTTTAGGAGTCAATTATTTAAGACAATGTGGAAGTTAAAGACATATGTGAGGCTAATAACGGACACTTTTTACAATTGACTAATTAAAATGAGAGCTAATTAACTGCATTAACCAGAAGTTCTGATGTTGTCTCATGTTGTCTTCACAGATAATATGAAGTAGGACGTGCAAAGATTCAGGTCCACATTGGGATATAAATATTTTTTCACTCTTAGGGATAATTGCCATGAGACCTTCTAATTAATGACAAGAATACTATTAATAGACTTGTGAAGGTTTATTTTGTTAGGTAATGGATGGATTGATTTCAATCTATAAACTCATATTTGAAGAAAGTGATTGACTATGTCTTTTTAAATTTCAGTTGGTTAACATAGATTGTTACATGTTTCATGTGTACAATGTACTGATTCGACACTTCCACACATCACAAGAAGTGCACTCCCCTAATGCCCATCATCTATTAAACCCATCCCCCTGACCACCTCCCCTCTGTTTACCATCAGATGGTATTCAAGATATTCATGGGTCTGTTACTTGGTTTTTCCTGTCTCTTTTTTTTCCCCTACCCTTGCTCCTCTATTTTGTTTCTTAAGGTCCACATATGAATAAACTCATATGATATTCCTCTTTCTCTGACTGACTTATTTGCTTAACATTATACTCTCTAGCCCCATCTGTGTCATTGCAAATATCAAAATTTCATTCCTTTTTAATGGCTGAATACTTTTCCACTAATAAATATATCACATTCTCTCTATCTATCCATCCGTCGATGGACCCTTGGTCAGTTTCCAAAATTTGTCCATTGTAGGTAGTACTGCTGTAAAGAGTGACATGCATGTATCACTTTGAATTAGTATTTTCATAATCCTTTGTAACAACCTGGTAGTGCAACTGCTGGATCATAGGGTAGTTCGATATTTAACTTTTTGAGGGAACTCCATAATACTTTTCACAGTGGCCACTCCAGTATGTATTCTCACCCACAGTGCAAGCGGGTTCCCCATTCTCCAAATCCTCATGCCCACCTGTTGTTTCTTGTTGGTTTTAGCCATTCTGACAGGTATGTGGAAATAGTAGTTTTGATTAACATTTCATGATGATCCGAGCTGATCTCCTCATGTGTCTATGGGTATCTGTATGTCTCATTTGGAAAGAAATCTAACATGTCTTCTTGCATTTTTAATTGGATTATTAATTTTGGGGGTGTCAACTTTTGTAAGTTATTGATATATTTTGGTTATAAATCCTATATCAGGTATATCATTTGTAAATATATTCTGCAACTCCATAGGTTCCCTTTTAGTTTTGTTAATTGTTTCCTTTTTTTGTGCAGAATTATTTTTTTGTTTTTTGTTTTTTAAGTCCTAATAGTTTATTGTACTTTCATTTCCCTTGCCTCAAAGGACACACCTAGTAAGTTATTGCTATGTCTGATGTAATATTAATTGACCCTTTGTTACTTGTTAGAATGAATTTTTTTATTGTTGAGTATTTCTTGCAGGCAAAGTAAGTTTTTATATTTGACTACTGAATACAGTCAGGGAAATTTTTAAAAATATTTATTTATCTTCAGAAAGAGTGTGTGTGAACATGGGAGGGGCATGGAGAGAAAATCCCAAAAGAAAATTGCAAGCTCAAACCCAGGCACCATCCAACGAACCACAAGATCATGACCTGAACTGAAATCAAGAGTCAGATGATTAACAGACTCAGTTACCCAGGTGCCCCAGCGTACCATTATTTAGGTGCTAGTATTACTGCTATGGCAATATGCAACATATCCTGTAGAAAGAGAAAATAATGGAAAGCCCTCTCTTCTATGACATATTAAAATTAATTAGTTAATTTTCACAGAAAGTCCAGAGATTTAAAAGGGTATATCAAAATATAGTATCAGGCAAATCAGATATCTCAAATAGGATAAAACAAGTGAAATGTCCAATAAATCCTATTGAAGTGTGTTTTTCTTTCAGTTTTAAGTTTTTATTTATATTCCAGTTAGTTATCATACAGTGTAATATTAGTCTCAGGTGTACATTAGAGTGATTCAACACTTACATACATTACACTCTGCTCCTCACAGAATGAAACAATGGTTAAAACTAGCACAGATACCCAGGAAGGGAGTACCATGGCTATTCCCGGCACAGATACCCAGGAAGAGGGTAGTATGGCCATTCCCAACACCAGCACTGGGACCAAGGGGCTGCTTCAAAAAGGAAGATCTATGGTAGCTCCTACCCTGAATACATGGAGTTGAGGGATGGAACAGGGGACCTAGAGAGAGGAAAGAGGGTGAAAGAACCAGGATGGCATAGGGACAGGTGGGGACAATGGTCCTCTTGCCCCCATCTTCCTCAGGGGCTAGGGAGAGCAGCGTCAGGCCCCACTGCCCCATAGAAGAGCCTGCGATCATGTTAAGGTTGTTCCTGATGATGAAGTGGGAGATAGCATCAAACACTAACTACAAGTTCTTGGTGTGGGTGGCACAGGTGTAGAGGCATAGATATCCTTGGTAGCCTAGTTCTTGTGGAGGCCCTCAGGCTTACCTTGGATGTGGCTGGCCACCTGGTTGTACTTGTTTGCCCATATGTACTCAGGGAAGTAAGTAAGTAGTATGCTCACACACTCTCTTTCTGAAGATAAATAAATGCTTTTTAAAAAGTACCGTGACTGTATTCAGCAAGTAAATAAATATAAAAAATTACTGTGCCTGCATGAAATACTCAATAATAATATAAAAAAATCCTTTAACAAGCCACAACAATAGCCAATTAATATTACAAATTTGAAATATAATCCATATACACTTAAATTATTAATTTCATAATTTGATATGTATAGGCATATACTCATTTTTTATTTCTCTCATTTACATGATGGTATTTCATGTATCACATGTGTTAATAAGGAAGAGTCAAAATTAAACAGACCTTAACTTCTACTTTGATATAATCTCCTGAATGTACCCAATATCTAGATGAAAATACTTGATCAAAAGTTATATGTAGTTAAAAGATACTGACCAAAGAGGTCCATTCTCGAGTACTCTTATCAGATATACTTTCAATTGTATTAGTTTGTAAATTGTCTTCATCTAATCTTCCAAGGCTTTCTGAAGGAACACTTGCCGGTTATCAGTGGCACATGAAAACAACTGGGGATCTTTCACATGAAATCCAATACACATATGGCTTTTCATTCATATCTATGAGAGGGGAGAGTAGATCTCACCCTGGCAATTCAGTTGGAGAAGGTTCCAGGTTGCAGAACAATCTGCAACTGGATAAATATATGGGTAGATAGATAGATAGATAGATTATACATATATACAGATGCAGGTATAGATAAAGGTATAAACTCACAACTATAATCGACTATATATATACATATACATATATATATACATATACATATGTGTATATATATACCTATATATATATGCATACACATTCTTTTAGCTGAGGGGATGGGTAAAAAGAATTTACTAGTGAGTATCGTGTTGGTGATGGAATTCTCATATATGGCCTGTATTATGTTAAGATACATTTCGGGGGCACCTGGGCGGCTCATTCAGTTAAATGTCCAACTATGTATTTTGATTCAGATCATGACCTCATGGTTACGGAGTTTGAGCCCTGTGCTTGGTTCTGCGCTGTAATTGTGGAAACCGCTTGTGATTCTCCCTCTCTCTCTCTCTCTCTCTCTCTCTCTCTCTCTGTCTCTATATGTGTATGTAGACACACACACACACACACACATATATATACACATAATTTGTGTGTATATATATGTGTATACATAATTTTTTTCATTATGTTGTCACATTAATTGATCTGTGTATGTTGAAAACCCTTGCATTCTATGCAAACTGGTGCAGCCACTCTGGAAAACGGTGTGGAGGTTCCTCAAAAAAATGAAAATAGAGCTACCCTATGATCCAGCAATAGCACTGCTAGGAATCTACCCAAGAGACACAGGAATGCTGATGCATAGGAGCACGTGTACCCCAATGTTCATAGCAGCACTTTCGACAATAGCCAAATCATGGAAAGAGACCAAGTGCCCATCAACTGACGAGTGGATAAAGAAGTTATGGTACATATATACAATGGACTACTACGCGGCAATGAGAAAAAATGAAATCTGGCCATGTGTAGCAACATGGATGGAACTGGAGGGTATTATGTTAAGTGAAATAAGTCAGTCAGAAAAAGACAGATACCATATGTTCCCACGAATAGGTGGACTTTGTGAGACTAAGCAAAAACCAGGGGGAGGGGAAGAGGGGAAAGGAAAAAAAGACACAGAGAGGGAGGGAGATAAAACATAAGAGACTCTCAAAGACTAAGAAAAAACTGAGGGTGAGGGGGAAGAGGGAGGGGGGAGAGGGGGTGATGGGCATTAAAAAGGGCACATGTTGGGATGAACACTGGGTGTTATATGTAAACCAATTTGAAAATAAACTATTATAAAATTTAAAAAAAGAAAAAAAAAGAGAAAACCCTTGCATTCTAGAGTTAAATCCCTTTTGGTGAATGTGTACAATCCTTTTATTGTGCTGGTGAATTTAGTTTGCTAATATTTTGTTGAAGGAAGATATCAAGACTCTGTCCAAGGAAGAAGAGACCAAGAAATGAAATCTTCTCTCTCTATTTTTTTTTTTTTTTTTGGTATATAGTAGCCTCAGCAATAATGCAGTTCAGTTAGTCATTAAAAGAAACCTTATATGCCAAAAGAAAAAAATCATTTATGAGAGATCTGAAGGAATAAATAGAATGCAATATAGTAATAATTGGAGGATTTAAACCCACACTTTTAATAACATTCAACATGAAATCAAAAGGGACATTAGACTTAAATAACATTATAGAGCAAATGGGCAAAAAAGACACATACAGATCATCCCACACAATATCAGCAAAATACAAATCCTTCTCAAGTTCAAATGCAGTATTCTCCAGGATGGATCACATATTAGGTTACAAAACAAATCTAACAAGTCTGAGTTTAAAATAATACTAAGCATCTTTTTTTTTTTAATCACAATGGAATAAAACAAGAAGTGAATATGAGATGGAAAAGTAAATACATGGAATCAAACAATAGAATCTTGCACAGCCAGTGACTCAAAGAAATCATCATAAGGAAATTAGAAAATATTTGAGACAAGTGAAAATGAGAACAGCATACAAAACTTTGTGGCATGCAGCAAAAGCAGTTCCAAGAGGGAAATTTGTAGCAATAAATACCTACATTAAAAATAATGATTGGGGCATCTGGGTGACTCAGTTGGTTAAGAGTCCAACTTTGGCTCAGGTCATGATTTCATGGTTCATGTGTTGGAGCCCTGTGTCAGGCTCCATGATGACAGCTCAGAGCCTGGAGCCTGCTTCAGATACTGTGTCTCCCTCTCTCTCTACCCCTCTCCTACGGACAGAATCTGTCTATCTTTCTGTCCCAAAAAATAAACATTAAATTAAAAAAAAATGATCTCGAAGAAGCAGCCTAACTTTACAGCTAAGGGAACTAGATGAAGAATAAACTAAACTTTAAATTAACAGAAGGAAAAAAAAATAGCAAAGATTATAGAAAAAATATATGAAATACGGAATTAAAACATTTTAAAATAAATGAAACTAAGTATTGGTTTCTAGAAAGATAAAGAAAAAAATTCAAAACCTTCACTAGACTATGAAAAAAGGAGAGAAGATTCAAATATTAAAATGATAAGGGAAACAATACAAGTGGTGTTAAAGAAAAGTATCAAAAGAATACTGTAAAGAATTATATGCCTACAAATTAGATGACTTGGAAGAAATAAAAACTTCCTAAACACATACAATAAACCAAGACAAAATCATAAAGAAATTGAAAATCTGAGCAGATCATAAACAAATAAGGATATTGAACTACTTAAAAAAAAATCTCCCAACAAAGAAAATCCCAGGACAACCCATGTGTTCACTGGAAAATTCTATCAATATTTCAAATAAGAATTAACAACAATCCTTCTCAAACTCCTCCAAAATTTTTGAAAATATGGGGCAATTTTCAAAGTTCTATTTATTTATTTTGAGAGAGAGAGAGAGAGAGAGAGAGAGAGAGAGAACACAGCAGGAGAGGGACAGAGAGAGGCAGAGAGAGAATCCCAAGTATGCTCTGCCCTGGTACCCAGAGACCAACCTGGGGCTCAAACTCAAGAATCCTGTGATGGGGGTGCCTGACTGGCTCAGTGGGTTAAATAGCTGACTTCAGCTCAGGTCATGATCTCTCCATTCATGAGTTTGAGCTCCTCTTTGGGCTCTGTGCTGACAACTCAAAGCCTTAAGCCTGCCTCAGATTTTATGTTTCATTCGCTCTCTGCTCTGCCCCTACTGGTGCTCTGTCTCTCCATGTCTCTCGAAAATAAATGTAGAAAAAAAATTTAAAAAAAAAAAAAAAAAAAAAAAAAAAACGAACCGTGAGATCATGACCTTGAAGAAATCCAGAGTAAGACAACTGACTGAGCCACACAGGTACCCCTGGAGTGATTTCATAACTCATTTTATGAGGCCAATTTACACTGATTCCAAAGCCAAAGAGAATACAAAGAACACACACACTACAGTCCATTATCCTTGTTATTTTTTTTTTTTTTGAATCTCACTTTAATAAGGAAATTGTCTCTTTTTATTTGGAATCAATGCCTAATACCTACATTAACGGGTGGGTATTTGTCCTTTAAAGGATTTGTCCCTTTATTCAATATCTCCATTAGAAAAAAAAAAAAAAAAGAAAAATCATGAATTCCAGGGTTGCTAAGTCAGTGAACATCTGATTTTGGCTCAGGTCATGATCTCAGAGGTCACGAGTTCAAGCCCCTCATCTGGCTTGCTGCTGTCAGTGTACAGTCTGCATCAGATCCTCTGTCGTCCTCTCTCTGCATCTCCCAGCTCTCATGAACTCTCTCTCAAATGTAAATAAACAATAACAAAAACAAATCCCCATTAGAGTGCTTATTTTTTACCTCATCGTATATTTTCTTTTTCATTATTTTATTATTTTGTAATTTCAATCTATAGTTGCTAATGATCAATAATTTTTTACATTTTGAATTTCGCTTCTTGAGAATATTTTCATCGTTTGATCCATTAAGAATTCTAAGTTATTAGCATAATATTTTCAATCATAAAATAAATTAATTAATATATACAAACTATAATGCCTACACATGCACACACACAATTAGATAAAATATTGATATCACATACACACAAACACAGACATGAGGTATATGTTGTTAGGAGATATAACAGGGTGATCACATCTTTAAAGAAGTTCTGAATTTTTTAGGTAACTATTCCAGAGCATTTTCTAAAAAATTAAATGATATATATATGTAAATAACTGAAAATAATTTATAGGTAATTAATTAAAAATTAAATGTATAATTAAGATGTAAGAGTAACCATGGCACATATATATGAAATAATATTCATTCATATATGTTTTTGATTTACTCAATCCATGTGATTCCCGGGGCATCTATAATATTGACATAAATTATTTTAATGATTAGTATATGGATAACTTTAAAGAAAATTATGAAAAAATAATAGCTATATAGTTTAAAATTAATAGCTTACAATATTATACATTTTTTTTCATATTTATTTTTCTATTTTTTATTTTATTTTTTATTTTTTTGTTTATTATTTTTTTAAATTTTATAATAGTTTATTTTCAAATTGGTTTACATATAACACCCAGTGTTCATCCCAACATGTGCCCTTTTTAATGCCCATCACCCCCTCTCCCCCCTCCCTCTTCCCCCTCACCCTCAGTTTTTTCTTAGTCTTTGAGAGTCTCTTATGTTTTATCTCCCTCCCTCTCTGTGTCTTTTTTTCCTTTCCCCTCTTCCCCTCCCCCTGGTTTTTGCTTAGTCTCACAAAGTCCACCTATTCGTGGGAACATATGGTATCTGTCTTTTTCTGACTGACTTATTTCACTTAACATAATACCCTCCAGTTCCATCCATGTTGCTACACATGGCCAGATTTCATTTTTTCTCGTTGCCACGTAGTAGTCCATTGTATATATGTACCATAACTTCTTTATCCATTCGTCAGTTGATGGACACTTGGTCTCTTCCCATGATTTGGCTATTGTCGAAAGTGCTGCTATGAACATTGGGGTACACGTGCTCCTATGCATCAGCATTCCTGTGTCTCTTGGGTAGATTCCTAGCAGTGCTATTGTTGGGTCATAGGGTAGCTCTATTTTCATTTTTTTGAGGAACCTCCACACCATTTTCCAGAGTGGCTGCACCAGTTTGCATTCCCACCAACATTGTAGGAGGGTGCCTACTTCTCCACATCCTCGCCAGCATCTACAGTTTCCTGATTTGTTCATTTTAGCCACTCTGACTGGTGTGAGGTGGTATCTCAGTGTGGTTTTGATTTGTATTTCCCTGATGATGAGTGACATTGAGCACCGTTTCATGTGTCTGTTGGCCATCTGAATGTCCTCTTTGGAGAAGTGTCTATTCATATCATCTGCCCATTTCTTCAATGGGTTGTTTGTTTTTCAGATTTGGAGTCTGGTAAGCTCTTTATAGATTTTAGATATTAGTCCTTTATCCAATATGTCATTTGCAATGATCTTTTCCCATTCCGTTGGTTGCCTATTCGTTTTGTGGGTTGTTTCTTTTGCTGTGCAGAAGCTTTTTATCTTGATGAGGTCCTAATAGTTCATCTTTGCTTTTAATTCCCTTGCCTTTGGGGACGTGTCGAGTAAGAAATTGGTGCGTCTTAGGTCAAAGAGGCTTTTTCCTGCTTTCTCCTCTAGGATTTTGACGGTTTCCTGTCTCACATTCAGATCTTTTATCCATTTAGAATTTATTTTTGTGAGTGGTGTAAGAAAGTGGACTAGTTTCATTCTTTTGCATGTTGCTGTCCAATTCTCCCAGCACCATTTGTAAAAGAGGCTTTCTTTTTTCCATTGGATACATTTTCCCACTTTGTCAAAGATTAGTTGGCCATATACTTGCGGGTCCATTTCTGAGTTTTCTATTCTATTCCATTGGTCTATGTGTCTGTTTTTGTGCCAATACCATACAGTCTTGATGACTACCGCTTTGTAGTAGAGGTTAAAGTCTGGGATTGTGATGCCTCCCACCTTGGTTTTATTCTTCAGTATTATTTTGACTATTCGAGGTCTTTTGTGGTTCCATACAAATTTTAGGATTGTTTGCTCTAGCTTTGAGAAGAATGCTGGTGCAATTTTGATTGGGATTGCATTGAATGTGTAGATTGCTTTGGGTAGAATTGCCATTTTAATGATATTTATTCTTCCAATCCATGAGCATGGGATGTTTTTCCATTTCCTTGTGTCTTCCTCAATTTCCTTCATAAGTTGTTTATAGTTTTCAGTGTAGAGGTCTTTCACATCTTTGGTTAGGCTTATTCCTAAGTATTTTATGGTTTTTGGTGCAATTGCGAAAGGGATTAGCTTCTTTATTTCTCTTTCTGCTGCTTCATTGTTGGTGTATAGAAATGCCACCGATTTCTGTACATTGATTTTGTGCCCTGCAACTTTGCTGAAATCATGGATCAGTTCTAGTAGGCTTTTGGTGGATTCCGTCGGATTTTCCATGTAAAGTATCATGTCATCTGCAAAAAGTGAAAGTTTGACTTCCTCCTTGCCAATCTTGATGCCTTTTATTTTGTTTTGTTGTCTGATTGATGATGCTAAGACTTTCAACACTATGTTAAATAGCAGTGGCAAGAGTAGACACCCCTGTCGTGTTCCTGATCTCAGGGAGAAGGCTCTCAATTTTTCCCCATTGAGGATGATATTAGCTGTGGGCTTTTCATAGATGGCTTTTATGATGTTTAAGTACGTTCCTTCTATCCCGAATTTCTCGAGAGTTTTTATTAAGAAAGATGCTGTATTTTGTCAAATGCTTTTTCTGCATCTATTGACAGGATCATATGATTCTTATAATTTCTTTTGTTGATGTGATGTATCACATTGATTGATTTGCGAATATTGAACCAGCCCTGCAACCCAGGGATGAATCCTACTTGGTCATGGTGGATAATTCTCTTTATATGCTGTTGGATTCGATTTGCTAGTATCTTGTTGAGAATTTTTGCATCCATATTCATCAGCGATATTGGCCTGTAATTCTTTTTCTTTGCTGGGTCTCTACCTGGTTTGGGAATCAAAGTGATGCTGGCTTCTGACATTGAGTCCGGGAGTTTCCTTCCTTTTCAATTTTTTGGAACTGCTTGAGGAGGATAGGAATTAACTCTGTTTTAAATGTCTGGTAAAATTCCGCAGGAAAGCCATCTGGTCCAGGGCTTTTATTTGCTGGGAGGTTTTTAATAACTGATTCTATTTCTTCACTAGTTATGGGTCTGTTCAAATTTTCTATTTCTTCCCGTTTGAGTTTTGGTAGCGTGTGGCTATTTAGGAAGCTGTCCATTTCTTCTAGATTGCCAAGTTTGGTGGCATATAATTTTTCATAGTATTCTCTGATGATTGCTTGTATATCTGAGGGATTGGTTGTAATTTCTCCCTTTACATCACGATTTTATCTATTTGAGTTCTCTCTCTTTTCTTTTTGAGAAGCCTGGCTAGAGGTTTGTCTATTTTGTTTATTTTTTCAAGGAACCAGCTTTTGGTTTCATTGATCTGTTCCACTACCTTTTCTGTCTCCATATGGTTAATTTGAGCTCTGATCTTTGTTATTTCTCTCTTTCTGCTGGGCTTGGGTTGTTTTAGTTGTTCTGCTTCTAGTTCCTTTAGGTGTGCTGTTAGAATTTGTGTTATTGATTTTTCTTGTTTCTTGAGATGGGCCTGGATTGCAATATATTTCCCTCTCAGGACTGCCTTTGCTGCGTCCTAGAGTGTTTGGATTGTTGTATTTTCACTTTCATTTGTTTCCATGTATTTTTAATTTCTTCTCCGATGGCTTGGTTGACCCAGTCATCTTTTAGTAGGTTATTTCTTAGCCGCCATGTTCTTGGATATTTTCCAGGCTTTCTCCTGTGGTTGATTTCAAGTTTCAAAGCACTGTGGTCTGACACTGTACACGGTATGATCTCAATTCTTTTATATTTATTCAGAGCTTCCCTGTGCCCCAGAATGTGGTCTATCTTGGAAAATGTACCGTGTGCAGTTGAGATGAACATAAATTCCTTTGCTTCTGGATGAAGGACCCTAAAGATGTCTGTGAGGCCCATCTGTTCTAATGTGTCGTTCAGGGCTATTGTTTCTGCGGAGATTTTCTGTTTTGTGGATCTATCCAATGCTGAGAGTGGAGTGTTGAGATCCCCTACTATTAGGGCATTTTTATCGATGAGGTTGCTAATGTTTGTAATTAGTTGTTTTACAAATTTGGGTGCCCCCGAATTCGGTGCGTAGATATTTACAATTGTTAGCTCTTCCTGCTGGATGGTCCCTGAGACTATTATATAATGTCCTTCTTATCTCTTATTACATCGTTCATTTTAAAGTCTAATTTGTCTGATATAAGTGTGGCTACTCCGGCTTTCTTCTGATTTCCGGTAGCATGGTAGATAGTTCTCCAACCCCTCACTTTCAATCTGAAGGTGTCTTCAGGTTTAAGATGAGTTTCTTGAAGACAGCAAATAGATGGGTCTTGTTTTTTAATCCATTCTGTTACCCTGTGTCTTTTGATTGCACCCATTTACATTCAGTGTTAATATTGAAAACTATAGGCTTACAGTCACTGTATTATCTGTATTATCTGTAAGTTTCATGTTTGTAAGGCTGTCCCTGGCAGTTTGTGTTCTTTGCAACCTTGTCTTCATAGAATGCCCCTCAGGATCTCTTGCAGTGCCGGCTTATTTGTGATAAATTCTTTCAGTTTTTGTTTGTTGGGAAAAACCTTGATCTCTCCTTCTATTCTGAATGACAGGCTAGCCGGATACAGAATTCTTGGTTGCATGCCCTTCTTGCTCATCACATTGAAGATATCCTGCCATTCCTTTCTGGCTTGCCAAGTGTCTGTAGATAAGTCTGCTACTACCCTTATATGTCTCCATTTGTATGTTAGGGTTCTTTTGTCCCTAGCTGCTTTCAGGATTCTCTCCCTATCTTTGTATTTTGCCAGCTTCACTATGATGTGCGTGCAGAAGGTCTATTCAAGTTACCTCTGAGGGGAGTTCTCTGTGCCTCTTGGATTTCCATGCCCGTTTCCTTCCTCATGTTGATACTGTTTTTGCTTTTCAGCTCCATTTGTCTTTTTTACTACTACAAAATAGTCTAATTTGATTATGAATTTGTTGACCTAATAAGAAGCTGTAGTTTTTGTTGTTGTTGTTAATTCCTTAAGATGCACATATCTGACTGTCAATAACTTCTTACTCCTTCAAGTCCTATGTTCTATTTTTATGCTTGTCTGATTCACTAATTGTAATGTTTAATAACGACAAAATAAAATAATATTTTCCTTGATCCCGATCAATACGATAAAGTATTCATAGAAAAATTGAGAAAGTCACATATTTGTATATTAATTGAGACTTCATCAAAATAAAAAGCTTCAGCACCACTAAGGAAATAATCAACAAAGCCAAATGGCAAGCTAATGAATGGTAGAAAATAATTTGCGAATTTTAAATCTGATAAAATTTTGGTATCCAAAATATACACAGAATTTATAAAAGAAACACCCCAAAAAATGAATAATCCAGTTAAAAAATTGACAGAAGACATGCTAGATATTTTTCCAAAGAAAACATCCTGATGATCAACAGATATATGAAAAGATGCTTAATATCCCTGATCATCAGAGAAATACAAATCAAAAATACAATACAATATCAAGCCATACATGCTAGAATGGTTAAAACCAACAACACAAGAAACAATTTATGCAGGCAAGAATGAAGAGAAAAAAGAAGCCCCTTGCACTTTGAGTGGAAATGCTAACTGGTTCAACCATTAACTCTGGAAATCAGTATGAAAATTCTTCAGAAAATTAAAAATAGAACTACCCTACAATCTAGCCATTGAACTACTAGGTTTTTACCCAAAGAATGAAAATAATCTAATCAAAGTTACATGCACTGGTGTTTACAGCAGCGTTATCTATAATAGCCAAAATATGAAAACAAGCCAAGTATCCATCCACTGATGAACAAATAAAGCAGATGTGGTATATATCTACAATGGAACATTATTCAGCCATAAAAAAATAATGAAATCTTGCCATTTTCAATGACGCAATTAGAGTTAGAGTTTGTGTGTGCTAAGCAAAACCAATCAGAGAAAGAAAAATACCACATGATTTCACTCATATGTGAAATTTAGGAAACAAAGCAGATGACTATATGGTAAGTGAAAAAAAAATGAGAGAAAGAGGGAGGCAAGCCATAGGAGACCCTTAATGATATAGAACAAACTGAAGGTTGATGGAAAGAGGTGAGTGGGGAGTATGCTAATCTAGTGATGAGTATTAAGGAGGGAACTTGTTGAGATCAGCACCAGCAGTTACATATAAGTGACGAATCACTAAATTCTACTCCTGAAACCAATATTACTCTAAATGTTAACTAACTTAGAACTTAAAAAGAAATTTGGGCCAACAATGTCCTGGAAATCTTATCTAGAGAAATTAGGCATTAAATATAAATAAAAGTTATCCAAATAAGAAAGAATGAAGTACCTATAGAAAAACATAAGGACTCCACCAAAAAAAAAAAAAAGTGACACCCAATAAACAAATTTAACAAACTTGTTGAATAGAAAATGAACATACCAAACTCTGTTGTATTCCTCATACTAAACTATCTCAAAAACAAGAAAAGTAATTGCTTTAACAATAATATTAAAAAGAATAAAACACTTGTTTGTAAATATAATAAAAGAGGTGAAATATCTCTATAATGTGAACTATAGAACATTGATAAAAGAAGTTGAAGAAGAAATTAATAAATGGAGAGATAATTATTTCATGGATTGGAAGAAATAGTATGGTAAAAAGGACATTTTTCCAGGGTTGCCTCAGCGGCTCAATCAGTTAAGCATCAGCCTCTTAATTTCTGCTTGGATCATGATCTCATGGTTTGTGAGATGGCGCCCTGGATTGGAATCTGTACTGAAGTGCAGAGCCTGCTTGAGATTCTCTCTCTCCCTCCCTCCATTATGCTCACTTGTATGCCCTTTATCTCTCTCTCTCCTTCTCTCCCTCCTCTTAAAATAAATAAACATTGAAAAGTCCATTATTTCCAGGTTCAATACAGTCCCTATCAAAATTCCAATGGCAATTTTCATAAAATTAAAATAAAACCAATCTGAAACTTCATATGAAACTCTAAAACTCTCAAGTAGCTATGAAAATTTTGAGCTAGAAGAACAAAACTAGAGAAACCACTTTTTCACATCTCAAATTGCATTACAAACCTATAGTAAATAAAACAGTATGTTACTGGCATGAAAACAGTCATATAGAACAATAGGACAGTATAGAGAACCCAGAAATAAACACACCCATATATGTTCAACTAAGTTTAAAAAAGGCCACAAGAATACACAGTGGGAAAAATAATAATCTCTTCAAAAAGTGCTCCTGACAAAACAGAATATCCACATGAAAATTATAAAACTGTACTCCTTTCTTAAACCATATGCAAAAAATTAATTCAAAGTTCATTAAAGGCTTAAACGTAAGGCCTGAAACTATATACCTGGTAGAAGAAAATATATTAGAATATATCCTTGACATTGGTCTTGGAAAGGATTTTTTAAATTTGACACCAAAAGCACAGACAAGAAAAGAAAGAAAAAATCACTAAAAACCAAAAGCAAAACCAAAACAAACAAAAAAAAAATACGTACACAGACAAAATAAAAAAAAAAATTACCAAATAACATTATGACAAATTAAGAGGCTTTTATATGGCAAACTAAACAATCAACACAATAAAAATGCTACCTATGAAATTGGATAAAATTCCAAGGACAGTCAACAAGTATATGAAAATGTAATCATCATTATAATCATCAGGAAGATGCAAGAATATCCCACCGTAAGATATCACATCATACCTATTATGATGGCAGTATTAAAAAAAATAAGGAGATAGGTGTTGGGGAAGATGTGGAGAAAAAGGAAACCTGTACATTTTGATCAGGAATGTAAACTTATAGACCCGTTATGAAAAACAATGTGGAGTTTCCTCAAAAAAATATAAATATACCTACCATATGATCCAGCAATGCCACTTCTGGGTATATAATCAAAGGAAATACAATTTCTATTTCAAAAAGATCTCTTCACTCCCATGTTTATCACAGCATTATTCACAGAAGTCAAGACATGAAACAAACAAAATGTCTGTCAATGGTTTAATAGGTGAAAAATATTTGATATACATACATTCTATATGCATATGTATATACATACAATTGATTATTATTCCATCTTTTAAATAAGGAAATATTGTCAACTTGCAATGGCATGTATGGGTATTACTCTAAGTCAAATAAGAAATATCTAAAAGGGAAAATGTTTCATGATATGTAACACGCATAGAATCTTGGGTGGAGGGAGCCAAACTCATAATGCAGAGTACAGTGGTTGTTACCAGACCCTAGGACATAGGCAAAAGGAAATAATTATAATAACAAGAATAAATGGTGATTTCTAGGGTCTGGAGGGGTAAGAACTTGGGAAATATTATAATATAATAATAAGAGTAAATGGTGGTTTCCAGGGGCTTGAGGGATAAGATCTTGGGAAGTAATTGGTTAATAGATACAGTTTAAGGTTTTCAGGATGACAAGAGTTATGGAGACGGATGGTCGTGATAATGGCAGAATTGTGAATGTACTTACATAATAATGAATTCTACAGTAAAGTGGTTATGATAGTAAATTTTATATATTTCACCACATTGAAATAATTGGAAAAGCTATTCTTTTTTTTAATAGTTTATTTTCAAATTGGTTTACATATAACACCCAGTGTTCATCCCAACATGTGCCCTCTTTAATGCCCGTCACCCCCTCTCCTCCCTCCCTCACCCACCTCACCCTGTTTGTTCTCTTAATATTTATTTAAAATTAATCTTTTGTACTGTACCTAATAAACCATACTCAGTTTTTAATACCTTTTTTTTCTTTTTACTTTATATATTTGAGAGAAACATGAACAGGGAAGGAGCAGAGAGAGAGACAGAGAAGGAGAATCACAAGTAGGCTCCATGCTTCCAGGGCAGAGACTGATGCGGGGCTCAATCTCACGAACTATGAGATCATGACCTGGGTCAAAACCAAGGGTCAGACACTCAACTGACGGAGGCACTCAGGCGAACCAACAATATCCATTCTTAAACTGCAGAAAACAGTTTTCTGTTTTCTGTCTGTAATTTCACTTATTAAAAAGAATACCTTTATTTGTCTTCTCCATGTAGCAAAATAATTCAAGATCAATTCATGTAGTTGTATGAATTAAATAATTTATGTCTTTATACTATTCCTGGATAGTATTATATTGTATGGTTGAACTATACCTTTTTTTTTTATTCATTCACATATAAAAGGAGTCCTTAGTGGCTATCATCGTGATGAATATAAATAACTACTATAAACATTTAGATCCAGGATTTAATTGGACAAAACTAAGTATTCAGGAAGCAAATTCATTGGTCCTATAATAAATTTATGTTTAGTCTTGCTGAAAATGATGTCTAACTTTTGGTTATAATTGATGAGGAAATAATCCTTTCAGACCATTCCCCTTCTCTGAAGAAAATTCATATAAAACCTGAACATAATACAAAGGGTAACTACCTGAAATTACTGCAGGATGATTAGTAGCAGACACACTCTGGCAAGGGGATCTTGCTCACTTGAGGGAGAAGAAGACTACTGGAGTTTAATAAAGTAGCTTCCTTCACCACAGTTTTAACCAACTGTATACGTGCAATGTGCAAAGCACTCATAATAGTGGTGAATGTCACACTGGTAAAACCATAATCTTTCTTGAGTGAGGAACTAGAAAAAAACGTAGGTAAATATGATTACTGAGTGAAGGGATCTGTATTTTATTTTTCTCAAGTTTATTTAAATGCAGTTTCTTAACATTTAATATAATATTAACTTCAGGTTTTGATATAGAGATTCAACACTTACACACACCACCCAGTCCTCAATGAAATGAGGGCCCTCCTTAATACCCATCATCTATTTAATCCAGCAGCACGGCACCAACACCAGCTGCCTAACTTGCTTACACCAAGCTCCACCACTTTGTGGTCTGACTGGACTGTCCTCAGTCAGGCGTGCTTTAGTCCCAACCCAGTGGGCCCTTGCTCCAGTAGACCAGCACAACCCCGTGCTCACAACACATTTCTCAAACAGAGAGTTCTGCAGGGCCTCAGTTCTGGTGGTTTGCTGTCAGGTCTCATTTCACAAGTAGACCAGGGTTCACCTACTTAAAAGTCATTACATTCAGGCCAGGCATCAAACGCTGCCCATAGCAGGCAAGAAGAGTCTCTGCAGACAGGAAAGAACAGTTAAAGTATAACAGCAGGGTACATACAGCACACCCCAGAGACACTCACTGAAGCACCAGACTGTGGCCACTCCATGGCCTCGTCTTCATAGGTCATTACATTCAGAAACAGAAGACATAATAGGCTTTCCTAACACAGAGAAAGCAGAGATTTCACAAAATGCCAAATGAAGAGATTCATTCCAAATGAGATAACAAATAAGGCTACTGCCAATGATCTAAGCGAAACTGATGTAAGTAACATACCTCGTTCAGAATTTAAAGCAAGGATCATAACGATATTCACCTGGCTTGAGAAAAGAATAGAAGACATCAGTGAGACCCTTATCACAGAGATAAAAGAATGACAAGAGACTCAAACGGAAATTAAGAGTACAATAAATGAGATTGGAAACATGCTTGGGCATGGAATGGGAAGCTAGAAGAAGCAGAGGAATGAATTAAGGGTCTAGAAGATTAAATCATGGACAATAACGAAGCTGAACAAAAATGAGAAAAATTAATTATGCGATATGAGAATAGACTAAGGAAAGTCGGGGAATCCATTGAACACAACACTCTTCATATTAAAAGAGTCCTGAAAGAAGAAGAGAGAGAAAGGGGGCATAAAATTTCTTTAAAAAAATAGCAGAAATCATCCCTAATCTGGGGAAGGAAAAAAACATCTAGATCCGGGAGGCACAGAGAACTTCCAAAAAAAGGAACAAAAGCAGGCCAACATTAATACATAATATAATTAGCTTTACAAAATATAATTATAAAAAAATCTTAAAAGCAGCAAGATAAAAGCAGACCCTAACTCACAAGCAAAAACCATAAGGATACTTGGAGATTCCTCAACAGAAACTTGGCAAGCCTGAAGGGAGTGGCGGGATATATTCAATGAGCTGAGTGGGAAAAATCTGTGGTGAAGCAAACGCTATTCAGCAAGTCTATCATTCAGAATAGAAAGAGAAATAAAGAGTTTCCCAAACAAAAATTAAAGGAGTTCATCACCACTAAACAAACACTGCAAGAAATATTAATAGGGACTTTTCGAATGCAAAGAAAAGACCAAAAGTGATAAAGATAATAAAAGATCAGTGAAAATCTCCAGAAACAATGAGAAAACAAGGGAAAAAATGCACTAAAATCATAACTATCAATAATCACTTCTACATGTAAATGGACTCCAATCCAAAGACTCAGGCAATCTGAAGGATAAAAGAAGATGACCCATCAATATGCTGCCTACAGGAGACTCATTTCAGACATAAAGTCACCTGCAGATTGAAACTGAGTGGGTAGAGAAATATTTATCATGCAAAGAGACATCCAGAGAAAGTCAGAGTAGCAATACTGATATTGGGCAAACTAAAATTTAAAACAAAGAATGTAACAAGAGATGAAGAAGGGCACTCTGTTATAACACAGGGTACAATGCTTCAAATAGATCTAAGAATTGTAAATATTTATGCCCCCATTATGGCAGTTCACAAATATATAAAACAAGTAATAACAAACATAAAGGAAATCTTTGATAATGACACATTAATGGTAAGGGACTCCCTACACCCCACTTACATCAATGGAGAGATGATGCTAAGGGAAAATAAATGAGGAAACAATGGCATTGAATGACACCCTAGACCAGACGGACTTAACAGATATATTCAGAAATTCCATCCTAAACCAATAGAATGCACATTCTTTTCAAGGGTACATGGAACATTCCCCAGAATAGCTCACATATTGGGTAATGAGGCAGGCCTCTACAAATACAAAAAAGGTTGAACTTATACGACACATCTTTTCTGAGCACAACGTTTTGAAACTACAATTCAACCACAAGAAAGAATCTGGAAAGACCACAAAGCATGAAGTGTAAATTGCATGCTAGTACACAATTAATGGGTCAACCAGAAAAGTAAAGGAGAAATTTTTAAAAAATCATAGAAACAAATGAAAATGAAAACACAAACGTCCAAACATTTGGAATGAAGCACAAGCAGACCTAGAAGTATATAGCAATAGAGGCCTAACTTGAGAGGGGAGAAAAATTTCAGAAAAGTAACCTAACCATACATCTAAAGAAGCTGGAAATAGAACAATAAACAAAGGCTTAGGCCAGCATAAGGAAGGAAGTAATAAAGAATAGAGCAGAAATATATGATACAGAACTTAAAAAAAAAATTGAAGTCAGACTTATCAAGAAGAAACAAGAAAGAAACCAAAGAAATAAAATCACAAATGAGAGTAGAGTACCAACCAACACCACAGACACAAACAATTGCAAGAGAATATTATGAAAAACTATATCCCCCCAAATTGGACAGCCTGGAAGAAATGAACAAATTCCAGAAACATATAAACTATAAAAACTGAAATAAACAAAAATAGAGAACATGAACAGACTAATAACCAGCAGTAATTGAATCACCAATCAAAAAACTCTCAACAAACAAGAGTCTAGGATGAGGTGACTTCTTATGCGAATTCTACCAAACATTTAAGGAAGACCTAATACCCACACATCTCAAACTATTTCAAATAGAAATGGATGAAAAACTTCCAAACTCATCCATGGGGCAAGTATTACACTGATTCCAAAACCAAAGATTCCACTAAAAACAATAAGAGTAATAATAATAATATTAATAAAACAACAACAACAACAACAACAACTACAGGCCAATATTCCTGATGATATAATGCAAAAATTATCAATAGAATACTAGCAAACTGTATCCACAATATCTTGAAAAAAATCATTCACCATGTTCAAGTGGATTTTATTTCTGGTTTGCAAGGATGGTTCAATATTTACAAATCAATCAAGTGACATACCATATTAACAAAATAAACAATATGAAACATGATCATTTCAATAGATGCAGAAAAAACATTTGACAAATTACATTATCCATTTATTATAAAAATCCTCAACAAGGTATGTTTAGAGGAATATGCTAGAACACAATGAGAGGCCATCTATGAAATAATCACAGCTAATATCATCCTCAATGGGGAAAAACTAAGAGCTGACTTTCTCAGGTCAGGAATAAGATAAGAATGTCCACTCTCACCAGTGTACGAAAATCGTACTGGACATCCTCCATGCAATCAGAGAACAAAACAAAAGAAAAGTCACCAAATCATCAAGGAAGAGGTAAAACTTTCATTAATTACAGATTACATGATACTATGTATAGAAAGCCCGGAAGATTCCACCGAAAAACCAACAAAACAAACCAAACCAAACCAAACAAAAACCCCAGAAATTTGATTAACAAATTCAGTAAATTCACAGGAAATAAAATCAACAAAATGAGATGGCTTGCACTTATACACCAATATTGAAACAGCAGAAAGACATATCACAGAATTGATCTCATTTACAGTTGCACCAAAACAAGATACCTAGGAATAAACCTAATCAAAGAATAGAAAGACCTGTACTCTGAAAAGTATAAAGCACGAAAGAAAGAAATTGAAGGGGCGCCTGGGTGGCTCAGTCGGTTAAGTGTCCGACTTCGGCTCAGGTCATGATCTCACAGTCTGTGAGTTCGAGCCCCGTGTCGGGCTCTGTGCTGACAGCTCAGAACCTGGAGCCTGCTTCAGATTCTGTGTCCCTCTCTCTCTCTGACCCTCCCCACTCATGCTTTGTCTCACCTTCTCTCAAAAGTAAGTAAAAACATAAAAAAAAGAAAGAAATTGAAGATGACACAAAGAAATGGAAAAGCATTCCATGCTTATGGATTAGAGTAATGAATATTGTTATGTTGTCTATATTACTCAAGCCACCTACACATTTAATACAATCTTGGTCAAAATACCACCAGCATTTGTCACAGAGCTAGTACAAACAATCCTAAAATTTGTATGGAACCACAAAAGACCCTGAAAACCCAAGGAAATCTTGAAAACGAAAGCAAAACTAGAGGCATCACAATTCCAGACTTCCGGTTATATCACAAAACTGTAGTGATTAAGAAAGTATGGTACTGGGGCGCCTGGTGGCTCAGTTGGTTAAGCAGCCAACTTTGGCTCAGATCATGATCTCACGGTCTGTGAGTTCGAGCCCCGCGTTGGGCTCTGTGCTGACGGCTCAGAGCCTGGAGCCTGCTTCAGATTCTGTATCTCCCTCTCTCTCTGCCCTTCCCCTGCTCATACTCCGTCTCTATGTCTCTCAAAAATAAATAAACGTTAAAAAATATATAAAAAAAGAAAGTATGGTACTGGCACAAAAATAAACACATAGATCAATAGAACACAATAAAAACTCCAGAAATGTCTAAATTGTCGATTAGTATTTGAAAAAACAGGAAAGCCTATAAAATGGCAAAAAGATAGTTTCTTCAAACACTAGGCCTGGGAAAACTGGACAACTACATGCAAAACAATAAAACTGGACTGCTTTCAAGCACCATACAGAAAAATAAATTCAAAAGGCATTAAAGAACTAACTGTGAGATCTGAAACCGACAATATCACAGAGGACAACAAAGTAACCACTTTGACATCGGCCATAGCAATAACTTACTAGATATGCCCTTTGAGGCAAGGGAAATGAAAGCACGATAAACTATTAGGACTTAAAAAACAAAACAGAACATGGCGGAGGAGTAGGGGGCTCCAGTATTTCGCTTGCCGTTTAAAGGGGGACGACTGAAACCATTGTCTCTCTCTCAACTCCAAAAATCGGGGGGAAAAGGTGCTAGAGCTGACAAGAAACTAAGGCGAACACAGACACGGCCCAACTGAACTGTGAGTTTAATCTGGGTCGGATAAAACGAACTCGAACTCGGGAAGTTGAGCTGAGGGGAGGGTGAGCGTCTTCGGATATAGCTGGAAAAGTGCCGATCGAACAACATCTGAACGAGAGGGCCAGAGCGGGTGAGACCGCTTCCATCCAGGCCCTAAATGCAGGGCTTTTGAAGAGAAGTTCAGTGGCAAGAAGCAGCACTACCCGCGCTGCTGGGACCGCACCAACCCCGTCCTGAGCCACTGCGACCCGCGCGGGAGGGACTGGCAGCGGGGACGCAGGCGGTGCCGCCTGGGGAGCACCTCTAACCCCAGCACAATTATAACAAAATCGGGGGTGGCAGACGGCCGCACCACTGCGCCACCCTCGCCCAGCGCCTCCGGGGCACGCGCGCTGCCGGGACAGGCAGGGGGGACCCAGGCGGCGGCTCATGCGGAGCACCTCTAACCCTCGCACAGTTACAGCCAAATCGGGGGGTAGCAGAAGGCCGCGCCACCGCGCCACCCTCGCCCAGCGCCTCCAGGCACGCACGCCACAGGGACCCAGGCAGCCCCAGGCGGCGGCTCCAGTAAACCACACTAGGCTGGCGTGGGCGGTGGAGAGAGAACAGAAATAAAGGGGCGAATAAAGCCTCCAGGACTGGTGGCGCGGGTCTGGAGAGACGCCATTGTTGTCTCACAAGCCAGGAAGTCACCCCAGAAGCCATCCCTTCAGCAGTGGAGGCTGGACCCGCCTACACTAAACCACGCCCCTCCCAAACGATCAGCAGGAGCAAATGATCCAAGAGGAGATTGCTGCCTGGAGTAACGCCAGTCATTTCTTCTTTTTAAATTTATCCCTCCCTTTCTCATTCCTACCGATCCCCATCCCTGAGCTGGTCATCCAGGGTACTGACTGGCTTAATCATTTTTTTTTTTTTTTGTATTTTTTGTTTTTTTTTTTGTTTATTTTTTTGTTTGTTTGTTTGAGTTTTTTTTGTTTCGTTTTGTTTTTTTTTTGTTTGTTTTTTGTTTTTTGTTTTTTTGTTTTTGTTTTGTTTTTTAACCCACTCTTCGAGTACATGCCCTACAACCTCTTCTTTACTTCCCTAGCCCTTTTTCTGGAATAACCAGGCCGTATAAGTTCATCTAGACGACATCGATCTTTATTCCTTTTCCCTCGCACCTGTCCTTATTCTGATTTCTATCAGTCTGGATTAAACCCTTTAGTCGCTCTACCTGGGCAAAGTCCACTTCCTTCTTCTCCCTGCACCAGTCATTATTCTGTCTATATATGCTCTGCCACCAGCACACTACATACACTGTCCTTAACTTGTAGCTGTTACTTCAGGACATTGCCCTCAGAGAGTCACTTGTTATTTTTTTTCTGTTGTGAACTGCTTGTCTGGACCATTTGTCGGTACGTTTGAGTATTTCTGTGTTCTGTGTGTCTGTCAGTTTTCCTTTCCAGGGCAACTTCAAGAAACAACCCATAACACATCCAGCCAAAATGACGAGACGGAAGAATTCTCCTCAAAAGAGTCTACAAGAAGCAGTGACAGCTCAAGAATTAATGAAAACAGATATAAGCAACATAACAGAACTTGAATATAGAATGTTAATCATAAAACTAATTGCTGGTCTTGAAAAAAGCTTAGATGAATGCAAGGGGTCACACGCAGCAAAGTTCAAAGACCTTAAAAACGGTCAGGAAGAATTAAAGAAGACATTGGAAGAAATACAGGGGAAACTGGAAGCAGCCACAGCACGGATTGAAGAGGTAGAGGAAAGAGTTAGTGCATTAGAAGACAAAATCATTGAAAAAGAGGAAGCAGATAAAAAGAGAGAGAAGCTGATCCAGGAACAGGAAAGGAGAATTCGAGAGCTGAGCGATGCAGTCAAAAGAAACAATATCCGTATTATAGGAGTTCCAGAGGAAGAAGAGAGAGAGAAAGGAGTCGAAGGGGTTCTTGAACAAATCATTGCTGAGAACTTCCTCAACATGAGAAAGGAAACGGGCATGGAAATCCAAGAGGCACAGAGAACTCCCCTCAGACGTAACTTGAATAGACCTTCTGCAGGGCACATCATAGTGAAGATAGCAAAATACAAAGATAGGGAGAGAATCCTGAAAGCAGCTAGGGACAAAAGAACCCTAACATACAAAGGGAGACATATAAGGGTAGTAGCAGACTTATCTACGGAAACTTGGCAAGCCAGAAAGGAATGGCAAGATATCTTCAATGTGATGAGCAAGAAGGACATGCAACCAAGAATTCTGTATCTGGCTAGCCTGTCATTCAGAATAGAAGGAGAGATCAAGGTTTTTCCCAACAAACAAAAACTGAAAGAATTTATCACAAATAAGCCAGCACTGCAAGAGATCCTGAGGGGCATTCTATGAAGACAAGGTTGCAAAGAACACAAACTGCCAGGGACAGCCTTACAAACATGAAACTTACAGATAATACAGTGACTGTAAGCCCATAAGTAGGGAGGAGACATCACAGAAAAACTGACGAAGTTTTCTAGAGCCACAGAAAGATGAGAAAGTGCCAGCTGAGTATAAGACCCCAAAGATACTCCCGAGAAGCCAGGAGGTGGCTGCCATCCCCACGCAGTCTCTCCTGTACATTATAGTGCAGTGGATGACAGATGGCCACATAGCAGTCATAGGACATGGCTGTTAGAATGGAAAGCTCACACCCAGCAAAGTGAATCATGAACAACACCTGTAATAAGCATCCTGAGAAGGAAATGGTGTATCTGTGGGCTAAAGTGCTCATAATAAATTTTGGAACTGTAACTGAAATGAGGCCAACATCAAAAAGCGATTAAGTTCTTCAGGAAGAAGTACATGGGAGTGTGAAGACACTGATCCAGACTGATTAGGACAAAAATGAGAAGATTTCCCATAAGAGTTACCAGGTAAATAAGCAAAAACAGAAAGCCATGTAGAATCTGGAGCTCCCTGGTGGCAGAGACTTCCATGAGGAAGAATTCCATTGCTGCTGAGTGGTTGGTCATGTTGTCCACTCTATGCAAATCCTCTCTCTATAGGACGCAAAGGAGATTAAAGACACGACGTCAGGTTCATGTAAAGTCTTCCTTCTTTCCAATACTGTTTTTGTTTCTGTAAGAATTCATCTGTGTTTTGCTTATAAGACTTGCACATTTTTATGTTCCTACATGCATGCTAGGGTCCATGACCTCCTCAATATGCCACTATTAGCATGTGTCTGAATTTGTAATAGGTCAAGCGAGCACATTAGGAAGAATAGGAAGAAAGAATAGGAAAATTACTTTCATTTATGGAACTTCATATATTAGCTGATGAACTATGTGTCATTATAAAATATATCCTGAGTTATTAGTTCATCTGCTAAACAAAAACTTTACTGCAACAGAATCATTTTTTAATTTTTTTTAATGTTTAATTATTTTTGAGACAGAACATGAATGGGGGAGGGGCAGAGAGAGAGGGAGGTACAGAATGTGAAGCAGGCTTCAGGCTCTGAGCTGTCAGCATAGAGCCCAACGCAGAGCTCGAACTCACAGACCGTGAGATCATGACCTGAGCCAAAGTCGGATGCTCAACCGACTGAGCCACTCAGGTGCCTCAACAGAATCATTTTTAAAGCATTTCAAATGATATAAATTAATCAATGTTTTTGTAAAAGAACTTGCTTTTACATGTTACTTTTAACCCCAAAAATTAAAAGAAAATATTTTTGTTTGTTTTGTGATAAACTACACCATACTGAATGATTAAAATTAGTGGTAGCTAAATAGCTATCAGTTAAGTGTCCAACTCATGATTTCGGCTCAACTCATGATCTCATTGTTGGTGAGATCAAGTCCTACATCTGACTCTGCATTGACAGTATGAGCCTGATTAGGGTTCTCTCTCTTCCTGTGTCTGTCCCTTCCTCACCTGTACACGAACAATGAATTTATGGCAGAAAGGAAATACAAAATGTCAACAGGAAATTAATAAATATGGAGTTATATCACTAATATGAAATAAGCAATAGTAGTGACAGATGAAAAGTGGGAGAAGAATATGGAATATGGGGAGGTCTACCTCTCCTAGCTCATTGGCTGCTCATACATCTACTTACCGACATGTGTTCATGAACACTCACACTATCCTGCACACGCTCATTCCCAGGCTGTGTATCCAATGCTTTTAGGGTCAAAATGGAAGCATACTTTATAGAAAAGTTGTTGAGATAAAAGTGAATATGATAGAAACAGAGCAAAGATGAATAGCAATACTGGCAGAAATATTTCCTTCAGGGATAGGTTATTTAGTATATGAGAAAAATAAATGTAGGAAAGATTTTATAAAAGCAAAACATAATAATTAAATGAAAGACACTGGGAAGCTTTTATTAATATTCATGAAATTTTGCTGTATACCACTCATAATTTTCTACAAAATGCCTATTGTTACTAATTTTTAAATTAATTTATTTAAATTCAAGTTAGTTAGCATACAGTGTTACTACTTCTGCAGGAGTAGAAGCCAGCGATTCATCTCATATACCTGACACCCAGTGTTCATGCCTACAAGTGTCTTCCTTAATGCTCATCATCCATTTAACCTGTTGCCCACCTTCCCTCCAGGAATCTTCAGTTTGTTCTCTGTACTTACGTGGCTCTTACAGTTTTCCTCCCTCTGTTTTAATCTTAGTTTTCCTTCCCTTCCCTTAGTTTTATCCATTTTTTTCCCTAAATTCCACATGAGTGAAGTCATATGAAATTTGTCTTTCTCCGGACAACTTAGAAGCATTTATTCAAAGGATATAAAAATGCTGTTTCAAAGTGGTACATACACCCCGATGTTTATAACAGCACTATAAACAGTAGCCAGATTATGGAAAGAGCCCCAATGTCCCACTGACAGATGGATGAAGAAGATGTGGTATATATATTTGTTACTAAGTTTTAAAAGAAGAAAGGATCTCAGCTGAATCTATCTGTTCTGTCAATCATTCTCAGATTCTTGAAAGAGAGGAGTAAAGGACTACTGTAGATAATACAGTTGCATCTTTAAAAGGCTCATATTACAAGGGTGGCATCAATATGAATTTTAGAAAATAAATTTGTAATTCAAACCAATAAGGCTATGAATGCAACGTGTAATTTATTTCCTCATGTATGGACTACTCTATTTTTATTTTTATTTTTTTGGTTTCAGGTGTAGAATTTAGCGCTTATCAGTTATATATAACATCCAGGGCTCATGACAAGTACCTTCCTTAATACCTATCACCACTTTAGCCCATTCCCCACCCACTTCTCTCCATTAACCTTCTTTGTTCTGTATACTTATGAGTTTTTTACAGTTTATCTTCTCTGTTTCTCTCTTTCTCATAAACGGCTATTGTAGATAAGACAGTAACACCTTTAGATGACTCATATTACAAGTCTGACATCAATATGAATGTTAGAAAATTAATTGGTATTTCAAATCAAGAAAGCTATAAAAGTTAGTTATAATTCATTTCCTTATGTAAGAAGTACAATTTTTCATTTATTTTTGTTTTATTGAGGCATATCATAAAATACAATGACTGCATCCATCACAAATGTAGAATTTGATGTAAACACTACTTTAACCTGTTATCTGTTATGGATGATTTCCTCAAAAAAGTATAAGAAGTTAAGATCGAAGGAGTCAAGTGCCTGCTCTGGTGTTTGGCAATTAGAAAGCAGTGAAACCTAAAAAAATCTCACTGTAATAGTAGAATGACTTTCTTTGCCAGTCAGACTGCACTGTCCAGTGAAAGTTTAGTAAATGTTCCCAAAATCTGCAAGAAGATACAGTAGGTTGTTATTATATCATTAATTGCCAGGGACCAGAAGACAATAGCCCTGATGGAGATGCCCAGGGTAAAGACCTAAGGTTCAAAGGTCATTTGCCCAGAGCCTGGACCCTGCTGGAAGGCAAGGGTGTCTACAGCCTGGTGCTGGGCAGGGAAGCCATGGAGCTATGGTTTCCAATCCAAGTTGCCCTGTTTGACCCCAGAGGATGGCTGGTTAGCCAGTGACGGGTAAGATCCCTCAGAGGGGGGACAACCTAAGACAGGCAGAGTCACTATGGGGCTAGCAGGAAAATCTGTGCAAGGCCTAAGAAATATCATTAACCTGGGTCTAAGAAGAACTCTCAAGAAAAGCCCCTGCTGTGGAAGCTGCAGGGCGAAGCAAAAGGACTCCAGTGCCCGCCCCCCAGCCGGAATAGGTTCTGATCTGTTTATTTAGTGTTATAAGCCTTAGAGACATATAGTGTTGGTTATTGTAGAAATGAAAAGAAAATTATTCAATAGTAATAACATAAAATATAATTCTTAATCTTTTCTCACTATACTCAAGAGTGCAACCCGACCCTCAGGAATGTGGTAATTGTTGCAGACTTTGGGTTAAGATACTATTAATGGTCAGTAGATAATAAATAATCTTAGGGAGTAACTTTAGAGAAAACATGTTTTTCACATAATCTTTCAACTGTAGTCAGAGCCTTTAATTGATATCTGTATACTTTGTTCTTATTCTTTCAACCCATAATATTTACCAAAATGTATCCACTAATTATGCTTTGACTACATGTGAGCTATTTTTTCCCTCATATACTGATTGTTTAAACATTCTATATAATCTAAAAAAACAAGTATCCTTTGTAATCCTAAGAAGTGTGAAGGTCATTTTAGTCAGTTTTTTTACTAGGAACCTTGAGAAGTTGGAATGATCTCATCCTGTCTATCTTTACAAAACGTATACTTGCTGTGCTTAGAAAAAAATATTAAAACCCTAAAAGAATAATAAACTTTGGGCAGTCCTGATACGAGACTGGCTCCACGTCGTTTGTCCTAGACCAGCCCTCACTCAGGGAACCCTGGATCAGCCGGAATTCCTGAAGCAGGAGCTGGCCTCCCTCAGGACAGTCTCCAGCAATTAATAAAATCATGGGATATATATTTTTGGAATTACTTATTTCCATAAAACTCAGAAATTTTCATTTCTTACCCTTAGATTTTTCCCACTAACTATTCTGAAAGGACACATTTATTTTTTTTTTTTAATTTTTAAAGAAAGAGAGGATGAGAAAGGAGAGAGAGAGAGAGAGAGAGAGAGAGACAGAGACAGAGACAGAGACAGAGCCCACAAGTGGACGAGGCGCAGAGAGAGAGAGAAAGAGGGAGACAGAGAGAATCCCAACCAGGCCCTGCACTGTCAGCGCCAAGCCTATGTGGGGATTGAACTTATAAACTGTGAGATCATAACCCGAGCTGCTTAACTGAGCCACCCAGGTGACCTTGAGAGGACACATTTAGAATCTGAATTTTTGTGATGTAGATAAAGAAAAATTTATCTAATTCTTCTTTCAATATCCTATTTGTCACTCATCTGGAAATGACTAAAACCTAAATGCAATTGACTGGAAATGGCTAAAAACTAAATGCAGTTGTCAAAAGTTAAAGGGAAATGTGGAGTCAGTGTTGTATAATAGACACAGGACCAAAGAAGACATTTTTCCATTAAACACTGTATTAACTTATTATCCTATTGAGGACATTTGATTTTTACTCTCTGGCCCTAGTCCTTTCCACCACAACATGGAGAGATTTCATTTATGTTTCCTGAGAAACTTCCATCTCTAACCTGTGTTTATTGCTTACAGTACATAATATATTGATGAAATTCAGCCGTGTGGCAGGCACTATATTAATCACTTTGAATATTATGTTTTGGTCCCATTTGCACCCACAGCAACATACTCAGTTAAATACTGGTGTTATCACCATATTGTACAAGGTAAGACAGGCTTAGGGAGCATTAAAAATTTGTTCGTTTTCACACACATAAAAAGCCAAAGAGATAGTTCTTTTTGCTACGTAGATTTGCTTTGAGTCATCATGGTTTTATTATCTATGTCATACATGGAACAGTGAGGATGTTTAATGAGGTTTTCTTTGTGTTATAAATACGATTCAAATTTAGTTCCACATCCATGTGAAAAAAAAGGCAGTGCACACCTCTGATTCCTAATAATGTCCATTGGAATAATCATTATTACAGATTCTGAATCAGACATAATATCTTATAGATATATATGCAAGTAGCATTATATATATATATATATGTGTGTGTGTGTGTGCATTTCCTTTGAAGTATTTTATATATATATACTATTATATTTATATAATATTTATTATAATATTTATACTATATATATAATGCTACTTGCATATATCAGCTACTTATTTGAAATGAACCGTTTTCAAAGGAAAAAAAAACATTTTTGCATCTTTCTGGTCAAAAGTAGTCCATTTATGTTCCTACAAATTTGTGAAACCCTGGTGTTTATGCTCACCTGCTGCGATTCCAAGTTCTAGTGTTATGTTGCTTACCAATGTCTTCTTTTTCTTGATGGCTCTTCTGCTATCCGTGGTATGAGAGGGAATTAATGAAGTTCATCTTGTCTGAAGTCATCCTCTTGTAATTTCAAAGAGTGTAAAATATTTTTCAATTTGTTATATGTGACCCTTTGGAAAAACCATGGACTTGCAGAAAAGCAAGATTCCCTTAAAGACTATGAGTATATTTCTGTACGAAACCTTATTTTCCAAGAGTAATCAGTGCGATGTAACTCTGGCATGAATGCCTGACACCTCACACTCTTGCTTTTGAGTTGTCATCTTTTCCCCAGCGTATCATTAGAAATACCTTACCAGGCCTCATCAGGTAGGAAAAACAGTTGGTTGAGCCCAGTGCACTGTATTTAATTTAGATTTAAATCAAGAGGGAATGAAAATATGTGTTCTAAATTATATTACTGTCTGAATATTGAGCTAGTATATATATTTTAGGGTGGAAATAAATTTGTTTTTAATTACTTATTTTTTATGTTTATAGTGCTGTGTATTGTTTTTTCTAAGCTTGTAAAATCTGCTTTTATTTAAAATATTTACCATCAAAATCCAAGAGGATAACACAGGCAGCAACCTCTTTATCCTCAACTGTAGGAATTTCTTACTAGACACATCTCCGGAGGCAAGGGAAACAAAAGTAAAAAGGAACTATTAGGAGTTTACAAAAAATGAAAACAAAAACAATACAGAAATCTGCACAGCAATGGGAAAAAAAATCATCAAAACCAAAAGCCAGACTACATAATGGCAGAAAATATTTCCAAATGACATATCTGATAAAACGTTAGTATCCAAAATATATAAAGAACTTAATTGAACTCAATACCCTAAAGCCAAGTAATTCAGTAAAGAAATGGGCAGAAGACACGAATAGAGGCTTTTCCAAAGTAGACATCCAGATGGCCAACAGACACATGAAACGATGCTCAACATCATTCATCATCAGGGAAATACAAGTCAAAACCATTATGAGATAACACCTCACACCTGTCAAAATGGCTAAAATTGACAAGAGAGTAAACAACAGATGTTGGCGAGGATGCAGAGAAAGGGAAACCCTCCTATACTGTTAAATAGAAATGCACGCTAGTGCAGCCACTCTGGAAAACAGTGTGGAAGTTTCTCAAAAAGTTAAAAATACAACTACCCACTGAGAAATCACACTGCTTTGTACCCATAGGATACAAAAATACATATTTGAAGGGGCACATGCACCCTGAGGTTTATAGCAGCAAAATCAACAGTAGCCAAACCATGGAAAGAGCCCAAATGTCTATCACCTGATGAATGGATTAAGAAGAAGTGGTATACATATATATTTTATTTTGTATTGTGTATATATATATATATATATATATATATATATACACACATATATATAACAGACTATAACTATATATTATATATAGAGACTATTATGTATCATATATGTATACATATATTTTCTATTGTATATATAGACACTTATATATAATAGACTATTAATACTATATATTATATATAGACTATTATTACTATATATTATATATATAGACTATTTTCTATTATATATATATATATATATATATATATATATATATATATATCTACACACATATTTTGTACTGCAATGATGTGGACGGAAGTAGAGTGTTATGCTAAGCAAAATAAGCCAGATAAAGATATATACTATGTATTTTCACTCATATATGGAACTTAAGAAACAAAACAAATGAGCAAATGGAAAAGAGAGAGAGAGAGAAGCAAACCAAGAAACAGACTCTTAACTATAGAGAATAAACGGATGGTTACAGGATGGGAGGTGGTTGGAGAGATGGGTTAAACAGATCGTGGGAATTAAGGAGTGCACTAATTCTGTTGACCAAAAGGTATTGTATGTAAGTGTTGAATCACTTAATTGTACACCCGAAAATAATATTACACTGTATGTTAACTAACTAGGATTCTGATAAACTTTTAAAAAAAGAATGATATTGGATATTGTCTTACATCACACAAAAAAGTTAACCCAAAATGAATTATAAGCTGAAACATAACTTGGTACAGTAAAAAACTAGAAGAAACATATGGAAAAAATGCTCTTTGATATCTGTCTTGGTAAAGATTTTTCAGCTATGACACAAAAAGTAAAAGCAACAATTTCAAAAATCAACAAATGGCACTACATCAAATTAAAAACCCTTTGCATATCAAAGAATGAATAAAATGAGAGGGCTGGTTGTGGAATGGGACAAAGTGTTTCCAAAGCATATATTGGATAAGGTGTTAATATGTAAAAATAATTTTAAAATCTTGTATATAAATATTAATGTTTAAACATGGATATATTAAAATATTTACATATATTTGATTGCATTTACATAGTGAATAAAAACCTATGTAAATATAGATTTTTAAATAAAATATATAATATATAAATATATAAAAATAAAATATATAAAAATCAACAGCAACATAATTTTAAACCCATTAAAAATTGACAAAAGACATAAAAGTCATTCTTCTAAGGAAGACATATAAATGATCATCGTGGGGGCGCCTGGGTGGCTCAGTTGGTTAAGCGGCCGACTTCAGCTCAGGTCATGATCTTGTGGTCTGTGAGTCCGAGCCCCGCGTTGGGCGTTGTGCTTTAGCTCAGAGCCTGGAGACTGCTTCGGATTCTGTGTCTCCCTTTCTCTCTGCCCTTCTCCTGCTCACACTCTGTCTCTATGTCTCTCGAAAATAAATAAACGTTAAAAATTAAAAAAAAATGATCATCATGTATATAAAAGGGTGCTGAACATTACTTATCATCAAAAACATTGAAATTGAAACCACTATATTACATGATACACATTATTTGTTTTTTATCAAAACAAAAGTTGAAAACAAATGTTGGTGAGACCAAAGAGAATAGGAGATCCTTGTTTTTATTGGAAGGCATGTAAATTCCAAAACCCATTATGGAAAACATTATGAATATTTCTCTACATATGTATGATATTTAATATATATTTTCAGTATATGAATTAATCACATTGTTACTATCCATGTTCTATCAATGAAGAACAATAACTCCATATGACAATGACAACAAATATTTGTAGTTAGATATTTATTTCAGGGCTCAAATAATTGTTGATTTACATAATATACAAATATGAAAAATAACTTGCAAAAACCACTGGAGAATATTGGAGAATAATATCCAAATATATCTTTAGTTAATTGCTAAGTTTAGATGGTTATAGTGCTAGTTATTGACTAACTGACTTAGGATTCCTTGATTATCACTTAGTGATTCCGATTTTGCATATAAAAATCAGTCGTAGTTATCTTACAGAATGTTTTGTGCAGAAATTAAGGAAATAATGGGCAAAAATCTCATGAAGAACTTAGACCTATACTCTGGCGTGTCCTCATCATCATCATCAAGCTCTCTGTGCCAAGAGTAGAAAAAACTAGCATCCTACCACCTGCAATTTTATCAGAGAGAGGAAGTAAGGACTTATGGGTAAGGACTAGTGAGTCGAAAAAGGAGTAAACAGTCAAATATTGAGATACGATGCTATAATTGATACTAAATCTGGAAAACATCATTTTTAAGAAAGAAGAAAATTAAATATGGGGAAAACAAGATGAATAGAAATAAGATATATAGAAGGTTAAGTCTGTGAAGACAGTAGGGGGAAATGAAGGGAGAGATAATGGAATAAAAGCTAAGATAATTTAAAAGTAAATTGATTTCTATTCAAATATACTCATATACAGAAGTTAACCAGAATTACATTTAAAATAATAAGAAATTTAGTGTGAAAAAAACTAAGCATAAAAAAATAATCTAACTAAGAAATAAGTGAAAAAATACTAAGATTTAGAACACAAATTAAAATTTACTTTTAATTTCTTTGCATACAAATTTGAATTTCTACATAAATTCACATGAAACATAAAAATTACAAAGACTAAATGTACAAAGAATAAGTACTGGTTAAAACGTGGTATCTCTTTAAATTATCTTATTACTGGATACGTGAGAATAATATATTCTTTTTTCTTTTTGGATTGCGTAATGAGAATGGTCTCCTTTCAAATCAATCAGTAATTTCGAAACTGTTATTATGTGACCTTCAGTGACATCGGCTAACAATATACTATCCCTATAAAATCTTCCAAAGTCTATTATAATTGTAATATTTGTATGTCTAATGTTGTGAAAGTAATTTATTAATTCAGTTCATATGGGTTTGCAAAATTATTCTTGCCAATACAAAGAAATGAAAAAAATAACATATTTAGTATTATTGATTTTCATTAACTACTATAGGAATAAGTTAGAAAACAGAATGTAATCTGGAATTATAATAAATTGCATGGAATTTGAAACTACTGTAAAATCTTCCCAAGTGAGAATTAAACCAGGGCTGATTGGGATGAATATGAAATGAAAAGCAATATTAATTTCTACAAGGGAACTATCAATGTGAACACAAGGATTGGAACATCTCTCCTGAGTTGGAAATTGCCATGACGCTCTACTGACAGGCACACCCTTCTAGTCATGTAAATATACCATCTAATGGAGTGGCACCAATGATACAACACGTATCTAATAACTTTACATCACTTTGTATTAACCAAATATTTTGAAATTATTTGTATTTGTATTTGAGAATATTTTTATTTGTTATTATCAAATTACATGTGTAAACCAAAAATATGATGCAACTTAATAGGTATCAGGTTCACTGATATTTTGAATATTTATATATTTGGTATCTTTTTTTTTACCAAATATTTTCCAAGGGCCATTTTCATGTCCTTGTTTCTCAGGCTGTAAATGACAGGATTCAGGCTGGGAGGTAACAGGGAATATAGCACAGACGTGAAGAGGTTCAGTGATGAGGGGGATTTTGATGTTGAACCTAAATATGCAATACATCCAGAAGAGAGGAACAAGGCAACCACTGTTAGATGAGGCACACAGGTGGAGAAAGTTTTAAACCTGCCTTGTGAAGAAGGAATTCTGAGAACAGTGGACATAATATAAACATAGGAAACAGCCATTAAAATAAAACATACAAAAGCAAAACAACAACTAACAATAATGAACACATGTTCTAGAGTTTGCTCCCCAGAACAAGCAAGTGTAAGCAATGATGGAATATCACAGAAAAATTGACGCACTATGTTTGGCCCGCAGAAATGGACAGAGAAGGTACCTGCAACATGAATGGATCCGTAGACACCCCCACTGAGCCATGATGCTGTCACCATCTGCACACAGGCACCTCTATTCATGATGGCCTCATAGTGCAGGGGACAGCAGATGGCAGCATAGCGGTCATAGGACATCACTAGGAGGAGGGCATACTCTGTGCCAGCAAAGGAAATAACAAGAAACACCTGGGAGGCGCATCCCAGGAAGGAGATGGAATGGCTGTTGGTGAAAGAGTTGATGATGGATTTGGGGACAGTGACAGAAATGTAACAGATATCGATCAAGGACAGATTTTTCAGGAAGAAATACATAGGGGATTGGAACTGTTGGTCAATGGTAGTGACTGCAATAATGAAGAAGTTCCCCATGAGTGCTGCCAGGTAAATAAGCGAGAAGAATGTGGCATACAGTCTCTGAAGCACCTCATCATCAGGAAATCCCATGAGCAAAAATTGTGTGATTAGGGTCACATTGGTTAACTTCTCAGGCATGATGATTGTTTTTTCAGGAAACATAAGAACAATTTTCCTGTGTCTTCAGAATCTGTCTTTTTGTTCGTTTTGTTATTCATTTACTGTGAATTTATTCCTGATGTAAAGCACATCTTGCAAACCATAATGTCTTCATTGCAGCTAGAAAATATTAAGACAGTCATTAAAACAGATTAGAATAGTTTTTCATGCGATAGCCTAAAATTTATGCATAGAATAGACAAGTATTACCTCACACATCTGTAAGTGAGGGACTTTTTTTTACCTTGATGGAATAGGTAAAAAATAGCAGGAAATTTTGTAATAAAATACAGTAATTTGTTTACCCTTTCTTGGAAATTTGATTTAGTTCATTATGAACTATGTTCTTGGTATATTTGTGGTTTTATTAATGCTTCGAGTTTTTCTTAAATTCTAGATAGTTAACATATAGTGTAGTATTAGTTTCAGGAGTGCATTTTTTGGTTTATCACTGACATATAACATCCAGTGCTCATCACAAGTGCCTCCTTAATTCCCATCACCCTTCTAGCCCATCCCCCATCTACCTCCCCTCAAACAAATCTCTGATTTTCCGCTATAGTTAACAGTCACTCTATGGGTTGGAGACTCATTGTGGATGATGGGAAGGTTATTCGTCTACTTTTCTCTATCCTATTGCAGCATAGGCAAATAGGGAGGAAAGAGGTGGGTAGAACTGAAAATTATATTTCTATTGTTTTCTGTGACAATGATAGAATCTATAACAATAATATATATTTTCCATGTAATCAAGTTTACAATAAAATCTCTATATTTATACCAAGAATTTAACCAGGTAATATGTAAGCTTTATTTGAAGTCAATAAAATCCAAGAAGTTTTTATATTATGAATTATGTATTTTCCTTCAATAAGGACACATGACTACTATGTTGCTACTAAACAAAATTAAAATACAATACAATCTTATTTTCATGAAGAAAAGTGGAATATAAACATGAGAAATATATTTACACACTTAGACATATCAAGGGAACTGGAATGACATTAGGAAGCTTATAGTAAAGGCATAGAGGTTTGAAAGAAATTCACTTACCTAAAAGAAATCCAGTTTCCCTAATTTTAGGACTCAATTATTTAGGACACTGTGGAACTTAAAGACAAATATGAGGCTAATAAATGCCACTTTCTCACCTATGAATCAAAGTTGAAACCTGGATCTTTCGTCCAATAGAATAAAACCTTCTCCTTAAATGTAGCTATTGCTCTGGTTGCCAGTGCATTGCTAAATGACAGTCTTCTCTCCACTGGAAGCCCAGGTTCAATGGGCACTTAAATGGATCTTGGATTCTTGCCTATGTTTACAATTGAGTAATTAGGATGAGAACTAATTAACTGCATTAACCATAATCTCTGATCTGTCTCTTGTTGTCATCCCAGACAATATGAAGATGGAAATGCAAGAACTTATGTCCACATTGGGATAATATTTTTTTCTTCTACCCAGTAGGGTTGCATACAATGAGACCTCCTAATAATAACAAGAATACTGTTAATAGAATTTGTGAAACTTTACTTTGTCAAGTAATGGATTGATTTCAATTTATAAAGATATATATTTTTAATTTTTTAAAATGTTTATTTATTTTTGAGAGAGAGACAGAGGGCAAGCAGAAAAGGGGCATGGGGAGAGGAAGACTCAGAATCCCAAGCAGGATTCAGGCTACAAACTGTCACCACAGAGCCTGATGTGGGGCTCAAACTCATGAACCGTGAGATCATGACCTGAGCCAGAGTCGGACACTTAACTGACTGAGCCACCCTGGTGCCCCTATAAACTCATATTTGAACAAAATTGATTTACCATATCTTTATATTTTGCTACTTATTTGAGTTTTTAAAATATTTGTTATGATCAGGACATCATTCCTTAGATCATATAAAATATTTAAGATATTAAGACAATGGAGAAACTTAAATTCCCCTTTTTATCTCTGCTCTATTTTCTTTCCCTGGGGAAAAATTATCAGATATTTTACCTGTATTTATTTTTTACACTTTATTGTGCATTTGCAATATACAAATGCAAAAGACATATACATCGATATAAGTTTACTGGGGTTTTTTTACTGACTTTTTTTAACTTATATTTTTCAGTGGCACATACAACAATGTTACAATTTAAAAATGATTAATTGCATAACTAAACTCATAATTCTTCATAAAAGTGAAAATTTTTCTCAATTCCAAATTTACCAATATATGTACAGCAATTAAGTAAAATGTCAGGGAGCCTGGGTGGTTCATTTGGGGAAGTGTCTGACTCTTGATTTTGGCTCTAATGGTTCATAAGATCAAGCCTCTTGTCAGATTCTGTGCTGACAGTGTCGAGCCTACTTGAGATTCTCTCCCTGTCTGTCACCCCTCAAATTAATTAAATAAATATACATTAAGTAAAATGTCAATTTTCCCACTTGATTCTTGGCTACTATATACAATTTATTTTAAGTCTTATATAATATGAGTGATGTTAACAAATCATGGAATAGGAATTTTATATCATTTTACTCCCAAAGAACACCAAGTCTGACAATTACCTACGGATGAGAATGCCTTTGTTGGAGCCTGGGAGTCCAGCGGAGAAACTCAAGCAAACGATTAGAGCAAAAATATCCATGACTGAATGGTTTGAGGAGGGAAAAGGGAATAGTTTCACTCTAACCATATCACCACGTCTCCAAGGCAGCACAAATTCATGTGAGGAGAGATCCTATTCCTTTAAGATGTCTTCCAAAGACGGAAGCAAAAGTATGTGAATAAGCCCTCCTATCTCTACATTATGTGGGAAACTGCCGAAGTGAGCCGCTTCTCAACCCATTCAGAGTACTGAGGGAGGGACAGGTGAGAGGTGGAGACAGGCCTGAAACAGATGGAGAAAGGCCCAGAACGCATCAAAAGTAGATGGATCTTATTAGCCCTTTCAAAGACTCCATCATGAAGCACACACACGAGCCATTCGGTACACCACACGTGTAGATCCTCCATGTGGCCTATGGGCACACTCTGTGCTCTGCATACTTCATTGATGCACACATCCTGCCTTACTGCCGACTCTCTGGGCATATCCCAGAGGGAAAAAAGAATAAGTTTGAAGACAGTGAGTGAACATGTACAAAAAGACGACGCAAATCTGTGGAATTAGGATTAGCACATAAACTTAAACATTTGGCATCATGATATGGAACACAATAAGAGGTTTCCAGCACTTATCTCACTTGGCAGGTTGAAAAGAGGCATAACATCTTAATTTCTCCAAATAGGAAACAGGAATTGTGGAGTCTGTTGTATATAGAAGAAAAAAGGTTTGGAAAACCTCTGAATACCTAGTAGGTATGACAGATGATAGTTCTTTATTGATGCCACCCATTGGTGGTGACTACTTTTTCAAGTGAAAGACAGTAATATAAGACTTCAAGGAATATGAAAAATCCATAAAATATACCTCCAAAGGAATATAATAATTTTCTAGTAGTTGGTCCCCTCAAGATAAAGAATTTTACTTTGCCTGCTAAATAATTCAGAATATCTATTTTAAAGAAACTCAATGAGAACAAAAACAAATCAACAAAGTCAGGAAACAATAAAGAAAAAATTAGAATTCAACAGAGGGAAATCATAAAAATGAAACAGATGAAAACTCTGGAGTTCTGGAGAACAGTAAGTGAAATTTTTAAAAGTTGCGACAGAAAACATGAATAGATTTGATCAACAAACAAAAGGAACTGTGAATTTAAAGACAGATCATATAAAATTAACTAGTCAAAGTTGAACAAACAAACAAAAAGAATGAAAAAGAATAAAGAAAGCTAATATAATTAGAGAATACCATCAAGGTAGAAGAGAGAGAAATAAAGGGTAAGAAGGTTTATTTAAAGTAATAATGGCTAAAAATGTTCTAAATTCAGAGAAGGGATGGACATCCAAGTTAATAAAGCTCATGGTTCCAAAGATTTAGCTAAAACAATTTTCTCCAAGATACAGTATAATAAAACTGTAAAGCAAAGACAAAAACATAATTTTATAAAAAGAAATTCCTCACATACAAGGTAACAAATAATCTATCAGCATTTCTCAGTAGAAAAAATACAAGCCAAAGGGGTCCTTGGGTAGCTCAGTCAGTTAAGCTCCAACTTCAGCTCAGGTCATGATCTCACGGTTTGAAAGTTCAAGCCCGACATCTGGCTCTGCACTGGTGATGTAGAGCCTACTTGGGATTCTCTCTCTCTCCCCCTCTCTCTTTCTGTCTCTTCCCCACTTATTTTCTCTCTCTCTCTCCATTAATAACCTTAAAAAAAAAAGAAAAAAAAAGAAGCAATAAAGCCAGGAGAGGTGGGATGATATATTGAAGGAAAGAAAGAAACAAAAAAGAAAGAAAGTAAGAAGGAAAGAGAGAGAAAGAGACAAAGAAAGAGAAAGAAAGAGAAAGACAGATCCAAGTATTCTTTACCTATAATAGTTGCTCTTCAGAATTGAAGAAAAATAATTTCCCAAACATAAGCAGAAGTAATTTATCATTATATCTGAATTATAAATGTTAAAATAAGTTCTACCAGCTTAAGCGAATATGAAAAAAAAAACACTAATAAATGAAAATACACAGCACATTCATAAAGGTAACTATAAAGTGTGATACGTCATTCTCTAATACGTCAGTGTAATATGGTTGTGAGTTAATCACTTTCATCTAAATGTTAGAGGGAAAAACTATTAAAATAACAATCACTACAATAATGTGTTAATAGACTCACAATATAAAACAATGTGTATTTAAATATCAAAACAAATCATATGAAGGAGAAATAAAGAAATACAATTTTGGTATATGACCAAATTTATCAGTTAATATTGATTGTTATACTATGTTTTATATAAGTCTTGTAGTAAACACAGTGCACGCAAACACACACACACAAACATGCACACATACAATGTATAGTAAACAAATGATAAAAAGAAAATTAAATTATAACACCACAGAAAATTATTAAATTTCCAAGTAAGAAAACGTTTGTGAAACAAAGGGATAAGTAAAATAAAAAGCAGTCAAAAATAATTAGTTAGAAGATAATAATAATTCATCATTTAATATAACTACTATAAATGTAAATGTGTTAAATGCTCCAATCAAAAGACAGAGTAGCTAAATTGATTTTAAACTAGAAGACACAACTTTGTCATGCCTACAAGATTTAACTTCAGCATTAGAAGTACATATGCTAGAAAGGAGGAAATGGTAATAGTTATTCTATGCAAATGGAAATCAAAAGTGAGCAGAGGTAACCATATTTATATTAAACAAATAGACTTTAGGACAAATACTGTAACACAGATAAAGAAAGCCATTATATAAACAGGTCAATTTTTCAAGAAGGCATAACGATGGTAAACATACGTGCACCCATTATAGAAGCACAAAATATATACAAAAGAAATAGTAACATATCTAAAGAAAAAAATAGCAATACAAAAATAGTAAGAGACTTAAATAATCACCTTCAATAATGGATAGATCATCCATGCAGGAAATTGATTTTAAAAATGAACTGGAGAGGCACCTGGGTGGCTCAGTTGGTTAAGCGGCCGACATCGGCTCAAGTCATGATCTCTCGGTCTGTGAGTTCGAGGCCCGCGTCGGGCTCTGTGCTGAAAGCTCGGAGCCTGGAGCCTGCTTCGGATTCTGTGTCTCCCTCTCTCTCTGCCCTTCTCCTGCTCACGCTCTGTCTCTATGTCTCAAAAATAAATAAACGTTAAAAAAAAGATTAAAAAAATGGACTGGAGCTATACTTTAGGCCAAATAGACCTATAAACATGTACTGGTAATTTTGTCCAACAATAGGAAAATAAACATTTTTCTCAAGCCCACGTGGAATATTCACCCACATGATAAAACGTTAGGCCACAATAATTTCTTACAATTTTAAGAAGACTGAAATTATACCAAATACCTTTCTTTTATTAAGTCTGACTTGATCGTGGTGAACAATTCTTTCAATGTACTGTTGGATTCAATTTGCTAGTATTTTATTGAGAAGTTTTGCAAACATGTTCATCAGAGATATTGGCCTGTAGTTCTCATTTTTAGTGGAGAATTTGTTTTGTTTTGGAATCAAGGTTATGGGAGCCTCATACAATGAGGTGAGACCTTTTCCTTCTATTTCTGTGTTTTTTTAATCTTTTATAATTTTTATTTTTTTATTTTTTGAAGAGTTTGAGAAGAATAGGGTTCTTTAAATGTCTGGTAGAATTCCCCTTGGAAGCCCGCTGGCCTAAGACTCTTGTTTTTTGGGAGATTTTTGATAACTGATTCAAATTCTTTGCTTGTTATGGGTCTGCTCACATTTCCTATTTCTTCCTGTTTCAGTTTTGGAGGTTTGTGAGTTTCTAGAAATTTAACCATTTCTTCCAGAGTGTCTCATTTCTTGACATATAATTTTTTTTAATGTTTATTTTTGTGAGAGAGTCAGAGCATGTGTGGAGAAGGGGCAGAGACAGAGAGGGAGACACAGAATCCAAAGCAGGCTCCAGGCTCTGACCTGTCAGCACAGAGCCCGAGGCGGGGCTCGAACTCATAAACTGTGAGATCATGACCTGAGGGATAGTCAGAAGCTCAACTGGCTAAGCCACCCAGGTGCCCCTCTTGGCATATAATTATTAATAGAACTTTTATAATTATATTTCTGTGGTATTGCTTGTGATCTCTCATCTTTCATTTGTGCTTTTATGTATTTGGATCTTTTCCTTTATCTTTTTGATAAGTCTGGCATTGAGTTTATCAATTTTATTAATTCTTTCAAAGAACGAGCTCTTAGTTCTTTGATCTGTTCTACTGTTCTATTGTTTGGTCGTTTGTTTCTATACCATTTATTTCTGCTCTAATCTTTATTATTTCCCTTCCTCTGCTGGCTTTAGGCTTTATTTGCTGTTCCTTTTCTTCCTCCTTTAGGTGTAATGTTAGGTTTTGTATTTGAAACATTTTTTGCTTCTTCATGTAGGCCTGGATTGTTATAATACTTCCCTCTTATAACCACTTTGCTGCATCCCAAAGGTTTTAGACCATCATATTTACATTTTTAATTTGTTCCATGTATTGTTTTTTCTTCTTTAATTTACTTGTTAAGCCATTCATTTTTTATTAGAATATTCTTTAACCCCCATGCATTTAAGGTCTTTCCAAATTTTTTTTTTTTTTGTGGTTGACTTTATCCTCACTTTCAAAATACAGATGTCTTTAGATCAGAAATGAGTCTCTTGTAGACAGCAAATAGGTGGGTCTTGTTTTTTTATCCACTCTGTCAATCTATGTCGTTCATTGGAGCATTCCGTCTATTAAAACTCAACTTTTGATAAATATGTATTTACCGCCATTTGTTACTCGTTTTGGGATTGTTTCTGTCTTTTTTTAATCCTTTCTTAAATTGCTCTCTTTCATGGTTTGTTTACTTTTAGTGATATAGTTGGGTTCCTTTCTCTTGATTCCTTGCTTATCCATTACTGGTTTGTTATCTGTAATAACCAAATCAGGTTTGTATATAACACTCTCTGCATCTAGCTGTCTATATTAAGTTGATTATTATTTCAGTTTGACAGAAAAACTTAAATTCACTGCCTTTATTCTTCTCTTTACTCATGTCCCCACCATGATTTAGGTATATGGTGTCATATTTTACATCCTTTTATTTCGTTAATTCCTAGATTGGTTCTTGCAGATGTAGTTATTTTTCATACCCTTATTGATGGTATTTCCTCTTCACTCAAATGTTCCCCTTTAATGTTTTATTAAGGTTTTATTTTAATTACTGTGAGTTAACATACAGTGTTATATTAGTTTCAGGTGTACAATATAGCAATTCAACAATTCTATACCTTACCCAGTACTAATCATGACAGATGCACTCCTTAATTCTCATCACTATTTCACCTATCCCCCTGCCCACCTCCACTCTGGTAATTATCAGATTGTTCTCTATAATTAAAAGTCTTTCCTTTTTATCTCTCTCTCTCTTATTTTTCCCTTTGTTTTGTTTCTGAAATTCCACATATGAGTGAAATCATATGGTACTTGTCTTTCTCTGATTGATTTATTGTGCCTAACATTATACTCTCTAGCTCCATCGATGTATTTCCAAATGGCAAGATTTCATTCTTTTTATGCTGAATAATATTCCATTGGATTTATATATCACATCTTCCTTATTCATTCATTAATCGATAATATTCCATTGGATTTATATATCACATCTTCCTTATTCATTCATTAATCGATGAACACTGGATCTGCTTCTGTAATTTGGTTATTGTAGATAATGCTGCTATAAAGATCAGGGTACATAGATTACTTCCCATTAGTGTTCTTGTATTTTTTGGGTAAATACCTACCAGTGCTATTGTTCCATCACAGAACAGGTTTATTTTTAACTTTTTGACAACCTCCATATTGTTTTTCAGATTGACTGCACATGTTTGCATTCTCATAAGGAGAGTTCCCTTTTATCCACAACCTACCACCACCTGTTTTTTCTTGTGTCATTGATTTTAGTCCTTCTGATTGGTGTGAGGTGATATCTCATTGTAGTTTCGATTTGCATTTTACTAATGGCAAGTGACAATGAACATCTTTTCATGTGTCTTTATGTCTTCTGTGGAGAAATATCTATTCATCTCTTCTACCTATTTTTAATTAGATTCTTTGGTGCTTGGTGTTTGGGTCTTGAGTTTTATAAGTTTTTTATGTATTTTGGATATAGTCCTTTGTAGGATATATCATTATCAAATATATTCTCCCATTCTATAGGTTACCTTTTCGGTTTTTCATTATTTCCTTCTTTGTGAGAATTTTTATTTTGATTATGTTCCAATGGTTTATTATCGCTTTTGTATCCTTAGTTTCAGGTGACATAACTAGTATCAAAGTAGTTACTGCCTGTGTTCTCTACTAGAATGTTTACATTTCCAGATCTCCCATTTAGGATTTAATATATTGTTTATCTTTTATATTTATTTATATTTGAGAAAGAGAGAGAGAGAGAGAGAGGGGGGAAGGGATAGAGAGAGCCAGAGACAGAATCTGAAGCAGGCCCCAGCCTCTGACCTGAGCTGAAGTCAGATGCTTAACAGACTGAGCAACCCAGGTACCCCTAATACATTGTGAATCTATTTTTGTGTATCGTGTAAGAAAGTGTTCTGTTTTCAGGGGCACCTGGGTGTCTCAGTAGGTTGAGCACCAACTTCAGCTCAGGTCATTATCTCACCGTTCCTGAGTTTGAGCCCCATGTCAGGCTCTGTGCTGACAGCTCAGAGCCTGGAGCCTGCTTAGGATTCTGTGTGTCCCTCTCTGCACCTCCCCAGCTTGCTCTCTCTCTCTGTCTCAAAAATAAATAAACATTAAAAAAAATAATAAACAAGAAAGTGTTCTGTATTCATTCTTTTGTCTGTTGCTGTCCAGTATTCCCAACACCATTTGTTGAAGACTGTATTTCTTTCATTGGAAATTCTTTCCTGCTTTGTTGAAGATTAATCGACTATATAATTGTGGATTATTTTTCTGGATTTTTTCTATTGTGTTCTATCAAACTATGTATAAATTTTCAGTGTCAGTACCCTACAGTTTTCATTACTACAGTTTTCAAATATAATTTGAATGTGGGAATTGTGATGCCTCCTGCTTTGCTTTTCTTTTTCAAGGTTGCTTTTGCCATTCAGGGTTTCTTGTATTTCTATACAAATTTTAGGATTTTTTGTTCTAGATTTGTAAAAATGTTGTTGGTATTTTATAGATTGCTTTACATAACATAAAGATATTAACAATATTTGTTCTTCCAATCCATGAACACGGAATGTTCTTTTCATATCTTTGTGTCATGTTTAATTTCTTTAATCACCGTTTTATAGTTTTCAGAGTAAAGATATTTTATGTCTTTGGTTAGGTTTGCTCCTAGCTGTGTTATTATTTGGGATGCAATTTTTTTAAAGTTCTTTTGTTTTTCTTTTACTGCTTCATTATTAGTGTATGGAAATGCAACAGATTTATGTTGATTTTGTATCATGGAACTTTATTAAATTAAATCAATTTTATTATTAATTCAGTTGCAGCAGTTTATTAGTGGTCTTTCACTTTTTCTATATATGGTATCATGTCATCTGCAAATCAAGAAATTGTTACTTCTTCCTTACTAATTGAGATGCCTTTTATTTTTTTTTTTTGTTGTATGATTGCTGTGGCTTCCAGTACTATGCTGAATAAAAGTGGTGGGCTCTCCTGTGTGGTAGACAATCTTTCCTCTCTGACTGCAGGTACCTCCCCCCCATGGTGGCCAGGATCCATTTCTCTCCCAAACCGCATCTCTGCACTTCCTATCTACTTCAGTATGGCTTCCTCTCTACCTTAAGTTGTAGAGTTTCTTCTGTTAGCCTTCAGGCTGATTATTGGGGTATGTAGGTATTGTCATCTAGTTGTATTCATGGGATGAGGCAAACCTGGGGTCCTCTTAATCCATCATAATCTTCCCTTCTCCCAGCAATCTCAAATTATAATGATTCTATTGATTCAAAAATGTGTGTGAATTTCTACTACCAAGTGACAAATGTTTTCCTTTATCCCATATCTCTAACCATAGATAATTTGTAATTACTCTTTATTTTTTGTAAATATGAAGAGTAGAAATAAAATTACATTTTATTATAAATTGTATACCACTGAGAATCAGTTGATTTAGCATATCATTTCTTTTGCTAAATAAATGTTTTATTTATCTGTGTTTATTTTCTATTTAATATTATAGGATTTTACATATGTGCAATATATATTCATACAGTGTGCTTTATAGATATTCACACTACACTATATATACTATATATTTATTCACTATTTAGAATTTTGCAAATTTTTATCTAAACTGGAAATATTTATGATTGAATTCAGTCTATAAAAATGCAAATTACACAACCAACAATAAAATAAGGAATTATTAGATAATTGTCCTTAAACTGGGAGCACACAAAGTTGAGAACCATTCTTGTGCTCAGTATTTAATATGATGAAGTTTATAATCAGTGAAATTGATTGGGATATGATATTAAAGGTTATTAAAATGGAAAGAGAAAATAAACTTTCTATTCTTACAGATGTCTTATCTGCTAAGTAGAACAGACCCACATCTATCTGCTACAGATGTCTAATCTGCTAAGTAAATCCAGAAACAGACCCACATCTATCTGGTCAACTAATATTCAACCAAGCAGGAAAGAATATACAAAGGAAAAAAGACAGTCTTTAAAAAAATGTTTTGGGAAATATATATTTTATTATTTGAGTTATATTAAGTTTAATGCGGTTGCATTTAAATGTTTTCCTTATGAACGAACGACATTTGTTCGTTTGTTTGTTTTACTTAATAACTGGATGATAGAGAATTTGTGAATAAAGTAAAAACAATATGAATTAGACCTTGAGCTAGAGTTTCAATCTCAAAAAGAGAAATTGAAATTTAGGCTGTTAAGAGAATCCAGCTACAGCTGATTAAAAAGAAAAAAAGAAAAGAAAAGGAAAGAAAAGAAAAGAAAAGAAAGACAGACAGACATGAGTCTAAATATAGTGTATACACTGCATGGAATTCGGGTAATTTTGATGAGTCTTGACCAGTCACAAAAGCAGAAATTCTAGAAGGTAAATGAGAGTATCTTTGGTTAACTAAATATGCAAGATGAATATCGATATGCAAAATAACGTTTTAGATCCCAAACTCACAATAAACACAAGAAATAACTTAAAATGGATAAAAACAAAACAAAACCAAAAAAAAAACACACACACCTAAATATAAAACTTAAGCTATAAAACTCTTAGAAGAAAACATGAGTATAGCTTTTTGACAACTGATTTGGAAATGATTTCTTGGTTATGAAATACAATGCACAGGTAACAAAATAAAAACTAGACAAGTAAGACTTCATAAAAATAAAAATATTTGTGCAATGAACAACATCATCAACACAGTGAAAATGCAACACATGGAATTAAATAAACTATTTACTAATTATATTTCTGGTGAGGATTGATCTCGGAACACGTATATTACTCCTACCACTGAAAAATACGAATAACAAAAGTCTCATTAAAAAGATGGGCAAAATACTTGTATAAAAATTTCCCTTAAGAGGATATATGGATGATCTAGAAACACATAGTAAGCTATTTAATTTTAGAGAAATACAACACAAAACCACAACCTCATACACATAATGGAGAGAGACAGAGAGAGGGAGAGGAAAGAAGGAATGAAAAGGGAGGAAAAATAGTGTTGGAGAGGATGTGGAGAAATTGTATCTTTCTATGGTGCATAACAGGTTGAAATGTAAAAATCCAAAAGGAAAACAATATTTAGTTACTCAAATAACTAAATATTGAATTATTATAAAATGATCAAGTCATTCTATTTCTGGGTATATACCTAAAAATATTGAAATCAGGGATGTAAACACACACTTGTACACATATACACTTGCATATTATATATATATATATATATATATATATATATATATATAATCCATTCATCCATGACTCTCTCTCTCTGTATATATATATTATATATGTATATATATTTATTATATATATTATATATATGTATATATATATAATACATATATACATTTAGAAAGGAGGGTATATACGCTCCTTTTTAATGCTGAATACCTGATTGTGTTCAGAGTGTCTTTGGGGCACCTGGGTGGCTCAGTTGGTTGAGCTTCCAACTTCAGCTCGGGTTGTGATCTCACAGACCATGAGTTCAAGCCCCACATCAGACTCTATGCTGATAGCTCAGAACCTGGAGCCTGCTTCAGATTCTGTGTCTCCTCTTTCTTTCCCTTCCCTTTCTCTCTCTCTCTCTCTGTCTCTCCCAAAAGTAAATAAATCTTAAAAAAAAGGAGGATCTTTGACATATTCTACAATATGGCTAAACAATGGAGACATCATTGTAAGTAAACAACCATATAATGAAATAAAGTACAAACAGTGTATGATTTGCTTATATGAGATATTTAGAATAAACAAGTTTATAGAGAAAGAAAATGCAATAGTAGTTGTCAGATGCTGGAGAAATGAGTTAATGGGGAGGTATACTTGATACATAATATTACTTTAGTTTCAGGTATACAACTAAGTGATTTTACAAGTTTGTGAGTTATGCTATGCTCACCACAAGTGCAGCTGCCATCCACCACCATGCAAAGCTATTACACTACCATTGACTATACTTCTTATGGTGTGCCTTTTATTCCCATGGTCTGTCTGGTCATTTCATAACTGGAAGCCTATATCTCCTATTCCCCTTCGCTAATTTTCCCATTCCCCTCTCCCCATCCCCAATGACAACTATTAGTTTGTTCTCTGTATTTATAGGTCCAATTCTGCTTTTTCTTTGTTTGCTTGCTTGTTTATCTATTTAGGTTTCACACATAAGTTAAATTATATGGTATTTGTTTTTCTCAGTCTGACTTATTTCACATAGAATAACACTCACTAGGTCCATCCATGTTGTTGCAAATGGCAGGATCATATCCATTAAGGGATATAGAGAGAACTTAAACAACTCAATACCAAAAACCCAACTAAAAATTGGATAGAGTAGGGGGACCTGGGTGGCTCAGTCGGTTGTATGTCCGACTTCAGCTCAGGTCATGATCTTGTGGTCTCTAGGTTCGAGTGTCACGTTGGCTGACGGCTCAGAGCCTGGAGACTTTTTTGGAATCTGTGTCTCCCTTTCTCTCTGCCCCTCCTTCGCTCATGCTCTCTCTCTCACAAGAATAAGTAAACATTAAATAGTCTTTAAATGGATAGAATCTTTGAATGAATATACATTATACCAAAGAAGTAATATTGATTGCCAATAGATACAGGAAAATTTACTCAACTTTACTAGTCATCAGGAAATGCAAATGATAAACCCAATGGTAGTCATTTTTAATGGGTATGTAGTTTCAGTTGAGGATACAAAAATTCTAGATGTGGATGGTAGTGATTGTTGGACAACATTGTAAATTTACTTAAAGCCACTTACCTGCATATTAAAAATGGTTAAAATGGTAAGTTGTTATTTATGAATCTTAACAAATTAAAAATGGTTATTAAAATGTTACATAATCTGGGGGTTCGTGGGTAGTCAGTCAGTTCAGTGTTCAGCTCTTGATTTCTGCTCAGACCATGATTCCAGGGTCATGGGACTGAACCTTGCATTTCATTGTGCACTGAGCCTGGAGCCTGCTCAGGATTCCCTCTCTGTCCTCTGCCCCTCCCCCCAAATTGTGTGTTCTCTCATTCCCGGTCTAAAAAATTAAATACATAAAAATGAATAAAATGTTAAATCGTCTGGTCTACAGGTTAATCCAAAACTCTTGAACATGCGGTAAGAATAGACACTTGAAAACATTTTACGAAACAATTTAGTAGAATGTATTAAAACTTGATAACTCTTGATATTGTACATGTACTAATTACCTTTTGAGAGACGTATTCAAAGAATCATGTAGGTATATCCACAGGCAAAGTGTATAAAATGGTATTAATCCTAAAGTGATGGTGAAAATAAACTTGACAAAATATTGAATATCTATAATATTTAACAGTATGCCATTACATAAAAACAGGAAGCCATGTGAAATATTGTTGTGTGTAAAGTTTCTAAATCATGCATGGTGAACATCAGACGATGCATTGTTATGTTTATGTATCCAAAGTCACAGGATGTGTATTGGATTAAACATTCCAAATCTTGCACCTCTGATGTTCCTTGGGAAGACAAGTGGTAGTGTGGCAAGTTTCACTTCAATTTTTGTTTCCTACGTTGCTTGGTATTTTACACGGATAACATTTGTACATATACCAGTGTTAAAAATGAAAACAAAACAAAACAAAACATAGCAGAACTCAAAGGAAATACAGCAAAACAGCATCCATGATTTAATATATGTTCCTGAATTAAAATTTCAATTCTTGAATTCAAATGTTCGCTTTTCCAAAAAATCTTGATGTCATAACACATCAGTATATAGAAAGGCACACATATATATATACACACACACATAAATATTTACATATACGTGTGTGTATATATAACATGTATAAAAATGCTTTCTTTTAGTTTACATATATATATAAAGTTTATACATATATTTAGTTTATATACATACTTAGTTTATAACAATTTAGAATATAAATATATTTTATCTCCTTGTCATTTTAATGTAATAACATAAAAAGCATTATTCCTTGAGCATTTTAAAACCTGTTTTGGGAAGAGAATATTTAAGCAAAATACTAAACTTTCATATTTTTTTGAAATATATGATGTTTCATATCATTATATACTCATTTTACGATTATTTGATAGAAAGTTTTAGGCTTTCCTGGTATTCAGTTCAGTTTTTTCTGCTTTATGTTTACTTTATTCTTCCAGTAATTCTGGTTGATACTTGGTGTAATCTTGGACTCACGTGTTCTCTCTTTCAGCCATATTAAATAACTCAGCCATAATCTTCTCTCTTTTCTAAAAGTGTATCAAGGAACTGAGCACTTCTTACAAATTACAACACTACCAACCAGAGATACACCCCTATCACCTGTCATTCCAATTCTGCCACAGCAGAGACATTGTGTACTGGCTTCTTCCCTCTCTTTCCTTCAGTCATTCTAGATTAGAGCGAAGGGTAAAACCAACACTAATGTCTCCTTGGGTCACACAAGGATAAGCCAAACCCTGTGTTCTCCATTGCTTTTCACCCTTGGTGCTTCTCGGATTTGAATTTTCCCACTCAAATGTAGTGTTCTCAAGGCTCAGGTGGCAAATATACCTTGTCCTTGATGCTTCTTCTGGTGGAATGCTTTTTTTTTTTTTCCAGGTATATTTTAGTTTTGTCCTTACTTGCGATTCCTTTTCTGTGGCATTCATAACTCACAGAGCAATGGTCATCCTACCACTGCAACACTTGCTCACTTTTCCTTCTCCATTTTCCCCTCCCCACTGTTTTGGATAAGATATCTAGCAATCGTTTGGGCATTTTTCAGAATGCCCTCATACTCACACACCAATCTGAAACACTCTAAACACCTGGCCAAGTCTCCGAATATGAGGGTGGATAGCAGGCAAGGGATTTCTCACAGACAAAAGGCTTTCCTCCCGCATGGTTCATTTACTCAGTTTTGGTTTCCTCATGTTTGGCTTACAATGGCTGGAAGGTGAAGTGATTGTAAAGTATCTCCCAAACTAAAAGACATTGAGGCTGAAAAACAAATCAGGGCACTCCATACAGTTTTTTATAATGAGTTTATTCAGGGCCACATACTAACAGAAAAGGTTGACCGGCAACAGTTCAGCTTTATAGTTATTCTCTGCAAAGTATAGACCTTAATCTAAAATTTTAAAAAATGAGAGGACATTTGGAATGGTATTGTAACAATATGAATGTCTTCATCTGCATTTCAAAGGTCTCATATGCACCTAATTAACATGTAATATTTAATTAGATCTCGTAACATCACTTGTACATCAGGAAGAGGAGGGATGATGTTATATTCAACAAATATGTAATAGTAAAGCAAACCTCTCCCATTCCAGATTGCTGGACATTTCTAAGGAATGTATATTAATGTCCAAGGGGCTCCCAAACACAAAGCCTCAGGGGGGACATCAACTGGTTGTGAACAAGTCAGGGAGCTAAAAATGGAGTCACTCTTATCTCTCATACATTTCTCAAACCATTCCAAATAAATAGAGGAAGTAGGAAACCTTCCAAATGCATTCTTCAAGGCCAGCATTACCCTGACACCAAAACCAGACAAAGACACTGAAAGCAAAACGAAAGGAAACAAAACAAAGGCAACAAAATGAAAAACAGGCCAACATAGCAACAAATATGCTCAACAAATCATTAGTGAACCAATCTAACAAAACACTAGAAAAATTACTGTGTTTAATTCAGGAGTGCAACGATAATTCAATATTTGTAAACCAATCAACACAATACATTCATTAACAAGCAAAAGGATTAAAGCCATATTGTCTTAATAGATGCAGAAAAAGCATTCGACAATGTACAACATTAATTTGTGATAAAAAAAAAAAAACTCACAATGCAGTAAGTTTGGAGGGAACATACATCAACACGATAAAGGCCCTATCTGAAAAAGCAAAGTAAACATCATACTCAAAGGTGAAAAAATGAGAGGTTTTTTCTCTAATATCAGGAACAATACAAAGATATCCACTCTCACTCCTGTTATCGAACATGGTACTTAAAATCCAAGCCACAGGATAGGGAAGAATAGAGAAGAAATAAAAGAAGTCCGAATTAATAAGGAAGTAGTAAAACTTTCACTATTTTCAGCTGGCATAAAACTATATATATAAAACACCCTAAAGACTCCGCTAAAATATACTAGAATTGATAAATTAATTCAGTAAGTCATAGGATAAAAATTAACATACAGAATCTGTTGCAATTCTATATGCCAATAATCAAGTAGAGGAAAGAGAAATTAAGAAAACAATCTCATTTGCAATTGCACCAAAAGAATAAAATCCCTAGGGATAAACTTTGCCAACGAAGTAAAACACCTTTACGATAAAAAGTTTAAAACACTGACAAAAGAAATTGAAGATAACACACAAAAAAATGCAATATATGTTTTGCCCAGGTGTGTATTTTGCTTTTTTAGGATGCACTTTTCTGAATATTTCTGTTAAATTCACCTTTTCCAATGAGTTTTTCTAAGGTATTGTTTCCTTGTTGACTTTAAGATTGGATTAAACGTTCCTAGATGGAAGTAGGTATTAAAGTCCCCTTGTGTTATTGTGTTACTATGGATTAGTTCCTCTATGTTTGTTGTAAACAGTTTAATATATTTGAGTGCTCTCTTGCTAGGTGCATAAATATTTATTATTTATTGTTGGATTGGGTCCTTTATTATTAAATATCTTTCTCTATCTCTTGTTACAGTCATTGTTTTAAAATCTATTTCATCCAAAATAAAGAACTTTTTTGTCTGGTATATGTATTGCTAGTTTGTCTTTGTTTTGACATTTATTTTCATGAAAAATAATTTTACATCCCCTCACTTTAAATCTGCATATGTCTTTAAGTCCGAAATTACTCTCTTTTAGGCTGCATAAAGATGGGTTTGGTTTATATTTTTTGTAAATACATTCCAGGGTATTACTGATAGATATGTATGCATTGACTTTTATTTCTTGTTTTGTGTTTTTTTTTCTGAAGGTTTATCTGATAATTTTTCCCCCTTTCTCTCTCTTTCATGGTTTGCTGGTTTTCTTTGATCATATATTTGGCTGTTGTTTCTATTTATTCTTTGCTTATCTATTATTGGTTTTTGATTTGTCATTACCATTAGGTTAGCATATAACATATTCTGTACATAGCAGTCAATAGTAAGTTGATGGTTGTTTTAGTTTCAACCCATTCTTTATTCCTATCCTGCAAAATTTTTAGGTATAGAGTGTCATATTTTTGTATCCTTTCATTTTTCTAGTTCCTTTAGTGAGTTTGTTTTTTTTTACAGAAATACTTATTTTGACTGCTTTTGTGTTTCCTACTTTCATACTATAGTTGTCATCTCTTCTTTCCTCGGCATAAACATTTCTGGTAGGACTGGCTTAGTGGTCATGGATTCCTTTAGTTTATGTTTGTCTGGGAAACTCTATTTCTCTTTCTACTCTGGATAGAGAATTCTTAGTTTCAAATTTCTACCATTCGGCACTTTAAATATACCATGCTACTCCCTTCCAGCTTGCAAATTATCTGCTGAAAAATCTACTGATAAGCTTATGGGATTTCCCTAATATGTTCCTGCCTTCTTTTGTATTGATGACATATATTTTTTCTTTATCACTACATTTTGTCATCTTAATTAAAATATGTCTAGGTGTAGATCTACTTTTGTTGATTTTGTTTGAGACTGTGTGCTTTGGATTTAGATATCTAATTCCCTCCCCAAATTAGGGAATTTTTCAGCTAAAAATAATTTTTCAAATACGTTTTTTGTTTCTCTTTCTTCTTCTTCTGAGATCTCTATAATACAAATGCTATCATTTTTGATGGAGTCACTGAGTTCTCTAAGTCTATTCTCATTTCGCATAATTCTTTCCCTCCTTTATTCAGCTTTATTACTTTCCATTACTCTAACTTCTAGGTCATTACTTCCATCTCTCTGCTTCTCCCAGCCTAATGTTCTAGGCTGTTCTAATTCTATCAGGTGTGTTTCTCATTTTGTTTTTGAACATTGTATTTCTGTTCCGTTATTCCTAATCTTTGCGTTAAGTGTCTCACTGATGCATTGTATTTTTTCTCAGGTCCAGCAAGTGTCTTTATGGTCATTCCTTTAAATTCTGTATCTGGTATGTTACTTACATACGCTTCACTTTGATCTCTGGGCTTGGCCTTGTCCTGTTCTTTCATTTAGGAAAATTTCTTTATCTTCTTATAGTGCCTACGTCTCTGTATCTGTTTCTGTGTGCTAGGAAAGTCAGTCACATTCGCTGTTTTTGAGGGTAACAGCCTTATGAAAAAGGTGTCCTTAGTGCCCTGCCACATTATGTCCTCTGTTCTCCATCATGTCATGTTTTATGGAATGTCTCCAATGTGTGCTGTGTGTACTCTGCTGTGTGTTATAGTCACTTTACTTTTCAGGTCAGAGGCTCTGCAGAGGTTATCTTTGCCTGTTGTGGGTGGTATTTTTCCCTGACCTGAATGGGGTGAGTTTTAACAACGTATGCTCTGGCCCGCTTGTGAAATAGGAGCTGTCACCACCTTTGCCAGAACTGAGGTCCTGCAAAACTCTTGGATCAGGAAATGCAGTTTTGGCAGGGGCTCATTCTGGTCTTCTATGGGAGCGAGCTCACCATGCTGAGACTGAGGTAAGTGTGACTAGCAAGGGCAGTTCCACCAGAGCAGTGGAGGGTGGAGGCTTGGTGTAAGCCAGTTAGGTAGCAAGTGTTGGTGCTGCACTGGTTCTTGCAGGTGACCCTTGCTTATGCTGAAGGGTGGGGGAGAGAAACTGTACCTACCAGTTTTGTTTGTCTGTTTGGAGGAGTCTCTTCATAAATGTTACTTCTCGGGGACATACCCTGAGATGAGTAAGTATCCTCCCCACTGTGTGCCCCAAGTGCTGCTTAGATTACTATTTCTATACTGTATATGTACAGGCTTGCTCTGAGTCCTCTCTAAGAGCAGTCCTATGCTTTCTGGGCTCTCCTCCAGCCAGGCTTGCTGACACTACAACACCAGACTTTAAGCTCTTCTCATTGGAAGACTCACAAAATTCAACCCTTGTCACTTTCCACACCAATTTTTAATGGGATTTGTTGCCCTGTGTGGACTCTCCTGTGTGGTAGACGATCTTTCCTCTCTGACTAAAGGTATCTCCCCACCATGGTGGTCAGGAACCATTTCTCTCCCAAACCGCATCTCAGTAGGGCTTCCTCTCTACCTTAAGTTGTGGAGTTTCTTCTGTCAGTCTTCAGGTTGATTATTGGGGTATTTAGGTATTGTTATCTAGTTGTATTCATGGGATGAGGCAAACCTGGGTTCCTCCTAATCCACCATCATCTTCCCTTCTCCTAGTCATCTCAATTTATTACAGATTCTATTAAATTAATTCAAAAATGTGTGTGAATTTCTACTACCAAGCGACGAATGTTTTCCTTTATCCCAAACCTCTAACCATAGATAATTTGTAATCACTTTTTATCTTTATGTAAATGTGAAAAGTAGGAGTAAAATTACATTTTTATTATAAATTGCATACCAGTGAGTATCAGTTGATTTAGCATATCATTTCTTTTGTGAAATAAATATTTTATTTATCTGTGTTTATTTTCTATTTAATATTATAGGATTTTATATATATGCAATAATATTCATATGTGTGCTCTACTATTATTGTGTTGCATACATAAAACTTACAAAATTTTGCATGGCAAATAATCAACGAAATGAAAGAATGACCTACAAAATGGAAGAAAACATTTGGATATCATGTATCTGATAAAATGCTAATATCCAAAATACATACAGAATTCATATTACTCAAAAGCAAAAAAAGAAATTCACTTGCAAAGTGGACAGTGAAATTGAATAGACATATTGCCAAATAAAATTTTAGTGTCCATCAACTGTCGAATGGATAAGAAGATGTGGTTTATATATACAATGGAATACTACTTGGCAATGAGAAAGAATGAAATTTGGCATTAACAACCCACTTTCATCAATAGACAGATCACCTAAACAGATAATGAAAAAAGACACGATGGCTTTGACACACTGGACCAGATGGACTTAACACACATATTCAGAACATTCCTTCCTAAAACAGCAGAATGCACATTCTTTCTTTTTCTTTTTTTTTATTAATGGTTATATATTTATTTTTGAGAGAGGGAGAGAGAGATGAAACATGTGGTGGTGGGTACAAAGAGTGGGAGAGAGAGAATCCTAAACAGGCTCTGCAGTGTCAGCACCGAGGCTGACATGAGGCTCTACCTGAAGACTGTGAGATCATGACCTGAGCCAAAATGCGGAATTGGATGCTTAACTGACTGAGTCACCCAGGAGTCTCTGAATGCCACCCTTTCTTGACACTTTTGCTAATAACAGCTCATTAGCTTGACTAATTGAGTGGCACAATATTTCATCATAGTCATTTTCTGACTAGTGGGAATTTCCTCACAGTCATCTTCAGGCTCATGAGAGGCTTGATTCTTCATTTGAATCAAAGGTCATGCCTGTTAATCATTTTCCTCCTCTATCAGAATCATTTCCTGAGGTATCCCAAGCAATAAGGTACCAATTCTCTTGAGATACAATAGTTCTCACTTTAGTGAGTGGTAGTCTGTGCCCACATATCTTTGCCATTTTACGTGCCATAAATTCCAAGTGTTTTTCCTACCAATGAATTATTTTGTATGTGATGTCTTTATTAGAGGAACATACAGCTGTTACAATCTCTTTCCAAAGACAACATTTCCCTAGCCTGTTCTAGTTTTGTCGTTACTTGTGATTCTTTTTCTGTGGCATTCATAACTCACAGAGCAATGGCCATCCTACCACTGCAACATTTGCTCACTTTTCCTTCTCAATTTTCCCTTCCCCACTGTTTTGGGTAAGATATATAGCAATGATTTGGGCATTTTTCAGGAGACCCTCATACTCACACACCAATCTGAAACACTCTAAACACCTGGCCAAGTCTCCAAACATGAGGGTGGATAGCAGGCACAGGACCTCCCAAAGACAAAAGGCTTTCCCCCCAGCATGGTTCATTTACCCAGTTTTGGTTTCCTCCTGTTTGGTTTGACAATGGCTGGAAGTTGAAGTGACTGTAAAGTATCTCCCAAACTAAAAGACATTGAGGCTGAAAAACAAATCAGGGCACTCCATACAGTTTTTTATAATGAGTTTTATTCAGGGCCACTTACTAACATAAAAGTTTGATCAGGGAACAACCCAGCTATATAGTTATTCCCTGCAAAGTATGGACCTTAATCTAAAATTTTAAAAAATGAGAGGGCATTTAGAATGATATCAATGATATCGTAGTGAAGTGAATGTCTTCACATGCATTTCAAAGGTCTCATATGCACCTTATTAACGTGTAATATTTAATTAGATCTCATAAGATCACCTGTACATCAGGAAGAGGGGGGATGATGTTATGTTTAACAAATTTATGGAGGACTAAAGTAACTCTCTCCCATTCCAAATTGCTGGACATTTCTAAGGTATGTATATTAATGTCCAAGGAGCCCCCGAACACATAGCTTCGGGGGGCCATCAAGTGAATGTGAACAAGTCAGAAGTCTAAAGATGGAGGCACTATTGTAAGCTCTCACACATTTCTCAAATTATTCCAAAAACATAGAGGAAGAAGAAACCTTCCAAATGCATTCTACAAAGCCAGCATTACCCTGACACCAAAACCAGACAAAGACACCAAAAACAAAACAAAAGGAAAGAAAACAAAGCAAATAAAATGAACAACAGGCCAGCATAGGTGCAAATATGCTCAACAAAACGTTATTGGACAATCTAACATTACAAAAATTACTACAATCAAGTGAAATTTATTACAGCGGTGCAAGGATAGTTAAATATTTGTAAACCAATCAACATGATACATTTATTAACAAGCAAAAGATTAAAGCCATATTATCTTAATAGATGCAGAAAAAGCATTTGACAATGCACAACATCGATTTGTGATTAAAAAAAAAATCAAACAACTTGCAATGCAGTACATGAACACAATAAAGGACATATATGAAAAAGCAAAGCAAACATACTCAGTGGTGAAAAACAGGTTTTTCTCTAATCCCAGGAACGATACAAAGATATCCACTTTCACCCCTGTTATCGAACATGGCACTGAACGTCCTAGCCACAGATTCAGACTAGAGAGGAAATAAAATGCATCAAAATTAATAAGAAAGTAGTAAAACTTTCATTATTTTCAGATGGCATAATACTATATATAGAACACCCTACATACTCCGCCAAAATCTACTAGAATTGATAAATTAATTCAGTAAATCATAGGATAAAAATGAACATACAGAGATCCGTTGCAAAACTATATGCCAATAATGAAGAAGAAGAAAGAGAAATTAAGAAAACAATCCCATTTGCAATTGCACCAAAAGAATAAAATCCCTAGGAATAAACTTTGCCAAGGAAGTAAAACACCTCTACCATGAAATGTTTAAAACGCTGATAAAATAAATTCAAGATAACGTACAAAAAAATGCAAAGATATATGATGCCCAGGTACTGGAAGAACCACCATGTATTGGAAGAACCACAATTGTTAAAATGTCCATACTACCTAAAAAAATCTTAAGTTTTATTGTAATCCCTATGAAAATACCAATAACATTTTTCACAGAACTAGAACTAACAATCATCAAATTTGAATGGAAACACAAAGACCCCAAGTAGCCAAAGTGATCTTGAGAAAGAAGAATAAAACTGGATTATCACAACTCAATATTAAAAGATATACTACAAAGGTTTATTAATCAAAACAGCATTGCACTGGCAAAAAAACAGATACATAGATCAATAGAACAGAATAGAGAGCCCAGAAATAAAACTTGGTCTTTATAATCAATAACAAAGGATGCAAAAGTATACAATAGGGAAAACACAATCTCTTCCACAAATAATGTTGGGAAAATTGAACACCCATATGCAGATGAATGAAACTGGACCACTTTTTTACACGACATACCAAAATAAACTCAAAATGAGTTAAAGATGTAAATGTGATACCTGAAACCATCAAACTCCTAGAAGAAAAATTAGGCAGTAAATTTTTGACATTGTCTGGAGAAACATTTTTCTATATATGTGTCTTCAGGTGAGGAACACAAAAGCAATATATATAAAAGAATGTATCTTTTTAATTTGCAGTTCATATGCATTGCTATTATTAGTTATCCTAAAATGAGAGAACGTACTATAAGATGTTATTATGAGGGAGATTGTCCATTTGCAAATTTCACTCTTGAACACAAGGTAAAGGGCAGGTGAGTAGGCTGGGTGCATTTTTAGTTCTACAAATATGGATAAAATTATTGGGCACCAGGAATAACTTGAGGATTCCTAGAATTTCCTAGACAGATTACTTGACCTTTAAAGGGACATTCATCTAATTGCAGATTAGGGAAATATGTCACAATGTATGCGGGCAGTAATTAGTGTCCAGTACTAGGGAAATTTTTAAAATGGGGCATCCTATGAATATAAAGTAACAAATTAAAAGCCCTCTCTACCAAAGCAGTAATCATTCTTCAATATATTTAATTATAAAATGAAAACAATTAAGCTACAGTATGATGTGTATAGTATGCTAGATATTTGTGTAGTAAGTGTTGTAAATTCCTATTTATTTCATACATCTCTGTCACTAAATTTTTACAAAGAAAAATCTAGGTGAATGTCAAATAAACATGGATCCAAATATAAGAAAGCACTCTAAATTGTTTACCTATGTAGGCAAAAGGAAATAGGGTAGACAAGAAAAATGAAATGTGATTTATAAATGTTTTTCTTCTTATAAAGTACTGATTTTTGATAACCATGACACAATATATTCTTTGAAGTTAAATAAAATAACATTAATTAGATACTATTAATATATAAACATATGAACTATGTGAAACTTTAACTGAACAATGTTTGAGTGAAAAATACCTGGTGAGTGGAAAATGATGCTGTAGAAAGGGTTGAGCTTTTCCGTGAGTTCAAAGACTACCTCTAGGAAGCGAGTGATGCCTACAAATACATCCTGAAGGAAGAGCAGCACACTGTGATTATGGCTGGGTTTCCAATGGAGGGACAATATGAGCCATTATGTGTGGGAGAATGAATGTGATAAGCACACAGTGATAAGACAATCTAGGGAGACTTTACTTTTGAAAAAAAAAAAAAAAGGAGCAAGTCAATGAGTGACGGGGCACTAGGGCTCCTTAGTCAGAGTGATTTATTCAGTTTATATTCTTAAAGCATGACGAAGGTATTGATCTGTTTTCAGCAGGGAGGAAACATGTGCTGTGAAATGTCACTTCTCATGTGCATGAGGTTCTCACTGGACTATGACCTGAGAGAAAGATATTCAAATATGGATATGTTGCAGTTCAGATTCTGGCAACGTCTGAGGGCTTGGAAATACGTTCATGCATTTTGAAATAATTTGGTAGCAAAAAGGAGAAATTGTGATGGACTGGCTATAAATAGTGATGGCATAGGAGAACAGTGATGGCATTGGTGTCACACTCTCCTACTTAAATAGTGAGGAGCCATTACACAATATAGTTTTTTCTTTCTTTTTCTTGAGGAGGGTGAAATAAAGCTGACTTCAGTTTTCTACATTTGAAGTTTCACATCCCAAGCTCGCTTTCACTAAGAAACAATCAATGAGAGGCGCACCCGGGTGGCTCAGCTGGTTAAGCGTCCAACTTCAGTTCACGTCATGATCTCGCTGACTCTGGTTTTTAGCCCCACATTGGGCTCTGTGCTGACAGCTTCAGAGCCTGGAGCCTGCTTCATATTCTGTGTCTCCCTCTCTCTCTGCCCTCCTGGCATTCATGCTCTGTCTTTCTGTCTCTCCCTCAAAAAAATAAATGAACATTAAAAAAATTTAAAGAAATAATCAATGAGACAAATAGAGATTTTACATGAAATCCAAGAACTAGCATTTCAAAGAAACACATAAGTAAAAAATTGATATAAAAATTTTAAAGGTAACACTTATTCTTTTTAAAAATTACTCTAAATATTTATTTTTGAGAGAGAGACAGAGAGAGAGAGAGAGAGAGGGCACAAGCATAGAGGGGCAGAGAGACAGGGAGACAGAGTCAGAAGCCAGATCCAGGCTCCCAGCTGTCAGCACAGAGCTCAATGTGGGGCTCTAACCCATAGTCCACGAGATCATGACCTGAGCCAAAGTCAGACGCTAAACTGACTGAGCCACCAAGCCACCCCAAAGGTAACATTTATTCTAAGACATTTACATCACAATGAAAGCTACAATCAGACTGATAAGATGTTTACAAGTTCCTATTTAAGGAAGTTTCTTAAATACTTATATAAATTATCTCTATATATGTTGTCATCTCTGTTCACAAAAGTATATGTATCAAAATGTCATTACAACTTAGAAAATGGTAAGTAAATGTTCTCTAAGATATTTCTCATCTCCTTTAGATTTCGTGAAGTTTCATAAAACACACTTATAGTCATAATCAAAATAAAATTAAATATTATTTGACTTTTATTTTGATGTTTCCCCCCTTTTTATATTTTAAACTCATTTTTCTCTTTTTTAAACTCACATTTACATTTTGTTTTATGCTGTTACACTGTTTTATGAAGTTCACCAGCATGATAGATTTTTAGATTCCATGATAATTTACTTTAATGAATCCTGCTTAAAAGCGTATTAGAATTACATCTTTGCAATGAATCTAACTTGGCTGCAGTTTTTGAAAGTAAGACCAAAGAAATTACAAAAATATGACAATGGGATAAAAATGAATGGATAGAACGAGCAAGCTTTATCTGTATGTGTTTAAGTTGTAGTTGGAGTAAGTAACATATGCTCTTTCATGAATGTCTCAAGAACACACTTGGCCTCAAGTTGGCTCTAGCATTAAAACAAATTCAGATACTGGGGCACCTGGGCGGCTTAGTCAGTTAAGCTTCCGACTTCAGCTTAGGTCATGGTCTTCACTGTTCCTGAGTTTGAGCCCCGCTTCTGGCTCTGTGTTGACAGCTCAGAGCCTGGAGGTTGCTTTGGATTCTGTGTCTCCCTCTCACTCTACTCCCTCACTCACTCACACTCTGTCTCTCAAAAATAAATAAATGTTTAAAAAATAAAAAAAAAAATTAAAAAAACCCAGAGCTTTGGGTTGACTAGCATAAGAAATGAAGGGAAGATATAGATATATTTTCTGCCAAAATTCTGAATTAATAATATAAATAATTCTCTTTTCTGTTGTGGGTGGTTAAGAACATGTCACCCAAAATATGTCACTTTAGCATATTGGCTATTTTAACTGAAGGCACTTGGGAAACAGAATCTGCAGGAAGGTTCTCTGACTTCCCTATTTCCATCTAAAAGCAGGTCATAACATTTCCTAATGAAATGTGCACACCCTGTCCCAGGAAGAAAACATTCTTACCACTGCAGAATGTGAGTTGATCCCAAACAGCACCTATAAAACAAACCTATTATAATAATACTTGCACTGGTTTAGTTTTCTCCATATAGTTCCTGGCACTTTTCTGTAATTTAATGATCAAGCCTATTTGTCTTGTCACATACCCACAATTTAGCATTTGTTAAAAAAGATATATAAGCTTTTGGGTCAAAATATTTCTTCAGGTTCATTCTCCTTTTAAAGTCACTCATGTGCACAAGGAAATTAAAATAAAATGTATATGCTTTCCTTCTGTTAATCTGTCTCATGTCACTTTAATACTTACTTTTAGCCACAGAACCTAGGAAGGTAGAAGGAATTTTTTCCTCTCCTGCATTAAGATGGCATTCAAAACTGCAGTGCATTGATACAGAAAATTTCCCTGTTACTGTGAGAGTTTTACATAGCTTTTGATATTTTGAAGGAAAAGGAAGGGTTAGAAAAAATGTTGATGTATGACACAAGTTTTTTCTTTATATGAATAGGTAATTTAGACAATATTTTCCCATGAATGTATTCTGTTTTAAAAATAACACCTAATTAGGAATTCAGGAAAAATATTATACTCTTGATATATACTAGAAAAAGACACAGCAAGCTTTAAGAAAATTGTAAGCATTGGCATGTATAAAACATTACTGATTTTTTTATATACTCTTGCCATTAAAAATAGATTATTCAAAGCCTTGGTTGCCTAAAATAGTGTGTCTAGTGATTTCATTCAAGAAGTCTGGGTTAGATTTGCCTTTCTATTCTAACAAGCTACCTGGTTATCCAGGTGCTTTTAGTGCACTGACCACACTTCAAATGGAAAGAGTTGAGGAGGTGATCAATTGGAAAACACTTATCCTAAAAAGCTTTGAAGAAACTTATTTCCTCTGGCACTCTTGAGATCCCTTTTGTTATTAAACTGTATTTTTACTAATTGAAAAATATAAAGCTTCTTAATTAACAAAGGAAGGTAAACATAGGAAAAGTTTGTGTCCCTATTTTCTACTTTTTCTTCTCTCCTGAATTGATTTAATTTATTCTGACATGATTGTCTGCTTGAAGATTTTATAAAAATACAAGAGTTGATACTTGTTTTACCATGTTAGATATCCTATTATTGTATTGTCCAGTACTAAGTTTTTCCTTTCTTTCTCCTTCCACTTCCTATCCGTGTTAACCTCTGCTAATATTTTGAAAGTAAGTTATCAAGAAAAATATGAATTATATATAATATTTTACAATTTTTCTAATGAAATTTTCCATTTATGTTTATATGCATAACTTAAAAATCCATTAGTTTTTTTTACATTTATTTATTTTTGAGAGACAGAGTGTGAGTGGGAGAGGGGCAGAGAGAGAGAGGGAAACACAGAATCCGAAGCAGGTCCAGGCTCTGAGCTGTCAGCACAGAGCCTGACATGGAGCTTGAACTCACAAACCCTGGGATCATGACCTGAGCCGAATTCGGATGCTCAACTGACTGAGCCACCCAGTTGCCCCAAAATTCCATTTTAAAAATAGTGCTGGCTTATCATATGTATATAATATATTTTTATTTACTAAGTTATAGTCAGATACAAAGTGATATGTTTATAGCAGTATGACTGCGAGATAGAGTAACACTGCTCAATTCAACAGAAACAACTTTTGGTCCATGGTTATCGATAAAGTTCAAATTATAAAAATACTCAACTGAAATATGGGACTAAATTAGACTACTTTCCTATTGTTAATGACGTGTGGGCAGGGAGCTTGTGTGATTTATCTCTTTATCACTATGGCACTGTACTGACATTCTTAAACATAGCAATTACAGAATATCTATTGCAGTAGAATTCAAAGCAAAATGTAAAGTGCGGATACATGTCCAAATTAGATGATATCGACATTACAATGTACTTTTCAATACTTACCATTTGCAAATGTGGTTTGGGAACCCATTCTAAATTGATTATTTTAGAGTATCTCTCAAATTATTCATATATCAGACCAAGAGCAATCTCTTTTGTGATAGAGCTTTTCTGAAAGCTTTCTTCACATCTTTGTTTCTCAGGGTGTATATAAGAGGATTTACCAATGGGGTAACCACACAGTAGAACACTGAGATCACTTTACCAATGGTGAAGTTGTATTTGGCTGGAGGGCGAACATAAGCAAAGATAATGGTGCCATAATAGATCGATACTACAGTGAGATGGGAGGCACAGGTGGAGAAAGTTTTCTTCCGAGCCTCCCGGGAAGACAGCCTGATTATTGTGACCACGATGTGCCCATATGAGGACATAGTGAGAAGGAAAGAACTTAGAATCACAACAGAGCTACACGTGTAGCCCAAGGCCTCCACCAAAAATGTATCTGAGCAAGACAGTTTAAAAATGGGGTCTGAGTCACAAAAGAAATGGTTGATCTTCTGGGGCCCACAAAAGTTTAGGTGGGAGATGAGTATGGTAGGTAGAAGAGGGGCGATGAAGCCCCCAAACCATGATCCAGCTGAAAACCGCAGGCACACCTGAAGACTCATGAGAAGTGAATACCGTAAAGGGCTGCAGATGGCCAAGTACCGGTCATAGGCCATCACTGCCAGAAGGATGCACTCTGTAGCTCCCATGGAGAAAAAGAAGTAGTACTGGGTTATACAACCAGAAACAGAGATGGTAACAACCTGTGCGAGGCAGGTGGCCAGCAGCTTAGGCACCGTGACTGTGGTGTACCAGATCTCCAGGAATGACAAATTTCCTAAGAAAATGTACATAGGTGTTTGGAGCGTGATATCCGTGAGAACAATGAAAATAATGAGGGTGTTTCCCACGAGGGAGAGCAGATACACAGTGAGAAATACCACAAACAAAGTGAGTCGCAGATAGAAAACACCTGAAAACCCAAGAAAAATGAACTCTGTCACTGCTGTTTGGTTTTTTCCATCCATATCTCATTGTCTGATCTGAAATAAAACAACAAAGCTCAGAATATGGAGGATAAGCAAGAATGGAATATTTGTGTATTCATTTATTTCCTTATGGTCATTCACTAATAATAATGAAAGTTAACGGTAGCATACTTGGTACATTTGTAAACATTTTCCATAGATTAGCTCACTTAATCTGCAAAATAAATCTCCAAAGTAATACTCTAACAATCCACTTCACAAATGAAGAAACTAAGAGAGTAAATTGTTTTGTCACAGTTACATCACTTTAAGTGAGAAGGCAGATTTTGTACCCACGCAGGTTGTTTTAAAAGACTGCATTCCAAGATGGTATATAAAATGTGGCTAATGGGAGAACATAGCTTTGTTCTATTGCTGAGGAACTAACATCCTTCCTAGCCTGTCCACCAGTAAAGACTGGTGAACATAACAGCACTATCAGAGGCCAGTAGGTAGGGAAAAAAGACCTTTAGAATGCAGCTCCTTGTCCATGCCAGTTGCCTTATGAATATAAAGGATTGCCTACAATTTTAACTCAGTGACCTTCATTATATGTCATAACTTAGGTTTTGGTGAAAGATTAGTATATGAGTTCTCCAGAAAAACAAACAAACAGTAGAATTCAATGTAAGTATGGAGGTATTTTGTCCATAAATATTATGTTAACTTTCCTAATCTTGTTTAATTTTTGAATCTTTGTATTCATCAAATTTTCTATAGTGTTTAGGAGCAGTCAAGTAAATAATTTCAAAGTTAGAAGTGAATTTCTCCTTCAATTTGCATATTTGTTTCCATAGCTTGACTATTGAGAAGGCAGAATTAATGTGAGATATAATTGTGTATATCCCAATTACCAAAAATTTAAGTGTATAATAATATAGTTATGTTAAGTGTTCTTGTCAGAATTAAGAAAATCTACAGAAATCTTGTTTTTAGAGAAACAAAGTATTTCAATGAGTGTATTCCAGTATACATGTACACTAAGACCAAAATATCCAGATGTAAATAGAAAGTTAGACTAGATAAATTATTAGTACCCATAACAAAAACTTTCTTTTACATATAAGTCTCTCTCTCTCTTTCTCTTTCTTTCTCTCTATCTCTCCATATCTCTATCTTCTGTCTCTATTGTCTATTTAAAAGTTTCTTTAAGTACCAATTGTAAAGATATAAATTTGATATCTCTTAAATCACAATAAAAAAGAAGATCTAGGTTAAAAATTTATGGAGGTTTTGGATGATAAAATTCTATTGAAATATGTTTATAAATTTTATGCCACAACATTAATGGTCTCTGTAGCACGATGTTGATGTAGGAGAATTTTTTAAAGATATATATTATAAAAGTTACTAGTTAGACCTGGTTGAAAAGTCAGGTTATGTTTATATGGTCAAGAAATATTTTATTTGTCCTGTTAAGACAACCAATGTATATTAAACCTTAAAATCCTAACATTTATTCCAACAAAATAAAATTGCACTTTTTGGAGGCTAAACCACTATTTGAAAAGGTTTTGAAAAATAATATGGCTAGAAATCAATGTAGAATTTATAATTTAATAAAATTTTTGAGGAAAAATTGACTAATTTAAAAATTATATATTATTGGGTTTGTTTATGTCGTTCCATAAGAAAAAAATACACATTTATATTATTTGTGTAAGACCAAGAGTCCAAGGTATCTCTCACTGACATTGTGAAAAAGATATTGATTCTTTTTCTCCTAGTATTAATATTAAGAAAAAAATAACTATTTGTTAATAACATATGTAGAACTTTCACAATAGAATCAGATGAACATTATTCTAAAGAGAGAAATCCCTTTTTATTTTTTAAAACTACGGCAGTTATCTAATTCTACCTTTAGCCAAAAAGAAAAAAGTTTATGCACTCTCCAGCTGTATATAATCTTAGGAGAAAACTGGATGATAGAGAAATTAATTTTAATCACTAAACACTTCTATAAAAATAAAATAATATTTAAATATGAATAGGATCTTATTTATACTTGTTATTTATCTGGTGATTTTAATTGATAAACTATAGTTTCTCCTCCTACAGACCAAATGAATGCCTGAGGAGGTGTATTGCCTTAGATTAAAGAAATAATCCAGGGGTGCCTGGGTGGCTTAGTCAGTTAAGCATCTGATTCTTGATCTCAGCTCAAGTCATGGTCTCCATAGTTCATGGGATCGAGCCCCACGTTGGGGTCCATGTTGACAGCACAGAGACTGCTTGAGATTCTCTCCCTCTTTCTCTGCTCCTCCCCCCCTTCCAAATAAGTAAACTTAAAAAAAAAAAGAAGCAATCCAAAACTTTGCAAGTCCTCTTAGATAATAATCCCATATATACTCACAGCCAATGCTCTGGTTATTTTTCAGAAATGAAATGCATTAGTTAAATTTTCTTTAAAATCTCCTTTCTCAGAAAGGCTATGTTTTAGACTCTACTACATTTAATTAATTAAATCATAAGGGAAATTAGCTAAGGAATCTCCCCACTGCTATGTCATTGGCTCTGGCATACCATCTATTCTACAGATAAACACCAAATTCCTCCCCTCCACCCCCCCACCCCCCATTTAACTCCTGTGGCCAGGTGGCAGGGAGAACATGGTCTGAGATCCCTCGTGTAAAGAAGAATTAGGATTTCATCAGTCTTGAGCCTTGGAAAGCTGTCTTCTACCTGGGGACATATACATAGATTCCCTTAAGATTTTTCTTTAGTGCAGGTCAGAGTATTCTCCCCTTGGGGCAGAAGGAAGTACAAACCAACTATGGGAAGCATTAGAAAAGTCTTCACAGTAACTGAAGGAAAAGTCTTCTAAGTGGCTTTATTAGTTGTCACTATTCATAGTATTCAGTCTTCCAAAGAAGATTGTATATTTGTATTTCTCAGTATTTCAGCTGCTGCTTGGCATGGCCAAGAAGATAGTATTCTTTAACATGGAAAGTACAAACTCAGGATTTAAAAGTCTCCTTCCCAATAATATAACTAGACAACAAGCAAATCAAAAAAAAATTCATTTGACAAATATTTACAGCAAATAAATCAAGTAAAAGGTATTTACTGAGTATGTGTGGAAAGTAGTATTGCCCAATTGAGTAGATACCAAGATTGAGACATTTCACAAATGATATACGAGAATTCCTTTACTCTTAGATGACCTTTAAAACATACATCATTTCTAGGCTATTGGTCATACAAGTAAATCTTTAATTTTAATCTATAAATTCGAATTTCATATATTTTTAAATTTTTATTCAACTATAATTAATATAGTGTTATTTAGATTTGAATCATTACATTGTACATTGTAATGATTCAAAAATTACATACATTTCTCTGTGTTGGCCAAGGCAAGATTGCTCTCAATTCTCTTTATTTTTTTTGCCCATAAATCCACCCTCTGGCAAGTACCACTTTGTTTTTATTTAAGAATCCATGGTGTTTTTTCTTTGCTTGTCTGTTTTTCTTGTTTGTTTTGTTGCTTCAATTCCACATATAAGTGGAATCATATAGAACTTGTCTCTTTCTGATTTACTTCATTTAGCATTATGCTCTCTAGGTCCCTCATTGTTGTTGCAAATGGCAGTATTTTATTATTTTTTATGGCTCACTAATATTCCACTAAATATATATACCACATTTCTTTACCATTTATCCATCCATGAACATTTTCATATTTTACTACTTTTAAATAGTGTTGTAATAAACACAGGGTTTCATATATATTTTTAAATTAGCATTTTGGGGGAGCCTGGGTGGCTCAGTTGGTTAAGCGGCCGACTTCAGCTCAGGTCATGATCTCACGGTCTGTGAGTTCGAGCCCCGCATCAGGCTCTGTGCTGGCGGCTCAGAGCCTGGAGCCTGCTTCAGATTCTGTATCTCCCTCTCTCTCTGCCCTTCCCCTGCTCGTACTCTGTCTCTATGTCTCTCAAAAATAAATAAATGTTAAAAAAATTAAAAAAAAAAAGAATTCTTAAATTAGCATTTTGTTTTCTTTGGGTAAATATCCCTTAAGGCAATTACTGGATATTATGGTAACTCAAATTTTAATATTTTGATGAACTTCTACATTGCTTTCCACAGTGGCTAAACAATTAACATTTTCACCAAAGAAACATTTTCACCAAAGAAGTTCCTTTTTCTCCACGCATTCACAAATACTTGCTGTTTCTTGTCATTTTTTGATTCTTGGTCATTCTGACAGGTATGAGGTTTTATCTCAATGTGGCTTTTATTTGCATTTCCCTGATTATTAGTGATGTTGAGATCTTTTCATATGTCTGCTTGATATATGTATATATATATATATTTTTTTTTGAAATGTGTCTAATTCCTGTGCCTATTTTTAAACCCGTTTTTTTTCATCATATTGAGTTGCATAATTTTTTGTATGTTTGGATATTAACCCTTATGTAATATAGCATTTGCAAATATCTTCTCCCATTCAAGATGACGGTTATATTGATGGATTCCTTTTCTGTGAAAAAGCTTTTTTTTATTTTTCTGCAATCCCAATATTTAATATTGCTTTTGTTTCCGTGCCTAAATAGACGTATTAAAAAAAAAGTTTCTATAGTTGACATTAAAGAAATTACTACCTAAAATTTTCTTCTATGAGTTTCATGGTTTCAGGTCTCATACTTAGTTGGTGATACTTTTTGAGTTTACTTTTGTGTGTGGGAGGGGGTAAGTCGACTCTCATTATTTTGCATGTAGCTGTCCAGTTTTCCCACCACTATTTGTTGAAAGTCTATCTTTCTCCCATTGTATATTCTTGCTTTTTTCACCATAGGACAACCTACCATATAAGCATGAGTTTGTTTCAGGACTTTCTATTCTTTCACTGACCTATTTGTCTATTTATGTGCCCATACCATACTGTTTTTTTTTTTCTAATGGTTTATTTTCAAATTGGTTTACATATAACACCCAGTGTTCATCCCAACATGTGCCCTTTTTAATGCCCGTCACCCCCTCTCCCTCCTCCCTCACCCCCCTCACCCTCAGTTTTTTCTTAGTCTTTGAGAGTCTCTTATGTTTTATCTCCCTCCCTCTCTGTGTCTTTTTTTCCTTTCCCCTCTTCCCCTCCCCCTGGTTTTTGCTTAGTCCCACAAAGTCCACCTATTCGTGGAAACATATGGTATCTGTCTTTTTCTGACTGACTTATTTCACTTAACATAATACCCTCCAGTTCCATCCATGTTGCTACACATGGCCAGATTTCATTTTTTCTCATTGCCACGTAGTAGTCCATTGTATATAGGTACCATAACTTCTTTATCCATTCGTCATTGATGGACACTTGGTCTCTTTCCATGATTTGGCTATTCTCGGAAGTGCTGCTATGAACATTGGGGTACACGTGCTCCTATGCATCAGCATTCCTGTGTCTCTTGGGTAGATTCCTAGCAGTGCTATTGTTGGGTCATAGGGTAGCTCTATTTTCATTTTTTTGAGGAACCTCCACACCGTTTTCCAGAGTGGCTGCACCACATTGCATTCCCACCAACATTGTAGGAGGGTGCCTACTTCTCCACATCCTCGCCAGCATCTATAGTTTCCTGATTTGTTCATTTTAGCCACTCTGACTGGTGTGAGGTGGTATCGCAGTGTGGTTTTGATTTGTATTTCCCTGATGATGAGTGACATTGAGCATCGTTTCATGTGTCTGTTGGCCATCTGAATGTCCTCTTTGGAGAAGTGTCTATTCATATCTTCCGCCCATTTCGTCACTGGGTTGTTTGTTTTTCGAGTGTGGAGTTTGGTGAGTTCTTTATAGATTTTAGAGATTAGTCCTTTATCCGATATGTCCTTTGCAATGATCTTTTCCCATTCCGTTGGTTGCCTATTCGTTTTGTTGGTTGTTTCTTTTGCTGTGCAGAAGCTTTTTATCTTGATGAGGTCCCAATAGTTCATCTTTGCTTTTAATTCCCTTGCTTTGGAGACGTGTCGAGTAAGAAATTGGTGCGTCTTAGGTCAAAGAGGCTTTTTCCTGCTTTCTCCTCTAGGATTTTGACGGTTTCCTGTCTCACATTCAGATCTTTTATCCATTTAGAATTTAGTGGTGTAAGAAAGTGGTCTAGTTTCATTCTTTTGCATGTTGCTGTCCAGTTCTCCCAGCACCATTTGTTAAAGAGGCTGTCTTTTTTCCATTGGATACATTTTCCCGCTTTGTCAAAGATTAGTTGGCCATATACTTGCGGGTCCATTTCTGAGTTTTCTATTCTATTCCATTGGTCTATGTGTCTGTTTTTGTGCCAATACCATACAGTCTTGATGACTACCGCTTTGTAGTAGAGGTAAAAGTCTGGGATTGTGATGCCTCCAGCCTTGGTTTTATTCTTCAGTATTATTTTGGCTATTCGAGGTCTTTTGTGGTTCCATACAAATTTTAGGATTGTTTGCTCTAGCTTTGAGAAGAATGCTGGTGCAATTTTGATTGGGATTGCATTGAATGTGTAGATTGCTTTGGGTAGAATTGCCATTTTAATGATATTTATTCTTCCAATCCATGAGCATGGGATGTTTTTCCATTTCCTTGCGTCTTCCTCAATTTCCTTCATAAGTTGTTTATAGTTTTCAGTGTAGAGGTCTTTCACATCTTTGGTTAAGTTTATTCCTAAGTATTTTATGGTTTTTGGTGCAACTGTGAAAGGGATTAGCTTCTTTATTTCTCTTTCTGCTGCTTCATTGTTGGTATATAGAAATGCCACCAATTTCTGTACATTGATTTTGTATCCTGCAACTTTGCTGAAATCATGAATCAGTTCTAGTAGGCTTTTGGTGGATTCCGTCGGGTTTTCCATGTAAAGTATCATGTCATCTGCAAAAAGTGAAAGTTTGACTTCCTCCTTGCCAATCTTGATGCTTTTTATTTTGTTTTGTTGTCTGATTGCTGATGCTAAGACTTCCAGCACTATGTTAAATAGCAGTGGCAAGAGTGGACATCCCTGTCGTGTTCCTGATCTCAGGGGGAAGGCTTTCAATTTTTCCCCATTGAGGATGATATTAGCTGTGGGCTTTTCATATATGGCTTTTATGATGTTTAAGTATGTTTCTTCTATCCCGACTTTCTCGAGAGTTTTTATTAAGAAAGGATGCTGTATTTTGTCAAATGCTTTTTCTGCATCTATTGGCAGGATCATATGGTTCTTATCTTTTCTTTTGTTGATGTGATGTATCACGTTGATTGATTTGTGAATATTGAACCAGCCCTGCAACCCAGGGATGAATCCTACTTGATCATGGTGGATGATTCACTTTATATGCTGTTGGATTCGATTTGCTAGTATCTTGTTGAGAATTTTTGCATCCATATTCATCAGGGATATTGGCCTGTAATTTTCTTTCTTTGCTGGGTCTCTATCTGGTTTGGGAATCAAAGTGATGCTGGCTTCATAGAATGAGTCGGGAGTTTTCCTTTCGTTTCAATTTTTTGGAACAGCTTGAGGAGGATAGGAATTAACTCTGTTTTAAATGTCTGGTAAAATTCCGCAGGAAAGCCTTCTGGTCCAGGGCTTTTATTTGCTGGGAGGTTTTAATAACTGATTCTATTTCTTCACTAGTTATGGGTCTGTTCAAATTTTCTATTTCTTCCCGTTTGAGTTTTGGTAGCGTGTGGCTATTTAGGAAGCTGTCCATTTCTTCCAGATTGCCAAGTTTGGTGGCATATAATTTTTCATAGTATTCTCTGATGATTGCTTGTATCTCTGAGGGATTGGTTGTAATTTCTCCCTTTTCATTCACGATTTTATCTCTTTGAGTTCTCTCTCTTTTCTTTTTGAGAAGCCTGGCTAGAGGTTTGTCTATTTTGTTTATTTTTTCAAAGAACCAGCTTTTGGTTTCATCGATCTGTTCCACTACCTTTTCTGTCTCCGTGTGATTAATTTGTGCTCTGATCTTTGTTATTTCTCTCTTTCTGCTGGGCTTGGGTTGTTTTAGTTGATCTGCTTCTAGTTCCTTTAGGATGTCCTTCTTCATCTCTTATTACATCGTTCATTTTAAAGTCTAATTTGTCTGATATAAGTGTGACTACTCCGGCTTTCTCCTGACTTCCAGTAGCATGGTAGATAGTTCTCCATCCCCTCACTTTCAATCTGAAGGTGTCTTCAGGTTTAAAATGAGTTTCTTGAAGACAGCAAATAGATTGGTCTTGTTTTTTAATCCATTCTGTTATCCTGTGTCTTTTGATTGGCGCATTTAGTCCATTTACATTCAGTGTTAATATTGAAAAATATGGGCTTACAGTCACTGTATTATCTGTAAGTTTCATGTTTGTAAGGCTGTCCCTGGCAGTTTGTGTTCTTTGCAACCTTGCCTTCATAGAGTGCTCTTCAGGATCTCTTGCAGTGCCGGCTTATTTGTGATAAATTCTTTCAGTTTTTGTTTGTTGGGAAAAACCTTGATCTCTCCTTCTATTCTGAATGACAGGCTAGCCAGATACAGAATTCTTGGTTGCATGTCCTTCTTGCTCATCACATTGAAGATATCTTGCCATTCCTTTCTGGCTTGCCAAGTTTCTGTAGATAAGTCTGCTACTACCCTTATATGTCTCCCTTTGTATGTTAGGGTTCTTTTGTCCCTAGCTGCTTTCAGGATTCTCTCCCTATCTTTGTATTTTGCCAGCTTCACTCTGATGTGCCGTGCAGAAGGTCTATTCAAGTTACGTCTGAGGGGAGTTCTCTGTGCCTCTTGGATTTCCATGCCCGTTTCCCTCCTCATGTTGGGGAAGTTCTCAGCAATGATTTGTTCAAGAACCCCTTCGACTCCTTTCTCTCTCTCTTCTTCTTCTGGAACTCCTATGATACGGATATTCTTTCTTTTGAGTGCATCGCTCAGCGCTCAAATTCTCCTTTCCTGTTCCTGGATCGGCTTCTCTCTCTTTTTATCTGCTTCCTCTTTTTCAATGATTTTTCTTCTAATGCACTAACTGTTTCCTCTACCTCTTCAATCCGTTCTGTGGCTGCTTCCAGTTTCCCCCTGTTTCTTCCAATGTCTTCTTTAATTCTTCCTGACCGTTTTTAAGGTCCTTGAACTCTGCCGTGCGGGACCCCTTGCATTCATCTAAGCTTTTTCAAGGTCAGCGATTAGTTTTATGATTATCATTCTATATTCAAGTTCTGTTATGTTGCTTATATCTGTTTTCATTAATTCTTGAGCTGTCACTGCTTCTTTTAGATTCTTTTGAGGAGAATTCTTCCGTCTCGTCATTTTGGCTGGATGTTTTATGGGTTGTTTCTTGAAGTTGCCCTGTGCCTGCTGGCTGCTCCTGGCTGTCTAGTGGATGTTGTTTATGCTTGATCTTCAGTGCTTTGGGTGTAACTTAGGCCTTTGCAGGTCCCAGAGCAGAAGCGACCAATCTAGGGATACTGGATTCTGCGGGGGAGAGGCCCTTTTTCTTGTCTTGGAATCGAGTTAAAGTATAAGGTTTCGTTAATTTCTTAACATATTTCTGTCCATCACCACTAAGGATGTTCAGAGCTTGAGCTCCTGGGGCAGGGCCAACAGCAAAAAAAATCAGGAATAGAGCCATGGCAGGTGAGAAGCTGAGGTGCCTCCAAATCACGAGGCTAGAAACTGCCCCCATACTGTTTTTATTACTAGACCTTTGGAGTATATCTTGAAATTGTGATTATAGTACCTGCAGCTTTTTTCTTCAGTTTCAAGATTGCTTTGGATATTCATCTTCTTTGTTCTTAGAGAACTGTTAAAGATCTCTCCCTTTCTAGCCCATGTTCTGGGAGTAGTAATTACTCTTAGGCATTTTTCATACTTCTTATTTATGCTGTATCTTGGTGGTTTTTCTTTTTTAATTTTGTTAATGTTTATTTATTCTTGAGAGAGAGAGAGAGAGAGAGAGAGACAGGGCATGAGCAGGGGAGGGGCAGAGAGAGACATACACACACAGAGAATCCAAAGCAGGCTCCATTCTTCCTGCTGATAGCACAAAGCCTGATGCGGGACTCAAACCCACAAACCACAAAATCATGACCTGAGCCAAAGTCAGATGTTTCACCCACTGAGCCACCCAGACACCCTGAGTGGAGTTGTATTTTATGCTGGCTCTTTAAGGTTGAGGACACAGTTTCCTATTGCCCTCTGGCTCACCCAGAACTAAGCTTGCGGATTCTTAAAGTACCTGGAAGTTAAGCACTGGAGATTTTAAAAACGAAGTTAAGCCCCACTGTTTTTCAAAGCCAAATGTTTTGGGGACTCCTCTCCGAAATTCAGGTCCCCATGTCAGGATGACTAATATAGGGTCTGATCCTCTCACTTCTCCATAATTGTGGTGTCCCTCTACTTGGTGGTTAGTCTTCTAGGGTTTTGTTCCTGACCGTCTTCTGATGTCCAACTCTCTTTAATGTGGCCTCCTCGCTAGGATTAACTGTAAGGAATCTGTTCTGCTAGACTTTAGATCATTTTCTAGCTTACCTGCTCTAATGTGGCTATTTCTAAATGAGTACAAGGGAGGAGTGAGCTTAGGATCCTCTTACTCTATGATCCTCCAACTCAATTTTTCGTCATGTGTATGATTGCTACATGAAAGAAAAATATTCAGGCTAATCAAATTTGACTGTTATATACTTGAAAGTAAAACTCCAAAAGCATCACATCAATTTACGTTAAAATGCACAAGTATCTGTGTATCTGCTTTATTATATTTGACTAGATTTCAAAATCACCTATCATCAAATTTTTTTTCTTTGCATACGTGAAAAGTTTCATTTGTGTTAAGGATATTATTACTGAATTCAAATGTTTCCTATATTCATCTTTTATTTGTAAAATTTAATTTGAGAATTTTATGTCCAGCTTCATTTCCCATCATATTCTTGGGAAATTTATTTTTTCAACTTGTAATTTTCATAGAAATATTTTGCTATTAAGGATACAAAATCCACCTGGTATATTTCATTAAAACCTTCACTTTGTAGTTTACCAGTGATTCTGTTTTATGATGCATGTGAACTAAAAATACATATTTTACAATGTCCAAAAATTATCATATTAAAAGATTTTCTTCATAATATTAAATATCTGCCAACAGTCTGTGTTTACTCATTATTTCTTCTCTCTCTCTCTCTCTCTGTATCTTTTATAGTTTTTTACTTTATTGTTTGTTAAATAGTTATTTCCAACTCTGTCCCATGGAATATTACAGAAACACTTCTAATTCACACTATGCACAAATCGAGAATTTATATGTTATTTAATAGAGTTTTTGTTTGTTTTTTACTTTACTGCCAGGCAATTTAGTTAGCAATTTTAGATTATCTATTCAAGAATAAATAATAGATTTCCTCTCATTGTTGTATAACAATAAAGACTAATATATGTTTATATAATCATTCTCTAAATTTGTGAATCTATCTACAAATTTATTTGAAAATATCTCTGCACCTTTTTCTCTCTTCTCCTGGAAAACATATAATGCATATGTTGGTGTTCTATATGGAAGACAATATACTCTAATTAGACTGTTTAATTTGTTTCACTTTTTCTTTTCTATAAACTCAGATAATTTAAAATGATCTCTCTTTAAGTTTTCTGATACTGTCTCCTACATCTTTGAGTCTGTTATTAAAACTCTTTGTAAATTTTTCAATTCATTTACTGTGCTTTTAACTCCAAATTTTTTATTGTTATTTTAATATTTCTATTAAATATTTTTTCATGTCATTTTCTTAAATATATTTACTGACTGAAATCATTTTTAAGATTATTTTATATTTTATTTCTTTGTTCTCAAAAATAATTAATAGGCAGAATTGAATTTATGTCAGTTGTACAACAGACAGATTCAATTATTCTACACTTTATACTTTACTCAGTGCTCACTAAAATGAATGTAGTCAGCATACAATGATATTAAAATCTTATGACTCTATTTTCTATGCTATACTTTTTATGCTGGTGACTTATTTATCTTACAACTGGAAATTGTACCTCTTTTACTCCTACAGCTATATTTTTCCCATCCTCATACCTGCCTTCTCTCTAGCAACCACCAGTTTCTTTTCTATATTTAAAAGTCTGTCATTTATTGTTTGCTTCTTCATTTGTTTTGTTTTTAGATTCCATACAGAAGGCAAATTGTACAATACTGGCTTTTTCTGACTTCTTTTACTTAGTATAATATCCACAAGGTCCATCCATGTTTTGCAAATGTCATGATTTCATTATTTATATATAATGTGTATATATATATGTGTGTGTGTGTGTGTGTGTGTGTGTGTGTGTGTGTGTGTGTGTGTATTATGTGTATATATAAAGAGAGATTATTCAAAAATAAACATAGACTTATTTTAATTCATTCATCTATAGATGGACAATTGGGCTACTTCTATATCTTGACAATTGTAAATAATGCTTCAATAAACATCGGGCTGTATGTATATTTTCCAATTGGTGTTTTCATTTTTTCAGTAAATACCCAATAGTGAAATTTCTAGATCCTATGATAATACTATTTTTAATATTTTGAATAATTTCATGCTGTTTTTCACAGTGACCACAACCATTCATATTCCCCTAAACAGTAGGAGGCCATTTGTTGTTGTTGTTATTTTGTTTTTGCTTTTGTTTTTTTCATTTTTTTAAAATATTTACTTATTTATTTAAAAATTTTTTAAATGTTTATTTAACTTTTGAGAGACAGAGCATGAGTGGGGGAGGAGCAAAGAGAGAGGGAGACACAGAATCTGATGCAGGCTCCAGGCTCTGAGCTGTCCACACAAAGCCTGACGCGGGGCTCAAATCCACGAATTTCAGATCATGACCTGAGCCGAAATCGGACACTTAACCGACTGAGACACTAGGTGCCCCTAAATATTTATTTATTTTTGAGAGAGAAAGAACCAGAGCATGAGCAGGGGAGAGGCAGAGAGAGAGGGAGACACAGAATCTGAAGTAGGCTCCAGGCTCCACCTGTCAGCACAGAGCCCGACGCAGGGCTTGAACTCACAAACTGTGAGATCATGACCTGAGCTGAAGTTGGACGCTCAACTAACTGAGTCACCCAGGTGCCCTTGACATTTTTATTTTTTAAACCTATAGATTCTCATAAAAACTTATTATTTTTTGTCTTTTTGATTCTGGCCATTCTGACAGATGTAAAGTGATATCCCATAATTATTTTCTTTTGATAATGATTGATATACAGCATCTTTCCATGTGTTTGTTGACCATCTATACACTCGGTAATAATGTCTATTCAGGTCCTATGCTTTTTTAATTTTCTTTTTAATTTGGACTTTTCTTTCTCTGGTGTTGAGTTTTGAATGTTAATCATATATTAATTATATATTATAAATTAATAGCTTATCAGATATAGTATTTACAAATATCATCTCCCATACACTGGATTGCTTTTTTGTTTCATTGATTGTTTCTTTTTTTGTGCAGTTTTAATTTTGTTGCAGTTACAATAGTTTATTTTTGCTTTTATTTCTTTTCCTGAGGAGATACACCAGTAAGTAAATTGCTAAGGCTGATAACAGGGATATTACTGCCTTTGTTTTCTTTTAGGATTTTTTATGGTTTCAAGCCTCATATTTAGGTCCTTAATTCATTCTGAGTTTATTTTTATACCCAGCATTAAAAAGTGTCCAGTTTCATTCAGTGCATGTAGCTATCTAGATTTACCAACACCATTTATTAAAAAGTCCTCCTTTTCACTATTAAATACCGTTGTTGTTTTGTCATTTTGTCATTAGTTGACCACTAATATAGGTGTGGTTATTTTCTGGGGTCTGTATCCTGTTCCATTGATCTATGTGTCTATTTTTAGGACAGTACCGTATATATTTTTTGTTTGTTTGCTATATCTTTTTAGTATGTTATAAAACATGGGATTCTAATGTCCGTATCTGTTTTTTTTCTCAAAGTTGCCTTGACTACTTTAGGTATCTTATGGTTCATACATCTTTTAGGAATATTTGCTGTAGTTCTTTGGAAAATGCTATTGGTAGTTTAAAAAAGATTGCATTCAGTTTGTAGATATCTTTGGGTAATAGTGGCATTTTAACATTAATTCTTACATTCCATGAGCAATGCATACCTATCCATTTGTCTGTGTTTTCTTTAATTTACTTAATCTTTTATGTTTTTCAAAGTATAAGACTTTAACTCCCTTGGCTATATTAATATTTAAGTATTTCATTCTTTACTCTGCAATGTTAACTGAGATTGGTTTTCTTTTCTTTCTTTCTTTCTTTCTTTCTTTCTTTCTTTCTTTCTTTCTTTCTTTCTTTCTGTCTTTCTTTCTTCTTTCTGAAAGAGAAAGTGTGTGTGTGTGTGAGTGGGGGAGGGGCAGAGAGAGAGGGACAGAGAGAATCCCAAACAGGTTTCTCACTGTCAGTACAGAGTCCATGAAGGGCTTGATTCCATGAACCATGAGGATCATGACTCTTGCTGAAATCAAGAGTTGGGTGTTTAATTGATTGAGCCATCCAGGCACCCTGAGATTGTTTTCTTATTTTCTCTTTCTGCTATTTAATTATCAGTATGTAGAAATACAAATGATTTATGCATATCAAAATTTTATCTTTTAAGTTTTCTGAATTTATTTCTCAGTTCTAATTTTCTGGTATATTCTTTAGTGTTTCCTATGTATAATATTATGTCATTTGCTAATAGTCACATATTTATTTTTCCTTATTATTTAGGAGAACTTTTTCTTTTTTTTATTTCTATGTGATTGCTACATATAGGATTTACAGTACTATGTTGAATAAAAGTTATGAGAGCAGAAATTCTTGTCTAATTCCAGATTTTACAGGAAAAGTATTCAGTTTTAAGCATTTAGTAGGATGTTACTTGTGGATTTTTCATATATAGACATTATTATGCTGAGATATATTCCCTGTAAGTTCACTTTGTTGAGAATTTTTTGTTATCGAATGTATGCTATAACTTGTCAAAAGGTTTTTCTGCAGCTATTGAGACAATCATGACTTTTATACATCCTCCGGTTCATATGATAGGCTGAATTGATTGATTTGTGAATATTGAGCCATGCTTGTGTTCCTGGAATCCGTCTCACTTGAATGACACAAGATTTCTTAAATTTTTTTTGAATTCATTTTGCTAATATTTTGTTGTGGATATTTTAATATATGTTTATTAGAGATATTGGCCCCAAGTTTTTGTTTGCATGTTTGTTTATTTGTTAATAGTTTCATCTACTTAATTTTCTTTTCTTATAAGGTGTTCTTTAAATTCAAGTTAGGTAGTATATTGTGTAGTATTGGGCTCAGAAGTAGAATTTAGTGATTCATCACTTACATAAAACAACTAGTGCTCATTACAAAAGGTACCCCCCTTAATGCTCATCACCCATTAGCCCATCCCTTGGTTGACTTCAAGTTTCATTATATTGTGATCTGAAAATATGTATTATGTGATCTGAAACATTTTGTAACTGTTGAGGGATGATTTGTGGCCCGGTATATGATCTATTCTGGAGAATGTTCTGTGTGCATTCGAAAAGAATATGTATTCTGCTGCTTTAGGATGAAATGCTCTGAATATACATTTTAATTCCATCTGGTCCAGTGTGTTATTCAACGTCATAGTTTCCTTGTTGATTTTCTGTTTAGATGATGTGTCCATTGCTGTAAGTGGTTTGTTTAAGTTCCTACTATTAGTGTATTATTATCAATGAGTCTTTAAGTTTGTTATTAATTGACATATATTTGAGTATTTCCAAGTTATAGGCATAAATATTTACAACTGTTAGATCTTCTTGGACAGATTCCTTTATTACTTCATCTCTTGTTACAATCTTTGTTTTTAAATATAGTTTGTCTGATATAAATATGGCTACGCCAGCTTTCTTTTGACATCCATTAGCATGAAAAATCATTCTCCATCCCCTCACTTTCTTTTTTTATTATTATTTTTAATATAATTTATTGAAAAATTGGTTTCCATACAACCCCCAGTGCTCTTCCCAGCCTCCTCGATACCCGTCACCCACTCTCCCCTCTCCCTCAACCCCCATAAACCCTCAGTTTGTTCTCAGTATTTAAGAGTCTCATAGTTTGCCTCCTTCTCACTCTGTAACTTTTTTTCCCCTTCCCCTCCCCCATGGTCTTCTGTTAAGTTTCTAAAAATCCACATATGATTAAAAACATATATCTGTCTTTCTCTGACTGACTTATTTCACTTACCATAATACCTTCCAGTTCCATCCAAGTTGCTGTAAATGGCATTATTTCATTCTTTCTCATTGCTGTGTAGTATTCCATTGTATATGTATACCACTTCTTCTTTATCCATTTGTCAGTTGATGGACATTTAGTCTCTTTCCATGATTTAGCTATTGTTGAAAGTGCTGCTATAATCATTGTACACGTGCTCCTATGCATCAGCACTCCTGTATCTCTTGGGTGAATTCCTTACAGTGCTATTTCTAGGTCATAGGGTAGTTCTATTTCTAATTTTTGGAGGATGCTACACACTGTTCTCCAGAGTGGCTGCACCAGTTTGCATTCCTACCAACAGAGAAAGAGGGTTCCCATTTATCCATATCCTCACCAGCATCTATAGTCTCCTGATTTGTTCATTTTAGCCACTCTGACCAGTGTGAGGTGGTATCTCCTTGTGGTTTAGATTCGTATTTCCCTGATGATGAGTGACACTGAGCATCATTTCATGCGTCTGTTGACCATCTTGATATCTTCTTTGGAAAAGTGTCTATTCATGTCTTCTGCCCATTTCTTCAATGGATTTTTTTTGGGTGGTGTGGAGTTTGGTGAGTTCTTTATAGATTTTGTATACTAGCCCTTTATATCATGTGTCATTTGTGAATATCTTTTCCCATTACATCTGTTGTCTTTTAGTTTTGTTGATCGGTTCCTTCGCAGTACAGAAGCTTTTTATCTTGATGAGATTCCAATAGTTCATTTTTGCTTTTGATTCCTTTGCCTTTGCAGACGTGTCAAGTAATAAATTGCTGCTACTGAGGTCAAAGAGGTTGTTTCCTGCTTTCTTCTCCAGGGTTTTGGTGGTTTCTTGTCTCACATTAAGGTCCTTCATCCATTTTGAGTTTATTTCTGTTTCTGGTGTAAGAAAGTGGTGTAGTCACATTCTTTTGCATGTTACTGTCCAGTTCTTCCACCATTTGTTAAAGAGACTGTGTTTTTTTTCCCCCCATTGTATACTCTTTCCTTATTGTCAAAGATTAGCTGGCCATGCATTTATGGGTCCATTCTGGGTTCTCTATACTATTCCATTGATCTATGTGTCTGTTTTTGTGCCAAAACCAAACTGTCTTGATGGTTATAGTTTTGTAGTTGTTTTGGTTTTCTTCTTAAATATTACTTTGGCTCTTGGGGTTTTTTTGTGGTTCCATACAAATTTTAGGATTGTTTGATCAAAATTTGAGAAGAATGCTGGTGCAATTTTGATTGGGATTGCAATGACTGTGCATATTGCTTTAGGTAGTATTAACATTTTAACAATATTTATTCTTCCAATCCATGAGCATGGGATGTTTTTCAATTTCTTTGCATCTTCCTCTTCAATTTCTTTCATAAGCTTTCTGTAATTTTCAGCATACATATCTTTTACATCTTTGGATCTTTTTATTCCCAGGTATTTTATGGTCCTTGATGCAGTTGTGAATGGAATCAGTTTCTTTATTTCTCTGTTACTTCATTATTGGTGTATAAAAATGCAATCTATTTATGCACTATGATTTTGTACCCTGCGACTTTGCTGAATTCATGTATCAGTTCTAGCAGATTTTGTTGGATTCTGCTGGGTTTTCCATGTAGAGTATCATGTCGTCTGTGAAAAGTGAAAGTTTGACTTCATCTCTGACAATTTTGATGCCTTTTATTTCGTTTTGTTATCTGATTGCTGATGCTAGGACTTGCAACACTATGTTACACAACAGTGGTAAGAGTGGACATCCCTGTCGTGTTCCTGATCTCAGAGGGAAAGCTGTCAATTTTTCCCCATTGAAGATTATATTAGCTGTTGGTTTTTCAAAAATGGCTTTTATGATGTTTCAGTACGTTCCTTCTATCTCGACATTCTCAAGGGTTTTTATTAAGAAAGGATGCTGTTTTTTGTCAAATGCTTTTTCTGCATCTATTGACAGGATCATATCATTCTTATCTTTTCTTTTATTAATGTGATGTATCACATTGATTGATTTGCAAATATCGAACCAACCCTGCAGCCCAGGAATCAATCCCACTTGATCATGGTGAATAAACCTTTTTACATGCCGTTGAATTCGATTTCCTAGTATCTTGTTGAGAATTTTTGCATCCATGTTCATCAGGGATATTTGTCTGTGGTTCTTTGTTCCTGAGTCTCTGTCTGGTTTGGCAATCAAAGTAATGCTTGCGATTCTAGGAGGCAACATGGCGGAGGAGTAGGGGGCTCCAGTATTTCGCTTGCCCTTTAAAGGGGGACGACTGAAACCATTGTCTCTCTCTCAACTACAAAAATCGGGGGGAAAAGGTGCTAGAGCTGACAAGAAACTAAGGCGAACACAGACACGGCCCAACTGAACTGTGAGTTTAATCTGGGTCGGATAAAACGAACTCGAACTCGGGAAGTTGAGCTGAGGGGAGGGTGAGCGTCTTCGGAGATAGCTGGGAAAGTGCCGACCGAACAACATCTGAACGAGAGGGCCAGAGCGGGTGAGACCACTACCATCCAGGCCCTAAATGCAGGGCTTTTGAAGAGAAGTTCAGTGGCAAACAGCAGCAATCCCCGCGCGCTGCTGGGACCGCACCAACCTCGTCCTGAGCCACTGGGACGCGCGCGGGAGGGACTGGCAGCAGGGACGCAGGCGGCGCCGCCTGCGGAGCACCTCTAACCCCGGCACAATTATAACGAAATCGGGGGGTGGCAGACGGCCGCACCACCGCGCCACCCTCGCCCAGCGCCTCCGGGGCGCGCGCGCTGCCGGGACAGGCAGGGGGGACTCAGGCGGCGGCTCCTGCGGAGCACCTCTAACCCCCGCACAGTTATAGCCAAATCGGGGGGTAGCAGAGGGCCGCGCCACCGCGCCACCCTCGCCCAGCGCCTCCGGGCACGCACTCTGCCGGGATAGGCAGCAGGCACCCAGGCAGACCCAGGCGCGGCTCCAGTAAACCACACTAGGCTGGCGTGGGCGGTGGAGAGAGAACAGAAATAAAGGAGCGAATAAAGCCTCCAGGACTGGGGGCGGGGGTCTGGAGAGACGCCATTGTTGTCTCACAAGCCAGGAAGTCACCCCAGAAGCCATCCCTGCAGCAGTGGAGGCCGGACCCGCCTACACTAAACCACGCCCCTCCCAAACTATCAGCAGGAGCGACTGATCCAAGTGGAGATTGCTGCCTGGAGTAACGCCAGTCATTTCTTCTTTTTAAATTTATCCCTCCCTTTCTCATTCCTACCGATCCCCATCCCTGAGCTGGTCATCCAGGGTACTGACTGGCTTAATCATTTTTTTCGTTCTTTTTGTTTTTTGTTTTTTTGTTTTTTGTTTGTTTGTTTGTTTTGTTTGGGTTTTTTTGGTTTTGTTTTTTGTTTTTTGTTTTTGTTTTGTTTTTTAACCCACTCTTTGAGGACATGTCCTACAACCTCTTCTTTACTTCCCTAGCCCTTTTTCTGGAATAACCAGGCCGTATAAGTTCATCTAGACGACATCGATCTTTATTCCTTTTCCCTCGCACCTGTCCTTATTCTGATTTCTATCAGTCTGGATTAAACCCTTTAGTCGCTCTACCTGGGCAAAGTCCATTTCCTTCTTCTCCCTGCACCAGTCATTATTCTGTCTATATATGCTCTGCCACCAGCACACTACATACCCTGTCCTTAACGTGTAGCTGTTACTTCAGGACATTGCCCTCAGAGAGTCACTTGTTATTTTTTTCTGTTGTGAACTGCTTGTCTGGACCATTTGTCGGTACGTTTGAGTATTTCTGTGTTCTGTGTGTCTGTCAGTTTTCCTTTCCAGGGCAACTTCAAGAAACAACCCATAACACATCCAGCCAAAATGACGAGACAGAACAATTCTCCTCAAAAGAGTCTACAAGAAGCAGTGACAGCTCAAGAATTAATGAAAAGAGATATAAGCAACATAACAGAACTTGAATATAGAATGTTAATCATAAAACTAATTGCTGGCCTTGAAAAAAGCTTAGATGAATGCAAGGGGTCCTACGAGGCAAAGTTCAAAGACCTTAAAAACGGTCAGGAAGAATTAAAGAAGACATTGGAAGAAATACAGGGGAAACTGGAAGCAACCACAGCACGGATTGAAGAGGTAGAGGAAAGAGTTAGTGCATTAGAAGACAAAATCATTGAAAAAGAGGAAGCAGATAAAAAGAGAGAGAAGCTGATCCAGGAACAGGAAAGGAGAATTCGAGAGCTGAGCGATGCAGTCAAAAGAAACAATATCCGTATCATAGGAGTTCCAGAGGAAGAAGAGAGAGAGAAAGGAGTCGAAGGGGTTCTGGAACAAATCATTGCTGAGAACTTCCTCAACATGAGAAAGGAAACGGGCATGGAAATCCAAGAGGCACAGAGAACTCCCCTCAGACGTAACTTGAATAGACCTTCTGCACGGCACATCATAGTGAAGCTGGCAAAATACAAAGATAGGGAGAGAATCCTGAAAGCAGCTAGGGACAAAAGAACCCTAACATACAAAGGGAGACCTATAAGGGTAGTAGCAGACTTATCTACGGAAACTTGGCAAGCCAGAAAGGAATGGCAGGACATCTTCAATGTGATGAGCAAGAAGGACATGCAACCAAGAATTCTGTATCCGGCTAGCCTGTCATTCAGAATAGAAGGAGAGATCAAGGTTTTTCCCAACAAACAAAAACTGAAAGAATTTATCACAAATAAGCCAGCACTGCAAGAGATCCTGAGGGGCATTCTATGAAAACAAGGAGGCAAAGAATACAAACTACCAGACACAGCCTTACAAACATGAAACTTACAGATAATACAGTGACTGTAAGCCCATATTTTTCAATATTAACACTGAATGTAAATGGACTAAATGCGCCAATCAAAAGACAAAGGATAACAGAATGGATTAAAAAACAAGACCCATCTATTTGCTGTCTTCAAGAAACTCATCTTAAACCTGAAGACACCTTCAGATTGAAAGTGAGGGGATGGAGAACTATCTACCATGCTACTGGAAGTCAGAAGAAAGCCGGAGTAGCCACACTTATATCAGACAAATTAGACTTTAAAATGAACGATGTAATAAGAGATGAGGAAGGACATTATATAATAGTCTCAGGGACCATCCAGCAGGAAGAGCTAACAATTGTAAATATCTACGCACCGAATTCAGGGGCACCCAAATTTGTAAAACAACTAATTACAAACATTAGCAACCTCATCGATAAAAATGTCCTAATAGTAGGGGATCTCAACACTCCACTCTCAGCATTGGATAGATCAACAAAGCAGAAAATCTCCGCAGAAACAATAGCCCTGAATGACACATTAGGACAGATGGGCCTCACAGACATCTTTAGGGTCCTTCATCCAGAAGCAAAGGAATTTACATTCTTCTCATCTGCACACGGTACATTTTCCAAGATAGACCACATTCTGGGGCACAGGGAAGCTCTGAATAAATATAAAAGAATTGAGATCATACCGTGTACAGTGTCAGACCACAATGCTTTGAAACTTGAAATCAACCACAGGAGAAAGCCTGGAAAATATCCAAGAACATGGCGGCTAAGAAATAACCTACTAAAAGATGACTGGGTCAACCAAGCCATCAGAGAAGAAATTAAAAAATACATGGAAACAAATGAAAATGAAAATACAACAATCCAAACGCTCTGGGATGCAGCAAAGGCAGTCCTGAGAGGGAAATATATTGCAATCCAGGCCCATCTCAAGAAACAAGAAAAATCAATAACACAAATTCTAACAGCACGCCTAAAGGAACTAGAAGCAGATCAACTAAAACAACCCAAGCCCAGCAGAAAGAGAGAAATAACAAAGATCAGAGCTCAAATTAACCATATGGAGACAGAAAAGGTAGTGGAACAGATCAATGAAACCAAAAGCTGGTTCTTTGAAAAAATAAACAAAATAGACAAACCTCTAGCCAGGCTTCTCAAAAAGAAAAGAGAGAGAACTCAAATAAATAAAATCGTGAATGAAAAGGGAGAAATTACAACCAATCCCTCAGAGATACAAGCAATCATCAGAGAATACTATGAAAAATTATATGCCACCAAACTTGGCAATCTGGAAGAAATGGACAGCTTCCTAAATAGCCACACGCTACCAAAACTCAAACGGGAAGAAATAGAAAATTTGAACAGACCCATAACTAGTGAAGAAATAGAATCAGTTATTAAAAACCTCCCAGCAAATAAAAGCCCTGGACCAGATGGCTTTCCTGCGGAATTTTACCAGACATTTAAAACAGAGTTAATTCCTATCCTCCTCAAGCTGTTCCAAAAAATTGAAACGGAAGGAAAACTCCCGGACTCATTCTATGAAGCCAGCATCACTTTGATTCCCAAACCAGATAGAGACCCAGCAAAGAAAGAAAATTACAGGCCAATATCCCTGATGAATATGGATGCAAAAATTCTCAACAAGATACTAGCAAATCGAATCCAACAGCATATAAAGAGAATTATCCACCATGATCAAGTAGGATTCATCCCTGGGTTGCAGGGCTGGTTCAATATTCGCAAATCAATCAACGTGATACATCACATCAACAAAAGAAAAGATAAGAACCATATGATCCTGTCAATAGATGCAGAAAAAGCATTTGACAAAATACAGCATCCTTTCTTAATAAAAACTCTCGAGAAAGTCGGGATAGAAGGAACATACTTAAACATCATAAAAGCCATATATGAAAAACCCACAGCTAATATCATCCTCAATGGGGAAAAATTGAAAGCCTTCCCCCTGAGATCAGGAACACGACAGGGGTGTCCACTCTCGCCACTGCTATTTAACATAGTGCTGGAAGTCTTAGCATCAGCAATCAGACAACAAAACAAAATAAAAGGCATCAAGATTGGCAAGGAGGAAGTCAAACTTTCACTTTTTGCAGATGACATGATACTTTACATGGAAAACCCGACAGAATCCACCAAAAGCCTACTAGAACTGATTCATGATTTCAGCAAAGTTGCAGGATACAAAATCAATGTACAGAAATCGGTGGCATTTCTATACACCAACAATGAAGCAGCAGAAAGAGAAATAAAGAAGCTAATCCCTTTCACAATTGCACCAAAAACCATAAAATACTTAGGAATAAACCTAACCAAAGATGTGAAAGACCTCTACACTGAAAACTATAAAAAACTTATGAAGGAAATTGAGGAAGACACAAGGAAATGGAAAAACATCCCATGCTCATGGATTGGAAGAATAAATATCGTCAAAATGGCAATACTACCCAAAGCAATCTACACATTCAATGCAATCCCAATCAAAATTGCACCAGCATTCTTCTCAAAGCTAGAGCAAACAATCCTAAAATTTGTATGGAACCACAAAAGACCTCGAATAGCCAAAATAATACTGAAGAATAAAACCAAGGCGGGAGGCATCACAATCCCAGACTTTAACCTCTACTACAAAGCGGTGGTCATCAAGACTGTATGGTATTGGCACAAAAACAGACGCATAGACCAATGGAATAGAATAGAAAACTCAGAAATGGACCCGCAAGTATATGGCCAACTAATCTTTGACAAAGCGGGAAAATGTATCCAATGGAAAAAAGACAGCCTTTTTAACAAATGGTGCTGGGAGAATTGGACAGCAACATGCAAAAGAATGAAACTAGACCACTTTCTTACACCACTCACAAAAATAAATTCTAAATGGATAAAAGATCTGAATGTGAGGCAGGAAACCGTCAAAATCCTAGAGGAGAAAGCAGGAAAAAGCCTCTTTGACCTAAGACGCACCAATTTCTTACTCGACACGTCTCCAAAGGCAAGAGAATTAAAAGCAAAGATGAACTATTGGGACCTCATCAAGATAAAAAGCTTCTGCACGGCAAAAGAAACAACCAACAAAACGAATAGGCAACCAACGGAATGGGAAAAGATCATCGCAAATGACATATCGGATAAAGGACTAATATCTAAAATTTATAAAGAACTTACCAAACTCCAAACCCGAAAAACAAACAACCCAGTGAAGAAATGGGCGGAAGATATGAATAGACACTTCTCCAAAGGGGACATTCAGATGGCCAACAGACACATGAAACGATGCTCAATGTCACTCAGCATCAGGGAAATACAAATCAAAACTACACTGAGATACCACCTCACACCAGTCAGAGTGTCTAAAATGAACAAATCAGGAAACTATAGATGCTGGCGAGGATGTGGAGAAGTAGGCACCCTCCTACACTGTTGGTGGGAATGCAAACTGGTGCAGCCACTCTGGAAAACGGTGTGGAGGTTCCTCAAAAAAATGAAAATAGAGCTACCCTATGACCCAGCAATAGCCCTGCTAGGAATCTACCCAAGAGACACAGGAATGCTGATGCATAGGAGCACGTGTACCCCAATGTTCATAGCAGCACTTTCGACAATAGCCAAATCATGGAAAGAGACCAAGTGCCCATCAACTGACGAATGGATAAAGAAGTTATGGTACTTATATACAATGGACTACTACGTGGCAATGAGAAAAAATGAAATCTGGCCATGTGTAGCAACATGGATGGAACTGGAGGGTATTATGTTAAGTGAAATAAGTCAGTCAGAAAAAGACAGATACCATATGTTTCCACGAATAGGTGGACTTTGTGAAACTAAGCAAAAACCAGGGGGAGGGGAAGAGGGGAAAGAAAAAAAAGACACAGAGAGGGAGGGAGATAAAACATAAGAGACTCTCAAAGACTAAGAAAAAACTGAGGGTAAGGGGGATGAGGGAGGGGGGAGAGGGGGTGATGGGCATTAAAAAGGGCACATGTTGGGATGAACACTGGGTGTTATATGTAAACCAATTTGAAAATAAACTATTATAACAAAAAAAAAAAAAAAAAACAAAGTAATGCTTGCTTCATAGAATGAGTCTGGAAGTTTTACTTCCATTTCTATTTTTTTTTTTTTTTTTGAACAGCTTGAGAAGGTTAGGTATTAACTCTGCTTTATAAATCTGCTAGAATTCTCCAGGGAAGCCTCTCATCCAAGACTCCTTTTTGTTGGGAGATATTTGATAACTGATTCAATTTCTTCGCCAATTATGGGTCTGTTCAAATATTCTATTTCTTCCCATTTGAGTTTTGGCAGTGTGTAGGTGTTTAGGAATTTGTCCATTTCTTTCAGGTTGTCCATTTTGATGGCATATAATTTTTCATAGTATTCCCTGATAATTGCTTCAATTTCTGAAGGTTTGTTTATAATCAATCCATTTTCATTCGTGATTTTAGCTATTTGAGTCCTCTATCTTTTCTTTTTGAGAAGCCTGGCTAGAGGTCGATCAATTTTGTCTTTTTTTTAACACCCCAACTCTTGGATTCATTGATCTTTTCTATTTTTTTTTTTTTTTTTGGATTCTATAATCTTTATTTCTTTTCAAATCTTTATTATTTCTCTTTTTCTTCTGGGTTTGTCTTTACCATTCTTCTTCTAGTTCCTTTAGGTGTACTGTTAGAATTCATAGTTGGAATTTTTCTTGTTTCTTGACATAGGCTTGAATTGCAATGTATTTTCCTCTTAGGACTGCCTTTGCTGCATCCCAAAGGATTTGGATTGTTGCATTTTCATTTCCGTTTGTTTCCATATATTTTTAAATTTCTTCTCTAATTGCCTGGTTGACCCATTCATTTTTTAGTAAGATGTTCTTTATCCTCCATGCTTTTGGAGGTTTCCCATACTTTTTCCTGTGGTTGATTTCAAATTTCATCGCACTGTGATCTGAAAGTATGTATGGTATGATCTCAGTTCTTTTATATTTATTGTGGACTGTTTTGTGACACAGTATGTGATCTATCTTGGAGAATTTATCATGTAGAAGAAAGTATATTCCACTGCTTTGGGATGTAGCATTCTAAATATATCTTTCAAATCCATCTTGTCCAATATATCATTCAGGACCATTGTTTCTTTACTGATCCTCTGTCTAGATGATTTGTGCATTGCAGTAAGTGGAGTATTGAAGTCCCTTGCAATTACCACATTCTTATCAATAAAATTGCTAACGTTTGTGATTATTTTTTTAATATATTTGGGAGACACCAAATTTGGTGCATAGACATTTATAATTGTTAGCTATTCCTGGTGGATGGACATGGTAATTATTATATAACGCTCTTCTTCATCTCTTGTTACAGCTTTTAATTAAGGTCTAGTTTTTCTGATAGAAGTATGGCTACTCCAGCTTTCTTTTGACTTCGGTAGCATGATAGATAGTTCTCCATCCACTCACTTGCAATTTGAAGGTGTCCTCAGGTCTAAAATGGTTCTAATGTAGACAGCAAAGAGATTAGTCTTGTTTTTGTTTTGTTTTGTTTTGTTTTGTTTGTTTTATCTATTCTGATGCCATATGTCTTTTGACTGGAGCATTTAGCCCAATTACATTCAATGTTATTATTGAAAAATATGGATTTAGAATCATTTTGTTATCTGTAGATTTCATGCTTGTGGTGATGTCTCTGGTACTTTGTGGTCCTTGAGACATTTCAGTCACAGACTCTCCCTTAGGATTTTTTGTACAGCTGGTTTATTGGTGATGAATACCTTAAGGTTTTGTTTGTATGGGAAAACTTTTGTCTCTCCTTCTATTCTGAATAACAGACTTGCTGGATAAATGATTCTTGGCTGTATATTTTTCCTGTTCATCATATTGAAGATTTCCTGCCATTCCTTTCTGGCCTGCCGAGGTTCAGTAGATAGGCCTGTTACTAACCTTATGTGTTTACATTTGTATGTTAAGGCCCATTTATCCCTAGCAGCTCTCAGAATTTTCTCTTTATCCTAGTATTTGCCAGTTTCACTATGATATGTTGTGCAGAAGATTGATTCAAGTTATGTCTCAGGGGAGTTCTTTGTGCCTCTTGTATTTCAATGTCTGTTTCCTTCTTCAGATTAGGTAAGTTCTTAGCCATGATTTGTTCAACTACACCTTCAGCCCCTTTCTGTCTTCTTCTTCTTCTTCTGGAATTCCTATGAAAGGGATATCGTTCTGTTTGATTGCATCACTTAGTTCTCTAATTCTCCCCTAGTGATGCTGTATTTTTAAAACTCTTTTTCTCAGCTTCTTCTTTTTCCATGATTTTATCTTCTAATTCATTTATTTTCTCTTCTGCCTCTTCATTCCACACTGTGACCACCTCAATTTTATTTTGCACCTTATTTATAGCGTTTTTAATCCATTCTGACTATTTTTAAGATCCTTGGTCTCTGCAGCAATTGATTCTCTGCTCTCTTCTCTTCTTTTTTCAACCACAGTGATTAATCTTATGATTATTATTCTAAATTCTTGTTCAGTTATGTTGCTTATATCTATATTGGTCAATCATTTAGCTGTCAATTTTTCCTGGAATTTCTCTCTAGTAAAATTCTTTTGTTTTGTCATTTTGGCTAGTTTTCTGTCCCTTATGAGTTTTAAAAGTTTGTTATGTGCTCTGCTCCTGATAGCACTGCTATATTAAAGAGGGGTCATACACTGTCCAGGGCCTGGCCATTCAGGAGGTATTTTTTGGAGAGTGTTACTTGCTCTCTGTTGTTGTGACATTCATTATTTTATTTCCCTACTTGTAGTGATGTTTTGGACCCTCCACCAGGTGTGCTTTGATTTGTTCCTTGAAGCAGCCCTGGAAAGGAAAACAGATAAACAAACAGGAAGCAAAAACACACAAAACCACACACAAAACAAACAAAAACAAACACAAAACAAAACAAAACAACCCAAAAGCAAAAAACCAGAAACATGAGCTACAAGCAAAGACCGGGTGGAATTGCTGCTGATGGAAGGGCACATAAAAGAAATGAAAGGGGCATTCAGAAAAATAAACATTGACCAGGGAGAAAAAATAAAAGCTTAATCCAGAGAGAGAGAGAGAGAGTGTAATAAGAAAGGAGATGGGGAAAAAGAAATGAAGACACAGTTACCAGACAGAGAGAATATATGGTTTGATTATTCCAGAGAGAGAGAAAGTAAAGTAAAGAAGGAGGTGTAGAAAATTTATTAAGAGAATGGATTAAATATGTCTGATTAAACAAAACAATAACCAGAGTACCAACCTAGAGGAGGGAAGAGATAAGAAGGAGAAAAAGGAGAACATATCTAAATAACAAGAATTGTCCTAGAATTAATCCAGGCAATGCCTCAGCGCTGGTCTGGAGGAGGAGGCTGTGTGGTTCTACAGGTTCTATCCCACTCCAGTAGATACAGTTATGTGGCACGGAGGGGCTTGTATGGGTGTAGGCTAGCTCTGCCTCCACTGTAGGCCCCGCGGACCCATCCTGGTGGCGGTGGTGGTGGTGGGGAGAAAAATGGTGATTCCACCCCAGTCCCTTCTTCACAGACTGGGTATCCTAAATCACTCCTTTGGAGCCATCCTCACTGTGTCATGAGAGCAGACAAGGCGTTCCATCTTGCTCCACCAACCCCTGTGTCCCAGTGCTTGGCTGGGATTTAAACTCCTGCTCCATGCACCCTGTTATTGGGGAAGTGCCTCTTTATGCCACCCGATATTTGGACCCAGCTGGTTTTCTCCTGAGATGCAGGACTTTAGGAGAGGGAACAGTTTTATCCTGTTGCAGACTGCTCCCCTTACCTACCACTGCACTCAGAAGTAACTCCTCTCTTCCCCAGGTGTGTGAAGAGGGCAGCCAGCCCCAGTCCAAAGAAAAGAAAGAAAAGAAAAGAAAAGAAAAGAAAAGAAAAGAAAAGAAAAGAAGGGAAAAAAAGAAAGAAAAGAAGAAAAAAAATGAAGCCTCTTCATATTTTACCATCAGAATGAGAGCTGACAATGTGCAGCACTCTATGACCAGTAGACTTGGTAGATGCCTGGAGGTCTGTGTTGTTCGTCTGGAGGAGAGGCCTATTGTGCTGGCTTACAGATCAGCCCTTGTAAAGAAATCATTGTAGGCCACAGTGGGTAATGGTGTGGTGTAACTAACTCCAGCCTTGACCGTGGGCACTGGTTTGCTTGCTGAACTCCAACCATGCTGGTGGGTGAGACCCACTCTCTTGTTCCTGGGTAGGGTAGCTGAACTTGCTGCCGCTTAGGTAGCCTTCACAGGCAAGTGAACAATCTTCCCTCTGGAGTCCCAGGCTTCCACCAGGTCCCTGCAATCAATCCTTCTGGGCCTGTGCTTTCCACACACCTGGTGCCCAGGCTCTCCTGTGTTTGATCTCTAGCAAGCGGCCAGAATTCAAAACTCCATTTTTTTTTATTTTTTTATTTTTTGTGTGATCTCAAGCTATATTTATTTATTTATTTATTTTTATTTTTTAAGTTTAAATCTAAGTTAGTGCAGTGTAGTAATGGTTTCAAGAATAGAAAATAGTGACTTATCACTTACATATAACACCCACTGCTCATCCCAACGAGTTCCCTCCTTAATACTCATCATTCATTTAGCCTATCTTCCCCCTCCCCTCCAGCAACACTCGGTTTACTCTCTGTATTTAAGAGTCTCTTACAGTTTGCCTCCTTCTCTGTTTTGATCTTATTTTTCATTCTATTCCCCTATGCTCATCTGTTTTGTTTGTTAAATTCCACATATGAGTGAAATCGTGTGATAATTGTCTTTTTCTGACTGACTTATTTATTATGCTTAGCATAATACACTCTAGTACCATCCATTCTGTTGCAAATGGCAAGATTTCATTCTTTTTGATTCCCAAGTAATATTCCAATGGATCTTCTTTATCCATTCATTGGTAGATGGACATTTGACTCTTTCCATAATTTGACTCTTATTGATAATATTGCCATAAACATTGGGGTGAATGTGCCCCTTTAAATCAGCATTTTCGTATTCTTTGGATAAGTGTCTACTAGAGAAATTGCTGGGTCATAGGGTAGTTATATTTTTAATTTTTTGAGGAACCTCCTTACTGTTTTCCAGAGTGGCTGAATCAGTTCGCATTCCCACCAACATCGTAAAAGAGTTCCTCTTTCTCTGCATCCTCACCAATACTGTTGTTTCCTGAGTTGTTAATTTTAGTCATTCTGACAGGTGTGAGATGGTATCTCTTTGATCTTTTGATTTGTATTACACTGATGTTGAGTGATATTGAGTATCATTTCATGTGTCTGTTAGCCATCTAGATGTCTTCTTTGGAAATTGGCTATTCATATCTTCTGGCCATTTCTTCCCTGGAGTATTTGTCTTTTGGGTGTTGAAATGGTAAGTTCTTTATATATTTTGGATACTAACCCTTTATTTGATTTGTCATTTGAAAGTATCTTCTCTCATTCCATTGGTTGCTTTTTAGTTTTGTTGATTATTTTCTTCTCTGTGCAGAAGCTTTTTATCTTGATGAAGTCCCAATAGTTCATTTTTGTTTTTCTTTCCCTTGTCTCCAGAGTCTAATAAGTTGCTCTGGCCCTGGGAAAACTCTATTAGAGGACCGAGCAAGGCATAGACCTCCTCCCCTCCTGGAGCACTCTCAATGGTACCTGGAACTTACAGTGACACACAACAAAATTCTGTGAACACTATATCTGCCCTCTGTGTGTGCCTCTGTCCCCTGCTGTTGAATGGTCACTCAAAGGTAACAGATGAGATTTTATCTTTGTAAAGGCAACATACCCTCTTCCAAATGCGCTCCGGGAAGGGGCACTTTGTCTCCAATGTGACCCAGGGGATCGCCACACCAGGCTATCCTCTGTCCACTCCAGGGTCTCCTCACATTTCCACACAGATCTACTCCATTGAAAGGTGAAAACTTCCAAAAATTCAGAATTTCAGCCCCACAATCTGCAAAAACTTGCGATATTTCTTCATGATTCCCCTGTCAATGGTTTTGGGGCAGTGTTTTTCTTGTGCAAACCCAACATGCTTCTCTCTCTCACCTCTCTCTTTTTCTCCAAGAAAAGGGCTCCCACCCTTGTACAGGAATGTGGCTTTTCTTTCCCCCAATTTCCAACTCTGCATAGAGTATCTGCCATTTTCTCCTCTTCAAATTATGCAGATTGTTCTCTTAATCATCAGATTAATTTCCTAGATGTTCTAAATGATTTGATGTTGATCTAGTTGTTTTCAAGGGATGAGACAAGCTTTGGTCCCCTGACTAGTCCACCATCCTAACGCCCAACCCCCATCCTATCTTGTCTGCTTTAAATATTAGAGATGCTGGTCTCATAGAATTAATTTGAAATTTTTCTGTCTTACAGTTTTGGAATAGTTTGATAAAACTATTGGAGTTCTCTCATGATGAGAATGTTTCATAGTGTTCTCTTAGATATCCTCTTATCTCTTAGAAGATATCCTCTCCAGAGTTTTGTATGTTGGGAGTTTGTTGATAACTGATTTAATTTTATTGTCGGTAATGAATTTTTAATTTTTTCTCTTTCTTCCCATTCATTTTTGGAAGACTGCTTCTCAGAATTTATCCATTTATTCAAAGTTGTCCAATTTTTTGGCATCTAATTTTTATAATATCCTCATAATTATTTTTATTCATTTGATGTTGGTGTTTAGTTCTTCATTTCTAAATTTATTCTTTGGTGTTATTGCTCTTTTTTTCTTGATGTATTTAGCTAAAGGCTTATTAATTTATGTACCTTTTCAGAAAGTTGGCTTTTGGTTTTATTAATGTTTTCTCTTGTTTTGTTAGTCTCTATATTTCACATCTTAGTAATGTAATATCTTTATCTCTTTTTTCCTAGCCTTGAGTTTTATTTAATTCTCTTTTCTACTTATTTTCAGTGTCAGGGTATGTGGGTTTTGTTTTGTTTGTTTGTTTTTAGATTGTTCTTTTTTTTTTTTTTTTTTTTTTTTTTTTTGTGAGGTAAGCCTGTATCACTGTAAACATCCTTCTGAGAATTGTTTTTGCTGCATTCCAAAGATTTTGGATCATTTTGTTTTCATTTTTATTTTTCCATGTATTTTTAAATTCAATCTGATTCTTTTGGTTAACCCATTCATTGTTTAGTATCATGTTATTTAGTAACCATGTACTTCAGTTTTTTTTCCAGGTTTTTGTCTTGTAATTGATTTCTAGTTTTTACCATTTTGGTCAAAAAACATGCTGGGTATCATTTTGATCTTCTTAAATTCATTGAGACTTATTTTGTTGCCCAATTTGTGATCTATTTAAAGGAATTTCACATGTGCACTTGAAAAGAATGTATATTTTGCTGTTTTGGGATCAAATGTTTTATACATATCTTTTTGGTCCATTTGCTTTAATGTGTTGTTCAGAAACACTTTAATTACTTTTGTTTGGATTATCTATCCACTTATGTAAGTGGAATGTTAATGTTCCTACTATTTTTATACTACTGTTAATTTATCCCCTGTGTCTGTTTTATTCGTTTTATGTATTAGGTATTCCGATGTGTTGCCTAGATTTTTACAATTGTTATATCCTCTTGTTGGATTGATCCCTTTGTCATTATGTAGTGCCTAGATTTTTCTTTGGTTACACTCTTTGTTCTAAGGTCCATTTCGTCTGATATAAGTTTTGCTACTACATCTTTCTTTGTTAAGTATGTTCAGTCACCTTAAACCTATTGAATGAAGAATTTTATGCATTTACATTTAATTATTTATAGATGTGTACTTATTGCCATTTTGTTGTTGTCTGTTGTTTTTGCCATTTTCTTTCTTTAATGTTCTGCTTGCATTCCTTTCCATTAGTTAATTTTTTTGTGTGTATCTATTATAGACTTTTGCTTTGTGGTTATTATTGGGTTCAAATATAACATTTTATGGGTATGGAAGTCTTTATTAAGTTGATTGTTGCTTAAACTGAAACACATTGTAAATGCAGCAAACTTTTAATGCCCTTTCATGCTTTATGCATATGTCATATTTCACATATTTTTATTTTGTGTATCTCGACAAATTTTTATAGATATAATATATATTGCTTCTTTATAGTTTAACCTTATACTAGCTTTATAAATTATTGATCTATTACCTTAATTGTGTACTTTATCCTGTAATTTTTTACAATTTTCTAAATTCTACTTATGGCCTTTTCTTCCCAAAGACTTGACTTTAATGTTTCTCACAAGAATGGTTTAGCATTGATGAACTTCTTTAACATTTATTTATTTGGGAAATGATTTCTTTCTCCTTCTATTCTGATGATAACTTTGCTGGATAGAGTATTTTTCTTTCCAGCATTTTCCCCCAGGACTCTGAATATATCACGCCACTCTCTATTGGCCTACAGTTTCTGCCGAACAGTAAGATGATATAGCCTTATGGAGTATCCCTAATATATAACAGTTTATTTTTTTCTATTTTGCATTTTAATAATGATGTCTCTTCTGTGGGTTCATCTTGTAGGAGCTTTCCATGTTTCTTTGATCTGAATGTCTGTTTCCTTCTCCAGGTTATAGATGTTTTCAGTTCTTGTTTCTTCAACTGAAAGTTTTCTTCCCCCTTATTTCTCACTTATTCGGATATTCCTATAATAAAATATTATTACACTCAATAATGCTTCTGAATAATCTTAAATAATTCTAATTTTATATTATTATTTTTAATGCTTTTAGTTAAATTCCAGTTAGTTAACATACAGTGTAGTATTAGTTTCAGATGTAGGATTTAGGAATTTACTTACAAAAACACATTGTACTCATGGCGAGAAGTGCCTCCTTAATCCTCTTTCACCATTTATTTAAACCATCCCCGCCACCTCCCCTTTAGTAACCTTCAGTTTGTTCTCTATAGTTAAGCGTCTGATTCTTGGTTTGCTTCTCTTTATTCCCCCCTTGACTGATTTGTTAAATCTCACCTATGAGTGAAACCATATAGTATCTGTCTTTCTCTGACTGACTTATTTCACTCAGCACACTACTTTCTAGCCCCAACCATGTCCCTGAAAATATCGAGATTTCATTATTTTCTATGGCCGAGTAATATTCCATTGTATATATACCACAACTTCTTTATCCATTCATCAGTCAATAGACAATTGGCTTTTTCCGTGATTTGGTTATCGTTGACAACACTGCTATAAATATTAGGGGATATGCATTCCTTCAAATCAATATTATCGTATCCTTTGGGTAAATATCTAATTGTGAAATTGCTGAATGATAAGGTAGTTCCATTTTTAACTTTTTGAGGAAACTCCATACTGTTTTCCAGAGTAATTTCACCAGTTTGCATTCCCAGCAAAGGATAAGAAATTTACTCTTTCTTCACATCCTCACCGTAACTGTTGTTTCCTGTGTTGTTAATTTTAGCCATTCTGACAGGTATGAAGTGATATCTCATTTTAGTTTTGATTTTTATTTCACTGAAGATCAGTGATTTTGAGCATCTTTTAATGAGTCTGTTAGTCATTTGTGACCCTTTTTTGGCAATATGTCTACTCATGATTTCTGCCCATTTATAACTGGATTATTTCATTTTTGGGGGGTGTTGAGTTTTACAAGTGTTTATATATTTTGGATTTAACCATTGACCAGATATGTCATTTCAAAATATCTTCTCCCACTTCTTAGATGGCCTTTTAGTTTTATTGAATATTTCTCACCCTGTGCAGAAACTATTTGCCTTCATGAGGTCCCAATAGTTCCTTTTTGCTTTTGTTTCGTTTGCCTCAAGAGATATATCTAATAAGCAGTTGTTATGGCCAATATCAAAGATGTTATTTCCTGTGTTCTCCTCTAGGATTTTTAAGGTTTCCTAACTCATATTAAGAACTTTGATCCATTTTCAAATTATTTTTGTATATGGTGTAAAAAGTGATCCAGGTTCATTCTTTTGCATGTTGCTGTCTGGGATTCCCAACACCATTTGTTGAGATTTTCCTTCTTTTTTCTTTTCCATTGGATATTCATTCCTGCTTTGTTGAGGAGGGGTTGACCAAATAGATGAAGGTTCATTTCTGTGTTTTCTGTTCTGTTCAATTGCTTTATGTGTCTGTTTTGTGGTAGTACCATACCGTTTTGACAACAACAGTTTTCTAATATAACTTGAAGTCTAGAACTGTGATGTCTCCAGGTTTGCTTTTCCTTTTCGAGGTTGTTTTGACCGTTTGGGTCTCTACAAATCTCAAGATAGTTTGTTCTAGCTTTGTGAAAAATGCTCTTTGTATTTTGATAGCGATTGCATTAAATACGTAGATTGCTTTGGAAAGATCAACATTTTAACAATGTCTATTCTTCCAGTTCATGGGCCTGAAAGTTTATTCAATTATTTTATTTTATGTGTCCTGTTTAATTGCTTTCATCAGGGTATTAGTTTTCATAGTACTGGTCTTTCATACCTTTGATTAGCTATATTTTTAGGTGTCTTATTGTTTTTGCTGCAGTTATAAATGGGATTGATTTCTTAATTCTATTACTGCTTCATTATCAGTGTATAGAAATGCAACAGAGTTCTGTACATTTATTGTGTAGCTTATAACTTTATTGAATTTGTGTATCAGTTCTAGCAATTTTGTTTGGTGGGGTCTTTCAGATTTTCTATATAAAGTGTAATGTCATCTGCAAATAGTGGATGTTTTACTTACTCCTTGCTGATTTGGATGACATTTATCTTTATATGTTCTCTTATTGCTGTGACTATGACTTCCAATGCTATGTTAAATAACAATAGTGAGACTGGGCATCCCTGTTTTGTACTGACCATAAAGGAGAAACTCAAATTTTCCCTACTCAGGCTGATATTAACTGTGGATTTTTAATAGATGACCTTTATTTTGTTGAGGTGTGCTCCCTCTAAACCTACATTGTTGAGGATTTTTATCATGTTTAAATGTTGTACTTCGTGAAGTGCTTTATCTGCATCTATTCAAATAATCATATAGTTCTTATACTTTCTTTTAATAATGTGGTATAGTATGTTAATTGTTTGCAAATATTGAACCACACTTGCAGCTTAGGTATAATCCCCACCTCATGTGGTAAATGATTTTTTTTTACTTTATTGTTGAGTTTGTTTTGTTCATTTTTTGAGAATGTTTGCATCCATGTACATCAGGTATATTGGCCTACATTTCTTTTTTTTTAGTAATCTTACCAGTTTTAGGTATGACGGTAATGCTGGCCTAATGAAATGGGTTTGGAAGTTTTTTTTCCTTTTCTATTTTTTGGAATAGTTTGAGGAGAATAAGTATTAACTCTCTTGTATTTATTTTTTTAAATATTTTTATTTACTTTTGAGAGGGAGAGCACGCAAGTGGAGCAGGGCAGAGAGAGGGTGATAGAGGATCCCAATCGGCCTCTGCACTGATAGCACCAAGACCTGTGTGGGGCTTCGACTTGCCAACAGAGAGATCATGAACTGTGCCAAAGTCAGACACTCAACCAACTGAGGCACCCAGGGGTCCAGTAGTCTTTAAATGGTTGGTAGAATTCGCCTGTTAAATCATCTGGCTCTAGTCATTTGTTAGTGATTTTTTAATTACTAACTCAGTTTTCCTGCTGCTTATCATCCTATTCAATAGTTTTCTACTTGTATCCTCTTTCATTTTTGTAGTTTATGTATTTCTAAGAATTTACCTTTCTTCTAGGTGGTGAAATGTTTTGACATTGGTTTGTCATAATATGTTCTTACAATTGCTCATATTTTTATAGTGTTGACTGTTATTATTCCTTTCTCATTTGTAAACTTATTTATTGGGGTTCTTTCTCTTTTATCTTTGAAAGGTCTAACTAGAGGTCTATCAATTTTATTACTTTTTTTTTCAAAGAATCAGCTCTTAGTTTAGTTGTTCTAAACTATTTTTTGTTTTTTTAGTTTCTATATCATATTTTTCTGCTCTAATATTTATTTTTTTCTTCCTTTGCTGGTTTAGGCATTATTATTATTATTATTATTATTATTATTAATTTTATAAGCTCTTTTAGGTGTTAGATTAGGTTATTCATTTTATAATTTTCTTGCTTCTTCAGGTAGGCCTGTACTGCTGTATACTTCCATCTAAGGACTGATTTTGCTACATCCCAAAGGTTTTGGGTCATTGTGTTTTCATTCGTACACATGCATTTTATTATTATTTCTTAGATTTCCTGGTTTACCCATTCATTATTTAGTAGCATGTTGCTTAACTTTCATGCGTTTGTCTTCTTTCCTATTTTTTTCTTGTGGTTTACTTCTAGTTTCATATTGTTCTGATGAGAAAAGGTACATGGTATGACCTCAGTATGCTTTTATTTGTTGAGGCTTTATTTATGACCAAATACATGATCTATTGTGGAGAATGTTCTATCTGCATTGGAAAGAATGTGTATTATTACATTTTAGGATATAATGTTTTGAATATGTCACCTATCTCCATCTGGTCCAGTGTTTCATTGAAAGTAATTGTTTTCTGGTTGATTTTCTTTTTAGATGATCTGTCCATTGATGTAAGTGGGTTGTTAAAGTTTTTTTTTTTTTTTTTTTTTTTTTTTTTTTAAGCATGGGGACAGGACCTATGGGTAGAAAGAGCTGCCCTGAGATTGTAAAGAGTAACTGATTATATACTTGGGACTCCGGGGAGGTAAAGGGGAGGGAAATTTTCCAAAAGGATTTTCGCATGCTCAAGAAGGCTCACAGGATATGGAGGCCTGGCTATTGTCAAGCTAAGGTTGTTTTTCCTTCTATCAAAACATTAACATTGAGTCTAATACTGTAGGGAGTCCTTGGAGAAATCTTTGACTCTGCCTGCCTCTAGTATTTCTCAATGGGCTGAGGGTTATAAGGAAATTTCATTTTATATACATTTCTTTCTGCCTTTGTGTCCCAAAAGAAATTAATTTTATCTACATTTTATTCTGCTTTTATTTCTCACATCACCACTACATGAGATGTATGTATGTTTGTGTGTTTGTTTTGTTAACAATAATAGAATATAACTGAGTTAAGTTTTTTACATAAAAACTTCCATAATTCAAGCTTGTTTCAAAAGAAAATAATCAGTGATGAGAAACGTACTTTACATAAAAATTAAAACATCGAAATTTCAAAGTGACACAGGGATACAAATTTAATATTCAAAATTGAAAATAAATATTTATTTTAGTAAATTTATACAACAGAAAAAATTACAACCAAAAGTAAAATTTTTACAAACAATTTCCTAAATCAAGAAATTGCTTAAATACTAATAAAAGTTACCTTTGTATACATTGTTATTTCACTTGATGAAAGCATATATTTGTAAATATATTGTCAAGATTTAAAAAGAACTTGTAAGTAACTGTCCTTTACAAAAACATTTCCTGTCTCCTTTATATTCTATGTAATTACTTGAAATTCTTCTTTGGTTCTATGATCAAAATAAAATATTTTTTACTTCCATCTTGACATTGTCTGGGTAGAAATAATAGTCCACTGATTCATATCTGCATTTTGTTTTATGATCTCACTCTTTAGCCTCTAGCAGCATAGACTCTGAGAATTCATGATGGTCTGCTTTAATGAGAATTCCCTATTGGAACTGTGATGCTTATTTTATAACCAAATGTTCCCTTTTTCAGTGAAAACATATTTGTTGCAGTGTTTGAAAGTAAGCTCCAAGACTTTACAAAAATAATGTATATGATGGAAATAAATGAATGGAGCAAGCAATCTTCTTTTGTATGTCATTAAGTTGCAGTTAGATTAAAAGATCCACACTTGTCTTTATGAAATACACAAAACACTCCCAGTTTCTAGCTATCTTAGCAAAAAATAAACTAATAATAAATAAAAGAAAGAAAAAAAGAAAGATAGATTGAAAGAAAGATAAGATAATGAATGAAAAGAAAATGAAAGAAAAGAAAAACAAAAGAAAACAAAGAAAGTAATCCAGTTAGAGACGTGAGATGAATAAAGTCGTAAATGGGGGAGGACTTAGATATAGATTTTTCCAAGGATTTTGATTCGAGGATGATTACTAACATTAATGGGATAAGGAAATATCTCTTCAGTTTTGAGGGGTTGAGAACATGCTACCCCTCAAAATGCCATTTTGGTTATTTTTACGTGAAGGTACTTGAGAAACAAAAGATGCTGGAAGGACTCCCTGACCTTCTATTTCTATCTAAAAGCAGATCACAATATTTCCCATGAGAAAAATGCCCTCTCTCTCCCAAGAACACTTATCACAGTTTAGGTGTTGACCTACTTAAATAACACTAATAATTCTTTAGTTCCTCCCATAGGTTTGGTGGACACTCATCCACAATTTACTAATCCTAGCCGAAACCCTTGTTTTTGGCCTATCCCCACAAGTTACTGGTCTTTGTTTAAAACAATATATAAGCTTTTGAGCCTAACGGCTTCTTCGTGTCTTCATTTTCCTTTTAAACACTCATATATATGCACACAAAATATTTAATAAAGTCCATATGTTTTTCTCCTTTTATTTATTTTATTCATTTTTAATATTTTTTAATGTTTTATTTTTGAGAGAAAGAGAGAGCATGAACAGGGAAGGTGCAGAGAGAGAGGGAGACACAGAATCTGAAGCAGGCTTCTGGCTCTGAGTTGTCAGCACAGAGCCTGAGGCTGGGTTCAAACTCATGAACCATGAGATCATTACCTGAGCTGGAAGTTGGCCACTTAACTGACTGAGACACCCAGGTGTCCCCAAGCTCTGCTAATATTTAATATCCAGTTGTGTTATGAAGAAAGAATTTAATATAATATTTTTCTATTTCTATTATCCAGAAAAATTAATTACCTAATATTTTCTTTAAAAAAGTATCTATTTCAGGGCATATTCACAATTATATGAACACCAGTTAAATTTAGTGCCTGGCTCATCTATGTTTTTAATAATGGTTAATGATCAAATTATTTTGAGTTACAAACAGATACTTTTATAATAGCCCACCTATCAGATGGTATAACACTGAACCATTTAATAAAAACAACTGTTTAGCTTGAAGCTACTATTAGGGTATAATGAAAACATTGCATTGAAATATCACGTAAAATTAACCCCGGCTAATATTTGATCATAAATGTCTTGAGAATAGAAAGTTTATCTGTATTACTGCAGCATTGCATGAAGACATTAAAGCATAGCAATTATACAATTCTATTTTAGTAGAGTTCAACCCAAAATTTCCATATTAAGTGATGTTAATTTTATATATAATTTTCAATTCTTACCGTTTGCAAATGAAGTTTGGGCACACTACTAAATTGATTATTTTAGAGTATCTCTCAGGTTTTTTTGCAACTTTCTGGTCAAAAGCAATCTCTTTCTTGCGAGAACTTTTCCGAAAGCCTTCTTCACATCTTTGTTTCTCAGAGTGTATATGAGAGGATTTAGCAATGGAGTGACCACACAGTAGAACACTGAGATCACTTTACCAATAGTGAAGTTGTGCTTGGCTGGAGGGTGAACATAAGCAAATATAATGGTGCCATAATAGATTGATACCACAGTGAGATGGGAGGCACACGTCGAGAAAGTTTTCTTCTGAGCCTTTTGGGAAGACAGCTTGATTATTGTGACCACAATGTATCCATAGGAAGACATAGTGAGAAGGAAAGAACTTAGAATCACAACAGAGGTACATGTGTAGCCCAAGGCCTCCACCAAAACTGTATCTGAGCAAGACAGTTTAAAAATGGGGTCTGAGTCACAAAAGAAATGGTTGATCTTCTGGGGCCCACAAAAGTTTAGGTGGGAGATGAGTATGGTAGATAAGAGAGGGGCAATGAAGCCCCCGATCAAAGATCTGGCTGAAAACTGCAGACACGCACGAATAGTCATCAGGAGGGAGTAATGGAGAGGGCTGCAGATGGCCAAGTACTGGTCATAGGCCATCACTGCCAGCAGGATGCACTCTGTAGCTCCCATGGAGAAAAAGAAGTAGTACTGGGTTATACAACCAGAAACAGAGATGGTAACAACCTGTGCGAGGCAGGTGGCCAGCAGCTTAGGCAAAGTGACTGTGGTGTACCAGATCTCCAGGAATGACAAATTTCCTAAGAAAATGTACATGGGTGTCTGGAGCGTGATATCTGTGAGAACAATGAAAATAATGAGGGTGTTTCCCACGAGGGAGAGCAGATACACAGTGAGAAATACCACAAATAAAGTGAGCCGCAGAGAGAGAACACCCGAAAACCCAAGAAAAATGAACTCTGTCACTGCTGTTTGGTTTTTTCCATCCATATCTCACCACCTCTGATCTGGAATGAGCCAACAAGTCCAGAAAACGCCAGATGAGCAAGAATGGAATATTTTTGTATTGTTTATTTCATGATCTTCATGGACTCAATGAAAATTAATTGCTAAAAGAAACATTTTGAATTTTCATAAACATTTTCCAAGAATTAGCTCGCTTGATTTACAAAACAATTCTCCAATATAAAAAATATAATAGTTCACCTCTTGACTAAAGAACCTGAGTTAAATAATAGTTTTTTCACAGTTACATCACTTTAAGTGACTTAAGACTATAGTCTAAGCTAATACATCAAATGTGGCTGTTGGAAGAATGTGGCATTGTTCCACCCTGGGTATTTTATATACTGTGCATTAGAAAATAGTGAAGGTTAGACCTACAGCGTGCAGATCAGGGGCTAGTGGATTGAGTGGAACTCTCTAATGGAACTCCTAGGCATACCTGTTGTCTTATGACCATAAATGTATTAACTTTATGACCCCTGTAATACACCATTATTTAGAGTTTGGTTGCAGGTTGATACACAAATAAATTGTATCTACAGAAAATAAGAGAGTAAGATTCAACAATTAAATGGAAATAATTTTTCATAAGTATTCCTTTAACTTTCTTAATTTTATTTTTTTTAATTTTTAGAATCATTCTATTCACCAATTTTCCTACATAAGTTAGGAATAGTGAAGAAAATAACTTTAAAGACAGAAATCCATTCATCTTTCAATGAATGTAGAGTTTGTTTCCACAAAATCATTAATGTGAAATAACATTTAATAAAAGATATTACCATTTATCAATTTTAAGTGTACAATACTATATTCATAATTATAGTTATTTAAAACGTTTCTGCCAAAAAATAATAGTCTTAGAATTTAAAATATAAGAAAATAATTGTAGGAAAGAAGTGGGACTATTTCAAAAATATTTTTCCTGAGTTTTATTCTCTATTTCCATGAGAAAAATATTAACATTTACATGATATATGCAAGACCAAAAATCCACGGTATCTCTTATTGCTATTATGAAATTATTATTTCATGGACTTTTTTCTCCTAGTATTAATATAAAAAGAATAAATAACGATTTGATAAGAATATCAACAGAGCTATGAAAAAAGAAGCAGGTCTACATCATTCCAAAGAGAAAACTCCTTTTCCCTTTCTAAAGGATACCATGGTTATTTAATTCTGTCTTTATTAAAAATAGGGTTATACATGTTATATATACTGTAGGAGGAAATTCAGTGGTAGAAAAAATTAATTTTACATTATTTAATGCTTGTATAAAAATAAAATATTTAAACATAAAGATAAACTTACATGTTTTTAAATTTTGTTAATTTATATATTTAGTTTATATTATTTTATGTTTATAAATTTATATATTTATATAACTTACAATATTGTATATATTTTAAAGTTTTATATTTATATAAATATTCATTAAAATTCATTAAAATTTAAAATTTAATGTATAAATTATTGAAATTTACTTACGGTGCTTTTTAAGCTTATTTTCTTAGCTTGAGAAAGTTAATTAGAATGAGTGGGGAAGGGCCAGAGGGAGAGAGAAAGAATCCCAAGCAGGATCTGTTCTGTCAGTGCAGAACTCGACTTGGGGATTGATCCCACAAGCCCTGAAATCATGATCTGAGCCAAGATCAAGAGTTAGGACGCTTAACAGACTGAGCCACCCAGGACCCCTATAGTGGTTTTAATTTATAAACTATGGTTGCCTATCCTACATGACAAATCAGTGTCTGAGAAAGAATATTGTCCCATATTGCAGAAATATCCAAAATTATAAAAGTGCTATTAAGAAACTCCACTACTTCCTAGGTAAGTGAAAAATAGTGCAGATTATATCACCAGGTGTACTCACAGCCTTTATTCTGTTTGGTTATTTTTCAGGAATTGAATTTTATTAGTTTAATGTTCTTTAAATGTTTCTTTTCAGCAAGCTGTATATTAAAGCAGTCTACATTCAGTTTGTCCATAAGGGAAATAAGCTAAGTCATCTCCCTGGCATTTTATTGGCTCTTTTATACCATCTATGCTATAAACACCAATTTCCCTCTGTGTATTTTTTTCTTAAATTTTGTATACCCAGTGCCAGGATGCAGAAAAAAAAAATCATGGTCTGAAATCACCCTTGTGAAAAGTGTTAGAATTTAATTAGCACTGAGCTTTGGAAATTGGCCTTGGGGCATCTATGCAGATTCCCTGAGGACTCTCCTTTGGAGAGGGTCAGAGACTCTCCTGTTGGTACCAAAATATGAACATAGCAACTGTGAGAAAAATTAAAAACGGTCTTTACAGAAACTGAACGAATAGGCTTCTATGTGGCTTCATTCGCTGCTACTGCCTGTGGTCTTCACCCCTCATTTATGAGAATAGAATTGTATCTTTCAACATTTCAGCTACCAAAGGCATAGCCAGAAGACAGTATTCCCTAGCTACAAAGTACATACTAGGTCAGCACTGAAAAGTCTTTTTTTGAATAACACAGTACAAAAAACAAGACAAAAGTAAACACTGACTTGGAATCATTTTATAACAAATAACTGAGGAAGTACTATCTAAGTGTGTAAAAATCAATGCTGCCTATTTATGTAGATTCCAAGGTTAAACCATTTCACAGACGTTTTATGTACAGGAGCATAGAGAATATATGCAAAATGTATGAAAATCTGATAAACTTTGTATCAGAAGATAAGAAAATGATAATATAGATAACTAAATAAAATAAATCTGGATGATATCCACATATGTGTTATAATAAGGGGATTTACTATATAAGTTTGAGCTTGTTCAACTTATTCAAGAAAAAGTATGTTTTGTTCCTCCTGTTGCTCTGTGAACATTGCTAATACCATATATATAAAAAAATAAAAACTCACATCTTATGCATAAATGCCAAGGAAATCAAACATTTATTTATTGAAGAATGAAATTGTGAACCAGTGTTTATCAATGTGTAAGTGGAAATCACCAAGGAGATACTTGAAAGATGCTAAATATCTAAGGATGACAAATACTGTACCAAGGTATTAATCAAGTTTTCACTGAGAATAATTCTCCAAAAGGTAATGGGAGATCATTTAAACCTAAGTTTTTGGAACTATATTTGCTATATATTCTGGGAAATATATACATGTCTGTAACTGCAACCACAGTCAGAGAATATAGCCTTCTTATCTACTCAAAGTTTTCCCATGCCTCATGCACTCAATTACTTTTTTCATTTAGATCCAAGCAATCACTGCTCTCTTTTTGCTACTATGGCTTAGCTTTGTTTTCTTCTAGGTTTTCATATATGCACAATCACAAAGCATATATTTCTGGTGTTGGGCTTATTTCAGTCACCATAATAAGTTATAGGTTGAATTCATGCTGCTGTGTATTTCATATGCCTATTTCTTTTTAGTACTGAGTTGTATTCCTTTGAATAAATATACCAAAAATTAATCATTCATTATCTTGTTATAGATATTTATATTTATTCATAATTTGGTTTAAGAAGAATAAAGTTGCTTAGAACTGTTATTTACAAATCTTTGGGAAAAATGTGTTTCCTTTTATTTGAATAAATAGCAAGGGATATGGTAAGTGCCATTTAACATTCTTCAGTAGTGATGGCTGTATTCTGCACATTCGCATCAACTCTTAGTATAGTCCCTATGTAATTTTACATGTTCTAATGGGTGTATAGGCTATCTTATGTCTCATTTGGAAATTTTCTGATAACTAATGATATAATTTTTTCATGTGTTCACTGATCATTATACTGAAACTTATGTTAAGTGTTCATATGTGGTGTACATTTGTAATTGAGTTATTTTCTCACATATTATTACATTGTATTTCCATATACAATGTGTATGTGTATGTTTTAGATATGCGCATGTGTGTATGTTTTCTTCAAATTTTGACTTCCTTACTCATTTCCTTAACAAAGTCTCCCAAGGAGCAAAAAGGTTTTAAATGTCATGAAGTCAATGTTATCATTTTAATCTTTCAGCGTTCATTATTTTTGATATGTGTCTTATGTGTTATGAGTATTTCTTTTATTATTTTCTTCTAGAAAAATTACTGTTTCATATTTTAAATTTAGGTCAATGACTCTTTTCTAGGGAATTTTCTGCATGGCAACTGTTGGGACTTCATCAATATAAAAAGCTTCCCAACAGAAAGTGAAACAATCAACAAAACAAAGAGGCAGCCTATGGAATGGTAGAGATAATTGCAAATGACATATTTGATAAACAGTAGGAATCCAAAAATCTATAAACAACTTACCAAATTCAACACCTGAAAAACAAATATGTAGAAGACAGGGATAGACATTTTTCCAAAGAAAACATCCAGATGTCCAACAGACACATGAAAAGATGCTTAACGACACTCATCAGTAGGGAAATACAAATCAAAACCACAATTAGATACCACCACACACCTGTCAGAATGGCTAACATTAACAACTCAGGCAACAACGGATGTTGGAGAGGATTAAGACAAAGGGGAACCCTTTTGCGTGGGTGTTAGAAATGCAAACTGGTTGCAGCCACTCTGGAAAACCATATGGAGTTTGCTCAAAAGTTAAAAATAGAACTACCCCATGACCCAGCAATTGCACTACTGGGTATTTACCCGAAGGATACAAAAATACTGATTTGAAGAGCATATACAACCCAATGTTTATAGCAGCATTACCAACAATAGCCAAATTATGGAAAGAGACCAAGTGTCCATCAACTGATGAAAGGATAAAAAAAGATATGGTTAATATATACAATGGAATACTACTTGTCAATGAGAAAGAATGAAATCTTGCCATTTGCAGCAGCATGGATGGAACTGGAGGGTGAAAGCTTATTGAAATAAGTCAGTCAGAGAAAAACAGATATCACATATTTTCATTCATATGTGGAATTTGAGAAGCTTAATAGAAGACCTTGGTGGAAGAAAAGGTGAAAAATAGTTTCAAACAGAGAGGGAGGTAAACCATAAGACTCTTAAATACAGAGAACAAACTAAGGGTTGATGGGGGTGGGCAGGTGAGAGGGGAAAATGAGTGATGGGCATTGAGGAGGGCACTTATCGGGATGAGAATTGGGTGTTGTACTTAAGCGTTAAATCATAGGAATATACTCTCGAAGCCAAGAGCACACTGCAGACACTGTATGTTAGCTAACTTGACAATAAATTATATTTAAAAACTAAAACAAGATTAATAAAATAAAGCCACTTATTCTGGAAAATAAAAGTTAAGAAATGGTCGGAAGACACAAATAGACACTTTTCCAAAGAAGCCATTGATATGGCTTACAGACATATAAAAAGTTGCTCAACATTAGGGAAACACAAATCAAACCCGTGAACCACAATGAGATACCACCTCACACCTGCCAGAATGGCTAACATTTTCAACACATAAAACAAGAAACATCAGGTGTTGGAAAGGATGTAAAGGAAGGGTAACTCTCTTGCCCTGTTGGTGGGAATGCAAACTGGTCCAGCACTCAGAAGAACAGTATAAAGGTTCCTCGAAAAAGTAAAAATAGAACTACCCAAGATGGAGCTAGAAGGTAGTATACTAAATGAAATAAGTCAATCAGAGAAAGACAACTAACATGTGGGATTTAAGGAACAAAACAGATTCACATATGGGAAGGAGGGGGAAGAGAAGATAGTGAAACAAACTAAGAGACTCTTAGGGATAGAGAGCAAACTGGGGGTTGATGGAGGGAGGTGGTTGGGGGATGCTCTAGATGAGTGATGGGTATTAAGGAGGGCATGTGTTGTTATGAGCACTGGGTGATATGGTAAGTGATGATTCACTGAATTCTACTCCTGAAACTTATATTTCACTGTATGTTAAATAAGTAAAATTTAAAGTAAAAAAAAGAACCATAAGTTGATGAATTAGAATATTAACAGATTTACAGACATCAAAAGATGTTACAATTCAAATATGCTTGCTGAAAGCATGGCATAGAAACAAAAATGAATGCATGTCCGTAATATATATTTTGTCAAAAGCTTGACAGTAACAAAAGGTGTAAATATTTAGTTATAAGAATGTAGGGATATTTCTTAGAGATCTTTTAAATCAAACTATAATTTCACTGATACATCTAAGTGTTTGTACCTTGGCCATGTCAACATAAATCAAAAACAGAGAAGGAACTATATTAAAAAGTTTTGAATTTGGTTTTTGTATAATGGAGTATCTATGAAATCTATGCCAGAGCAACAACATTTTTGAGAATTTTAATACAGGAGAAACATTGCAAACAGAGAGGACATGAAATGAAGGAAGTATGGCAGATATAAAAATTATCCTGGCTGAAAGCAGGGTGATACCAAATACTCACTTTCAATTGTGTGCTAACTTTAGAGGGGAAAAAAAAAAGTAAGATACCAGATGGTGGATCTAACAGAGGGCAGAACCGAGAGTATACAATGTAAAACAAAGAACACAGAAGACTGAACTAAGAGCACAGGGAAGCTTAGGGAGGAATTTTTGCAGTCATTGAAAATTCCAATTTTTAAAGAAAAAGAGGCCATGTACAATTAACATAAGCAAAGATTTTTAATAGTTTATAACCAATCAAATAATTTCAAAGAAAACTAAATAAGCAGTCTATACTCCAGCAATTCTAAAGCATGGTTAAGTAATCATTTTAATAAATGCTTTTTGAAGATAACTTCATACCTAAAACTGATGGACTTCTAAAGCGATAGTAGATTTTTGAAGAATTTTAAATAGCATTGTTTTAAATAGAAATGCTGGATAAACCAAGCCACCTATTTTCCTTTATATTTAACTTTTAGATGTTTGTAAATTCACATACAGTTGTAGATTCACATAAAGAAATGCTTCCCATAGTGGGGCGCCTGTGTGGCTCAGTCGGTTAAGTGTCCAACTCTTGATTTCAGCCCAGGTCATGATGTTGAGGTTCATGAGATCAGGCTGCGGTTTGGGCTCTGTGCTGACAGCCCAGAGCCTGCTTGGGACTCTCCCTCCGTCCCTCCCCCACTCACACTCTCACTTTCTCTTTCTCTCTCTCAAATATAAACATTAAAAAATTAAAAACGAAATGCTTCCCACATTGATAGCATTTAACAAAACTCTAGGAAAATACCACAGCCAGAATAGTGACATTGATATAGTCATTTCCAACACCACAAAAACTTGTCATTTCGCCTTTCAATTTCAACATTTACCTGTATTCTATCACCTACCCATCCTAAACTCTGGTATCTACTTATATATTCACTATCTCTATACTTTATTTTTAATTTTAAGAATATTATGTAAATAGGATTATAGAGTACATAATATTTTGATATTGTACTTTGCATCACTTAGCATGAAGCCGTCGATCAAAGTTTTTGTGTGTACCAGTAGTTTGTTGCTTTACATTGCTGGCTATTCATAATATTAATGCGTTACTGTTTGATTAATAATTTATCTGTGGAAGGAAAAGTGGATTGTTTCCAGTTTGGGGCTGTTGTGAGCTAAGCTGGTATAAATATTCTTGCACAGACTTATCTCTGAACAAAATTAATCAATTCCCTGGCTAAAATGTCCAGAAGATAATTACCAGATTGTGTGATAGAAATTTGTTCACTGTTTTAAGGAAACTACCTTAAATCACATTGCCCAATGTGATTGTCTCATTTGACTTTCATTTAACCTAGTTACTCTGTACCCTTCTCAGAATTTTTTATAGCAACTATTTAGTTTAAATATTATGATAGGTGTTTAATGATACCACATTGTGGTACTATTTTATTTACTTTTTATTGTTTTCTTTCTTTTTTTTCAGAATCCATAACTCTTTACGTTTGACTTAATAGGGTTGAACTTTGTGAATTTCAAGGTAAGGACAGGCATTTCTCTGTGGTAGGTGATCAAATAAACATGAAAGAAGTCAATCAATCCAAGATTACAATATAGACTCTTATTAATTTACTTTCATGTTATAGTTTAGCTGTTTTTATTGTATTTTATTTTTAGTTGTTCCATTTTTATTTTATTTCCAGTATATTAAACATTCAGTGTTCTACAAGTTTCAAGTGTGCAATATAGTGATTCAGCAATTCCATGAATCACCTGGCAATTATCATGACAAATGCACTCCTAAATATCCATCATCTATTTCACCTATCCCCCCACCCACCTCAGTTTGTTCTCTAGATTTAAGAGTCTATTTCTTGGCCTCTCTCTCTCTCTCTCTCTCTCTCTCTCCTCTTTTTCCTTTGCTCATTTGTTTTGTTTCATAAATTCCACATACAAGTGAAATCAAATGGTATTTGTCTTTCTATGAGTTATTTCAATTAGCATTATGGGCTCTAATCCATCCATGTCATTACAAATGACAGCATCTCATTCTTTTTTGTACCTGAATTATATTCTATTGTATATATATATATATATATATATATATACCACTTCTTTATCCATTCATCTACTGTTGGAGAGTTGGATTGCTTCCATAATTTGGCTATTGTAAGTAATGCTGCTATAACGATAGGGGTGCATGTATCCATTTGAACTAGGAATTTTGTATTTTTTGTAAATACCCAGTAGTATTATTACTGGATCATAGGATAGTTATTTTTAACATTCTGAGGAAATTGTAATGTTTTTCGCAGTGATTGCACAAAGGTTGCATTCCCCCCAAAAGAGTAAGAAGTTTCCTTTTCTCCACATCCTCACAACACTGGCTGTGTGTGTGTGTGTGTGTGTGTGTGTGTGTGTGTGTGTGTTTTAGACCTTCTGACAGGTGTGAGATGATATCTCAATATAGTTTTGATTTTTATTTCCCTGATGATGAGTATTGTTAAGCATCTATTCATGTGTTTGTTAGCCATCTGGATGTCTTTTTTGGAGAAATGATTGTTCATGTCTTTCAACATTATTTAATTGAATTTTTTGTTTGTTTGTTTGGTATTGAGCGGTATAAGTACTTAATAGAGTTTGGTTACTCTTTATGAAATATATCTCTTGTAAATATATTCCCATAATCACTAGGTTGCTTTTTACTTTTGTTGATTATTTCCTTTGCTAAGCAGAAGCTTTCTATTTTGATGCTGTCTTGATAGTTTACTTTTGCTTTTTCCCCCCTTGCCTCAGGGGGACATATCTAGAAAATTGTTGCCATGGATGATTTTAGAAAAAATTACTGCCTGTGCTTTCTTCTATGATTTTTATGGTTGCAGGTCTCACATTTAGATATTTAATCCACTTTGGATTTGTGTATGGTGTAAGAAAACTGTCTGCTTTTTTTTTTTCCTTTTTAATAAAGCTGTCCAGTGTTCCAAACATTATTCATTGAACAGATTATATTTTTCCCATTGAATGTTCATTACTCCTTTGTCAAGATTAATTGACCATATAATTGTTGATTTAGTTTTGGGCTTTTACCCTATTCCATTGATCTACATGTCTACATTTTATGTCAGCACCATTCTGTTTTGATGACTACAACTTTGTAATATATTTTGAAGTCTAGCATTGCGAAGCTCCAGTTGTGTTTTTATTTTTAAAATTGATTTTGCTATTTAAGGTTTTTTTAATTCCATACAGCTTTTTGGATTGTCTGCTCTTGTTTTGTGAAAAAATGATATTGATATTATGACAAGGACTGCATTAAACCTGTAGATTCCTTTAGATAGTATAGACATTTTAACAACATCTGTTTTTCCAATCTATCAGCATTGGATGTTTTTCAATTTCTTTGATTTTTGAGTTTCTTTCTTCTATGTTCTATAATTTTCAAAGTATTGTTCGCCCATCTCTTTGGTTAAATTTATTTTATTGCTTTTAGAGCAATTGAAGATGGATATTTTTTTATTTAACTCTCTGCTGCTTCATTATTATTGTGTAGAAATGCAGTAGATTTCTGACCATTGATTTTGTCTCCTACAACTTTCCTGAATATGTTTTTTACTTCCAGTAATTTTTTGGAATTATTTTGGGTTTTCTATATAGTGTTATGTCCTCTGCAAATAGTGAATATTTCATTTTTTTTTTGCCAATTTGGATTTGTTTTTGTTCTTTTGTTTTCTGTTTATCGTGGTTAGGACTCTCAGTACTATCTTCAATAAAAGTGTTGGGAGTGGATATCCTTGTCTTGTTCCTGATCTTGGCAGAAGAGCTCAGTTTTCTCTATCGAGTATGATTGTCACTGTGGGTTTTCCATATATGACCTTTATTATGTTGGGATATGTACTTGCTAGTCCTATTTTGTTAAGATATTTAACATGAATGGATGTTTACTACTTCTTCATCTACTGAAATGATCATTATTTAATCCTATCTCTTGTTGAGAAGATGTGTCATGATTATTTTGAAAATACTGAAACACTACTGAATCCTGGGAATAAATCTCACTTGGTCATAGTGTATGATTTTTTCAAATGTATTGTTGGATTTAGTTTGCTAGTATTTTGTTGAGAATGTTTGCATTCATGTTCATCAGAGTTATTGGTATCACAGTGAAGTTGGCCTTAGAGAATTAGTTTGAAAGCTTTCCTTTCTCTTCTATATTTTTCGGGATAGTATGAGAAGGATGAGGTATTAACTCTTACTTAAATATTAGGATGAATTCCACTGTGATGCCATCTGGTCTTGGATGTGTGTTTGTTTGAGAGTTTTTTGATTACTGATCCAATTTCATTGCTGATAATCAATCTGTTAAAATTTTTCTATCTCTTTATGCTTCAGTTTGTGGTACAGTATATGTTTCTGGAATACATGTCTTGTAGGTTGTACAATTTGTAGGCATCTAATTTTTTGTAATATACTCTTGTAATTGTATTTCCTTGGTAATGTCTGTTCTTTCTCCTCTTTCATTTGTGATTTTGTGCTTTATTTATTTTTTTGAGTCTCTCTCTCTCTCTCTCTCTCTCTCTCTCTCTCTCTCTCCTTTTTGTTGTTAAATGTAATTTATTGTCAAGTTGTCTAACAACAGTGTAAACAGTGTGGTCTTGGCTTAGGGGGTATATTCCCCTGATTCATTGCTTACATACAACACCCACTGCTCATTCCAACAAATGGCCTCCTCAATGCCCATCACCCATTTTCCCCTCTCCCCTGACCATCAACTCTCAGTCTGACCTCTGTATTAAAGAGTCCCTTATGTTTTGCCTCCTTCCCTTTCTGTTTGTAACTACTTTCCCCCTTCCTCTTCCCCATGGTCTTCTGTTAAGTTTCTCAAATTCCTTATATGGGTGAAAACATATGGTATCTCTCTTTTTATTACTGACTTATTTCACTTAGCATAATTCCCTCCAGTTGTATCCAGGTTGCTGCAAATGGCAGGATTTCATTCGTTCTTATTGGCAAGTAGTATTGCATTGTGTATATAAACCGCATCTTCTTTATACATTCATCAGTTGCTGGACATTTAGGCTCTTTCCATAATTTGGCTATTGTTGAAAGTGCTGCTATAAACATTGGGGTACATGTGCCCCTATGAATCAGCAGTCCTGTAAACTTTGGAAAGTGCTATTGCTGAGTCATAGGGTAGTTCTATCTTTATTTATTTTTTTTTTCTGGAACCTCCACATTGTTTTCCATAATGCCTGCACCAGTTTGCATTCACACTAACAGTTCGAGAGGTTTCCTGTTTCTCCACATCCTCGTCAGCATCTGTAGTTTCCTGAGTTGTTAATTTTAGCCACTGTGCCTGGTGTGAGGTATCTCAGTGTGGTTTTGATTTGTATTTCTCTGATGAAGAGTGATGTTGAGTATCTTTTCATGTGTCTGTTGGCCATCTGGATATCTTCTGTGGAAAAGTGTCTATTCATGACTTCTGCCTATTTCTTCCCTGGATTATTTGTTTTTCAGGTGTTATGTTTGGTAAGTTCTTAATAGATTTTGGATACTAACCCCTCATTCAATATATTATTTGGAAATATCTTCTCCTATTCTGTGAGTTCCTTCTTAGTTCTGTGAATTGCTTCCTTTGCAGAATCTTTTAATCTTCCCAATTGTTCATTCTTGCTTTTAATTCCTATGCCTTTGGAGATGTGTCGAGTAGGAAATTGTTGCGGCTCAGGTCAAAGACATTGTCGCCTATTTTCTACAGTAGGGTTTTAATTGTTTCCTGTCTCACATTTAGGTCTTTCATCCATTTGAGTTTATTTTTGTGTGTACGGTGTAAGAAAGTGGTCTAGTTTCATTCTTCTGCATATTGCTGTCCAGTTCTCTAAGTACCATTTGCTAAAGAAACTCATTTTTCCATTGGATACTCTCCTGCTTTGTCAAAGATTAGTTGGCTATACATTTGTGGGTCCAATTCTGAGTTCTATGTTCTATTCTATTGGTCTATGTGTCTGTTTTTGTAGCAATGCCATACCGTCTTGATGATTTCAGGTTTGTAATAGAGGCTAAGATCTGGGATTGTGATGTCTCCCACTTTGGTTTTCTTCTTCAATACTACTTGGCTATTCGGGGTCTTTTGTGGTTTCATACAAATTTTAGGATTGTTTGTTCTAGCTTTGAGAAGAATGCCAGTACAGTTTTGATTGGGATTGTATTGAATGTGTAGATTGCTTTGGGTAGTATTGACATTTTAACAATATTTATTCTTCCAATCCATGAGCATGGTATGTTTTTCCATTTATTTGTGTTTTCTTCTATTTCCTCCATAAGTTTTTATTTAATTTTCAGCATATAGATCTTTTACATTTTGGTTAGGTTTATTCCTAGCCATTTTATGTTTCTTGGTGCAATTGTCAATGGAATCAATTTCTTGATTTCTCTTTCTATTGCTTTATTATTGGTGTCTAAAATTCAACTGATTTCTGGACATTGACTTTGTATCCTGCAACTTTGCTGAATTCACATATCAGTTATAGCAGCTCTTTGATGGAGTCTTTCGGATTTTCCATGTAGATTTTCATGACATCTGTGAAAAGTGAAAGTCTGACTCCTTCTTTCTCAATTTTGATGCCTTTATTTCATTTCGTTGTCTGATTTCTTATTCTAGGACTTCCAACACTATGTTAAACAACAGTGGTGAGACTGGACATCCCTGTCGTGTTCCTGATCTGAGGGGGAAAGCTCTCAGTTTTTCACCATTGAGGATGATATTAGTTGTGGACTTTTCATAGATGGCTTTTATGATGTTTAGGTATGTTCCATTTATCTCGACTTTCTTGAGAGTTTTCATTAAGAAACGACACTGTATTTTTCCAAATGCTTTTTCTGCATCTGTTAACAGGATCATGTGGTTCTTAACCTTTCTTTTATTAATGTGATATATTACATTGATTGATTTTTGCATATTGAATCAGGCCTGCAACCCAGGAATGAATCACACTTGCTCATGGTGAATAATTATTCTTATGTGCTGTTAAATTCGATTTGCTAATATCTTGTTGAGAATTTTTGTATACATGTTCATCAGGGATATTGGCCTATAATTCTACTTCTTTGTGGGGTCTCTGCCTGGTTTGGGAATCATGGTAATGCTGGGTTCATACAATGAGTCTGAAAGCTTCCTTCCCTTTCAATTTTTTTGGAACAGCTGGAGAAGGATAGCTATTAACTCTGCTTTAAATATCTGTTAGAATTTCCCAGGGAAACCATCTGGTCCAGAATTCTTATTTGTTGGGAGAGTTTAATAACTGATTCCATTTATTCACTAGTGGTGGGTCTGTTCAAATTTTCCATTTCTTCCCATTTGACTTTTGGTAGTGTATGGGTGTCTAGGCATTTGTCTATCTCTTCCAGTTTGTACAGTTTGTTGGCATATAAAGTTTCATAGTAGCTCTGATAATTGTTTACATTTCTGAGGGGTTGGTTGTTATAAGTCCAATTTCATTCGCGATTTTATCTATTTGATTCCTCTTTCTTTTTGAGAAAGAGAGGTTTGAGAAATTTTGATTTTTTGTTTATTTGTTATTTATTAATTTTTTATTTGTTTATTTTAAACCAGCTCTTGGTTTCATTGATCTGTTCTACTGTTTTTTGTTTTTTTTTTTCGGATTCTATATTTTTTTCTGTTATGATATTTATTATTTCTCTTCTTCTGCTGGCCTTGGGGTTTCTTTGGTGTTCTGCCTCTAGGTTCCTTTAGGTGTGCTGTTGGATTTTGTATTCGGGATTTTTCTTGTTTCTTGAGATAGACCTGGATCGCAATGTATTTTCCTTAGGTCTGCCCTTGCTGCATCCCAAAGGGTTTAGACTATTGTATTTTCATTTTCATTTGTTTACATATATTTTTTTAATTTCCTTAATTGCCTGGTTGACCCGTTCATTCTTTAGTACGATGTTCTTTAACCTCAATGCCTTTGGAAGTTTTCCAAACCTTTTCCTGTGGTTGATTTCAAATTTCATAATATTGTGATCTGAAAATGTACATGGTATGATCTAAATTCTTTTGTGTTTATTGAACACTCTTTTGCGAACTGATATGTGATCTATCTTGGAGAATGTTCCATGTGCACTAGAGAAAAATGTGTATTCTGCTGCTTTTGGATGAAAAGTTTTGAATATATCTGTCAAGTCCATCTGGTCCAGTGTATCATCCAAGGCCATTGTTTCTTTACTGATTTTCTGCCTAGATGATCTTTCCACTGCTAAAAGTGGAGTATTAAAGTCACCTGAAATTATCACATTGTTATCAATACGATTGCTTATGTTTGTGATTAATTGTTTTATATATTTGTGTGCTTCAAATTGGGTGTGTAAACATTTATAATTGTTAACTCTTCTTAATGGTTAGACCCTATAATTATGATATAATGCCCTTCTTCATCTCTTATTACAGTCTTTGTTTTAAAATCTAGTTTGTCTGATATAAGTATGGCTAATGCAGCTTTCTTTTTCATCCAGTATTCTGATAGATTGTTCTCCATCCCCCCACTTTCAATCTGCAGGTTTTCTCAGGTCTTAAATAACAGGTTAAATGGGTCTCTTGTAGGCACTGTATACATGGATTTTTTTTTTCCTCCTGATGTCTTGTGTCTTTTGATTGGGGCATTTAGTCCATTCACAGTCAGAGTGATTTTGAAAAGATATGGATTCAGCGTCATTGTGTTATCTGTAGTGTCATGCTTGTGATGATGTCTCTGTTTCTTTACAGTCTTTGCTGCTTTTTACTCACAGAGTCCCCCCTAGGATCTCCTTTAAGGGTGGTTTAGTGGTCTTGAACTCCTTTAGTTTGTGTCTGTCTGGGAAAGCCTTTATTGTTCCTTCTATTCTGAATGGCAGCCTTGCTGGATACAGGATTCTTGGCTGCATATTTTTCCTAGTCAGCACAATGAGTATTTCCTGCCACTCACTTATGGCCTGCCAAGTTTAATTAGACAGGTGTGCTACTACTTTCCTTTTTTAAAATTTTTAATGTTTTTTTTTTTTTTTTTTTTTTTGAGAGAGAGAGAGAGAAAGAGGAGGACACAGATCCAAAGCAGTTCCAGGCTCTGAGCTGTCAGCACAGAGCCCAACACAGGGCTCAAACTCACGAACCTTGAGATCATGATCTAAGCCAAAGTCAGACGCTTAACTAACTGAGCCACCCAGGGGCCCCCATTGTGTGCTATTACGTTTATGTGTCTACCCCTGTGGGGTCCATCTGTCTCTAGTTGCTTTCAAAATTCTCTCTTTATCCTTGTATTTTGCCAGTTTCTCTATGGTATGCCATGATATTGACTTGTTCTTGGAGGTTTTGAAGACAGTTTTCTATGTCTTTTGGACTTGGATGCCTGTTTCTTTACACATATAAGGGAAGTTCTCAGCTTTAATTTGTTTATATAAGCCTTCTGCCCCCCTCCTTTCTTCTTCTGGAACTCCTACTTTACAGATTTTATTTCATTTTGTTGAAATTCTCTTATTCTCCCCTCATGGTCTAGTAATATCCTCTCCTTCTTTTCTGGATTTCATCATTTTCCATAATTTTATCTTCCATTTCGCCTATTCTCTTCTTCTTCTCTCTTTGCTGTAACTGCGCGTAGTTTAGTTTGCATCTCATTTAGAGCATTTCTTACTTCATTTTGACTATTTCTTAGGTCTTCGAACTCTGCAGCAATAGATTCTCTGCTGTCTTGTATACTTTTTAATGCCCAGGTATTAATCTTAAGACTGATATTCTAAATTCTTGTTCTGATATGTGGTTTATATCTGTTTTGAGCAATTCCGTGGATGTCGTTTCTTCCTGGAAATTCTTTTGAGGAGAATTATTCTGTTTTAGTTATTAAGGCTAAGTTTCTGTCTTTTGTGTGTTTTAATAGCTTGTTATGTGTCCCACACCTGTAAGAACTACTATATTAAAAGGTGACCACACACTGTCCAGGACCTGGAACCTCAGGAAGTATTTTTGGAATGTGCTGCATGCACTCTCGTGTGTATTTGGTTACTCTATCTCATTGTTCAGTCTTCTACAAAGCTCTTCCTTATTCATAACAGTGGATTGTTTAGACCTTCCACCAGATATGCTTTGATTTGTTCTTTGAAATAACATTGTATGAAAGGAACTGGAAGGGGACTTAATCTCATACAAAGAAAAATATGAAAGGGATAAAAAAAACAAAAAACAAACAAGCAAAGAATAAAAGAAGCTATAAGTCTTAATCAAGGAAAAAATAAAGGAAAATAAAGAAGAAGGAGATATAGAAAAGGTGTAAAAACAACACTCCATGCTCATGCCATTTTATCTCCCCTAATTCGTGTACCCTCACCTCTGTCCCACCAAGCTGTCTTCCTCCACCTGTGGTCATCCTTCTGCCACTCTGCAGATTGATTTCCTGATGTTCCAAGTGATCTTACCTCAATATAGCTGGGTTTGAAGGAGGAGGGAAATCCCTGTCTTCCTATTTCTCTGCCATGTTAACTCCTCCCTCTAGTTGTGAACATTTTATATGTACTTATTTTCCATCCTCCTTTATGGAAGATACTTCAAGTCTTTTGCCTATATTCCAGTTTTTTTTTTTTATTGTTGAATTTGAGAATTCTTTATGTTTTCTTGACTGGACTTTTGCTTGATACTATATTTGTAGTCGTTTTATGCATTCTGTAGCTAGTGTTTTGACGGTCTTGGCAAACTTTTCAAGATACAAAAAATAATAATATTGATTAAGTTCAGCTTATCAAATTCTCTTTTTATGCTTTGGATGCCAAGTATAAAAAAAATGCTTGTTAATTCTTAAATCCTATTCTTTACTACACTTTATTTTCTAATAAAATATAGTTTTACATTTTATAATTAAGCCCATGGTCAATTTTGAGCAATTTTCTGTACAGAATTTGAGATTTAACTTAGGCTTATTTTGTTCTTGTTCTTGTTGTTTGTTTGTTTGGCCCATGGATGTCCAATTGCTTCAGCACCATTGTTGTAATGTACTGAATTGCTTTTGCATTTTTGTCAAATATCAGTTGGACATATTTATGTGAGTTTATATCCAGATTCTCAATTATGTTTCAGTGACTTATATGTCTAAACTTCCACTAATGCTGCAGTCTTGATTTCCATAGTTGTGTGACAAGTTAACATTTGTATGCAATAATTCTTGTCACTCTCATATTTTAAAATTGTTTAGCTATTCCAGTTCTTTATCTCTCCTTAGAAATTTTTTCAGAATATTATCAATAAACACAAGAAAAACAAGAAAATTTGGACTGGGATTGCTTTAAATCTCTCTACCAATTTCAGGAGGATTGACATTTAACTATATTGAGTATTCTAATTTACACCTCGTTAGGCATGTTTAATTCCTGTATTTTAATTTTCATGATTCCATTCTGACAGATGTGAGGTGGCTTGTCGTCATGGTTTTGATTTGTACTTCCCTGAGGATGAGTCATGTGGAGCATCTTCTCATCTGTCTGTTAGCCATCTGGATGTCTTCTTTGTAAAAGTGTCTCTTATGTCTCCTGCTCGTTTCTTAATTGGATTGTTTGTTTTTCGATGTTGAGTTTGATATGTTCTTTACGATTTTGGGTACTAACCCTTTATCCAGTATGTAATTTGCAAATATCTTCTCCCATTTCATAGGTTGCCTTCAGAGATGTGTCAGTAAGTTGATGCAGCTGAGGTCAAGCAGGTTTCTGCTTGTGTTCTCCGCGAGGACTTGATACTTTCATGACTCACCTTTAAGTCTTTAATCCACTTTGCATTTATTTTTGTGTATGGTGTAAGAAAGTGGTCCAGTTTTTCTTTCGCATGTTGCCATCCAGTTTTCCCAACACCATTTGTTGAAGAGACTTCTTTTTTTCCCCCCATTGAATATTCTTTCTTATTTTGTTGAGGATTAGTTGACCATATAGTTGTGGGTCCATTTATGGGTTTTCTATTATCATCCATTGATCTATGTGTCTGTTTTTGCGCCACAACCATACTGTCTTGATATGTGTCTTTGGCTTTTCACTACACCAGTTGTGTAAGTTTTGTTAGATTTACTTCTAAATGTTTTTTGATTTGTTTTGTTTTTTGGTTTTGTTTTCAAAAATTTTTAATGTTTATATATTATTGAGAGAGAGAGAGAGAGAGAGAGAGCAAGCAGGGAATGGGCAGAAAGAGGGGGAGACACAGAATCTGAAGCAGGCGCCAGGCTCTGAGCTGTCGGCACAGAGCCCAACCCGGGGCTCAAACCCACGAACTGTCAGATCATGACCTGAACTGAAGTTGGACACTTAACCAATTGTGCCACCCAAGCCCCCTGTTTTTTGTTTTGTTTTGTTTTTATTTTATGGGTTTTTTTTTTTGAGATTTTAAATAGCATTGCAATATCTATCATCTATCTATCTATCATCTATCATTTATCTATTTTTTTTTGCCTATATCTTGGTAACTTGCTGAACTGACTTCTTAGTTTATTTCTAGATTATTTTGGGAATTTTTCTTCAAATTTTTATTTAATTTCTACCTATTTAACATATAATGTCATATTGGTTAAAGAAGTAGAATTTAGTGATTTAATACTCACATATGACACCCAATGTTCATCACAAGTGCCCTTGTTAATACCCACCACCCATTTAGACTGCCCCCAAACTTACCTCCTCAGTTGTTCTCTATGGTTGAGTCTAGTATGGTTTCCTTCCCTCTCTTTTTTGACCCATCCCATATTCTCATCTATTTTGCCTCTTAAATTCAACGTATGAATGAAACCATATATTTGTCTTTCTCTGACTGACTTATTTCTCTTAGCATAATATACTCTAACTCCATTCACATCATTACAAATGGCAGGATTTCATTCTTTTTGATCATCAAGTGATACTACATTACGTATATAATATATTCCATATTTTCTTTATCAATTCATTACTCGGTGGACATTTGTGTTATTTTCATTTTTTTTTTTACTGTTGTTGATAATGCTTCCATAAACACTGGGGTATATGTACCCCCTTTGAATCTATATTTTTGTACACTTTGGATAAAAACCTAGTAGTGTAATTGCTGGGTCATAGTGTATTTCTATTGTTAAATTTTGAGGAACCTCCATACTGTGTACCAGACTGGCTTCGCCAGTTTGCATTTCCATGAGCAGTGCAAAAGGGTTCCCGTTCTCTGCATCCTCGTCAACCTCTGCTGTTTCCTGTGTTGTTAGTTTTGGCCATTCTGACAGTTGTTAGGTGGTATCTCTTTGTGGTTTTGGTTTGTATTTCCCTGATGATGAGTGATGTTTGGCATGTTTCATGTGTTTGTTAGCCATCTGGATGTCTTTGGAAAAATGTCCATTCATGTTTTCTCTTCATTTCTTAACTGGGTTGCTTGATTTTTGGATGTCGAGCTTGATAAGTTCTTTATAGATTTTGGATACTAACCTTTTACTCATATATCACTTGCTAATATTTTCTCCCATTCTATAGGCTGACTTTCAGTTTTCTTGATTGTTTCCTTCGTTGTGCAGGAGATCAAATAAACCAGGAGGTGGTTCTTTGAAAAAATTAGTACAGTTGAATAAACCCCTATCTAGAATGATCAAATAGAAGAGGAAAAGGACCCAAATGAAAAAAAAAGCACAAATGAGAGAGGATAACGGCCAACCAACATGAGAGGAATAAAGTGATTATAAGAGAGTATTATGAAAAATTATTTGGCACTAAATTGAACGATTTGGAAGAAATGAATAAATTAATAAAACTGTATAAACTACCAAAACTAAAACAGAAAGAAATAGAAAACTTGGACAAACCAAGAGCTAGAAAGGAAATTGAATCGGTAATAAACAATTACCCAGCAGACAAAAGTTCAGGGCCAGATGGTTTCGTAGGAGAATGCTACCAAAGTGCAAAGAAGATTGAACACCTACTCTTCTCAAACTATTCCAAAAAAAAATGGAAATGGAAGGAAGACTGTAAAACTCATTATATGAGGTCAGCATTATCTTCATTGGAGACAAACATTCCTCTGAAAAGAAAACTGCAATCCAATATCCCTAATGCACATGGATGCAAAAATTATTAACAAAATAGTAGCAAATTTTATACTTTTAATCCAAAAGTATATTAAAAGAATCATTCACCATGATTAAGTGGGTTTTATTCCTGAGTTGCAATGGAGTTTCAATATTTGCAAATCAATTAACGTGATACACCATATTAACAAAAGAAAGGGTAAGAACCATATGATCCTCTCAATAGATACAGGAAAAACATTTGACAGAGTAAAACGTACATTCTTAATAAAAACCCTTAAAAAATAAGGATAGAAGGAACATACTTAACATCACAAGGGTCATATACCAAAAACCCACATCTAATATCATCCTTAATGGGTAAAAATAGAGCTTTTCCTCTAATGTCAAGTAAAAGACAGGGATGTTTTTATTCAACACTGTTATTTAACATAATACGGAAAGTCCTAGACTCAGTAGTTAGACAATAATGAGAAATAAAGAGCATCAAGAATGCCAAGGAAGAAGTCAAACTTTCACTCTTCTCAGATGACATGATGTCCTATATCGAAAACCTGAAATACGCCACTAAGAAATTGCTAGAACTAATACAAAAATTCAGTAAAGCCACAGGATACAAAACAGATGTGCAGAAATCTGTTGCATTTCTATATACGAATAATGAAACAATAGAAAGAGGGATCAAGGAGTCAATCCCATTTACGACTGCGCCAAATCCCACAAGACACCTAGGAATAAACTCAACCAAAGAAGTAAAAAATCTGTATTCTGAAAACTATTAAACATTTATCAACGAAATTGAAGAGAACAAAAATAAACGAAATGATATTCTATGCTAATGGATTGCAAGAACATAGTTAAAATGTTTATACAACCCAAAGCATTCTACACATTTAATGCATTCCCTATCAAAATACCAACAACATTTTTTACAGAGCTAGAACAAACAATCCTAAATTTGTATCCAAAAAAGACATTGATTATCCAAAGTAATCATGAAAAAGAAAAGAGAAGTTGGGATCATCCCAATTCTGGACTTCAAGGTATATTATAAAGCTATACTTATTAAGACAGTGTGGCACAGGCATAAAAACATACACATAGATCAATGAAGAGAATAGAAAAACCAAGAAATGGGTCCACAACTATATGGTCAACTAATCTTCGATGAAACAGGGAATGATATCCAGTTGATAAAAGACAGTTTCTTCAAAAAATCGTGTTGTGAAAACTGGATAGCAATATGGAAAAGAATGAAACTGACCACCTTCTTATACCATAAACAAATGTAAGTTCGAAATGAATGATAGACCTAAATGTGAGATAGGAAAGCATCAAAATTTTAGAGGAGAACACAGGAAGTAATCTCTTTGACATCAACTGTAGAAACTTCTTCCAAGATACATTTCCTGAGGCCAAGGAAAGAAGAGCAAAAACAAACTATTGGGACTCTATCAAGATAAAATACTTCTGGATAGTGAAGGAAACAGTCAGCAAAACTAAAAGGCAAACTTCAGAACTGATAAGGTATTTCCAAATGACGTATCTGATAAATGACTAGCATCCAAGATATATAAAGAACCATAAAACTCAACACCTAAAAAGCAAAAAGTACAGTTAATAATAGGCAGAATACATGAATTGACTTTTTTCCTAGGATGCCAGGGAGTGAGTCTTCCATACTCCACATTTCTCCCGATCCACCATGGGGCGGGGATTTGGCACTAGGCTCTTCCTTGTTCGCTCTCCGTTACTGAGGGAATCCTGGTTAGTTTATTTTCCTCTGCTCACTAATATGCTTACATTCAGCAGGTCGCCATGTCTGATCTGATTTGGGTGGCTAACAGTCGCATGAAAAGATGCTCAACCTCTCTCACCATTAGGGAAATAAAAATGAAAAGTACAGTGATATATCACCTCACATCTTTCAGAATGGCTAAAATTAATAACACAGGAAACAAGAGGTATTGGTGAGGAAGAGGAAAAAGAGGAACGCTCTTAGACTGTTGGTAGGAATGCAAAATGGTGCAGCCACTCTGGAAAACTGTATAGAAATCCTCAAAAAGTTAAAAATAGAACTACTCTATGATCCAGGAATTGTGCTACCCTACTAGGTATACACCCAAAGGATAGAAAAATACTTATCGAAAAGGATACATAACCTCAATATTTATAGCATCCTTATCAGCAATAGCCAAACTGGAAAAAGCTGAAATATCCATTGACTGATGAATGAATAAATAAGATGTGGTTTTGTATGTATGTTTTATATGTATGTGTATATATGTATGTATGTATGTATATGTGTATATATACACTGTGTAAAATACATAAAATATTGTATAAATATACACAATGGGATATTTCTCAGCCCTAAAAAAGAGTGAACTCTTGCCATTTGATGTAAATGGAGCTAGAGAGTATTATACTAAGTGAAATAAGTCAGTCAGAAAAAGAGAAGTACCATATAATTTCACTCATGTGTGGATTTTAAGAAATGTAACAGATTGACAGAAGGTGACAAAAATGAGAGAGGTAAATAAGAAACAGACTGTTAATTAAAGAGAACAAGCTGAGAGTTGCAGGAAGGTAGGTGGGCAGGTGGAAGCATTAAATGTTTGATGTATATTAAGTAGGGCGTTTGTTGTGATGAGCACTGGGTGTTGTATATAAATGATGAATCACTAAATTCTACACTTGATACTTAAAATATTAAATTCTCTTTTAGGCATTTTACTTATATCTGTTTCACTTTGGTCTCCTGCTGTGATTTTGTCTTGTTCTTTCATTTGTGACATATCCCTCTGTCACCTCATGTTGCCTAATTCTCCGTGTCTATTTCTGTGTGTTAAGAAAGTCACAGGATGCCTTGCGTGGCTCAGTTGGTTAAGTGTCCAAATTTGGCTCAGGTCATGATCTCACAGATCATGAGTTTGAGCCCAGTGCTGGGCTCTGTGCTGACAGCTCAGAGCCTGGAGCCTGGTTTGGATTCTGTGTCTTTCACTCTGCCCCTCCCCCGCTGGTTCTCTCTCTCTCTCTCTCTCTCAAAAATAAATAAACATTAAAAAAATAAAGCCAGGTAGTCCTCTTGGTATTGAACAGGAAGTACACTTTTCTCTAAGAGGTGCTGGTCCACAAAGGGCACAGGCAGGGGCATGGTGACACAAGCTGTGCACACTGATCCTCCTCTACTGTGGGCAAGCGGCCACCCTGGTAACCAGAGTGCCCTGGGTTGATCACAAAGCACATTCACGTGGAAGTGCAGTATTAGTAAGACAAGCACATCGTCCACTGGAGGTTGGGACATTCAGTGTTCCCAAACTTTGCATAGGTCTCTGGAAGAGAAGATCTGTGGCACAGGGACTGAGGCAAGCCTGGCTAGAAGGGTCAGGGTGTGGTGTAAGGAATTTAGGTACGAACTTCAGTGGTTTCCACACGTGGCTGGGTGTTTATGCTAGGTGGGGGAGGAGTTGATGCCTGCCAGCTGCTTCACTCTTGCAGAAGTCTTTCAGTGAGTTCTGATTTCAGTAACTAACTCTTCCTCCCCAAGCACCATTCAAACTACTCCTTCCAAGCTGTAACTCTGTGGGCTATTTGCTGTGCTGTCATCTTAAGGCTGGGGACTCAGCTTCCTATTGCCTAACTTCCCATAGTCCAGTCTGCTGATTTCTAAAGTCCCAGGTTTTAAGTCTGGGTAGTTGTAAGCACCCATGAAATTTGGCGCCTTTGATTTTCAAAGCCAAACGCTATGGAATTCTTCTTGCTCTTGCAGGCTCTCAGTTTGACATCTGTTTCTCTCCCCTATTGTTAGTTGCTCCTCCCTCCCTCTTGCAGTCTACACTGCTTAGTTTCCTTCCTCATCCTCCTTCTACCCTTTATGATGTGGTCTCCTCTCTACATTTAGTTGTGGATGTTGTGAGACTAGTCTGTGTCATTTTCTGTGTTTTTTCCACTAATATGAGTGTTCTCTAGTTGTATCCATGGGACTAGGGAGTTTAGGATCCTCCTATTCTGTCATCTTGCCCGGAATTCTACAAGATACCTTTATCTTTTGTAGTGATTTTTTCCTTATGTCTATGTTGTCTGAAAACTCTCTTAAGAGAGTTTATTTTTAACATTTTAGTTTTGCAGATATTTTTAATCATTACTTTTCATCCAATTTTTTACTTATATTTATTGGATTTATTGTGGTAATTATTTCACAGTGTATACATATATCGATCATTATGGGGGCACCTGGGTGACTTGGTTTTGCATCTGATCTTGATTTCAGCTCAGGTCATCATCCCAGGTTGTGGGACTGAGCTGCATGTTGGGCTCCAGGCTGACTGAACATGGAGTATTCTTAAAATTCTCTCTTTCTCCCTCTGCCCCTTCTCCAAACATGCTCACTCTGTCTCTCAAAATAAAAAAAGAATCATCATGTTGTACACCCTAAACTATTGTGTTATACATCGATTATATATCAATTAAAAATGACTGACAAATAATTTCCTTTTGCCAATGTCTAGGCAGTGCGAAGTATTATACAACTTCAAATTCACTGGACTTCCTGAATTATTTGTATTCTCTTAGGTTGATTAACTTGAAAACAATTATTAATATTCATACAATGCATTAATTTTATGGAGAAATGTTTATTTATACTTAATCACATATTTACTCTTTTATTGATTTTTCTTTGTTTATGGATCTTTGAAATTCTTTTGGGACTATTTTCCTTATGCTTGAAAAATATATATGTTTCATTTAAATTCCTAATAGCTGACATACAGTGTAACATTAGTTTCAGATGTACAATATAGTGATTCAACATTTCTATACAATACTCAGTGCTCATCACAAGTGCACTCCTTAATCTCCATCATCTATTTAACCCAAACCCCCACCTGCTACCCCTCTGATGACTCTCAGTTTGTTCTCTATGCTTAAGACTGTTTCTCGGTTTGCCTTTCTCTTCCTTTTTTCCCTTTGCAAGAAAATATCTTAAATTGATTTATCAATGTATAATCTATACACAATAATCTGAACAAATTTAGCTTATATCTGATGAATTATTAAATGTTTGAATGAAATACAAACATTACAATTATGGTAATAATCTTAGTTTTCACTCTCAGCTATTTCTATGTGACTATGTATAATTTATCCTTCCTGCTATATTTTCTCATTATAGATTAGTTTGCTTTACCAAGAGTTTATGCAAAGTAATTAAATAATATGTACTCTGTTTGGCTTTCACTAACATTAATGCAAATTCATGCAATTTTTGTAGGTAATAATAAATTATTTTTCCAAAACTAGTATTTGTTGTATGGATAAAATAAAATTCACTTTTTTTTCATAGAATTTTCCCCCAATTTTCAGCCATTACAAGTAAATCTACTATGAGTATTCATGAATTAGTCTTTGTGAAAACTTATACGTTTGATTTCCTTATTAAAAAAGATATATATGTGGAATAGTTGGCCCATATATTAGGTATATATTATCTTAAAAAAAAAAAAAGTGAAGTGGCACCTGGGTGGCTCAGTTGGTTAAGCGTCTGACTCCTGATATCAGCTCAGGTCATGATCTCATGGGTGATAAGATTGAGCCTTGCATCAGGCTGTGCACTGACAGTGCAGCGCCTTCTTGGAATTCTCTCTCTTCCTTCCTCTCTGCCCTCTCTGCCTCTCTCTGCTCTCTCTCTCTCTCTCTCTCTCTCAATAAATAAATAAGCATTTCGAGAAACAAAACAGTGAAAGATATCCCAAAGTTATAATTATGTTACTAACTTTTCCAAAAGTGATGTGTGGGTGTTCTCATTGTGCCAGAATTTCGTTGTCATTTACAAATGTCAATATTTTAATTTTAGCAATATCAGAGTATGGGCAGGATATGTGTAGTAGTTTTCCTTGAGATGAATGGTGTTGCACATTGTTGCATGTGTGTATTTATTACCATTTTTATTAAATGATTCTTCAGGTTTTTGTTCATTTTTTATTGTGTTGTTGCTTTTTTATTATTGAACTTTAGGTATTTTTTATAAATCTAAATACAATCTATTTGCTAGATATATGTTTTGAAAAATCTTGGTCTCAATCTGTTGTTTACCCCTTTATTTTCTTAAAATGTTTGCTTCTAAGCTAATGACACATATTCTTGATTGTTGTAATAAGTATTGAAATAAGTTGGTGGATTTCATCCACATTGATTCTTTATTCTCAAAGTTGTTTTGGCAATAATAGGTTCTTTGTATATCCAGAAAAATTTTAGAATCAACTTATCAATTCCTATATCCAGGAAAGGCTATGGAAATAATTCTGGGATTACATTGTGTTCCTAATTCCAAGTTTTCTGATAAAAAAACTTTATTCCATTTCTTTTAAAAATTTTTAAATGTTTATTTATTTTTGAGAGACATAGAGACAGAGTATGAGCAGGGGGAGGGCAGAGAGAGAGAGAGACACAGAATCTGAATCAGGCTCCAGGCTCTGAGCCGTCAGCACAGAGCCCGACGCGGGGCTCGAACTCACACACCATGAGATTATGACCTGAGCCGAAGTCGGCCACTTAACCAACTGAGCCACCCGGGTGCCCCTATTCCATTCCTTTTAATTTTTCCAAAATATTATTGGAAATTGTGTTCTGAAAAAAAAATACAGCATATTAAAGTAAACTGATAAAACAGGATAAACAGGAAAAAATCCTAAATATCTTGAAAAAATTAGCTTCATAGGAATATGATAAATGATATGATATAATTTTCACGATTCTGGAAAAAAGCATTTTAAAATGTTGCAAGTGGAAATTCTATACCCATAAAAAATTCCTCTAAATTCATAACTGTAAAAACAGACATTTCCTGACCCCCTAAAAATATAAAGCAAAATTTTGTAAAATGCTGGGTAGAATGCTGTGTACTAGATTAAACCAGATAAAACCTTCTCTTCTATCATTTTAGAAGTGGAACATGCCCAGATATTATAATTACATACCTAGAAACAAATGGAGTCACCTGAAACATTACTCATAGTGGTAATATTTAGTAAGATAAAGAGTTAGTATTATATACAGATATTAATAGTATATTTACAAGTACCTGTATGTTCATTAACATTCATATATTTAGAATACATTTAAAAAGATTTATTTACAAAACAATAGGAAACATGAACTCCTCAGAAATAAATTTAATAGAAAATATATAAAACCGATATGAGTAAAATGGTAAGATACTTTCGTACAATATGGTTAAAATGGTATATATTCTATTGAAAGAAAGCCTCATTCTTATAGTTATATTATTTCTCCATAATTTAACTGACACATTTTATATTATTCTCAATAAAAATATAAATTATGGAAATTATAAAGATTTTTCCTTGTTTAAATTAAAAATTAATTGTTGAGGGACCTGGATAGCTCAGTCAGTTAAGCATCTGACTTCAACTCAGGTCATGATCTCATGATCCCTGAGATCAGGCCCCATGTTGGGCTCTGTGCTAACAGCTCAGAGCCTGGAGCCTCCTTCCCGTTCAGTGTTTCTCTCTCTCTCTGTCCCTCTCCCATTCACTCACACACACACACACACACACACACACACACACACACACACTGTCTCTCTCTCTCTCTCTCCAAAATAAATGAATATTAAAATAAATTTTAAAAATTAATTGTCACACATAACAAATAAATATCTTAAGGATAAGAAAAAAAAGGAAGGATTTTACCCGATTAACTATTAAAACAAACTTAAATCATTTGTGATTAAGGTTTGTGTTTTGATACACTGACAGTTAAAAAGATGAATGGATAAAAACACAAGTACTTACACTTGAATCGATATATATGCAAATCGAATATATTATGATTGGAACGTATCTGATGCTTAATATTGGGTTAAATTAATATTTATTTTAAAAATATTATCTAATCTGCACCTTACACCATATACCAGGTTATGACTCCAAAAATGATTAACTAAGCTTTTAAGGAAGAAGTAAATAATAAGAACTGTGGAACAAGAGTAGTGAAATTATTTAAAACATTTTAGAAGGAAGTTATTTTTAAATCACATTAAATTGAAAATAAAAATATGAAACGAAATAAAGTATATTCATATAGTTAAAATCAGTATTTTAAAAATATGTTATTTTCTTTTACGTTTATTCATTTTTGAGAGAGGGAGAGAGAGACAGAGCATGAATCGAAGAGGAGCAAAGAGAGAAGACACAGAATTCGAAGCAGGCTCCAGGCTCTGAGCTGTCAGCACAGAGTCTGACTCGGGGCTCTAGCCCACAAACTGTAAGACCATGACCTGAGGGGAAGTCAGATGCTTAACCAACTGAGCCACTCAGGCAACATTTAACACCAAATGTTAAAAATTTAAATATGGGAAAATATTGCAACTCATATCACTGACTATGGGATAATGTTTTTTTAAAAACAAACAAACTGATATTGGATAGAAAGAATACAATAACAAAACAGGAAAAAATGGATAAAATATTTTAAGAAACACTTCACATAATTTAAATGTAATTGATTCAAATATTAATATGAAAATTTAAAAAATACGGATTAAAAATTAAATATGGAAATTTTAAAAATACTGATTAAAGTAATTAAACCATTTGTCACCTCTCAGATTGGCAAAATTCATCCTTTTGAAAGACCTTCTTTTAAAGTGGATATGGAGAAGGTTCTGGTTTTGGAAGTGCAAATTATAAAGATATTGTGGAAAAAATTAAATATCTGTAACATGTACTAATACATTTCTTTTAGGTCATCAATTACACATTTGAGAAAACACACACCACATTCAAATATACTCATTCCTATATAATATACTTGTAAAAGTTAATCAATTGTGATTATTTTAAAATAGCAGAATTAGAAAGAGATGTCCTATACTAAGAGGAAGTTTTAAAATATACAGTATCCTATTGAACACTGAATAAGAAATAAAAAACCCCTTTACTTGACATCAAATATACTTCAAGATAGTTCATGATAAAATAAATATAACCAAGCATTAGTATAGTGTATATACTATTCTAGATATATCTTTGTAGGAGAGTACATTTCTTTTTTATTTCTATTTATTTTTTGCCTACTGTGCCTTCTATGTTTGCCTTCAGACAAAGTAAATTCAGACTATCAGATTAATACACATAATAATATATAAGAAACCATTTTAAAATGTTCACTTGTATAGGAAAGGAAAATAGCAGAGAGAGAAAAAATAACTAATTCTGATTTCTGAACACTTACCTTCTTATATAATTTTGCTTTGTGAAAACTCTTGTAATCATATGGAATAAATTAAATTATAACTGAGGAAAATTTTGGTGAAATGTACCTGGTGAATGGAAGAAGGTAATTTAGAAAGCCTTGGGTTTTGGAGTGCCTGCATGGCCCATTCGGTTGAGTGTCAGGCTATTGATCTCGGCTCAGGTCATGGTATCACAGTTTGTGAATTCAAATCCCACATCAGGCTCTGTGCTGATGGCATGCAACCTGCTTGGGATTCTGTCTCTCCTTCCCTCTGTCCCTCTCCCCTTGTGCTATCCCTCTCTCACTCATTGTCTTTCAAAAATAAACTTAAAAAAAAAAAGACTTGGGTTTCTTCTGTGCAGTCAGAGAATCTACCTTAGTAAAGTAACTACTTGAGAGGAAATCTGAAGGAAGAGCAGCACACATGAATGGCTGCAGGAAGGAGAGGAGAGTAATAAGCAATATGTACCACAGCCTGTGGGGAATCAAGTATGGTGAGTACATGGTGATAAGACAACCTAGTGTGGCTTTAACTGTAATAAGAAAAGGAAGGAAAAAGTTACAAAGGAACAACCATGTGGGGTGTCTAGTCAGGATTGGTGACTTAGTTTATTTTCAAAAAAAAAAAAAAAAGGACAAAGAAATTAACTGTTTTAAGCATAAAGGAGACGTGTTCTGAATGACATAATTATAAAAATAATATTCCTTGTGGTTGTGGCAAAAGGCTATGTTCTGTGAAGAAACCAACATTTGAGAAGGATAATGAGGTAACTAAATATGGATATTTATTTCTCAGATTCCAATATTGTCTATGGAGATGAAAATAGCAGTGATGCATTCAAAAACAATTTTATATCAAAAATAAGAAATGACAATGGATAGCTTTGAACAGGGTTGGGGTAGGGGAAACAGGGAAAGTTTAAGATGTCGAGTTACTAAATAATTTGAGTACACTACACAATACGCTTGAGGTTTTTTCCTCTGGTGGGATAATGCTGAGTTCTTTTTCTATATGAAAATGTCCACATTTCAAGTTTGTGTCACAAGGAAATAATGAGCAGATAGATATTTTACATGGAAATTTAGCACAATAGTATTTCTAAGGAACACATGAGTTCAAAGCTAATATTTAAATATAAATGATAACATTTGCTTCAGAAAATTTATACCAGAGAAAAAGGAACAAATAAATAAGATGTTTACAAATCCCTTTCTAAATCAGGAAGTTGATTAACTACTTATAAAAGATACTTTTAGATGCATGTCCATGACAGCAAAAATATGTGTAATTGTCAAGACTTAGAAAAAAAGTGTAAATAAATTTCCTCTTTATAAAATATTTCTTGTCTCATTTACATTCTGCAAAATTTCTTCAAATACTCTTAACATTTTGTAATAAAATACAGGCCAACAGACACATGAAAAGTTCAACATCAGTAACTATCAGTGAAATACAAGTCAAAACCATAATGAGATATTACAGTACACTTGTCAAAATGGCTAAAATAAAGAGGTTAGGAAATAAGAGTTGATGAGGATGTGGAAAAAAAAACTAGTATAATATTTGTAAAATGCAAATTTCTGCAGCAAGGGTAGAAAATACTGTGGCACTTCCTTAAGATCAAAAATAAAATTACCATGTGATCCAGTAATTCCACTGCTGGGCATTTACCCAAAGAAAATGAAAACACTGAATAAAAGAAATATATGACCCTTATGTTTACTGAAGTATTATTTACAATAACTAAAATATGGAAACAACCTAAGTGTTTATTCATGGATGAGTGGATAAAGATGTAGTACACACACACACACACACACACACACACACACACACACACTCAGTGGGATATCAGTCATGAAAAAGAATGATATCTTGCCATTTGCAACAATATACATGTACCTAAAGATTATAATGCTAAATTAGATAAGTCAAACAGAGAAAGAAACATAGAATATAATTTCACTCATTTATGGAATTTCAGAAACAATGCAAATGAAAAACAAACAAAGAAAAAGAGACAAAAACTGATAGAGAATAGTGCAGAGAACAAACTAGTAGGTTGCCAGAGTGGGAATGTGTGAAATAGGTAATGATTAATAGTATGCTTAACATGATGAACAGCAAGTAATGTATAGAATTGTTGAATCATTATGCTGTACACCTGAAACTCATATAACACTGTATGTTACACTAAGTATGCAATAGCTATTTTAATAGGGTTCAAACCAAAAGATAAAGTAAGAGAAATGTCTAAAACAGGTGACATCAATTTAATGATATAATTTTCAATAATTGCCATTTCTAAATGTGGCTGGGAACCCATTCTAAATTGCTTATTTTCACTGATTTCTCAAATATCCTGGATGCATCTGACCAATCTCTTTTGGGCTAGGAACTTCTTGAAAGCTTTCTTCACATCTTTGTTTCTCAGGGTGTATATAAGAGGATTTATCAATGGAGTGACGACACAGTAGAATACTGAGATCACTTTACCAATAGTCAAGTTGTACTTGGCTGGAGGGCGAACATAAGCAAAGATAATGGAGCCATAGTAGATGGTAACCCCAGTGAGGTGAGAGGTGCAAGTGGAGAAAGTTTTCTTCCAAGCCTCATGGGAAGACAGTCTCATTATTGTGACTATAATGTGTACATATGAGGACATAGTGAGAAGGAAAGAACTTAGAATCACAACAGAACTACATGTGTAGCTCAAGGCCTCCACCAAAAATGTATCCGAGCAGGAGAGTTTATAAATGGGGTCTGAATCACAAAAGAAATGGTTGATCTTCTGGGGCCCACAAAAGTTTAGGTGGGAGATGAGTATGGTAGATAAGAGAGGGGCAATGAAGCCCCCGATCCAAGATCCGGCTGAAAACTGCAGACACGCACGAATAGTCATCAGGAGGGAGTAATGGAGAGGGCTGCAGATGGCCAAGTACCGGTCATAGGCCATCACTGCCAACAGGATGCACTCTGTAGCTCCCATGGAGAAAAAGAAGTAGTACTGGATTATACAACCAGAAACAGAGATGGTAACAACCTGTGCGAGACAGGTGGCCAGAAGCTTAGGCACCGTGACTGTGGTGTACCAGACCTCTAGGAATGACAAATTTCCTAAGAAAATGTACATGGGTGTTTGGAGCGTGATATCCGTGAGAACAATGAAAATAATGAGGGTGTTTCCCACGAGGGAGAGCAGATACACAGTGAGAAATACCACAAACAAAGTGAGCCGCAGAGAGAGAACACCCGAAAACCCAAGAAAAATGAATTCTGTCACTGCTGCTTGGTTTTTTCCATCCATATCTCATCATCTCTGATCTGGAATAAGCCAACAAAGCCCAAAAGATGATATATGAGCAGGAATCAAAATGAACACACTTTTGTAGTCATTTATTTTATGATGATAATGAGCCATAGAGGTAATATAAATTAATGGCTAGAAAATACAATTGGCATGAATACAAAATTTTCCATGGATTAGCTCACTTGGTTTAGATAGAAAATGTCTATAGTAAATATTCCATTAGTCTACATTTTATAAGTGAAAAATCTAAGGGTGTAAATAGATTCCCCACAGTTGCACACCTTGAAGTGTTGGGGCAGGTTTTAGTCAAATTTCAAGGCAATAGATTAAATGTGGTTATGTAATTGTCCTACACTGAAGAATTTACAACTAGACATTGGAGGAAATCTTAAGACAATGAAGATCAGCTACCATTATATCACTGGGGAGGATGGGATGTCTCTAAGAATGGAGACATTTATTATGATTTAATCATTTATTATGATTTTATCTTAAAAATTCTTGATTTATTCCATTATTCGGGATTTGGTAGGAGATTTTGGTACATGAGTAAACTTTATCTCTGGAAAACAAAACAAATTAAACATTTATAAAGAAGATATATTGTTTTTAAATATTTTAAACTATCTTCAACTTTGGCTTGCTTATTTTTAGAAAAATCGTACCCATATATTTTCCACATTTGTGAGAAAAAGTCGAACAAATACATTTTAAATATCCATTTATCCATTAATCAACAGCGACGTTGTTTCTATATCTTGGTTATTGAGAACACAACATGAGGTATACTCAATTTGAAAATATTTACGTGTATAATACAGTATTTGTAACTATAGTTATGTTGTGTACTTACAAATATAAGAAAAAAAAGAGTCAGAGTTTTTTGTCTTAAAAAAGATTTCTAATGGGTGTATTTATGTATACATCTATTTTTGTGCCAAAATATCAAGATGATAAGTGTGAAATATAGCAGAAAAAAATAAAACCTTAGTAACATAATGAAAACATTTTTGTATATGTAAGTTATATATATTTTACTATTTTAAAAAATCTGGTATAAACTTAAAGACTTGATATTACCTATATAACAATGAAAGAAATGGAATCCATTATGAAGGCAATTGTGCCAGGAGTATGAATTACTGTTAAACATTTATGGAATGTTTGAACCATAAACTCTGTTAAAAATATGTATAGGTTTTATGTCATAGCATTAATGGCCATGTCGTGCACTATAGATATATAGTAGATATTTTCTCCAGGATATCCATTTTGTTTACTACTAGTTAGATACTGTTACATAGTCAAATCATGTTCCTATGATAAGGAGACTTCTTTTTTTTCCCATGACACCAACTTGTAGATATTAATCCCCTAAAAGTACTAACAGTTTTTTTTTTCCATTTTACTCTGAGTAACAAAAATTAAATTATACTTTTTAGAGTCCATACAATTAGTCAATACTATTTTGAAAAATATTATAATAGCAAATAAATAAAATGTATTATTTAAGAAAACTCTTTGGCTATGAGTTAGGAATAACTTTTTAAAATATATTTCATGATTTTGATTTTCTGATTCAACAAGAAAAATACTATCATTTATATTATTCATATATTTACAAGGGATCAGATATCATCTATATTGCAATTAAGAAAAATACATCGTATGTCTATATTTCTTCTAGAATTAACACAAATATTAAATATTTGAAAAAAATAGTAGAGCTTTGCAACAGAATCTAGTCAACAGCATTACAAAGAAAAAAATATATCTTTTCTTTTTCTAAATATAATACAACTAATTTTGCCTCTAAAAATAGAATTATAAATTATTTAATGGTATGCAAACCTACGTTGGAACTGGAAGTTAGTAAAAATTAGTTCTAAAGTAATTAATACTTTTATCCAATTAAAATAACATGTAAATATGAAAAATAATTTAAATATTTTAACGTATTTATTGTTTTTAATTTACAAGCTGTGTCCTTATCCTGTGTGCCAAATAAATACCAAAGCATAATGCATTTGAAAACAGATGAAAAATACCGTTATGTAATTCTATTATTCTCTAGACAAATGAGAAATAACATGAATCATATACCCTGAAATATACTCACTGTTTATGTTTCAGCATTGGAATGTTATTATTTAAATTTTCTTTAAACTTTCCATCTCAGTGAGGCTCTGTATTAGACCATACTATATTCAATTGAACTGTAAATGAAATAAGCTAAAAACTCTCTTTACTGGTATGTTTTGGCTGCCCCACATTATCTATTCTATACATGAACATTAAATTCCCTTGTGTATTTTTCTTCGGCTTTCCCCTGTAGCCAGGATCAAGGAAAGACATAATCTGAGATCCCTTTGTGAAAATTATTCCCATTCATCAGCTTCTGTCCTTGGAGATCTGCCTTCCAAATTGAGACATTCACAGATTCCATGAGGATCCTCCTTTGGTGACAGTCATTCTTCCATTGAGACTAAAGGAAGAACAAATAGAGTGTGGGAAGCATCATATATGTCTCACCTGAAATTGAAGTAATACCCCCCTAATTGTCGTTTTTAACTGTCGCTAACCATGATATTCGTCTTTCATTTATAATTGCAATCCCTCAATATTTCAGACACCACAAACATAGCCAGAAGATCGTATCTTAAGGATACAAAGTACACATTACATTAGGATTTAGAGTCTTCCATTCTGTAATACAGCTACAAAATACAACAACAAAAACAAAACAAAGAAATAAAAAACAAAAAAAACACTTGCATGGCATTCTATTTATAGGAAAAAACTGAACTAAAAAGCATTTCTCCGTACGTGTGTTGAAAACAATGCTGCCCAATGCAGTAGATACCAAGGTTGATCCATTTCGCAAGAATTTATGTATTAAAGAAATTGTAAACCAATGGCTACCATAGAAGAGGTGACGGTGCCAGAAGATATTTGAAAATATGTGAAGTCATTAGACACAACCAATGCTGCTCTCAGTTTTGTCCCTATAGCTTAGCTTTGTTTTTCAAATATTTTCATATATATAGAATTATAGAGTGTATATATATTTTTTTCTGTTAGACTTATTTCATCTGTCATGATGAGTTAGAGACTGATTCATAGTGTTAGATTTTTAAAAGTCTGTTTCTATTTATTTCTGAGTTGCATTCCATTGAATATGGAAGGAAAGGACACCATGTGCATGGAGAGAGGAAAGAAGTCCCCACACCAGGCACTCCAGGAACTGGGGATCTGAATTAGGAATGGCACTTACAAAATCCAAACAGAAGGACCTAACTTTGCAAGTTCTTGCAATCAGGAAGGCTTTACAACTGGAGCTTTAAAAAATCAGAGAGCTAAGTTCCAGGAGAGCCAGAAGGTTAGCAAAAATTCACCTTTCCCTTAAGGAGACAGCACAAAAATACATCCCTAGTGAGATACACCATAGAAGCATTAGTTTGAGAAACACCCACGGCATATAAGAGGAAGATCTATTAATTCAGAGCATGTGGAGAAGAGGCAGTTGTCTTTGGTAGACTTCTCCAAAAATAAAGAGCAGGAGGGTTCCATTCCTGTCCATGTGGGAGGGATAGCTGCAGGAACACACACAGCAAAAACACTCTCCACTTAGATTGCTAAGAGTGTATATATCCTCCATATTCTACTGCAGTCCTGCCTCCTCTGCCTCTGCAGGAATTATCTCAGGGGGCTGTGGGTCCCCTCCAGAAGTAGACTGATGTTCACCTGGTTGGCATAGTGCACCTTGCCCCCATGTTTTCCTGAGGACCTATCTGCTTCAACACTTCCTTGGCAGGATTTTATCCAAATTGGCACCACAAGCTTTGCAGTGTGTAAGCAGTCCTCACAGGGTCAGCACCACCCCAAACTGATCCCCTGGCCTGGGAATAGGGAAAGAAAACTACACACATTAGTTAAACTGTATCCGGTAGTGGGCTAGGGGAGACCTCTTCTCTAATTGGAGGCCCCACCCAAAAATGAAAGCTTCTCAAGGGACAACACAAGGGCCCTGTAGTTCAGTGCTGGTGCAGGTCTGGAAAATGCCTGTTCTGACTAACTCAAGCCCAAGGTGGACCAGACTGAGTCAATAATAACACAGGAACTGAACTCTTCCCATAAAAGACAATGAGAACCAGTACAGATGACTGGACTAAAGGCAATTGCGGATCAATCACAACATTAGGTGCATACAACGCATATAGAAGACATCACAAAAACGCCAGTTTCCAGAGAATAGAGGACATTACATTACACTACACTACAAGACCTGCTCTTCATAACGCTACTATTTTTGTTGTTGTTGTTCTGTTTTGATTTATTTACCCCCTCTATGGAAGTTTTTATTTTTTATTTTTTAATATAATTTATTGTCAAGTTGGTTTCCATACAACACCCAGCGCTCATCCCAGCAAGTACCCTCCTCAATGCCCATCAACCACTTTCCCCTCTCCCACACCCCCCATCAACCCTCAGTTTGTTCTTAGTATTCAAGAGTCTGTTATGGTTTGCCTCCCTCCCTCTCTGTAACTTTTTTTCCCTTCCCCTCTAAAGTCTTCTGTAAAGTTTCTCAAATTCTACATAAGAGTGAAAACATATGGTATCTGTCTTTCTCTGCCTGACTTATTTCACTTAGGATAACACCCTCCAGTTTCATCCATGTTGCTACAAATGGCCACATTTCATTCTCTCTCATTGCACATAGTATTTCATTGTATGTATAAACCACATCTTCTTTATCTATTTATCAGTTGATGGACATTTAATCTCTTTCCATGATTTGGCTATTGTTGAAAGTGCTGCTGTAAACACTAGGTTGCGTGTATCCCTATGCATCAGCACTCCTGTATCCTTTGGATACATTCCCAGCAGTGCTATTTCTGGGTCATAGGGTAGTTTTATTTCTGATTTTTTGAGGAATCTCCACACTGTTATCCAGAGTGCCTGCATCAGTTTGCATTCCCACCAATCCTCGCCAGCATCTATAGTTTCCTGATTCGTTCATCTTGGGCACTCTAACTGGTGTGAGGTGGTATTTCAGTGTGGTTTTGACTTGTATTTCCCTGATGATGACTGACGTTGAGTATCATTTCATGTATCTCTTGGCTATCTGGAGGTCTTCTTTGGAAAAGTGTCTATTCATATCTTCTGCCCATTTCTTTACTGGACTATTTGTTTTTCGGGTGTGGATTTTGGTGAGTTCTTTATAAATTTTGGATACTAGCCCTTTATATGATATGTTGTTTGCAACTATCTTTTCCCATTCCGTCAGTTGCCTATTAGGTTTGTTGATTATTTCCTTTGCGTTACAGAAGATTTTTATTTTGATGAAGTCCCTATAGTTCATTTTTGCTTTTGATTCCCTTGCCTTTGGAAATGTGTCAAGTAAGAAATTACTGTGGCTGAAGTCAAAAAGGTTGTTTCCTGCTGTCTCCTCTAGGGATTTGAGGGTTTCCTGTCTCACATTTAGTTTTGAGTTTATGTTTGTGTATGGTGTAAGAAAGTGGTGTAATTTCATTCTTCTGCAAGTTTCTGTCCAGTTCTCTCAGCAACATTTGTTAAGCAGGTTGTCTTTTTCCAATGGATACTCTTTCCCGCTTTGTCAAAGATTAGTTGGCATACGCTTGTGGGTCCAATTATGGGTTCTCTCTTCTATTCCATTGGTCCATGTGTCTGTTTTTGTGCCAGTACAATACTATCCTCATGGCTACTGCTTTGTAGTAGAGGCTAAAGTCTGGGATTCTTTTGCCTCTCATTTTGGTTTTCTTATTCAATATTACTATAGGTATTTGGGGTCTTTTGTGGTTCCATACAAATTTTAGGATTGTTTGCTGTAGCTTTGAGAAGAATGTTGGTGCAATTTTGATTGAGATTGCATTTAATGTGTAGATTACTTTGGCTAGTATTGCCATTTTAACAATATTCATTCTTCCAATCCCTGATCATGGGGTGTTTTTCCATTTCCTTGTGTCTTCTTCAATTTCCTTCATAAGATTTTCTATAGTTTTCAGCATAGAGATCTATTACATCTTTGGTTAGGTTTATTCCTAGGTATTTTATGGGTTTTGGTGCAATTTATTTCTCTTTCTGTTGCTGTCTCTTTCTGTTGCTTCATTATTGGTGTGTAAAATTTCAACCGATTTCTGTACACCGATTTTGTACCCTGCGACTTTGTTGAATTCATGGATCAGTTCTAGGAGTCTTTTGGTGGAGTCTTTTGGGTTTTCCGTGTATAGTGTCGTGTTGTCTGCAAAAAGTGAAAGTTTGACTTCATCCTTACCAATTCTAATGCCTTTTATTTCGTTTTGTTGTCTGATTGCTGATGCTAGGACCTCCAACATTATGTTAAATAACAGTGGTGAGAGTAGATCTGCCTGTCGTGTTCCTGACCTTAGGGAGAAGGCTTTAGGTTTTTCCCCATTGAGGATGATACTAGATGTGAGCTTTTCATAAGTGGCTTTTATGATGTTTAAGTATGTTCCTTCTATTCCAACTTTCTCAAGGTATTTATTAAGAAAGGATGCTGTATTTTGTCAAATGCTTTTTCTGCATCTATTGATAGGATCATATGGTTTTTATCTCTTCTTTATTAATGTGATGCATCACATTGATTGATTGATTGCGAATATTGAGCCAGCCCTGCAGCTGAGGAATGAATCCCACGTGATCATGGTGAATAATTCTTTTTCTATGCTGTTGAATTCAATGTATAGTATCTGGTTGAGAACTTTTGCATCCCTATTCATCAGGGATATTGACCTCTAGTTCTCTTCTTTGCTGGGTCTCTGTCTGGTTTGGGAATCAAAGTGATGCAGGCTTCCTAGAATGAGTCCGGAAGTTTACATCCATTTCAAGTTTTTGGAACAGCTTGAGAAGGTTAGGTATTAACTCTGTTTTAAATGTCTGGTAGAATTCCCCAGGGAAGTCATCTGGCTAAGGACTCTTATTTGTTTGGAGATTCCATTTTTTCATTAGTTATGTATCTGTTCAAATTTTCTCTTTCTTCCCGTTTGAGTTTTAGTAGTGTGTAGGTGTTTAAGAATTTATCAATTTCTTCCAGTTTGTCCAGCTCGATGGCATATAATTTTTCATATTATTCTCTGACAATTGCTTCTATTTCTGAAGTATTGTTTATAATTACTCCCTTCTCGTTCATGATTTTATCTATTTGGGTTTTCTCTCTTTTCTTTTTGAGAAGCCTGGCTAGAGGTTTATCAATTTTGTTTATTTTTTCAAACAACTACTTCTTGGTTTCATTGATCTGTTCTACTGTTCTTTTTGAATTCTATATTGTTTATTTCTGCCCTGATTTTTATTATTTCTCTTCTTCTGCTGGGTTTGGAGTATCTTTGCTGTTTTGCCTCTAGTTCCTTTAGGTGTGCTGTTAGACTTCGTATTTGGGATTTTTCTTGTTTCTTGACTTGGGCCTAGATTGCAATGTATTTTCCTCTTAAGACTGCCTTTGCTGCATCCCAAAGGGGTTGGATTGTTGTATTTTCATTTTAATTTGTTTCCATATATATTTTTAAAATTTCTTCTCTACTTGCCTGGTTGACACAATCATTCTTTAGTAGGATGTTCTTTAACCTCCATGCTTTGGAGGGTTTCCAGATTTTTTCCTGTGGTTTATTTCAAGTTTCATAGCATTGTGATCTGAAAGTGTGCATGGTATGATCTCAATTCTTTTATGTTTATTGAGGGCTGCTTTGTGACCCAGTATGTGATATATCTTAGAGAATGTATCATGTGCACTTGAGAATAAACTGGATTCCACTGCTTTGGTATATAGAGTTCTAAACATATCTGCCAAGTCATCTGGTCCAATGTGTTGATCAGGACCATTGTTTCTTTAGTGATTATCTGTCTAGTTGATCTGTCCATTGCTGTAATTGGAGTATAAAATTCCCTGCAATTAGCACTTTCTTATTAATAAGATTGCTAACTTTTATGATTAACTGTTTTATATACTTGAGGGCTCCTGAATTCAGTGCATAGACATTTACAATTGTTAGCTCTTCCTGATGGATTATTATAAAATGATTATTATATAATGCCCTTCTTCATCTCTTGTTACAGGCTTTATCTTAAAGTCTAGTTTGTCTAATAGAAGTATGGCTACTCCAGCTCTCTTTTGACTTCCAGTAGCATAGTAGGTATTTCTCCATCCCCTCACTTTCAATACGAAGATGTCCCCAGGTCTAAAATGAGTGTCTCATAGATAGCAAATAGATGGGTCTTGTTTTGTTTTTTAATCCATTCTGATACCCTATGTGTTTTGATTGAGTAGTTAGTCCATTTACACTCATTGTTATTCTTGAGAAATATGGATTTAGATTCATTGTGTTATCTGCATTTTTCATGCTTGTAGCAATGTATCTGGAACTTTGTGTTCCTTGTAACACTTCCTTCATTGAGTTCCCTTCTGCATCTTTTGTAGGGCTGGTTTATTGGTGATGAATTCCTTCAGTTTTTGTTTGTTTGGGAAATCTTTATCTCTCCTTCCATTCTGAATGCCAGGCTGGCTCAATAAAGGATTCTTGGCTGCATATTTTTGCTGTTCATCACAGTGAAGATTTCCTGTCATTCCTTTCTGGCTTGCCAAGTTTCAGTAGATAGGTCTGCTACTACCCTTATGTGTCTACCTTTATATGTGAAGGTCCATTTATCCCTAGCTGCTTTCAGAGTTCTCTCTTTATCCTAGTATTTTGCCAGTTTCACTATGATACGTCATGCAGAAGATCGATTCAAGTTACGTCTGAGGAGAATTCTTTGTGCCTCTTGCATTTCTATGTCTGTTTCCTTCCCCAGATTGGGGAAGTTCCCAGCTATGATTTGTTCAAGTACCCCTTTAGCTCCTCTCTCTCTCTTCTTCTTCTTCTGGAATTCCTATGATATGGATGTTGGTCCATTTGATTGTATCACTCAGTTCTTGAATTCTCCTTTCGTGCTCTTGGATCAGATTATCTTTCTTTTTCTCAGCTTCCTCTTTTTCCATAATTTTATCTTCTCATTCACCTATTCTCTCTTCTGCCTTTTAACTCGTGCTGTGGCCGCCTTCATTTTATTTTACACCTCATTTATAGTGTATTTTTAATTCATCATGACTATTTGTAAGGTTCATTTCTGCAGCAAAGGAGTCTCTGTTGTCATCTATGCTTTTTTCAAGCCCAGAGATTATTTTTATGAGTGTTATTCTAAACTCTTGTTCATTTATGTTGCTTATATCTGTTTTAATCAATTCTTTAGCTGTCACTACTTCTTGGAATTTCTTTTAGGAGAATTTTTCCATTTCATTGGCTACTTTTCTGCCCCTTATAAGTTTTAAAAACTTGTTATGTGCTCTTCCATATGAGTACTGCTATATTAAAAGGGGCTCATACACTGCCCAGGGCCTGGCCTTCCAGTAGGTGTTGTTTGGAGAGTATTACTTGATGTCTGTTGTTGTGATTTTGGTTATCCTCCACCAGGTATGCCTCGGTTTGTTCCTTGAGGTAGCCGTGGAATGGAAAACTGACAGACAAACAATCAGGAAACAAAAACACGCAAATTCACCAATAAATAAAACAAGCAAGCAAAGAGACCAAAACAAAAAATAAAACAAACAAACAAACAAAAAAACAAAAAAACAAATGACACTCTGTAAGCATAAAACCAGAAATACCAGCTACAAGTAAAGAATAGTGTGTGGGTGGTGCTTACGGAAGAGCATAGACAAAAAGAGAGATGACAGGTGCGGGGAGAAAGAGAAAATTAGCTTTGACCAGGTAGAGAACTAAAAAGCATAATCCAAGGAGAGATAAATGAGAATAAGGAAGGAGGTGAGGAAAAAGAAATGAAGATCAAGTTACCCAGAGGAACTATCTGGGCTGATTATTCCAGAGAGAGAGACAAGAAAGTAAAGAAGGAGGTGCAGAACTGTATCAAGAGAATGGATTAAATATGTCTGTTTCAGCAAACTAATACCCAAAGGAACCACCCTAGAGGAGGGGAGAGATAAGAATGAGAAAAGGAAGAATATATCTAAATAACTAGAATTGACCTGAAGTCAATTCAGGAGGTGCCTCAGTGTTTGCTTCACAGCATCTATCCAGTGCCAGTAGATAAGTGGCTCTCCAGAGAGAGTGGGTGTGGTTGGTTTAGGCAGGTCCCTCCTCCACGGTGGGCCCTGAGGACCGATCATTGAGGTCCCACCTTGGTGGTTATGGGGAGAAAAATAGCGACCCCCCCAGTCCCTTCTTCATGGAACAGGTGCCCCAAATCACCTCCCTGTCTCCGTCCTCACTCTGCCGGGGGCACAGACACAGTGGGCTTTCTTGTTCTGCGGTCTCCAGTGTCCCATGCTTAGCTGAGTTTTAAACTAGCAACGACTGCTACACCCGGTTTCTCCTGATGTAGATTGCACCCCTGATGTAGCACTGAGTTCAGAGGTGATTCCTCTCCTCTGCTGATAAGTGAATGGGGCAACTGGCCCAGTCCAAAGAAAGCCTTGTAGCTAGAAATGGGGTTTCTCTTTGAAAGCCCTGCGGTTAGAGACTGGATGTTAGGCTCCCTCTCTGCCCTGGTCCAAGGTTGTTCTCTTGTCCAGATACAATCCTATGCTGTAGGGCCCAGCCCAGCTACTCATTCTCTTCCCTTCGTCTCTCCACAGAAGAGACTCCCTCCCCTTCGTTCCTCCACAGTCCATTTTATCTCCCCCAGTTTGTACTGATGCACTTATGGGACTACCTGGTTTTCCTCCTTTCTTCCTTGTATATTCCGTCTCCTTTCCTCCCCAGATTCTTGGGGTTGAGAGTCCGTTGGCTTCAGTCCTTCTTTGTTTGAGATATTTGGGAAGAACAGGTCCCCTTATTTCTCCACCATGTTGGCCACCTCTCCAATGCTACTATTTTTTAGAGCAAGAGACATAGCTAAATTCCTTAACACATAGATACTCCACAGAAATTTAAACAAATTGTAGAGACAGAGAAATATCTCCCAAATGAAAGAAAAATGACAAAAATCACAGTAATAGAATGAAATAAAACAGAGATAAAGAATATGTCTTATAAAGAATTTAAAGTACTGGCCACAAAGATACACGACTTGGGAAAACAGTGGAGGACTTATGTAAAATACTCTTCAAAGATATAGGAAAAATATCAAAGAATCAATCAGAGATGAAGAATAGAATAACTTAAATTAATAATACATTAGAGGGAATAAAAGTATACTACAGAGAAAAAAAGAATGTCAGTGACCTGGAGAACAGAATAATGGAAAACAATCAAGCTGAACAGTCAAAAGAAAAAAGAATAGTAAAAAATGAAAAGTCATTAAGGGCACTCAGTGACACCAACAAAAGTAATGACTGTCTTATTGTAGGGATTCCAGGAGTAAAAGAGAGAGAGAAAGCAGCAGAAAAATGTATGTGAAAAAATAATCTCTAAAATCTTCCCAAATCTGGGGAAGGAAACAAACATCTAGATTTAGGAGGCACAGAGACCACCTCCTTAACAAAATCAACCAAAGGAGGTACCGTCCAAGAGAAATAATTATTAAAATTGCAAAAAGTAGCGACAAAGAGAGAATTTTAAAGCAGCAGGAGAAAAAGAAAACAATAACCCCATTAAGCAATCAGCGGACTTTTCAGTAGAAACTTTGCAGGCCAGAAGAGATCGGCAAGATATATTCAAAGTATTGACAGAAAACAAAACAAAACAAAAAACAAACAAACAAAAGCATGCAACCAAGAATAGTCTAACCAGCAAGGCTATAATTCAGAATAGAAGGAGATATAGAGTTTCTCAGAAAAACAAAAAGTAAAGGAATTAAGCACCAGCCTTACAATGAATATTAATAGGGATTCTTGGGTAAAGGAAACAAAACATAAGCCTAAATAAGAAAAGTAAGAAACACAAAAACAGTAAATTTAAGTATATTTTAATATTAGTTTTAAAATATCAAAAAATAAAATATTATAAAGCACGACACCGTATAACTAAACCATGGTGAGAAAGTTGTAAAAAACTTAATTTATAGAATGTGTTGAAACTTTAAGTGACTGTCAACTTAAAACTTTTTTAAATGTTTTTTTATTTTTGAGAGAGAGAGACAGAGCATGAGTGTGGTAGGGGCAGAAACAGAGGGAAACACAGAATCTGAAGCAGTCTCTGGGCCCTGAGTGTCAGCACAGAACTTGATGCGGAGCTTAAACCCACAAATTGCAAAATCGTTAGCTGAGCTGAAGTCAGACACTTAACAAACTGAGCCACCTAGGCCCCCCAAAGTGACCATCAACTTAAAATAGACTGCTATATGCATCAGATTTTATATATCTACATAATGGTTACTACAAATTAGAAACCAGTTATAGAGATGCAGAAAATATAGAGAAAGCAATGAAAGTATATCACTAAAGAAAACGAGTTAACTGTGATAGAAGAGAATAAAATAGAAAGGAAAAGAGAAAATCTATAAAAATAACCATAAAACAAGCAACAGAATTGGAAAATGAACATTTCTATCAATAATTACTTTCTATGTAAATGGACTAAATGTTCAATTGAAAGGGTGTCACATATGGTGACAAAATGGATCGATAAGCAAGACCCTTCTATACACTGCCTACTAGAGACTCATTTCAGACCTGAAATACATGCATATTAAAAATGAATGAGTGGAAAAGAATTTATCATGAAAATTGATGTGAAAAGAAAGTAAAAACAAAAATACTTAGAAAAAAATCTTTAAAACAAAATTTATGAAAAAGAGTTAAGAATGACAATACATAATTAATTACAAAGGGGACAATCTAAAAAGATAGAACAAATTTAAATATTTATACACCAAGCAAGAGTGAATCCAAATACAAAGAGCAGCTCATAATAAATGTAAAGGAAACAATTGAAACTAATAAAATAATGTTAGGGGACTTTAACACAACAACACACACAGTAATGGATAGATCATCCAAATGTAAAATCAACAAGGAATCAGTCTTTACATGACATATTGTAATAGTGGATTAAACAGATATTCAGACAATTCCATCCTAAAAGAGTAGAATTCACATTCTTTTCAATTGCACATGGAACATACTTAAGAATTGATTACATATTGGGGCATCTGTGTGGCTCAGTTGGTTAAGCCTTTAACTTTGACTCAAGTCATGATCTCATGGTTCAGACGTTTCAGCCCTGCTTTGGGATCTGTGCTGACAGCTCAAAGCCTGGAGCCTGCTTTATATTCTGTGTCTCCCTCTGTCTCTTCCCCTACCCCGCTTGTTTTCTCTCTCTCTCTCTCAAAAAAAAAAAAAAAAAAAAAAAAGAAGATTACCAATCATGTAACAAAACAAATTTCAACAAGTTCAAAAAGATTGAAGTCATACCATGCATCTTTTCTGACCACAATGCTATGAAACTAAAAATCAACCTCTAGAAAAAAGATGAAAAGAACACAAATACATGGAGGTTGAAAAGCATGCAGCTAAACAATGAATGGGCAACCGGGAAATGAAAAAGGAAATCACAAAATACATAGAGACAAATTAAAATGAAAACAAAATGGTCCAAAATCTTAGGGATGCAGCAAAAGCTTTCCTAAGAAGAAAGTTTATAGAAATATAGGGTTGCATCAAGAAGGAAATCAAATCTCAAGTAAATAACCTTGCCTTACACCTAAAAGAGCTAGAAAAAGAGAAACAAACAAAACCCAAAACCAGTAGAAGGAAGGAAATAATAAAGATAACAGTAGAAATAAATGGAATAGAAACTTAAAAAAATAGAACAGATCAATGAAATCTTTGATTTCAAAAGATTAAAAGTATTGATAAGCCTTTAGCTAAATTATCAAAAGTTAAGAAAAAGAGAGAGAGAACTCAAACAGAATAATAAGTGACAGAGGAAAAAAATAACAACACAACAGTAATACAAAGATTATAAGATAATACTTAAAAATATACAAAAAATAGGACAACCTAGACGAAATGGATACCTTCAAGTAACCTATAACCTTTCGAGCCTGAATCAGAAAGAAATAGAAAATGAACAGACTGATTACCAACAATGAAATCCAATTCGCAATAAAAAAAAAAAACTTCCAAAAAATTAAAATCCAGGACCAGACGGCTTCACAGGTGGCTTCTACCAAACATTTAAAGATGAGTTAATACCTATTTATTTCCAACTATTGCAACAAATAGAAGAGGAAGGAAAGCTTTCAAATCTATTCTGTGAAGACAGAATGGATACCAAAACCAGATAAGGACACTACAAATAAAAAGTATAGGCCAATATCTCTGATGAACATACGTGCAAAATTCTCAATTGAGCTAAGAAGGCAGCATATCAGGAAGACCCTAGGCTCATCTCCTCCTTTGAACATAACTAGATAACTATGAAATCATTTCAAATACCCCATAAATCCACCTGAAGACTGATAGAACAAACACCACACCTAAAGGGAGAGAAGAGGCCACATTGAAGAAGGTAGAAATTATGGAGATGTGGTTTGGGGGAGAAACTGATCTTGGGTGCTACAGAGAAACAGAGATGTCTTGTTTGCAGAGAAAGTCTAGAGAGAGAGAGAGGAGCACACAGGGGAATCCAAAGGGAGACACTTTCCCAAAGGTATGGGTTGAGAAAATGAGAGGGGGTGATTTTTGTGAGTTCTTGAAACCAGACTTAAAGACTGCAGTTTTAAAGATCTACATCTTGGCTGGGAAAGAGCCCTGAGGACATTGCCCTGCTCCTGGAGAGAAGGTGAGAAAACTACACTACACACCACATGGGAGCAGAAGGTGTGGAAACTCCAATCTGAAAAGCCTCTGGAATATAAAGGGGAAAAATTATTCGTTAGTGTTGGAGTGCATCTCTGAGGTGTAGCGATCACAGATATGCTTCTCCAGGGAAAAAGGAACTGGCTAATGGACTTACACTCCCCGACTCCTCAGAGTGAACACAGAGCCACCTGCAGAAGATGGCTCAGCCTGGGCACTGGTTGTCTAACTTACTTATACCACGTCCCTCCTTAGGCAGGTTACACCTTTGCCATCTGGTGCAACTGTCCTTCTTACTGAAGTTTGCCTCAATCCTACCTACTTAGACCCGTGTCCAGAAGATTTGCACAGGTCCCTGTCTATACCATACCCATAAAGCCTGTGTTTTTGTTTTGTTTTGTTTTTTCTTGTTTTTTTTTTTTAATGTTTATTTATTTTTGAGAGACAGAGACAGAGTGTGAGTGAGGGAGGGACAGAGAGAGAGAGAGGGAGACACAGAATCTGAAACAGGCTTCAGGCTCTGAGCTGTCGGCAAAGAGCCCAACATGGGGCTTGAACTCGGGAACAGCAAGATCATGACCTAGGCCAAAGTTGGATGCTTAACTGACTAAGCCACCCAAGATCCCTGAACCTGGAGCTTTAAAAATCAGTAGGCTTGGCTGTTATAGATACTGGAGGACACTCTGTTGCCTCTGGAGAAAAGGCAGGCAAACAATGGGGAGATAGTATGGGAATAGCAATTTGAGAAACTCCTGAGACACACAGTGGGGAGATTATTTCCTCTTCACTGTGTGCTTCATGGAGAGACTGTGTGCACAGAGGCACCTCTCCAGGGACAAAGGAACCAGCTGTTGGCTTTTCCCTCCCCAACTACTCAGCATAAATACAGAGCTGCCTCCAGTAAACAGCACAGTGTCAACACTCGCTGCCTAGCTTGCTTACAAAAATTTCACATCCTGCACTCTGGCAGAACCTCCCTTCTCAGTCAAGCTTGTCTCAGTCCCAGTGTGGTGGACCCCTTCCCCAGAAGACCAGCCCAAACACTTGTCCAACACATATTAACCAATCATAGAGTTCTGCAGGTCTTCAGTTGTACTGGGATTATTATTGGAGATCACCTAACAAGCCAACCAGAGCACACCTATTTAAAAACTCACCACACTCTGACCAAGGGCCAAACACTGCTCCTCAGAGGAAAAGAGAGCCTCTGCAGACGAATGGCCTGAAAGATAGAGCAGTCAAAACACAAAAGGAGAATACATACAAGGCACAAAAGAGACACCCCGGCAGCACCAGACCCTGGATACTACATGACCTCTTCTTTATAAAGCTACTACTCATAGGAGCAAGAAACATGCTTGGCTTTTTTAACACAAGAGAAAGCAGAGACTTAGATAAAATTCTAAGATGGAGTAATGTATCCCAAATGAATGAACTTAATAAGGTCATGGCCAGATGTAAGTGACACAGATATAAGTAACATGCCTGATGGATAATTTAACGAAACAATTATAAGGATACTTGCTAGGGTTAATAAAAGAAACTAAGACTTCAGGGAGGCCTTTACCACAGTCATAAAAGAGATTAAAAAGTCTGTCAAAAATTTAAAAAATGCAATAACTGAGTTTCAAAACATATTCGATGCAATGAACACAAGGATGAAAGAAACAGACGAATGAATAAGTGGTATATAAGATAAAATAATGGAAAAAAAATAATGAAGCTGAACTTAAGAAAATCAGGGACTACATATAATGTAATAATATTCGTATTATAAGAGTCTCAACAGAGGGAGAGAGAAAAGGGGGCATAAAATTTATTTGAGGAAATAATTGCTGAAAGATTCCCTAATCTGGGGGGAAAAAAAAGAGATGCCTAGATCCAGGGGAACAGAGAACTCCCATGAACATCAACAAAAGCAAGCCAACACCAAGACCTGTTGTAATTAAATTTGCAGAATGTAGTGATAAAAAATTCAAGTAGCAGGTCAAAAGTATTTCCTAACTTACAAGGGAATATCCATAATGCTAGCTGCATTTGCATTTCTCTCAACAGAAATTTGGCAAATCATAAGGTAGTAAGCATGATATATTGAGTGTGTGTGCTGAAAAATGGGAGTGTGTGTGAATGGGAAAAATAAACAACCAAGAAAACTCTATCCAGCAAGGCTTTCATTACAATAGGAGAGAAAAAGTTTCTCAAACAAAACTAAGGGAGTTTGTACTACTAGACAAGTACTGAAAGAAATATTAAAGAGGACTCTTTGAGTGGAAAAGAAAGGCCGAAAGTGAAAAAGACAAGAAATTAACAGAGAGGGGCTCCTGGGTGGCTCAGTCGGTTGAGCTTCCGACTTGGGCTCAGGTCATGGCTCACAGTTCATGAGTTCAAGACCCACATCGGGCTCTGAGCTAAAGAACAGCTCAGAGCCTGGAGCCTGTTTCAGATTCTGTATCTCCCTGTCTCTCTCCCCCTCCCCTGCTCATGCTCTGTCTCTCTGTCTCTCAAAAATAAATAAACGTTAAAAAAAAAAAAAGAAAAGAAAAGAACAGAGAAAATCTCTAGAAATAATGACAAAACAAGTAATAAATTGGGACTAAATATGACCAACAGAGAAATGGAAAGATGCTCAACATCACTCATCATCAGGGAGATACAAATCAAAACCTCCATTAAATCTCACCTTACACCTGTCAGAATGACTACAATTAACAACGCAGGAACAACAGGTGTTGGTGAGGATGAGGGTAAAGGGAACACTCAAACAGTGTGGACATTCCTCAAAGAGTTAATACCAGAACTATCCTCTGATCCAGGAATTGTACTATTAAGTATTTACCTAAAGGATAGAAAAACAATATCTCAAAGGGACACATGCACCCTAATACTTATAAGAAGCATTATCAACAATAGGCAAATAATGGAAACAGACCAACCATCCATTGACTGATGAATGGATAATACATAATTATATATATAATCCAGCCATGAAAAGAATGAAATTTTGCCATTTGCAGTGATGTGGATGGAGCTACAGAGAATTATTCTAAGTGAAATAAGTCAGGCAGAGAAAGACAAACACCCTATAATTTCACTCATGTGTGGAATTTAAGAAACAAGTGAACATAGTGTGGGGGGAAAGAACTATATTGAACAGTTACCAGATGGGAGACAGGTGGGAGATAGGTTACATAGGTGACGGGGATTAAAGAGGGCACTTGTGATGAGCACCAGGTGTTGAATTACTAAATTCTACACCTAAAACTAATATCACACTCTATTTTAACTATTTATAATTTAAATAAAATTTGAAAAAAGAAAAATACAATGTTTTGAAACTGAATCCAATAATATTTCAAAAAAAAAATCATTCACCACAGTCAAGTGGGACTTTTTCTTCAGATGCAAGTGTATTTCAATATTCACACATCAAACAACGCTCTACGTAATGTCAAAATTTAAGTATAGAAACCATATGATTATTTCAATAGATGTAGAAAAATCATTTGATAAAGTAAAACATCTATTCATGATGAAAACTCTCAACAGAGGAGGTTTAGAGGGAACATACATAAGTATTATAAAGGTAATGTATGAAAACCTGAGATGTAGTATCATACTAAATGGTATGATGCTAAGACCTCACTAAAAACCACTAGAATTGATAAATAAAGTCAGTAAAATCACCAGATATAAAATTAATTTACACAAATATGTTGTATTTCTATAAAAATGTTGTAGTAATAGAAAGATATATTATGATAACAATCTCATTTATAATTGCAACAAAAATATTACAATACCTATGAGTTAAATATATCCAATGGGGTAGAATAATTGTACTCTGTCAACAATAAAACATTGATGAACAAATTGAAGATGACCAAAACGAATGGTAAGATATTCCATGCTCATGGATTGGAAAAGCACATATTGTTAAAATGTCTACACTACTACAAGCAAACTACAGATTTAATGTATATCCTATCAAAATACCAACAACATTTTCCACAGTCCTTGAACAAATAACCCTAAAATATGTATGGATACACAAAAATATCTTAAATAGTCAAAACAGTCTTGAGAAAAAGAACAAAATTGGAAGTATCACAATCTCAGATTTCAAGATATACTACAAAGCTATAGCAATCAAAACAGTATGGTTGTGGTACTAAAGTAGGTACAAATATCAATAGGAAAATAGAACCCACAAGTAAACCCAAGATTATATGGCCCATTAATCTTCAACAAAGAGGAATGAATATCCAATAGAAAAAAGACAGTCTCTTCAACAAGAGATAAAAGACAGTCTTTTCAACAAATAGTGTTTAAAGAAATGGCAGATGCAAGCCAAACAAAAGAAGAAAACAAACAAAACTTGACCACTTCCTTACACCATACTAAAAAGTAAATACAAGATGGATTAAATAACTAAACGTGAAACCCAAAACCATAAAAATCCTATAAAAAAGCAAAGGCAGTAATTTCCCTGATTATCAGCCATAGTAATATTTTTCCTGATCCATCTCCTGAGTCAAGAGAAACAAAATCCAAAAAGTATTGTGACGACAACAACAGCAACAACAACAAGTTTAACACAGAATAGGAAATGATCAACAAAGATAAAAACAACCCAATGAGTGGGAGAATATATTTGTAAATGATATATCTGATAAGGTGTGAGTATTCAAAATATATGAAGAACTAATACAACTCAACACCAGAAACACAGATAATCCAATTTAAAAAATGGGCAGAACACATGAACAGCAATTTTTCAAAAAAAAAAAAAAAACAAAAAACGTCTAACAAATGGTCAACTGATAAATGAAAAGATGCTTAAAATCACTTACCATCAAGGATATGAAATCAAAACCACAATGAGATATTACCTTACAGAGGTCAGAATGGCTAAACTGAAAAGCAAAATAATGAACAAGTGTTGGCAAGGATGTAGAGAATAAAGAACACTCATGCTCTTGCAATTTGTTGAGAATGCAATTTGGTGCAGGCACTATGGACAAAAGTATAGAATTTCTTCAAAAACTTAAAAATGGAATTACCATATGATCCAGTAATTCCACTGGGCATTTACCTAAAGAGTATAGAAACACTAATTTAAAAAGATATATACATTATTGTGTTTATTTCATCATTATTTACAGTAGCCAAATTATGGAAGCAGCTCATCTCCATTGATAGATGAATGGATAAAGTAGATGTCATATATTCACACAATGGGATCTTATTCAACCAAAGAAATATTGAAGTTATGCCATTTCAAAAACATGAATGGATCTACAGTGTATCATGATAAATAAAATAAGTCAGATAAATACAAATACCATATGATTTCCGTTATATGTGGAATATAAGAAACTAAACAAATGCACAAAGACAAAATAGAGATAAAACAAGCAAAGAAAAGGAAACATAAATATAGTTACCAAATTGAATGTAACCGGGGGAGATGGGTATGGAATTGATGAAATGTGTGAAGGAGTGTAAGAATATACTTATTGTAACGAAAACTCAGTAATGTATAATGATGTCAAATCACTATATTTTACACCTGAAACTAATATAATATTGTGTTTTAATTAATGAAATTAAAATAAAAACTTAGGCCAAAAAAATTCAATAGAAGCATGCATAGATAAAATAAAAGTTCCCCTTTGTGTATGTTTTTATAAGATTCGTGGGCACATATAATTTCTTAAGCATATTTTACTAAATATGTGAACAGGAAATTACTGTAAACTTACACTAGTCATTCTAAATTATAGAACAAAAATTTAGCCTTTGAAACAAATTCATGGATTTCGACATTTTAACAAGGTCGATAGAAATAGGAAAGGTAAATTTACAGGCCAGTATATTCATTAACATAGACACAAATCTACCAAATTAAATATAAATTTAAAATATATATATTTGTTAAGTTTTAGAAATGCAATATTTAGTTTTAGAAAGTCTTTTTATTCACCATATTAACATAAGAAAAAGTAAAAGTATGGTCATTGTAAATAATCTACAAAATCCATTTATAGGAGAAGTGATCATTAACAAATTAAAAAAAAAGAAAATTTAGTGGTGCCTGGTTGGTTCAGTAGATTCAGTGTCTGACTTTTTATTTAGTCTCAGCTCACAGTCTCATTGAGCCCTGTGTCGTGCTCTGTGCTGTGGATAGAGGCTGCTCTATATTCTCCTACTCTCTCTCCCCTTGCCCTTCCCCATTTACGCACAAGAAAGAAAGAAAGAAAGAAAGAAAGGAAGAAAGAAAGAAAGAAAGAAAGGAAGGAAGGAAGGAAGGAAGGAAGGAAGGAAGGAAGAAGGAAGGAAGGAAGGAAGGAAGGAAGGAAGGAAGGAAGGAAGGAAGGAAGGAAGAACAAACATTTAGAATCATTTTTCCAGGTAAGAAAGAAATTCCTCAGAGATATAGGAAAAGGAAGCATTGCCAAGTGTTCATTTCCCACATAATATTAAAATTAAGCAAAAACGTTCAGATCCACTGTTATTAGAATCTGGAAAATATAATTTTATAAAGGTGTAAAGAGTGTTGAAACAAAACCAAAAAAATGGTGACTTAAAAACAGTAAGACCATATGTGGTATGTTTTCACCCTTTTTTCTCTACCTCTCAATAGATTTGGGAGTGTTATAGCAATAAAATTTTAAAGCAGCAACAGTTTAATGTAGTGACATTCCATATTCGTATTATGGAACTTTTGTCCTTGGTTGTAGAGGGAACAGAGTAGACCTAACACATGTTATTACATTTGTGACTCTTCCAAATGATCTGGGAGCTACCTGAAAGACAGTGATGCAAGGTACATATATTTTTTTTTAATTTATAATAGTTTATTTTCAAATTGGTTTACATATAACACCCAGTGTTCATCCCAACATGTGCCCTTTTTAATGCCCGTCATCCCCTCTCCCCCCTCCCTCACCTCCCTCACCCTCAGTTTGTTCTTAGTCTTTGAGAGTCTCTTATGTTTTATCTCCCTCCCTCTCTGTGTCTTTTTTTTCTTCCCCCTCTTTCCCTCCCCCTGGTTTTTGCTTAATCTCAAAAAGTCCACCTATTCGTGGAAACATATGGTATCTGTCTTTTTCTGACTGACTTATTTCACTTAACACAATACCCTCCAGTTCCATCCATGTTGCTACACATGGCCAGATTTCATTTTTTCTCATTGCCACGTAGTAGTCCATTGTATATATGTACCACATCAGAGGAGAAAGCAGGAAAAAGCCTCTTTGACCTAAGACGCACCAATTTCTTACTCGACACATCTCCAAAGTCAAGGGAATTAAAAGCAAAGATGAACTATTGGGACCTCATCAAGATAAAAAGCTTCTGCACAGCAAAAGAAACAACCCACAAAACGAATAGGCAACCAACGGAATGGGAAAAGATCATCCCAAATGACATATCGGATAAAGGACTAATATCTAAAATCTGTAAAGAACTCACCAAACTCCACACCCGAAAAACAAACAACCCAGTGAAGAAATGGGCGGAAGATATGAATAGACACTTCTCCAAAGAGGACATTCAGATGGCCAACAGACACATGAAACGGTGCTCAATGTCACTCATCATCAGGGAAATACAAATCAAAACCACACTGCGATACCACTTCACACCAGCCAGAGTGGCTAAAATGAACAAATCAGGAAACTATAGATGCTGGCGAGGATGTGGAGAAGTAGGCAAGGTACATATTTTATATGCATAACTCAGAACACTGACAGAGAACCTGGAGATTGTTGCTAAAAAATGCTGCAATAAGAACTGATAAACCACAGATGCCTGAGGAAAAAAAAACTGCAAGTCAATATATACAAAGATTATCAAAGGCCCAGAACAAAAAGATGAAAGAGATTCCATGGGAATTTAAGAACCTCAGAAGTAGAGATGCATACAGAAGAATTTAGAAATCCACATGCATACGCACAGTAGGATGAATTCAGAAATTGTACTAAACACATTTCTAGAGCCTTTAGAAATGTAAAATCATTAATTTGGAGAAGAGTAAACATATAATTTCCAGTCACATATTATAATAGCAAAACATCCAACATTCACAAACAAATAAATCATGACACATAAGAAAAAAACAGAAAAATTTGGCTCAAAGGAACAAAATAATTGACATAAATTATTCCAGAAAGGGCATAGGATTTTGATGTGACTAGGCAGAGACTTTAAAGCAACAAACCCAAAATATGATCAAATTGTAAAAAACAAACAAACAAAATCATGGAAAAGTACATCAGAACAATGATATATACAAAAAAGTATATAAATGAAATTATATAATTATGAAATTGAATCAAATGAAATTCTAGAGGTGAAAAGCACACAAATTGAAATTAATAATTCAGTAGTAAGTTCAACAGTAGATTTGAACAGACAGAAGAATCAGAAAACTTAAAGATAAGATCATTGAAATTACTGAATCTGGGTACCAGAATGAAAATGATCAAAGGCATAGGAATCTATAGAATTTTATCTAGGAGACCAGTATACACATTATAAAAGCTTAAGGGAAATGAAAGAAAAAAGACGGAGAGAGAGAAAGTGGCAGAAAAAAATATTTGAAAAAAAGTAATAGACAAAATTTTCTACATTTGATAAAATACATGAATTTAAGTTTTCAAAAACTTTAAATACCCCCATAAAGAATAGTCCTAAAGATTCACATGATTGTTTCATAGTAGACAAAGGCTTTATAACCACACTTACTGTTCAAAAGAACAGATTGGTTCAAGTGCAAACACATACAAATGAGAGTTTGAAGGGAATTCCATGTATACATAAACTTCTTCAATTGACCTTAAACATAAAACAGTATTCTTTCATGTCCTTTCCGCATGTCTGTAAGTATTTGTTGGACTGGAGTACTTGCCGATGAGTAATGAAGAAAAATTATACATTTTAAGCTGTATAAAAAACAAGTGATTGTTTTCATATAAAGGGTTTTTTAAATTCCTCAATACAGATAGTATGTTTATCTGAAAATATAAAATGTCTCAAAATAAATTTGATGTTTCTAGTTGTTAAACAATTATGCATAACTGTAGAGGGGATGGGATATTTGTGCTTTACAAAAATGTTATCTAAACTAAGAATTTAATTGAGATGTTGGTTCATCTTGATGGTACCACATTTATCTTTCCTAGTTTTACCCTTACCTTCTTCAGCTGAAAGAACCTCCACATTGAAGATGGCCCATACTACTAGTATTGTAGACTTCAACCTCATTGGATTCTTAGAGACTCATGAGCTTCAAATCTTACATTCTACTCTATTCTTATTGACCTAGATGACATCTCTAATGAAAAATACCCTCATCATCACCTTAACCGCTCATGACCACAATCTTTTCACTCATTGTACATTTTCCTGAAGCACGTCCCACTTTTAGATTCCTTTCTAAATTTGACACTGTACCCAAATCTGTCATTAATATAATAACACAAACAAGGACCATCTCTTTTCTGTGCTGTGTCATGGAGGAGTTTTTGATGTTTTAAATAGCATGGTCAGAACCATCATCTGGCAATTTGTCATTGCTTAATCATGAAATCGTCATAAACAGGAAGTTCTATGTGCACCTAGCAGCAGCTTTTGGCTCAGCGGGGGCATAAGTGGGGTCATGTACATCTTATTACTAACCTTTTAGAGCTTCCTCTTACAACAGTTTTTTGTGATGTTTCTTCCTCAAGGAAGATCTCATGCTTTGCCAGGAATATTGTAAAACCTGTCACAACTGTCATATTTTCTAGCTTTTAGGTATTTTATTCCCTTCAGGATGTCCTACATTTATGTATTGCTGACCATCCTGAGAATCCTACCAGCACAGGGTATATTAAAAGTCTTCTCTACCTGTCTATTTCATCTCTTAACAATAGCTTATTTTTTCTAAACTGGCAGTGAACACTATTTGAGGCCCAAGTCAGATATTCCATCTCTTTGGACCTTTGGCTATCTTTTCTCTACTTTGTGGTGCTCCTTCAACTCTAACTCCCATGAGCTACAGCTTGATAAATACAGATATCAAAGACGCTCTAAGAAAGGTAATTTTGGGCAAAATCTTGTCATGTAGTAATTCTTTTACCTGTTCTTTCTCATGTACAATACTTATTATTGATCCTTAAATAGATTTATTTTTTAAGTTTATTTACTTATTTGAGAGATACTGAGATAGCGTAAGTGGGAAGGAGCAGAGAGAGAATTCCAAACAGGCTCCACACTGCCAGTGCAGACTCTAACATAGCGCTCAAACTCACAAACTACGAGATCATGACCTAAGCTAAAATGAAGACTTGGAAGCTTAACTGACTGACCCACCCAGGTGCCCCTTAACTAGATTTAAAATAGAGCTCATACATCATTTTGGATTCATCTAGGTTAGTCACAAGTCTAGAATGATATCTGTATGTGACTTCACATTGAAATGTATCTGTTGTCTGAATCATTGATGAATTTTGTTATCTGTTCCCAAAGTCTCCATTGTTCTTTGGGTTTAATGTTGGAGACTACTAAATATTCTTTTTTTTTTTTTCTCCTTTTACTTTTTTCATAGCATGCAGTTCAGATTAGGTTTTTTTATGTTGTTTGTTTATTTTTGTTTGTTTGTTTGTTTTTTCCTCTTTGGAAAGATAACTTTGCACAGAATGGCAAACAATCTGATAAATTAGGGGCTAATTTATTTCAGTCATATGCTTTGAAGGCATCTTTCTGTAAGAACTCATGTCTGGTATTGTCCTGTTATTGTGTTCCCTAATCTGTTAATTCGAAATCGACTTTGATTCCATGATCTACTTCATATCTAATTAGGATAACCTTTGAAATGATACAGAATTTGGCAAGAGAGACAGGAATGGGTCAGTACATGTTCATGAAAGAATTGAGTGTTTTCAACCAGTTATCTGGGAAGCATAGAGCAGAAAACAATAAAACTCCAAGTTATGTTCTCAAGAGAGTTCAATACTTAAATTTTTAGAGGTGTCACCTGACCCCATGTTGTTACTGAAGAAAAGTAGGCCTTTTAAACTCATACCATATTTTTTTTTTATTTTTATTTATTTTTTTTTTTTTTAGGCAACATGGCGGAGGTGTAGGGGGCTCCAGTATTTCGCTTGCCCTTTAAAGGGGGACGACTGAAAACACTGTCTCTCTCTCAACTCCAAAAATCGGGGGGAAAAGGTGCTAGAGCTGACAAGAAACTAAGGCGGAAACAGACACGGCCCAACTAAACCGTGAGTTTAATCTGGGTCGGATAAAACGAACTCGAACTTGGGAAGTTGAGCTGAGGGGAGGGTGAGTGTCTTCGGAGATAGCTGGGAAAGTGCCCATCGAACAACATCTGAATGAGAGGGCCAGAGCGGGTGAGACTGCGACCATCCAGCCCCTAAATGCAGGGCTTTTGAAGAGAAGTTCAGTGGCAAACAGCAGCAATCCCCGCGCGCTGCTGGGACCGCACCAACCCCGTCCTGAGCCACTGGGACGCGCGCGGGAGGGACTGGCAGCGGGGACGCAGGCGGCGCCGCCTGCGGAGCACCTCTAACCCCGGCACAATTATAACGAAATCGGGGGGTGGCAGACGGCCGCACCACCGCGCCACCCTCGCCCAGCGCCTCCGGGGCGCGCGCGCTGCGGGGACAGGCAGGGGGGACCCAGGCAGCGGCTCCTGCGGAGCACCTCTAACCCCCGCACAGTTACAGCCAAATCGGGGGGTAGCAGACGGCCGCGCCACCGCGCCACCCTCGCCCAGCGCCTCCGGGCACGCACGCTGCCGGGATAGGCAGCAGGCACCCAGGCAGACCCAGGCGCGGCTCCAGTAAACCACACTAGGCTGGCATGGGCGGTGGAGAGAGAACAGAAATAAAGGGGCGAATAAAGCCTCCAGGACTGGTGGCGCGGGTCTGGAGAGACGCCATTGTTGTCTCACAAGCCAGGAAGTCACCCCAGAAGCCATCCCTGCAGCAGTGGAGGCCGGACCCGCCTACACTAAACCACGCCCCTCCCAAACTATCAGCAGGAGCGACTGATCCAAGTGGAGATTGCTGCCTGGAGTAACGCCAGTCATTTCTTCTTTTTAAATTTATCCCTCCCTTTCTCACTCCTACCGATCCCCATCCCTGAGCTGGTCATCCAGGGTACTGACTGGCTTAATCATTTTTTTCGTTCTTTTTGTTTTTTGTTTTTTTGTTTTTTGTTTGTTTGTTTGTTTGTTTTGTTTGGGTTTTTTTTTTTGTTTTGTTTTTTGTTTTTTGTTTTTTGTTTTTTGTTTTTGTTTTGTTTTTTAACCCACTCTTCGAGGACATGTCCTACAACCTCTTCTTTACTTCCCTAGCCCTTTTTCTGGAATAACCAGGCCGTATAAGTTCATCTAGACGACATCGATCTTTATTCCTTTTCCCTCGCACCTGTCCTTATTCTGATTTCTATCAGTCTGGATTAAACCCTTTAGTCGCTCTACCTGGGCAAAGTCCATTTCCTTCTTCTCCCTGCACCAGTCATTATTCTGTCTATATATGCTCTGCCACCAGCACACTACATACCCTGTCCTTAACGTGTAGCGGTTACTTCAGGACATTGCCCTCAGAGAGTCACTTGTTATTTTTTTCTGTTGTGAACTGCTTGTCTGGACCATTTGTCGGTACGTTTGAGTATTTCTGTGTTCTGTGTGTCTGTCAGTTTTCCTTTCCAGGGCAACTTCAAGAAACAACCCATAACACATCCAGCCAAAATGACGAGACGGAAGAATTCTCCTCAAAAGAGTCTACAAGAAGTAGTGACAGCTCAAGAATTAATGAAAACAGATATAAGCAACATAACAGAACTTGAATATAGAATGTTAATCATAAAACTAATTGCTGGCCTTGAAAAAAGCTTAGATGAATGCAAGGAGTCCCACGAGGCAAAGTTCAAAGACCTTAAAAACGGTCAAGAAGAATTAAAGAAGACATTGGAAGAAATACAGGGGAAACTGGAAGCAGCCACAGCACGGATTGAAGAGGTAGAGGAAAGAGTTAGTGCCTTAGAAGACAAAATCATTGAAAAAGAGGAAGCAGATAAAAAGAGAGAGAAGCTGATCCAGGAACAGGAAAGGAGAATTCGAGAGCTGAGCGATGAACTCAAAAGAAACAATATCCGTATCATAGGAGTTCCAGAGGAAGAAGAGAGAGAGAAAGGAGTCGAAGGGGTTCTGGAACAAATCATTGCTGAGAACTTCCTCAACATGAGAAAGGAAACGGGCATGGAAATCCAAGAGGCACAGAGAACTCCCCTCAGACGTAACTTGAATAGACCTTCTGCACGGCACATCATAGTGAAGCTGGCAAAATACAAAGATAGGGAGAGAATCCTGAAAGCAGCTAGGGACAAAAGAACCCTAACATACAAAGGGAGACCTATAAGGGTAGTAGCAGACTTATCTACGGAAACTTGGCAAGCCAGAAAGGAATGGCAGGATATCTTCAATGTGATGAGCAAGAAGGACATGCAACCAAGAATTCTGTATCCGGCTAGCCTGTCATTCAGAATAGAAGGAGAGATCAAGGTTTTTCCCAACAAACAAAAACTGAAAGAATTTATCACAAATAAGCCAGCACTGCAAGAGATCCTGAGGGGCATTCTATGAAAATAAGGAGGCAAAGAACACAAACTACCAGAGACAGCCTTACAAACATGAAACTTACAGATAATACAGTGACTGTAAGCCCATATTTTTCAATATTAACACTGAATGTAAATGGACTAAATGCGCCAATCAAAAGACACAGGATAACAGAATGGATTAAAAAACAAGACCCATCTATTTGCTGTCTTCAAGAAACTCATCTTAAACCTGAAGACACCTTCAGATTGAAAGTGAGGGGATGGAGAACTATCTACCATGCTACTGGAAGTCAGAAGAAAGCCGGAGTAGCCACACTTATATCAGACAAATTAGACTTTAAAATGAACGATGTAATAAGAGATGAGGAAGGACATTATATAATAGTCTCAGGAACCATCCAGCAGGAAGAGCTAACAATTGTAAATATCTACGCACCGAATTCAGGGGCACCCAAATTTGTAAAACAACTAATTACAAACATTAGCAACCTCATCGATAAAAATGTCCTAATAGTAGGGGATCTCAACACTCCACTCTCAGCATTGGATAGATCAACAAAACAGAAAATCTCCGCAGAAACAATAGCCCTGAATGACACATTAGGACAGATGGGCCTCACAGACATCTTTAGGGTCCTTCATCCAGAAGCAAAGGAATTTACGTTCTTCTCATCTGCACACGGCACATTTTCCAAGATAGACCACATTCTGGGGCACAGGGAAGCTCTGAATAAATATAAAAGAATTGAGATCATACCGTGTACACTGTCAGACCACAATGCTTTGAAACTTGAAATCAACCACAGGAGAAAGCCTGGAAAATATTCAAGAACATGGCGGCTAAGAAATAACCTACTAAAAGATGACTGGGTCAACCAAGCCATCAGAGAAGAAATTAAAAAATATATGGAAACAAATGAAAATGAAAATACAACAATCCAAACGCTCTGGGATGCAGCAAAGGCAGTCCTGAGAGGGAAATATATTGCAATCCAGGCCCATCTCAAGAAACAAGAAAAATCAATAACACAAATTCTAACAGCACGCCTAAAGGAACTAGAAACAGATCAACTAAAACAACCCAAGCCCAGCAGAAAGAGAGAAATAACAAAGATCAGAGCTCAAATTAACCATATGGAGACAGAAAAGGTAGTGGAACAGATCAATGAAACCAAAAGCTGGTTCTTTGAAAAAATAAACAAAATAGACAAACCTCTAGCCAGGCTTCTCAAAAAGAAAAGAGAGAGAACTCAAATAAATAAAATCGTGAATGAAAAGGGAGAAATTACAACCAATCCCTCAGAGATACAAGCAATCATCAGAGAATACTATGAAAAATTATATGCCACCAAACTTGGCAATCTGGAAGAAATGGACAGCTTCCTAAATAGCCACACACTACCAAAACTCAAACGGGAAGAAATAGAAAATTTGAACAGACCCATAACTAGTGAAGAAATAGAATCCGTTATTAAAAACCTCCCAGCAAATAAAAGCCCTGGACCAGATGGCTTTCCTGCGGAATTTTACCAGACATTTAAAACAGAGTTAATTCCTATCCTCCTCAAGCTGTTCCAAAAAATTGAAACGGAAGGAAAACTCCCGGACTCATTCTATGAAGCCAGCATCACTTTGATTCCCAAACCAGATAGAGACCCAGCAAAGAAAGAAAATTACAGGCCAATATCCCTGATGAATATGGATGCAAAAATTCTCAACAAGATACTAGCAAATCGAATCCAACAGCATATAAAGAGAATTATCCACCATGATCAAGTAGGATTCATCCCTGGGTTGCAGGGCTGGTTCAATATTCGCAAATCAATCAACGTGATACATCACATCAACAAAAGAAAAGATAAGAACCATATGATCCTGTCAATAGATGCAGAAAAAGCATTTGACAAAATACAGCATCCTTTCTTAATAAAAACTCTCGAGAAAGTCGGGATAGAAGGAACATACTTAAACATCATAAAAGCCATATATGAAAAGCCCACAGCTCATATCATCCTCAATGGGGAAAAACTGAAAGACTTCCCCCTGAGATCAGGAACACGACAGGGGTGTCCACTCTCGCCACTGCTATTTAACATAGTGCTGGAAGTCTTAGCATCAGCAATCAGACAACAAAACAAAATAAAAGGCATCAAGATTGGCAAGGAGGAAGTCAAACTTTCACTTTTTGCAGATGACATGATAGTTTACATGGAAAACCCGACAGAATCCACCAAAAGCCTACTAGAACTGATTCATGATTTCAGCAAAGTTGCAGGATACAAAATCAATGTACAGAAATCGGTGGCATTTCTATACACCAACAATGAAGCAGCAGAAAGAGAAATAAAGAAGCTAATCCCTTTCACAATTGCACCAAAAACCATAAAATACTTAGGAATAAACCTAACCAAAGATGTGAAAGACCTCTACACTGAAAACTATAAAAAACTTATGAAGGAAATTGAGGAAGACACAAGGAAATGGAAAAACATCCCATGCTCATGGATTGGAAGAATAAATATTGTCAAAATGGCAATACTACCCAAAGCAATCTACACATTCAATGCAATCCCAATCAAAATTGCACCAGCATTCTTCTCAAAGCTAGAGCAAACAATCCTAAAATTTGTATGGAACCACAAAAGACCTCGAATAGCCAAAGTAATACTGAAGAATAAAACCAAGGTGGGAGGCATCACAATCCCAGACTTTAACCTCTACTACAAAGCGGTGGTCATCAAGACTGTATGGTATTGGCACAAAAACAGACACATAGACCAATGGAATAGAATAGAAAACTCAGAAATGGACCCGCAAGTATATGGCCAACTAATCTTTGACAAAGCGGGAAAATGTATCCAATGGAAAAAAGACAGCCTTTTTAACAAATGGTGCTGGGAGAATTGGACAGCAACATGCAAAAGAATGAAACTAGACCACTTTCTTACACCACTCACAAAAATAAATTCTAAATGGATAAAAGATCTGAATGTGAGACAGGAAACCGTCAAAATCCTAGAGGAGAAAACAGGAAAAAGCCTCTTTGACCTAAGATGCACAAATTTCTTACTCGACACGTCTCCAAAGGCAAGAGAATTAAAAGCAAAGATGAACTATTGGGACCTCATCAAGATAAAAAGCTTCTGCACGGCAAAAGAAACAACCAACAAAACGAATAGGCAACCAACGGAATGGGAAAAGATCATCGCAAATGACATATCGGATAAAGGACTAATATCTAAAATTTATAAAGAACTTACCAAACTCCAAACCCGAAAAACAAACAACCCAGTGAAGAAATGGGCGGAAGATATGAATAGACACTTCTCCAAAGGGGACATTCAGATGGCCAACAGACACATGAAACAATGCTCAATGTCACTCATCATCAGGGAAATACAAATCAAAACTACACTGAGATACCACCTCACACCAGTCAGAGTGTCTAAAATGAACAAATCAGGAAACTATAGATGCTGGCGAGGATGTGGAGAAGTAGGCACCCTCCTACACTGTTGGTGGGAATGCAAACTGGTGCAGCCACTCTGGAAAACGGTGTGGAGGTTCCTCAAAAAAATGAAAATAGAGCTACCCTATGACCCAGCAATAGCACTGCTAGGAATCTACCCAAGAGACACAGGAATGCTGATGCATAGGAGCACGTGTACCCCAATGTTCATAGCAGCACTTTCGACAATAGCCAAATCATGGAAAGAGACCAAGTGCCCATCAACTGACGAATGGATAAAGAAGTTATGGTACTTATATACAATGGACTACTACGTGGCAATGAGAAAAAATGAAATCTGGCCATGTGTAGCAACATGGATGGAACTGGAGGGTATTATGTTAAGTGAAATAAGTCAGTCAGAAAAAGACAGATACCATATGTTTCCACGAATAGGTGGACTTTGTGAAACTAAGCAAAAACCAGGGGGAGGGGAAGAGGGGAAAGAAAAAAAAGACACAGAGAGGGAGGGAGATAAAACATAAGAGACTCTCAAAGACTAAGAAAAAACTGAGGGTGAGGGGGATGAGGGAGGGGGGAGAGGGGGTGATGGGCATTAAAAAGGGCACATGTTGGGATGAACACTGGGTGTTATATGTAAACCAATTTGAAAATAAACTATTATAATAACAAAAAAAAAAAAAAAACTCATACCATAACATAATATAGACTGAGTTAGCTTGGGTATTTAAGTAGATTCTTCTGATGTCATTGAATCATATAGATCAGCACTGCTCAGTAGACATTCTTCAGTGATGAAAATGTGGCCAGTGTAATGGCAGACATAAGATTTTAATTCACTTTATTTTCAACTAATTTAAATTTAAATAGTCACATATGAAAGTTGGCTACTAAAGTGGACATTCACAGATTTGGAATGAAATAATCTAAAATCCCAAAGTTCTAATATCAAATAATACAATAAACCTTATACATTTATTTTGTTATACTATGTGAAAAGCATTCTCGTTTCAGCAATTAGATTACAGAAAACAGTATTACAAGATTACAAGTAATACAAGTTTAGGAGGCTCATGTTTGCCTCAATGAGAGAAATCCATCTAACCAAGGACCTGAAACTATAGTGAGATTTTTAGGAACAAGAAGTAAAGGAATGTATTTAAGATGACAGTTTTCATTAAGAAAACAAAAGATTATTGAATATTTTATGAATATATTATGTGTCAATTTATGCTACTCTGAACCATTCACAATTGACAAAACAAACAATTGAAACAAAATATTGACCAATTTCAAGGAAAAGCCAGGGAGAAGAAGTTCGTATCTGTCAAAGGTTTTTACCTATTCATCGGAGCCTATAAAAATACCAATGGCCTTATAATAAAAGTAGCCACATCAAATGATTAAACATTTATAATATCTTTTTCTTTTTCTTCAAAGTAATCTCTACACCCACTGAGAGTCTTGAACTCACCACCCTGAGATCAAGAGTCACATGCTCTACCAACTGAGTCTGACAGGTGACTCTATAATATTAAAAAAAAAAATTACTCTTGATATAACTGGATTCTCTTATAAGAACATTATGGTAAGACTTTAAAATTTGTTTCTGTTATTTGGTGAGGTAGGGGGCCAACATGGTGAAGGAGTCAGGGGATCAGGTATTCCCTCTGTCTTTCAAACTAAGAAGGACTGAAACCAAAGGACTCTCAACCCCAAGTGTCTAGGAGGAAAGGTGTTGCAGTCTATAAGGAATGGAAAACAAACCCCAGAAAGTTCTCCTGGAAACGTGAGTGTAACCTGGGGCAGATAAAATCAACTGCGGGGGTACAGATCAGAGGAGAGGGACAGACTTCTTCGGAAAACAAAAGGAAAGTGAAATCTGGGAAAGTGTAGAGCTTGCCACATCTGAACGAGAGAAAAACAGAGAGGAAGAGAACAGCATCCAGTCCCTAACCACAGGGCTTTTGAAGAGAAGTTCCCTTGCTAACAGCAGAACTCTTAGCAAAACTCCCCTTGCACTGGGGCTGGCATTGGTGGTCCATGAGACCCTGTCACACAGAGGTGCAGAGCCACCTCCAGTTCACCTCGAATCCAAGGACACAATTTACAGCAAAATCGGATGTAGTAGGCGAAGAGTGGGACGCGCGCGACCACCCAACAAACAGCACTACGCCAGCGCCCTTTGCAGAGTAAGAATGGACACAAAGGGCAATTTGAGACTCTGGGACAGTGAAGAAGGGACTGGGGGGACGCCATTGTTGTCTCCCAAACCCACAAAAAGTGGCTGCAGGAAGCCACCCCTACTGCAGTGGAGGTGAGAACTGCCCACACCAAACTACACCCCTCCTCATAGGAGAGACTCCTTTCTGTGGGAGCGATAGACACAGAGATAAGACTGCTGCCTGGAGTAACTCCAGGTCAATTCTTCTTTTTTAAATATATGCTCCACTTTCTCCTTCTTACTGATCCCCACCTGTGAGTTGGCAATCAGAGTATTGGCTGGCTTAAACAGACTTTTAACTCACTCTCTCAATGCATGTTCTACACCTCCTTCTCTACTTTCCTAGATCTCTCTCTAGAAAAACCAGGCCACATAGTTTATCTTGGCAACATCTATCTTCATTTCTTTTTCCTTGCATCCATCCTTATTCTGATTTCTCTCATCTCGATTAAGCTCTTCAGTCTCTCTACCAAGTCAAAGTTAATTTTTTTCTTCCCTCTCCCCCCTCACACCCGTCATTACTCTCTCTGTATATGCTCTGCCATCAGCACAGTGCACACCCTGTCCTTAACGTGTAGCTGGTACTTCAGGTCACATGCCCTCAAAGTGTCGTTTGTTATTCTTTTCTCTGTTGTGAACTGCTTGTAGGGATCATTTGTCGGTACATTTAGGTGTTTCTGTTTTCTGTTTTTCTATCTGTTTTCCTTTCCAGGGTGACCTCAAGAAACAATGCAAAACACACCTAGTTGAAAATGACAAAACGGAAGAATTCTCCTCAAAAGAAAATATAGAAAGTAGGAAAAGCTCAAGAATTGATGAAAACAGATATAAACAACATAAAAGAACATAAATAAAGAATGATAAACATAAAACTAATCACTGGGCTTGATAAAAGCATAAAAGAATGCAGGGGTCCCTCATCGCAAAGATCAAGGACCTAAAAAACGGTTAGGAGAAATTTAAAAAAGGTTTAAATGAGGTGCAAAACAAATTGGAGGTTGCCACAGCGTGGACTGAAGAGGCAGAAGAGAGAATAGGTGAATTAGAAGATAAAATTATGGAAAAAGAGGAAGCCGAGAAAAAGAGAGAGAAGCTGATTCAGGAACAGGAAAGGAGAATTCCAGAGCTGAGCGATGCATTAAAACGGAACAATATCTGTATTATAGGAATTCCAGAGGAAGAAGAGAGAGAGAAAGGAGTCAAAAGGGTACTTGAACAAATCATTGCTGAGAACTTCCCCAATATGAGGAAGGAAACGGGCATGGAAATCCAAGAGGCACAGAGAACTCCCCTCAGACGTAACTTGAATAGACCTTCTGCATGACACAGCAGAGTGAAACTGCTAAAATACAAGGACAGAGAGAAAATTCTGAAAGAAGTTAGGGAAAAACGGGCCTTAACATACAAAGGTAGACACATAAGCGTTGTGGCAGACTTATCTACAGAAACTTGGTAAGCCAGAAAGGAATGGCAGCATATCATCAATGTGATGAACAGAAAGGATATGCAACCAAGAATTCTGTATCCGGTCAGCGTGTCATTCAGAATGGAAGGAGAGATCAAGGTTTTCCCAAAAACACAAACACTAAAGGAATTCATCACAAATAAACCAGCATTACAAGAGATCCTGAGGGGCACTCTATGAAGGAAAGTTTGCAAAGAACACAAACTACCAGAGACACCCTTACAAGCATGAAACCTATAGATAACACAGTGACTCTAAACCGATATTTTTCAATATTAACGCTGAATGTAAAGGACTACACGCTCCAATCAAAAGACATAGGGTAACAGAATGGATTAAAAAACAAGACCCATCTACCTGCTCTCCTCAAGAGACCCATTTTAGACCTCAGGACACCTTCAGACTGAAAGTGAGGGAATGGAGAATTATATACCATGCTACTGGAAGTCAGAAGAAAGCTGGAGTAGTCACACTTATATCAGACAAACTAGACTTTAAAATAAACAATGTAATAAGAAATGAAGAAGTACATTATATAATAATCGCAGGGACTATCCAGCTGGAAGAGCTAACAATTATAAATATCTACGTGCTGAATTCGGGGGCACCCAAATTTCTAAAACAACTAATTACAAACATAAGCAACCTTATCGATAAAAATGTCCTAACAGTAGGGGATCTAAACACACCGCTCTCAAAATTGGAAAGATCTACTAAACAGTAAATCACCACAGAAACAATGGCTCTGACACAAAGGAACAGATGGGCCTAACTGACATCTTCAGGGTCCTTCATTCAGAAGCAAAGGAATTTACATTCTTTTCATCTGCATACGTTACATTTTCCAAGACAGATCACATTCTGGGACATAAGAAAAATCTTAATAAGTATAAAAGAATTAAGATCATACCCTGCACACTTTCAGACCACAATGCTTTGAAACTTGAAATCAACTACAGGAAAAAGTCTGGAAAACCCCCACAAACATGGAAGCTAAAGAACAACCTACTAAAAGACGAATGAGTCAACCAAGAAATCAGAGAAGAAATTAAAAAATACATGGAAACAAATTAAAATGAAAATAAAACAATCCAAATGCTTTGGGATGCGGCAAAGGCAGTCCTGAGAGGGAAATATATTGCAATACACCATCTCAAGAAACAAGAAAAATCACTAACACAAATTCTAACATCACGCCTAAAGGAACTAGAAGCAGAACAGCTAAGACACTCCAAACCCAGAAGAAAGAGAAAAATAACAAAAATCAGGGCAGACATTAATAACATGGAAAGCGAAAAAGTAGTGGAATGGATCAATGAAACCAAGAGCTGGTTCTTTGAAAAAATAAGCAAAATAGACAAACCTCTAGCCAGGCTTCTCAAAAAGAAAAGACAGAGAACCCAAATAGATAAAATCACGATTGAAAAGTGAGTGATTACAACCAATCACTCAGAAATACAAGCAATTGTCAGAGAAGAGTATGAAAAATTATATGCCACCAAACTCGGCAACCTGGAAGAAATGGACAAATTCCTAAAATAGCCACACGCTACCAAAACTCAAACGGGAAGAAAGAGAAAACGTGAAGAGACTCATAATTTGTGAAGAAATTGAATCAGTTATCAAGAATCTTCCAACAAATAAAAGCACTGGACCAAATGGCTTCCCTGGGGAATTTGACCAGACACTTAAAACAGAGTTAATACCTATCCTTCTCATGATGTTCCAAAAAATTGGCATAGAAGGAAAACTCCTGGACTCATTTTATGAAGCAAGCATTACTTTAATTCCCAAACCAGATAAAGACCCGGCAAAAAAAAAAAATTATAATTATAGGCCAATATCCTCGATGATAATGGATGCAAAAATTATCAATAAGATACTAGCAAATTGAATCCAACAGCATAAAAAAGAAGTATTCAGCATGATCAAGTAGGATTCATCCCGGGGTGCAGGGCTGGTTTAATATTCACAAATCAATCGACGTGATACATCACATTAACAAAAGAAAAGATAAGAACCATATGATCCTGTCAATCAATACAGAGAAAGCATTTGACAAAATACAGCACCCTTTCCCTGTAATAACCCTCGAGAAAGTCGGTATAGAAGGAATATATTTAAACATCATAAAAGCTACTTATGAAAAGCTCACACTTAATTTCATCCTCAATGGGGAAAAACTGAGAGCCTTACTCCTGAGATCAGGAACATGACAGGGATGTCCACTCTCACCACTGCTATCTAACATAGTTTTGGAGGTCCTAGTATCAGCAATCAGACAACAAAGCAAAATAAAAGGCATCAGGATAGGCAAGGAGGAAGTCAGGCTTCCACTTTTCACAGATGACATGATACTTTACATGGAAAACCTGACAGAATCCACCAAAAGCATGCTAGAACTGATCTATTAATTCAGCAACGTTGCAGGGTACAAAATCAATGTATAGAAATTGGTTGCAGTTCCTATACACCAACAATGAAGCAATAGAAAGAGAAATACAGGAGCAAATTCCATTCACAATTGCTCCAAAAACCATAAAGTACCTAGGAATAAACCTAACCAAAGATGTAAAAGATCTCTACGCGGAAAACTATAAACAACTTATGAAGGAAATTGAGGAAGACACAAGGAAATAGAAAAATATCCCCTGCTCATGGATTGGAAGAATAAATATCGTTAAAATGATAGTACTACTTACCAAAGAAATCTACACATTCAATGCAATCCCAATCAAAATTGCACCAGCATTCGTCTCAAAGCTAGAGCAAACAATTTTCAAATTTGTATGGAACCACAAAAGACCCCAAATAGCCAAAGTAATACTGAAGAATAAAACCAAAGTGGGAGGCATCACGATTCCAGACTTTAACCTCTACTACAAATCGGTAATCATCAAGACTGCATGATACTGGCACAAACACAGACCAATGGAATAGAATAGAAAACTCAGAAATGGACCCGCAAGTATATGGCCAACCAATTTTTGACAAAGCGGAAAAGAGTATCCAATGGAAAAAAGACAGCCTCTTTAATAAATCGTGCTGGGAGAACTGGATAGCAACATGCAGAAGAATGAACCTAGACCACTTCCTTACACCACTCACAAATATATACTCTAAATGGATGAAGGACCTGAACGTGAGACAGGAAACCTTTAAAATCCTAGAGGAGAAAGCATGAAAAAATCTCTTTGACCTAAGCCACATCAATTTCTTACACGACACATCTCCAAAGGCAAGGGGTTCAGAAGCAAAAATGAACTGCTGTGACCTCATCAAGATAAAAAGCTTCTGCTCGGCAAAGTAAACAACCAACAAAACTAATAGGCAACCAACGGAATGGGAAAAGATAATTGCAAATGACATATCGGATAAAGAACTAATATCTAAAATCTATAAAGAACTTACCAAACTTCACACCTAAAAAATGAAAAATCCAGTGAAGAAATGGGCAGAAGATATGAACAGACACTTCTCCAAAGATGACATCCAGATGACCAACAGACACATGAAACCATGCTCAAAGTCACTCTGCATCAGGGAAATACAAATCAAAACCACACTGAGACACCACCTCACACCGGTTCGAGTGGCTAAAATGAATAAATCAGGAAATTATAGTTGCTGGCAAGAATATGGAGAAGCAGGCACTCTCCTACACTGTCGGTGGGAATGCAAACTAGTGCAACCGCTCTGGAAAACCGTGTGGAGGTTCCTCAAAAAAATGAAAATAGAACTACCCTATGACCCAGTAATAGCACTGTTAGGAATCTACCCAAGAGATACAGGAGTGCTGATTCATAGGGGCATGTGTACCCCGATGTTTATAGAAGCACTTTTAACAATGACCAAATCATGGAAAGAGACTAAGTGTCCATCAAATGACAAATGGATAAAGAAGATGTGACATATATATACAATGGAATATTATGTGACAACGAGAAAGAAAGAAATCTGGCCATGTGTGGCAACGTGGATGGAACTGGAGGGTAGTATGTTGAGTGAAATAAGTCAGGCAGAGAAAGACAGATGCCATATGTTCCCACACATAGGTGGACTTTGCGAGACTTAACAGAAATCCGGCAGGATACTGAGAGAGAGGGGGACAAAACATAAGAGACTCTTAAATACTAAGAACAAACCGAGGTCTAAAGGGGTTATGTGGGGGGAGTGGGTGTTGGGCACTGAGTAAGGCACAGGTTGGGATGAGCACTGGGTGTTGTTGTATGGAAACTAATCCGACAATAAATAATTTATAAAAAACAATGCTATTGGTATTTGATGGGGGTGCATTGAATGTGTGGATTGCTCGTTCAGTATAAGCATTTTAACAATCTTCTTCCAATTCACGAGCATGGTTGTCTTGACACATCTTCCTGTCATCTTTAGTTTTTTTTTCATCAGCATTTTATAGTTTACTGAATATGGGTCTTTTGCTTTTTTGGTTGGGTTTATTCCTAAGTATTTTACTCTTTTTGGTGCAGTTGTCGCTGGGATTGTTTTCTTGATTTCTCTTTCTGCTGCTTCATTGTTGGTATGGAGAAATGCACCAGATTTCACTACTTGAATTTTGTATCCTGCACCTGTGCTGAATTCATGTATCAGTTCTAGTAGTTGGTTATTTTTGTTTTATTTTTTAATTTTTTTTTGTTTTTATGTTTTTGTTTTCGTTGTTTTTTGTGGAGACTTTGGGGTTTTCTTTGTACAGTGTCTTGTCACCTGCAGATACTGAGGGTTTGGTTTCTTTCTTGGTAATTTGGAAGCCTTTTGTTTCTTTTTGTTGTCTGATTGCTGTGGCTATGGCTTCCATTACTTTGCTGAATAAAAGTTGTGAGAGTGGAAAAAAAATAAAAAATAAAATAAAATTTGTTTCTCTTGAGGACAAAAACAATAAGCTTATACTATGATGAAAATGATAAACAGGACACTTTTTGCATTGTGGGGAGTTTCTTGATTATATCAAAAATAAAAACTTTCATTTCTCTCTGATGTGTTTTACAAGTGTAGATACAGTAATATATTGTGAATTTCAGTAGTCTCATTTTCCCTCTGAGAAACAGATTGTATTATGTTAATCCCACCGGACATGGTTAGTCAACAGCATGTCACTTTGTTTTCATAATAATAGAGTAAGCAAGTAGCTAACACTGGAAGTCCAAAATTATCTATATCTTTTAGGAGAAAGAATAAATAAATGACAAAAAAGAAAATTTAACAAAGCAAAGACATTTTAATAAGAGTCAATACAAACCAAGACATTTTAAAATTTAAAACAGAGAAATTCTTGTAAATTTCCTATTGCAGGATGGAGGGATAAAATCATGAACTGGTCAGAATATTTTAGGAAAAGAAGCAGTTTATTAATATAAGCTGTGTTTACAAGATGTCATATCATATTGTTGAAGTTATGTATTAGGTTAAACCATATACGTAACATTTTCTGACATTTTCCCAACTAAATGGCCATTTCATGTATTTCAATATAATACACTCTTAGGAAGTGGATATATACTGAAAGAGTATTGAGGACCATAGTAGAAAATGACTAGATTTCCTTGAAATGAATGTTAGGAGGAGAGACCAAGATGGCGGAGCAGTAGGGAGGCCCAAAGTTTCCCTTGTTTTTTGAATTGAGAGGGACCGAAACAGAGAGATTCTCAACTCCAAGAACCTGGCAGAAAAGGTGTAGCAGTCTACAAGGAACGCAAGAAACATAGACAATGCCCTAGGACCGTGCGTCTAATCGAGAACGAACAAAACGAACTCAGGAAACTGAGCTGGGGGGAGGGTGAGCCGGGGACAGCGGGCAAAGTGCCCAACGTCCGAAGGAGAGGGCCAGAGAGGGGGAGACCACCACCATCCAGCCCCTAAAGACAGGGCTTAGGAGGAGAAGCTCTGTGTCTAACAGCAGAACTCAGCAGAACTCTCTTTGTGAGGGACCGCAGACGGAGGCGCAGTCAGCCCGCCCGGCCCAGAGTTGCTCAGCTGCCAGCACCCTGGGGAGCGACCTACCGCGGGACCGCCGCCGCTGCTGCCAGCCCCAGCCGGGAATCCGCGACAGATGCCGCTGCCACCTCCGGCCCGGCCCCCGGAGTGAACAACCGCGGGACTTCCATGGTGGCTGCCAGCCGGAGTGGGGAGTGCGCGCTAGTCACCGCCGCCGCCCCGTGCGGAGCAAAAAACCGCTGGGACCGCCGCAGCTGCCACCTAAGCAGGGATTGCGTGTCAGTCGCGCCACCATCCTGTGGGGAGCTGGCGACCTGGGACCATTGCCGCTGCCCGCCTGAGCCGGGATTGGGCGCTAGTCGCCTCCGACGGCCCTGTGGGGTGCGAACAATCGCTTGGACTGCCGCCACTGATGTCGCCCGAGTGGGGAGTGCGCACAAGTCACCCCGGCCAGGCGAGCGGGGAGCCCTCAGCGCAACCGGCTGCCAGGGGGGCCCCTAGTCACCCGCGGAGCACCTCTAACCCTGAGACATTTGCAGAAGGTCGGGGGGTGGCAAGCAGGCAGGCAGGCGCCCACCTTCCAGTGGACCGCACTACACCGGTGCCCATAACGGAGTAAGGACAGAAACAAGGGGGTGAGTGGAAGCCCGGGACTAGGAACAAAGGACTGAAGGGATGCCATTGTTGTCTTACGGGCCCACAAGCACCAGCCCCAGGAAGTCACTCCCAGAGCCATCCCTGCCTCAGTGGAGAACGCCCGCCTACACTAAACCACGCCCATCCGCACAGGAGGGACACCTCTCAGCAGGAGCTACAGCAGGCCAAGTTCAGACTGCTGCGTGGAGTAACTCCAGGTCATTTATTTTTAAAATATATGCTTCCCGTTATTCTTCTTACTGATCCCCACTCCTGAGCTGACTATCCAGGGGCCTGGCAGACTTAAACAGAATCTTAACCCACTCTCTAAACACATGTTTTTCATCTCCTTCTGTACTTCCCTATTTCTCTGTCTGGAATATCCAGGCCATATAATCTCATCCGAGCAATTTCTGTCTTCATTCCCTTTTCCTTGTAACCGTCCTTATTCTGATTTCTCTCAGTCTGGACTAAGCTCCTAAGTCACTCTACCTGGGCAAAGACCATTTCCTTCTTTCCCCCGCAACTGTTATTATTCTTTCTGTAGATGCTCTGCCACCAGCACACTGCATACCCTGTCCTTACCGTATAGCTGGTATTTCAGGACATTGTCCTCAGAGTGTCATTTGTTATTATTTTTTCTGTTGTGAACTGCTCGTCTGTATCATTTGTTGGTATGTTGGAGTATTTCTGTTTTCTGTTTGTCTGTCAGTCTGTTTTCCTTTCCAGGGCAATTCCAAGAAACAATCCAATACACACCTAGCCAAAATGACGAAAAGGAAGAATTCTCCTCAAAAGAATCTACAGGAAGTAGGGACAGCTCAAGAATTGATGAAAACGGATATAAGCAATATAACAGAGCACGAATATAAAATGAAAATCATAAAAGTAATCGCTGGGCTTGAAAAAAGCATAGATGAATGCAAGGGGTCCCGCGCAGCAGAGTTCAAGGACCTTAAAAATGGTCAGCAAGAATTAAAAAAGGCCTTGGAAGAAATATAAGGCAAATTGGAAGCAGCCACAGCACGGATTGAAGAGGTAGAAGAAAGAGTAAGTGCATTAAAAGATAAACTTATGGAAAAAGAGGAAGTAGATAAAAAGAGAGAGAAGCTGATCCAGGAACAGGAAAGGAGAATTCGAAAGCTGAGCGATGCACTCAAATGAAACAATGTCCGTATTATAGGAGTTCCAGAGGAAGAAGAGAGAGAGAAAGGAGTCGAAGGGGTACTTGAACAAATCATTGCTGAGAACTTCCCCAACATGAGGAAGGAAACGGGCATGGAAATCCAAGAGGCACAGAGAACTCCCCTCAGACATAATTTGAATAGACCCTCTGCACGACACATCATTGTGAAATTGGCCAAATATAAAGATAGAGAGAGAATCCTGAAAGCAGCTAGAAATAAAAGGGACTTAACATACAAGAGCAGACACATAAGGATAGTAGCAGACTTATCTACAGAAACATGGCAAGCTAGAAAGGAATGGCAGGATATCTTCAACGTGATGAGCAGGAAGGATATGCAACCAAGAATTCTGTACCCAGCTAGCCTGTCATTCAGAATAGAAGGAGAGATTAAGGTTTTCCCCAGCAAACAAAAACTGAAGGAATTCATCTCCAACAAGCCAGCATTACAAGAGATCCTGAGGGGCACCCTATGAAGGAAAGGTTGCAAAGAAAACAAACTACCAGAGACAGACTTACAAGCATGAAACCTATTTTAATACAGGGACTGTAAGCCCATATTTTTCAATATTAACACTGAATGTAAATGGACTAAATGCACCAATCAAAAGACATAGGGTAACAAAAAGGATTAAAAAACAAGACCCATCTATTTGTTGTCTTCAAGAGACTCATTTTAGACCTCAGGACACCTTCAGATTGAAAGTGAGGGGATGGAGAACTATCTACCAGGCTACTGGAACTCAGAAGAAAGCTGGAGTAGCCACACTTATATCAGACAAACTAGACTTTAAAGTAAAGGATGTAATAAGAGATGAAGAAGGGCATTATATAATAGTCTCAGGGACCATCCAGAAGGAAGAGCTAACAATTATAAATATCTACGTGCCGAATTTGGGGGCACCCAAATATGTAAAACAACTAATTACAAACATAAGCAACCTTATCGATAAAAATGTCCCAATAGTAGGGGATATCAACACTCCACTCTCAGCACTGGACAGATCCACAAAACAGAAAATCACCACAGAAACAATGGCCCTGAACGACACTTTAGAACAGATGGGCCTAATAGACATCTTCAGGGCACTTCATCCAGAAACAAAGGAATTTACATTCTTCTCAACTGCACACGGTACATTTTCCAAGATAGACCACATTCTGGGCCACAGGGAAGCTCTGAATAAATATAGTAGAATCGAGGTCATACCGTGCACTTTGTCAGACCACAATGCTTTGAAACTTGAAATTAACCAAAGAAAAAAGCATAGAAAATATCCAAAATCATGGAGGCTAAGCAACAGCCTATTAAAAGACGAGTGGGTCAACCAAGCAATCAAAGAAGAAATTAAAAAATATATGGAAACGAAGGAAAATGAAAATACAACAATCCAAACACTCTGGGATGCGGCAAAGGCAGTACTGAGAGGGAAATATATTGCAATCCAGGCCCACCTCAAGAAACAAGAAAAATCAATAACACAGATCCTCACGGCACGCCTAAAAGAACTAGAAGCAGAACAACTAAAACAACCCAAACCCAGCAGAAAGAGAGAAATAACAAAGATCAGGGCACAAATTAATCATATGGAAACAGAAAAAGTAATGGAACAGATCAATGAAACCAAGAGCAGGTTCTTTGAAAGAACAAACAAAATAGACAAACCGCTAGCCAGGCTTCTCAAAAAGAAAAGAGAGAGAACCCAAATAGATAAAATCGTGAATGAAAACGGAGTAATTACAACCAATCCCTTAGAAATAAAAGCAATCGTCAGAGAATACTATGAAGAATTATATGCCACCAAACTCAGCAACCTGGAAGAAATGGACAAATTTCTAAACAGACATATGCTACCAAAACTCAAATGGGAAGAAATAGAAAATCTGAACAGACCCATAACTAGTAAAGAAATAGAATCAGTTATCAAAAATCTCCCATCAAATAAAAGCCCTGGACCAGATGGCTTCCCTGCGGAATTTTACCAAACATTTAAAACAGAGTTAATTCCTATCCTCCTCAAGCTGTTCCAGAAAATTGAAACGGGGGAAAACTCCCAGACTCATTCTATGAAGCCAGCATCACATTGATTCCCAAGCCAGACAAAGACCCAGCAAAGAAAGAGAATTACAGGCCAATATCCCTGATGAATATGGATGCAAAAATTCTCGACAAGATACTAGCAAATCAATCCAACAGCATATAAAAAAAATTATTCACCATGATCAAGTAGGGTTCAGTCCAGGGATGCAAGGCTGGTTCAATATTCGCAAATCAATCAATGTGATACATCACATTAACAAAAGAAAAGATAAGAAACATATTATCCTGTCAATTGATGAAGAAAAAGCATTTGACAAAATACAGCATCCTTTCCTAATAAAAACCCTCGAGAAAATCAAGATAGAAGGCACATACTTAAACATCATAAAAGCCATCTATGAAAAACCCACAGCTAATACCATCTTCAATGGGGAAAAACTGAGAGCCTTCTCCCTGAGATCAGGAACACGACAGGGGTGTCCACTCTCGCCACTGCTATCTAACATATGTTGGAAGTCCTAGCATCAGCAATCAGACAACAAAACAGAATAAAAGTCATCAAGATTGGCAAGGAGGAAGACAAACTCTCACTCTTTGCAGATGACATGATACTTTACATGGAAAACCCGATGGGATCCACCAAAAGCCTGCTAGAACTGATCCATGAATTCAGCAATGTTGCAGGGTACAAAATCAATGTACAGAAATTGGTGGTATTCATATACACCATCAATGAAGCAGCAGAAAGAGAAATTAAGAAGCTAATCCCCTTCACAATCGCACCAAAAACCATAAAATACCTAGGAATAAACCTAACCAAAGATGGAAAAGACCTCTTCGCTGAAAACTATAAAAAACTCATGAAGGAAATTGAGGAAGACACAAGGAAATGGAAAAACATCCCATGCTCATGGATTGGAAGAATAAATATCGTCAAAATGGCAATACTACCCGAAGCAATCTACCCATTCAATGCAATCCCAATCAAAATTGCACCAGCATTCTTCTCAAAGCTAGAGCAAACAATCCTCAAATTTGTATGGAACCACAAAAGACCCCGAATAGCCAAAGTAATACTGAAGAACAAAAACAAGGCGGGAGGCATCACGATCCCAGACTTCAACCTCTACTACAAAGAGGTTGTATGGTATTGGCACAAAAATAGACACATAGACCAATGGAATAGAATAGAAAACTCAGAAATGGACCCGTAAGTATATGGCCAACTAATCTTTGACAAGCAGGAAAGAGTACCCAATAGAAAAAAGATAGCCTTTTTAATAAATGGTGCTAGGAGAACTGGACTGCAACATGCAAAAGAATGAAATTACACCACTTCCTTACACCACTCACAAAAATAAACCCTAAATGGGTAAAGGATCTGAATGTGAGACAGGAAACCTTCAAAATCCTAGAGGAGAAAGCAGGAAAAAGCCTCTTTGACCTAAGATGCACCAAATTCCTACTCGACACATCTCCAAAGGCAAGGGATTTAAAAGCAAAAACGAACTACTGGGATCTCATTAAGATTAAAAGCTTCTGCACGGCAAAAGAAACAACCAACAAAACTGATAGGCAACCAACGTATTGGGAAAGGATATTTGCAAATGACATATCGGATAAAGGACTGTTTTCTAAAATCTATAAAGAACTTACCAAACTCCACACCCGAAAAACCAATAACCCATTGAAGAAATGGGTGGAAGATTTGAATAGACATTTATCCAAAGAAGACATTCAAATGGCAAACAGACACATGAAACGATGCTCAATGTCACTCATCATCAGGGAAATACAAATCAAAACCACACTGAGATACCACCTCACACCAGTCAGAGTGGCTAAAATGAACAAATCAAGAAACTATAGATGCTGGCGAGAATGTGGAGAAATAGGCAGCCTTTTGCACTGTTGGTGGGAATGCAAACTGGTGCAACCACTCTGGAGAACTGTGTGGAGGTTCCTCAAAAAAATGAAGATAGACTTACCGTATGACCCAGCAACAGCACTGTTAGGAATCTACCTAAGAGATCCAGGACTGCTGATGCATAGGGGCACGTGTACCCCCATGTTCATAGCAGCACTTTCGACAATAGCCAAATCATGGAAAGAGACCAAGTGTCCATCAACTGATGAATGGATAAAGAAGAAGTGATATATATATACACAATGGAATACTATGCAGCAATGAGAAAGAATGAAATTTGGCCATGTGTGGCAACATGGATGGAACTGGAGGATATTATGCTGAGTGAAATAAGTCAGGCAGAGAAAGACAGATGCCATATGTTCCCACACATAGGTAGGCTTTGGAAGACCTAGCAGAGAACCAGGGAGGATGGGGAAGAGGGGAAGGGGGGGAAAAAAAGCTACAGAGAGGAAGGAAGACATGACATGAGAGATTCTCAAGGAATAAGAAAGAACTGAGGGGAGAGATGGGTGTGGGAGGGGGGAGAGTGGGTGGTGGGCACAGAGGAGGGCACTCGTTGGATTGAGCACTGGGTGTTGTATAGAAACCAATTTGACAATAAACTATTAAATAAAAAAGAAATGAATGTTAGTTGAAATCTGGAAATTAAAGACACTGCTGGTGATGGGATTCATAAAAATAAAAAAAATAAAAAAAGAGGATAATTATAGAAAAGACTTGAGTTGCTTTAGAGGAAGCCTAAGACACCCTGAACAGATTGACAGTAGAAATCTGGACTTAAAATGCTTCTAGTTAGAGTTTAGAAGAAAATGGGTAGTGTGTTCTTAGAATCTGTCTTTAGATGAATTCTTGATAGATAGTCCAGAATGTGAATTTGTCAGTTACACAGAAGGCAGGATTCAGATATAGTGAACTTGAATATTTAGGGACTTTTCCAGGCAAAATTTCTAAGTTGCTGCCAAGTTTATCCTTTCTGCCTACAGTAGAATGAGAGAGAAAAGAGATAAATCAAGGGGTTACAATGATAAACAATCAAACAAACAAACAAAAACAGGCTTTAATAAAGAAAATTGTCAGTTGATACATAGTAAAAGATGCAAAAATTCAGAAATATCCACTGTAAAGATGATATTGGGAAGTGGCTGAGTGAATGGGTATACTATGTTTACTAAAATCTTCTCAAAACCAAAAGGTCAGTCTATTCACAGGGGAGTAAGGATATTTATTATAGAGCTTGTCAGTAAAGGTCCTTCCTCTTTGAGGTTTAAGAGCCCATATCTCAAGAATCTCAACAGAAGCCAAAAATAGATGAGGTCTTGGCTCTGGGTTCTCCTGTATTTTGAGATTTTGGTGTGATTTTTTTGTTCTTAAATCACACTTTTCTGTTAGGTCAAAGACATCATTGCCTTTTAGAGTGTCAATTTACAGTTGTTACTGGAAGGTAACAACTTCTAAGCTCTTTACATATCGTAGGTCAAACTCAAAGCCTGTAAGTTTTTTTTTTTTTTTAATGTTTACTTGTTTTTTTTATAATAGTTTCTATTCAAATTGGTTTACATATAACACCCAGTGTTCATCCCAACATGTGCCCTTTTTAATGCCCGTCACCCCCTCTCCTCCCTCCCTCACCCCCCTCACCCTCAGTTTGTTCTTAGTTTTTGAGAGTCTCTTATGTTTTATCTCCCTCCCTTTCTGTGTCTTTTTTTTCTTTCCCCTCTTCCCCTCCCCCTGGTTTTTGCTTAATCTCACAAGGTCCACCTATTCGTGGAAACATATGGTATCTGTCTTTTTCTGACTGACTTATTTCACTTAACATAATACCCTCTAGTTCCATCCATGTTGCTACACATGGCCAGATTTCATTTTTTCTCATCGCCACGTAGTAGTCCATTGTATATATGTACCACATCTTTATACACTCGTCAGTTGATGGGCACTTGGTCTCTTTCCATGATTTGGCTATTGTCGAAAGTGCTGCTATGAACATTGGGGTACACGTGCTCCTATGCATCAGCATTCCTGTGTCTCTTGGGTAGATTCCTAGCAGTGCTATTGCTGGGTCAAAGGGTAGCTCTATTTTCATTTTTTTGAGGAACCTCCACACAGTTCTCCAGAGTGGCTGCACCAGTTTGCATTCCCACCAGCAGTGTGGGAGGGTGACTGCTTCTCCACATCCTCGCCAGCATCTATAGTTTCCTGATTTGTTCATTTTAGCCACTCTGACTGGTGTGAGGTGGTATCGCAGTGTGGTTTTGATTTGTATTTCCCTGATAATGAGTGACAATGAGCATCGTTTCATGTGTCTGTTGGACATCTGAATGTCCTCTTTGGAGAAGTGTCTATTCATATCTTCCGCCCATTTCTTCACTGGGTTGTTAGTTTTTCGGGTGTGGAGTTTGGTAAGTTCTTTATAAATTTTAGATATTAGTCCTTTATCCGATATGTCATTTGCGATGATCTTTTCCCATTCTGTTGGTTGCCTATTCGTTTTGTTTGTTGTTTCTTTTGCTGTGCAGAAGCTTTTTATCTTGATGAGGTCCCAATAGTTCATCTTTGCTTTTAATTCCCTTGCCTTTGGAGATGTGTCGAGTAAGAAATTGGTGCGTCTTAGGTCAAAGAGGCTTTTTCCTGCTTTCTTCTCTAGGATTTTGACGGTTTCCTGTCTCACATTCAGATCTTTTATCCATTTAGAATTTATTTTTGTGAGTTGTGTAAGAAAGTGGTCTAGTTTCATTATCTTGCATGTTGCTGTCCAGTTCTCCCAGCACCATTTGTTAAAGAGGTTGTCTTTTTTCCATTGGATATATTTTCCTGCTTTGTCAAAGATTAGTTGGCCATATACTTACGGGTCCATTTTTGAGTTTTCTATTCTATTCCATTGGTCTATGTGTCTATTTTTGTGCCAATACCATACAGTCTTGATGACTACCACTTTGTAGTAGAGGTTGAAGTCTGGGATCGTGATGCCTCCCGCCTTGTTTTTGTTCTTCAGTATTACTTTGGCTATTCGGGGTCTTTTGTGGTTCCATACAAATTTAAGGATTGTTTGCTCTAGCTTTGAGAAGAATGCTGGTGCAATTTTGATTGGGATTGCATTGAATGGGTAGATTGCTTTGGGTAGTATTGTCATTTTAACGATATTTATTCTTCCAATCCATGAGCATGGGATGTTTTTCCATTTCCTTGTGTCTTCCTCAATTTCCTTCATAAGTTGTTTATAGGTTTCAGTGTAGAGGTCTTTCACATCTTTGGTTAGGTTTATTCCTAAGTATTTTATGGTTTTTGGTGCAATTGTGAAGGGGATTAGCTTCTTTATTTCTCTTTCTGCTGCTTCATTGTTGGTGTATAGAAATGCCACCGATTTCTGTACATTGATTGTGTGCCCTGCAACTTTGCTGAAATCATGGATCAGTTCTAGTAGGCTTTTGGTGGATTCCATCGGGTTTTCCATGTAAAGTATCATGTCATCTGCAAAAAGTGAAAGTTTAACTTCCTCCTTGCCAATCTTGATGCCTTTTATTCTGTTTTGTTGCCTGATTGCTGATGCTAAGACTTCCAACACTATGTTAAATAGCAGTGGTGAGAGTGGACACCCGTGTCGTGTTCCTGATCTCAGGGGGAACGTTCTCAATTTTTCCCCATTGAGGATGATATTAGCTGTGAGTCAGATCCTGTAAGTTTTATTATAAAATTGAGGTAAAGTACCAGAGTCCAGCTCCGGCTGTCCAGGGGTCCCCAAATTATGGACGGTTAGGCGAAAGGAATGAGAGACCCATGAGATGTAGTCTTACCATCAAGAAGGCATCTCTGGAAATTCTGGCATCGAGGCTCTACTGGTCTCAGTGTCTTTATTTAAAAGCTGTAAGTGACATTACAGCAATGAGTGACATCCCATCAGTAAGCAAAGTTTGATATCTTTTACAACAATGTGTTTTTGTCAACAAAGCAGTGATTTCCTCAATCTTGCAAGTTGTTTTACATCATTCCTTTTAGACCATAATGGAAACAGTTCTTATCTTAGTTATTTTGTGATTCTGCTCCTAAGTTAATTAACATATGCTGTCTTTGAAGTAGGATTAGGTAAATTTGTGGTGTTGGGAGAGAACAGCATGTTAGAAAGCAAGAGAGGGGTGTTATTGTTGTTACCATAAGTCTCAGTAAACAGAGGGCACATACATTATCATCTTAATACCTATGTTAATTGTCTATAGAAAGGTTAAGTGTCTAGCTTCCTAAACTGCAATGAGGGAGGTGTAACCCTCCTAGTAATTCTTAAGCCTTGTCTAAATTCCTTTGCTTATGAATGAGTGAATTTACATGATAGGGGTCTAATGTTTACACGAGTTACACAAATATTTAGCCAGCCCATAACTGCTATCAATTTGTGTAACCCATCCCCAAGATGCAACTTTAAGATTACTTCTGGCCAGGCTACTCTCATTCAGATGTAATCCACCAATGGATCCTGCTCCAGGTCCTTCCTTTATCTAAATGCCACAAAACAAAAGAGCATTACATCCCTTAAGGCCAATGAGGGCAATTCAAGAAATGCAAGCCTGAAAGATTAATATTAGAAGGAGATGGTTTTGTATGCCAATTTGGCGGCAGCAGCCTTGCAACATCCACCTTTTCACACAGGGAAAGTCTCAACCTCTGTGTCCAAGATGGCTCCCAACAGTAAAGTAGTGAGGCACTGGTGTAATATTTAGCAATTTGAAAAATGCAACACAGTAGATTGTTCAGAGAGACCATACACATATATACACAAGTTCTAAGAGAATGTTGACAATGCACAAAAGAGGAACAATAAACTTCAATAAATGATAATGGATTACACATAAACACACAGTCATACCTCAACATAAAATAAAATGAAAATTAAATCTCCATATATATCCAAATCCCAGCATCTTAAAAGCTAAATAACTTTGAAAAGTTTTATATTTCATTATAAACAAGACAGAAGTTCACTATATCTATTTTTTAACATGTATTGGAATTATTAACTAATGTAGTCCAACTAAAACTACAAATAATACAAAGTGGAAATAAATTAGGAAAGATATTTTAATTTGCTTTGATATCAGTATACACTTAGGATATCCAAAGAATCCATCAAAACTCAATATCAAAAGTGATATCAAAAAATAAAGTCATTCTTTTTTAAAGTTTTTGTAAAATATTTTTGTCATATCCAATGAAATAAATTTAGACAATCATATTTGAGGTTTATTTGACATGTAAGGATTGGTGAGAGTTGCAGGAATTCCACAATATATCATTTTTTCTATAGCATTTACAATATTTCTGAAACTCAGAATAAAATAGTCAAATTATATGGTAATGATTTTGTTAGGTTGTACTTCATGGATTTTCTTGCTACATGCAAAATGATAATTTAATGAAGAAACTATCAGTAAGCATTGCAATCACAAAATGAAAATGCAAATGAGCTACAATTATAAAATCATTGACTCCTCTATGTGTTTAGCTGAAAAGTCTCCACACCTTGAAGTGTGTTATAGAAACAATTTCTTTTGAATAGTTTTCCGAAGAGCCCCTGTCAGATGACTATTCCTTAGGCTGTAGACGAAAGGGTTTAACAAGGGAGTAATCACAGTGTACATGACAGCTGCTGCTTTGTCTCTTTCAGCTATATGGGAGTTGGAGGGACATAAATAAACACCAATTATTGTACCGAAAAACAAGAGGACCACACATATGTGAGAAGAACATGTGGAGAATGCTTTGTATTTCCCTATGGTCGATGGCATTCTGACTATAGAATAACCAATGAGTATGTAAGAAACTAAAATACAGATAAAGCTTACCACCACCACCAGTCCCCCCTCAATAAAAATAAATAACTCATTGATATGGATATCTGAACAGGATAATTTTAGCAGTGGTCCAATATCACAGAAGAACTGAGGAATTGTGTTATCCTTACAGAAGGATAATTGAACCAATAAGATGGTGTGTATCTGTGCTCTCAAGATTGCAAAGATCCAGGAGTCAGTCAGCAGAAGAGCACAAAATTTGGGAGTCATAATGGATAAGTAGGACAAAGGAAGGCAGATGGCCACAAAACGATCATAAGACATAATAGCGAGAAGTAATGTTTCCATCCCCGAAAAGCAGATAAATAAGTACATTTGCATCATGTAGTTATTAAATGAGATAGTAGAATTTCCTGTATGGATGTCTACAAGCATTTTGGGAAGAGTAGTGGAAGACAAACAGAGGTCAATCAAGGATAAATTGCTAAGGAAATAATACATAGGGCAGTGAAAGCAAACATTTGATATACTTGTTAGAATTATCAGAAGGTTTCCAACCATGGTGGTCAGGTAAATGCAGAAAAACAGGAAAAACAGGAGTGGCTGTTTGGCTGGATCATCAGAAAATCCCATGAGAATGAACTCTAAAAAGGTGGATTGGTTTAGCCTCTTTATAAATTCCATCATCTGTATGTAACTCTTGTGATAAATATAGTAGTATGAAGTTCATCAGACAGAATTAATCAGGTCATCAACCCGTGTGAGATGTTCACTCTGAAAATATCTTAAGTAAGTTTTATTTGAGGATATGGTATAGTCATGGTTTCTTATCATCAAGTTAGTGCAAAAAATTTTTTTCCTCTATTAACATTTTCTCACATTCAAACTGAGCTCTTATATACATTAATTTATTTTAATTTGTCACTTGGAAATATTATCCATGTTAACTGAAGAAGAAATGGAGACATAAGATTTTAAGACTTGCTCATGATCATAAAGTTATAAATAAGTGGAACTGTTATTTCAACACAGTTTACCTGACTCAATGTTCTTTCTCAGTTCACAAGTGGTTTAAATTTCACCATGAAAATGCTAACTATAAAAGTATTTAACCCTTGTTGCTTTTTCTATTTATATCAAAGGTAAGAGTCATGATCTCTATTAAACTTTCTTTTTACTCTACTATCTCCAGAAAACTCATTCTATATTATTTTAGATCTGTGTCTTAAAGTCCATTATCTTTATCATAATAATTAAACCACAGCATTGTAATAACCCCATAATGCATGTTTCTCTCATTAACATGCAAGACACTGGATAATAAAGTCTATGTCATGTGTACTCTTGTATGTCAACCTTAAAAGACATTGGCTTATTGATAGAACTAAATAACATAGACTTAAATAATGGAATAATATCATGAACAATTCTCAAAACAGAAAATTTGTTTCATGAAACTATAGGTATGTGTTCCCATTTTCAGAGAAGAATGAGTAAATGATTGATAAATATAAATGGAAACAGTACATAAACTTCGGTTCTTTCTAGTTCTGAGTATAAATCCATACCAGAGAATTACTAATTAGAAATAAATGACTTAAATATATCAATAAAAATTACATAATTCCATGTGAAAAAAAAAAAACCTGGAGAGAAAAGGCTTCAAAGATTATTAGCCCTGTGCTCTGAAATAAAAATTTCTCATTGACAGTTTTCTGATTCACAGAATATCAAATAAAATAATTACTTTAATGATAAACATATGTTTGAATTAATGATTCTGATAAAATATGTGATAAAACACATATTGTGTTGAAACACAATGTGTTTCAAGAAAAATAACCCATAACTCTCAATTTTACGATGAAAATGTATCGAATAAAACATAGATTACATTATATCCAAGAGTGGAAAAATTATGGCAATAATTATGCAGAGTGAGTATAATAATCAGAAATCTTCCCATTTGTGTTATTTACTCACCTGTGCCTAATTTGTTGGAGGTTTCAACTAGATTGTTACAGTTGAATGAGATGTTTGTTTTCTGAGTCAACTTAGTGCTCTTGGAGTGGATAGACGCTGAGTTTGCAATTTATAATATATCAGTTCCAAGAAACTGTAAAATGTGTGAAGTTTTGACATATAGTTTTGTCAAGAGACCTCTTACAAAAAACCAATGTAACAAGAAACTCAGTTTTTTCTCACAGCATCCTGGGTGTATAAATTTATTATTATTGTTGTTATTATTATTATTATTATTATTATTATTATTTTAATATATCAGGGGTCTTTGGAGGCCTTAGTTCTAATCTGTGAAACTACAATATTTGCCTTATATTTATTGATACAAAGGTATTTTCCAAACGTAGAGAATTGTATCATTCTACTGAAACACAACTAACCTCTTTTAGAAGAAAAACTAAGTACTCATCATTGAATCAACCACAAAAAAAGATAGAGTCAATCTCCCATATTAAAGACTAAAAAACTCAAAAATAGAACCTTCAAAGGATATTACGTAAAATTAGTACCCGAAGAGCCGATGAAAATAACTATAATTTCTGAATATATTTACGGATCAAATCAATTGTGTTCTGTTCAGTTATTGGGCCTTGGGTGGAGATGCTCTCTTTCAAATACCATGTTCAGTCTCTGGTATAGACAAAATATGTAATATTTATTGCAGAGGATCATGTTTATGACACACGTATTTAGTAAACACATCCTATAACCTATGTGTTGCCTGCACAGTTGTGTTTCATGACATAAACATAATATTTGAAATGTTGAATTTACCAAATAAACGAAGGAGATATTGTTTAGATGTTTTGTAGTCTTATCAGCATAAAATCATTGAGCGATTTATCTCATATTACATATATATTTAACAATTTTTACAATAGCTTTGTCTACACTTATATAAGTAGACTGTAAGAAAAGCTTTTACTTCAATATTCTTTTAAAAATGAACACTGCAATCCATAACTATAGTTTTCAGACACTAAATAGTATCAATACCTCTAAGCCTTATTAGAATTTGTGTAGACATCTGTATACTAAACATCTAGAATAAAACACACACACACACACACACACACACACACACACACACACACACACAACGTCTAAAGTCAACTTCTACAATGGCAAGAGAGTACTTATTCTAGAAATTTTAAATTCCCCACATGGAGATTATATGCATCATATGCAGTCAGTGAAGGGGATATTTGTAAAAATCTGAAATAACTCACCTAAATTAATGTGATTTTTTGGATCCTTTTCATTGCTTTCACTTCTGAGTCATCTCATCAACAAAATGGGCTGAATAGATCCATCAGTTTACACTTCGTATAGTGTTTGTCCATGATGAAGTGATAGTTGAACATAATAATGTAACTGAAGAATGTGGGACTAAATGAGGTTAATAAGGAAGTATGTAGAACATTTACATGTTCTTAGGTAGCTTCCAGGACACGGTCTGTTCAGTTCTCCATGAGAAAGGGATACTAAGCAGAAATTTATTCTCAGTTGTGCATCCTGGAGACATTTTCTCTAGAGGAAAATGAAGATTTATAATTTTATTCCTTCTCTTTGTTATAGTCACAGTAACTCAACTATAGAATTTTTCACCATAGAGATTTGGAAATTAATTTCCCCAAGAGTTTCAATTAACATGTTCTCTAATGTAAAATAGCAGATATGAAATCATAGTAATATCACCTGAAGGTCTGAGCTCTACTGGATTATAATTTGTTTCCTTATGAGTAAATAAATACTCTCTATCCAAATTAAGTTATTGTTTTTCCACTTGTCTAGCATGTTCTAAGTCTGACATGGCATATTTGTCCAAGAGTACTTACACCCTTTATAGCATTTATTTCCTCTCTCCTACAGTTGTTTAAACTTGCGCTAAAAAGTTGTGTAATAAAGACCACACATATGGTTTATGCCAGAGCTTCCAAGACTTTGTAGAAAAGCAGAAATTTATCCTCTATTAAGGTGTATGCAATTTTGGGAAATAAAATAATAAATATTGTATTGAAGCTATTGAAACATAATGGAAAATAATACTATACTTTGAAATGGATGGTATTTAAAGTTTGAATTTACTTGGGCATGACCCTTCCTTACTTATTACCTCACTTAAATGACATCAGTAACTATTGGCATTTTCAAGCAATATATTTTCAAATATTTCTACTTTGTCATTATTTCCATTTTTTCTTCTAAACATCCTTTTTAGTTAGTAACATTTATAATTTATTAATTTATAATCATAGTTTTGTGTTCTCCCATGAGCAACATCGAGGGTGATTTTCTCAATAAATACTATTTTACATGTCACCATTTACAAACTATTGTTGAGAATAGACTTTAAACCAAAGAGAATCATAAAAAAATTTAATGCTTATATATATGTATTCTGCAATTAACATATTTACTAGTATTTTTTAAGATTTATTAAGGTATAATTAACATATAACATTAAGAAAGTTTAAGGTGTACTAGCCCTATATAAGATAAGGGGTAAATATCCAAAATATATAAACAATCATACAGTAAAATAAAATAAATGATTTTGTTAAAAATGGCCAGAGGAATTATATAGACATTTTTCCTAAACAGACACCAAAATGGTCAGCAGATGTATAAAAAGTGTTCAACATCAATAATCATTAGAAAAATGCAAATCAAATCCCAATGAGTGTCACATCATACTTGTAGAATAGCTATCATCAAGAGCCAAGGAATTCCAAATGTTGGCAAATATGTGGATCTAAAAGAAACCTTCTACACTGTTGCTGAGATTATAAATTGGTTCAATCACTATGTAAAATAAATAGGAGCTTCCTCTCAAATTTAAAAATATATTTACCATATGGTTCAACATTCTACTTCTGTTTATATATCCAAAGGAAATGAATTCAGAATATCAAAAAGGTATATGCAACTTTATTCAAAATGATCTCAATATTGAAACAACCACAATGTCCATTTGGTGGTTGAATGGATCGTGCACACACACACACGCACAAACACACATTATATGTAATATTATTCAACAATGAGGAAGAAGGACATACTGCCATTTGCAAGAACATGGATGAATCTTAAGCACACTTTGGTATGTAGGATAATACACACAGGAACAAAAAAGGCAAATACTGTATGATATAAATTATATGTGGACTCTATAAAGAAACTCATAAAAACATGGAGCAAAATCGTGTTACCAGGGATATAGAATGCAGGCGAGAGGACAGATGTTGTTTAAAAGTAAACACTTTCTAAAAGGGAGAGAGAGGAATGTGGTGAAAGAGTAGGAGGATCCTAGACACATCTAGTCCCATGAAAACAACTAGGTAACTATCTGTCATCCTAAATACTCCAGAAATCGAAATGAAGATAACAGAACAAACTCCCTAGCAAAAGAGAGAGAAAAGGCCACATCAAAGAAGGCAAGAGATGTAGAGACATGGTTTAGGGGAGAAAGGTGTTGAGGGTGCTACAGAGGGGAGGAACACACAGGGGGTGAGAGAGGGAGAAGCACATGGGGAACACACCTGGAGAACATTTCCTCAAATCATTTATTTTGGAAAATGAGAGGGGCTAAGTTTTGAAAGTCTTGCAACCAGTGGGGATTAAAGCCTGGAGTCCTAATTGTCAGTGGCCTTGGCTGCAATAGATTCCAAAGACATTGTCTTGCTCCTGGAGAAAAGGCAGGCGAACAACCCTGAGGGCAGAAGGTGGGGAAACAGCAATCTGAAGAATGCCTGGGACACATGGTGAGAGAGTATTTGCTCTTCTTGGAGCACAGTTCTGAGACACAGCATTCACAGAGACATTTCTCCTGGAACAAAGGAGCTGGCTGGCAGTATTTCTCTTCCCCTGCTCCTTAGCATAAACACAGAGCCGAGCAGGAAGGAGAGCAACATCTATACTGGCTGCCTAACTTGCTTACCCCAAACCCCAAAGCTCTTCATTCTGCAGGATTGCCATTCTGAGTCAAGCTTGCATCAGTCCAGTACAGTGAGGCCCTTCCCCACAAGACAAGCTTAATCCTACCACACCACATCTGCTGACCAGAGAGTTTTGCAGGGCCTCAGTACCTCTTGGTAGGGGTGATGACAAGTCTTATTTCACAAGCAGACCAGAGTACACCAAGTTGAAACTAGCCACATTCACACCAGAGACCAAACATGCCACACAGAAAGCAAGGAGAGCCTCTGCAGATGAGTGGACTGAAGGATGGAGCAGCCAGAACACAATAGCAGAGCACACGCAGCACACACCAGAGATACTCTCTGAAACACAAGGCCACAGACGTTACATGACCTCTTCTGCATAAAGTCATTACTTTCAGGAGCAGAAAACAAACTGGTATTTCTAAGTCAAAGAAGATAACAGAGACAGACAAAACACCAAGAAGGAGGAATTTATTGCAAATGAAAGAACAAGATAAGGTAACAGTCAGAGAGCTAGACCAAACAGATATATATAACAATAGAAAGATAGTAAGATAAATATTCTATGATGGATGTTTAAAGCATGGATCATAATGATACTGGAGTTGAGAAAAAGCGGCGAGGCAAAAGAAGTTCTTAACTTACAAGTGACAATCTGTAAGGCTAGCTTGAGATATCTCAATGGAAACTTAGAAAGCCATAGGGAGTGTACTGAATAGAGAAGTCTGCAGTTAAAAATATTTGATCCAGAAAGGCTATAATTCCATGCAAAAGGAGACATAAGGAGTTTCTCAAACAAACAAAAACTAAAGGAGTTTGTGACCACTAACACAGCCCTGCAAGAAATATCAAAGGAGACTCTTTGAGTGCAAAGTAAAGACCAATAGTGGCAAAGCCAAGAAAAGATTAGAGAACATCTCAAGACAATGACAAAACAAGGACTAGAATAGCAATAAATACACAACTATCAATAATTAATATGAATGTAAATTAATGGACTAAGTGGACTAAATAATATATAATCCACTAATGGACTAAGTGGACTAAAAATATAGGGTGTCAGCACAGATAAAGTAAATATGATACATTTGTATGCTGCCTAAAAGGACTCCTTTCAGACCTAAAGACACTGGACCATCGAATGTGAGGGGAGGAAGAAATATTTATTTTGCAAATGGCTGTCAAAAGAAACAGTTACAATAACTACATCAGACAAAGATTGTAACAGGAGACAAAGAAGGACATAATACAATCATAAAATGAATAACCTAAAAAGAAGATATATCATTGTAAATATTTATGCACTCTACATGAGAGCACCTCAATATATAAATTAATTAGTAACTACCATTCAGGAACTCACTGATATTACAATAGTAGTATGGGACTTTAACACCATACTTATCAGAATGGACAGATCATCTAAAAAAGAAATCACCAAGGAAATGATGGCTTTGAATGATATACTGGACCAGATGGACTTAACACTTATATTCAGAACATTCCATCCTAAAACAGCAAAATACATGTTCTTTTCAAGTGGAAATAGGACATTCTACAGAATAGGTCACATATTAAGTCATAAATCAGGCCTCAAAAAGTACAAAAAGATTAAAATCTTACCATGTATCCTTTCTGACCTCAACACTATGAATCCAGAAGTCAATCACAAGAAAAATTTGGAAAGAACACAAATACATGGAGATTAAACATCATATTATGAGACAATAAATGGGACAACAAGAAAATCCAAGAAATAAACAAACACACAGAAAAAATATTAAAATGAAAACAAAACATTCCATAACCTTTGGGATGCATAAAAGTGGTCCTAGGAGGGAATTAGATAGCAATACATGCCTAACTTAAGAAACAAGAAAATCTCAAATAAACAATCTAACTTGACACCCAAAGGAGCTAGCAAAAGAATAACATGTGAAGCCTAAAGCTAGTAGAAGGAAAGAAATAAATCTCAGAGCATAAATAAATGATAGAGAAACAAACAAACAAACAAAAAGAACAGATCAATGAAACCGGAGCTATTTCTTTGAAAAACAAATAAAATTGATGAACTTCTAATCAGACCTATCAAAAAGAAAAGAGAAAGTACCCGAATAAACAAAATCACAAGAGCAAGAGGAGAAATAAAAACCAACACACATAAATACAAACAATGATAAGAGTTTATTATGAAAAAAATATGCCAACATAAAAAAAATAGAAAAATTTCTAGAAACATATAAACAACCAAAACTTTAACAAATAGAAATGAAAAACTCGAACAGACCAATAAGCAGCAAAGACATTGAATCAGTAATCAAAATTGCCCCAAAAACACAAGTCTGGAGCCAAATGGGGTCACAGATAATTTTACCAAATATTCAAAGAAAAGTTAATACTTATTCTTCTCATTTTTTTTCAAAAAAATAGAAATGGAAAGAAAACTTCCAATTTTACTCTTTGAGGCCAGAATTATTGTGATGATGAAACTGAATGAAGACATCACTAACAAAGGAAACTACCAGCTCAATCTCCCTGATAACCATAGATGCAAAATTCCTGAATAAAATACTAGGAAACATTAGGAGAAGTTAAAATGGCTGAGTAGTAAGGGGACCATGGACTTGTCTCTTGAGCACAGTTCGATCAAAATCGAACCATTTGAACTCCTGGAAAATTGATCCGAGGATTAACAGAACAATCTCTATAATTTGAGGGAGAGAATGTAGCAGGAGTGGAGAGGTGAATTGGGGAAGAGAAGAGCCATGGTGTCTCAAAAAGGTGGAAGCCCTTTTCATGGAGAGAAGGAAGAGAGAAGGGAAGATTGAGCAATGTGTCAAGTTTATGCTAGAAAAGCACTCCCCCTGAAAATAGCTAGAGACAAAGAGTGAAAACATACACAGAGGACTATTCAAGAAAAATTTTCACCAAAATGACTGAAAGGGAAAAAAGAGAGGGTTTCAATACCAACAGTTTTTATAAAAACCAGAGTGCAGAGTCTGAAGTTCAGAGCTCAGGAAATGATAATGCTTAGGCTAAGCAGGGCAGAGCTCTGGGAGTGGGCACCAAGGTCTGAGGATTCTGGGTCACCTGGGAAGAAATAGCTCCCCTGCTTGGAGTGCATTTGATACATGTGATCCAATATCTCCATGAGCAAAGGACCCAGCAGGTGCCACAGAGCTTTCCCACTCACTAGTATGTGAATGCAGCAAACCCTCGTACTGGTTGTGTGTTCCAATTTACCATAAGCTCTGAAACTCTGCTGCTACACTATTTCTGGAACAAGCCAGTAGCAGACAGTGTGGTGAGATCCTCCCCCAGAGGATGAGTGCAGGTCCGAGCCTTGGAGATCTCAAAGGTGTGGAGTTATGAAATACAGCTGGAACTGAGATAAAACTCTGGAGGGAGGTACCTGGCAGGCTGACATCTTGGATAAGTGAGAAGGCAGGGAATTGATGGAAGTGGGAGACACAGGAGGAGTGATTGATCACCCATCTGTGTGGGTGGAAATGCCCTGCTCTGGAGATGAGAGAGCTGGGAGAGGCCATTTTCACCATTAGCCCATCAGCACTGATTTACCCCAGTGAGCTAAGGAGGGCCACTAAGTGGAGAACAGTCCTTAAACCAATCCCAACTTGCTGTGTCTTACAGGCACATCTCTGTTAGGGAAAGTTGACCTGAGAATCAGAGCAGCAGACCTCTGCCCCAGAAGACTAGCATGAATACCTTCCCCTTGCTCAGTCTACTGATTATAGAGTGCTTCAAACCTTCAGCTCTAGGGAAAACTGGATCTAGATTCATTTGGCTTTTTGTTTGCTTGTGTTTGTTTGGTTTTTGCTTCTGTTTTTGCTTTTTTTTTCATTTTTTCTTGTATATAGAAAGAGCAAAATGTTTTATCTTACTTTACTTTTTTTAGACTTTTTAATATTTAATTTTTTGATCTTTTCTCTTTTTTCTATAAGACTTCTCTTAACAAGAATATCAAAGCAAACCTAGAGCCTAGCTTCCTTTCTATGAATTTTTAAAATTTTTAAATTTTACTTTACTTTTATTATTGTTGTTATTTTTTCTTCTCTGAAATGATAAGGCAGAGGAATTCACACCAATAGAAAGAAAATGAAGAAATGACAGACAGGGATTTAATCAACAAATATATAAGTAAGATATCTGAACTAGAATTTGAAATAGTTATAATGATTCTAGCTAGGTTTGGAAAAATTATAGAGGACATTAGAGAATCCCTCTATTTCTGCAAAAGACTCATTTTTGATATAAAGACATTGGCAGATTGAAAGTGAGAGGATGAAGAACAATCTATCATGTAATGGATGTTTAAAGAAAGCTGGAGAAACCATACTTACATCGGACAAACCAGAGTTTAAACCAAAGACTGTAACAAGATACACAGAAGGACATTATACCATAATTAAAATTCTTCCAAAAAAGAAAGAAAAAAGGAAAGCAAGAAAAAGTCTATTTAGTTTGATATGAGTATTGCTACGAAACTTTTATTTCACTTCTACTTACATGGAATTACTTCTCCCATCACATCACTTTCGGTCTGCATGCGTCTTCAAGTCCGAAATGAGTCTCTTGAAAGTAGCGTATAGATGGGTCTTCTTTTTGTTCATTTAGTCACCCTATCTCTTTTATTGGAGAATTTAATCTACCTGCATTTAGAGTAATTATTGATATTTATGAATTTATAGCCATTTTGTTAATTTTATGTAGTTCCACTGTTTCTTTCTTTCTCTTTTGCTTTCCTACCTGTGATTTGATCACACTTTTAGATTCTCTCTCTCCCTCTCTCTCTCTCTCCTTTTTTTTTTTTTTTTTGGTATGTGTATCATACGTTTTTGGTTTGTGATTATAATGAGGTTTTTATATAACAGTATATATGGATTTACATATAACAGTATATATATTCATATATATATATACATGTGTATTCATATGTATATACATATATATTCCTTCATTATTTATGTTTTAGCATATATTGTCATAATTTACATCTTTTTATTTTGTATATTACTTATTCTGTAGATATAGTTGACTTTACTATTTTTGTCTATTAATCTTTATACTAGTTTTATAAATGATGGAAATACTTACTTTCCTATAGCTTTGCTTTATACCAGTGATTTTCTCTTTGCTTTCATAAATGTCTTACTTCTACTTATGGCCTTTTATTTTCTTCTTAATGAAATGAATTTTACATATTTTGTAAGGGTGGCTTATTTGTGATGAACTCCTTTAATTTCTGCCTAGAAAATTCTTTGTCTACCTTTCAATTCTGGATGACAACCTTGACACATGGAGTATTCTAAACAATAGGTTTTTCCTTTCAGAAATGTCGATATATCATGCCACTCCATGTTTCTTCGAGACACTTCTATTCCTGCTTTTTAGATTATATTTTTGTCTTTAATTAATTTAGTTATTTATTTTTGCATATTAATGTTGTGTTGGTGTGGACCTCCTTGGGTTCATGTTTGTTTGTTGCTATCTGCTCAGTGGACCTGGATATCTGTTTCCTTCACCATCTTAGGAAAGTTTCTGGCTATTACTTCTTCAGATAATATTTCTGTCCCCTTCTTCCTGCTCTTTCTGGATCCTATAATGACAATTTTTGTATGCTTGTTGTTTTCTCAGAGGTTTCTTAACCTCTTTTGTTTCTTTTTAATTGGTCAGCTTGGGTTGTTTCCACTACCCTGTCTTTCAAATCATTGATCTATTCTTTTCTGACCCTCTAATCTGCTGTGATTATGTCTAGTATTTGCCATTTAATTTACTTTATTTAATATTTATTTATTTATTTATTTGAGAAAGAGACCAGGGAAGGGACGGAGAGAGGGAGAGACAGAATTGCAAACAGGCTCCACGCAATCAGTGCAGAGCCTGATGCAGGACTTGAAATCACAAACCATGAGAACAAGAGTAAGACACTTAACAGACTGAGGCATCCAGGCACCCCTCAGCCATTTTATTTTAAACTGTGATTGGTCCTTTTTTTAAATTTTTTTATCTCTTTTTTGAAATTTTTATGGGGTTTATACACTTTCCTCTCAAGTCTTGTATCTTTATGATCATTACTTTGAACTCTTTATTGAGTAGTCTTGTTATTGTATTTTTTAAGATAATTTTATTGAGATTTCACTTGTTCTTTTATTTAGAACATATTCTTCTGCCTACATATTTTGTCTGACTCAGTTTATATTTCTAAGTATTATGTAGGTTGGCTACTTCTGGTCCTGAAGATGGTGATCTTATGTAGATGTTGTTCTGTGAAGCCCTGTAACACCATTCCCCCATTGTCACCAGTATAAAGCACCACAGTTTTATTGCCTATATTGGCTGTTTGTACCTTTCTGTTGTGACTGGGCCATGAGTGCTGTGGGGATTGTGGGGTTGCTCCATAGCTCAAGCATCTGTAATGTCTAATTGTGACTATTGCTGGTACACTAGTAGGAAGATAGCTCCTGGTGCAGTTGGCTGAGAGGCTGCACATGTTTTAATGGGGTGGGCTGGCCATTAGCCTAGCTTGCTGCAATGACGGGACATGACAGACAGAAATTAAAGGAGTTTGTGACCACTAAACCAGGTGCATGAAAAATATTAAAGGGAACTCTGAGGGGAAAAATCAAAAGCAACAGAGACTAGAAAAGAGAACATCACCAGAAACACCAACTTAACATGCAGCACAATGGCATTGAATTTGTATATTTCAATAATCACTCTGACTATAAGACAAACGTTATTACATAATGGGGACAGTGGAGTCTTAGTTTATTATCCTTTTGGATAAATATCTTTTTTTTTCTTTTTTCAGGTTGATAACGTTCCATTTCTCTGTCTTCTAGATCATCTCTACTGCTTCTAGCCTGCAGTTCATTTCATCAAATGTGTTTCTGATTTCATTTTTTGTACCCTTTATATCTACTATGCTATTTGACTCTTTTTTTCAAGTTCATCAATTATCTTTATAATCACTAGTTGAAAATCTGTATAAGGCATGTTACTTATATCTGTTTCACTTAGGTCTCTGGTTGTGACCTGTTCCTTCCTTTGGGACAAATTTCCCTGTCTCCTCACTTTTTCTAAGTTTCTATGCCTGATTCTGTGTATTAGCAAAGTCAGCTATGTGAGAATGAAATTTTTAAATAAATAATAAAATACATATTTACTTGAATGAATTAGAATGACAGATTAGTTTCTTTATATATTAAGGTGCTCCAATTTGGGGACATAAATATATACAATTATTAGTTAGCTCTTCTTGATAGATAGACTCCATAATTATGATATAATGCCCTTCTTCTTTTCCTTACACTCTTTGCTTTGTAGAACTGTGTGTAGTTTCCTCAAAAAAATGAAAATAGAACTACCCTATGACCCAGCAATAGCACTGCTGGAATCTACGGAAGAGATACAGGAGTGCTGATGCATAGGGGCACATGTACCCCGATGTTCATAGCAGCACTTTTGACAATAGCCAAATCATGGAAAGAGACTAAGTGTCCATCAATTGACAAATGGATAAAGAAGATGTAGTTTATATAGACAATGGAATACTATGTGACAACGTGAAAGAATGAAATCTGGCCATGTGTGGCAATATGGATGGAACTAGAGGGTATTATACTGAGTGAAATAAGTCAGTCAGAGAAAGGCAGATACCATATGTTTCCACGCATAGGTGGTCTTTGAGAGACTTAACAGAATATGAGGGGGAAGGGAAAGAAGGGAAAGAAAAAAGTCACAGAGAAGGAGGGAGATAAAACATAAGAGACTCTTAAATACTAAGAACAAAGCGAGGGTTGAAGGGGGTTTGGGAGGGGGGAGAGTGGGTGATGGGCACTGAGCAGGACACAGGTTGGGATGAGCACTGGATGTTGTATGCAAACCAATTTGACAATAAAAAAATTATAAAAAAAATTTAAAATAATTCATCTCTTAACTAAAAATAAATAAATAAATAAATAAATAAATAAATAAATAGAAATCTAGTTTATCTGAGGAAGACTGAGTGGCTCAATTGTTTAAGCATCTGACTTAGGCTATGGTCATGATCTCACAGCTTATGGGTTCAAGCCCTGCATCAGGCCTTGTGCTGACAACACAAAACCTGGAGCCTGCTTTGGATTCTGTGTCTCCATCTCTCTCTGACCTTCCCCCACTCGTGCTCTGTCTGTCTCTCAAAAATAAACACTGAAAAATTAATAAAAACAAATAAAAAATAGTTTTTCTGATATAAATAAAACTACTTTGGATTTCTTTCAACTTCTATTAATATTATAGATGGTTCTCCATACCCTCACTTTCAGTCTGCAGATGTCTTCAGGTCTAAAGTAAGTCTCTTGTAGGCAACATAAATATGGATCTTGCGTTTTATCCATTCTGATACCCTATGTATTTTGATTGGGGCATTTAGTCCATTTATAGTCTGAGTGATTATTGAAAGATATGAATTTAGTGCAGTTGTGTTATCTGTAGATTTTGTGTTTTTGTGATGTTCTTTGGTCAAGTATATAAACCAGTTAATCACAAACACAAGCAAACTCCTCGATAAAAATATCTTTACTGTAGGAGACTTTAATACTCTACTTACAGCAATGGACAAATCATAAGGCAAAAGTCAACAAGGAAACAAAAGCTCTGAATGACATACTGGGACAGATGGACTTAACAGATATATTTAGAATATTTCATTCTAAAAAGTAGGATACACATTTTTCTTGAGCGCACAGGGAACATTCTCCAGAAGAGATCACATAATGGGTCACAAATCAACACTGAACAGGTACAAAAAATTGAGATCATACCGTACACATTTTCAGATCACAACACCTTGAAACTCAAAATCAACCACAAGAAAAATTTAGAAAGCCCTCAAATACATTGAGGTTAAAGAACATCCCCCTGAAGAATGAATGCGTAAACCATGAAACTGAAGAGGAAATAAACAAATATAAGGGACCAAATGAAAATAAAAGCTGACAGTCCAAACCTTTTGGGTTGCAGCAAAGGCAGTCCTAAAAGGAAAATACATTGCAATTCAGTCCTATCTCAAGAAGTAAGAAATGTTATAAATATACAACCTAATCATACACTTAAAGGTGCTAGAAAAGAAGCAGCAAATAAAGCCCAAAGTCGGCAGAGGGGAATTAGAGCAGAAATAAATGATATAGAATCCAACAAATAAACAAATGAATAAAAGAGTAGAACATATCAATGAAACTAAAGGCTGGTTTTCTGAAAGAATAAACAAAACTGATAAACCACTAGCCAGACTTCTCAAAAATAAAATATAAAAGACCTAAATATATAAAATCACAAATGAAGGAGATCATAACCAACACCATAGAAATATAAGCAATTATAAGGGAAAATTATGAAAGAATAGATGCCAACAAACTAGGTAATCTGGAAGAAATGGACAAATTCCTAGAAACTTACATACTACCAAAACTTAAGTGGGAAGAAATAGAAAATTTGAAGAGGCCTATAAACTGCAAAGAAATTGAATTTGTTATCAAAAATCTCCCAAGAAATAAGGGTCCTGGGTCAGATGGCTTTCAAAAGGAATTCTATCAGACATTTAAAGAAGAGTTAATACCTATTCTCCTCAAACTGTTCCAAAAATAGAAATGGAAAGAAAGATTCTAAACTAAATCTATGAAGTTAGCATTATCTTGATTTCAAAAGGAGACAAAGGCCTCACTAAAAAGGAGAATTACAGACCAATATTTCTGATGAACCTGGATGCCAAAATTCTCAACATGGTACAAGCAAATTGAATTCAACTGTACATTAAAAGAATTATTCACCATGATAAAATGGGATTTATCCCTGGGATGCAGAGTTGGTTCAATATTTGCAAATCAATAGTATGATATTCCATATCAATAAAAGAAAGGACAAGAACCAATCTATTGAACCTCTCAATACATGAACAAAAAGCATTTGACAAAAATGCTTGATAAAAACCCTCAAGAAAGTAGGATAGAAGGAACATACTTTAAGATCATAAAAGCCACATACGAAAGGCCCACAGCTAATATCATCCTCAATGGGGAGAATCTCAGGGCTTTCTCTCTATGATAAGAAACAAGACAGGGATGTCCACTGTCACCACTCTTGTCCAACATAGTACTTAAAGTCCTAGTCTCAGCAATCAGACAAAAAAAGGAAGGAAATCAAATTGGCAAGGAAGAAATCAGTTTCACTCTTCACAGATGACATGATAATATATACAGGAAAGCAGAATGACTAGACAAAAAAAACAAAAACAAAAACAAAAATAAAAACAAAAAAACCTGCTAGAGTCGATACACGAATTTGGCAAAGTCACAGGATATGAAGTCAACATGTAGAAATAGGTTGTATTTTTATACACCAATAATGAAGTATCAGAAAAAGAAATCAAGGAATCAAACCCATTGGTGAGAATGGGGAGAAAAAGGGACACTTTTGCACAGTTGGTGTGAATGCAAACTGGTGCAGCCACTCTGGAAAACAGTTTGGAAGCCCCTCAAAAAATTAAAAGTAGATCTATCCTATGACCCAGCAACTGCCTTACGAGGTATTTTCTCCATAGGATACAAAACATACTTATCTGAAGGTACATATGCACTCCAATGTTTCTAGCTGCACTATCAACAATAGCCAAATTTTGGAAAGGGCACAAATCTCCATTGGCTGATTAATGGATAAAGAAGCTATAAAACTACTCAGCGATGAAAAAGAATGGAATCTTGCCATCTGCAACTATGTGGATGGAACTTGAGGGTATTAGGCTAAGCGAAATAAGTGAGTCAGATAAAGACAGATATCATATTATTTCACTCATATGTGGAATATGAGAAACACAACAGATGATAACATAGGCGAAGGACAGGAAATATAAGATAAAAACTGAGGGAGGCAAGGGCACCTGGGTGGCTCAGTCAGTTGGGCGTCTGACTTCAGCTCAGGTCATGATCTCACTGTTTCTGAATTCGAGCCTGGAGCCTGCTTCCGATTCTGTGTCTCCCTCTCACTCTCTGCTCCTCCCTCGCTTACACACTCTCTCTCTCTCTCTCTCAAAAATAAATAAACATTAAAAGAATTAAAAAAAAGTAGAGGGAGGCAAACCATGAAACTCTTAAATACAGAGAACAAACTGAGGTTTTATGAAGGAGAGGTGGGGTGTGTGTTAAATGGGTGATGGGCATTAAGTAGGGTACTTTTGGGGATGAGCACTGGATTTCTTATGTAAAAGATGAGTCACTGGGTTCTACTCCTGAAACCAAGACTACACTGTATATTAACTAACTCGAATACAAAAAAAAAAAAAAAAATAATGAGAGTAAAAGTCTCCCAACTTATTCAAGTAAAAGCATACAGAAATAAAAAACATGTGCAGACTATCTGAGGAATGATTAAATGGAATGAGACTCTGGAGTTAATTACACAGTTTTTTAAATTAAAATATTATTTTTGAGAGAGAGAGATCATGAGCAGGGGAGGGACAGAGAGAGGGAGAGAGAAAATCCAAAGTGGACTCTGCGCTGACAGTTGAGAGCCTGACGTTGGGATCAAACCCATCAAGTGTGAGCTCATGACCTGAGCTAAGGTCAGAAACTTAACCCACTGAGCAAACTGGGTGCCCTTGGAGATAATTATGTATTATTTTATCATATAAATAAATATATATGAAAAATATATTTAGATGAAGCAACGTACAATTATACATAAATATGTTTCTGGTTGTTTCAGTCATTGACGTATATTTAAGTCTTTATTTTGATTTCTACAATCTCATAATTATTTGAAACACTATATATACACCATTTTTCTTGCATATGGTATCTAAAAAATCAAAATATTGGCATCAATAGAGACTATTACAACTTAAATATCCACTGGTAGAAAACAAGTTAAATAAATTTCAACATATGCATAAAAGAGAGTAGTTGTTGGTAATAAAAATAATACAATATTTTATATAGCAGCAGTTTTGATATATATGTATCTCAGTTACTGTATGAATTATGGTGCTCTGTACATTAGTATAAAGTCTGTTGGAATAAATAGTAGAAGATAGCAATTTTAGTTTTGTTTTCAATGTAATACCTTTTTTTCTGGTAATTAAGGATGTCATTTATTTATTTTTCCAATTTTTTATTTATATTTTAGTTAGTTAACATATAGTGTAATATTAGTTTCAGGAGTAGAATTTAGTGAATCATCCCTTATCTATACACCCAGTGCTCATCATAACAAGTGCCTTCCTTAATACCCATCACCCATTTAGCCAATTCCCCCACCCACTCCCCTCCATCAACACCCAGTTTGTTCTCTATAATTGAGTCTTTCTTTTATGCTTTGCTTTTCTCTCTCTCTCTTTTTTCCTCCCTTCTCTTGTGTACCTCTGTTTCATTTCAAAATACCACGTATGAGTAAAATCATATGATATTTGTCTTTCTCTGATTGACTTGTTTTGCTTAAAACACTCTAGCTCTATCTACAGCATAATTTGGCTATTGTCGATAATGGTGGTATAAACTGTGGGGTTCATGTATCCTTTCGAACCTGTGTTTTTGTATTCTTTGGGTAAATACCTAGTAGTCTAATTGCGGGGTCATAGATTAAATCAACTTTTAACTTTTGGAGGAAACTGCATACTGTTTTACAGAGTGGTTGCACCAGTTTGCATTCCCACCAACTGTGTAAGAGGGTTCCCTTTCTCTTAATCTTTGCCGACATCTGTTGTTTCCTGTGTTAAGTTTAACCATTCAGACAGATGTGAGGCGGTAGCTCTTGGTGGTTTTGATGTGTATTTCCCTAACGAGGTGTGATGTTGAGCATCTTTTCATGTGTCCGTTAAACAAATAGATGTAATCTTTGGAAAAATTTCTTCATTTCATCTGCCTATTTTTTAACTGGATTATTTGTTTTGTGGGTGTTGAGTTTAATAAGTTTCTCATAGATTTTGGATACTAACTCTTTGTCAGATATGTCATTTGCAAATATCTTCTCCATTTTCATAGATTGCCTTTTAGCTTTGTTGATTGTTTCTTACCCTGTGCAGAAGCATTTTATCCTGATGAGGTCCTAATAGTTAAATTTTTCTTTTTTTTATCTTTTTTCTTTTTTTTTTCTTTTTTTTTTTTTACCTTGCCTCTGGAGACATGTCAAGTAAGAATTCCTCCAGCTGAAGTCAAAGAGGTTGCTGCCTCTTTTCTCCTCTTGGATTTTGATGGTCTCTTATGTCATATTTAGGTCTCTCATCCATTTGAATTTATTTTTGTGAGAGGTGTAAGAAGGTGGTCCATATTTATTATTCTGAAAGTTCCTGTCTGTATTTTCCAATACCATTTGTTGAAGAGACTGTCTTTTTCATTGGATATTCTTTCCTAGTTTGTCAAAGATTAGATTACCATGTAGTTGTGAGTCTTTTTCTATGATTTGTATTCTGTTCCGTTGACCTAGATATCTATTTTTGTGCCAGTATCATATTCTCTTGATGACTACAGCTTTGTAATATAGCTTGGAGTCCAGAATCGTGATGCCTCCAGCTTTGCTTTCCTTTTTCAGAATTTCTTTGGATACCTGGTGTCTTTTTTGGTTCCATACAAATTTTAGGATGGTTGGCTCTAGCCCTGTGAGATATGTTGTTGGTATTTTGCCAAGATATCATTAAATTTGTAGATTTAATGGTGGGTAGTATAGACCTTTTAACTATTTTTCTTCCAATCATAAGGATGGAATATTTACTCAATTCTTTGTGTCATCTCCACTGTTTTTCATAAATATTCTATAGTTTTAAGAGTATAGATATTTTACCTTTTTGTTTATATTTATTCATAGGTATCTTACTGTTTTTGGAGAAATATTAATTGGGATCGATTCCCATACTTGATCTTAGCCAAAAGGCCGAGAAGCGATTGGGATTGATTCTTTAATTTATTTTTCTGCTTCTAATTATTGGTGTATAGGAATGACACAGATTTATGTACTTTGATTATATGCCCTGAAACTTCACTGAATTAATGCATTAGTTCTAGCGATTTTTTGTTGGAGCCTTTCAGGTTTTCTACATTCAGTATTATGTTGTTTGCAGAAAGTGAAAGTTTGACTTCTTCCTTGCCAATTTGGATGCTGTTTATTTATTTTTGTTTTCTGATTGCTGAAGGTAAGTACTATGGTAAATACTAGTGGTGAGAGTAGACATGCCTGTCTTGTACAGGACCTTAGGAGAAAAGTTATCAATTTTTCCTTAGCTGTTGGTCTTCATATATGACTTTTTTGACGTTGAGATATGTTCCATCTATACCTATTTTGTTGAAAGTTTTTATCAGGAATGAATGCTGTATTTGGTCAAAAAGTTTTTTCTGCCTTTATTGAAAGAATCATACGGTTATTATCCTTTATTTTATTAATGTAATGTAACTCGTTGATTGATTTACCAATATCGACCCGGACTTGTAGGAAGGGATAAATTCACTTGACTGTTGTGAATAATTCTTTCAATGTTCTGTTGAATTTGATTTGCTAGTATCTCGTTGAGAATTTTTGCATCCATGTTAATTAGGGCTATCAGCCTTTAATTCTCCTTTTTAGTGGGGTCTTTCTCTGGTTTTGGAATCAAGGTAATGCTGGCCTCATAGAATGAGTTTGGAATTTTTCCTTCCATTTCTATATTTTGGAACAGTTTGAGAAGTGTAGGTATTAACACTAAATATTTAGTAGAATCCCTCTAGGTAGACTTTTGTTTGTTGGGATAATTTCAGTTAGTGATTCAATATCATTCCTGGTTATGAGTATGTTCAAAATTTCTATTTCTTCCTGTTTTAACTTTGGTAGTTTGAATGTTTCTAGGAATTTTTTCATTTCTTTCATATTGTTCAGTTTGATAGCATTTCATTTTTCATTTTAATACATTTCTCTTATTATAATTGTTTCTTTTTCTATGGTGTTCATTGTGATTTCTTGTCTTTCTTTTGTGATTTTGTCTATTTTATTATTTTCTCTTCTTTTTGATAAATCTGGGTAGGGGTATATAAATTCTATTAATTCTTTCAAAGAGGTTCAAAGAACCTTCCTTGATTGTTCTGGTTTTGTTTTTGTTTTTGTTTGTTTGTTTCTGTAAATTTATTTCTTCTCATATCTTTATTTTTTTTTACTGGCTTTATAATTCATTAGCTGTTCCTTTTCATGGTCCTTAATGTGTATAGTTAGGTTGTGTATTTGAGAGTTTTATTACTTCTTTAAGTAGGCCTATATTGCTTCCCTCTTAGGAACACGTTAGCGGCATTCTAAAGTTTTTGAACTGTTGCGTTCTCATTTTTTTGTTTCCATGTATTTTTGTTTATATTTTCTTTAATTTCCGGTCTAACTCCTTCATTCTTTAATAAGATGTTCTTAATTTCCATGTAGTTGTTTTTTCCAAACTTTTAGTGGTTCACTTCAAGTTTCATATCTTAAAGTGTGAATGGTTTTTATAGGTCTGAAAATATGTATGGTATGATCTCAAAATTTTTGTACCTATTGAGGGCTGATTTGTAACCAAGTATGTTATCTATTAGGGATAATATTTCATTGACAGTTGAAAAGACTATGTATTTCACTTCTTTATGACTAAATGTTCTGTACATATTTGCTAATTCCATCTGATCCAGTTTGTCATTCAAAGCCATGTTTCCTCGTTGATTTTCTGCTTAGATGGTCTGTTCATAGTTGTAAGTGAAGTTTTAAAACGCCCTCCTATTATTATCAATGAAATTCTTTGTTTGTTATTAATTGATATATATTTGGGTGCTCCTAAGTTGGGTTTATAAATATTTACCTTAGCTAGATTTCTTGATATTTAGACCCCTTAATTATGATATAATTCCCTTCTTCATCTCTTGTTACAGTCTTTGGTTTGAAGTCTAGCTTGTCTGATACAAGTATGGCTACTCCAGCATTTTATTGACAGTCATTAGCATGATAGATGGTTCTCTATCTCCTCACATTCACTCTGGAGTTGTCTTTAGATCTAAAATGAGTTTCTTGTGAGTAGCATATATATGAGTCTTTTTTAAAATTTAATTATGGTATCATGTCTTTTGATTGGAGTATTTAGTACATTTATATTCAGAGTGATTATTGTAACAAATTTAGTGCCATCATGTTACATGTTAAGTTGGTGTTTCTGGTGATATTCTCTTTTCCTTTCTAGTCTTCGTTGCTTTTGATTTTTTTCCCCTCAGAGTTCCCTTTAATATTTTTCATGCAGCTGGTTTAGTGGTCACAAGCTTCTTTAGTTTGTGTTTGTTTGGAAATTCTTTATCTCTTCCTCTATTCTTTGTTTTTTTTTTTTTTTTTTAATGTTCATTTGTTTTTGAGAGAAAGAGACAGAGTGTGAGGGAGGGACAGAGAGAGAGGGAGACACAGAATCTGAAACAGTCTCCAGGCTCTGAGCTGTCAGCACAGAGTCTGATATAGGGCTTGTACTCACTAACCATGAGATCATGACCTGAGCCCAAGTCAGACACTTAACTGACTGAGTCACCCAGGTGTTCCTCTCTTCTTCTATTCTGAATGACAGCATTTCTGGGTAAAATACTGTTTTCTGCATATTTTCCCCAGTTAGCCTATTGAATATATTATGCATTCCCTTCTGGCTTGCCAGGTTTCTGTGGACAGATCTGCTGCAAACCTGATCTGTCTTCCCTTGTAGATTAAAGACCTTTCCCTTGCTGATTTCGAGATTCTTCACTTGTCTGTGTATTTGTGAATATGCTTATGATATGCTTTGGTGATAGCTGACTTTGGTGAATGTAATGGGAGTTTTTTGTGTGTGTGTGTGCCTCTTGGATTTTGATGTCTATTACCTTGCCCAGATTAGGGAAGTTTTAAGCTATAATATGCTCAAACAAGCTTCTGCTCTTTTCTTCCTCTGGTTCTCCTAAGACATAAATGTTACTATGCTTTGAATGCTTACCTATTCCTTAAGTCTACATTTGTTATCCAATACCTTATTTTCTAGCTTCATTATTTTCCATTATTTTATTTTATATTTCACTGAATAATTCATGTACTTTGTTCACTCTGTTATAATAGCATCCATTTAGTTTTGCAGTCAAGTTATAGCTTTTTTTTTTATTTCAGCCTAACAATATTTTAGTTATTTTATTTATGCAGTAAGTGATTCATTAGTACCTTCTATGCTTTTCTCAAGCTCACCCAGTATCCTTATGATTATTGTTTGAAATTCTAGTTCAGATATCTCACTTGTATCTGAATTGATTGAATCTCTGACTGTGAATTCTTCCTGTTCTCCTTTTTGGGGTGAATTTCTCTGTCTCATAATCTTTCCCCTGGTCATTATTTTGTGTCTCTATGATTGTTAGGAAAGCCTGTTGTTTCCTAGACAATAGGCTAGAGTAGTGGCTATATTAAGAAGGAATAAACAAATTAATAAGCTAGATCAAAGGTGTGTTTTGGTCTGCTTGTAAAAGAAGCTATATCAAACAAACAACAAACAAACAAACAAACAAACAAAAAACACAAAATAAAACAAAAGCAGGGAAGCTGGATCCCATTCCCCCAGAGCTGAAGCTTTGAAGTACTCTGATCAGTTAGACTTCATGAATGTGAGGAGTTTGTGTTGGTCTTCTGAGGGTGGGGCCTGCTGCACTGATTCTCAGATGGATTTGGCGTAGAAGAGATGCACTTGCAGGGAGGAGTAGGGTGGGACTTGGTGTAAGCAGTTCTGGCCTCCACTGAATGGCACCGTTTTGCCACTGATGTTGTGCAGTGTGATGGGTTGGTGGAAATATGGCATCATCTGCTCTCTTGTCCCTGAAGTATGAAGTTCAGACTTGCCACTCTTTAAGAAGCCCTCAGAAAACAGCAAACAACACCTCTCTTGTGTCCTCAGCTTCAGCCAGATCTCTGCCTTCACCCTGCCTGTGTTTGAGCTATCTGCCTGCCAGGTGGCCCAGTACTACTTGGTTTTATCTCAGGCATGTGCCTGGGTTTAAAAACTCCAAACTCTAAATATTAGGGAACAGCACAACATGGATCCATCCTGATCCTCTGGGGCAGAGTCTCTCAGCGCTTCTGCTATTTGCTATTTTATCCCAAAAAAGCAGTAGCATGACCACCCAGCAGTTCAGAGTTTATGGTAAAATGCAGCACAATGTTGGCACTAAGTTTGCTGCCCTCACCCAGCAACTCTGTTCCAATGCTAGGGCCTGAGCAGCACAATGGTGTTGCCAGTTCTTTTTATCCCTGAAGAGGCTGTGCCACCACTCCCAAATGCACTCCAAACAGGAGTACTGTTTCTCATTCTTTGACCCAGGGTATCTTTAGACCACGCTGGCTGCTCTTGGGTCTCCACCCTCCTTACACACCAGAACACCACCAACACTGCAAGACATGACCCCAGTGATGGCATGGACTTCTAAATCTTCAGTGTTTGTGCTTTGGTTCTTATAATAACTTGCTGTAGCCAACTCCTCCCCTTTTCCCAGTCAAAGATTTTGGGGAAGAGTTTCTCTTGTGCAATTCCCTCGTGAATTTTCACTCTTTCTTTCTCTCTGAATCCTCTCCTCATGATCAGGGCTTCCTCTCCTTCACAGCACACACAGTTCTTTTCTCCCCAAAATAAACTCACTAAAACTCTTACCTTCCAAGATGTGGCCATTTTTTTCTACCTCTAGTTGTCTAGTTGTGCTCTCTCAGTGCTCAGACTGGTTTCCTGGTTGTTCAAAGGGATTTGATATTTATCTAGCTGTGTCCCAGGGATGAGGCAAGCTTAGGGTCTCCCTACTCCTCCACCATCTTAACTCCTCCCTATATAACAACGTTTTAAATTTGTAAATGTTTTTTTCTTTTTTTTTTAAATGAGAGAGACAGATCGCAAATGGGGAAGGGACAGAGAGAGAGGGAGACACAGAATCTGAAACAGGCTTCAGGTTCTGAACTGCCAGCACAGAGCCAAATGTGGGACTTGAACTCATGAATCGTGAGATATGACCTGAGCCAAAGTCAATTCTCAACTGACTGAGTCATCCAGTGCCCCTAACACCTTTTTTAAATATAATTCACATATCGTAAAATTTCCCATTTTATATTTTATCTGTTTATTATTTTTTTTTTTAAGAGAGAGAGCATGAATGGCTGGGGCAGGCTCTGTGCTGACAACAGAGAGCCCGATGTGGGGCTTGAATTCATGAACTGTGAGATCATGGCCTGAGTTGAACTCAGATGCTTAACCAACTGAGCCACCCAGGGGCCTCCAAAATTCCCATTTTAAAGTATACTATGTTGCTACACATGTCCAGATTTCATGGATGGAGCTGGAGGGTATTATGCTAAGTGAAATAAGTCAGTCAGAGAAAGACAGATACGATATGTTTCCACGCATAGGTGGATTTTTAGAGACTTAGCAGAAAACCATGGGGCAGGGGAAGAAGGGAAAGGAAAAAAGCCACAGAGAGCGAAGGAGACAAAACATAAGAGACTCTTAAATACTAAGAACAAACTGAGGGCTGAAGGGGATATGGGAGTGGGGAGAGAGGGTGACAGGCACTGAAGAGGGAATTTGTTGGGATGAGGACTGGGTGTTGTATGGAAACCAATCCGACAATAAATTGATTAAAAACATAAATAAAAAAAGTAAAGTGTACTATACAGTGATTTTTAATGTGTTCAAAGAATTGTATACAAATCACCGCTATATAAATTTGCAACTATGTTCTGAGTTCAATCACTGACAACCACTGATATCCTGTCTTAAGAATTTTTTCATTCTAAATATTTTATATGAATGGAATCATATAATATTTGGCCTTTTGAATTAGGATTTTTTTTACTGAGCATAATAATCCCAAAGTGCATCATTTTTGTTGATGACTATATTACAAATTTCTATTTAGAAAGAAAAATACTGAGATTATTAAGACTGTGAGTTTGAAATGTTCTGTATTTTTTTTTACTTTTAAAAATTATATTCTTGGCTTATTTATCAATATTATATGTGCATAAATTGATTATAATTTTCTTTGTATTCTCTATTTGTAAATATTTTACAAAATACATATTCAGAAAAAATATGCAAGTATATATGGTATTTGTAAATACCGAGGGAACTCACTCAACTAAAGCAATATTACCTATCCTCCAAAAGTCACTAGAAAGTATAGCACAGAAACTATTCTGTTCCTGGGATGGAATTCTGTTCCTGGATGACATGAAATGTATCCATAAAATGTATTTCAACATATTAAATTAAGAGCAATCATGTGGTCAACAAACTCAGCACTAATTTTTAGTAGAACTTGCAGTATGTTTGCATTGAACTTATCCCCATAATATATATGAAGTGTGCATGTTTCCCAAATGGTCAGAAATAAGAAAAGTTTATTTTCTGTTCAATACCTTTGTGTTTATCAATATAACTAAATATGTGAAATATATACGAGCTTTGAAATGGAATACAATTTTTAAATTATGCTTATTTTTAGAAGATTATGATTGCATGCATAGAAAACTACTAAAACATATCAAAGCAATTATTTAATAATAAGCTATTATAATATCTACATCAATAAAAATGAGCTAAGAAGAATTTTACAAAGATGTTATGAATAAAATAAACTTTTAAAATACTTCCAAATGAGAAGGGGAAATGATGAGGACTTGAAAAAAAAGATAGAACAGTATATTTTGCTTTTTCAAAAATAGTATAGGAAGGGATAAAACAAATTCTTTCTAAACTAAACTTCAAAGCCAGAAGTCATGAGAAAACATATTAGAAGATTTGGTTAGATTAAATTAAACCTCATGTGCAAAATATTGTTAAAAATATAAAAACAAAGAAAAAGAAAATATTTGCCCTTATAACTGCAAAGCATGAGACTGTTAAGTTCCAAATTTCCTAACATATAGAAAGCCTAAAGAAAGCATTAAAGATTAATAAATACAGGAAAAAGCTATAAAAAGACTGCTTACACAAAGTTAAGGCAAGTGGTTCATACACATTTTAAAACTTGTTCGACTTTACTGTAAATTAAGTATATGCACCTTAAGGCAACAATTTTTTTTCCTATCATAAAGCTAAGGAAAGATGTAAAATTGGAATAGTCTGTGTCTTGTTAGTTTTTGTCACAACTTTGGTGATAAGTGAGGTAACTCCTATAAAGTCTCTTTCCAAGGACAGTGTGTGTGTGTGTGTGTGTGTGTGTGTGTGTGTGTGTGTGTGTGTGTGTGATTTTGGGTCTATTCCCAGGGTATTTATTTACCCAATCAATGGAGAATCACTTTAAAACAGTGAAAAAGCATGGACAGGCACCTATAGTTCTTAGTGCACTCTTCCAAGGCAAAATTCTGTATAAGATCATGTTGGTGATGGTTATATTGTCCTTGCTCTGTACCTGTTTATGCCTGCCATTTTTCTTTGAAACCCTAGTCAGATGATTACACTTCTGTAAGTATTTGTTTTCCTTAAAGTGTGCATGATAATCCGTTTCAAACCTCAGAGTTAACATGGGAGAAGTGCACAGAGTAAGAGTATTATGAACATTAGCTGTTAGTATTATCTTTTGAAAGTCCACAGAAAGAGATAGAAAGGAGGAGAGCCCATTAAACCAAACCTCTACCATCCACCAGACTTTGACGTGTCCCATTCTCTAGAAAACTGGACATTACATATGTTTTCAGAAAGAGAGCACCATGCTGAAGAAGAGTGCTAAAGTAAAACTTCTGCAAAAGGTTTTGATGATGATAACCAAGGATACAGGCAAGTCTAAGTTTTAACATTACATAAGACTTTTTAGCTTCAAAATCTTTGGAGTGAGGCTACCTGTGTTCAGATCCTGCCTCTACCTTTTGTGACCTGAGACTAGTTTCTTAAGCTCTCCACAGATCCATTCTGTCCACACAATGAGTTGCTTTAACCATGGATGTAAGTCATAGTCAATAATAAATGAAAATATATTAGTATGTGACTGGTGTAGGTAATTAGGCAAGATCTTACTTTCCCAACACTGCATTTTATAAATTGTGATTTATTCTTGGCTATGGCTAACTTAACAAAATGCCTGTCTTCTCAAATCGTTGTATTCTGAAAAACGAAACAAGAAACCAAGACAACAGGACAAAACTATCTGTTCTACTTGAGAGAAATAGAGCAGGAGAGGGTGGTACTATGTAAATCTTCCTTCTGAAGGTACATGGATTTGAACTTTGAGCTATGTAAAACACAAAGATAAAAAGTTAATATAAATTTATTTGTGGGACTAGAAACATTTTAAGAGTCTTATCAAAATATAAGATACTTTAACTTTATTTCTACAAATATCTGCTTTAGCTTATTGATAAAAATAATTAAAATAAAAAATCCTAATAAACTGGTCAAAGATAGTTAAGCATTTAATGGATATTCCAACATTTACAGCTTGAGATATTATCATCAGTGGCAGGTCCAAGGAAGTGAAGAGAGGCCAGTGTCATCTTCATTCTTAGACCAGGCATGGAAGTCAGGGTCAATCAGGCTGTGGGAAGTCTGTTGGTATTTTGAGGGACAAAGGATGGCTTTTTCCCTGCTACAAAACACTTTTAAGAATGCAATGGTAATACAAGGGATTTCTTAAGTTTATTTATTTTTAGAGAGAGAGAGGAGGGGCAGAGAGAGAGGGAGAGAAAATCTCAAGCAGGATCCACACTGTCAGGGCAGAGCTGACATGAGGCTCTTATCTTGCAAACTGTGAGATCATGAACTAAGCTAAAATCAAGAGTAGAACTCAAACTGACTGAACCACCCAGGTGCCTCAGGAATTTCTTAATACTAGTAATAAAGTTGATAAAGTTTTGGCTTTTATTTCATAACAAATTAAGATAAGCACAACCACTTCTCAAGACATAAAACAACTTGTCCATCCTCTCTGAGGTGAAAAAAAAAACACAAACAACAAAACAAAACAAAAACCTCTATGGAACTGGAAAACCTTTTCTTCTAAGTCTGTAATTAGCAGAGCAGTTTGCTATAACACTAGAATTCAGAACACAAGCAAGAGCCACAGAGGAGGGAAAAAAAGAAAAAAAGTAGATATGAGTTGGACACGGACAAGTACATTCTATGTTCTGGCTGGTCTTGGAGCAAAGATGAAAGAATTACATCTTACAATACAGGTCTGTATCTAGAATTTCACCTGAACCTTGATTTCACTTTTATTCCTTCAATAGCACATACAAACCTAATATGCATCTTCTTTCTCTTAAGTTATTTTGCATTTTCTCTTTCTATCTCAGACCTATTGGTGAACACTTATTCCAGATCTTCCTTACATGACTCATAGATGTACTAAAATAATATGCTCTCGGGGCATCTGGGGGCCTCAGTTGGTTAAGCATCCAACTTCGGCTCGGGTCATGATCTCAAGGTTTGTGAGTTCGAGTCCCATGGCAGGCTCTGTGCTGACAGCTGGGAGACTGGAGCCTGCTTCAGGTTCTGTGTCTCCCTCTCTCTCTCTCTCTCTCTCTCTGCCCCTTCCCTGTTTGTGCTTTGTCTTTCTGTCTCAAAAATAAATAAACACTAAAAAAAATTAAAAATATGCTCTCTGTTTCTCTTTAACACACAAAAAAATCTTACTTCAAAAGTTACTGAACATAAAGAACAATTAAGTTCTGAGAAATGCCATCTTTATTATGCCATTCTCTTCAAACCCTAGAGAGTCATTTGCTGTCAGTGTAGACATACTGAAGCCTGAAACACTCAGTTCATGTCCTGCAACTCTTCACATTCCTACCCCGCATCATGGCTTCACATCTTTGCTACCAAGCATTCTACCTACACCTCTTCAGACTGCCTTGATCATGCTTTGTTCACACTGCATTCTCTTGCTTAAATAACTCTTATTCTCTCTTCTCTTTTGCATAGTATCATTATTTCAAGAGGTAATCATTTCCTTTCCCACATACTACATTCAATCCACTGTGATTTCCTCAGAATTCCTGATGCAGTTATAGTGTCTGACCTCATTTGTTCCCCGAAGCACTATCTCACATGTTTATTGGAATTCTATGGTAACAATATATTATACTCTGTTTTGTTGAATAATTAATATGTAATTCAGAATAAATAATTTTAAGATAAATAACCGTATCTCCAAAGGAAAGTTGAGGTTGTTGCTGAGAACTGATTTTAATTGTTGAAAACTTTAAAGTAGACATTAAAAATAAAAGACAAGTAATTAATTTTGACGACTACCTTTTCCCCAGCTTTATTGGGATATAATTGATATATAACAAGTTAGTGATTTAATATACCTTTATATTGCAAAATATTTACCACCATAAGGTTAATTAACATAACCATCACTTCAAATAGTCTTCTTGTGTGTGTGGTACAAATTCTTAAAATCTACTTTATTAGTCACTTTCAAATATACAAAACAGCATTGATAACTATAGTCTTCATGCTGTTCCTTTGATCTTCACAACTTCATCTGTTACCCTTTGACCATCTTCACATTTTTTCTGTACACCACACACTTCACCCCATTCCTGGAAAACCAACAATTTTTTTCTGTTTCTATGAACTTGTTGTTTCTTAATTTCCACATCTAAGTTAAATCATTTACTGCGTTTAAAAGAAAAAAAAAATAAAGAGTGCTGGTAAAGTGAAGAAATAAATATTGTGAACCAGGATACTCTAAAGCGGTAACTTTCAAACTGTAGCTTGCGTGGGTAAAACAAATCACACTTGGCCAAACTTCAGAACTTCTGATTCAGCATATTTGGAATGAGGCCCCAAGAATCTGCATTTTTCAAGTGGTGTTCAAATGATACTGATATTGTTGGCTGGGAGCCTCACACTTTGTGAACCACTGGTCCAGCTGACTAGAGAAGATCTTGATAGAAAAAAAAAATATTAGAATACAGAAATGACTCGTAAGGGGAGGTTACAGACATAAAGAATATAAGACTCCCTTTGCCCTTGGATAATAGAAGGTCATGTATAAATTATTTTATTTTTGATTTGCCGGTTGGTTAGCTAATTTTATGACAGATGGTATTATGTGGGTTAAGGGAGAACATAGGTAGATGTAATTAGAAGATAGAATGAACCAAATACTCTTTAAACAAGTATAAAGTTGATGTATTAAAATAATACTCAGATAAATAGAAGGTCATGAATATAGTATAATCACATACAATGTTTTACATCAGTTATATATTAATGAAACTGGGGAAAAATTAGTCCAGTCCCACGTCCAGCCCCATGCTGAACACTGAACATGGAGCTTGTTTAGAATTCTCTTTCTCTACCCTGCCCAGTCTTGTGCTCTCTGTCCCTCGAATAAATAAATGAACATTTTTTTAAAAGGATAAAAACTGACTAGCAGCTTACTATTATCTGTGTTCCTGATAAACTACCTAAATATTTTATATAGAAGATATCTAGAGTCTTTTCCCAACATTTGAGCTTTAGTATGAGCAGTTACTATCCATAGCAGGTGTTACAAGATATTTTCTTTTAAATGGATAAAATCATGATGCTTATGCAAGTGTAGAACAAACAGAGATCAAAGATTGTGTTAATGAATGAGAGAACCTGCAAGATACTACAAGTAGTTCAAAGAAAGAACTATTATAGCATACATATGAAGGCAGACAAAGAATGCTGAAATTAATTTATAAATAGATACAGAATGGGGGTCTCTGGATGACTTAGGGGTTTGTGGGCTTGAGCCCCACATAAGGATCTGTGCTGACAGCTTAGTGCCTGGATCCTGCTTCAGATTCTGTCTCTCTCTTTCTCTCTGCCATCCCTCACCTTTCCCTCTCTCTCTCTCTCTCTCTCTCTCTCTCTCTCTCTCTCTCTCTCTCAAAAATAAATAAATATTTAAAAATAGATACAGAATAGGTCTGAGTACCGAAAAATAGTCAGTAACATTCCATAGGAATTTACTTAATTAGTATTTTAATGAACAAGAATAATTCATATATTTGAAAGTTTCCTTCAATTTCAAGAATTGCAAACCAATTCAAGAACAATAGAATACAGCAATGATCCAATACACAGAGAAAAGGAGAGAAAGAAAAAGAAAGAAAGAAAGAAAGAAAGAAAGAAAGAAAGAAAGAAAGAAAGAAAGAAAGAAATTAATTTTAATAAAAAGAAAACTTTACCATTTGAAAGTTTCTCAAAATTTCCTGACTCAGGCATGATAAAGAAAGATTGTATATGTAGAAAAAATGGTTTTCGTCAAAGGCCTTCTTGTTGGTGAATTATGCTAGGTGTTTTTATACACATTATTTAATTGAATCAGATGGGATAGGAAATCTCACTCTGTACATTGAATAAATCGACCAAAAGCTAGTAAATGAGTAAGTTGGAATTTAAATTTGGGGCTGATTGCTCATATCCCAGGGTTTGTCTCATTACTTATTGCAATATACATTATAAAAATTTCCATCTTAGAGATATCCAGAGTGTAGTCCTTCCTCTAGATAGACGGATGAGGTGGATGATTTGGAATGGGCTGACACCCCCTTAAGTCATATCGCAGTGTGATCACTGTGTTTCAATGACTTCGATGGATTCTTTCTGGTGTTAGTCTCATGCGGTCTTCAATATTATGAAACATGCACTTGATAGTAAGGGAAAGGGAAATTAAGAAAGCATAATGGTAAATTTTCTTCAGTTGAGTCTTAAGTTGCTTACTTTATTTTTTAGAGTGATTGATTAAACAATCAGAGAAATGGATAACTTCACCTCTGGGGGAACATTCTTCCTCATGGGCTTCTCAGATATTAGAGAGATCCAGATCTTACACGCGGCCCTATTTTTGCTAATTTATCTGGCAGCCTTACTGGGGAATCTCATCATCATCACCCTCACCACCAAGGATCATCGGCTCCACACTCCGGTGTACTTCTTTCTGAAGAACTTGTCCTTTCTGGATCTCTGTCTCATTTCCATCACTGTCCCCAAATCCATCATGAACTCTCTAATGAATCAAAACACAATTTCCTTCCTTGGATGTGTTTCCCAGGTCTTTTTCTTCTTCCTCTTAGCCAGTACAGAAGTAGCACTACTCACAGTCATGTCCTATGACCGCTATGTTGCCATCTGCCATCCTCTCAGATATGACATCATCATAGATCATCAAGCTTGTGTACAGATGGCCACCTCTTCATGGGTCAGTGGATGTCTCAATGCAATTCTTCATACAGCCTCTACCTTTTCCATATCCATATGTGGGCCTCATGAAGTTAATCAGTTCTTCTGTGATGTCCCACAACTGCTCTCTCTTGCCTGTTCATATAACATTGGGGAATTAGTAGTCATTGGAATCAGCTTACTGTTAGATTTTGGCTGTTTTGTGTTTATTGATATTTCGTACATTTATATTTTCTCCACGGTGCTGAGAATGCCCACCAGAGAAAGCAGGCACAAAGCTATCTCCACATGTCTGCCTCACCTCATTGTTGTGACTCTGTTTCTATCTTCTGGGTTTTTTGCCTATTTACATCCCTTGTCCAAATCTCCATCACTTCTGGATTTGCTAGTTTCAGTATTCTATACTGTGGTGCCACCCACTCTAAACCCCCTAATCTATAGTCTGAGAAACAAGGATATGAAGATGGCACTAAGGAAACTGATAATGAGCAGATATTGTCTATCAAACTAAAGATTTAATACTGCATACATCTTGATCTTTTTATTCACTGACATAATTATATGAATAATCTGTTGCATAGTCTGGTAATAATATTGGATATGTAAAGTAAAAATTATCATGAAAAATTTAATTTTACTCATTAAAGTGCAATAAGAAGCATCCTCATTGTTCGCATCAAGTTGATAGCAAAACCAGTAGATTTCTACTTGAAATTTGACATATATATGCTGACCTTATATTTGTCACACTAATGGGCACTCTCTTTTCTGTGACAAATGGTAAATTGTACAGGATACTGGTACATCAGAGATAAACTTGGGCTCTTCCAGACAAACCAATTGTAAAATAACTCTTAAGAAAGTTAATATGTCAAATGTCACATGGCACAATATGTATAATGCATTCTCAAATTAGAGAAAATAGAAGTAGGTGATGTCTGCATAGCATCACGAATGTATTAAATATTATTAAACTATACATACTAACATTTTAATTTATATTGTGTTGTTTTATCTCAACAAGGCAAAAGTAAGAACAGTGTGTTGTCCGTCTGACTTTCCCTTTTCTTACTATATGGCATTTTCTGGCATCTCATGTGTCCTTGACTTCTAGTGAGAAGACACAGATATAAACAAATGTAATTTTACTATACAGATATACATATGCTTATAGTAATATATACTTTTCTTTTTTTAAGTTTTTATTTAAATTACAGTTAGTTACCATTCACTGTAAGAGTAGTTTCATGTGTAGAATTTAGTGATACAATACTTATATATAACACCCAGTGCTCATTAAAATACCCTCATTAATCCCCTTTACCTATTTAACCCATCTTCCCATGTTCCTCCTATCTGGTAACTATCAGTATGTACCCTATAGTTAAGAGGCTGTTTCATGTTGGTGGGGAGGAGGGAAGAAGAGAGGAAAACCAAGAAAAAGACTTTTAACAATAGAGGAGTTATAGTAATATTAAAACAAGCCTCTGGTTCAAAAAATGAATAACATTAATAAACCCGTAGCCAGACTTGTCAAAAAAAAAAAAAAAAGAAAAAGAGAAAGAACCCAAATAAACAAAATCACAAATGAGAGAGGAGAAACAACCATCATGACAGAAATACAAGCAATTGTTAGAGAATATTATGAAAAAGTATATGCCAAGAAATGGACAATCTGGAAGAAATGGATAAATTCCTAGAAACTCACACACAGCCAACACAGAAACAGGAAGAAGTAGAAAATTGATCAGACCCATAACCAGCAAATAAATTGAATCAGTAATCAAAAACTTCTCAATGAACAAAGGTCCAGGGTCACAGGGCTTCAGAGGGAAGTCCTACCAAACAATTAAAGAAAAATTAACATGTAATATTTTCAAAATATTAAAAAAATAGAAATGGAAGTAAAACTTCCAAATGCATTTAATGAAGCCAGTAGTACCCTGATTCCAAAACTAGATAAAGATTCCGCTTAAAAAGAGAACTACAGGCCAGGAGGAGCCTGGGTGGCTCAGTTGATTAACCTCTGACTTTGGGTCAATTCATGATCTCAACATTCTGAAGTTCAAACCCTGCACTGAACTCTGTGCTGACGCCTCAGAGACTGGAGACTGTTTCAGATTTTGTGTGATTGGTTTTGTGTGTGTATGTGTGTGTGTGTGTGTGTGTGTCTCCAGCCCTCTTCTGCTCACACTCTCTGTCTCTCAGTCTCTTTCTCTCTCTCAAAAATTAAGGAACATTATTATTTTTTTAAAGAGAACTACAGGCCAATAACCCTGGTGAACATGGTTACAAAAATTGTCAACAAAATATTGGGAAGATAAATCAAACAGCATATTAAAAGGATCATTCACCATGATCAAGTGGGATTTATTCCTGCACTGCAAGGGTAATTCAATATTTGCAATAAAAAAAATGTTACACCACATTAATTAACGAAAGGATAAAAACCACATGATCCTCTCAATAAATGCAGAAGAAGCGTTTAACGAAGTGCAACATCCAGTAATAATAAAAACCTTCAACAAAGTAGGGATAAAAGGAACATATCTCAACATAATAAAGGCCATATGTGAAAGACTGACAGCTGATATCATCCTCAATGGAAAAAAAATGAAAGCTTTTCCTCTGAGGCCAGGAACACGACAGGGATGTACATTATCACTACCGTTATTTAACATAGTAATGGAAGTCTTAGCCTCGGCAATCAGACAACGAAAAGAAATACAGCCACCCAAATCAGCAAGGAAGAAGGCAAACTTTTAATATTTGCAGATGACATGATATTATATGTAGAAAACATAAAGCTTATGTTCTCAAACCGAAGACTTCCAGGAAGACTTAGAGAGGTGAGAAAGCAGCAGAGGGAAGTTTGATGTTGATAAGGATTGGTTTGTGAGGTTTAAGGAAAAACATAACATAACATAAAAGTGCAAGATGATTGACAACATAAAAGTGCAAGATGAAGAAACAAGGAACAAGGGCTGATGTAAATACTGTAGCAAATTATCCAACACAGAGGAATGTGGTAGTGAAGTAAGAGAACCCTAGTCTTGTTATATCCCAGGAACACAACTATCAAAACATCTTATATACTTCAAAACTCAATCTGGAGACTGACAGAACAAACTCCACAACTAAAGAGAGAGATGAGGCCATACTGAAGAAAGTAGGAAAGGGGGAGGTATGGTTTGGGGAAGAAATGGATCTCAGGTGCTGCAGAGGGGAAAGAATTATGGTCACATAGGGCAAGAGAGAGAGAGGAGCCCACAGGAGAATGCACAAGGATTACATTCCCCTTAAGTCATTGTCTTGGAAAATGAGAGTAGCTGCATTTTGTGAGTTCTTGAAAGTAATGGTACTCACACGCTGTTTGTTTGTTTTTTTTTCAAAATTTTATTTTCATATTTATTTATTTTTGAGAGACAGAGAGACAGAGCATGAGCAGGAGAGGGGCACAGAGAGAGGGAGACACAGAATACGAAGCACGTTCCAGTATGTGAGCTGTCAGCACAGAGCCCCACATGGGGCTCAAACTCATGAACCATGAGATCATGACCTGAGAAGAACTCAGATGCTTAACTAAATGAGTCCCCCAGGTACCCCCAAAGCCTGGGGATTTAAAGGTCAGAGGACTTGGCTGTATAGAGTCTTAAGATCTCTGTGCTCTTCCTTAAGAGAAGGCAGGCAAAGAATCCAGGGGCAGAAAACATGGAAACAGCTATCTGAAAAGTGCCTAGGGCATAGAGAGGGGAAGATTATTCATTCTTATTGGATCACCTCCCTAAGAGGCAATATCCATGGAGACATCTCCACAGAACAGAGGAGATGGCCAGCACCATTTCCTTCCCCTCCCCCTCAGCACAAATAAAGACACACTTGTGGAAAATTGCTCAGTACTGACACTAGCTGCCTTACTTGCATACACCAAAACCCACCCCCCTGCACTCTGGCTAGGCTGCCCTTCTCAGTCAAGCTTGCCTCAGTTTCAGCATAGGGGGTCCCTCCCCCAGAAGACCAGCAAAGTCTCCTGCCCACATTATGCCTCCTGAAAAAGAGTCCTACAGGGCCTCACTTTCAGTGGAACTGGTGTCCAGTCCTGTTACAAAAGAAACCAGAGCACACCTAGGTAAAACTCGCCACATTCAGGCCAGGGACCAAACACTGCCCACTAAAGGTAAGGAGAGCCTCTACAAATAACTGGCGTGAAAGATAGAGTAGCTAAAACACAACAGCAGACACAATGCTGCAGGAGGGCTGCCTCTGCTTCCTGGGTTCCCTAATGCCACCTCAGTTCCTCCAGTTCCTCCAGCTCTTCCCTCAGCTTTAGGACATAGTCCACCCAAGCTCTGTCCTACTAGATGCACAGAATATCCTTGACAACATGCTTCTGCCCTCCATTCTTGGTCTCCTACTCTAAAGCTTGCAGCCTCTGCCAAATCATTTTCAGCTCCTCCTGCAGCAACCAGTTTCTTGTTCTGCTCCTCCTCTGTGTCTGCTGCATCTTCTGAAAGCTCTCCTTGAGTAGAGCCTGGCACCTTATTCACCACTTCCAGAGGGCTGCATTTCTGCAGAGTCCAGATTTCCTCCTGAGTGCTCTTGACTTCCTTCTCAACCTGCTGCATTTGCTAGATCTTTTCATCCAGCTCCTTCTAAACCTGGCAGGGTCTCATGGCTCACTTCCATATCCTGCTGCTGTTTCTGGAGACTTGGAGTAAACTCCAGATTCTGTAGCCTGTGTCTGTTGATAGTTTTAACGTCAGTGAACTTGGCATTAAGAGCTGTTTCCTCATCCCTCACTTTCTTGACAAGGGACTGGAGCCTAGCCTCACTTTCTTATCTGGCTAGTCCTTTCTTTCTCCACATCAAGAAGGGACATTAGTTTCTCTACTTCTAACTCATAGTCCTTTACTATGCTACCAGCTTACTGGTACTGTTGACAATGAGAGCAGACTTTCTGTACTTCCTGTTCACTTATTGCTATCTAATATAGCAGGTTATTCTGATTCTTCATCCTTTTCTCCATATGGCTCAGGCTCTCTGCATCTTGGGGCTTGAAGCTGGAGATGTGGGACAAGGACTGGAATATATAGTCATAGCCACTGTGGTGGTCTTCACATCATTCCTGGCACACCACAGGCTCTGGGCCCTGAGTTCAATGTGCTGGTGAGGGGTGTCAGAATTTTGGCCCAGCTTATGCACTTTGGCATCCTACAGCACCAGTTTCAGTCAGTGCTCCTGGTAGCACCTGGTCAGTGAGCTTGAGCACTACTTGGCTTCCTGCAGGTTCTGCTCCACCTCATTAAGTAGGGACTTGTAAGCATGCAACTCAGATTCTAGGACCACCAGCTCCAGCCTCTTCTTGTCCAGGGTGCAGCCGTGTCACACTGGGTTAGCTGCTTCTTGTATGTGGCCAGCATCTCACAGTCCTGCTGTAGGCTCTTCTCCAAGTGATTGCCCACATGAAGCATAGAAAATAGTTAAAAAAGAATCAATGAAAAATGAAGATTCCAATAAACAACATTGGAAAGAGGCTTGATGCAGTGAACAACAGGGTGGAAGAAGCAGAAGAATGAATTAGTGACATAGAACAGAAAGCAATGTAAGTAATGAAGCTGAACTAAAAGAGAAAGAGGAATTATACAAGAGACTAGAACTGATTTATGGAATTTAGTGACTCCATCAAACATATTAATGTTTGTGTTATAAGAGTCCCAGAAGAAGGGTGAGAAAAGGAAGAAGGAAATTTATTTGAAGAAATAATAGCAAAAAATCCCCTAATCTGGATAAGGAAACATACATTTAGCTCCAGGAGACATGGAGAACTCCCATCAAAATTAAAAAAAAAATGTGGGCCAGCACCAGACATGTTTTACTTAAATTTGAAAAATATACTGATAAAAAAAGTGTTAAAGGCAAGGTAAATCTAGTCTATAAATTATAAGGAACGACACATAAGGCTACTTATTTTTTTATATGAGGATTTTATTTTATTTTATTTTTTAAATTTTATAATAGTTTATTTTCAAATTGGTTTACATATAACACCCAGTGTTCATCCCAACATGGGCCCTTTTTAATGCCCATCATCCCCTCTCCCCCCTCCCTCACCCCCTCACCCTCAGTTTGTTCTTAGTCTTTGAGAGTCTCTTATGTTTTATCTCCCTCCCTCTCTGTGTCTTTTTTCCCTTTCCCCTCTTCCCCTCCCCCTGGTTTTTGCTTAATCTCACAAAGTCCACCTATTCGTGGAAACATATGGTATCTGTCTTTTTCTGACTGACTTATTTCACTTAACATAATACCCTCCAGTTCCATCCATGTTGCTACACATGGCCAGATTTCATTTTTTCTCATCGCCACATAGTAGTCCATTGTATATAAGTACCATAACTTCTTTATCCATTCGTCAGTTGATGGGCACTTGGTCTCTTTCCATGATTTGGCTATTGTCGAAAGTGCTGCTATGAACATTGGGGTACACGTGCTCCTATGCATCAGCATTCCTGTGTCTCTTGGGTAGATTCCAAGCAGGGCTATTGCTGGATCATAGGGTAGCACTATTTTCATTTTTTTGAGGAACCTCCACACCGTTTTCCAGAGTGGCTGCACCAGTTTGCATTCCCACCAACATTGTAGGAGGGTGCCTACTTCTCCACATCCTCGCCAGCATCTATAGTTTCCTGATTTGTTCATTTTAGACACTCTGACTGGTGTGAGGTGGTATCGCAGTGTGGTTTTGATTTGTATTTCCCTGAAGATGAGTGACATTGAGCATCGTTTCATGTGTCTGTTGGCAATCTGAATGTCCTCTTCGGAGAAGTGTCTGTTCATATCTTCTGCCCATTTCTTCACTGGGTTGTTTGTTTTTCAGGTGTGGAGTTTGGTGAGTTCTTTATAGATTTTAGATATTAGTCCTTTATCCGATATGTCATTTGCGATGATCTTTTCCCATTCCGTTGGTTGCCTATTCGTTTTGTTGGTTGTTTCTTTTGCTGTGCAGAAGCATTTTATCTTGATAAGGTCCCAATAGTTCATCTTTGCTTTTAATTCCCTTGCCTTTGGAGACGTGTCGAGTAAGAAATTGGTGCGTCTTAGGTCAAAGAGGCTTTTTCCTGCTTTCTCCTCTAGGATTTTGACGGTTTCCTGTCTCACATTCAGATCTTTTATCCATTTAGAATTTATTTTTGTGAGTGGTGTAAGAAAGTGGTATAGTTTCATTCTTTTGCATGTTGCTGTCCAATTCTCCCAGCAGCATTTGTTAAAGAGGCTGTCTTTTTGCCATTGGATACATTTTCCCGCTTTGTCAAAGATTAGTTGGCCATATACTTGCGGATCCATTTCTGAGTTTTCTATTCTATTCCATTGGTCTATGTGTCTGTTTTTGTGCCAATACCATACAGTCTTGTTGACTACCGCTTTATAGTAGAGGTTCAAGTGTGGGATTGTGATGCCTCCCGCCTTGGTTTTATTCTTCAGTATTATTTTGGCTATTCGAGGTCTTTTGTGGTTCCGTACAAATTTGAGGATTGTTTGCTCTAGCTTTGAGAAGAATGCTGGTGCAATTTTGATTGGGATTGCATTGAATGTGTAGATTGCTTTGGGTAGTATTGCCATTTTGACGATATTTATTCTTCCAATCCATGAGCATGGGATGTTTTTCCATTTCCTTGTGTCTTCCTCAATTTCCTTCATAAGTTTTTTACAGTTTTCAGTGTAGAGGTCTTTCACATCTTTGGTTAGGTTTATTCCTAAGTATTTTATGGTTTTTGGTGCAACTGTGAAAGGGATTAGCTTCTTTATTTCTCTTTCTGCTGCTTCATTGTTGGCGTATAGAAATGCCACCGATTTCTGTACATTGATTTTTTATCCTGCAACTTTGCTGATATCATGAATCAGTTCTAGTAGGCTTTTGGTGGATTCCGTCGGGTTTTCCATGTAAAGTATCATGTCACCTGCAAAAAGTGAAAGTTTGACTTCCTCCTTGCCAATCTTGATGCCTTTTATTTTGTTTTGTTGTCTGATTGCTGATGCTACGATTTCCAACACTATATTAAATAGCAGTGGCGAGAGTGGACACCCCTGTCGTGTTCCTGATCTCAGGGGGAAGACTCTCAATTTGTCCCCTTTGAGGATGATATTAGTTGTGGGCTTTTCATATATGGCTTTTATGATGTTTAAGTATTTTCCTTCTATCCCGACTTTCTCGAGAGTTTTTATTAAGAAAGGATCCTGTATTTTGACAAATGTTTTTTCTGCATCTATTGACAGGATCATATGGTTCTTATCTTTTCTTTTGTTGATGTGATATATCACGTTGATTGATTTGCAAATATTGAACAGCCCTGCAACCCAGGGATGAATCCTACTTGATCATGGTGGATAATTCTCTTTATATGCTGTTGGATTCGATTTGCTAGTATCTTGTTGAAATTTTTTGCATCCATATTCATCAGGGATATTGGCCTGTAATTCTCTTTCTTTGCTGGATCTCTATCTGGTTTGGGAATTAAAGTGATGCTGGCTTCATAAAATGAGTCTGGGAGTTTTCCTTCTGTTTCAATTTTCTGGAAAAGCTTGAGGAGGATAAGAATTAACTCTGTTTTAAATGTCTGGTAAAATTCCGCAGGAAAGCCACCTGGTCCAGGGCTTATATTTGCTGGGAGGTTTTTGATAACTGATTCTATTTCTTCACTAGTTATGGGTCTGTTCAAATTTTCTATTTCTTCCCGTTTGAGTTTTGGTAGCGTGTGGCTATTTAGGAAGCTGTCCATTTCTTCCAGATTGCCAAGTTTGGTGGCATATAATTTTTCATAGTATTCTCTGATGATTGCTTGTATATCTGAGGGATTGGTTGTAATTTCTCCCTTTTCATTCACGATTTTATCTATTTGAGTTCTCTCTCTTTTCTTTTTGAGAAGCCTGGCTAGAGGTTTGTCTATTTTGTTTATCTTTTCAAAGAACCAGCTTTTGGTTTCATTGATCTGTTCCACTACCTTTTCTGTCTTCATATGGTTAATTTGTGCTCTGATCTTTGTTATTTATCTCTTTCTGCTGGGCTTGGGTTGTTTTAGTTGTTCTGCTTCTAGTTTCTTTAGGCGTGCTGTTAGAATTTGTGTTATTGATTTTTCTTGTTTCTTGAAATGGGCCTGGATTGCATTCCAGAGCGTTTGGATTGTTGTATTTTCATTTTCATTTGTTTCCATGTATTTCTCAATTTCTTCTCTGATGGCTTTGTTGACCCACTCATCTTTTAGTAGGTTATTTCTTAGCCGCCATGTTCTTGGATATTTTCCAGGCTTTCTCCTCTGGTTGATTTCAAGTTTCAAAGCATTGTGGTCTGACAGTGTACACGGTATGATCTCAATTCTTTTATATTTATTCAAGCTTCTCTGTGCCCCAGAATGTTGTCTATCTTCTAAAGTGTACTGTGTGCAGTTGAAAAGAACGTAAATTCCTTTGCTTCTGGATGAAGGACCCTAAAGATGTCTGTGAGGCCCATCTGTTCTAATGTGTCCTTCAGGGCTATTGTTTCTGCAGAGATTTTCTGTTTTGTGGATCTATCCAAAGCTGAGAGTGGAGTGTTGAGATCCCCTACTATTAGGACATTTTTATCGATGAGGTTGCTAATGTTTGTAATTAGTTGTTTTACAAATTGGGTGCCCCCAAATTCGGTGCGTAGATATTTACAATTGTTAGCTCTTCCTGCTGGATGGTCCCTGAGACTATTATATAATGTCCTTCTTCATCTCTTATTACATCGTTCATTTTAAAGTCTAATTTGTCTGATATAAGTGTGGCTACTCCGGCTTTCTTCTGACTTCCAGTAGCATGGTAGATAGTTCTCCATCCCCTCACTTTCAATATGAAGGAGTCTTCAGGTTTAAGATGAGTTTCTTGAAGACAGCAAATCGATGGGTCTTGTTTTTTAATCCATTCTGTTACCCTGTGTCTTTTGATTGGTGCATTTAGTCCATTTACATTCAGTGTTAATATTGAAAAATATGGGCTTACAGTCACTGTATTATCTGTAAGTTTCATGTTTGTAAGGCTGTCTCTGGTAGTCCGTGTTCTTTGCAACCTTGCCTTCATAGAGTGCCCCTCAGGATCTCTTGTAGTGCCGGCTTATTTGTGATAAATTCTTTCAGTTTTTGTTTGTTGGGAAAAACCTTGATCTCTCCTTCTATTCTGAATGACAGGCTAGCCGGATACAGAATTCTTGGTTGCATGTCCTTCTTGCTCATCACATTGAAGATATTCTGCCATTCCTTTCTGGCTTGCCAAGTTTCTGTAGATAAGTCTGCTACTACCCTTATATGTGTGCCTTTGTATGTTAGGGTTCTTTTGTCCCTAGCTGCCTTCAGGATTCTCTCCCTATCTTTGTATTTTGCCAGCTTCAGTATGATGTGCTGTACAGAAGGTCTGTTCAAATTCCGTCTGAGGGGAGTTCTCTGTGCCTCTTGTATTTCCATGCCCGTTTCCTTTATCATGTTGGGGAAGTTCTCAGCAATGATTTGTTCAAGAACCCCTTCGACTCCTTTCTCTCTCTCTTCTTCCTCTGGAACTCCTATAATACGGATATTATTTCTTTTGAGTGCATCGCTCAGCTCTCGAAATCTTTCCTGTTCCTGGATCAGCTTCTCTCTCTTTTTATCTGCTTCCTCTTTTTCAATGATTTTGTCTTCTAATGCACTAATTCTGTCCTCTACCTCTTCAATCCGTGCAGTGGCTGCTTCCAGTTTCCCTTGTATTTCTTCCAATGTCTTCTTTAATTCTTCCTGACCGTTTTTAAGGTCCTTGAACTCTGCCGCGCGGGACCCCTTGCATTCATCTAAGCTTTTTTCAAGCCCAGCGATTAGTTTTATGATTACCATTCTATATTCATGTTCTGTTATGTTGCTTATATTTGTTTTCATTAATTTTTGAGCTGTCACTGCTTCTTGTAGATTCTTTTGAGGAAAATTATTCCGTCTCGTCATTTTGGCTGGATGTGTTTTGGGTTGTTTCTTGAAGTTGCCGGTTTAGCTGGGCCGTGTCTGTTTTCGCCTTCGTTCCTTGTTAGCTGTAGTATCTTTTCCCACTGATTCTTGGAGTTGAGAGAGACAATGATTTCATTCGTCCCCGTTTAAAGGGCAAGCGAAATACTGGAGCCTCCTACTCCTCCGCAATGTTGCCCTCCTTAGTTTTGTTTTTTTAATGTTTATTTATATTTAAGTGAGTGGGGTAGGTGGCTGAGACAGGGAGGGAGACAGAGAATCGTAAGCAGCCTCTGCACTGTTAGCACAGAGCCTGACAGGGGGCTCAAACTTACTAACCACGAGATCTTATCCTGAGCTGAAATCAAGAGTCAGATGCTTAACCAACCGAGGGACACAAGAACCCCATTATTGTTTTATATTGAGAAATTTCCATAACCTCCTCCATCTTGATCAATACTGATTAGTCAGTAGCCATCGATATCAAGGTAAGACCATACACCATCCAAAAGTTTTTACCTCGCTCAAAGGTCAGATGAGGATTAGTATTGTTTAGCAATAAATATTTTAATTATTTAATTTTTTGTATAGCCATGAATCTATTTCACACTTACTAGACTACAGTATAGTATAAACATAACTTTTATATGCAATAGGAAAAAAATTCATTTGACTACTTTATTATATTTGTTTTGGTGCCATGGTCCAACACTGAAACTGCAATATCTTTGACGTATTTCTGTCATTTTTAAAGATATTGGCCAGCCTGAAAGAAGCTAATTGAAATAAATCGTTTGTTGCTTTACATTGAAGTAAAAAAATCATTTAAGGTGTATTGATGAACTGAGTTTATTTAGCATTATTCTGAGTCTCCAAAAAATGTTTCTGTACTTGTATTGAGTTCCTTTGCAATTCATTCTACTGGCAATGGATTACAACGAATTTTATTTATTAGTTATAATTCTATATACATAGATATTTTTAATCATAAATAACTATTTTCATAAGAAAAAACTAAAGAATTTGTGCAATATGCAGAGAAAAAATTCAATGACAGTAAATATATATGTATGGATTTCTTTGAAAAATGATTTGTATAACTGGCTCATTTTCAAGTAGTTCATATGTATTATACAAATGCCAGATGTACAGCATATAATATGACCCCATCCACTGCAGGATATCACTTTGTTTCTCCTTACATGGAATCCCTCATTTATACTTGCATGCCTCTTCACTTTGATACCAAATAAAATTATATATATATATATATATATATATATATATATATATATATATATATGTTTAAATTGTTGAGAATTTGCATGTAAAGGGTAGTTTTCTTAGAGATAAGAACATTTGGAATCCACCATAAAGTGGCAAATCATGAATACTCGAAAAGTCTATATGCTAATACCCACAATCTATGAATATGTTATTTTTATGAAAAAAAATGACATTGTAGATGCAATTAAAGTTGTAGATCTTGAGATGAAGTGAATATCCTATGTTATTCAGATGGGCTCAATGTAATTATATAAAATCTTAATAATTGAGAGCTTTTAAGATTAGTCAGAAAATCAGAAAGATGACAGGATCAGGTGAACTTTACTGGGCAATATTGACTTTTAAAGATATAGGAAGGGGGACCATGATTCAAGGAATGTGGGAAACCTCTAGAAGCTAGAAAAGTCAATTAAACAGATTTTTCCCTAAAGACTCGAAAAAAGAACATAGCCCTAGGACATCACAATTTTATTTCAGTGAGTCCTACCTATAAAAATGTGCAATTTTTGCTTTTAAGCTATTAGGTTTGTGTTAATCTGTATATGTGGTAATAAAAAACTAAGACACTGAATGAAAGTCAGAGCTTAATTATCAACGTGTTTAAAATAGATCAGAGGAGAAATATTCTATCTATCTATCGATCTATCTATCTATCAACTACACACACTCTCAAAATGTCTTTAATGTTAATTTTTTTTTGCATATTCAAACAAGTAAACCCTATAAACCACACCTAGAATGGAAATTTCACAGCTATATCCAACAATGGACATGAATCTTAAAGAAAATATTAAGCACAAGAAATTGGACATAGAGAAGGTACCCTGTAAGATGTCATTCATCTTATATAAATATTTAAAATAGGCTGTTTCCAGAAGTCTGGATAACATCCATGTTGAGTGTTGGGTTAAAAAGGAGGTTCTAGGGTGTGATGTGTTCTATGTCTTATTCTAGATGCTGGTAACATTGCTGTGTTCAGTTTGTAAAAATATATTCAGCTATACGAATAAAATATGTGCACCCTTCTTTATGTAAAATGTGCATAAATTATTTAATCAAAGAAATATAACCCCTCAACTGTTGAGGGAATACAAAAATCTTTCTGATTCAATGATAACGGACATCCATATCTATACCCAGGGAACATTAGATACTAAAAAAGAACAAAGTCCCTAGTAATGACTGCAAATTGATTCTTCACCATACCGGCAGAAACATTGATTGCTATTCACCATCAGATTTATTTTCATTTTTTTAAGTTTTTTTTTTTTAATTTATTTTGAAAGAGAGTGAGGTGGAGGGGCAGAGGAAGAGGGAGACAGAGAGTCCCAAGTAAGCGCCACACTGTCAGTGCAGAGCCTGATGCAGGACTCAATCTCACGAACAATGAGATCATGACCTGAGACAAAATCAAGAGTCGGGTGCTGAACCAGCTGAGTCACCCAGACTCCCTCAGATTTAGTAAATAATCAGTGTGATATGACACCTTTTGTATACAAAAGTATCTAGAATAAGATCTACACTGCTATGCCCAAGTGGATGCTAATTGGATTAATAAAATGCTAATGTAATTTTACACAAATATTTCATTTTTTGTAATTTAAAAATATTTCCTGAAACATGAAACAGTGTAACAAATTCGGTTCTCTGGTTACACATTTTTTCTGTGGTAATAAGTGACTTTATCATCACCTTTTTTTTTCCTCTAAAAATTGGAGCACCATATTGTTATATCATGGATTATCTGATGAGTATGTTGATAAAAGTCATTGAGGAATATGAGCATCCTGCTAAACAAACTACCAGCTCAAATGCATCTCTGTAGATATGTGTAATGGCCTTACCATAATGTACATTTGCTTAGTAGTGAAGAAAAAAAATTGTATAACAGAGTACTTGAATCTTTATTTTTTTTAGGAGACGGGCAACGAAGAAGATGAAAACCAAACCAATAATGTTTAGGAAGAGGGAAATTTTTAAATACAAAATTATGATCCAATATCTAAAATTCCAGGCTATGAACAGTTGAAGAAAAGATAAGAGATCTAGAACTAGTGTGAAATTTTCATGATGAGTATAAATAGAGAATGCCATAGATGCAAACAAAAGGCCATCAAAGCCATTTTACTGTATACAGAAAACTTTAATTTTGGAGGGTGAAGTATAAGAAGGTAAGATGGTTATTCCTGAGTTATAAGGAGAGAAAGCATGTGATAACCAGAAAATCCTGATGCATAATGACAGGGTACAAGATCTAGAAGTAATTCTGTGTGAATGAAGCAGATGCTTTCTACAAAAGAGTGACGGAAAGTAACATTAGAAAAGAGATGATTTTATGGTTATAAAGACAAAATTTTTAACGATTCAATCGGAAGGCAAACAAGAAATGATGAAGAAAATTGTAAAAAATTGCTGATTCCAATTACTGGAGTTAATTACTTTGTTATCTTATCAATTACATATTTTATATTTTTCTAAGATACAAGTTGTGAGCACATACATATTTTACAAAGATTCTCTGTACCCCTACATGCTTTTTGGTGCCCTTTTTATTTCACAAAACAATATGTCATAGGTGTTTTTCAAGTCCACAGATAGGGCTTGCACTATCATTTTTCTATCTACTAGGTTAATAAACTTGGAATATAAAGTCTCTTATATCTTTTGAAGGATATTAAGAACATTTGTAACATCATTTTATTTTGTTTATTATAAAAATAAGTTGTATGAACATAACTGGATTCTATATGGAAGGACAAATGACAGAGAGTGATAGATTTATATATTTCTTTGAAGTGAAATTTTCTCAAAAAATTCTTAGAAGCATGTCCCCATTAAACACCAAATTTTTATAATCAGATAAATTATGTTAGATTCCCACAATGGCTAGAGTTCCTTGCTTCCACTTTAGATACATTATATATGTATTACAAATAGTTTTCTTAATTTATCAATAGAATTTATGTTATTCAAAATTTTAGAAAATTTATGATATATTTGGCCCTTTCTTCTTCATGAAACTAAATTGATAAAAGTCTGAACAGTAAAGTCTGACCCTTTTATTAATATTTTAGAGGGTATTTATGTGTATGCTTTTAATTAATTAGTATTTGCATCTATTCTGTTCTTCAGTGTTTCTATAGCTATACCTCCAAAACTTTAATTTTTATTTTTTTAACTTATTTTTTAGGCATCTTTTGTTCAATTGTTACAATATGAGATAAAAGTTCAGGGGAAAAAACTTAATAAGTCACTTTTAAGTTGTATATGGTTTGCTTATTTTATATTCAAAGTTTCCTCTTTTTTATAGAAATTATAACAGTACAGGAGAGCACGTGGAGAAACAGGCATCCTCTTGCACCGTTGGTGGGAATGAAACCTGGTGCAGCTGCTCTAGAAAACGGTGTGGAGGTTCCTCAAAAAATTAGAAATAGAACCACCCTATGACCCAGTAATAACACTGCTGGGAATTTACCCAAGGGATACAGGAGTGCTGATGCATAGAGGCACATGTACCCCAATGTTCATAGCAGCACTTTTGACAATAGCCAAATCATGGGAAGAAATTAAGTGTCCATCAACTGATGAATGGATAAAAAAGATGTGGTACATATGTACAATGGAATACTACGTGGCAATGAGAAAGAATGAAATCTGGTCATTTGCAGCAGTGTGGATGGAATTGGAGGGTACTATGCTAAGTGAAATAAGTCAGGCAGAGAACGGCAGATACCATATGTTTTCACGGATAAGTGGATTTCGAGAAACTTAAGACCATGGAGGAGGGGAAGGGTAAAAACAAAAGTCATAGAGAGGGAGGCAGGCAATATATAAGAGACTCTTAAATACTAAGAACAAACAGAGGGTTGATGGGGAATGTGGGAGAGGGGAGAGTGGGTGACAGGCACTGAGGAGGGCACTTGTTGGTATGAACACTGGGTGTTGTATGGAAACCAATTTGACAATAAATTATATTTAAAAAAAAGAAATTATAACAGTTCAATCATACCTGTATAGAGAATAAAAGCTAAGAGATTAGGAAAAAGGGAACAATTATTTTTGTCAAAGCTTCCCTGGAAATCTTAAATGTTCCGGGGGTATCTATACTCACATCCTATTTTAAACGAGCCCCTCAAGCAGTTGACTTCTACTGTTCCTCACCTGCCCTGTCATATGTGTTGGTGGGAAGGAAATGTTAACAGCTAAGTCTGTAACCATACCTGTCCTCTTTTCGTGACACATGTAGAGAGAAATAACCAGATCGAATATGTTTTTCTTTTGTAATTAACCCAATGAGATCTTCTGATGGTAATTTCTAGTAGAAAGGAAACTGAAGTTGTTACTTATGGAATGTGTTTAGGAAGATATACCTCACTTCTCTGGATTGCTTATGGTAAATAAATTTAGAATTAATATATGTAGGCAAGGCTGCTGAAACACATAGGTGTCTACTATATAGTCATCATATAGTGAGTGGAGAAGTTTCTTGATCTAAGTAACTTCTTTTGTGCAAGGTAATATCCCTCAAGTATGATTTGGAGACATTGTATGTTAAATCTTGGTCGTGTCCCAGTGTTTGTTTGGGTTTTTTTGTTTTTTTGTTTTGTTTTGTTTGTTTGTTTTTGTATTCATTTAATTTGAAGTAGAGTTAGTATACATGAGTTTCAGGGATACAACAGTGAACAACTCTATATTACACAATGCTCACCATGGTAAGTGTGATTTCCATCTGTCCTCATACAAAATTATTACAATATCATTGAATATATTCCCTATGCTATACCTTTCATCCTGGTGACTTTATATTTTGTAAGTAGGAGATTGTACCTGTTAATCCCCTTCCATATTTTGCTCATCTCCATCCTCACCCCTCTGGCAACCACCAGTTTGTTCCCTGTATTTACAAATCTCTTTCTATTTTTGTTTGCTTTTAGTTAGTTTTTTTTTTTTTTACTCCATACATGAGTAAAATCATATGGTAATTGTTTTTGTGTCTAACTACTTCACTTAGCATAATACGTTTTGGGTCCATCCATGTTGTGAATGGCAAGATTTTATTCTGTTTTATCAATGAGTGATATTCTATTGTATATACATACCATATTTTCCCTGTCCATTCACATATTGGTGGACATTTTGGTTGTTTCCTTCTCTTGTCTATAATAAACATAATAATAAACAATGATGCAGTAAACATAGACATGCATATATCTTTTGAATTAGTGCTTTTGCTTTCTTTGGTGAATACCCAGCAGTGAAATTACAGGATCATATGGTATTTCTTTTTTTTTTCTTCTAATACTTGGAAGAACTTCTATACTATTTGTCATGGTGACTGCATCAATTTACATTCTTACCAACAGTACATAAGTATTCCCTTTTCTTTACATCCTCACCAACAGCTAATATCACACTCAATGGGGAACAACTAAAAGCTTTCTTTTAAGGTCAGGAGCAACACAAGGATGTCCATTCTCATCACTTTTGTTCAAAATAACACTGGAAGTCCTGGATGCAGCAATCAGACCAAAAAAAAAAAAAAAAAGGAAATCACAACATAATTTGTAAAGAAAAAGTAAAGAAAGTAAAACAAACCTATTTACAGATGACACGATAGTACATAAAAAACTCTAAAGAATCCCCCCAAACACTATAGAGCTGGTAAAAAGAATTCAATAATGTTGCAGGCTACAAAAATTAATACATATATATATATTTATAATTAATATGCTTATCTGTATATAAGTAACAAAGAAGCCTAAAGAGAAATTAAGAAAACAATCCTTTTTACATCAATAGGAATAAAATACCTAGGACTAAATTTAACCAAGAATGTGAAAGACCTGTACTCTGAGGATGTAAGACATTGATGAAGGAAACTAAAGATGACACAAACAAATGGAAAGGTATATCACACTCGTGGTCCATCTTATGAGGATAAGGAAGGGCTGGTGAGCTGCACCCATTTTATCAGGCTTTATGCTTTTGTTGTGTCTTGCAATCACCTATATCCTTTGAACTAGCAAAATACGATACTACTTAAAACCTTTAATTCTTGAGTCCACTTCATTTATCCCAGTGGCTAAGTGAAATTATACTTTATATGGCAAGTTTGAAGGATACCAAATGCATTATAAAACACCAGGTTCATACTACGAAGTTATACTTTTGTGCAAATTTACCTCTTTAATTTCTTTTTGTAATGTTTATTTATTTACTTTGAGAGAGAGAATGTGCGTGAGCAAGGGAGGGGCAGAGAACGGGAGAGAGAGCGAATCCCATGCAGGCTTTGTGCTGTCAACACAGAGCCCAACATGGGCCTTGAACTCACCAACTGTGATATCACGACCTGAGCCAAAATCAAGAGTCAGAGGCTCAACCGACTGAGCCACCCAGGAGCCCCAACTTTTAAATTTCTGATCTGGTCTAACAAAGATACAATGATTTTTGGCGTAGACTGCTGCCTATCTGCTTCCAGCCCCACCTCCCCAGTCACGATCATTTCCCTCTTCCCTACTGATAGGTAATATGTGCTACCATTTGTTTCATGAGTTTCCTGAAACTCATCATCAGACAGCTGGAATCATGCAAAATGTTTATGCTTAAAGGATATGGATTTTTCCATTACATAGCTGTGCCATCTTGGCTGGCTATTTAGATATTCACAAAAGAAAGAATTCAAGTAATTTGGGTTAGGTCAGTATTTCGGTTGTGGGAAGCTGCTAAATATTTAGAGCTTTACTCTGAGTCTGCAACAATTGATTTTAGGATTTAACACTGATAAAAAGAAACATAAATTAATAAAGATAAGTAACCAACAATCAGGAAAGTATGATAGAATAGAGTGTAATCTTATTACTTCCTGGAAAGATAACTATTGGTAATGTAATATATGATGGCTCACCATGATAGGCTAACCAGTCCAGAATTTACCTATATGATATGTGAAAGCCTAATGCAGACATCACCAAACCTTAATAGTATTCTGTACATAAAACTATAAACTTAAACAATTTTCTACACATAAAACTGTGGTAAAATGTTGAGATAACCTTTGGGACAGATACTATTTTACTACACAAATATGAAACAACTATCCATTTTATTCGGTAAAACTGCAGGTTACAAGTCACATCTCCAACTTATTTATTTATTTATTTATTTATTTATTTATTTATTTATGCAAATGTGCATTCTTACTTTGCATTATAAATTTGGAATATAAGGGCCTTATCATTCCACTTTACTGCGAAGCTAGTATTTGTGTCCATGCCTTCTTAATTTAAATTCGGATTCAAAATATTTCAAGTTCAGGACTGTTTTACTATATCTTAATCTATAATATTTAGGAAGCTTATCACAGAGACTGGCAATTTTCACAATAACATATTTGTACTGGAGTCATAGATTTTTTACTTACAAACTGTGGGCAATACACACACTACATAACTTCTCTAAAATTCACTTTCCATATCTGAAAGATGGTTTCATAATTTTATCTAATTTATTTACTCTGATGATTAAGTGTGATAATTTACATAAAGCATTTATCATAATTTCCAGTATGACAGAGGCATTTATTAGCTGTTAATTGTTTTTATTACTGCTACTATGATCACCCATGAATATATGTTTTATTACCATATTCAAATGTTTAATTCAGCCATCGTGCATTTGTGATTACTGTTGAAAGCATACACCCTTACAAAGCATTTTCTGAAAAGCTCTCTTCATATTGCTGTTCCTTAGACTGTAGATGAAAGGATTTAGCATTGGAGTCACCACTGTATACATGATGGCTAACAGGGTGTCACTCTCAGGGATAAAAGAGGAGGAGGGGCTGAAGTAGACAGCACTGGCTGTGCCATAGAACAGCACCACCACTGACAGGTGGCAGCCACAGGTGGAGAAAGCTTTCTGTTTCCCCTGAGTAGATGTGATCTTAAGGATCGTGGGGAAGATCAATCCATAAGATATGAGGATGCAGATAAGGGGAGTGAGAGCAAGTAGACCTCCTACCGTAAAAATAACCATCACATTGAGGGATATATCAGAGCAAGAGAGCTCCAGGAGAGGGCTGAGATCACAGAAGAAATGGTGGATGATACTGGAAGCACAGAAGTACAGACGCGCCATTAAGAGAGTGTGCAAGAGGGCATGGAGATAAGTGACAATCCAGAGCCCAGTCACTAGCTGGACACAAAAGTGAATATTCATAATGGCAGTATAATTCAAAGGGCGGCAAATTGCTACATACCTATCGTATGCCATCATACACAGAAGAAGGCTGTCCATATTCACAAAAGAAATGAAGAAGAAAAGCTGGCTGAGGCATCCCGCAAAAGAGATTGTGTGTGTATCAGTCAAGATGTTCACTATCATTTGGGGGATAGTAGTGGAAGTAAAACAGATGTCGACAAACGCCAAGTTACTAAGAAAGAAATACATGGGCAAATGGAGGTGAGAGTCAAGGCCAACAACCAAGATGATGAGCATGTTGCCTGATATCGTGATTAAGTACATACAAAGGAAGACCACGGACAGGAATCTTTGCTGCTCTGCTGATCCAGAAAGTCCCATAAGGATGAATTCCTTGATAACTGTTTGATTTCCTGTTTCCATCTTCCCAACAAATCTATGAAAGGAAAATATTAAATTCTAGAGACAGAAATGTTAACGAGTGTGTGTGTGTGTGTGTGTGTGTGTGTGTGTGTGTAATAAAATATCTTCCAAATTCCTTTTCCTCATCAATTATATCTTGTGTTTACACTATTGTCTATATATTCACATAGACGTGTTGGGCATAACAATGTAAACATTTTTCAAGAAAGAATAGTTTCTTCCTCCAAACAAAAAGGAAAATTTGCTGAAAAATAAATTTTTTCAATGTTTCTTTATTTATTTTGAGAGACAAAGTATGCAAGTGTGGGAGGGGCAGAGAGAGAATCCCAAGCAGGGTCCAGGCTGCCAGCACAGAGTCCGAAGCAGGATTTAGACTTGACCAAAATCAAGAGTTGGGCGCTTAAAACGACTGAATTATACAGGCACCCTGCAAAAATCTTTAAAAACTATCACTACATACCTTCTTCTTTGAGACCTTTGGCGTCAACAATTTTCCTCCACACTATATATCCAGAGGGCCTGAGCATTCATCTAGATTCCTAGTCAAGGATGGAAAAGGAGAGAATAATGAGATATAGTTTAAACATGTTTCTCTCCTTAGAGAATTATAGTGTATCACAGTGGGAGTATTAACTTGTTAAAATGTACTTATATAAGTCAAGGGGGCAGGCCTTGAACCAAGACACCATTTTCTCCCTTGAGTTTAGCATGCTGGAGACTATACAAAATTCCAAATTCATCTTTTTCGTTTTTTTTTAATGTTTACCTATTTTTGAGAGAGAGACAGAGACAGAGAGCAAGTGGGGGAGGGCCAGAGAGAGAGAGAGAGGGAGTCAAAGAATTTGAGCTGTCAGCCCAGAACCCAATGCAGGGCTCAAACTCATGGACTGTAAGATGATGACCTGAGCTGAAGTTAGATGCTCAACCGACTGAGCTACGCAGGTGTCCCCCAAATTCATCTTCTAATGAATTCCATCTTTTTTGTGAGTTGGTTTCTCCCTTATTTTTTGAAATATTAGTTTTTGCTTTAATATCATAAATATTGATAATGGTAAACCACATAAACTAAGTCTTTGGAGGGGTCTTCATTTGTTGTTTGTTTTGTTTTGTTTTGTAGTTTACATCTATCGAAATTATCATATGAGTCTTAACCTTTCTGTTTTTGATGTGCTGTACCACATTGATGGATTTTGCAAATATTGCAACCAGGAATAAGATTCACTTGATGAGGAATTTATTTTTTAATGTATTATCGAATTCGTTTTGCTAGTATTTTGCTTTGAATTGTTGAATCTATGCTCAACAGGGACATTGGCCTGTAGTTCTCCTTTTTTAGTGGTGTCTTTATCTGGTTTTGATATCACAGTAATGCTGGCCTCAGAACATATTTGGAAGCTTTACTTTTTCTTCTTTTTTTATATTTTGAGAATAATTAGTATTAATTCTCCTTTAAAGTTTTGGTAGAATTCACCTGTGAAGCCATCTGGCCCTGGACTTATGATTGTTCACTTTTATGATTACTCAATTTATTTACTAGTTATTGGACTTTTCAAATTTTCTATTTCTGATTGTTTCAGTTTGGGTAGTTTATGTTTCTAGGAATTTATCCATTTCTTCCAGGTTGTCCAATTGGTTGGCATCTACTTTTTCATAGTATTCACTTATAATTGTTTGTATTTCTATGGTGTTTGTTAGTTTTCATCTCTCATTTGTGATTTTTTTTAATTTGATTTTTTTTCCTGATAAGTCTAGCTAGAGATTTATCGATTTTATTAATTTTATTTCCAAAAAATATCTCCTTGTTTATTTGATGTACTTTTTTCTTTTTTTTTTAGTCTCATATCATTTATTATTTTTTTAAAATCGTTTTAATATTTATTTATTTTTGAGAGAGAGAGAGCACAAGTGGGGTAGGGACAGAGAGAGAGGGAAACACAGAATCTGAAGCAGGCTCTAGGCTCTGAACTGTCAACACAGAGCCCAGTGCAAGACTTGAACCCATGAACCACGAGATCATGACCTCAGCCAAGGTTACATGGTTAACTGACTGAGACGCCCAGATGCCCCTCTAATATCATTTATTTCTGGTTAAGTCCTTATTATTTATTTCTCTCTGCTGATTTTAGGTTTTGTTAGTTTTTCTTTTTATAGTCCAGTGTAAGGTTAGTTTGTTTGTTTGAAAATTTTCTTGCTTCTTGGGGTAGGCCTGTATTGCTATACACTTCCCCCTTAAAATTGCTTTTGCTTTCACCCCAGATGTTTTGACTGCTATATATTCATGATTTTTTTCCATGTACTTAAAAAAAATTCTTATTCAATGAATGGTTTCCCATTCATCGTTTAGTAGCAAGTTATTTAATCTCTATGTTTTTGTGGTATTTCCAGAATTTTTATTGTGGTTCACTTCCAGTTTCATACCATCATCAGATAAGATGCATAATATGATTTTGATCTTTTCGAATTTGTTGAAACTTGTTTTGTGTCCTAATATGCACTCTATTCTGGAGTATGTCCCATGCATTTGGAAACAATGTGTATTATTCTGTTTTAGGATGGAATGTTTTGAATATATTTGTTAAATCCACTTGTTCCAATGTGTCATTTGAAAAAATTGTTTCCTTGTCCTTACTAGTATTCTATTACTATTTGTTAGTTTCTTTATGTTTGTTATGAACTGTTTTATGCATTTGGGCTCTTCTGTGTTGGACATGCAGATATTTACAACTGTTATATCATGTTGATAGATTGTCCCCTTTTCAATTTTATAGCGCCCTTCTTCATCTATTTTTTTTGTTACTGTTTTTGTTTTAAAATGTAGTTTTTTTTTCTGATATAAGTATTGCCACTCCAGGTTTGATTTTAAAATGCTTATTTATTTTTGAGAGAGAAGCGGGGAGGGCAGAGAGAGGGAGACAAAGGATCCGAAGCAGGTTCTGTGCTGTCAGAAAATAGCCTGATATCGTGCTCAAACTCATGAACTGTGAGTCATGACCTGAGCCAATGTTGGATGCTTAAGCAACTGAGCCACCCAGATGCTCCAACCACTCCAGCTTTCTTTTGGTTTCCATTTGGATGGTAAATGTTTCTCTGCCTCTCACTTTCAATCTGCAGATGTCTTTAGGTATAAAGTGGGTCTCTTGTAGACACATTATAAATCGATCTTTTTTTTTTAAATTTCACCCTATGTCTTTTGATTGATTGAAGCATTTAGCTTATTTACATTCAAAGTAATTATTGATAAATATGTGTTTATTGCTAGTTTATTATCTGTCCGGCAATTGTTTCTGAAGAATTTCTCTGATCCTTTCTGGTCTTTCTGTTTCATGTTTTGCTGATTTTCTTTAGTGGTATATTTGGATTTCTTTCTCTTTATTCTTTCCATATTATTAGTGGTTTTGATACATGGTTACCATTAAGTTTCTATATAATGACTTTTACATGTAGTCTATATTAAATTGATGTTCATTTAGATTTGAATCCGTTCTTTTCTCCTCTCTTCTCCATATTTTAGGTACATATTATTATATTTTATGTCATTTTTTGTCGGTTCATTGACTACCTTTTTTTTGTAGGAATAGTCACATTTACCGTTCTTGTGTTTCCTACCTTTATACTGCCACTTTGGTCTGTTTCTTTATATTTTATATCCTTTTTTGTCAGTCATTGACTGATTTTTTTCTGGGTGTGTGCAGAAATATTCACATTTACTGTTATTTTGTGTTTCCTACCTTTATACTGAGAGACTTTTGATCTCTCCTTTCCACTCAAAGATTTCCTTTTATTATATCTTGCAGAGCTAGTTTAATGATCACAAACTCCTTTAGTTTTCATTCATCTAGGGAATTATTTATCTGTCCTAATATTATATATTATGTTATACATCATATATTTTTTCATATATCATGTTCTTGGTGGATATTTTATTCTTGGTTCTAGATTTTTTCCAGCACTTTAAATATATCATGACACTCCTTTCTTGATTTCAAACTTTCTGTTGAAAAATCTTCCACTAGCTTTATGCAGTTTCCCTTGTAAGACAATGACTTATTTTATCTTGCTGCTTTCAAAATTTTTTTCGTTATCACTATATTTTGTCATATTAATTGCAATATGTTTTGATTTGGTCCGCTTTTGTTAATTCTCTTGGGGGTTCTTTATGTCCCTGGACCTGGAAATCTATTTTATTCCCCAGATAGGGAAGTTTTCAGCTATTATCTCCTCAAATAAATTTTCTGTCCCTTTCCTCTCTCTTCTGCTTCTGGGATTCTTATAATATTGGATACATTATGTTTGATCAAGTCACTTAGTTCCCTAAATCAATTCTCATTTTGCATAATTATCTTCTCCTCCTTTATGTGTTTATGTGTGTGTGTGTGCACGTGTGTGTGTGTGCGTGTATACTATGACCTAGCTATGGAACCCAATGTATGCTGTGCTCTCCAGGACTTGTAATAAGTCTTGTTTTTTTTCAAAGCTCCCTGATGGTTGTTCGTTGAAGCAAATATCTCATGATCATTGTAAGAATCACAAGGACTGGTCAAGCTTATTGGCTCCAGTTGGGGAAATATCTGTGGAGGCTTTCCTCAAATAATATGAGCTCAGCTGAATGTCCTAGGCATTCCTAGACATTACTATTGATGGATTGAGACAACATAAAACAAACATCAGTACTCAGGGACGCTATGTCAGAATGGGATAACTGAATGTGGACCGTGTTTGCACGCACTGCCCATTAGTGCATGTTGAACCTTATAAAACTCTCCATATAATACTTGATTACCTTTGAAAAGATAAAATATCTTCAAATCTCTGAAATACAAAATTTGATTTAGTTTAACTTATACCAAAGATAAAATGTCATGATGACTGTGTTAACAATTTGGGGTCCAGGGTAAACACCAGTGTGATCTCATCTCCATCTAATAGATGTATGTGCATATTTGTGTGTGTGTGTGTGTGTGTGTGTGTGTGTGTGTGTGTGTGTTTGTCAGGAGCAGTGGATATTGGGATTGAGAAAGTGTTCTGTGTCTGGTAGGGAGAAATTAGAATTATAAACTGGATAGGGACAAGAACATAACTTCAGAACATCAAACCTATGTTTGTAGGGAATTCCAAAAATTACTTTGCCCCAGGCCATGCAACAATGTTTTTGGAATAACAAGAACATACTGTAATACTATATAATGTTGAATTATAATATATTATATATGTATTGAATATACCTTATCATATAATAATATTTTATACGAATAATTCAACACAATAGGATAGAGCTCTACATATGCAAAATATATAATTGTTTAAGATAGTGAAGTGCAAAACTGTTGGTTTATGAGAATGGATGTGGCCGTTGTATGTAAAGGAAATACTATGATTGAAGGCATAATCCTGGCTTATATGAAATAATCGAGGCATTGGCAGAGGGGAAGGGAAGCAAGGGAAGACTCGATGCTGAGTATAAAACAATGGGATAGGGTTTGTTGAACAAAATATTTTAATAGAAATTATTAATGTAGAGGTAATGGGGTCAATACTTGGACTGAATTTAATTTTAATTGATAATATTAAATAACATCGATTTTAAAATATTTTCAAAATGAATTTGAATTTTAAAAACTATGTGAGTGGTCTCTGAGTGGCTCAGTTGGTCGAGCATCTGTGTCAATTTTGGCCAGGTCATGATCCCAGGGTCTAGGGGTCAAGCCCTGCATTGGGCTCTGTGATGAGCACAAAGTCTGCTTAAGATTCTCTGTCTCTCTCTGTCTCTCTCTTTCTCCCTCTGCGCATCTACCCCTCTTGTGTTTTCTATCTTAAAACCAAACCAAACTAAGCCAAATCAAACAAAAAACTATGTGAAATATCTCTAACTGAGAAAAAACGTTCTCACATTTAAGATTCCCCCTCAGTTGTAAATACAAAAGGTCTACTTTATAGTATGATTTTACATTGTTCTATAAGAAGCATATTGCGGTGGCTTCTAATACCAAGCTCCAATTCCTTCTCCAACATTGTTTTTTATACAAAACATAATAGCATTTGTGGATTCCAGAAAATATAAAATATAAGCTGGAAATGCTAGATTATTTTATGAAAGCATATGTGCACTCATATTTTAATTAAATAATTCTTTTCAGTTCATAAGATTTCTGAAACATCCTGTAACATAGGTGTATATTAAGCATAAAATTAGCTCTGGTGTTTTTATTTTTTATTTATATATTTTTTAAATTTTTTAACGTTTATTTATTTTTGAGACATAGAGACAGAGCATGAGCAGGAGAAGGGCAGAGAGAGAGGGAGATACAGAATGTGAAGCAGGCTCCAGACTCTGAGCTGTCAGCACAGAGCCCTACGCGGGGCTGGAACTCACGAACCGTGAGATCACGACCTGAGCCAAAGTCCGACGCTTAACCGACTGAGCCACCCAGGCGTCCCTGGTGTTTTTATTTTTATTCAACTGCTTGGCTTTGGTCCCTGTTGTCTTTTGCTGACACATCCCACTCATGTTTTGAGACCTCCTTGAGGTCACTGGCTCACCTCCTGTTCATGAACGAATTTCCCCACCTCCATGTTCTTTAATCTTAAAGCACTTTATAATCATATTTATATATTGTGATTTCACTCATATATAGAATTTGAGAAACCGAACAGATGAACATGGGGAAGAGAAAGACAAATAAAATAAAAACAGAGAGGGAGGCAAACCATACGAAACTCTTAAAAACCATTAAAAAAAACCTCAAACAAATTGAGTGTTGTTGGAGGGAAGGTGGGGGGTGGTTTGTTAAATGGGTGATGAACATTAAGGAGGGCACTTGTTGTGATGAGTACTGGGTGTCGTATTTAAGAGATGAATCACTGGGTTCCATTCCCGACACCAAGACTAAATTCTATGTTAATTCTCTTGTATTTAAATAAAAAAAAACCTCATATTTAAAATATCCCTGTACTGAATAGATCAACAACTATTATATGACTTTATAGTTAATTTTATTAATATTCCTTTCATGAATTATCGCCCTAATGTACTATGCCATTTGCTATTGTGTATTACACATGGCATTTCATTATCTTACACAAGATGTATATTTACAATACTCAAAAAAAAAGTAAGTCACACGGCTCCATTTTATAGACAAATGGCATGCAGAGGACTAGAGGAGTTACATAAACTGACTGAAAATTTATAAGAGACACACTTACACCCCAGTATGTCTGACTCAAGGACCATGATGAACAGCAATATTCTAGATGGGTACCAGGTAAACAGTCTTAGTCACTGACTGACCACAGTGATGAGACCTATATCCACATTCCAAGTCATCATGGACATATTTATTACCTGGGCAAAAACATACCTATGACATGATGTCACCAGGCCATTGTGATAGGTCCATTCCCTTACAGAACTTTGGTGACAATTAAATAAGTAGTTGCATGGAAACTGCTTTGAACATTCTCTGCAGCAGTCAGAAATACATAAATTTGTCACATATATTTATTTTATGTTAAAATTAGGCCATATTTTTGTTTTTCTATTATCAACATAGGAATTCAGAGACTGTAGAGTCAGTGATTGGTCACTTAGAGGTGAGTAGGATCAAGGTTAGTTAGATATTTTTAGGGCAAAATGGAAAGATATAGTCACTTGTTCTAAAAATAGTAAAAACAAGTGACATTTAAGGTATTAATGCATAAAGGCTTTTTCTCATTTTCTTTTCTGAGTTCTCAGTCATTTTGTAATGTATTTGCATTATAATGTCCTTCAAGATAAAATTTAAATTTACATTTTTTAGCCTGAATCTCATTTTTTATCTTAATATTGTGCAGAACTATTTTTTCTCAGTTATTATAAAGCGGTGTTTCTATTTTAAACGTTATTCCAATTTCAGTTAGTGAACATATAGCGTTAAATTAGTTTCAGGAGTATATCATAGGGATTCAAAAATTCCATATATCGCCTAGTGCTCATCACAACAAATGAGTTCCTTAATTGTTCCTTAATTCTCATCACCTATTTCACCTATTTCACCCATCCACCCACCTCACTAGTAACCATCACCCAACCACTCCACTCCAGTAACCATCAGTTTGTAATATATATGAATCGTGATATATAGTGGAGAAATGTCTTTTAATGTCTTCTGCCCATTTTATAATTGGATTACTTGTTTTTCATTGTTGATGTATTTATTTTTGAAAAAGAGAGAGAGAGCATGAGAGGGAGAGTAGTAAAGAGAGGGAGACATAGAATCACAAGCAGTCTCCGTGCTATCAGCACAGAGCCCCATGCAGGGCTCAAACTCCCAAACTGTGATCATGAACTGAGTCGAAAACAATACTCAGATGCTAAACTGACTGAACCACCCAGGCATCCCACATTGTTGAATTTATAACTGCTTTATATATTATTGATATTAACCCTTCATCAGCTATATCACTGGCAAATATCTTCTCTCATTCTGAAGGTTGCAGATTATTCATTTGCTGTGCAGAAGGTTTTTATTTTCGTGTAGTCACAATAGTTATTGTTGCTATTTTTTCCCTTGCCTCAGGGCGTCTGTCTACGCGATGTTGCTATGACCAATGTCATATAAATTGCTGCCTGTGCTCTTTTCAAGGATTTTTATGGTTTTGGGTCTCACATTTTTTTAAAGCAGTTTGAATTGATTTTTATGTATGGTGTAAAAAAATGGTCCAGTGTCACTTTTTGATAGTTATAGTCCAATTTTACCAATACCATTTGCTGAAGAGATTGTCAATTTCCCATGAATATCCTTTCCCAGTTTGTGGATGATTAATTGACCATATAGTTATGAGTTCATTTCTGGATTTTCTATTCTGTTCCGTTGATCTGTGTGTATATTTTTGTGGAAAATATTTAACAGTATATAATGAATATATACTGTACCGTATATAGTGTTTTGGTTACTAGGTTTTGTAATGTAACATGAAGTCTGAAATCGTGATGCTTGCAGCTTTTCTTTTCTTTCACAAAATTGGTTTTGGCAATCAAGGGTCTATTGTGGCTCCATAAAAAGTTTAGGATTGTTTGTTCTACCTCTGTGAAAAATGTTCTTTGAATTTTGATAGGCATTGCACTAAATGTGTACGTTGATTTAGGTAGTATAGACATCTTAACAATTATTTGTTTTTTCAATTCATGGAATGTCTATCCATTTCTTTGTGTCATCTTCAATTCCTTGCATTGATTTTTTTTTGATTTTTTAGACTACAGGTCTTTTATCTCTTTTGTTACGTTTATTCCTAGATATGCCATTATTTCTGGTGCAAATGTAAGTGGAATTGTTTTCTTATTTTTTTCTTTCTACTGCTTCATTGTTAGGGTATAGAAAAGCAACAGAGTTCTGTACTTGGATTTTGTGTCGTGTGACTTTACAGAATTCATTTAACAGTTTTAGCAGTTCTTTGGTGGAGTCTTTTGAGTTTTCTACATAGAGTATTATGTCATCTGCAAATAGTAATATTTTACTTCTTTCTTGCTGATTTGGATGCATTTTATTTCTTTTTTGTTGTCTGATTGGTGTGGCTAGGACTTCTAGTATTATGTTGAATAAGTAGAAGTGGACATCCTTGTCTTATTTCCTGACTTTATGGAAAAAGTTCTGTTGTTCCCCATTAAGGATTATATTATCTGTGATTTTCTTTCTATGGCCTTTATTATGTTGAGGTATGTTCTTTCTAAATCTATGTTGTTGCAGGGTTTTTTTAATAGTGGATGTTTTACTTTGTCAAATGCTTTTACTGCATCTTGAGATGACCATATGTTTTTCATTCTTTCTCTTAACGATGTTATTTATCTCCTTGATTGATTTGACAATATGGAACCACACCTAGGAATAAATCTCACTTGATTGTCATGAATGATTATTGTTAACGTACTATTGGACTTGGTTCACTATTATTTTGTTGAGAATCTTGACATCTATGTTCATCAGAGATATTAGTTCTTACTTCTTTTTTCTCTTTATTTGGTTTTGTTAGCAAGACCTCATAGAAACTATTTTTGGAATAGTTTGAGAAGAATACATGTTAACTCTTCTTTAAATGTTTAGTAGGATTCTCTTGTGAAGCCATCTGGCCCTGGACTTTTGTTCATTGAGAAGTTTTTGATTACTGATTCAATTTCTTTGCTTATTATTGGTCTGTTCAAGTTTTCTATGTTTTTCCTGTTTCAGTGTTGGTAGTTTATATTTCCATATCTTCCAGGTTGTCTAATATATTGACATTTGGTTTTTCATAACATTCTCTTATAATTGTTTGCATTTCTATGGTGTGGATTTTATTCCTCGTCATTCATTTGTGATTTTTTTTTATTTGGGTTCATTCTCTTTTCTTTTTGATATGTTTGGCTAGAGGTTTTTCAATTTTATAATTTTTTTTCCAAGAACAAGCTCCTGATTTCATTGGTTTGTTCTATTGCTTCATAGTTTCTATATCACTTATTTCTGCTCTTCATTATTTTCTTCCATGTACTGGCTTTATCCTTTACTTCTTGTTATTATTCTAGCTCTTATAGGTAAGAGGTTAAGTTGTATATTTGAGATTTTTTCTTGCTCCAAAGTTAAGCCTCTATTGGTGTAAACTTTCCTCTTAGAGATGGTTTTCTTTCATCATAAAATTTTGAGGTATTTTCTTTATAGTTTCATGTATTTCTATGTGCTTTTTTTTTCTCATTTGATTTCCTGGTTAACCCATCCATTGCTTATTGGCCTACTTATATTTGCTAATATGCAATTAGCATATTGTTTAGCCTACTTATATTTGTGGTCTTTCCAGAATTTTTCTTGTGGTTGACTTCTAGTTTCATAGCTTTGTGTTCAGAGAAGTTGTATGGTATGACTTCGGTATTTTTGTAGTTGTCGAGTCTTGCTTTGTGGCCTAATACGAGATCCATTCTTGATATGTTCCATATTCACTTGAAAAGAGGTGTATTCTGTTGTGTTAGAATGGAACATTCTTAATATATCTGTTACATTCATTTCATGGATTTTTGAGTGTCACAAAGTTTGTGTCATTCAAAGCCATAGTTTCTTTTATGATCTTTTGATTAAGATAATTTGTATATTGATGTACGTGAGGTGTTACTGTTCCCTTATTATTATTATATTACTATCAGTTAGTTCTTTTGTGTTTGTTATTAAATGTTTTATGTATTTGTGTTCTTCATGTTGGCTGCATATATATTTACAAATGTTATATCCTCTTGTTAGGTGGTCCCTTTTATTATTATACAATGTCCTTCTTTATATTTTATTACAGTACTTGTTTTAGAATCTATTTTATCAGATATAGGTATTGTTCCCCTTGTTTACTTTCGACACCCATTTGAAAGATAAATATTTCTGCATCCCCTCTCTTTCAATCTGGAGGATACTTGAGGTCTAAATTTGTCCCTTCTAAGGGGCATATAGATTGATATTTTTTTAAGTTTTTTTTAAAATTTATTTTGATAGAGAGTGTGCACATGGGGGATGGACAGAGAGAGAGAAAATCCCAGATAGGACCCTACTGTCCAGGTGGAGCCCATGCAAGAATCGAACCCACAAACCATGAGATCGTGACCTGAGCCAAAGAGTCAGATGCTCAACCAACTGAGCCATCCAGGCACCCCAAGACTGCTCTCCCTTTTTTATTCATTCTGTCAGCATATGTTTTTTGATTGGAATGTTTAGTCCATTTATATTCAAAGTATTTTTGATAAATATGCCTTTATTGCCATTTTATTACATGTTTTCTAGTTTTGTGTTTGTTTTTTTCCTTCTACAGTTTTTCTCTGAACTTGTCTTTCTTTCATTGTCTACTTTTTCTCTGTACTGGTATATTCAGCTTTCTTTCACTTGATTCTTTCATATTTATTAGTGGTTTTTCAACTGTGGTTCCCATTAGGTTTGTAAATAACCTCTTCTGCATATATAGTCTTTATTAATTTCTTTTAAGTTTGAACCCATTCTTTACTCTTCTCCTCTCCATGCTTGAAGTGCATACTGCCGTATTTTACATCCTTTTATTTTGTGACTTCTTTGACTGATGTTTCCACTCTGTGAATCCCCTTATATTCAGTAAGGACTGACTTAGAGGTCATGAACTCCTTTAGATTTGTTTTTCTGGTAAACTCTTTATTTCTCCTTCTGTTCTGAAAGACTACCTGTACTAAGTACTCTTGTCTGCAAGTTTTCCATTCAACACTTTGATTATATCATGTCGCTTCTTTCTGCTTTGGAAAGTTTCTGCTGAAAGGCCTCTGATAGCCTTATAGAGTTTTACTTATATGTAACTCTTCTCTTTTGTCTTATTATTTTAGAATTATTTTCTTTTTCTTAAAGTTTATTTATTTTGAGAGAGAGAAAGGAAGAGCAGAGGGAGGATAGAGAGAATGCAAGGAGATGTCACACTCAGTGCAGAGCCCAATATGGACCTCGAGCACGTGAACTGTGAGGTCATGACCTGAGCTGAAATCAAGACTCAGACGCTTAACTGACTGAGAAACCCAGGTACCCTTTCAATATTTTAATTACTATATTTTGTCATTTCCTTTCCTTTCCTTTCCTTTTTTTTCTGTTATTTTCTTTATTATTTTATTTTCATCCAAATTTTTATCTACATTCCAGGTAGCATACAGTGTAATATTAGTTATAGGTATAGAATTTAGTAATTCATCAGTTACATGCAATACCCAGTGCTCGCCACAACTGCTTTCCTTAATACCCGTCACTTATTCAACCCATTCCTGAACACAACTACTAGTAACCACGAGTTTGTTTCTTATAGTTAAGAGGCTGTTTCTTGGTTTTCTTCTCTTTTTTCTCCCACTTTATTTGTTTTATCTCTTAAATTCTACATATGAGTGAAATTATATGGTATCTGTCTTTCTCTAACTCACTTATTTGGTTTAGCATAATACTATCTAGCTGCATCCATGTCATTGCAAATGGCAAGGTTTCATTATTTTTTATGGATGAGTAATTTTCATTATATATATATAGCACATATATATAACATATAATATATAAGAATATATTATGTATAAATTATGTATCATAATAATATATTATGATATATAACATATAATACATAATTATTTATTACAGTATAATTTATTAATAACATACTGTTTTAATATAATATATTATACATTGTTATCACTATTTTATACATAGTATGTTATATATAATATGTATTATTTATTAATATATGTTATTCATTGATTAATAGTATATTATATACAATATTATTAATTAACACATATTTTAATATTTTATATATCTTTATATATCTTTATATTTGTATGTATATGTGTGTATATACATACATAATCACATTTTCCTTACCCATTCATCAGTATGGACATATGGTCTCTTTCCATAATTTGGTTATTGTTGAAAATGATGCTATAAACATCAGGGTGCATGTATCCCTTTGAATCAGTAGTTTTGTATCCTTTTGTAAATATCTAGTAGTACAATTGTTGGTTGAGAAGGTAGTTCTATTTTTAACTTTTGGTGGAACCTACATACTGTTTTGCACTGTGGCTCCACCAGTTTGCATTATCATCAACAGTATAGGAAGGTTCTCTTTTCCCTGCATCCTCACCAACTGCAGTTATGACACGTGAGAGGTGATCTCATTGAACTTTTAATTTGTATTTCCCTGATGATGAGTGATGTTAGGCATCTTTTCATATGTCTGTTAGCCATCTGGATGTTTTCTTTGGAAAAATGTCTATTCATGTCTTCTGCCCAATTTTTAACTGGATTATTTGTTTTATTGTTTTGACTTTTATAAATTCTTTGTATATTTTGGATACTTATATTTTATCAGATATATCTTTTGCAAATATCTTTTCTCATTTCATAGATTGCCTTTTAGTGTTGTTGATTATTTCCTTTGCTGTGTGGAAGATCTTCATTTTGATGAGGTCCCTGTAGTTCATTTTTGCCTGATTCTCTAATTAGAGTTGCTTGGCTGATTTCAAAGACGTTACTTCCTGTGTTCTCCACTAGGATTTTGATGGCTTCCTGTCTCACATTTAGGTCTGTCATCCATTTGAATTTATTTTTTGTGCGTGGTGTAAGAAAAGTGGTCCAATGTAATTATTTTGCATGTAGCTGTCCAGTTTGCCCAACACCATTTGTTAAAGAGGTTGTCTTTTTTTTTTTTTCCATTGGATGTTCTTTCTTGCTTTGTCAAAGATTAGTTGTCCAGAGTTTTTCATTTCTTTTTTATTGTTTGTTTGTTTTGTTTTTGTTTTTGTTTTTGTTTTCTATTCTGTTTTATTGATCTATGTGTCTTTTTGTGTGCGTGTGTGCCAGTAACATACTGCCTTGACCACTACAGCTTTGTAATATGAAGTCTGGATATGTAATGCCTCTAGCTTTGGTTTTCTTCTTCAAAATTAATTTTTCTTTTTAAAGACTTTTGTGGTGTGTATAAATTAGAGGATTGTTTGTTCTAGCTCAGTGAAAAATTCTGGTGTTATTTTGATAAGTATTGCATTAAATATGTAGATTCTTTTGGGTAATAGAAACATTTTAGGAATATTTTATTTCTCTTTAATCAATGACATGGGAAGTTTTTTTTTCCATTTCTTTGAGTTATCTTCAATATTTATCATCAGTATTTTATAGTGTATAGAAGACAGATAATTTGCTCTGGTTAGGTTCCATCCTAATGGTCTTTGTTGCCATTTTAAACGGGACGGATTCTTTTTTTCAATTCTGGCAGTTTTTGATGGATTATTTTGGATTTTCTATATGGACAATTGTGTCATCTGAAACTTGTGAAATTTTGACTTCATCTTTGCCAATTTGGATGCTTTTTGTGTGTGCGTGTGTGTTTGTGTGTGTGTGTTGTTATTGTTTTGTTATTGTTGCTGTATGATTGCTGAGGCTGGGACTTCCAGTACTATTTTAAATAACAGTAATGAGAGTGGATATCCCTGTCTTATTCCTGACTGTAGAGGTCAAGCTCTCAGTTGTTTTGTCCTGTTGAGGACAAGCTTTCTGTTGTATTCTTAATGCTATTAGCTGTGGGTTTATCATACATCGTCTTTATGATGTTGAGGTATGTTCCCTCTTTTTATCATGAATGGATGGTGTATTTTGTCATAAGCTTTTTATGCATGTATTGAAGGGATCATATGGTTTCTATCCCTTCTTTTACTAATATGGTGTACCATGTTGATTGATTTGTGAATATTGAATCACCCTTGCAACCCAGGAATAAATCTTCCTCTTCATGTAGAATGATTCTTTTAATTTACTGTTGGTTTCACTTTGCTAGTATTTTGTTAATTTTTAGTCCATGTTCATCAAATATATTGGCTTGTAGTTTTCTACCATTGTGGAATCTTTCTCTGGTTTTGGAATCACTGATGCTGGCTTCAAAGAATGAATTTGTAAGTTTTCCTTCATTTCTATTTTTTTGAATAAGTTGAGAAAAAAAAGGACATTATTAACTGTTATTTAAATGTTTGGTAGAATTCCCCTATGAAGCCATTTGGCCCAGGACTTTTGTTCATTGGGAGACTTTTAATTATTGATACAATTTCTTTTCTGGTTATCAGTTGGGTCAAGTTTATTGCTTCTTTTTATAGTTGTGTTAGTTTATAAGCTTTTAGTAATTTATTCATTTTTTCCAGGTTGTCCCAATTGTTGGCATGCAGTTTTTCATAATATTTTCTTATAATTGTTTGTATTTCTGTGACTTTTGTTGTAATTTATTTTTTCTTATTTGTGATATTTTTGCTTTGAATCCTTTCTCTTCTTTTTGTAATTCTGGCTAAGGTTTTATAAAGTTTATTAATGTTTTAAAGAATCAGCTCCTGATTTCATTGAGTAGTTCTATTGTTTTTCTTTCTACATTATTAATTTCTGATCTAATCTTTATTATTTCCCTTCTTACTTTAGGCTTTATTGTTCTTTTTCTAGCTCCTTTAATTATAATAGTACATTGTCTTCTTGCGATTTTTATTGCTTCTTGCGGTAAACGTGTATTGCTATATACTTCCCTCTTGGACCACTTTTGCTGCATCCGAAAAGTTTTGGAACATTGAGTGTTCATTTTCATTTATTTAAAAAAAATATTTTTTTTTAATTTTATGGTTGACTCATTCATTGTTCAGTGCAATGTTGTTTAACCTCCAGGTATTCGTGGTCTTTCCAAATTTTTTCATGTGGTTCACTTCAAGTTTCATTATTTAGTGGTCAGAAAATCTGTATGATATGATCTGATCTTTTTGCACTTACTGAGGCCTGATTTGTGGTCTGTTCTGGGGAATGTCCCATGTGTGCTTGAAAAGAATGTGTATTCTGCTGCTTTAGGATGAAATGCTCTGAATATATCTGTTAAGTCCATCTGATCCAGTGTGTCATTCAAATCCATTGATCCCTTGTTGATTTTTTCTGCCTAGATGATCTGCCCATTGATGTAAAGGCAATATTAAAGTTTCCTAATATACTGTATTACTATTAATGAGTTCCTTTATGCTTGTTATTAATTGTTTTTTTAATATTTGGGTGTTCCCATGTTGGCTGGAAAAACATTTACAATTATTAGATTATCTTGTTGGTTTGTCCCCTTTAGTATGATATACTGTCCTTCTTCATTTCTTTTCATAGTGTTTGGTTTAAAATCTAGGTTTTTTTGATACAAGAATTGCTACTCTGGCTTTCATTTGATGTCCATTTGCATGATAAATATTTCTCCATCCCCTCACTTTCAATGTTCAGGTGTCTTCAGGTCTAAAATCAGTCTCTTGTAAACAGCATATAGATTTGTCTTGTTTAATCTTTTTTCCAAGTCGTGTCTTTTGTTTTGAGTGATTTAGTCTATTTACGTTTAGTGTGATTATTGATAGATATGTATTTTGTGCCATTTTATGACTTGTTCTTTCGTGAGGTTTTTGTTTTTTGAAATTTTCTCTGTTCCTTTCTAATCTTAGTCACTTTTGGTCTTCCTTTCCCACTCAGAGAATTCCTTTTAATATTTCTTGTGAGGCTGGTTTATTGGTCCCAAATTCCTTTAGTTTCTTTTATCTAGGAACTTCATCTCTCCTTCTATTGTGAATGATCACAGTGCTGGATAAAGTATTCTTGGTTGCATATTTTTTCCACTTAAGCACCTTGAATATTCCCTGTGTAGAAATCTGGAGCTAGCCTTTTGGGTCTTCCCTTGTCAGTTAAAGACTACTTGTATCTTGCTACTTTTAGTTTTCTTTATTATTATTTCTCTCTGTATATATTTTAAAGTTTTATTTATTACATAACATCTACACCCCACATGTGGCTTGAACTCATGACCCAAAATCAAGAGTTGAATACTCTTCTGACTAAGCCAAACAGTTGCCCCATGTGTATACTTTCCATATTTAACTACAATATATATTACAGTGGTCTGCTATAGTGGTTTCGACGTGTCTCCTGGATTTGGATCCCAGTTTAGCGAAGTTTACTTCCCCAGATTAGGACATTTTTCAAATATTATTTCCTGAAATGAATTTTCTGCCCCCTTTTCTCTCTTCTGCTTCTGGGACACCTGTGATACAAATGTCACTATGTTTGATGGAATCACTGAGTTCCTTGTGTCTATTTTCATGATCCATAATTCTCTCTCTTTTGTTCAGTTTTATTGTTTTCCGTTATTCTATCTTCTGTGCAGCTTATTTTTTCCTCTGCTTCTTGCTCCCTTGTTCATTACATCTGGTCTGTTTCAAATCTCAGTTATTGCATTTTTCATTTCTGACATTGTTTATTTAACTTTTATCTCTGTGGTAAAAACCTATCATAGTCTTCCAATCTTTTTCAAGCCCAGGGAGTATCCTTATGATTGTTGGTTTAAATTGTCTATCAGGCATATTATTTATACATGTTTCAATTATATATCTGGCCATAATCTTTTCTTGTTTTTGTTTGTTTATTTGTTTTGTTTTTCTGGAATGAATTCCTCCATCTTCGCACTTTGTCTAGGTGTCTGTCTTTTTCTCTGTGTTAGAAAAGCCTATTATGTTTTCTTATCCTGAAAATAATGCTTTTTATGAAGCGAAGGTCACATAATGTCCAGGGCTTGGTGCTCAGGGAGTATCTCTGGTGTGTGCTGCATGCACTCTGTTGCTGTGTTTTGGATGCTCTATGCTTCAGGATAGTTGTCTGTAGAACCTCTCCTTGCCTGTAATGAGTAGTATTTGGTCTTTTTCCAAGGTATGGAAAATTTTAACTAGGCATATTCTAGTCTACTTGTGAAATGAGACCTTATACTACTTCCACTAGAACTGAGACCTTGCAGGACTCTCTGTTCAGGAGATGTGGTATGTATAAGGATTTCTGGTGGTCTTCCGGGGAAAGAGTCCACTGAACTGGGACTTAGTACATTTTCCTGAGAAAAACAGTACCAGCAGTGTGCAATGGGAGGGTAACTTAATGTAACCATGTTAGGCTGCCAGTGTTGGCACTGAGCTGTTTACTGAAGGTTGTTAATGCTGAGGAGTAAGGGAGGGAAATGGCACCGACCAGCCACTTTCCCTCTGGAGACTGATCTCAGTGCTTGCTTCTCTCAGGGAAGCACTCCCCGATTGAATAATCTCCCCATAGTGCACATGAGACATTTTTTACATTGCTGTTTTCATGCTGTCTTTCTCTGGGTTGCTTTCCTGCAGCACAGTGCACTTTGGGTTCTATCCCAGACAAACCTACTGGCTTTTCAAACTTCAAACTTGGTGGGATCTGATCTCTTCTGCTGGAGGGGCTCACTGCACTAGAATAGATGTAGGCTTGGCCAAGAGTGCCGGGACGTGGGATTTGGAAGAAGCAGACTAAACAGCCAGAGTTGATACAAGAAGCTCTAGGTAGGTGTTTTTGAGCCTATGTTGAAGGGTGGGGGAAGCCAGCTGGCTCCAACTGGCTCTTTTTTCCCCAGAAAGGCATCTCTGTCAAAGCCACCTCTCACAGATGCTCTGCAAGAAAAGGGAAGAGTTTCTGCCCTGTGCACCTTAGGCGATCCTCAGATTGAGACATCTGCCCCAGTGTTTGCCTGCCTTTCTTCTCTCCAGGAGTAGGGTAGTACCCTCAGGGCTCTATCCTAGCCAAACCCACTAACCTGTAAATCTCCAGTCTTTGAGCACCACTGGTTGCAACAATTCACAAAAATCAACCCTTCTCAGTTTACCCAGGCAAGAGCTTTGGGGACATGTTCTCCTTTTTCATTTCCTTGTGAATTCTTCTCTCTCAGGCCTCTTTCCACAACCAGGACTCTATCTCCCCTGCAGCACCTGCATTCTGTTTCTCCCCAACCCCAGCTCAGCATTCCCTACCTTCCTCAATGTACCTTTTCTTTCCCTCTAATTGTGCGGTTTGTTCTGTAAGTGCTCAGGTTGATTTGTTGGGTATTCAGAATGATTTGATTGTAATCTAGTTGTGCTCCAGGAATGAGAAAGCCTAGGGTCCTCCTGCTATCCTGCCATCCTAGCGTCATCTCTTGATGATTACCATTCCTTTGAATAGATACATTACATCTTATTTGTCCATTCTCTTAACAATTGACACCTGGGCGGTTTCCAGTTTCTGCTTTTTGTTAATAAAGGTTTTTGGATATTTATAAAGGTTTCTGTGGACATATGCATTTATTATCTCTGATAAAAACCTAAGTGTGGAATTGCTGGGTCAAAGACTAGATATATATTTAACTTTTTAAGAAAGAGTCAGACAGTTATTTTTTTCTAGTTAACAGATTATATTTACTATAAGTATTCAAAGAAACATTATCGGCAAATGTCTGATGTTAAGAATTTTGAATTTAAAAACCTTTTCTTTACACAATGAAGAAAAAGCAAACAAATGAGATTTCCCAATTTATTGGTTCATCTTGTTAATTACAAAGTGCGAATTTTCTCACTACATCTCTGTCAAATTAATGAGAGAGTAAACCTCATGTATTAGTTTGTGAGAGCTGCCAAAACCAAGTACCAAGACTGTGCAGCTTACATAACAGAGATTTATTTTCTCACATTTCTGGAGACCAGAAGTTAAAGATCAAGGTGTCAGAAAGGTTGGCTTCTTTTAAGCCTCTCTTCTTGGATTGTAGATGCCTGTTTTCTCCCTGTGTGTTCACATGGTGTTTTCTGCGTATATGTGTTTGTCTGGATCCTAATCTCTTCTTCTGAAAAAAATATTTCAATTCAGGTACAATTTTGTTAGTTGTTCACTTTTGCATAATGGACACCATGTGTTAGCTGTGGACATTCCATATTTTTTTCCAACATTAAAACTTTCAAACTTTATTTTTTTCTTAGTCTCATAGTTACATTCTATTGATGTCTCTAAATTTCTCAAAGGATTTCTACTGCATTCGATGTCTGCATTTTTTGGTGATATTAACCAGATGCACTATAATTAATCTAGGAATGAACACCCAGGAGATAGAACTCTAAAAACGCCTAATGATTATCAGTCATCTTGTTAGCCTAACAAGACCCACTATGATTATTCAGAAACATAATTTTCAGAAAGTTGTATTAGACTAAAAGATCTTACCTGATTATTTCAATTATTAACATCTCTTTAATTTTATTTCCTTTTTTTTTTGCCAGATAACTGTGTGGTGTTTTAATTATGCCCAAGTGTGTATGTGTGTGTATGGGGAGGGGGAATAAATGCTCTGAACTCAAGTTGCCTATGTAATCCCAGGATGGGAATAACATAGCCAGAATGGAATATTCCTAAGTGTCCCATAAGAAGAAACTCAGTTGGATTTATTAAAAAAGAATGAAATGCACTTTTACCCGTTTCAACTAAATGTCCCTTGGGACACATACTGCCCATGGATCCTGAAGTATGGTGATAATGAGGCCAACTAAAAGGTCATGAAGCAACTGATGCTAACAGTTCCTGCAAAGTACATCTAAAGAAAGTCTTTTTGTATTGAATGAATGCAGAGTTTCCACACTAGGGGGAAACCTCAACACACATGTTCAGCTAAAGTAGCTCAGTGAAATCCTTTCTATGTGAGATATATGTTAGCTTTAATAAAACTGAAAAAAAATATGTAACTTTCAATAGTATTTGTACAGTTTTTGGAGACACAAAAGTTGATTAACACGATCACTTTCAAGAAGCTTACCTTCAAATTTAAGTGTTATTTAATTGTTAAAACTTTTATCCTACTAAACAAATTAATAAAACAGAATTACAAATACTTTTGTTTCCACTGGTAATTAGTATGTATGCCTCCTGAAGAAACCCAAGAACTGGAACCAAATTAAATTCCAATTATGTCATAGCATCCATATGTAACATTAACAAGTATTTTTTTCACCTTTCAGTGAAACTCAGAGATTGTGATTCCTGAGATACACTTCTAGAAAGTACACATTTTAACAGAGCCTCCATAAGGTAATTTCTGGAAGGCTAAGTCTCAAAAAAAGAATAAAAATGCAACTGTATTATTCACTTTGTCTGTTTTATTCTTCTTTTTCACATGTTTGATGAGAAAGGTTTCCTTGCAGTTTATTATTCCACCTCTAATCCATAAAATAATTCATCACTACTACTTTTATATGCAATATTTAAATATCTTTCTTAGTGTTTACTTCATTCATGAATTTACTTAAACCACTTTTAATCTTTCTTTTTATTATTAATTTTTTAAAAATTTATATCCAAGTTAGTTAGCATACAAAGCAACAATGATTTCAAGAGTAGATTCCTTAATGCCCTTTACCCATTTAGCTCATGCCTTCTCCCACAGGCCTTCCCGTAACTCTCTGTTTATTCTCCATATTTAAGAGTCTCTTATGTTTTTGTCCCCTCCATGTTTTTATGTTATTTTGCTTCCCTTTCCTTATGTTCATCTGTTTTGTATCTTAAAGTCCTCATAGGAGTGAAGTCATATGATATTTGTCTTTCTCTGACTAATTTCACTTAGCATGATGCCCTCTAGTTCCATCCGTGTAGTTGCAAATGGCAAGATTTCTTTCTTTTTGATTGTCTGGTAATACTCCATTGTATATCTTCTTTATCCATTCATCCATTGATGGACATTTGGGTTCTTTCCATTCTTTGGCTATTGTTGATACAGTGCTGCTATAAACATTGGGGTGCACATGTCCCTTCGAAACAGCATACCTGTATCCCTTAGATAAATCCTTAATAGTGCAATAGCTGGGTAGTAGGGTAGTTCTATTTTTAATTTTTTGAAGAACCTCCATACTGTTTTCCAGAATGGCTGCACCAGTTTGCATTCCCACCAGCAGTGTAAAAGAAATCGTCTTTCTCCACATCCTAACCAGCATCTGTTGTTGCCTGAGTTATTAATAATGTTAGCCATTCTGACTCGTGTGAAGCGGTATCTCATTGTGGTTTTGATTCATATTTTCCTGATGATGAGTGATGTTGAGCATCATTTCATGTATCCACCGGCCATCTGGATGTCTTCTTTGGAGAAGTGTCTGTTCATGTCTTTAGCCCATTTGTGTTTTGGGTGTTGAGTTTGATAAGTTCTTTACAGATTTTGGATACTAAGCCTTCATCTGATATGTCATTTGCAAATATCTTCTCTTATTCTGTCATTTGCCTTTTAGTTTTGCTGATTGTTTCCTTCGCTGTGAAGAAGTTTTATATTTTGATGAGGACCCAGTAGTTCATTTTTGCTTTTGTATCCCTTGTCTCTGGAGACATGTTGAATAAGAAGGTGCTGCGGCTGAGGTCAAAGAGGTTCTTGCCTGCTTTCTCCTTGAGGACTTTGATGGCTTCCTGTCTTACATTTAGGTCTTTCATCCATTTTGGGTTTATTTTTGTGTATGGTGTAAGAATGTGATCCAGGTTTTTTTTCTGCAAGTCACCATCCAGTTTTCCCAGCACCACTTGCTGAAGAGACTGTCTTTACTTCATTGGATATTCTTTCCTGCTTTGTCAAAGATGAGTTTGCTGTACATTTGGGGTTCCATTTCTGGGTTCTTTAATCTGTTCCATTGATCTGAGTGTCTGTTCTTGTGCCAGTACCATACAGTCTTGATGATTACAGCTTTGTAATATAGCTTGAAGTCTGGGATTGTGATGCCTCATGCTTTGGTTTTCTTTTTCAAGATTGCTTTGGCTATTTGGGATCTTTTCTGATTCCATACATACTTTAGGAATATCAAGCAAGCTTCCACTCACTGTGGAGTCTATTGCTCCTCAACAATTCTAATATTTGTGTGGAACCACAATAGACTGTAAATAGCCAAAGTCATATTGGAAAATAAAAATATACCTGGAGATATTACAATTCTGGATCTCAAGTTATGTTACAAAGTGGTAGTATCAAGACAGTATGGTACTGGCCCCAAAAGAGACACATAGATAAATGGAACAGAGGAGAAAACCCAGAAACGGATCCACACCCATAACTATATGGTCAACTCAACTTCAACAAAGCAGGAAAGAATAGCCAATGGAAAAAAAGAGTCTCTTCAACAAGTGGTTTGCAAAAACTGGACAGAAAGATGCAGAAGAATGAAACTGGACCACTTTCTTACACCATACAGAAAAGTAAATTCAAACTAGATGAAAGAACTAAATATGACTTAAAATTATCAAAATAGCTGGGAGAACACAGGCAGCAACCTCTTTGACCTCAGCCTTAGCGACTTCCTTGTACACACATATCCTGAGGCAAGGGAAACGAAAGAAACAATGAACTAGTGGGACTTCATCAAGATAAGAAGGTTCTGCGCAGTGAAAGAAAGTATCAACAAAACTAAAAAACAATCTACAAAATAGAAGATATTTGCATATGACATATCTGATCAAATGTTAGTAGCCCAAGTCTATAAAGAACTTATCAAACTTAACACTGCAAAAATAAATAATCCGTTTAAGAAATGGGCAGAAGATGTGAGTAGATATTTTCCAAAGAAGACATACAGATGGCTAAGAGACACATGAAAAGATGCTCGATATCACTCATCATCAGGAAATAAAAATGAATACCATGATGAGATATCACCTCACACTTGTCAGAATGGCTAAAATTAACAACACATGGAATAATACATGCTGATGAATTTGGGAAGAAAGGAGAATCTTCTTGCATTGTTAAAAGGATGCAAACTGTTGCAGCCACCCTGGAAATCATTATGGAGTTTTATCAGAAAGTTAAACATAAAACTACCATATGACTCAGGAATTGTACTCCTAGTTATTTACCTGAAGGGTAAAAAATACTGCTTCAAAGGGACACATGCACCCTGATGATTATAACAGCACTATCAACAATAGTCAAATTATGGAAAGAGGAGAAATGTGCACCTACTAATGAATGGAAAAAGAAGATATGGTAAATATTTACAATGGAATATTACTCAGCCAAGAAAAGGAAATAAATATTTCCATTTGTAAGACTTGGATGAAGCTAGAGTGTATTATGCTAAGCGAAATAAATCACTCAGAGAACATCAATTCCATATGATTTCACTCATATGTTGAATTTAACAAACAAAATGGATGAACATAGTGGATCAAAAAGAAAAGAAAAAGAGATAGAAGGAAAAAAAACATAAAATAGTTTTAACTATAGGGAAAAAAACTAAGGGTTGCTGGAGGTAAAGTAGGCAGGAGATGGTCTAAATGTGAGATGAGTATTAAGGAGGATACTTGTTTGTTTGTTTTCTTCTTACTGTTTATTTATTTTTGAAAGAGAGAGAGACATAGAATGTGAGCTGGGGAGGGGAAGAAAGAAAGGGAGACACAGAATCTGAAGCAAGCTTTAGGCTCCGAGCTTTCAGCACAGAGCCTGATGCAGGGCTTGAACTTACAGACTGTGAGATCATGACCTGAGCCAAAGTCAGATGCTCAACCCACTGAACTACTCAGGCACCCCATAGAGGATACATGTTTTGATGAGTACTGGGCATTAAATATAAGTGATAAATCACTAAATTCTACTACTGAAACCAATATTACACTATATGTTAACTGGATTTTAAATACAAACTTGAAACAATCAAGAAGGTTTCAGTAGCTGGACATCACAATGCCATTTACTTTTCCTTCTCTCCTGTGTGCTTGTAAGTCCATCATGTCAGCCAGGCATCACAGTTTCTGACTGCTTGGCAATGTCCTGGAGGTCCCCTGTCTCGATATGTATTCAGGCCTGAAACCAAAGTGTGTTTACAGCTATTTCACAAGTGAGTTAACATAATAGCTGACAAATATCTCATGCTTAATTGTGGTGAAGAAGTGAGTATAGTGGTTTAACTATAATTCCCTAGATTAAGACTTATGCCCTTATTTATGGGAACTGAAGCCTTCAAAGAACTTGGATTCTGAGAGGCAGAGTAAGGAAAGAAAAGCAGAGAAACATATATTAACTCCTACAATTTAGGAAGGCATCGACTATGCTCTTTGGGCTTTGTTGACCACAAGGTAGAGTATTACAGATAAAAATTGCCCATAAGCACCATGACTTGGGACAGGGTTCATCATACACTGATTCTATAGGATTTCACCTTTACTTAATGGTGGATGTTGATTTAAAGTCAACCATGTCTGATTACTATGGATGGAATGATTAATTGTATCTCTTAAAGAGACTAAGTGTCCATCAACTGATGAATGGATAAAGAAGATGTGGTATTTATACAATGGAATACTATGCAGCAATGAGAAAGAATGAAATCTGGCCATGTGTGGCAACATGGATGGAACTGGAGGATATTATGCTAAGTGAAATAAATCAGGCAGAGAAAGACAGATGCCATATGTTCCCACATATAGGTAGGCTTTGGGAGACCTGGGAGAAAACCAGGAGGGAGGGGAAGAGGGGAAGGAAGAGAAAAAAAAAACACCACAGGGAGGAAAGAAGACATAACATGGGAGACTCTCAAAGACTAAGAACAAACTGAGGGGAGAGGGGAGTGTGGGAGGGGGAGAGTGGGTGATGGGCATAGAGGAGGGCACTTGTTGGGATTATCACAGGGTGTTGTATGTAAACCAAACTGACAATAAAGTATTCAAAAAAATAAAATAAATAAAAAATAAACATTAAAATTTTTTAAAGTAAAAAAAAAATGAGAACTAACAAAAGTATAACACATGATTAGTAGCACACATATTTCTAACCTAAATTTAATCCAATAGAATATTAAATGTTATGTCATTATCCTCAATGTATGGAAGAGAAGATGGAGGTAATTTATAAATCGATGATTTATAGCTCACATGCAGAACTGGAATTTAGATTGAGGCAGCCTGAAGACCAGTCCCATACTTAATGGATTCTGTGTAACATCTGACTTGAAACATCACCCTTAACCTAATTAAATATATTAAAATAAGCAATTATGACTAAGTGTATGATAAAGATACAGATAATTATAAGAGTGAGAAATAAACTGAATGTAGTTTGTTTTTTTTCTCCTAAATTCAGCATAACTGCAAGTGAATTTATCATCATGAACAAGTTTGTTGTTATTAGCAACGTTATTGAATTATTTAGTCTAGGGTCACCTAATCGACAACAATTTAGAGATAAAGTCATTGATAGTGTTCGATATGATATCCAAAGTCAAATAGTACTCCAAGGGCCTTTGATTAGCTATGGATACACATGATAAATTAAATATTAACACCACATTTTAAATTAATCTGAAAAGCCTTATGATTAATTTATTGAATAACTTGAGCTACAGTTCTATTATTAATAGTTATATATATACTAAATTTTATAGAACCAAGGTGTGTAGGTTTGTAATTTATAACTTGAATTAAATATAAATATATCTTGAATTTTAGTAATATTAAAAGTGATAAGATATATTTTAGATATAAGATACAAGATTAAAGACATAAGATATCTTTTAATATTAAGTTGTATTATTTTGTATTAATTGTGTTAATTTGTATTATTGTATTTGTAATATTGTATTTGTATGTAATATTAATTTGTATTATATTTATTAATTTGTATTATATTCTAATGTATTAATATCAATTGATTTGTATTAATATTATATTGCATTATTCTATTGTATTATACTAATATTAATATTGTATTATGTTATTATATTAGTATTAAGTAATATCGTAGTGTATTATTATGTTGTATTAATATACTGTATATTATAAAATAAGATATCTTTTAATATTAATTTGAATTATTTTGTATTAATTGTATTAATTTGTATTATTGTAGTATATTATTGTATTGCATTTAATATTAATTTGTATTATTTTATTATTTATATTAATTTGCATTATTTTAGTAGTTGCTCTCTTTAAAAATTTTATATTATAAAATATAAAAGATATCTTTTAATATTAATTTGAATTATTTTGTATTAATTGTATTAATTTGTATTATTGTAGTATATTATTGTATTGCATTTAATATTAATTTGTATTATTTTTATTAATTATATTAATTTGCATTATTTTAGTAGTTGCTCTTTTTAAAAATTAGATACAAGATATCTTTTAATATTAACTTGTATTATTGTAGTAGTTGCTCTTTTAAAAAATTAGTGCTCTTGACTGGATTTAGTTCTATCATCTGAGAATCAACTTTTATTCAAAACTAAATAGAAATTTCTCTGTTATTTAATACGCAATTCTATGTGATTAATAGAAAAATAAAGAATATTAAAAAAATAATAATATCCACTAAAAACTGACAACAAAAGGTGACAGAAACAGATTCATCACCACAGTGACAATTCAAACAATCTATCCATTATAAGTCCAGTGGACAAAATAATGAGAACTCAATAAATTTAGAAAACTATGTATAAAAAAAACTTCTTTACAACTCTGCTCACACATTATCTGTTATTGATGTTATACATTACACCTCTAAATATCATTTATCCAATGTGGATCTTGAACTCACAAACTGTGAGATTATGACCTGAGCTGAAATCAAGAGTCAGACACTTAACTGACTAAGGCACCCAGATTCCCCTAAATTTTCTATTTTAAAGTCTTTTCTTTAATAAGACTGTGCTTCTTTAAGGTTAATTTCAAGAAACTTATTCTATTTATTTGAATAGACCAGATTTATCTATATGCCTTGTGATTTTTTTTTTTTAATTGGGCATTTGAAAAAAATAGTCTCTTCTCTCAAGAAGAAGAGACTTGCTTTGGAGACTTGCTCTGTGTGTAGGAAGACCTTCACTATTCAGCTCACTGTGAAGAATTAAGATAGTTTAGGCATCTTCTGGGGATGCATCCTCTCTGGGCTTGTGCATATGCCTTTTTTGCAATTATCCAGTATTAGCTGATCTTATATGTCTTGATATTCCTTTGGCTGTCACATTACCTTTTATTTCAGTGCCCTAAATCCTCTATTATATTTAACTGCCTATAATCTCTTTCCCCCAAGTGTCCACAGATCTGCTGCTCCCCTTCAATTTTCATGGGCTGTGGTCCTGCAATTTCATTTTGTGGACTCTAACTTGAGATCCAAACTGTGTCCCCATTTCTTACTGTTTTTGTTGTCTCTTTTTCTTGATTGACCATTTCTTGGTTGATTGTTGCAGATCCTCAACTGGTGTCCAGAGCTTTCTAAAGCTATTTTAGTGAGCCAGTCTGTGTTATTCACTTGATATTTCCATGATGTAATCAGAATAGCCTGAAACTTCCTTGTCCACCAGGTTGCTGAACTCCTGTAAATCTTGTTTAAAGTTTTTTTTTTTAATAGTTCTATGAAAATGGAAGCAAAGGAGCTGCTATTCAAATAAAATTTCACACATCAGAAATATACATGCCAACACATATATAATTATTCTATAAATAATTATTCTATAAATAATTGTATAAATTCTATATTATTCTATAATTATATAAATTATATATAAATTATCAAATATAATAAAATTATAATTATATAAATTACTATATAAGTAGAATATATATCATATAAATATATACAATATTAACATTATCATATAATGCTGATATAAAATTATTGTATGTGCAATTATATTGCATTATTAAATACATATATGATATCATACATAATTATATATCTTTTATATATATATCATTTTACCACATAGAGTTTTTCTTTTTGTGCATTGTGAGATATTGGAGAATGGTCAATGTATAACAGGTGAAATGACAGAATATGATAAAGGTAACCCAAGATTATAATTAATAACATCGACATAAGTTAACCCTAGAATTGTCTAAGGTTTTTACACATATTAACTCTTTTGTTAAAATCTATGAGGTAGATATTCTGAACTGCATTATTTTGAAGTCGGACTAACTGACACAGGGTTTTGGTAACCTTCCAAAGGTCATATACCTAGCAAGTGGTTGGTCTTTGATTGGAAGTCGACCCCTAGTTTAAGATTCTATTATCTTGTGTTGAATGTTCTTTCCTTTTTGAGTGTTGCCTTATTTTTACAATTGAATTTGTATATACTAGTTTACTAGTAGACGAGAAAAGACAATAATTTTTAACATTGTTCTGATTGCTTTTTACATACAAGAGTTTAACTAGATTTTATATCTTGTTCTTTATTGTTAATAAATTGAAGACTTATCAATGAGTGTAAAAGGCAAAAATTGTTTACACATTTAAGAAGCTATTTTTTCAGTGAACAAGTATAATGTTCAAATAAACTTCTATTTATGTATTTATTGCATATTTGAGTTAATTGACATTTTCTGTGCCAATATAATAAGATATAATTGGATCTTAATTCAAAAAGATTTTTAAGTTTAATAGAGATTGCAGTTGAGTTTCTCCCTCTTATAAAAAGCTATTTTTCAGGGCGCCTGGGTGGCTCAGTTGGTTAAGCAGCCGACTTCAGCTCAGGTCATGATCTCACGGTCTGTGGGTTCAAGCCCCACGTCGGACTCTGTGCTGACGGCTCATCGGAGTCTGGAGCCTGCTTCGGTTTCTGTATCTCCCTCTCTGTCTGCCCTTCCCCTGCTCATGCTCTGTCTCTATGTCTCTCAAAAATAAAATAAAACGTTAAAAAAAAAGGGGGGGGGACTTGGGGCAACATGGCGGAGGAGTAGGGGGCTCCAGTATTTCGCTTGCCCTTTAAACAGGAACGACTGAAACCATAGTCTCTCTCAACTCCAAGAATCGGGGGGAAAAGGTCCTACAGCTAACAAGGAACAAAGGCAAAAACAGACACGGCCCAGCTAAACCGTGAGTTTTTCCTGGGTCGGATAAAACGAACTCAGGAAGTTGAGCTGAGGAGAGGGTGAGCGTCTTCGGAGATAGCTGGGAAAGTGCTGATCGAACAACATCTGAACGAGAGGGCCAGAGCGGGTGAGACTGCTACCATCCAGCAACTAAATGCAGGGCTTTTGAAGAGACGTTCAGTGGCACACAGCAGCACTACCCGCGCGCTGCCGGGACTGCACCAACCCCGTCCCTAGCCGCTGGGACACGTGCGCCGCCGGGACTGGCAGCGGGGATCCAGGTGGCGCCGCCTGCGGAGCAACTCTAACCCTGGCACAATTATAGTGAAATCGGGGGTATGAGACGGCCGTGTCACCGTCCAGTGAACCACACTAGGCCGGAATTGGCGGTGGAGAGAGAACAGAAATAATGGGACGAATAAAGCCTCCAGGACTGGTGGCGTGGGTCTGGAGAGATGCCATTGTTGTCTCACAAGCCAGGAAGTCACCCCAAAAGCCATCCCTGTAGCAGTGGAGGCGGGACCCACCTACACCAAACCACGCCCCACCCAACCTATCAGCAGGAGTGACTGATGTCAAGTGGAGATTGCTGACTGGAGTAACTCCAGTCATTTCTCTTTAAATTTATCCGTCCCTTTCTCATGCCTACCGATCTCCATTCCTGAGCTGGCTATCCAGGGTACTGACTGGCTTAAACATTTTTTTTTCTAACCCACTCTTTGAGGACATGTCCCACTCCCTCTTCTTTACTTCCCTATCCCTTTTTCTGGAATAACCAGGCCGCAGGAGTTCATCTAGATGACATCGATCTTTAGTCCTTTTCCCTTGCACCTGTCCTTATTCTGATTTCTATCAGTCTGGAATAAACCCTTTAGTTGCTCTACCTGGACAAAGTCCATTTCCTTCTTCTCCCTGCACCAGTCATTATTCTGTCTATATATGCTCTGCTACCAGCACACTACATACCCTGTCCTTAACGTGTAGCTGTTACTTCAGGATATTGCCCTCAGAGAGTCACTTGTTATTCTTTTTTCTGTTGTGAACTGCTTGTCTGGACCATTTGTCGATGCGTTTGAGTATTTCTGTGCTCTGAGTGTCTGTCAGTCTGTTTTCCCTTCCAGGGCAACTTCAAGAAACAACCCAAAACACAACCAGCCAAAATGACGAGACGGAAGAATTCTCCTCAAAAGAATCTACAGGAAGCAGTGACAGCTCAAGAATTAATGAAAACAGATATAAGCAACATAACAGAACATGAATATAGAATGATAATCATAAAACTAATCGCTGGCCTTGAAAAAAGCTTAGATGAATGCAAGGGGTCCCACGCGGCAGGGTTCAAGGACCTTAAAAACGGTCAAGAAGAATTAAAGAAGACATTGGAAGAAATACAAGGGAAACTGGAAGCAGCCACAGCACAGATTGAAGATGTAGAGGAAAGAGTTAGTGCATTAGAGATAAAATCATTATAAAAGAGGAAGCAGATAAAAAGAGAGAGAAGCTGATCCAGGAACAGGAAAGGAGAATTCGAGAGCTGAGCAATGCTCTCAAAAGAAACAATATCCGTATCATGGGAATTCCAGAGGAAGAAGAGAGAGAGAAAGGAGTCGAAGGGGTTCTTGAACAAATCATTGCTGAGAACTTCACCAACATGAGGAAGGAAATGGGCATGGAAATCCAAGAGGCACAGAGAACTCCCCTCAGACGTAACTTGAATAGACCTTCTGCAGGGCACATCATAGTGAAGATAGCAAAATACAAAGATAGGGAGAGAATCCTGAAAGCAGCTAGGGACAAAAGAACCCTAACATACAAAGGCACACATATAAGGGTAGTAGCAGACTTATCTACAGAAACTTGGCAAGCCAGAAAGGAATGGCAGAATATCTTCAATGTGATGAGCAAGAAGGACATGCAACCAAGAATTCTGTATCCGGCTAGCCTGTCATTCAGAATAGAAGGAGAGATCAAGGTTTTTCCCAACAAACAAAATCTGAAAGAATTTTTCACAAATAAGCCAGCACTACAAGGGATCTGAGGGGCACTCTATGAAGGAAAGGTTGCAAAGAACACAGACTGCCAGAGACAGCCTTACAAACATGAAACTTACAGATAATACAGTGACTGTAAGCCCATATTTTTCAATATTAACACTGAATGTAAATGGACTAAATGCACCAATCAAAAGACACAGGGTAACAAAATGGATTAAAAAACAAGACCCATCTATTTGCTGTCTTCAAGAAACTCATCACAAAAGAAAAAGTAAGGAGAGGTCACAGACAGGAATGTAATCCCAACAGATATAAATAACATGCCTGACCCAGAATTTAAAGTAATAATCATAGGGATACTTGCTGGACTTGAGGAAAAATGGAAGACTTCAGGGAACACCTTACTGCAGAGACGAAAATATTAAAAAACAATAAAACCAAAATGACAAATGCAATAACTATGATTCAAAACATACTGCAAGTAATGACCACAAGGGTAAAAGGAGAAGAATGAAAAAGTGATGCAGAAGATAGAATTATGGAAATTAATGAAGCTGAACAAAAAGAGAAATAAAAATTTTATGTCATGAAATTAGACATTAGAACCCAGTGACTCTATTGAAGACAATAACATTCAGAGGCTCTTGCATGGTTCAGTCAGTTAAGCATCCAACACTTTTCAGCTCAGGTCATTATCTCATGGTTCGTGGGTTCAAGTCCCACATTAGGCTCTGCAGTGGCAGTGTGAATCCTGCTTGGGATTCTGTCACTCTTTCTACCCTCCCCTCCTCACTCTCTCTGTTTCTTTATTATAATAAATAAATAAATAAATACACAAACAAACAAATAAATAAATATGCTTTTAAAAAAAGACAGTAACATTGATATCATAGGAATCCTGGGAGAAGTGACAGAAAAGGTGGAAGGCTTATTTGAGGAAACCATAGGTGAAAATGTCCAAAATCTGAGGAAGGAAAGAGATATCCAAATCCAGGAGGCAGGGTGAAATGCCTTCAAAATCAACAAAAGCAGGCCAACACCAAGACATATTTTAGATAAATTTTCAAAATACAGTGATAAAGAAAAAAATTCTAAAAGCAGAAAAAAAAAAAGTCCCAGCTTACAAGGGAGAACACAAAGGCTAGCAACAGATCTCTTCACAGAATCTATGCAAGGTAGGAGTGGTGTGACATATTCAATGTACTGAATGGGAAAAATATGAGGCCAATAATATTCTCTCCAGCAAGTCTATCAGTAAGAAGAGAGAGAGAGTTTCCCAGACAAACAAAAACTAAGGGAGTTTATGATCACTAAACCAGCTCTGAAAGAAATATTAAATAAATTCTTTGAATGGGAAGGAAAATCACCAAAAGTGATAAAGACTAGAAAGGAACACAGAAAATTCCAGAAATAACAAAAAGACAAATATTACAATGGTACTGAATACATATCTACCAGTAATCGCTCTGAATGTAAATAGATTAAATGCACCAAATGAAAGACATAAGGTGTCATAATGGATAAAAAAAATCATCTATTTCCTGCCTACAGGAGCTATTTTAAAATTAAAGGCAACTGCATTTGAAACTGATAGGATAGAGAAATATTTATCATTCAAATGGATATCAATAGAAAGCCAGAGTAACAATATTTAAATCAGACAAACTGGATATTATAGCAAAGACAATAACTGGAGATTAAGAAAGGCAGACCACAATGCTATGAAACTTGAAGTCAGCCACAAGAAAAAATTTGGAAAGAACAGAAACGCATAATGGTTAAACAACATGCTACAAAAGAATGAGTGGGTCAACGATGGAATTAAAAAATAAATTAAACAAAATACATGGAATCCAAAACAAAAACACAATGGTCCCAAAACTTTCAGATGACACAAAACTGGTTCCAAGAGAGAAGTATAAAGCAACTCAGTCCTTCTTCAAGAAGCAAGAAAAGTATCAAATACACAACCTAAATTTATACCTAAAAGATCTAGGGAAAGAACAACAAATGAAGCCTAAAGCCAGCAAAAGAATGATTAGAGCAGAAATAAATAGTATAGAAAGTAAACAAAACGAAACAAAACACAGAACAGATCAATAAAACCAGGAGCTAGTTGTTTGAGAAAACTAATAAAATTGATCAACCTTTAGTCAGACTTATCAAAAAGAAAATAGAAAGGAACCAATAAATAAAACAACAAATGGCACAGGAGAAATAACCAACAAAACAGAAAGACAAGCAATTATAGGAGAATATTATGAAAAATTATATGCCAATAAATTGGACAATCTGGAAGAACTAATGAAATTCCTAGAAACATATAAACCATCAAAACTGAAACAGGAGGAAAGAGAATACTTGAGCAGACTGATAACAAGCAAGGAAACTGAATCAGTAATCAAAAGTCACCCAAGTAACCAAATTCCAGGGCCAGATGATTTCACAAGAAAATTCTACTAAACTTTTAAAGAAGTGTTAATAGGGCTGTCTGCGTGGCTCAGTCAATTAAGGGTCTGATTCTTGATTTGGGCTCAGGTCATGATTTCAAGGTAGTGAGATCTATCCCCAAATCAGGCTCTATGCTGGGCATGGAACCTGCTTAAGAGTCTCTCTCTCCCTCTCCCTCTGCCCCTTCCCAACTCTCTCTCTGTCTCTGTCTCTCTCTCAAAATAAAAATAGAATTGATAACTAGTTTTTTTTCAAACTCTTTCAAAAGATAGAAATGGAAAGAAAATTTGCAAATTCACTCTATGAGGCCAGCATTGCCCTGATTCCAAAACCAGACAAAGACTCCACTAAAACAGATAATTATAGGCCAATAACAATGATGAACATTGACACAAAAATTCTCAACAAAATACTAGGGAATCAAATCCAAAAGTACGTTAAAAGAAACATTCACCACAATGAAGTGGAACTTATTTCTAGGCTTCAAGTGTGATTCAATATTCATAAATAAATCAATGTGATACACCTCATTAAAGAAAGGACAAAAATCAGATGATCCTCTCATTAGATGCAAAAAAAAAGGGGGGGGTTTGACAAAGTACAACATCCACTCATGACCCCCACCCAACCCTGACAAAGTAAGGAAAGAGGGAACATACATCTTAAAGACGACATACAAAACAGACAAAAACAAAACGAAACAAAACAAAAACACAGATAATATCACTGTCAATGAGCAAAAACTGTCAATGGGTTTTTCTTCTACTATCAAGAACAAGACAAGGGTGTCTACTCTTACCATTGTTATTTAACATAGTACTGGAATCTTAGTCTCAGAAATTAGAGAACAAAAAGAAATAAAAGCCATCTAAATCAGCAAGGAACAATTCAAACTTCTACTATAGATGATATAATATGTTATACAGAAAACCCAAAGACTCCACCAAAATATTGCTAGAAATGATACACAAAATCAGTAAAGTGTTAGGAGACAAAATCAGCATACAGAATTATGTTGCATTTCCATACACCAATAATGAATCAGCAGAAATAGAAATCAAGGAATTGACCCCACTTATAATTGTAACAAAAAACAAAAGATACTGAGAAATAGATGTAACCGAAGAGGTATAAAGAGTGATTAAGGAAATTGAAGATGACACAAAGGAATGAAAAACATTCCATGCACATGGATTAGAAGAACAAATATTATTAAATATCTATACTACCTAAAGCAACCTGCATATTTAATGCAATCTCTATCAAAATACTACCTGCATTTTTCACAGCGCCAGGACAAACAATCCTAAAATTTCTGTGGAAACTTTGTCTTAATACACAAAGAAATCTTTAAAAAGAAAAGCAAAGTTGGAGACATAACAATTCTGGACTTCAAGATACATTACAAAGCTGTAGTGATCAAAATGGCACGGTACTGGCACAAAAATACAGAGAAAGATCAGTGTAACAGAATAGAAAAACAAATGCATCCACAACTATATTATCAAATATTTTTCAACAAAGCAAGAAAGAATATACAAATGAAAAAAGACGGTCTATTCAGAAATTGGTGGCGGGAAAACTGGACAGTAATATGCAAAAAAAAAAAATTAAACTGGATCTCTTTGTTATCCCATACAAAAAATGAACTCAAAATGAATGAAAGATCTAAATGTGAGAAATAAAACCATTAAATTCCCAAAGGAGAACACAGGCAACAAGGTCTTCGAAATGACCAATAGTTACTTCTAACTAGTTAAGTCTCCTGAGGCAAGGGAAACAAAACCAAAAATGCACTATTGGGACTTTGTAAAAACAAAACAAAATAAAATAAAACAAGACAAGACAAAACAACAATAACAAAAAACAAAACAAACAAAAACTTTTGCACACTGAAGAAAACAATCAAAAAAACTAAAAGCCTACCTATGGACTGGGAGAAGATGTTTGCAAATCACATATCTGCTGAAGGGTTAACATCCAAAATTTATAAAGAACTTATCAAACTCAACATTCAAAAAACAAATAATCCAGTTAAAAATGGACAGAAGATATAAATAGACATATTTTCAAAGAAGACATAGAGATGGCTAACCGGCACATGAAAAGATCATCAGGAATACAGAAATCAAAACTGCAATGAGATATCACCTTTTATCATTCAGAATATCTAAAATTAACAACACAGGAAACAACAGGTATTGGCAAGGATCAGGAGAAAAGGGAACACTCATACACCCCTCATACATGGTTGGTAGGAATGCAAACTGGTGCAACCACACTTGAAAACTGTGTGGAGCTTTCTCAAAAAGTTAAACATAGAATTTTGAAGGGATACATGGACCCTGGTATTTATAGCAGCATTATCAACAATAGACAGAGGACAAAGAATTTGTGGTGTGTGTGTGTGTGTGCGTGCATACGCATATATATTTGTATATGTATATAATGGACTATTACCCAGCTATAAAAAATGAACTCTTCCCATTTGCAAATACATGGTTGGAGCTAAAGTGTATTATGCTAAGCGAAATAAGTTACTCAGAGAAAGCCAAATACCATATGGTTTCACTTATGTGTGAAATTTAGGAAACAAAATAGATGAACATAAGAAAAACTAAACAGAAGAGTCAAACCAGAAAATAGACCCTTTTAACTATGTATAAGAAATAAAGATGTGTAGGGAAGATAGACAGGGGATGGGTTAAATGAGTGATGGTTATAAAGGAGGGCATTTGTGAGGGGCACAGGCTGTTTAATGTAAGTGATGAATCACCAAGTTCTATACATTCTATTGTATGCTAACTAACTGAAATTTAAAAGAACACTTGAAGTATAAAAAATTAATTCATCAATTAATAGATAGGGAAACAAGCAAACAAATAATATTCATCTGGGAAATTTTTCTTCTTTCGTTTGTATTTTAAGATGAATAAAGTAATAGAAAATAATTTAAAATTGCTTGCAAGAAAATAATCAATGGTAACTTTGTATATCCACATTTGAAAGGTAAATTTAGCTGTATTTGTACATTATCGCCTTATAATATTCAGGTAGAGCATAGATAGAAGGAAAACTTATTTGTAGTTTTCAACAATCTCCTAGGATTCATTCTTCTGGTAACTTTGATGCTTTAACATTATTATTAAAATAACTTTTTAGATGTTTGCACAATAAACATTTTATAATACAAGTGATATATTTGGTACTGGTTATCCAGAGGCTTTGGTGCCACCAGGAATCAGGATCACTGCATTTGTTACTGTTTGTATATTAATATGAGTAATGGTACACAGACCCTCTTTAAAATTTTACAAAAACAGGGGCACCTGGGTGGCTCAGTCGGTTAAGCCTCTGGCTTCAGCTCAGGTCATGATCTCACAGTCTGTGAGTTCGAGCCCCACATCAGGCTCTATGCTGTCGGCTTAAAGCCTGGAGCCTGCTTCAGATTCTGTGTCTTCCTCTCTCTCTGCCCCTCTCCTGCTCACTCTCTCTCTCCCTCTCAAAAATAAATAAACATTAAAAAATTTTTTAAAAAATTTACAAAAACAAGGTAGAAAAAAGCGTAATCAAAATACCACCATCTACTATGGCATCAGAAGTTCTAAGTGATTAGTTAAAGATTCCCACACATTTAAGATCATTGAGAATATTTAAGAGTCATAGTTTCAACTTTGGCTGCTTTATATTTTCATAATTATGCTACAATCTTAAAATTGACATTTTATGCTGAGTTTATTTTCCGAATTTGGTACATAATACGTGAAGGGACTGGAAGTCAAATTAAAAAAAAAATTCTGTGTCATAAACTCTATCATCCTTCTTAGTATTTTCTTAAGTTTATGTATTTATTTTGAGAGAAAATAAAGGGACACAAGCTAGGGAGGGGTGGAGAGAGAGAGAGAGAGAGAGAATCCCAAGCAGTCTCTGAACTCTCAGCACAGAACCCACTGCAGTGCTCTACCGCACAAACCATGAGATCCTGATCCGAGCGAAAATCAAGAGTCAGACACTTAAGGGACTGAACCACACAGGCACCCCATACTTCTCAGTAATTTAATAAAAATTTCTGTCAACTCACTTGGCTACTGATTCACACTTAGGATAGTTTCCATGATCAATTAATTTCTTTAATTACTATGGTTTATTCCTAATTTTGTTTCTTATTGAGTTGAATACAAGTTGGTTTTTTTTGCAAAAGAATATATTTAACATTTTCAAATTTAGTATCATGTCACTTTTGTAGTTGTCTTAAAAATTTTGATTTTTGGGGCGCCTGGGTGGCTCAGTCGGTTGAGCGGCCGACTTCGGCTCAGGTCATGATCTCGCGGTCTGTGAGTTCAAGCCCCGCGTAGGGCTCTGTGCTGAAAGCTCAGAACCTGGAGCCTGTGTTCTGATTCTGTGTCTCCCTCTCTCTCTGCCCTTCTCCTGCTCACTCTCTGTCTCTATGTCTCAAAAATAAATAAACGTTAAAAAAAAAAAGAGTCTGACTCTTGAAAAAAAAATTTTTTTTGATTTTCACACTCTAGTCATATATAGAGTAAAACCTTGGATTACGAGTAACTTGTTCTGTGAGTGTTCTTCAAGAGGAGCAAACATTTCTAACAAATTTTAACTTGATAATGGAGTGATGTCTTGCAATCTGAGTAGTACATGACACCAAACATCACATGATAACAACAGAGCCAATGGTTTCTCTCTCTCTCTGCGGCATTGTGGCTGACTATGTCACATGTTCAGATGCTTGGTCTCAGGTCACAGTGTTTGGCAGAAATCAGTGATTTTTCAGAATGTTGGAAGGTGCCCACAACTGGCACTAGTGTATTTTTTGTCCTTTCAAAGCACCAATGGATAGTTCTTTGCTTTTCCATACAAGAGTAAGCTTATGAATACTTTGCTTTTATCTAAGTCAGGCTGCCTGCAGATATAGACCCTTTCCTCTGCTGCCTTATTGCCAATTATATTAAATACAGTGTATGACAAGAGTTTATTAATACAGTAGTCTAGTCAACATCCATGCAAATGTATACAATGATCCTTATGCAGAAAAAGGTTGAAAAAAAAACAGTAAGAAGGAGATGATTATGGTGGAAGTTAAGAAGGAAATCATTGAGAAGTACGAATGAGGTACGGGAAAGGGCAAAATTGCAAGATTTTATATGAAATCTACACTGATCATTTGCACGACATTAAGAAAGAAGAAATAAGGGCGCTAGATGCAGCAAGAGTAGGCAAGCGAGATAAGGGAGATGTGTAAAATATGGGAAACATTGTAAAATTTGTAGAAAAGCACCACCCAAATAAGGCTGTAGCTGTGCAAGTGATGAATCTGTTTTAACGACAACGCAATGGCACATTCTGTGAAATCCTGAAAAGGAGGCAAAATCAAGTGTCATTGGATAAGTTCCTAGTTAAAGTTATATGAAAATTAAAAAATAAAAAGTACCCATAGAGCCAGTAGATAACAATGATTCGATTAGTGATAAAGTCGTCCTATACAATAATACTCCTTTCTCTTGTCTTCTTCACACCAGCCATGAAGATTTTCAAAGGTAAGTACAGGTTAATTTGTTTATTTTTCTTTATATTTTGTATTTTCTTTATTATTTTGTATTACAGTATTGTAATCATTTTTATGTGAATATTTTTGAGTTGTGAAATGAATCATCTGAGTTTCCATGATTTCTTATGGTGAAATTCTCCTTGATGCACAAATGCTATGGATTAAAAGCATGTTTCTGAAATGAATTATGCTCACCAGCAAGATTTTACTGTACAAGAAGTCAAAGAGACTCACAGCAAGAAAAATTATGATTAAAGTGTCAAAACAGATAGACAACAATAAAATTTAGAAGATCGAAGAGAAATAACTTGCTATTTATAAGGGAACCTCAAAAAGACAATCAGCAGATTGTTTTCAGCAGAAACTTTGCAGGCATAGGATGTGACACAATATATTCAAGTGCTGAAAAATAAAAACTGCTAAGCAAAAGTATTCTGCCTGATAGAGTATTTCTTCAGAATTGAAGAATAGATCATTTTCCAGAGAAGCAAAAGCTGAAGTATTTCACCATCAGTGAACAATCCTTGCAAGAAAAGTTAAATGTACTTTGTTAAGTAAAAATGAAAGGATGCTATTTTGTGCCATAGAAAACATATAAACATGTAAATCTCTCTAGTAAGCAAAAACATATATTAAAATTCAGAATCATCCAGTGTTGTAAAAGTAGTGGGTTAATCGGTTATAAAATTAGTATGTGGTCTATTATACAAAAGAATAAAAACTACTATAACAACAATAGATTAATGGATACACCGGATAAAAAAATTGTAAATTGTGACATCAAAAATACAAAACGCACAGGGAAAGTATATAAGTGTAGAGTTAAAAATGTATTTAAAATTAAGTTCTTACCAAACTGAAATAGATTATTGTCAATAAATGTTTTATGTAGACTCATGGTAACCACAAAGCAAAAATCTGTAGTAGGTACAGAAAAGATGAAGAGAAAGGAATCTAAGAATATCACTCAAATAATTATTAAGTCTCAAAAGAATAAAATGAGAGAAAATAGAAAAAATGGAATTGCAAATTGTCAAGAAACATGTAATAAAATATAAATAAGACAATAGCTTTCAATAAATATTTTAAATGTACATAGACTAAATTCTCCAATCAAAAAACACAGAGTGGCAAAATGGGTAAAATTATAGGAACTAACTGTATGCTGCCTTCTACAGCAGCCTCACTTTAGCTTTAAGGACATGCATACACTAAAAGTAGAAATAAAAAGAAAAGGAAAGATAACCCCTGCAAATGGAAACCAAAAGAAAACTGTGTATCTATGGTTATATAAGACAAAATAGATTTTAAGACAAAGTCTGTACTGAGAGACAAAGAACACCATTATATACGGATAAAAAAGATATAACCAATAAACCAATAAATGATATAACATTTGTAGATATTTATGTGCTGAACACAGAAGCACCTAAATATATAAAGCAAATATTTATAAATCTTAATGGAAAAATAGAAAGGAATACATTTATAGTAGTGAACTTCAATATCCCACTTTTAGCAATAGATAGATCATCCACACAAGAAAACAATAAGAAAACATTTGACTTAACAAATTACATTTAATGGACTAAAGATATATTTCTTTTTATTTTAAGATTTATTTACTTTTGAGAGAGACAGAGAAAGAGAAAGAGCAGGGAAGGGGCAGAGAGAGAGACACACCCAGAATCTGAGCAAGCTCCAGATTCTGAACTGTCAATACAGAGCCCTACATGGGGCTTGAACCCACAAACCATGAGAACATGACCTCAGCCGAAGTCGGACACTTAACTTACTGAGCCACCCAGGCTCCCCAAAAGATATTTCATCCAAAAGCAGCAGAACACATGTTCTTCTCAAGTGCACATGGAACATTATTCAGGATAGATATGTTAGATCATAAAACAAGTCCTTATAAATATAAAAAATATATTGGAATTATACCTACTATATTTTATACCCACAACCATGTAAAACCAGAAATTGATTCGATGAAGAAAACTAGAAAATTCACAATAAGGAGAGATTAAAGAACAAGAGATTAAAACAAATGGGGCAAAGAAGGAATAACAAGATAAATTTAAAAATATCGAGAAAAATAAAAACAGAAATACAGCATAACAAAAAGTATGGGATGCAAGTATAGCAGCCCTAAGAGGAAAGATCATAACAATAAACTCCTACATTAAGAAATATGAGAGAGGGGCTCCTGGGTTGCTCAGTCGGTTGAGCGTCCGACTTCGGCTCAGGTCTTGATCTCACGGTTTATGAGTTTGAGCCCCGCGTCCGACTCTGTGCTGACAGCTCGGAGCCTGGAGCCTGCTTCAGATTCTGTGTCTCCCTCTCTCTCTCTGCTCCTCCCCTGCTCATGCTCTGTCTCTCTCAGAAATAAATAAACATTAAAAAAAAAAGAAATATGAGAGATCTCAAGTAAACAACTTTATACCTAAAGGAACTAGAAAAAAATACAAAGCCTGAAATTAGTAGAAGAGAAAAAGAAGAGGTTATCATGAAAATAAATGAAATACAGTCCCCAAAAGGCAATAGAAAATACAATGATAGTATGTTTTTTTAACAAACAAAATAGACAAACCTTTAGCAAGATTCACCAAGAAAAAAGATAAAGAACACATATCAATAAAATCAGAAATTTAATTTTAGATGTTACTATATATGTGCATATAAACATTATAAATATTTAAAGTGTTATATAAATACTATATAATATAAAATGTGTAATAGTATTCAGCTACTAATAGGACAGAAATTCTGCCATTTTCAATAATTTGGATAGATCTTGGGTGCATTAATGCAGATTGAAATAGTTCAGATAGAGAAATACAAATACTATCTGATCTCACTTATAGGTGGAAGGTAAAAGAGCTGAGTTCATTAAAAGAAAGAGTAGAATGGTGGCTACCAAAGGCTAAAGGACAGGTAATTGGGAGGTCCTGGTCAAAGGGTATTGATTAAAGTTATAAAATGAGTAAGTTCTGGAATGTACAGTATTGTTACTTAGTTTATGATACTGTTTTGTATACAGTATCTGAATATTGTTTTTATCTGAAAGTTCTAAGAGGTTAGATCTTAAATATTTTAGTCACAAAAAATGTAATTATGTGAGATAATGGATGTGTTAACTAACCTCCTCGTGGTAATAATTTTGGGTATATGTGTATCAAGTCATTACAATGCAAATATTGAATTTATACAATTCTATATGTAAATATATCTCAATTAAAGTATTAGAAGAATAAACTTATCATTTAAGAATAATCTCTTCAACATCAAAAATAAAATCAATAAAGTAAAATAAAATAAAACAAAATAAAATATAAAAAACGTATGTTTAAGTAAAAAAAAACTATTAAAGGGAAAATTAATGACAGAAAATTCACATATAACAAATGCTTTATAAAGGCACATTCCAGTTAACCACAAATGTTATCACACCACAGGTAAATTAATAAGATATATGAGTACATGATCACCATTGCTAACTAAAAGTAGTTAATAAGTGTGTTCCTTTACATAGTGAACTAGTCATAATGCAATCTTTATGTTATTTTCATATGGAAATAAATATCATGAAAACAATATTATAGCATAATTTATGCAATTTGAATGGGCTCAATATTTATGGAAAACATATCTTCATTATTTTTAATTAAGAAATATTTTTTACATGGGGTGGCTGGGTGGCTCGGTCAGTTAAGCATCCAATTTTTTATTTCTCCTCAGATCATGATCTCATGGTTCATGAGTTCTAGCTCCATGTCAGGCTCTGTGATGACAGTATGTAATATTTGGAGAAGTAATTATGTGTTCCGAGAGATATGATTGGGAAAAAATGTCATACATCAACAGCTGTACGTTTCCTAACAGTTAATAATAATTTAGATAATGCAGAAGAGCCACAATCTGCAAATTTTCCGTGAATATTTTATTTTTAATTTTTAATGGTTAAAATATTATAAGGAAAAAAACTTTACAGAAAGTGAGAGTAGATCACAAAATAATAACTTTGTTTATCTTAGTTCGTTCAGGTTGACCTTATAATACTAATATTCAGGATTGTTTAAAGATTAAACAATCACTTTACAATATGTCATCTATCTACAGAGGCTTATTGTACAAAATGCATCGGAAATGATCACAGATGTCTTTGTGGAAAAAAATGGGGAAATGTGGTCAAGATGGTAGGCAATAAGGAGATTGAAATGTGAATGATTAATGATTAAAGTTTGTATTTATTCTATTAATAAAATTGAAAATGATGTATTACATGTGTGAGATATGCTAAGAATGCATTAGATATTGGGAAATACAAATATATTTATAAGACATAAAGTTTTTCCCTTCATTCAATTGTCATTCTAGTATGATAAAAAGATATAATGGAAGGGCCAGTGTAGGAGGCCAACTTTCTTCACCAAACACTTATAAGGATAATTACTATCAGGAACTTTCTGTCTTTTTTTTTTTCTTTTTTGTGGAGGAGACAAAGCACGAGTTAGGGAGGGTCAGAGAGAGGGGGACACATGTGTCCCCCTAAGCAGGAATCCTAAGCAGGCTCCCTAGTCCTACAATGGGGCTCAAACCCACAAAACCATGAAATTATGACCTGAGTCAAAGCAAAGAGTCAGATGCTCAACTGACTGATCTACCCACACGCCCTGTGCCAGAAACTTTTCAAAGACCCGTGGGTACATCATATATTTTTAAATTAAAATTTGTCTGACACATATATTTGCACATATTTAAGTATATTCACATTTTATATTTAATTAAGATAGCCTTGAGCTTTTGATAATCTATGTTGCACTATAGGCTTTACAACTTAGTTTAACATACCGTGTAGTATTGATTTCAGGAATAAAACCCAGTGATTCATCCCTTACATATAACATCTAGTGCTCATCCCAACAAGTGCCCTCCTTAATGCCCATCACTTATTTAGCCCATCACCTATACCTCTCCAAACCCTCAATATTCTCTCTGTATTTTAAAATAATTTCATATAAGGCAAGAAAATCACATGTTTAACAGTATAAGTAAGATCGATAAACTTATGAAGTATCCAGAACAGTCTATCACTAGTTGACAAAATTAAATTTTAAAGACTATAAGAAAACTTTTAATAACCATAATAAAAATTAGTCAGTGTCTAAAATAATAATAGTGTATTTAAAATATTTAATGTTTAATTTTGAGAGACAGAGACACAGAGTGCAAGTGGGGAGGAGCAGAGAAAGAGGGAGACACAGAATCCAAAGCAGGCACCCCCAAGGCAGGGCTCAAACTCACAAACTGCTAGATCATGCATGACCTGAGCCAAAGTCGAAAGTTTAACGAAACTTTTAAATCTTTATTTACATATTTATTTATTCTTATAAATTGAACAAGTATGGTATATGGAAATAAAGAAAATATACCTAAAATTTTTGATTTCAAAATTATACTTTAAATAGTTTCTCTATTCCCATCCAGTACTTGTATTTATCTCTGGTAAGATATTTGTAATTACATTATCTATTTCTCTTGAACAAATCTTTAAATGACAGTATACAAAGAAATACAGCTTCCACTTAAAGAGAATTGCTTGAGTGCAATCACCTAATTCAATTTTGACCATTTCTCCTTCCTTCCTTCCTTCCTTTCTTTCTTTCTTTCTTTCTTTCTTTCTTTCTTTCTTTCTTTCTTTCTTTCTCTCTTTCTTTTCTTCCTTCCTTCCTTCCTTCTTCTTCCTTCCTTCTTTCCTTCCTTCCTTCCTTCCTTCCTTCCTTCCTTCCTTCCTTCCTTCCTTCCTTCCTTTCTGTCTTTCTGTCTTTCTTTTTCTTTCTTTCTCTCTCTTTCTTTCTGTATATATAGTTGACACATGCCGGGGTCGGGTTCCATGAATCTAGGGGTCCCCAAAGAGTGGACAATCAGGCGAAAGGAAATGAGAGAGCCACGAGAGAGATGGAGTCTGATCACCAAGCAGGCAGTTCTGGCAATTCTGGCATCTCCGCCCTGCTGGTCTCAGTGTCTTTATTTTTAAAGGTAGTAAGTGACATTACATCGATGAGTGATATTCCATAGTTTGATCTCTAACAATAATGCATTTTTACCAGCAAGGCAGCAACTTCCTCAATCCTGTATGTTGGTTTCATATTAATTAACATATAAATTTAGGGTGGGGGGGCGGAGAGAACAGGGTGTTTCCTGGAGGCCTTAATGTTAATTATCTGTAAACAGGAGAAATCAGGGCTTGCTTTGAGGGTTATACTTCCAACCACAATGGCAAGGGTGGAACTCTCAATGAGTACCTTTACATAGGCTCTTTCAGATGTTATCCATCAATGCATCACATTCCAAGTTCCTTTTTTTACTTGAATGTCATAAAACAAAAGAGCATTACCTCCCTTGAGGTCAGTGGAGGGCTGCTCAAGAAATCCAGGCCTGAAAAGTTATTTGAAGGAGGTGGTATTGGTGCCCTTTTTGGCCAGCAGGAACTCTGCCTTTTCCACAGAGGGAGGTGTCTCAACCTGTGAGCCCAAGATTGCTCCCAACAGTCGTATTGGGGTGTTATTTCTTGGCCTATTTCTTGGTCGGCCGGCACTTTGCTTCTACTGCCTTTTCCACACAGGGAGGTTTCTCAACCTGTGAGCCCAAAATGGCTCCCAACAGACACACAATGTTATATTAGTTTCAAGTGTATCAGATAGTGATTTAATAAGTTTTCATACTATGTTCACCACAGTGTAGTTGCCATCTATGTGTCACAATACAACACTATTACCATATTATTGACTATATTTGCTATGCCGTACATTTTAGTTCCATGATTTATTTATTCCATAACTGCAAGCCTTTATCTCCCACTCCCTTTTATCAATTTTGTCCATCCCCCAACATTTTCCTCTTGTAAGTATCAGTTTGTTCTCTGTATTTATGGATTTGTTCACGCTTTTTTTTCTTGTTTATTCATAATTTTCTTATATCTAATTATAGCCTTTTCATTTCCTTTTTCTTTTTTTTCTTAATTTTTTTTAATCTTTATTTTTGAGATAGGGAGAGAGAGAGTGAGCAGGGGAGGGGCAGAGAGAGAGGGAGACACAGAATCTGAAGCAGGCTCCAGGCTCTGAGCTGTCAACACAGAGCCCGACACGGGGCTCAAACTCACAGAGTGTGAGATCATGACCTGAGCTGAAGTCAGAGGCTCAACCGACTAAGCCACCCAGGCGCCCCTCATTTCCTTTTTCAAATGTTCCTTTAACGTTTCTCGTGAGGCCAGTTTAGTGTTGATAAAATCATTTTGTTTGATTTCTCTGGGAAACTCTGTTCTTTAATTCTGGTTTATAAACTTGTAGGTTAGAATAGTCTTCATTGTAGGTTATTTATTTATTTTTTTTCCATTCAGAACTTTGAATATATCATGTCACTGCCTTCTCGCCTGGAAAGTTTCTGATGAAAAATAAACTGATAGTCTTATGGGGTTTCCCTGAACATAACTTTTTACCCTTTTTTCTTGGTGTATTTAAAATTTTCTATCTTTAAACTTTAGCATTTTAATTTTTATATGCTGTGGTGTGAACCTCCTTGAGTTCAACTTGTTTGAAGTCTTTGTATTTCCTATACCTTGATATTTATTTCCTTCCTGTTATGCCCAGAATTCGGAGACTCCAAAAACCACCAGGGAGCCGAGTCCGATGCAAGAACAAAGAGCCTTTATTCGAGCTAGCTCAAGCTCAATCTCCTACCACACAGACGCAGTGGTGGGTCGAGAGAGAAAACACAATAGTTTTAAAGGGGTCTAGGGGCAGTGGGAGGGGTGATGGTCGTGACCCTAGCCAACTGGCTGAGAAAGGGTCAAGGGTCCTGTTCCATAGGTCACTGGGCGTGGTTCTTTTGGAACCAGGAAATTGCAGGTCTTAAGCTTTTGCTCAGGCACTGGGGACTCAGGATGGAGGACACGGAATACAGTGGAGTCAGTCCCAGTTTGCCCTTACACTTCCCTAGATTAGAGAAGTTTTCAGCTATTGTTACTTCCAATATATATTTTCTTCTCTCTCTGTCTCCTCTTTCTGTGATACATATAACACAGATGTTGCTTGACGTTGTTCGCTTGATGTTGTCCACGTTATCCCTGAACATAATCTCATTTTTTATTTTTTTCTTTTTGCTGTTCAACATGAATGCTTTTATTACCCTGTCTTCCAGATTTCTGATACGTTCTCTATTCACTAATCTACTATTGATTCCCTCTAGTGTATTTTTCATTTAAGTTATTGTATTTTTCAACTCCGATTGGTCGTTTTTTGTTTTATATTCCGTGTTGAAGTTACCATTGTTTATCCTGTTTTCCCTCCTTTCCAATGAACGTTTCTATGATCATTACTTTAAAATTTTTAACAGGCTATATTGGTTATCTCAGTTTTATTTAGTTCTTTTTCCGAGGTTCTGTTTTCTCTTTCTTTTCTTTTCTTTTTTATTTAAACTTTAGTTAATATTTAAATTTTAGTTACTACAATATTGGTCTCAGAAGTAGAATTCAATGATTTATCACTTACATACAACACCCAGTGCTTGTCACATGTGTCCTCTTTAATACCCATCACCCACATAGTCTATGTCTCACCCACTTCCTCCCATCAACTCTCAGTTTGTTCTCTATACTTAAGATCTCTTGTGATTTGTTTCCCTCTCTTCTGCCCCCTCTTCCTTGTGTTCACCTGTTTTTTTCTTAAATTCCACATACGAGTGAACCATCGACTAATGAATGGATAAAGAAGATGTGGTATAAATATATTCAAAGAAATATAAGAAATAACAAGATAAAACCAAGGATAAAACTTAAGATGAAACTAAAGAAATACTAATTCTTAGTGTTTAATTTTTATTTGTTTAAATTCAAATTAGTTAAAATATATTGTAATATTGAATTCAGGAATAAAATTTAGTGATTCATCACTTATAGTATAACACCCAGGGCTCATTCCAACAAATGCCCTCCTTAATGATGCTTAGTGTCTAATAATTAATAAACATTAATTATTTTATTATTTTATTCATATATTTTTAAAAATAGGCTCCATGTCCTATATGGGGCATGAGCTCATGAATCTGAGGTCAAGAGTTACATGCTCCACCAACTGAGCTAGTCAGTCAGGCACACCAAATGTAAAAACATTCATATCATAGGAGTCCCAGCAAAAGAAAGAGGATAAGGGGCAGAAAATGTACTTGAAATAATAACAGCTGAAAACTTCTCTTTTCTGAGGAAGAAAAGCAGTGTCCAAACACAGGAGGGATAGAGAAATCCCACTACAATGAACAAAAGCAGGCCAACACCAAGATATATTTTAATTCATTTTGCAAAATATAGTGATAAAGGAAAAAAATACCAACAACAGCAAGACTAAAGAAGTCCTAATACTTGCAAGAGAAGACCCATAAGGCTAGCTGTAGATCCATCAACAGAAACCATACAAGCTAGAAAGGGGAGGCATTTGGCATGCTAAATGGGGAATTCTGCAGCTAAGAATCCTCTTATCTAGCAAGGATATCATGCAGAATAGAAGGAGAAATAAAATGTTTTCCAGAGAAACAAAAACTAAAGGAGTTTGTGACCACTAAACTCCAGACCACTGTTATCCAGAAATAACAAATGGGACTCTTTGAGTGTAAATGAAAGACCAAAATGACAAAGTTATGAAGAGAACAGAAAAAATCTCCAGAAATGATGACAAAACTAGTAATAACATGGCACTAAATATATAAATGAACTAAACTCTCCAGTCAAATGACATAGGATGTCAAAATGGATGAAAAAAAAATACCCATCTATATTCAGCCTACAAGAGACTCATTTTAGACCTAAAGACACACAGATTTAAAGTGAGGAGATGGAGAACGTTTATCATGCTAATGGACGTCAAAAGAAAGCCAGAGTAGCAATACTTATATAGGACAAATTAGACTTTAAAGCAAGACCATAACGCAAGATGAAAAAGGGTACAATATCATAATACAGGGGACAATCCAACAAAATGATCTAACAATTCTAAATAATTATGCTTCCAATATGAGAGCACCCAAATATATAAGATAATTTATAACAGGGCATCTGGATGTCTCAGTCATTCAAGTGTTTGACTCTTGGTTTGAGCACAGGTCATTATTTCATGATGTCTAGGATCAAGTCCCACGTAGGGCTCTGCACTGGCAGCATGGATCCTGCTTGGGATTCTCTTTCTGCCCCTTCTCTAACTGCCCTCTCTTTCTCCCTCTCTGTCAAAATAAATAAATAAATAAGTAAGTAAGTAAATAAATAAGTAAATAAATAAATAAATATAAAAATTAAAAAATAAAACCAATAACAAATTAATAACAAACATTATGGAACTGATCGATAATAATAAAATAATAGAAGGCTAATTTAACACCCCATTAATATCAATGGACATATCATCTAGGCAGAAAATCCATAAGGAAATAATGGCTTCGAGTGACACACTGGATCAGATAGATTTAACAGTTATATTCAGAACCTCTCATCCTAAAGCAGCAAAATACACATTTTTTTTCAAATGCACATCGGATGTTCTCCAGAATGAAACACAGACCTCTTCACATATTAGACCTAAAGAAGTAAAAAATGTTTGAGATGACAGCGTGCATCATTTCTGACCACACACGATAAAACTGTAAATCAGAAAAATGCTGGGAGAAGATCACAATACATAGAAGTTGAACAACATTCTACTAAGAAAATTAATAGAAACTCAAAGTAGAAAAGAAAAAATACATGGAAAACCAGAAAATGAAAACACAGTGGTCCTAAACCTTTGGGATGTAGCAAAAGTGGCAATAAGAGTGAAATAGTAATAGAGGCCTACATCAAGAAGCAAGAAAAATCACCAACAGTCTCCTTAAACCAAAGGGACCTTGAAAAAGAATAACAAATGAAGCTTAAAGCCAGCAAAAGGAGGAAAATAATAAAGACTAGATCAGAAATAAATGATATACAAACTTAAAAAAAATCAAAAGAACAGATCAATGAAACCAGGAGCTTTTTTTTTTTTTTTTTTGATACTAAAATTGATAACTCCCCGGCCAGATTTATCAAAAAGAAAAATAAAAAAGGAACCACATAAGTAAAATCACAATTGAGAGAAAAGAAATAACAACTGAAACCATGGAAATAAAATTAGTAATAAGAGAATGTAATGTAAAGCTAAATACCAGCAAATTGGATAACTTCAAAGAAATGGACACATTCCTAGAAAGAAAGGAACTACCAAACTGAAACAGGAAGAAATAAAAAACTTGAACACACATAACTAAAAGTGAAATTGAATTCCTAATCAAAAATCTCCCAACAGACAAAATTTCAGGACTCAATGACTTCACAGAAAAATTCTATCAAACATTTAAAGAAGAATAATACCTGTTTTTCTCAAACTATTCTAAAAAATCTATTGGACAACTTTCTAATTCATTCTATGAGGCCATCCTTACCCTGATACCAAAACCTGATAAAGAATCCACTTTCCACAAAAAACAGAACTACAGACCAATAACTTTGATGAACATGGCTGCAAAAATTCTCAATAAAATGTGAACAAACCATATTCAATAGTAAATTAAAAGGATTATGAGCAAGCGGGATTTATTCCTTGGCTGCAAGTGGTCCAATATTTGCAAATCAATCATTGTGATACACCACGTTAATAAAAGAAAGAAGAAGAAACACATATTCCTTTCCATAGATTCATTGAAAGTATTTGACAAAAGACAACATCAATCCATGATAAAAGTTCTCTACCAAAATATATGTTTGAGGGAACATATCTCAATGTAATGATGGCCATAAGTGAAAACCTCGCAGATAATAGCACCCTCAGTGGGAAAAACTGAGAGCTTCCCTCTATGGTCAGGAACAAGACAGGAATGTCCACTCTCACCAGTGTCGTTTAACATGGTATTGGAAGCTCTAGCCTTAGCAATCAGAAAACAAAAAGAAATAAAAAGCATTCGAATTGGCAAGGAAGTAATCAAATTTTCACTAATGGCAGATGACATCATACACTATACAGAAAATCTGAAAGACTCCACTCAAAACTTGCTAGAGGTGGTACACAAATTCAGTGAAGTCACAGGATATAAAGTCCACATACATATATCTGTTACATTTCTCTCCAACTACAAGCAGCAGAAAGAGAAATCAGGAAATCAATTCCATTTACAATTACAGCAAAAATTATGATACCTAGGAATAAATTGTAGCTAAAGAGGCAAAAGATCAGTAATTTGAAAACTATCAAACACTGATGAGTTTAATTGAAGGTGACACATAGAAAGGGAAAAAAAGGGGCGCCTGGGTGGCTCAGTCGGTTAAGTGTCCGACTTCGGCTCAGGTCATGATCTCACGGTCTGTGAGTTTGAGCCTTGCGTCAGGCTCTGTGCTGATGGCTCAGAGCCTGGAGCCTGCTTCAGATTCTCTGTCTCCCTCTCTCTCTGACCCTCCCCCGTTCATGCTTTGTCTCTCCTGTTCTCAAAAATAAATAAAAACATTAAAAAAAGATAAAGGGAAAAAAAATCCCATGATCATGGATTAGAAGAACAAATATTGTTAAAATGCCTATCCTACCCAAAGCAATCTACACATCAATGCAATCCCTATCAAAATAATACCATAATTCTTCCCAGGGCTAAAACAAACTATCTTAAAGTTTGTATGGAACCACAAAAGAATCCGAATAGCCCAAGCAATCTTGAAAAAGAAAAGCAAACTGGAGGCATCAGGATTCCAAATTATAAGTTATATTACAAAGTTATGCTGATCAAGACAGTATGGTACTGACACAAAAACAGACATATAGATCAATGGAACAGAATAGAAAACCCAGAAATGAACCCACAACTGTATCGTTAATTACTCTTTGACCAAGTAGGAAAGAATATCCGATGATAAGAAGATAGTGTCTTCAACAAATGGTGTTGGGAAACTGGACACCAACATGCAAAAGAATGAAACTGGACCACTTTCTTACACCACACCCAAAAATAAATTCGAAATGAATGAAAGGCCTAAATGTGAGACACAAATCATCACATCCTAGAGGAGAATAGAGGTAGTAACCTCTTTGACATAGGCTGTTGCAACTTCTTAGTACAAATGTCTCCTGAGGCAAGGAAATCAAAAGCAAAAATAAACTATTGGGATTTCATCAAGATAAAAAGCTTCTGAACAGTGAAGGAAACGATAAACAAAACTAAAATATAACCTTCAGATGGGAGAAGATATGCCAATGACACAGCTGATAACGGGTTATTGCCCCAAATATATAAAGAACTTATACAGATCAACACCCAAAAAACAAATAATACAGTTTAAAAAATGGGCAGAAGACATGAATAGATGTCTTCCCAATAAAACCTATAGGTTCCTAACAGACAAATGAAAAGGTACTCAATATTACTCATTATCAGGGAAATACAAATTAAAACTACAATGAGATATCACTTCACACCTGTTAGAATGGCCAAAACTAACAACACAGGAAAAGACAGGTGTTGGTTTGGATATGAAGAAAGGGGAGCCCTCTTTCTATATTGGTGGGAATGCAAACTGCAGCAGTCACTCTGGAAAACAGTATGGGGGTTCCTCAAAAATTTAAAAATGGAACTACCCTATGACTCAGCAATTGCAATATTAAGTTTAACTGAAATCACACGAAAATGTTAATTCAGAAGAATACATGCATGCCAATGTTCATAACAACATTTTCAAAAATAGCTGAATTATGGAAATCTCCAAAATTTCCATTGACTGATGAATGAATAGAGAAGATGTGGTACATATACAATGGAATATTATGCAGCCATAAAAATAATGAAATCTTGTCATTTGCAAATAAGTATTGAGAGCCAGGAAGTATTATGGTAAGCACAATAAGTCGGTCAGAAAGAGACAAATACCATATGATTTCACTCATATGTGGAATTTTAGAATCAAAACAAATTATCCTAGAAGTAAAAAAATAGAAGCAAACTAAAACAAATTCTTAACTATAAAGAGCAAATTGATGGTTACTGGAATGGATGTGTGTGTGTGGGTATAGTTTAAATATGTGGTTGTTATTAAAGAAAAGGTACTTGCGGTGAGCTCTGTGTTTGTATGTAAGTGATGAATCACTAAATTCTACACCTATAACTAATGTTGCTCTATATGTTAACTAGTTGAAAATTAAATAAAAACTTGGAAAAATCAAACTACACTCTTTATAAGCCATTTTTGAAGTAACGTTTTTTTAAGATAAGTATTTGTATAAACTTTTCTGTTAAATCATGTGAAAAGAGCATAAGCTTAACTACATTAAAACTACACCGTGTATAAATTTTATTTCAAGTGACAGTTTCCTCATTAAAACTTAAATGTAGAATTTTGTGGAAACAGTCATATGTTTAACTCTTTGAAACCATATAGCATAACACCTTCTTTCACTTAACATCTTCATTCCTTAAGATACAAGTATGTGTACTTTTGCGTAGAAGCATATGGTAATAGACATATGTTTAACTCATAGAAATTACAATGTGTATAAACCTTTAAATAAAAACTTTAAAAATTTTAATGTTTATTTATTTTTGAAAGAGAGAGAGTGAGTGAGTGTGCGAGCAGGGAAGGTACAGAGAGAGGTATACACAGAATCCAAAGCAGGCTACAGCCTCTGAGCTGTCAGCACAGAACCTGATGTAGAGTTCGAACACACAAACTATAAGATCATAGGCTGACCCAAATTCAGATACTTAATGGAATGAGCCACCCAGGTACCCCTAAGGTAACATATTTAATTAAGATATAAGTGTTTTTGAATATATGGGTAGAAGCATATGGGAATAATCCTGTGTTAAACTTACTGAAAGTACGATATTTGTTAATGTATGCAGAGAAACGTATGCAAACACTTCTTAATATAAAAAGAAAAAAGAAAAGAAACATGGGACCAAAATAATTACTATTTTATATTTTTTGGTGATCTTCTGTGGCTTGAATAATGTCCAAAACTGCTAATTTATGAAATACTTTATTCCAGAGGGGAAAATAGTTTTGCCATTGTCTTCATTGACTTGCTTAATTACTATGAGTGAATAGTAAATCTCAATGAATAATTAGTGAAATTGGTGTATCATAATGTTATATTGTTAGTGATTTTTAATCTATGGACATGTGTGTAATTAATCATAGCCTTTAACGTTTTGATGACCATTTTTTTTTAATGTTTATTTATTTTTGAGACAGAGAGAAACAGAGGATGAGTGGGGGAGGGGCAGAGAGAGAGGGAGACACCGAATCTGAAACACGCTCCAGGCTCTGAGCTGTTAGCACAGAGCCCGATGCTGGGCTCGAACTCACAGACCGCGAGATCACGACCTGAGCCGAAGTCGGATACTCAACCGACTGAGTCACCCAGGCGCCCCTTGATGACCATTTATTGAGTGCCTAGTAAGGCCCAGATCCTTCTGTTGGCATCACTTCAGTAAAAGCAATTCAGTGAGTCAAAGTCCAAAGGTGTGCTGGAGTGTTGCTTTTTTTTAATCAAGGAACAGAAAATTTTGAGAGAGATGGAGATATGTGAGGAGCAGAAGAAAAATTCTGTCCCAGGAAGAGTGTGACTCACTATAGGTCCATGAAGAGCACAAAGTGGAGGTATGAGAAGTGAATTCTGAACTAGTATTGCCTTGAGAAAACAGGTTCATATGAGACCAGGAGAGGAGAGAAAGAGAAACAGCAGACGAGATCAGAGGAAACTGCAGATCGTAGAAAGTTGTTAAATTTATACTCTGAGTGAGAGGAAAACCAAGATAATTTTTAGTAGAGGCGTGACATGATGTGATTCATATTTTAAGTTGATAAACTCTTAGAGAAGTTTAATCTGCAGAGGAAGTTGACTGAAGGGGCAAGAAGCCATGCCGCTACTCCAGTTGTGGGTTGATGATGACTCAAACAAAGCAAGTAGTAGAGATGATAGAAGTGTTTGGCATTAGTATGTTTTATTGTCAAATCTAAAAATCCTGCCTTAGACTTAGCAATCACTTAATCTATTTTTGTTTGTATATGTCTATATGTATTTAATTTTTTCATATTTTATTTTATTTTTTGAGAAACTGAGAGAGACAGAGCACTAGCAGGGAAGGGTCAGAAAGAAAGGGACACACAGAATCCAAAGCAGGCTCCAGGCTCTAAGATGTCAACACAGAGCCCAATGTGGGCCTCAAATCCTCAAACGCGAGATCATTACCTGAGCTGAAGTCGGACGGTCAGGCGACTGAGACACTAAGTCGCCCCTGTTTATGGTAATTTTGATTATATATTCTTTGATTAAACTTTTGGTTCCAATGATTTTTGAGTTCCATAATTTTGAGAGAAATTAATGTTAAACCTGCAATAATACAGCCAGCAAAATTATATTTCACATTGAGAGAAAAAACTAACAAACTATGTTTCAATACATGTAAGAATTGTACCCTCTCAAGAATTCCTGCTTTGTTCTCAAGGAATTTAAGTTGGAAATTTTTGCATTCTTTATGGCTTTCTCACAAATTATTTGACTATTGGTCAGTGGATTTATTCCTGGGCTCTGTTTTCTGTTCCATATGTCTATGTGTTTGTTTTTAAGCCAGTAAAATGCTGTTTTGTTTACTACAGTTTGTTTAATAATTTTAAAACCAAAGTGTTATGTCTCCAGTGTTCTTCCTCAAGATTGATTTAGCTATTCAGTGATTCCATATGAGTTTTAAGATGCTTTTTCTATTTCAGTGAAAAATAATTTTGGGTTTAGGATAGGTAAGTCAATGCATTTGTAGATCACTTTGGATATTATAGAAATATAAACAATATTAATTCCTCTAGTACATGAATATTGTATTTTTTCCATTTTGATATGTCTTCGCAAATTCTTTCATGTATATTTTGTTTTCAGTGAACAGATATTTTACCTCCTTGGTTAATTTTTCCTAAGTATTTTGTTTTTTTTTATACTTATTTAAATGTGATTCTTTTCTTAATATCTTTTTCACATCTTGTTAGTGTATAGAGACATAATAGATTTTGTATGTTAACTTTATATTCTGTGGTTTTATTAAATATATTTATTACCTTTAATAGCTTCTTTATTGCTACAGTCTAGAAACTTTTTATATCTAAGTTTCTGTCATCTACAAATACAAACGATTCTATCACTTTGTTTCTGATTTAAAATATTTTATTTATTTTTTCTTAGCTAATTTCTCTGTGCAGGACTTTCAACAGTATACACAATTGGGAAAAGATAATCTCTTCACTAAATGATTTTCGGATGAGACATATTCCTTGCAAAATACTATTGTATGTCATACCCCAACTTAAAATGGACTAAAAATTAAGTGTAAGACATAAACAGTAAAACTATTGGAAGAAAACATAGGGGAAAGACTCCTCAACAATGGTCTTTATAATGGATTTTTCATTATGACACAAAAGCACAGGTAACAAAAGCTAAAATAATGCAGCTATAGCAAACTAAATAAGATTCTGCACACCAAAAGAAACAAATGACATATTAAATAAGGAATATATAGAATTATAGAAAATACATGAGAATTATGTAAATATGATGTACTAATATCCGAAATACGTAAGGAATCCTATAGCTTATTATGTCCTCCAAAGGAGAAACAAAAACAAAAACAAAAACAAAATTGGATAAAAGACTTGTATAGATATAGCTCCGAAGAAGAGATACCGATTGTCAAAGAGTATATGAAAAGAGGAACAGTGTCATTAATCATCAGAGAAATGAAAACCAAAACCACAATGATATATTGCCTTACACTTATGAAGATGATTATTTCAAAAAAAAGGAAGGTAAGTTTTGACAAAGATGTAGAAACTATGTTCTCATAGTTCCGTTGTATATGGTTGGTAAAAATATACATTGGTATAGCTATTATGGAACACAGTATGATGGTCTCTGAGCAACTTAATATCATTATCGTTTGATCCAGAAATACTACTTTTGGGTATACATCTAAAGGAAATAAAAGTATTATCTTGAAGAGATACCTGCACTCAATGTTCAATGAAGCATTATTCACAATAGGTAAGATATGGAAACAACACATGTTCTGTTGATCAATGAATGGAAGACAGTTGTTACTAAATTATATAGAGATTTTATTGTCTTTTTTAAATTTTTTTCTTTGACGTTTTTATTTTATTTTTGAGAGACATAGAGACAGAGTGTGAGCAAGTGAAGGACAGAGAGAGAGGGAGATACAGAATCTGAAGCAGGCTCCAGGCTCTGAGCCGTCAGTACAGAGCCTGACACATGGCTCGAACTCACAGACTGTGAAATCATGACCTGAGCAGAAGTCGGCCAATTAACCAAGTAAGCCACCCAGGCACCCGTATTCAGTTATAATAAAAGGTCGTGCCAATGAATATAATATGGAAAATGAAATAAGTCAGTCAAAGAAAGTAAAATATTGTGTAATCTTGCTTATTTGTAGGAAGCTAAGAAAATTTAAATTCATAAAGAAAGAGAGTGGGGGGGAGTGGAAGGTGAATTGGGAGATGAGCAAATTTTTACCAACCTATAGTTTTAGAAGAAGTAAGTTAGCGATAACTAATATATAGCACTGTAATTATACTTAATACTGTATATTACACTAGAAATGTGCTGAGAAAGTAGAAATTTAGTGTTCTCAGCAATAAACACTCAATAACTTTGTGAGGATGTTGAAATATTTATTATCTTGATTATGGTAATTATTGGATCTTATATGTGTACATCAAATCAGTATGTAGTGTTACCAACCACAATTTTAGCTGCCTGTCCTGCAAAAGACCAACACTGAAGACAGAAGTTGTGACCAGAAAGGAGTTTGAGCTTTATTCAGGAGGTCAACCACTCATGGAGAAGGTAGACTCTTGTCCAAAACCCAGCTCCAAAGATCCTGCCTGTCCCGGGGGTATTAAAAGGGTTTAGAGCAGTTAATCAATAAAGAGTGTGAAGTGGTCTGTAACATTCCCTGATTATGCACATTCTCAATGATGCCAGCTGAGGATGTTACATCAGTGCTGAAGGGTTATGCATGGGACATTGGTTCCTGTTTTGTGATGTGCAGGAAAGCTCTGTTATTTCTGTAAAAGAAGGCAAAGTCTACATATAGACAGAGAGAGTTTAATCAGTTATTTGTGAATGTAGTCAGGTCCTATTCTCAGGGAAAGTTTGGTCCTTCACTCCTCAAGGCCAGGGGTTTGCAAATTTGAAATAAAGTAAGTGAGTTGTGCTACAGATCAGGGACTTAGGTCAGCAAGCAAGTAGTGTATAAACTTGAAACAAGTTAACCCTTAAGACTGGCTGGATGGTTGTTACAGTAGTATACCTTAAATATGCACGATTTTTATTGGTCAATCATACTTAAATCTTTGAAAATCTGAGAGAGAAAATCATTATTTGTGGAAAGACATGAGTATCATAGGTACAAACAAAAAGCAAAAGATATAAAATGGTATAAAGTTAACATTGTGTTGAGTAACACTTCTTTCGCTTGATAAACAAAACAAAATTAAACAAATTTTAAAATATAATCTACATCTGAACACCTGGAGGCTCAGTCGTTTAGATGTCCAACTTTGGCTCAGGTCATGATCTCATGCTTAATGAGTTCAAGGCCCATGTCGAGCACTTTGATGACAGCTCGTAGCCTAGAGTCTGCCTCTGATTCTGTCTCCTTCTCTCTGCCTTCCTCTGCTCACACTCTGTCTCTGTCTCTCTCAAAAATAAACATTAAAAATTAAAAAAATAACCTAGATCTGCCTAAAACAAAAGTTCATAATACTAATGAAAAAGACATACTGTGGACTCAATTCATCTATTAAATCTCTATCAAATGCCCAAGAAATCCTTTTTGTATATATTAATACATCATTATCACCTCTCTATTTATCTATATAATATATATGTATCTGTGTCTTTACTTAAATCTACGTTATTCTAAGGTGCAATCAATGATCACAGATTGATTTTAAGTCAACATATTATTTTCCCCCAAGCTTTACTTAAGTATGAAACTTGTGTATGGTTAGAGTGTAGAACATGATGTTTTTTTTTAATGTTTATTTTATTATTTTTGAAAGAGAAACACACAGAGCATAAGTAGGGGAGGGGCAGAGAGAGAGGGAGACACAGAATCTGAAGCAGGCTCCAGGCTCTGAACTGGCAGCACATAGCTCAATGCGGGGCTCAAAGTCATGAACCGTGAGAACCAACTGAGCCACCTAGGCACCCCTAGAACATGATATTTTTATATGCACATATATTGTCAAACGATTACAAAAATCAGACTAATTATCATTTCTATCCCTTCACATCGTTATCCTTTTTAAGGGTGTGATAACAACACCCTAGATTTACCCTCAGCAAATAGTAAGTGTAAAATACAGTATTCCTTCTTTATTTTCTCTCTTTTTGTTTATATGCGTCATGCTTGTGTCTGTGTGATTGTGTACATGTGTGTTTGTGAAATTATGTTTCATTTCTTCTGCAAAATGTTCATGTTAATTTTTCATATTTGAGTTTATAACTAATTATGTTAAGGTTTCATTGACTTTTAATTTAAATAATGATCTTCTATTTATGCGAGTACTATGATTTCTTCAAACCTTTATGGTCAATAATTATTTCTCACACTTCGTTTTAGTCTCTTTGATTCTCTCTAGTTTTAAAATATAGTACGCATGGGTGGTTCAGTCAGTTGAGCGTCCAACTCCAGCTCACGGCATACTCTCACAGTTCGTGGGTTCAAGTCCCACATTGGGCTCTATGCTGAGAGCTCAGAACCTGAAGCATGCTTTGGGTTCTCTGTCTCCCTTTCTCGCTGCCACTTCCCTGCTCTTGCTCTCTCCTCTCTGTCCTTGAAAAAAATAATAAAAAAAAAACATTTAAAAAAACTTAAAATATGGAACATATTTATTTATCTTCTGAATAACTGTTGGAATGTAGGTAATTTTTGAATATTGAGAATTTTTTAAACAAACTTAAAAATATATAAGAAAGTATTATGTGATTTCTTTAATATCGATTTTTGTATTAAAATTAAATTGTTTTGGTCCATTAATCTAATTTAGAAATTAAAAATAAAATAAAATCAGAAATCAAGTAATCATTGTAATTGTGATAAAAATATAAAAGCAAACATTAGCCATCATTTGTTTCATTAACTTAGCTAAAATATTTTAAATTGTATTATGTAGTCAATTTTGGAAAACATGTTGGCAAGATATTGCCTTAAAATATGATTAAAATGGTCTATGGGTGCCTGGGTGGCTCAGTCTGTTAGGTATTCAACTCCTTTTTTTTCTTTTTTTTATGTTTATTTTTGAGAGAGAAAGAGAGAGAGAGAGACAGAATGAGCAGGTGAGGTCAGAGAGAGTGGGAGACACTGAATAGGAAGCAGGTTCCAGGCTCTGAGCTGTCAGCATAGAACCTGATGCAGGGCTCAAACTCACAAACTGTGAGATCATAACCTGAGCCCAAGTTGGACACTTAACTGAGTGAGTCACCTAGGTGCCCCTGGCTAGGTATGCAACTGTTGATTTTAGCTCAGGTCTAGATCTTCTAGTGTGTGAGTTCGAGCTCCACATCAGTCTCTGCACTGATGTGCAGAGCTTGACTGGGATTCACTCTCTCCTCTCCCTTTGCTCCTCCCCTTCTCTCATATTCTCACTCTTTCAAACTAAATAAATAAACTAAAAAAAATATTAAAATGATCTAATTTATTTTCTAATGCAATACATATTGAATTGCTATTACATTCCATGAAAATGTAATAGTATCATAAATTGATATTTTAAAAATAAAGTGATTCATAGGAGAAAAAAGTCTCAATCATAAAAAACATTTACACAACAAATTCAAAAGATCAAGATTTTATAATTTAATATAATTATTCATGGATGGTCTCCAAATATACATTTCATCCCATATACATTTTATCCCTTCAGTATTAGACTGAAGACAAGGGGAGACATGATAATAAACATTGTAGTATAGACTTTCTGTCATTTGAGAATGACTCAGTATTATATGATATGTGATTAGACCTAAATTGTTATGTTAATATTTTGGCATGTTAGTTGCAAATATTTGAATAGAATAGAAAGCCAGTGTCTCAGCCCAGTTCACAATCATGAAGCTTTTGTTTGTGTATGCATTGATACAATTTGATGCTTATCTTCAACTGAGGTAAGGAAGTAACAATAGATAATGAGAATTATTTATTTTCCCAAATTTCAATTTTTTCTTGAAAATACACTTTTTCAAACTCTATATAAACTCCATATCAAATGATATTATTTCTTTATGCATAAATTCAAACTGTTCTCCCTTTAAAATGTCTGTATGCAAAAGTAAATGTTTAGAGTATGATTTATTGTAATGAACTAAAGTATCCTACCAGGACATGTTCTTAGCTTCCCATGCCCTCCACATAATTAAATAAATGAAAATACATACAGACTTAGAGCAAAGTATATATGTAGCATTGTAAATGCTATTCACCTGATATTCTGGAAATATTATATTTGTAATATAAGTTACTATTGGTTATTTTCTTCTACTATTATAAAGTAGTTAATTTTTCTTATTTGCTCTAAACAAATCTATTCCTTTTTTAGGGGGGAGGGGATTTCGTCTTGCTAATTCTTATCACGCAGTTAAAAACTGTCACACATGTTGGTTTCTATCTTACAATAAATGTATGTTTTATTTTAAAGAAGTGCTAGGTTCCCCTATTTAGTTCTTAAATGATGGTCTACTTCTAATAACATCTAGAATACTTACATGCATTAGAATGTGATTATTCAGATTCTAACTACAAACAATAGTACATTCCTTATTTATGTAGTTGTAATTCTTGTACTGATTAAATAATGTGGCATCCTAAGCTAGTACATGATCGTTGATCACACAGATGCTAAGGGATATCGGAAACATAGAAACAGGAAGCTTTTAGCTCTAGAGACAGAGATAAAGTTAATACCCATTAGAATAACAACTAATTAAACTTAGACAATATTTTCTGAATACTGTGGCTTAAATCAAACTTTTTTGCAGCACTAAATAAATACCAAAATGGTAAATCAACAGACTAAGAAAAATTACATAAATTTTTATTACTTTTTATTGTATATATAGTAACAAAAACATTTAAGTGTTAAAAAGAAAAAAAAAACAGAACTCATATAGTATATAAACAAAATTATGTTCAGTCATCTTAAAGTATAATTTCAAAGAACATAAGCATATGTGTGTATGAAATTACTTTAAAATGTAGAGAAGCATAATGAAATTTCAAAATAAGAAATTAGTCATAAAATAATGGGTTATTAGCTCTAGTACATTTTTTAATATATTGATGTTCTATGTTAATTTTTAAAGAATTATAAATTTGTGTGAATGATAAAATTGGTGCAAAATATAATGCTCTTTATCATTGAAAATTAAGTCAATTATTTCAACAGAGATTTTTGAAAATAAAAAAAGCCTAACCAAACAGAACACTTACATCATAGCTCTTCTTCTTCTTTTTTTTTTTTCAGTGCATTTTGACTAATGTCTCCTTCTAGAAAAAGATTTATGTGGAAATCTGGAAAATTTGGCTGAGTTTGCTTTGTATCAGTTCTTTCCTCATGCAATCACTGACACAAAGAATGAATGGACGTTGCCAAAATGAATACTAACAAACACATCAAAGAATCCCCTATAATTTATTTTTTACTACTTGTCAGGTATAATAGAGAATTAAGAACATTTTCATATATTGGGTAAGAATTACAGAGTAAAATGAAATTTAGAAAATAAATGAAGCAATTATTTCTGCAATTACAATTTAAAGTATTCATACATTCTTACCTTTCCTTATTTTATACCACCCAAAAATATTGAAATGATATCAATGCATGAATTTAGTAAACAAAAAACTTTATGTCGATGTAGAACGGTTATCTGTGAAGAAACAAGTATCCCAGGAAAAACTGTTCTCTTAATTTATTCCTCCATGATATTTACAAGTATGCTTTTGAAATAAAAGTAAATATTTTATTTAGCTCTGTTCTGGTTTTGTGGATTTATGTAATAACAAAGAATTACAATAAGATATCAATTTATATTCAGGAAAGGTTTGTTACAACAAATGGCATAGTATAGCAAAAGCAAAGAAGTATAATACAATATTATAGGTATTCAGAAGAATGAAGCTCAGCTTCTGGGAAACATTTTCAGTCATCTAAGACATGCTTCCTCTCTGGAGGAAGGACATGGGGGAATCCACACTCTCATTTAAGGAGAAAACTTTTATGACTCTCTAGCCAAGTCTCTAAAACCAGATCTATGTCCTGACTCAATAAACAGAAATTAAAATACCTACCTAAAACCAGGTACAAACTAAGAACGTTTACTTTTCCTCTAGCAATGCTCCAAAGTTAGTCAGACCTGAATGCACCCTCATTAATGCTAGTTAGTATATTTAGCTCCATTTGGCCGAGGATTACCACCATGGTTCCAGGTAACTCCGGAGAGAAGTACAAATTTGCAACATACTAACTAGGTTAACCCTGTATTTACAAAAATATTCAAAAGAAAACACCTCTACTCTTGTAGAAAATTGACGACACTCTCCATTAAAGGAGTCTTCTAGTGATCAGCTTCCCCAGACCTGCTTTTATCACCTTGTTTCTTAGGCTGTAGATGACAGGATTAAGGGAAGGGGGCAACAAAATATAGAAAGAAGAGAGAACAAGATCAGTGAATGACCTACTTCCTAAAATAGGTTTCAGGTAAGCAATGAAAGCAGTTGAGACAAAAAGTACAACAACTGCCAGGTGTGGAAGGCAAGTGGAATAGGTTTTTGACTGCCTTTGCATGGATGGCAGCTTTCTGACAGTGGAGAAGATATAGATGTAGGAGACTGTGATGATGCAAATAAAGAAAAAGAAATCTAGGACTGCGTTAACAACAATGACTACAATTTCTACAGTTATATTCTCCGAGCAAGTAATAGCCAACAACTGGGGAACATCACAAAAGAATTGTTAAATTTCATTGAATCCACAGTATGATAAGGAAAAGTTTCCTGCTGTATGTATACCAGACATCAAGCCACCAATGAGCCAGCACAGAGCCACCATCTGCACACATGTGCACCTATTCATGATGGCTTCATAGTGCAGTGGATGACAAATGGCCGCATAGTGATCAACAGCCATCGCTGTGAGGAGGAACAGCTCTGCCTCTGCTGAAAAAATCACCAGGAAGACCTGGGAGACACAGCCAAAAAATGAGATAGAATTGCTCTTGGTCAAGGAATTGACAACGGCTTTAGGCACAACAGCTGAAATGAGACAGATGTCTAACAGGGACAGGTTCCTTAAAAAGAAATACATGGGCATGTGCAGGCATGGGTCCAAGGATGTTATGGTAATTATGAGGCCATTACCCATCAGGGCTAACAGGTAAATTACTGTAAAAAACACCGATTGTAAGAACTGAAGACTCCATGGGCCAGAAAATCCCAAGATAAGAAATTGTGTCACCACTGAAATATTGTTCATTTTTGATGAAATGTTCTGCATTAAAAAGAAAAGGCATGATTAAAGTGGTTATGAACTCTGAGTATATTTATTCTACCTCAATAAAGCTTAAAAATGTGTTAATTCTTATCACATTAGTAAATGTTATATGTGTGAGAGCAAGAGATAATTTAAAAAAATGTTTAAAGGAATAAACATGAAGTATCCACTGGTCCCATGCCACATTCTCTATCCATTTGCTTTGCAATGTTTGTCTTTCAATGAATTAATGATTGTTAATTGTTACTGTATTTGTCTTATAAGGAACTTCATGAAAAAATGGGCGTTCTTCTTTCTACTTTAAATTTCCTTTCTTCCTGTATTACTTCAATCTTTTTTTATCTTCTGATATTTTAGATTACAGTTTACAATTGATTAAATGTTATATAGAATTTCTTATTTTAGCTCTCTGTATTACTATATATTATCTCTTGTTAAACTTTTTTAGTATCTAGTTTTCACAATTTAAGGTCATTTTATCCATTTGTGAAATCTATATGCCTAGATATATTCATAAATAGAAATAGATATACACACATATATGTGTTTATCCAATCTTAATTTATTATCCTGGTATACAATTACAAATATAAAGTAAGTAAAACTTCTATCTATATGTCTGTATTTCCTTTCCCTGTATTTTGATCACTAATATCCTGTTTCTAATTCTTTGTTGGACATGATGTTTACACATCAATACTTTTCAAATATTTTACATAAAATAAGCCTATATTATGTAAAAATTGTGTATAGTTTTCTACTTGATTTAAAATCTGTCAGCATTTTAACAGAAAAGGCCTGAAATGGGTATGGAAAAATTGTATAGGTGATAGATAGATATAGATAGATAGATAAAATATACACACATTGATATGAATATCAATAAGCATATAATTTTATATAGCATCTATTATCCATTTATTTACTGTCAGCCTATCTAATCTTACTTCAATATGTTTCATAAGTTTATTGTATGTTTCAATATCTGTGATATCTCTTTCTGTCTCAACAATGAACAATTCTTACTTATTCAATTAAGAATTCAATTCCTTAAACACAATCCAAGTGGATAAATAAGTGTAGTTGTTTCAAACAGTTGGGTAAACAGATTCAGTATAAATTTCTGATCTGCTGCCCTCTTCTTTTTTACAAGTCGAAAGTAAGGAACAGCAATGACTTGATGCAGACGTTTGTCATTTCCTTCCGTGTACAATTTTCTTTAAGGTTTATAATAGTATTAAGATTATTTTTTGCTAGTTTTGCCCAGTGTTTCAATTTTTCCATATAGGTATCCTGTTTTTATTCTTTTAATAGTACAGACAACTAAAAAAAGTAACTGCATATAAAACTATTGCAATAGAATATTTGGAATGCAATGCATTTCTCTCATCCTTTATTGGAAAAAAAAAAACATTTGAAACTAATCATTCGAAAACTGTAACCACTTAAATTGTTAAATTTAGGGGCGCCTGGATGGCTCAGTTGGTTGAGCGTCCGACTTCGGCTCAGGTCATGATCTCGCGGTCAGCTGTGCTGACAGCTCAGAGCCTGGAGCCTGTTTCGGATTCTGTGTCTCCCTCTCTCTCTGTCCCTTCCCCACTCATGCTATGTGTCTTTCTGTCTCAAAAATAAATAAACATTAAAAAAAATTAAAAAAAAATGTTAAATTGTTAAATTTAACAAAATAGAGAAAAAAGATATAGCTGAAGCACATATGCATTCTATAGGTTCAAATACATAGATTTCAAATATTTTCCTTATCTACACATACATAACATATAATATAATTATATGATAATTTTCTAATCATGTATATAATTTAAAGTGACATAATGTTTCCGTAAATCAAAAATAAAGAAAGCTAACTAATGATACTGTAGTAGTTAGATACCAGTAACTTCAACTACAGTTTAGTGGTAAGGTTTGCCCATCTTAGTCATCAATTTTTGATCTATTATTTCACCATTTTACTTAATTCCTTTATTACTCTCTGCTTATGACTGAAATAAAAATTAGTTCACATTTTAGTTGTTTTAATTGCAGTGCACTCGGCATGCTGTTATGCATTAAAATAAAGTTATATAAATCACTGTTATGAAGTTCAAAGTGTCTTTGTCATGTGAACTCGTTTCAGAACAAGTGTGGCCTGCACTTAAGAAACCTGTGTTCTAAAGATCTTAAACATTTAATAATCCAAGAAACTTGTATCACTAGGGAATTTAGGAAACTTTTTATAGGGTTGTTATTTTCTTCCTGAAATTACAATCAGCAGCCAGAATAGAAGAAAATAAAACTCACTAAAGTATCCATTCTGTAGAAGATGGAAGAAATCTTGAGGCTTTGTGTGGAGTTGTTGATGAAAGTGATCATTACACTAGGTCAACAATAGTAGTTCTGATTTTCAAATAGTGAGAAACTTCTTTCCTAAAAGGCAAATTGCTCCTGGCTCTCTTAACTTTAGCTAATACTTGTGTATTATAACTATACAAGAGCATTATATAAGAGCAAACACAATGAGGACGGTGATGATTTTATATTTGTTGCCCATCTCCCAATGGCTTGAACTCTGAAGTATTCCAAAGGGAAATGCTGCCACTCTTGTTGGAATTGACTTATTTAGTCGGTCTCTCACAGTCAGAAGAGACATATGTTGGCACAGTGAGATATGTGGAAATAAAGTAGCATGATGAAATTTCCTTTTTAATGAATAACTTCAAATACTGCGATGCAATGAAAAGTCTTCATAATTTGTAAGCAGACACTGAAGAAACATGTATATCCAATCACACAATGAGCCCTTATAGAGAAGTGTCTACTAGTGAGACTTTCCTAGGTATTGGTTACCTCATTAAAACTACAAATATACCTTTATTCAATAACCTCTTGATATTACATGCAAATTCTTGTTTGTAGTGCTGGGCTTTCCAGTCATATTTTTTCTGTAGAGCAAATAAGTGGTTTCAATGAGTGATCAATTCATATCATAAAATATCATTAAAAAACCTACACATACAGACAGTGAGACATACAAAACGTAATTTAATCAACTAATTATTAGTTTAGTTATGCTTTGGTACAAATATATAATTAACTAGATGAAAGTTAGTAAGATTTTGGTAATTGATAGACTGTTATGTAAAGAAATATCCTGAAACTGAGTACAATGGAAACACATATTATAGTGATATCTTAAATAATTCCAGATCCAGATGGAAAAACATGTTATGAGATTTAAAAAACAAAATCTTTGCAAATGGAATTAAATAATTTAACACAATTTAGAAAATATATAAGGACAATATAAGAAGTTTGGAACTTTGAGTTAAAATTAAATACATTGAGTTATTCAAGATAAAATTAGCTCATGTGATGGGTGCCTGAGTGGCTCAGTCTGCTGAGCACCGATTTCCGCTCAGGTCGTGATCTCACGATCTGTGAGTTCGAGCTCCGCGTCGGGCTCTGTGCTAACAGCTCAGAGCCTGAAGCCTGCTTCAGGTTCTGTATCTCCCTCTTTCTCTGCCCCTCCCCTGCTCACATTCTGTCTCTGTGAAAAGTAAATAAACGTTAAAAAAAATACGAAAAAAATTAGCTCAAGTGAGATAGGTTATATGCAAATCCAGACAAAGGGTATTTAACAACAACAACAACAACAACAACAACAACAACAACAACAACAGAATAAAAAGGGATAAAACCATTTGCATATATGAGGCTCCATCAAGACAGCTAATATTTGCTACAGAGGGACAAAGGGAAGAGAAATAGAGAGTGAGGAAGTGTAGGACTATATCTAGACCAGAGAAAAGCCACAGAAAAGGGTTGGAAAAAGATCCAGTTCTATCCACACGGCTTTTTTAGGACAAGGGCCAACTGCCCTGTTCACGCACCTGGGGAGGAGGTGGGCCAGTCCCAGGCTAGATAACTAGTTCTGAGGCACATCTATGGTGGGAGAAAGTAATCCCTTCTGTGGAGTGCTGTGAGAAGAAGGTGTATAACCATTCAAAGGATAAAGACTGCCTGTGCCCGCCAGCCAGAGGCCATAATATGCAGCAGAGTGGCACTTCCCCGGAACCGGGGCACACAGAGTGGGACCCTTTAAGATATTGAGGTTTAAATCCAGTCAAGTGCTAAGGAGGTACAGGAGTCAGTGGAGCAGGACAAACCGTGTCCTTCTTGCCCACCGCAGAGAGGATGGCCTGAACACAGTGGAGTGGGATACCCAGACCATGGAAGAGAGACTGGGGTGTTGCCATTTTTCTTCCCATCACCACCAAGGTGGGGCTTAAAGGGAATGGACAGCAGGCTTACAGTGGAGGTGGGACTGCCTATACCAAACCACACACCTCTGCACCTGGTAATGGCCTACCTACTGGAGCAGAATTAATGCTGAGGAACCAGATGGCCCCTCCTCCAGACGAGCACTGTCACTGGTAACAAGGTACCCAGTGGTTTTGCATTTCCTAACTTAATTCTTGGACAATTTGTATATGTATATATGTATACACACACATGAGTTCCCCCCCCCCTTCCTGTTCTCCTCCTCTAGTCTGGTTATTTTTATTGTTGCTTTCTTTTAGCAGACATTTTTAATCTATTCTATTTATATTTGTTCTAAACCTCCTTCTTTACTTCCCTCTCACTCTCTCTCTCTGGATTAAATATTATAGTTTTTCTGTCTGGTCAATTTTCTTTTCTTTTCTTTTTCCCTGCTCTGTCATTTCTCTCTTTGTATGGGATAAGGCTTCTTCCATCGGCACCAACCCTATGTTGTTGTTTACTTGTAGATGGTGTTTCCTCTTTTTTGTTTTTGGTTTGTTTACTTGTTTGTTTCTTTGTTTTTGTTTTTGGTTTGTTTGTTTTCCTTTCCAGGGCTATTTAAAGGAACAAATCAATGCACACATGTTGGGGGTCCAAAACATCCCTAGGAATAGGGAGATAAAGTAACCATAGTCACAACAAAAGAGAGCAAGTAATATACTCAAAGAAACACCTCCTGAAGGGCCATGGCTTGGACAGTGTATGACCCCTCTTTAATAAAGTAGTGCTCACAGGTGCAGGGCACATAACAAGTTTTTAAAACACATAAGGGAAAGAAAATTAGCCAAAAGGATGAAACAGAATAATTATACTCGAAAAAAGAAATTTCAGGAAGAAATGACAGCTAAAAAATTGTTTAAAATAGGTACCCAAAATATCTCTGATCAAGAATTTAGAATAACAGTCATAGGATTAGTCACTGGGCTTGAAAAATGGCATAGAAGACAGCAGAGAATCTATTGCTGCCGAGATAAAAAACACGTAAAAATAGTCATGATGAATTTAAAAATGTTGTAAATGAGGTGCAAAATAAACTAAACGTGGTGACAGTGAGGAATGAAGATACAGAGGGGAGAATAAGTAAAATATAAGATAAAATATGCAAAAAGTTGAGGCTGGGAAAAAGATTTAAAAAAATTCTAGACCATGAGGGGAGTACGAGAGAATTAAGTGATTCAAAGAAAAGTAATAATATCCATATCATAGGAGTTCCATAGAGAAGAGAGAGAGAAAAGGACGGAATGTGTATTGAATGAATCATAGCTGACAACTACCCCAGTCTGGAGAAGGAAACAGACATCCAAATCCAAGAAGCACAGAGAAGTCCCTTCAGCCATAACAGGAATCAATCTTTTGCATGATGTGTCATAGTGGAACTGGCAAAATACAAAGGTAACGATAAAATTCTGAAAGCTGGGAGCAATAATTGGGCCTTAACCTACAATGGTAGACACATAAGGTTAGTAGCAGATCTATCTACTGAAACTTGGCAGGCCAGAAGTCAGTGGCAGTAAACACTCAATGTGCTGAAAAGGAAAAATATGCAGTCAAGAATCCTTTATCCAACAAGATTGTCATTCAGAATAGAAAGAGAGGTAAAGACTTTCCCAGACAAAAACTGAAGGAGTTCATCACCACTAAACCAACCCTATAGGAGATCCTAAAGGGACTATGTGAGTGGAATGTTGTAAAGACCACAAAGGACAAGAGATATCACTACAAGCATGAAACACACAGACAAAACAATGGATCTAAACCCACATCTTTCAATAACACTGAATGTAAATGGACTAAATGCTCTAATAAAAAAGCACCGTGTATCAGAATAGATTAAAAAAACACATCTATTTGCCGTCAGAAAGAGACCCATTTTAAACATAAATCTGAGGACACCTTCAGATTGAAAGTGAGGGGATGGAGAACAATCTATCATGCTACTAGAAGGCAAGAGAAAGCTAGAGTAGCCTTACTTATATCAGACAAAGTAGATTTTAAAGTAAAGGCTTTAAGAAGAAATGAAGAACAACATTATATCATAATTATGGGATGATCCATCAAGAAGAGGTAACAGTTATAAATGTTTATGCACTCAATTCGGGGCAACCAGTCATATAGAACAATTAATCAGAAACCTAAGCAATCTTATTGTTAAGAATGTGGTATTTGCAGGGGACTTTAATACTCCACGTACAACAATGAACAGATCATGTAGGCAGCAAATCAATCAAGAAACAATCACCCTGAATGATACACTGAACCTGATGGACTTAACAGATATACTCAGAGGTTTTCATCTTAAAGCAGCAGAATACATATTCTCTTCGAGTGCAAAAGGAACATTCTCCAAGATAGATCACATACTGGGTCACAAAACAGCCCTCAATAATTACAAAAGAATTGAGATCATGCCACCTATATTTTCAGATCACAATGCTATACATCTTGAAATCAACCACAATAAAAAGCTTGGAAATCCTCCAAATATGTGGAGATTAAGGAATATCCTACTAAAGAATAAATGGGCCTACTAGCCCATAAAAATGAAAACACGACAGTCCAAACCCTTCTGGATGCAGCAAAATATATGGAAACAAATGAAAATGAAACACGACAGTCCAAACACTTCCTTCCTAAGAGGAAAATACATAGCAATCCAGGCCTATCACAAGAAACAAAAAAAAATCTCAAATAAAAAAACTTGCAGCACACCAAAAGGAACTAGAACCAGAACAACGAAGAAACTCCAAGGTTAGTATCAAAAGTGATATAATAAAGATCAGAGCAGAAATAAACAATATATGATCCAAAAACAAGAACAAGAGCAAAAAGAACAAAAAACAAAAAACAGTGGAGCAAATAAAGGAAACTAAGTACTGTTTTTTTTTTCTGAAAAAAATGAACAAAATTGACAACCTCGTAGCCAGAGATCTGAAAAAATAGAGAAAAGACCCAAATAGATAAAATCATGAATGAAAATGGACTTATCACTACCATTTCTTCAGAAATAAAAACAATTATCAGAGAATACTATAAAAAATTATATGCCAACAAACTGGACAACCTGGAAAAAATGGATAAATTCTTATATACCCACACACTATGAAAACTCAAAAAGGAGGAAATAGAAAATTTAAACAGACCCATAATTAATGAAGACATTGAATCAGTTATTCAAAATATCCCAACAAATAAGAGCTCAGGGTCAGATGGCTTCCTTGGCAAATTCTACCATATGTTTAAAGCAGAGTGAATACCTATCCTTCGCAAACTGTTCCAAAAAATAGAAATGGAAGGAAAGCTCCTGGATTCCTTCTATGAAGCCAGCATTACCTTGATTCTCAAGCCAAACGGAGACCCTACAAAAAGAGAATTACATGCCAATATCCCTGACGAATATGGATGCAAAAATTCTCAACAAGATTCTAGCAAATTGAATTCAATAGCATGTAAAAAGAATTATTCACCATAATCAAGTGGGATTCATTCCTGTGCTGCAAGCCTGTTTGAATAATCGTGAATCAATCTGTTTGATAAACCACATTAATAAAAGAAAGTATAAGAACCATATGACCCTGTCAATAGATGCATTCAACAAAATACAACATCTTTTCTTAATAAAAACCCTCAAAAAAAGTCGAGATAACAGAAATATACCTAAACATCATAAAAAAACATATATGAAAAGCCCACCGCTAATATCATCCTCAATGGGGAAAAACTGAGAGTTTTCCACCTGAGATAAGGGGGTCTAAAATGAACAAATATGGAAACCACAGATGCTGATCAGGATGTGGAGAAATAGCAATCCTGTTGCACTGTTGGTGGGAATGCAAACTGATACAGCTGCTCTGGATAATACTGTGGAGTTTCCTCAAAAAATTAAAAATAAAACTACCCTACACTCCAGCAATTGCACTACTGGAAATTTAATCACGGGATAGAGGAGTGTTGATTCATAGGGGCACATGTACCCCAATGTTTATAGCAGCACTTTCCACAATGACCAAAATATAGAAAGAACCTTAATGTCCATCAAATGATGAATGGATAAAGAAGATGTGGTTTACATATACAGTGCGATACTACCTGGCAATGAGAAAGAATGAAATCATGCCACTTGCAGCAACGTGGATGGAACTGGAAGGTATTACACTAAGTGAAATAAGTCTGTCAGGGAAAGATGGGTATCGTATTTTTTCACTCATGTATGGAACTTGAGAAACTTAATGGAAAACCATGTAGAAAGGCAATGGGAAAAAATGTTACAGAGAGGGAGGCAAACCACATGAGAATTTTAAATAAAGAGAACAAACTGAGGGTTGACGGGGGTGGTGGGATGAGGCGAAACTGGGTGATGGAGATTGAAGAGGGCACTTGCTGGGATGAGCACTGGGCATTGTTTGCAAGCGATGAACCGCGGGAATCTACCCCCATAACCAAGAGCTCACTATACACACTGTGTTAGTGAATTTGACAATAAATTATTTTAAAAAATGAAGATACATATTTAAATATTACAGTGTTGAGAATAGGCATGCAAAAGAAAAAAGACAGCTAATATTCACATTATGGAAGCTGAAAAAGTAGATCCACAAAAGGGGAAGAGTGTTTATTTAAAAATAAAATGACTAGGGGCATCTGACTGGCTCAGTCCGTTAAACATCTGACTTTGGCTCAGGTCGTGATCTTACTGTTTGTGAGTTCAAGCCCCATGTTGGGCTCTGTGCTGACAGCTTAGAGCCTGTAGCCTTCTTAGGATATATTTCATTGTCATATATATGTATGTGTATAATTTATCATATATATATAATATCTCTTTTAATTTATTTGACTCACTGGTTCTTCATTCATGTGTTGTTTTATTTTTACTTCTTTAATTTGTTTTCATTATCCACCTGTTACTGATTTTTATATTGTTTGTTGGAAATGTGCTTGGTATTATTTCAACCTTCTAAATTGTTAAAACCTGTTTTGTGTCCTAACACATGATCTATCCTGGAGATTGTTCTGTGTGAACCTGAGGAATGTGTATTCTGTTGCTAGTAAATAGAATGCATTCCAAATATGTTTTGGTTTAATGGGCACTTGAAGTCCAATAAACCTTATTTTTGGTTTGATTTAGCCATTGTTGAAGGTGGGGTATTAAAGATGCCTAGCCTTGTTTTGGTGTTTTGTTTCAGTTAAAATCTTTTAATATTTCTTTTATATATTCAATGTTCCATTTTAGCGGCACTTAAATTTTCAAAAGTTATGTACAATAGAGAAATTAAATGTTTCATCATTATATAATCATCTTTGTATTTTATAACATTTTATTGTCTAATATAAAAATGGTAACTATTTACTTATTTATTTGTTAAGCATATTGGTTTTTTTATATCAAAATCCGAGTTAGGTAACATATAGGGTTGTATTAGTTTCATGAATAGAACCCAATAATTCATCACTTACATATAATACCAGCTCTCATCCCAACAAGTGCCCTCATTAAAGCCCATCACCCATTCGGCCCATCCCTCTACTTGCCTCCACTCCAGAAACTCTAAGTTTGTTTTCTGTATTTAAGAGTCACTTATGGCTTGCCTCTCCCTCTGTTTTTACTTTGCTTTTGCTACTCTTCCCGCATATATTCATCTGTTTGTTTCTTAAACTTCACATATAAGTGAGATCATATGATATTTTTCTTTCTCTGACAGACTTCTTTCGTTTAGCATAAAACCTTTAGTACCAACCACATTGATGAAAATGGCAAGATTTAATTGTATTTGATTGCCAAGTAATATTCCCTTGTATTATATATACATATATATATAAAATTTATATGCACACTTAAATATAATATATATAATTAAATATAACTTTTAAGTTTTTATTTAATATATATACACACCATATCTTTATCCACTCATTAATTGATGGACTTTCGGGCTATTCATTATTGGCTATTGTTGATAGCGCTGCTGTAAACTTTGGGGTACATGTGCTCCCTTCAAATCAGTTTTTTTGTGCCCTTAGGATAAATACCTAGTAGGGAAATTGATAGGTTGTAGGGTAGTTTTATTTTTAATTTTTGAGGAACCTCAATACTGTTTCTAGAGTGGCTGCACCAGTTTGATTTCACAACAGCAATACAAAGGTGTACCTCTTTCTCTGCAACAGAACCAACGTATGTTGTTTCCTGAGTTGTTAATTTTAACCATTCTGACAGGTGTGAGGTGATATCTCATTGTGGTTTTGATTTATATTTCCCTGATGATGAGTGATGTTGAGCATCTTTTCATGTGTATATTCACCATCGGGATGTCTTTAGAAAAGTGTCTATTTATGTCTTCTGTCCATTTCTTCACTGGATTATTATTTGGGTGTTGAGTTTGATAAGCTCTTTATAGATTTTGGATACTAACCCTTTATCAGATATGCCATTTGAAAATATCTTTTCCTATTATGTCAGCTGCCTTTTAGTTTTGTTGATATTTTCTTGGCTTTGCAGAAGTGTGTATCTTAATGAGGTCTCAATAATTCATGTTTGCTTTTCCTTCCTTTGACCCAGAGACATGTCTAGTAAGAACCTACTGCAGTCAAAGTCAAAGAAGTTGCTGCTGTTTTCTCCTCTATATTTGTGATGGTTTGATGCTTTACATTTAGGTCTTTTTAAATATTTATTTATTCTTTAGAGAGAGAGAGAGCACAAGGTGGAGAGGGAAAGAAAGAGAGGAGAACAGAGGATCCAAAGCAGGCTTCATATTTACAGCAGAGATCCCAATGTGAGGCTCAAACTCAAGACACATGAGATAATGTCCTGAACCAAAGTCCAGTGTTTAACTGACTGAGCCAACCATATTCTTCACATTTAGGTCTTTCATCCATTTTCAAATTATTTTTGTGCATGGGGAAAGAATGTAGTCCAGTTTCATTCTGCATGTCACTGCCCATTATCCCACCCCCATTTGTTGAAGAAACTATCTTTTTTACCCTTGGATATTCTTTCCTGCTTTGTCTAAGATTAGTTGACTCTTATTTTCATTATTTTGGAATATGCTATTCAATTATTTCATTTTCAGTCTATGTAAGCAGTTATGTCTGATGTGAGTCTTTTATAGATAGTATAGAGTTGGCCTTCTTAGTTTTATTATTTTAACCATTTAGCCACTGTCTGTCTTTTGATTGAAAACTTTATTGAATTTACATGTAAACAAATTAATGATATTCAAAGGCTTCCTATTGCCAGTTTATTAATTGTCTTCTGACTGTGGTGTAGATCATTTGTTGTTCTTCTATTTGCCTTTGACTCAATTCCTTTTTGATTCGATGCTTTCTGTAGTTTTATGCTCTGATACCCTCCTCTTAAGCTTTTGTGTACTTGGCATAAGATTTTGCTTTGCGATTACCACAAGCTTTGTATAAAATATATTAGAATTATAACAATCCATGTTATGCTGATAAAACTTAACCTCAACGCATGCGAACACTTTTTATATTTACTCTCCTTCAAACACTTCATGTTTTTAATAGACCTATTTACATATATTTATATTTTGTATCCCTTAACAAATTATTAAAGTATGGTTATTTTAATACTTTGTCTTTTAACATTTACTACTAGTAGTAGTGATTTACACACCATAATTAGGGCATTAGGGTATTCTGAATTTGTCTGGATATTTATCAGTGTGTTTTATATATTCGTATTCACTTGCATTGCTACATAGTGTCTTTATTTTTTTAAAGATTCTAAGCTTTTAACTTTCTAAGTTTTTATTGTAATTACAGTTAATTATAGAGGTTTGTATTAGTGTCCTTCATTTTAATTTGAAGAACTCCTTTAGCATTTCTTGTAATTCGGGCCTAATGGCGTTGACATCTCTCAGTTTTCCATGGTCCAGAAAGTCTTTATTTCTCTCTTATTTCTAAATGACAGCTTTGATGGGTAAAATATTCTTGCTTGGCAGTTCTTCTCCGTATAGTCAATGGAGTATGTTATCCCACACTTCCTGGTCTATAAATTTTCTGCTGGGAAACGCACTATAGATACTATTATGGGAATTTCTGTCTATGTAAAAGCTCCTTTCTCTTGCTGTTTTATTTTTTTAATTGAAAATTATTATAATATGCCTCTGTGAAGTCTTCTTTTATTTGAATACTTTAGGGGCATTATCACTCACTTATCCAGATATCTATATCTCCCCCATTCTGAGAGTTTTCAGTAGTTTTATTTTTTTTATTTTTTAAATACTAATGTATATGAGAGAGAGAGAGAGAGAGGGAGGGAGAGAGAGAGAGAGAGAGAGAGAGAGAAAGAGAGAGAGAGAGAGAGTGCATGAGTAGGGGAGGGGCAGAGAGAAAGGGAGTCACAAAATCCTAAGAAGGCTACAGACTCTAAGCTGTCAGCACAGAGCCCAACATGGGGCTTGAACTCACAAACAGTAAGATCACGACCTGAGCCAAAGTCAGATGTTTAACGGACTGAGCCAGTCAGATGCCCCTAGTCATTTTATTTTTAAATAAACACTCTTCCCCTTTTGTGGATCTACTTTTTCAGCTTCCATAATGTGAATATTAGCTGTCTTTTTTCTTTTGCATGCCTATTCTCAACACTGTAATATTTAAATATGTATCTTCATTTTTTAAAATAATTTATTGTCAAATTCACTAACACAGTGTGTATAGTGAGCTCTTGGTTATGGGGGTAGATTCCCGCGGTTCATCGCTTGCAAACAATGCCCAGTGCTCATCCCAGCAAGTGCCCTCTTCAATCTCCATCACCCAGTTTCGCCTCATCCCACCATCCCCCGTCAACCCTCAGTTTGTTCTCTTTATTTAAAATTCTCATGTGGTTTGCCTCCCTCTCTGTAACATTTTTTCCCATTGCCTTTCTACATGGTTTTCCATTAAGTTTCTCAAGTTCCATACATGAATGAAAAAATACGATACCCATCTTTCCCTGACAGACTTATTTCACTTAGTGTAATACCTTCCAGTTCCATCCACGTTGCTGCAAGTGGCATGATTTCATTCTTTCTCATTGCCAGGTAGTATCGCACTGTATATGTAAACCACATCTTCTTTATCCATTCATCATTTGATGGACATTAAGGTTCTTTCTATATTTTGGCCAATGTGAATAACCAATATTTTTATTGAGCAAAAGAATTATTTAGATATCTTTGCAGAAAAATGACATACTGGGTGTATCAAAGGATTCTTACATTATTAATAATCGGATAAGTACCAATAAAAGAAAAAAATGGGATGTCATGTCTCACCTCTTAGTTGGCTATTATCAGATAACAAGAAATATGAACAGAAATTTATCCAAGAAGACTATCAGATGACCAACATACATGAAAAGATGCTGAACATCACTCATCATCAGAGAAATGCAAATCAAAAGATATATCAAACCTATCAGAATAGCCGAAATGAAGACCACAAGAAACAAGCGTTGAGGATGTGTGGAAAAGGAACCATGATTCATGTCGGGAATGCAAGCTGGTGCAGCCACTGTGGAAAAAAAAAAAGTGTGGAGTTTCCGCAAAGAGTTAAAATAGAACTATCCTATGATCTAGTTATTTTACTAAAGGGTATTTACCCCCAAAATATAAACACATTAATTCAAATGGATACGTGTTCCCATAAGTTTATTGCAATATTATTTACAACAGCCAAATCATGGAAGCAGACCCATGTCCACTGATAGATGAATGGAATAAGAAGAAGTGACATATATACACAATGGAATATTATTCAGCCATAAAAAGGAATGAAATCTTGCCACCTGCAAGGATATGAATGGAGCTAACAAGTATAATGCTCAGTGACATAGGTCAGTCAGAGGAAGACAAATACCACGTGATTTCACTCACATGTGTAATTTAAGAAACAAAACAAGCAAGCAAAGGAAAAAAAAAAGAAACACAAACCAAGAAAGAGACTCTTAACTATAGAGAACAAACTATGGTGACCAGAGGGCAGCTGGGTTGGGAGATGGATGAAACAAGTGAGGGGCTTAAAGAGTACACTTTTCACGATGAGCAGGGACTCATGTATAGAACTGTTGAATCACTATATTGTATACCTGAAACTAGTATAACACTGTATGTTAACTATACTGTAATTAAAATAAAATCTTAACTAAAAAACGATAACACATTTTGATGGGAAAACTTGTGTCCTGGTGTGGGGATGGAAATTTTCACAGTCATTATGCAAAGCATTATTGAGTTTCCTCAGAAATGTAAAAGTAGAAATGCCATATGATCTAAAATTCCACTCAATGGGTATACATTTAGGTGAAATAAAATAACTACATTTAGGAAATATTTTCATTCAATTGTAAGTGTATAATTATTCCCCACAGAGAAGTTTTGGAAACAATCCAAATGTCCAAGGACAAAAGAGTTAATAAAGAAAATGTGTGTGTGTGTGTGTGTGTGTGTGTGTGTGTGTGTGTGTGTGAATGAAATATCATTTGGCCTTAAAAAAGAAAAGAACATTGTTCCATATGTGACAAAATAGGTAAACCTGAAGACATCATGTGAAGTGAAACAATCTAGGTACAGAAAACAAATACTGTATAATCTCATCTATATATGGAAACAAGTGAAGTGATATTTCACTGCGGTTTTCATTTGCATTTAACAGATGATAAGTGATGTTGAGCTTCTATTTCATGTATTTGTTGACCATCTGTATGTCTTGTTTGCAGAAATGTCTGTTCATGTAGTCTGCTCATTTTAATTGCACTATTTCTTATTCTTTTTCTTTCATTTTTTGGGGGGGATTGTTGCATATATATATATATATATATATATATATATACTACATCTTCTTTATCCATTCATCAGTTGATGGATACTTGAGCTCTTTCCATAATTTGGCTATTGCTAATAGCCCTGTTATAAACATAGGCATGCATGTGCCCCTTTGAATAAGCATTTTTTAATCTTTTGGATAAAAACCTAGTAATGTAATTGCTGGGTCATATTGTAGTCATATTTTTAATTTCTAAGGAACCTCTATAATGTTTTCCAGATTGGCTGCACCAAGAAACAAAACAGATGAACATAGGGGAAGGGAAGGAAAGATAAGATAAAAACAGAGAGGGAGCCAAACCACAAAAGACTCTTAAATACAGGGAACAAAGTCAGGGTTGCTGGACGGGAGGTGGGTGGGATGGTGGGCTAAATGGGTGATGGGCATTAAGGAGGACACTTCTTAAGATGAGTACTGGGTGTTTTATATAAGTGATGAATCACTGGGTTCTATTTCTGATATTCTTATTACACTGTATGTTAAGTAACTTGACTCAGCAAGAAAAGAAAGAGAAGAGAAAAGAATTAAAAAGAAAAGAAAAGAAAATAGAAAAGAAGAGAGAAAAGAAAAGAAAAGAAGAAAAGTGACTGTCTTGTAGGCACTATATAGATGGGAATTGAAATATTTTATTTATCCATTCTTTCACCCTATGTTATTGATTCGAGTATTTGGTTCATTGAATTCAAAGTAATTATTGACAGATATGTACTCATTGCTATTTCATTATTTGTTTTCTTTTTCATTCTTCAGACTTTCTCTGATCCTTTTTTCTTGCTCTTTTTCATGCTTCATTGGATTTCTTTAGTGATATACTTGGGTTCCTTTGTCTTTCTATTTTGCTTGTCTATTACTGTTCCTTTTTTTATTTCTATTTACCTTTGTATTTGTATGTAACATTTTCTGCATTAGAAATCTATATTAATTTTCATTTAATTTACAACCTATTCTTTATTTCCCCCCACATATTATGTGTATTGTATCATATTTTAGATATTGTCTTATAGCAAAAACATTTTATTTTGAAACTATTTCAACACAGCAGAAGTGTGATGATTTCTTTTCTCATTTTGATGTCAATTATAGTATGCCATGGGAACTCCTTAGATATTGTTTAAGGAAAATGCATTGTTCTACTGCCTATGAAAGACTCAGGTATTTTTGTTTCTTTTTTTTTTTTTAAGTTTTTATTTAGTCGCATACAGTGTAATCATATCAGGTGTAGGATATAGTGATTCATCAATTCGGTGCATCCTCTGGTGTTCATCACAAGTACACTCCTTATTGCCCATCAGTTATTTAAAATATCTCTCCCGTTCCCTATTTCTGGTAACCATCAGTTTGTTCTTATAGTTAAGTGGATGTTTCATGTTTTGTCTCTTTCTCATCTTTTCCCCCCTTTGCCAATTATTTTTTTCCTTAACTTATATGTATGTGTAAAATCATATGGTATATGTCTTTCTCTTACTGATGTATTTCGCATAGCATAATATTCTCTATCTCCAACAACGTCATTTCAAATGACAAGCTTTTATGTTTGTATGGCTAATATTCCATTGTGTGTGTGAGTGAGTGAGTATATGTATATATATATATATATATATATATATATATATATATATATATATATATATATACACTTCTTTATCTAATCATCAGTATATAGGCCCTTGGGTTGTTTTAATAATTTTGTTATCATAGATAATACTGCAATAAATATCAGGGTTCATGTATCCCTTTGACTTAGTATTTTTATGTTCTTTGGGTAAATACTGCAATTATTGGATCATACAGTAGTTCTATTTTGAACTTTTCAATAAACGTTCCTAGAACTTACCACAGTAGCCACTGCACCTTGCATTATCACCAAAAGAATAAGAGTGTTCTCCTTTCTCCACATCTCGCCAACACCTGTTACTTCTTGGGCTGTTGATTTTAGGTATTCTGACAGGTGTGAGGTAATATCTTGCTACAGTTTTGATTTTTAATTAACTAATTATCAGAGATGTTGAGAATCTTTCCAAGTATCGGCCATCTATATCTTCTTTAGAAAAAATATCTATTCATATTGTATTCCTCCTTTTAAATGGATTATTCATGTTGTGGATGTTGACTTTTATTTTGGATTCTGGATATAGATTTTTTGGGTATGTAATGTGCAAGTATTTTCTCCCATTCTATAAATTGACTTTTAGTTTTATTGTTTGTTTCCTTTGTTATGCAGAAGGTTTTTGCTATGATTAACTCCAATACTTTATATTTGCTTTTGTTTCCCTTGTCTCAGGAGACAGATCTAGAGGGAAGGTGCTGTGATCGCTGTGAAAGAGGTTAATGCCTGTGTTCTCCTCCATGATTTTTATGGTTGGAAGTCTCACATTTAAGTCTTTAATACATTTTGAATTTATTTTTGGGTATGGTGTGAGAAAATGTCCCAGTTTCTTTTAGAACAGAAAGAGAGATAAAGAGGTCCCCAGACAAACAAAAACTAAAGAAGTTAATGATCACTAAACCAGCCATGAAGAAAATGTTAAAGGATACTATATGAATGAAAAGGAGAGACCAAAATGACACTGACAAGAAGGAATGAGAGAAAAATTCCAGAAACAATGATAAAACAAGTAATAAAATTACCCTAAATACATACCTCACAATAACTACTTTGAAAGTAAATGAACGAGGGGGACCTGGGTGGATCAGTCAGTTAAGCTTCTGATTTTGGCTCAGGTAATCATCACTCAGTATGCAAGTTTGACAACTGTGTTGGGCTCTGTGCTGACAGCTCAGAGCCTGGAGCCTGCTTCTGATACTGTGTCTCACTTTCTGTCCTTCCCCCACTCATTACTCCCCCTCCCTTTTTCTCTTTCAAAAGTGAACAAACCATAAAAAAAAAAAATAAGTGAACTAAATGCTCCAATCAAAAGATAGAGAGTATCAGGATGGATAAAAAACATCATCATTCTACATAGTGCATACAAGAGACTCCTTTTAGACCTAAGAACTCCTGCAGACTGAAAGTGACAGGTTGGGGAAACATTTATTAGGCAAATGAATGTCAAAAGAAAACCTGGGTAGCATTGCTTACACCAGAAAACCAGAGTTTAAAACATAGACTATAGGGGCATTTGGGTGGCTCAGTTGGTTGAGCGGCTGACTTTAGCTCGGGTCATGATCTCACGGTCTGTGAGTTCGAGCCCCACATCGGTCTGGGCTCTGTGCTGACAGCTCATCAAAGCCTGGAGCCTGCTTCAGATTCTGTATCTCCCTCTCTCTCTGCCCTTCCCCTGCTCACACTCTGTCTCTATGTCTCTCAAAAATAAATAAACGTTAAAAAAATTATTAAAAAAAGAATATAAAAAAACATAGACTATAACAAGAGACAAAGAAGGGTACTGGATAATCATAAAGGGAACAAACCAACAGGGATTTTCAACAATTGTGAATATTTGTACACTCAGGATATGAGCACTCAAATACATAAAACTATTAGTACTCAACACAAAGTAACTCATTGATAATAATTAAGTAACAGTAGGCGATGGTAAAACCACACTCACTTCAATGGATAGATCATCTAAACAGAAAAATCAATGAGGAAACAATGAGTTTGTATGACACACTGATCCAGATGGACTTAATAGATATACTCAGAATATGGCATCTTAGGGGCGCCTGGGTGGCTCAGTCGGTAGGGCAACTGACTTTGGCTCATGTCATGATCTCATGCTCCGTGATCAAGCCCTGCATCAGGCTCTGCGCTGACAGCTCAGAGTCCGGATCCTCTGAAATACAATTTAAGGAAGTATGAAAAATTATATGCCAAAAACCTGAACTACCTGTAAGAAATGGATATATTAGTAAAAACATATAAACAACCAAAACTGAAACCAGAAGAAGCAGGAACCCAGAACAGATTGATTGCCAGCAAAATTATTGGAACAGTGATAAAAAAAAAATCTATCAAACGAAAAAAAGTCTAGGGCCAGATAAGTTCAAGGTGAAGTCTACCGAATATTAAAGAGCTAATAATTTTCAAACTACACCAAAAAGAAAAGTAAAAAGAAAAAGGAAAAAAAAAAGGAAACTTTTTTTTTGTTTTGTTTTCATTTTTAATGTTTATTTATTTTTGAGAGACAGAGACAGAGAGAGAGAGAGAGAGAGAGAAAATGATTGGGGAAAGGACAAAGAGAGAGAGAGAGAGACATGAAATACAGCACAGGCTTCAGACTCTGAGCTGTCAGCACAGGGCCCATCATGGGGTTTGGACTCATAAATCAGGAAATCAGGGCCTAAGCCAAAGTCCAATGCTTAACCTACTGAGCCACCCAGGTTCTCCAAGAAAGAAAACTTCTAAGTTCATTCTATGAGGCCAGCATTATCCTGATACAAAAACTAGATAAAGATTCCACTAAAAAAGAGCACCATAGGTCAATATTCCTAAAGAACATGAATGCGAATAGTTTCAATACAATACTAGCAAACTGAGTCCAACTATGTGAGAAAAGAACCATTCCCCACGATCACACAGGACTTGTTGCTGGATTGCAAACCTAGTTCAATATTTGCAAATCAACCAACACAATACACTATATTAATAGAAGAAGGGATAGGAACTGCGTGATCCTCTCGCTAGATGCAGCAAAGGCATTTAACAAAGCACGACATCATTCATAACAAAACCCACAACAAAGTAGGGAGAGAGGAGACATACATCAACATAAAAAAAGGCTATCTATGAAAAATACGAAGTGAACAACACAGTCAATTGGGAAAAACAGAGATTTTCACATATGTCAGGAATAAGACAAGGACGTTCACTCTCACCACTTTTATTCAACATAGTACCTGAAGTCCTAGCCACAGCAATTAGACAGCAAAAAGGAATAAAAGCAATCTGGATTGGTAAGGAAGATGTAAATCTCTATTTGTAGATGACATGATACTATATATAGAAAACACTAAAGGCTTAACCAAAAATCTACTAAGGCTGATAAACAGGTTCAGTAATTTTGTAGGACACAAAATCAATGCAGAGAAATGTATTACATGTCTGTACATCAATAATGAAGTAGCATTAAGTGGAATTATGAAAATCTCATGTAACAAAAATAATAACATACGTAGACATAAACTTAATGAGGTGAAAGATCTATTCTTTGAGTACTCTGAAAACTATAAAGCATTATTAATTAACTTAAAGACGACACAAAGAAATGAAAAGATAATACAGGTTTATGGATTTAAAGAAAACTATCGATAAAATGTCTACAGTACCCAAAGCTATCTACACATTTAATGCAATCCCTATCAAAATACCAAAAGCATTTTCACTGAACTAGAACAAACAATCCCAAATTTTAAACAATACTACAAAAGACTGAATAGTCAAAACAATCTTGAAAAAGAAAAGGAAAGTGGAGGTGTGACAATTCTGGGCTTCAAATTATATTACACATTTGTAGTAGTAAAAACAGTAGGATAGTTGTACTAAAATAGAGACATCGATAGAAAAAAATTCAGAAATGAACTGACAATTATATGGTCAATTATTCATCACCGAAGGAGAAATGAATATTCAAAGAGAAAATAAAGATAGTCTCTTGAACAAAGCGTACTGGTAAAACGAGACAGCTTCATTCAAAAGAATGATATTGGACCACTTTCTTACACCATACACACACACACAAAAATCAAAATGGACTAAAGACCTAAATATGAGAGCTGAGTGCATAAAATCATAGAGGAGAACACAGGAAATAATGTTTCTTTCATCTGCCTCGACAAAAATTTTCTAAGTATATCTCTGGAGAAAAGGGAAATAAAAGCAAAAATAAACTATGGGACACCATCAAAATAAAAACTGCAGTGCAGTGAAGGAGACAATAAACCTAAAAGGCATCCTAAGGAATAAGAGAAGATATTTGTAAATAACATAACTGATAAGGGCTTAGTAACCAAAATATATAGTGAACCAATATAACACAACTCCTAGAAAAAATAATCCAATTAAAAGATGGGCAGATGACATGAACAGATATTTCTCCCTGAAGACTTTGAGATAGCCAACAGATACATGAAAAGATTCTCATCGCTCATCATCAGGGAAATGCAAACAAAACTATAAAGAGATATCATCTCACACCAGTCAGAATGGCAAAACAAAGTGAAACAAAACAGAAACAGAAATGAGCATTGGCGAAGATCCAGAGAGAAAGGAAACCTCTTGCTTTGTGGGTTGCAAACTGGTGCAGGGACTATGGAAAATAGTATGGGCATTCTTCAAAAAGTTAAAAACAGAACTACCCTATCATCCAGTAACTGCGCTATTGGAATATTTACCCCCAAAACACACACACACACAAACACAAATTCCAAAGGATACATAAACCACTGTGTTTATTGTAACGTATTTACAATAGCCAAATTATGGAAGCAGTCCACATGCCCATCAATAGATGAATGGATAAGAAGAAGTGGTGTGTGTGTGTGTGTGTGTGTGTGTGTGTGTGTGTACAATAAGATTATTATTCAGCCATGACAAGCATGAAATATTTCCTTTTGCAAAGACATGAATTAAGAAAAAGTGTGTGATGCTAAGTGAAATGAGTCAGTCTGAGAAAGACAAATACCATATGATTTAACTAGTATGTGAAAGTTAAGAAACTAAAAAATGAGCAAAGAGAAAAACACAAAGAAAAACAAAGAAACGTATTATTAACCATAAAACACAAACTGATGGCTACCAGAGGGGAGATAGATGGGATGATGGGTGAAATAGGTGATGCAGATTAAGGCAGTGCATAAAATCATAGAGGAGAACAGAGGAAATAATGTTTCATCTGCCACAACAAAAATTGCGTTAAGCACTGAGTTATGTATGGAATCGTGGAGTCACTGTATTGTACACCTGAAACTAATACAACAAATTATGTCACGTATACTAGAATTAAAATGATAAAAACAATATAATTTCACCATACATTCTCATAATCATGGTCCTCTGTATTTGTCCAAAGGAAACTTAGATACATAAATAAAACTACACAAGAAGGGTTATAGTAGCTTTATTGTTAGTTGCCAAAATCTGGAGGAAACCAAGATGTTCCGTATTAAGTGAGTGGATCAATAATGGTAGTACATGAAAACATTGAGATATTTTACAGCAATAAAAGGAAATGTGTTATTTAGCTACAAAATCACATGGAGGAAATTTAAACGCATAGTAACTAAATAAGAGTAGCCAATCTGAATAGATTGTATATTGTATGCTTCCCACTATGTGACATTCTGGGAAAGTGAAGAATATGGAGACAGTGTAAAGAACAGTGGACACCTGGAGTGATGTAAGGGGAGAACACGGGCAGAGCACAGTGAGTTTTGGAGTAGTGAAATGGTCTGTGCGGCATTACAGTGATGAATGTATTTAATTATGTATTTGTCCAAAACCAGAGATATAAAACACTAAAAGAATCCCTAATGTAAACTATGTAGACTTTGGATAATCATGAGGTTTCAAAGAAGATATGCCTTTGTTTATAAAAACAAAAACAAATAAACACAGTGTGATCCTGGTGAGTTATATTGTTACTAGGGAAGGCTATGCATTGGTGGATGCAGTGGTTTTATGCAACATTTCTGTACGTTGTCTTAAAGTTTCTAAACCTAAAATGTTCTAAAAAATTTTGAAGCAATAATACTAAGAAAAATAACGTATGTAAAAATGTCGATCATATGTATTATTGAAAATAAAAAACAAAGAGGGAATAGCTTTTAGTTTTGGGTGAATATTGTTTTTAGCAACCTTCCCAGTGACATTTTCATGGCATTATTTCTTAGACTGTATATAATAGGATTAATGGTTGGAGGCACCTTATTGTAGAACAAAGAAATTAAGAGATCAGAAATGGAAGGATTCCCTGAAGTTGGCTTCAGATAAGCAAAGATGCCAGTGAAGAGAAGTAATACAACTACTACCAGATGTGGAAAGCAAGTGCAGTAGGCTTTTGACTGACCTGTTGATGGAATCTTCTTGACTGTGGAAAAGATGTTCACATAGGAAATCATGATATAGATAAAACAACAGATATCCAAAACCACACTAATAATGATAGGTACAATTTCTCTTATTAAACTTTCTGAGCAAGAGATAGCCAGTAATTGGGGGATGTCACAAAAGAACTGATGGACTATGTTCGACCCACAGTAGGATAAGGAGAAGGTACCGACCGTGTGCATCAAAGCAACCAGACCCCCACCCAGCCAAGATGCAGTTGTCAAATGAACACACATGTCTTTGTTCACGATGCTTTCATAGTGCAGGGGATGGCATATGGCAGCATAGCGGTCAAAGCACATTGCCGTCAGGAGATGCAGTTCTGTGATTGCTGAAAAAACCACCAGAAAGGCCTGGGCAACACAGCTAATGAATGAGATGGAGTTATTGTGAGCCAAAGAGTTGGCAATGGATTTGGGAATGGTGATTGAAACTAGGCCAAGATCCCAAAAGGATAAATTATTCAAGAAGTAGTACATGGGGGTGTGGATATTCTGGTCCAAAGTTATGATCATAATAATGAGGACATTCCCCATCAGAGCACAGAAGTAAATCAAAAAGAAGAGCACTAAATGTAAAATGTATGTATGTTCATTGGTAGAAAATCCCATGAGGATAAATTCTGTCAGAACTGTGAGATTTGTCACTATTGGAGGCATAGTCTGTATAAAAATTAGAGAATAAAGTATCATTAATTTCTCAATATTTAACATAAAATGGGTTTCTACGATTGCAACCATAGAAACTATTTATCAGATAAATTACTTTCATCTAACTCCTACTTACTCTATCAATCACCAGTCATTACTTGAGTAATATTGTTTTATCGAACCACTTTATTTTCAGTTTATATAAATGTACGATCCTTATGTTATCCAAATATATGTCTTGTGAGAAATGTTGAAATATTGAAAATTTCACTTTTCCTAATCAAAACATGAAACACATGAATCCTTCCCATATCTCTCAGTAAATACTAAGTGACAAACCAACAACTATTAAATTCTGTCTTAGTCATTGGCCCCTATATCATGATTATCCTATGACTAACAAAACCTGTTTCCACATACTTTCAAGAAGTGGACTAGTTAACAATTCTTAGAAAAAGAAAGATTACAGAACTCCAGTCTATCCTATGAAATCTTTACCCTACTTACTGTGTTCTCAATTTAGAGATATGTGTACATTTAAATTGTTTAATAAAGAGTTTAAGTAGAAATCAATCTAACTTCGTTCTCATTCACCATACTCTAAATATTTATCACAAAATCGTAGGGTTTTATGTGCATACTTTCATATGATACATGTCCTGATTTAGTTACCAAAAATCCTACAGTATTCGAGCTAAGATCATTGACATCCTCATCACAAATTTATTCGTATTCCCACTGTCTTCTGATTTTTCCCACAAATATTTTTCTCACAAACTCTTTTTCCTTTTTCATCTTATCTACACATCCAATTCTAAAATGTGTATACTTGCAACCTATAACATTTTTCAAGTCCACCTCCTGTCCAATCTCCTTCTTTGTCTTCCTCATTCCTTCCCATAAAATTAATGTAAATTTCTGGCAGAGAAGAAGAGACCAAAAACTAACTGTTGGAAGTAAATCCAAATAGTTTTAGTCTGGGTGAATGTGGTTGTCAACTTGTTTTACAGTGATATGTTTGTGTCTTCTATTTGTACAGATTTTATTAACCAGCATTCAAGCAAATTTAGAAAAATATTAAGATTGCACTCTACAATATTCTCTCCATAACTTCTTATTTTTATTATCTTAAATATGTTATCAACCTCTCTTCACTGTGATGGACAATGTAAAGATACTGAGTAAATAGTGGATGCTGGAATTGGGGAAATAGTAATAAAAAATTATTTAACATATTAGGAAATATAATTGGAAATACTTTAATGAAAACAATACATTAAATTTTAGAACGTATTTCAGTCCAAGATATAAAAATATTGTGAATGATTTAAAACATATGTTCTTTATAATTAAATTCAATTTCTTATGTATGTACTACTGTCCCTGTTGAAATACTATAAATAAAGTCTTCATCTTATAATAACACTAACAGCTCAAGTGATGGAGCCAGAAAAACAGAAGTTTAGAGCTACAGATAGAAAGATTTCCGTATTTTTTTTCACCTTTAATGTGACAGATATAAAAGGATTGGGAAATATTGCCTTAAAGAGTTCTTGAAGGGATGCCTCAGTACCTCAGTCGGTCAAGCGCCCAACTTTGGTTCAGGTCATGATCTCATGGTCTATGAACTCAAGCCCTGTGTCGGGCTCTGTGTTGACAGTGTGGAGCCTGCTTGGGATTCTTTGTCTCCCTCTCTCTCAGCCCCTTCACTGCTCTCTCTCTCTTTCTCTCTTAAAAATAAATACAATTTTAAAAAAGAGTTCTTGAGGATTCTAACTCATACACATATTTGGGGGTCTAAAAAATACTGCATTCCACTTTCAATACTTAGTGTTTTTTGTTTTTTTTTTTAGTTTCATCTTGTTTTTCTTTATTCATTATTTACTCTTATTAATTGCGATTTAACATTTAATACAATTTAAGCTTAGTGTGTTACATGACAAAATACAGTACTAACAGTTACACACCTGGCAATTGTTATATGTTCTTATTCAAAATATTATAATATGAGAGAATTGTTCAAAACCATAAAAACTGGAGTCTTCTAAATTAAAGACAATTTATTTATATCTATATCTCTATATCTCTATATAGATATGATTTCTCCCAGTGAGTCTCACCACAGAAACTGTGCATTGTCCTATCAAACAATTTGTGCAGCAGAATAAAACTGTCCCTTTATTATTTTTGTTTTAATTATTTGAAAAAGTTCTATTTTTAACTCCTGTTTTTCTCAAATCCAAAATAAATTATTAGATCTAAAATATTTTAGCTCATTTTTTTTCTTCCAAGTAAATCATTTAATAGTATACCTCTGAACCTGACATATGACAGTTCCTATTGGCTTCTTAGGTATTACCATCACAAGGGCAGAAGGATATTATAAAATCTCATTTCAATAGAGATGATTACATGTATTGATCCTCTGAGAAGTCATATGATCTCCAAAACCAACTCGATTATTTCCTCCATAGGAAGAAATATGGGACCTAAGGAGCTTGGCTCTTTTGCCTCTCTTCCTAGTCTCTCGAACTTTGTCCAAGAGTTATAATTTATCAAGCTGTGCTATTCCAAAGGGAAAATAATGTTATGTTTTTCTCCACTGAATTCCTTAATTGCTTCCAGCCAATAATAAATCTCACTGAATAATTAGTATAATGAGTGAATTATGTGTTTTTTTTTTACTGTTTACACATCTATATATAGTATTATAATTAACTTTAACATCTAATGTTTTAGTCATGATATATTGAGCTCTGCCTGTCAATCACAACCAGTATTTGACACCACTTCATTAAAAGCAGTGTGGTGAATCAAAGTGTAAAAGTGAGCTCTGACCTTACTGTCTTTCACCAGGAGACAGAAACATTAGGAAAAAAGTGTGGTGCACACAGGACAAAAAAGTGTGTGGTCCCAGCAAGAATAGGACTAAAATGGGTCCAAGAAAAACACATGGTAAGGTGTGACTTGGGGGCTTCAGAGTCTAGTGCAACTTCAAGGAAGCAAGTAAACAAGAAACTAGATAATGAGTGAACTATATATATATAATACCTGCAAGTTTAGGGGACACTGCAGTTCATGTGAAGTGTTAACTTTTACTCTGAGAGGAAAACGACAGACTTTGAGTAGAGACATAAATGATCAACTGATATTTAAACCTGATCACTCTCTGACAAGTATAGACTGTGGAGAAAGCTACCTGGAAATAAGAAATGAATACTATGTTTCTATTCCAAAAGAGGGTTTATGATGACTTGGAAAAAGCACATAGTTGGGGTAAAAGAGGTATTTCATTTATGAATATATTTTTATGGTGATACATAAATTTCTACTTTAACATCTCTATCTATTTTTAGTTTATAAACCCTAATCTCATGTGCTGAAAGTGATTTTTCAGATGATGATATTATTTTTGAGTGATATTTTTGAGAAAGTAAATTTAAACCTAAAATACTATAACTAGAGAAATTAAATTGCACATTTAGCAGCCAAAAGGAAATAACAAGGCAACATATTTTCTAGATATTCAAGGATTCTACCCTCATAAATACTGTTAATTTGATCTTATAAAAACTTTGACTTCTTTAGGATTTAAGGGTGTTTCTCTGTCTTCTTTCCTCCTTATCTATATTGATCATCTATGCACTAAAACTCACAATAATTTTATGTTTATGCATATTTGTTGATTCTCTCTCTGAATGAACTTGAGGGAATCTCTTTGTTTTTTGGGTTCATGGATTTCACAGCATTTCACCCTGATGTATAGTTTCTGTTTAAAACTTCTTGTTCTGAGAATAAAATAGAGTCTTTCATTTTACACTCATTTTATTTATTTAATGAATTATCTTCCCTTTTTGAAAATTTTTGATACCTTTCTTTTCATTTCTCTTTTCTTTCCTCTCTCAGGAAATTTATTATTTGGACTTCCTTAAATGCTATCATTTTTAATGCTATCTCTGCAACCTTTATTTTTTCTGGTGTGTATTTAACTGTTCATGGAAGTTGTCTCAACTATCCTTACATCTTAATTATATCAATGTTTTTATGTATTTTACAGTCAGGTCTTAGTAAAATTTATATAGTTCTCTAGAGAAAAATTTTCTTTTCTTATGCAAAATTTTATTCTTGGTTTCAATATTTCTGCAATCCCTCTTTATTTCTTGGTTTCTGTTTTCTATTAATATTACTGTTACATTACTTTCTATCTTTTAAATTAGACTTTACACATTCACCTGATGATCTGATTCTCTGAATTTATAATTAAGAGTGAGGGAGTTTACAAAAGGTTGGGTTTATGGTCTGAGTTTCTTATACAGCTGAGCTTCATTGAGAAAGAAATAGAAATTTGACAGGCCATAAATGTCCATTTTAAGGTGTGTTTTTCTCCAGAAGTAAAACTCGCACAACATTTTGTGAACTCAGTAGAAGACTGGTCACCTGAATTCTGTTATAGATCTTAAAATTAATTAATGGCTACAAATTAGTTAACGTTTTTATTCAATAGACGTCTGTTTATATCTATTTTTTTCCCACTACCCTTTCTGCAATACCTGATATATCCATGTCTAATCTCAGTTTCAAATTCTGCCTACTCTACATTACACTGCTTCTTCCAGAAGTGGAGTAATTTGGAATCTTTCAAAGTGGATAACAAATCTATTATTTTATCTCTGTTTTGAACTAACTCTTTTATTATACAAGGCAATTCACAATTTCTCATACACAATTTCTTCTTCTCTACTCATATTCTTTGTGAAGAATAATTTCTCAACTTCATCTGTTAGGAGCCATTTTGGGCTCGCAGGTTGAGACCCCTCCCTGTGTGGAAAAGGTGGTTGAGGCAAGGCTCCTGCCAGCCAAACTGGTACCTACTCTTACCTTTTTGTAAGGAATTTCTCAGGCTTGGATTTCTTGAGCTGCTCTCCTTGGCCCCAGGAAATGCAATGTTCTTTTGTTTAATGGCATTTAGATAAAAGAGAAGGACCTGGAGCACATGCTTCAATGGATTACATCTGAATGAGAGTACCCTGGCCAGAAGTAACCTTAAAGTTGCATCTTGGGGATGGGTTGCACCTCCCCCATTGGAAGGATAGGCAGAGTGACTCCAGGCCTGTTTGTAGATAATTAACATTAAGGCCTTAAGGAAACACCCTGTTCTCTCCCCCACCCTAAATTTATATGTTAATTATCCTGAAACCAACATACAGGATTAAGGAAGTTGCCACATTGCAGGTAGAAAGCATTATTGTTAAAGAGATCACACTATGGAATGTCACTCATTGATGTAATGTCACTCACTATCTTTTAAATAAAGACACTGAGACCAGCAGGGCAGAGATGCCAGAATTGCCAGGGCTGCCTGCTTGTTCATCAGACTACATCTCTCTCGGGGATCTCTCATTTCCTTTCCCCTGACCGTCCATCCTTTGGGTCCCCTAGATTCGGAACTGGATCCTGGCAAGTTCACCATCATCTAATAGTATCAGAGACAAAAATAGAAAGATATAACTATTTTAAATCGGTCATTTTATCCAAAGTTATGTTTTCCTTAATTTCAGGTACATGATTTACCTTCTAATGCAAACAAAACATTGTAATATCATAAAATAACACAAAAAATTCACATCTACTCGTGTCAATGTTAATAGTACCCTAAAGCCAGACTATCTATCCCAACAAGAGTCAAGTGATGAATAAAATACAGGCGACAATAGTTTTTTGGTAGTGGAGAGCAGACAGTACAAGAATGTAAATCATGAAATCTGATTCCTGCAACTTCTTCATAGAAATGTCTCCTGAGGCAAAGGCAAAAATAAACTATTGGGATTTCATCAAGATAAAAAGCTTCTGCACAGTGAAGGAATCAATCAACGAAACTAAAATATAACCTTCAGAATGGGACAAGATATTCACCAATAACACAGCTGATAAAGGGTTATTGCCCCAAATATATAAAGAACTTATATATTATCAACTCAAAAAACAAATAATGCATTACAAAATGGGCAGAAGACCAGAATAATCATCTTCCCAAAAGGACCTATAGGTTCCTAACAGACAAATGAAAAGGTACTCACTATTACTCATTATCAGGGAAATACAAATCAAAACTACAATGAGATATGACTTCACACCTTTTAGAATGACCAAAACTAACGGCACAGAAAACAACAGCTGTTGGTTAAGATATGAAGAAAGGGAAGTCCTCTTTCTCTATTGGTGGGAATGCAAACTGCAGCAGCCACTCTGGAAAACAGGATGGGGTTCGTCAAAAAGTCAAAAATAGAACTACCCTATGACCCAATAATTGCAATATTAAGTTTAACTGAAATCATACAAAAATATTAATTCAGAAGAATACACGCATGCCAATGTTCATAACACCATTTTCAACAATACCTGAAATATGGAAATCTTCCAAATGCCCATTGACTGATGAATGAATAGAGAAGATGTGGTACATATATAATGGAATATTACACAGCCATAAAAAGAATTAAATCTTGCTATTTGAAAATAAGTGGAGAGAGCTAAGAAGTATTATGGTAAGCACAATAAGTCGGTCAGAGAAAGACAGAAACCATATAATTTCACTCATATGAGGAATTTTTGAAGTAAAACAAATTAATCTAGAAGCAAAAAAAGAGAAGCAAACTAAAACAGATTCTTAACTATAGAGACCAAATTGATGGTTACTGGAATGTATGTGCGTGTGGAGGTATAGTTTACATATGTGGTTGGTATTAGAGAAAAGTTACTTCTGATGAGCCCGTTTGTATGTGAGGAATTAGTAAATTCTACACCTGAAACTAAATATACCCAAAACTAATGTTGCTCTGCATGTTAACTAGTTGAATATTAAATAAAAACTTGAAAAAAATCAAGCTAATGTATATAAGCCGTTTTTGAAGTAACGTCTTATTTTTAAGATAAATATCTGTATAAACTTTTCTGTAGAATCATGTCAAAAGAGCATAAGCTTAACTACATTAAAACTACATCGTGTATAAACTTTATTTCAAGTGACAGTTTCCTTCTTAAAACTTAATTGTGAAACTATGTGGAAACAGCCATATATTAACTCTTTGAAACCATATAGCATAATACTTTCTTTCACTTAACATCTTCATTCTTTAAGATACAAGTCTTTCGGGCAGACAGGAAACCGTCAAAATCCTAGAGGAGAAAGCAGGAAAAAGCCTCTTTGACCTAAGACGCACCAATTTCTTACTAGACACGTCTCCAAAGACAAGGGAATTAAAAGCAAAGATGAACTATTGGGACCTCATCAAGATAAAAAGCTTCTGCACAGCAAAAGAAACAACCAACAAAACGAATAGGCAATGGAAAGGGAAAAGATCATCGCAAATGACATATCGGATAAAGGACTAATATCTAAAATTTATAAAGAACTTACCAAACTCCAAACCCGAAAAACAAACAACCCAGTGAAGAAATGGGCGGAAGATATGAATAGACACTTCTCCAAAGAGGACATTCAGATGGCCAACAGACACATGAAACGATGCTCAATGTTTCTCATCATCAGGGAAATATAAATCAAAACCACACTGAGATACCACCTCACACCAGTCAGAGTGGCTAAAATGAACAAATCAGGAAACTATAGATGCTGGCGAGGATATGGAGAAGTAGGCACCCTCCTACACTGTTGGTGGGAATGCAAACTGGCGCAGCCACTCTGCAAAACGGTGTGGAGGTTCCTCAAAAAAAATGAAAATAGAGCTACCCTATGATCCAGCAATAGCACTGCTAGGAATCTACCCAAGAGACACAGGAATGCTGATGCATAGGAGCACGTGTACCCCAATGTTCATAGCAGCACTTTCGACAATAGCCAAATCATGGAAAGAGACCAAGTGCCCATCAACTGACGAATGGATAAAGAAGTTATGGTACTTATATACAATGGACTACTACGTGGCAATGAGAAAAAATGAAATCTGGCCATGTGTAGCAACATGGATGGAACTGGAGGGTATTATGTTAAGTGAAATAAGTCAGTCAGAAAAAGACAGATACCATATGTTTCCACGAATAGGTGGACTTTGTGAGACTAAGCAAAAACCAGGGGGAGGGGAAGAGGGGAAAGGAGAAAAAGACACAGAGAGGGAGGGAGATAAAACATAAGAGACTCTCAAAGACTAATAACAAACTGAGGGTGAGGGGATGAGGGAGGGGGGAGAGGGGGTGATGGGCATTAAAAAGGGCCCATGTTGGGATGAACACTGGGTGTTATATGTAAACCAATTTGAAAATAAACTATTATAAAATTTTAAAAAATAAAAAAATAAATTTATTTATATTGAATTCATCTTATAAAAAAATAAGATACTAGTCTTTGTACCTTTGTGTAGAAGAATATGGTAATAGCCATGTTTAACTCATAGAAATTACAACGCATATAAACTTTTAAATAACATCTTTAAAGTTTTTAATGTTTATTTATTTTTGAAATAGAGAGAGAGAATGAGTATGTGAGCAAAGGATAGACAGAGGTAGACATTGAATCCAAAGCAGGCTATAGCCTCTGAGCTGTCAGCACAGAGCCTGATATTGGGTTCAAACTCATGAACTGTAAGATCATACGCTGAGCCAAAGTCAGATGCTTAACAGGCTGAGCCACCCAGTCACTCCTAAAGTAAGCATCTTCTACACATATTTAATTAAGATATAAGTGTGTTTAAATTTATGGGGTGAAGCATATGGGAATAATCCTGTGTTTAACTTACTGAAAGTATGGTATTTGTTAATGTATGCATAGAAACATATGGAAACACTCCTTAATATAAAAATAAAAAAAGAAAAGAAACATGGGACCAAAATAATTGCTATTTTACCATTGTTGCTGATCTGTGGCTTGAATATTGTCCAAAAATGCTAATTTATGAAGTAGTTTATTCCAGAGGAGAATATAGTACTGTCATTCTATGCACTGACTTGCTTAATTGCTATGATCCCATAATAAATCTCAATGAGTAATTAGTACAATTGGTGTATCATAATATTATATTATTAGTGATTTTTAATCTATGGAGAGGTCTGTAATTAATCTTAGCCTTTATCATTTTGATGATCGTTTACTGAGTGCCTAGTGAGGCCCAGAACTTTCTGTTGGCATCATTTCAGTAAAAGCAATTCAGTGACGCAAAGTCCAAAGCAATGCTGGAGTGTTGCTATTTTTTATCAAATAATAGAAAATTTTGAGAGAGATGGAGATATGTGAGGAACAGAAGAAAAATTCTGTCCCAGGAAGAGAGTGAACATAGGGAATGATAGAAACTCATGGGAATTATATTTATGTATATGATGTATTAATATCCAAAATATATAAGGAATCCTATAGCTCATTATGCCCTCAGAGGAAAAACCAAAACAAAACAAAAACAAAATTGTACATAAAACTTGTATAGACATAGCTCCAAAGAAGAGAAACAGATTGTCAGAGACACAGTATCATTAATCATCAGGGTAATGAAAATCAAATTGCCTTACCCTTATGAAGCTGACTATTTCAAAAAAAAAAAAAAAAAAAGGTAAGTTTTAACAAAGATGTAGAACTATGTTTTCATAGTTCCCATGTATATGAGTGGTAAAAATATAAGTTGGTATATCCATTATGGAACACAGTATGAAGGTCTCTGAACAACTTAATATAATTACCATTTGATCCAGAAAAGCTGCTTTTGGATATATATCCAAAGGAAATAAAGTTATTATCTTGAAGAGATATTTGGACTCAACATTCAATGAAGCATTATTCACAATAGGTAAGATGTGGAAACAACACATGTTATTTTGATTGATGAATGGAAGAGAGTTGCTATCTATATTATCTATAGCTTTTATTCAGTCTTAATAGAAGTTCGGGTCAATGAAAATAATATGGGAAATGAAATAAGACAGACAAAGAAAGTAAAATATTGTGTAATCTTACTTAAATGTAGAACCCAAGAAAATTTAAATTCAGAGAGAAAGAGAGTAAAATGGTTATCGAAGACTGGGAGTGGGGACGTGATTGGGAGATGATCAAATGTTACCAACTTTTAGTTTTCAAAGAAGTGAATTACGGATACCTAATATTTAGCACTATGATTATATTTAATACTATATTGTACACTAGATATTTGCTGATAAAGTAGAAATTTAATGTTCTCACCAATAATCAGTCGCTCAATAACTATGTGAGGTGGTTGATATATTAATTATCTTGATAATGGTAATTATTGCATTATATATGTGTACATCAAATCAGTATGTAGTATTACCAACCACAATTTTAGCTGCCTGTCTTGCAAAAGACCAACACTGAAGACAGAAGTTTTGACTGGAAAGGAGTTTGAGCTTTATTTAAGAGGTCAATCACTCATGGAGAAGGTAGGCTCTTGTCCAAAACCCAGTTCCAAAGATCCTGCCTGGCCCAGGGGTATTAAAAGGGTTTAGAGCAGTTAATCAATAAAGGGTGTGAAGTGGTCTGTAACGTTGTTCCCTGATTATGCGCATTCTCAATGGTGCCAGCTGAGGATGTTATGTCAGTGCTGAAGGGTTATGCATGGGACATTGGTTCCTGTTTTGTGATGTGCAGGAAAGCTCTGTTCTTTCTGTAAAAGAACGCAAGGACTACAGATATAGTTTAATTAGGTTCTTTTCTCAAGGAAATTCTGGTCCTCCACTCCTCAACGCCAGGGGTTTGCAAATTTCAAATAAAGTAAGTTAGTTGTGCTACAGATCAGGGACTTAGGTCAACAAGCACGTAGTATATAAGCTTGAAACAAGTTAACCCTTAAGACTGGTTGGATGGTTGTTACAGTAGTATATCTTAAATATGTATGATTTTTATTGGTCAATCATACTTAAATCTTAGAGTGAAAATCTGAGAGAGAGAATTTTTATTTGTGGAAAGACATGAGTATCATAGGAACTAATAAAAAGCAAAAGATATAATAAAATGGTATAAAACTAACATCGTGTCAAGTAACACTTCTGCTTGATAAACACAAGAAAATTAAACAAAATTAAAAATATAACCTACATCTGGGTGACTGGAGGCTCAATCGTTTAAGGGTCCATCTTTGGCTCAGGTCATGACCTCATGCTTCATGAGTTCAAGGCCCACGTCGAGCACTGTGATGACAGATAGTAGCCTGGAGTCTGCCTCTGAATCTCTGTCTCATTCTCTCTGCCTTTCCCTGCTCACACTCTGTCTCTCTTTCTCTCAAAAATAAACATTAAAAATTAAAAATAATACACAATCTAGATATGCCTAAAACAAAATTTCATAATAGTAATGGAAAATACATATACTGTGGATTCAATTCTACTATTAAATCTCTATCAAATGCCCAAGGAATTCTTTTGTATATATTAATACATCGTTATCATCTCTGTATATATCCATACTACACATATCTGTGACTTTACATAAATCTATGTTATTCTAAGGTCCGATCGATGATCACAGATTGCTTTGGAATCAAAATCTTCTTTTCCTCCAAGCTTTACTTAAGTACGAAACTTGTGTATGTTTAGAGTGTAGAACATGATATTTTTGTATGCACATATGTTGCAAAATTATTACAAAAATCAGACTAATTATCATTTCTATCCCTTCATATTGTTATCATTTTTAGGGGTGTGATAACAACACTTAAGATTTACCCTCAGCAAATATTAAGTGTAAAATACAGTATTCCTACTTTATTCTCTTTTTGTGTATATGTATCATGCTTGTGTCTGTGTGATTGTGTACATGTGTGTTTGTGAAATTTTGTTTTCTTTCTTCTGCAAAATGTCCATGTTAATTTTTCATATTTGAGTATATAACTACTTTTAATCTTTAAGGTTTCATTGACTTTTAAATAGTGATCTTCTATTTATGCAAGTATTACAATTTCTTCAAAACTTTATGGTCATCAATTATTTCTCACACTTCATTTTTAATCTCTTTGATTCTCTCTAGTTTTAAAATATGGTACACACGGGTTACTCAGTCAGTTGAGCATCCAACTTCAGCTCAGGTCTTTCTCTCACAGTTTGTGGGTTCAAGTCCCACACTGGGCTATGTGCTGACAGCTCAGAGCCTGGAGTCTGCTTTTCATTCCCTGTCTCCCACTCTCTCTGACACTTCCCTTCTCGTGCTCTGTCCTACCTGTCCTTGAAAAAAAAATAAAACATTTAAAAAACTTTAAATGTGAAACCCATTTATTTATCTTCTGAGTTAACTGTTGGAATATGTATAAATTTGGTACGCCGAGAAATTTTAAACAAACTTACATTTTTAAAAAAAAAAATTAACGTTTTTTATTTATTTTTCAGAGACATAGAGACAGAGCTTGAGCAGTGGAAGGGCAGAGAGATAGAGGGAGACACAGAATCCGAAGCAGGCTCCAGGCTCTGAGCTGGCAGCACAGAGCCCGATGTGGGGCTTGAACTCACAGACTGCGATATCATGACCTGAGCTGAAGTCGGCCGCTTAACCGACTGAGCCACCCAGGCGCCCCTAAACAAACTTAAAAATATATAATATAGGATAGTATTATGTGACTTCTTTAATATATACTTTTGTATTAACATTAAAAATTTTTTTGGTCCATTGATCTAAGTTAATTTAGAATTTAAAAACAAATAAAATCAGGAATCAAGTAATCATTATGTTGTGATGAAAGATATAAAAGCAAACATTAGCCATCATTTAATGTTTCATTATCTTAGTTAAAATATTTTAAATTATATTATACAGTCAATTTTGAAAAACATGTGGGCAAGATATGGCCTTCGAATAAGATTAAAATGGTCTATGGATTCCTGGGTGGCTTAGTCGATTAGGCATTCAACTTTTCTTTTTTAATTGTTTTTTCTTTAATTTTTTTTACCCTTATTTATTTTTGAGAGACAGAGAGAGACACGTGTGAGCAGGGGAGGGAGAGAGAGAGAAGAAGACACAGCATCTGAAGTAGGCTCTAGGATCTGAGCTCTCAGCACAGAGCCCCACGTGAGGCTTGAAGCCACAAACTGTGAGGTCATGACCTGAGCTGAAGTCAGACACTCAACAGCCTGAGCCACCCAGGTGCCCCAAAATGTTTATTTTTGAGAGAGAGAGCATGAGCAGGTGAGGGTCAAAGTTAGAGGGAGACACTGAATAGGAAACAGGTTCCAGGCTCTGAGCTGTCCCCATAGAGCCAAACTCACAAAGTTTGAGATCGTGACCTGAGCCCAAGTAGGACATTTAACTGAGTGAGCCATGTAGTGCCCCTGGTTAGGCATCGAACTCTTGATTTCAGCTCAGGTCATGGTCTTGTGGTTTGTGAGTTTGAACCCCACATCAGTCTCTCCAATGACATTCAGAGTCTGCCTGGGATTCACTCTCTCCTCTCCCTTAGCTCCTCCCCTGCTCTCATATTCTCACTCTTTCAAAATAAATAAATAAACTCAAAAAAAAGTAAAACGATCCAATTTATTTTCTAATGAAATACATATTGAATTGCTATAACATTCCATGAAAATGTAATAGTATCACAAATTAGTATTTAAAAAATAAAGTGATTCATAAGGGAAAAAATCTCAATCATAAAACACATTTACACAACAAATTCAAAACATCAAGATTTTATAATCTATTCTAATTATTCAAAGATGGTCTCCAAATATGCATTTTATCCCTTCAGTATTGGGCTGAAGACACGGTGAGATATGATAATAACCATTGTAGTGTAGATTTTTTGTCATTTGAGAATAACTCAATATTATATGATATGTAGTTAGACCTAAATTGTTTTTATGTTAATATTTTGGCATTACATTTTCAAATATTTGAATAGAATAGAAAACCACTGTCTCAGCCCCTTCAGCAATCACAAACTTTTGTTTGTGTATGCATGTGATATAAATTGATGCTTATCTTCACTGAGGTAAGGAAGAAACAATAGATAATGAGGATCATTTATTTTTACCAAATTTCATTTTTTTCTTGAAAATACACTTTTTCAAACTCTATATGAACTCTATGTTAAGTGATATTATTTTGTTTTACATAAATTCAAACTGTTCCCCCTTTAAATATAATTTCAACAAACATAAGCATATGTGTGTATGAAATTGCTTTTAAATGTAGAGAATTATAATGAATTTTGAAATAAGAAATTAGTCATAAAATTATGAATTTATTAACTCTAGTACATGTTTGAATATATTGGTATTCTACATTAATTTTTTAAAAGTTATAAATGTGTGCGAATGATAAAATTAGTGCAAAATATAATGCACTTTATCAATGAATATTAAGTCAATTATTTCAACAGACAGATATTTTTGAAAATAAGAAAAGCCTAACCAAACAGAACACTTACATCGTCACTTCCTATTTTTTTTTCAGTACATTCTGACTAATGTCTCCGAGAAAAGATTTATGTGGAAATCTGGAAAATTTGACTGAATTTGCTTTGTATCAGTTCTTTCCTCATGCAATCACTGGAACAAAGAATGAACGAACATTTCCAAACAGAATACTAACAAACACATCAAAGATTCCCATATAATTTATTTTTTGGTACTTGTCAGGCATAATAGAGAATTAAGGACATTTTCATATATTGCATAAGAACTACAATGTAAAGTGAAATTTAGAAAATAAATAAAGCAACTATTTCTACAATTACAATTTAAAGTATTCATACATTCTTACCTTTCCTTTTTTTATACCACCCAAAATTATTGAAATGATATAAATGCATGAATTTAGTAAATACAAAAATTTATGTGGATGTAGAACTGTTATCTGTGAAGAAACAAATCTCCCAGGCAAAACTGATCTCCTATTTTATTCCTTCATGATATTTACAAGTATTCTTTTGAAATAAAAGTAAATATTTTATTTACCTCTGTTCTGGTTTTGTGGATTCATGTAATAACAAAGAATTACAATAAGATATCAATTTATATTCAGGAAAGATTTGTTACAGCAAATGGCATAGTACAGCAAAAGTAAAGAAGTATAATGCAGTATTAAGGATATTCAGAAAAATGAGGCTCAGCTTCTGGGAAACATACTCAGTCATTTAATATATGCTTCCTCTCTGGAGTCAGGACATGGGAGAATCCACACTCTCATTTAAGAAGAACCCACACTCTCATTTAAAACCGCACTCTTTCATGACTCTCTAGCCAAGTATCCAAACCAGATCTATATCCTGGCTCAATAAACAAAAATTAAAACAGCCTAACAAAAACCAGGTACAAACTAAGAACATTTACTTTCCCTCTAGCAATTCTCCAAAGTTATGTCAGACCTGAATGTACCCTCATTAATTCTAGTTAGTATATTTAACTCCATTTGGCCAAGGATTACCACCAGGTAACTCCGGAGACAAGTACACTTGCAACATGCTAGCTAGATTAACCCTATATTTACAAAAATATTCAGAAGAAAACACCTCTACTATTGTAGAAAATTGAGGACACTCTCCTTTAAAGGAGTCTTCTAGTGATCAGCTTCCCCAGACCTGCCTTTATCGCCTTGTTTCTTAGACTGTAGATGATAGAATTAAGGAAGGGGGCAACAAAATATAGAAAGAAGAGAGAACAAGGTCAGTAAATGATCTACCTCCTAGAATAGGTTTCAGGTAAGCAATGAAAGCAGTTGAGAGAAAAAGAACAACAACTGCCAGGTGAGGAAGGCAAGTGGAATAGGTTTTTGACTGCCTTTTCGTGGATGGTATTTTTCTGACACTGGAGAAGATATAGATGTAGGAGACGGTGATGCAAATAAAGCAGAAGAAATCCAGGACTGCGTTAACAAGAATGACTACAATTTCTACAGTTATATTCTCTGAGCAAGTAATAGCCAACAACTGGGGAACATCACAAAAGAATTGTTGAATTTCATTGAATCCACAGTATGATAAGGAAAAGGTTCCTGCTGTATGTATACCAGATATCAAGCCACCAATGAGCCAGGATAGAGCCACCATCTGCACACATGTGCCCCTATTCATGATGGCTTCATAGTGCAGTGGATGACAAATGGCTGCATAGCGGTCAACAGCCATCGCTGTGAGGAGGAACAGCTCTGCCTCTGCTGAAAAAGGCACCAGGAAGACCTGGGTGACACAGCCAAAAAATGAGATAGAATTGCTGTAGGTCAAAGAATTGACAAGACTTTTAGGCACAACAGCTGGAATGAGACAGGTGTCTAACAGGGAAAGATTCCTTAAAAAGAAATACATGGGTGTGTGCAGGCATGGGTCCAAGGATGTTATGGTAATTATGAGGCCATTCCCCATCAGGGCTAACAGGTAAATTCCTGTAAAAAGCACCAATTGTAAGAACTGAAGACTCCATGGGCCAGAAAATCCCAAGATAAGAAATTGTGTCACCACTGAAATATTGTTCATTTTTGATGAAACGTTCTGCATTAAAAACAAAAGTTATGGTTAATGTGGTTATGAATTCTAAGTATATTTATTCTACCTCAATAAGTATGAAAAAATTGTGTTAATTCTTATCACTTTAGTAAATGTGGTGTGGGTGAGAGAAAGAGATATTTTTAAAAAACCCATTTTCCCCACCAATAAATCCACATTCTATGTACTTTGCTTCGTCAAGTTTTTGTTTCTCTTAGTGTCTGTTATAATGTTATGCAAGCATATGTACGAAATGACTATCAGATTCACAACAAAATGCAACCTGTGCCTTAGATAGAAGAATCTTAATTTACATGTGAAAGGAAGCGGAGGAATAAACATGAAGTATCCGCTGGTCCCATGCCACATCCTCTATCCATTTCTTTGCAATGTTTTTCTTTCAATGAATTATTGATTGACCGATAATTAATTGTTCTTGTATTTGTCTTAAAAGTAATTTCATGAAAAAAACAGGCATTCTTCTTTTTCTACTTTGTTTCATTTCTTCCTGTGTTACTTTAATCTTTTCTTTTATCTTCCAATATTTTAGATTAAATTTTATAATTGATTAAATGTAATATAGAATTTCTTATTTTAGCTATCTGGACTACTATATATTATCTCTTGTTACTCTTAAACTTTTTTAGTTATCTAGTTTTCACAATTTAAGGTCATTTTACACATTTGTGAAATCCATATGCTAGATAGATTGATAAATAGAAATAGATACAAAAACATACATGTGTTTATCCGATCTTACTTTATTATCCTGCTACACAATTACAAATATAAAGTAAGTAAAACTTCTACTTATATGTCTGTATTTCCTTTCCCTATATTTTGGCTACTAATGTCCTGTTTCTAATTCCCTGAGGACATGATATTTGACATGAATACTTTTCAAATATTTTGCATAATATATGCCTATATTAAGTAAAAAAAAAAAAAGGGCATATAGATTTCCTCTTGATTTAAAATCTGCCAGCATTTTAACAGAAAAGGCCTGAATGGGTAGAGATAAATTGTAAAGATGATACATGATAGGTAGAGATATAGATAGATAGATAAAATATACATACATTGATATGAATATTGAATAAGCATGTTTATTCTTTTATAAATCATCTATTATCCATTTATTTCTGGTAAGTCTATCTATTCCTATTTAAATGTGTTTCATAAGTGTAATCTTATATGTCAGTATCTGTGACTTATTTTTCTGTCTCAATAATGAGCAATTCTTAATTATTCGATTAAGAATTCAATTACTTAAATATAATCTAAATGGATATATAAAGTGCAGTTGTTTCAAAAAGCTGGGTAAATAGATTGAGTGCAAATTTCTGAGATCAGTTGACCTCCTCTCTTTTACAAGTCGGAAGCGAGTAACAGTAATGACTTGAGGTAGACTTTTGTCACTTTCTTCCATGTACAATTTTATCAAAATACTATTTTCTTTAAGTTTTATAATTGTGTTAAGATTATTTTTTCCTGGTTTTGCCCAGTGTTCTTATTTCTCTGTATATGCATCATGCTTTTATACTTTTAATAATTTAGACAACTAAAAAAAGTAAATGAATATAAAGCTATGGTAATAAAATATTTGTAATACAATGCCTTTCTCTCATCCTTTATTAGAAAAGAACCACTGGAAACTTATTATTCAAAACTGTATCCACTTAAGTTATCAAATTTAACAAAATGGATAACAGAGATGTAGCTGAATCGCATATGCATTCTACAGATTCAAATACATAGATTTCAAATATTTTCCTTATCTATATTCATATAATGTAATCATATAATAATATTCTAACTATGTATATAATTTAAAGTAACATAGTGTTTCCATAAATCAAAAAAAAGGAAAGCTAACTAATAATACTGTAGCCTATAATCCCAGGAACTATAACTACATTTTAGTGGTAATATTTTCCCAACTTATTCATCAATTTTTGATCTATCATTTCAACATTTTACTTAATTCCTTTCTTACTCTCTGCTTATGGCAGAAATAAAAACTTACTTGATATTTTTATTGTTTTTAATTGGTTACAGTGAACTCTGCATCCTGTTTTGCATTACAATAAAGTTATGTAAATCACTGTTATGAAGACCAAAGTGTCTTTGCTGTGTGAACTCATTTCAGAACAAGTGTGGCCCGCACTTAGTAAACCTATGTTCTAACGATCTTAAACATTCAATAATCCAAGAAATTTGTATCACTAGGGAATTTAGTAAACTTTTTATAGGGTCATTATTTTCTTACTGAAATTACAATCAGCAACAGAATAGAAGAGAATAAAACTCACTAAAGTATCCGTTCTGTAGAAGGTGGAAGAAATCTTGAGGCTTTGTGTGAAGTTGTTGAAAAAAGTATTCCTGATCATTACCTAGGACAACAGTAGCTCTGAATTTCAAATATTGAGAAACTTCCTTTCTAAAAAACTCTTTCATTTGGCTCTCTTCACTTTAACTAATACTTTTGTGTATAAAAACAAACACAATGAGGATGGTGATGATTTTACATTTGTTGCCCATCTCCCAGTGGCTTGAATTCTGAAGCATTCCAAAGGGAAATGATGCCACTCTTGTTGGAATTGACTTATTTAGTCAGTCACTCACAGTTATAAGAGACACACGTTGGCACAGTGAGATATGTGGAAATAAAGCAGCATGATGAAATTTCCTTTTAATTGAATAACTTAAAATACTGCAATACAATGAAGAGTCTTCATAATTTGTAAGAAGACACTGAGGAAATATATATGTTCAATCACTCAATGAGCCCTTATAGAGAATGTCTATTTTCCTGACACTTCCCTAGGTATTTGTTATCTCATTCAAACTATAAATATACCTTTATTCAATAACCTCTTGAAATCACAGTCGTTTTCTCATTTATCATTCTGGACTTTCCAGTCATATTTTCTATAGAGGAAATAAGTTGTTTCAATGAGTGAATCAATTAATATCATAAATATCATTAAAAAACTTATACACACAGACAGTGAGACATATAAAAGATAATTTAATCATCTGACCATCAGTTTACTTATGCTTTGGTACAAATATATGATTAACTAGATGGAATTTAGTAATTTTTTTTGGTAACTGATAGACCATTAAATAAACAAATTTCCTGAAACTGAGTGCAATGCAAACACATATTATTGTGATATCTTAAATAATTCCAGATGCAGGTGGTAAAACATGTTGTGATATTTAAAAAATAAAATCTTTGCAAATGCAATTAGATTTAACATTATTTAGCAAAGATATAAGAACAATATAAGAAGTTCTTGAACTTTGTGTTAAAATAAAGTACATTGAGTTATTCAAGATAAAATTAGCTCACTTGAGATAAGTAATATGCAAATCCAGACAAAGGATATTTAACAACAACAACAAAATAATAAAAAGGGATAAAACCTTGTGCATTTATGTGACTCTGTCAAGACAGCTAATTTGCTACAGAGAGATGAAGGGAAGACAAATAGAGGCTGAGGGAAGTAGGACTTTATCGAGACCAGAGAAAAGGCACAGAACTGGACAGATAAAGATCCAGTTTCTAACCGCAGGGCTTTCTCAGAACTGGGGCCAGCTGCCCTGTTCATGAACCTGGGGAGGAGGTGAGCCAGTCCCAGGCTAGATAACTAGTTCTGAGGCACAGTCTACAGTGGGAGAAAGTAACCCTTCCATGGAGTGCTGTGAGAAGAAGGTGTATAACCATTCAAAGGACAAAGACTGCCTGTGCCCGCCAGCGAGAAGCCATAAGATGCAGCACAGAGTGGCATTTCCCCAGAACCATGGCACACAGAGTGGGACCCTACAAGAAATTGGGGTTTAAACCCAGTTAATTGCCAGGAGAAGCAGGGTAAACAATCTCCTTTCTGCCTACCGCAGAGAGGATGGCCTGAACACAGTGGTGTGGGACACCCAGCCATGGAAGAGACACTGGGGTGTTGCCATTTTTCTTCTCATCACCACCAAGGTGAGGCTTAAAGGGAATGGACAGCAGGCACACAGTGGGGGTGGGACCGCCTACACCAATCCACACACCTCTGCAGCTGGTAACTGCCTATCTACTGGAGTGGAATTGATGCTGAGGAATCAGACAGCCCCATCTCCAGACCAGCACTGTCACTGGTTCCAGGGTACCCAGTTGTTTTGCATTTCCTAATTTAATTCTTGGACAAAACATTTTATATATATATATATATATATATATATATGTATATATGTATATATGAATATATATATGTGTATATATGTATATATGAATATATATGTATGTATATGTATATATTTATATATTTATATATAAATATATTTAATTATTTATTTATATTTTTATATATGGGTTTTTTCCCTCTTCCTTTTCTCCTCATCTAGTCTGCTTATTTTGAAGGTTGGTTTCTTTTAGCAGACATTCTTTTAAATGTTTTTATTTATTTTTGAAAGAGAGAGAAAACGAGCGGAAGAGGGGCAGAGAAAGAGGGAGACACAGAATCAGAAGCAGGCTCTAGGCTCTGAGCTGTCAGCACAGAACCCGACGCAGGGCTTGAACTCGTGAACTGCGAGATCATGACCTGAGCTGAAGTCGGTTGCTTAACCGACTGAGCCACCCAGGCATCCCTTAGCAGACATTTTTAATCTTTTCTATTTATACTTGTTCTACACCTCCTTCTTTATTTTCATTTCCCTATCTCTCTCTGGATTAAGCTTTAGAGTTTTTCTGTCTGGTCAATTTTCTTTTCTTTTCTTTAGCCTGCCTTTGTCATTTCTCTCTTTGTATGGGATAAGGCCTATTGCATCAGCACTGACCCCATGCTGTTGTTTACTTGTAGCTAGTGTTTCTCCTGTTTTTTTTTTTTTTTTTTTTTTTGGTTTCTTTGTTTGTTTGTTTTGGTTTCTAATTTGTTTTCCTTTCCAGGACTACTTCAAGGAACAAATCAATGCACACATCATGGGTTTTCCAAAACATCACTATGAGTAGGGAGATAAAATAACCATAGTCACAACAAAAAAGAGCAAGTAATACACTCGGAAAAACACCTTCTGAAGGGCCCTGGCCTGGACAGTGTACGGCTCCTCTTAATATAGTAGTGCTCACTGGTGCAGGGCACATAACAAGCTTTTAAAACATATGAGGGACAAAAGGATGAAACAGAAGAATTCTCCTCAAAAGAAATTCTAGGAAGATGTGACAGCCGAAGAATTGATCAAAATATTTATCAAAAATATCTCTGATCAAGAATTTATAATAACAATCATAAGATTAGTCACTGGGCTTGAAAAATGGCATAGAAGACAGAGAGAATCTATTTCTGCAGAGATCAAGGAACTAAAAAATAGTCATGATGAATTTAAAAATGTCTTAAGTGAGGTGCAAAATAAACTAAAGTTGGTGACAATGAGGATTGAAGAGGCAGAGAAGAGAATAAGTAAAATAGAAGATAAAAATATGCAATATTTGAACTGAGAAAAAAAGAGATAAAAGAAAATTCTAGACCATGAAGGTAGAACTAGAGAACTAGAGAAAAGGGAGGAATGTGTATTGAACAAATCGTAGTTGAGAACTTCCCCAGTCTGGAGAAGGAAACAGACATCCAAATCCAGCAGGCACAGAGAATTCCCTTCCGACATAACATGAATCAATCTTCTGCATGACATATCATAGTGAAACTGGCAAAATACAAAGGTAAAGATAAAATTCTGAAAGCTGCTAGGGATAAATGGGCCTTAACATACAATGGAAGACAGATAAGGGTCGTAGCAGATCTATCTACTGAAACTTGGCAGACCAGAAGGCAGTGACAGGAAATATTCAATGTGCTGAAAAGGAAAAATATGCAGCCAAGAATCCTTTACCCTGCAAGTCTATCATTCAGAATAGAAGGAGAGATAAAGATTTTTCCAGATAAACAAAAATTGAAGGAGGTCATCACCACTAAACCAACTCTACAGGAGATCCTAAAGGGGACTATGTGAGTGGAATGTTGCAAAGACCACAAAGGACAAGAGACATCACTACAAGCATGAAACCTACAGACAACACAATAACAGTAAATCCACATCTTTCAATAGTAACACTGAATGCAAATGGACTAAATGCTCCAATCAAAAAGCATCGTGTATCAGAATAGACTAAAAAAAAAATACACAGCTATTTGCTGTCAAAAAGAGACTCATTTTAAACAGAATTCTGAGGACAACTTCAGATTGAAAGTGAGGGGATGGAGAACAATCTATCAGGCTACTAGAAGGCAAGAGAAAGCTGGAGTATCCTTACTTATATCAGACAAACTAAATTTTAAAGTAAAGGCTTTAACAAGAATTGAAGAAGGACATTATATCATAATTATGAGGTCTATCTATCAAGAATCAGTAACAGTTATAAATGTTTATGCACCCAAATCAGGGGAACCAGTCATATAGAATAATTAATCACGGGTCACAAAACAGTCCTCAATAATTACAAAATAATTGAGATCATGCTACTCATATTTTCAGATCACAACTTATAAAATTTGAAATCATCCACAGTAAAAAGCCTGAATATCCTCCAAATACATGGAGGTTAAGGAATATCTTACTAAAGAATGAATGGGTCTACCAGCCAACTAACAACAAAATAAGTAATATATGGAAACAAATGAAAATCAAAACATGGCAGTCCAAAACCTGGATGCAGCAAAGGGATTCCTAAGAGGAAAATACATTGCAATCCAGGCCTATCACAAGAAACAAGAAAAATCCAAAATAAAAAAGCTTACAGCACACCCAAAAGAACTAGAACCTGAACAACAAAGAAACTCCAAGGCCAGTATCATAAGAAAATTAACAAAGATCAGAGCAGAAATAAACAATATAGAATCCAAAAACAAAAACAAAAAGAACAAAAACAAAAACAAAAAGAACCAAAACCAAAAATCAGTAGAACAAATAAACTAAGAACTGTTTTTTCTGAAAAAAATGAACAAAATGACAACCTCCTAGCCAGACATCTGAAAAGGAAAAGACACAAATAGATAAAATCATGAATGAAAAATGGACTTATCACTACCAATTCCTCAGAAATACAAGCAACTATCAGAGAATACTATAAAAAATTATATGCTAACAAACTGGACAACCTGGAAAAAATGGATACATTCTTAGACACCCACACACTACCAAAACTCAAACAGGAAGAAATAGAAAATTTAAACAGACTTGTTATTAATGAAGAAATATAATCAGTTATTCAAACTATCCCAACAAATAAGAGTCCTGAGTCAGACGGCTTCCAGGGAAATTCTACCAGACATTTAAAGCAGAATTACCAACTATCCTTCGCAAACTGTTCCAAACAATAAAAATGGAAGGAAAGTTTCTGGACTCATTCTATGAAGCCAGTGTTACAGAGAGCCCACAAAAAAAAAAAGGAGAATGACATGCCAACATCCCTGATGAATATGGATGCAAAAATTCTCAACAAGATACAACCAAATCGAATTCAAGAGCATAGAAAAAGAATTATTCACCATGATCGTGTGGGATTCATTCCTGGGCTGCAGGGACGGTTCAATATTTGCCAAAAAATCAATGCGATATATCACATTAATAAAAGAAAGTACAAGAACCATAAGATCCTGTCAATAGATGCAGAAAAAGCATTTGACAAAATACAGCATCCTTTCTTAATAAAAACGCTCAAGAAGTTGGGATAGAGGGAGCATACCGAATGATCATAAAAACAATTGCTGAAAAGCCCCCAGCTAATATCATCATCAATGGGGAAAAACTGAGAGCTTTCCCCCTGAGGTCAGGGTCACGACAGGGGTATCCAATCTCACCATTGTTGTTTAACATAGTGTTGGTAGATCAAGCCTCAGCAATGAGACAACAAAATGAAATATAAGGCATCAAAATTGTCAAAAAAAGTCAAACTTTCACTTTTTGCAGATGACATGATACTGTACATGGAAACTCGAAAGACTTCACCCAAAGACTGTTGGAACTATTACATGAATTCAGCAAAGTTGCAGGCTACAAGATAAATGTAAAGAAATCGGTTGCATTTTTATCCACCGATAATGAAGTAACAGAAAGAGAAATCGAGAAACTAATCCCATTCACAACTGCACCACAAATTGCACAATTGCACCACAATTGCAGAAAAATTTAAATAATTTTTAAATTATTTTTTAAAAATGAAGATACATATTTAAATATTACAGTGTTGAGAATAGTCATGCTAGAAAAAAAAGGACAGCTAATATTCACATTATGGAAGCTGAAAAAGTAGATCTACAAAAGGGGAAGAAAGTTTATTTAAACATAAAATGACTAGGAGCACCTGACTGGCTCAGTCGGTTAAACTTCTGACTTTGGCTCAAGTAGTGATCTCACTGTTTGAGAGTTCAAGCCCCTAGTTGGGTTCTGTGCTGACAGCTCAGAGTCCGGAGCCTTCTTGGGACTTTGTGTCTCCCTTTCTCTCTGCCCCTTCCCCATTCATGCTCTCTCTCTCTCTCTCTCTCTCTCTCTCTCTCACTCTCTTAAATAAATTAATATTTAAAAGATAAAAATAAAACGACTGAAAACTCTCAGAATGGGGGAGATATAGATATCTAGATAAATAAGTGATAACGCCCCTAAAACATTCAAAGAAAAGAAGACTTCACAGAGGCATATTATAATAATTGTCAAAAAATTTTTAACAATTAAATCAGCAAGAGAAAAGAGCTTTCACACAGACAGAAATACCTATAAGAGTATCTATAGTGCGTTTCCCAGCAGAAAATTTATAGACCAGGAAGTGTGGGATGACAGAATCCATGGACTATATAGAGAAAAACTGCCAAGCAAGAATATTTTACCCATCAAAGCTGTCATTTAGAAATAAGGGAGAAATAAAGACTTTCTGGACGATGATAAACTGAGAGATGTCAACGCCACTAGGCATGAGTTACAAGAAATGCTAAAGGAGTTCTTCAAATTAAAATTAAAGGACACCAATATAAATCTCTATGATAACAACTGTAAGTACAATAAAACCTTTAAAAATTAAAAGCTTAAAATCTTTAAAAAATTAAAGACACTAGGTAGCAATGTAAGTGCATATGAATATATAAAACAAGCCCCTAAATATTCAGACAAATTCAGAATATCCTAATGCTCTAATCATGGCGTGTAAATCACTATTGACTATATAATAAATGTTAAAAGACAAAGTATTAAAATAACCATATTTTAAAAATTTGTTAAGGGATACAAAATACAAATATATGTAAATAGGTATATTAAAAACGTGAAGTGTTGAAGGAGAGTAAATATAAAAAGTGTTCACATAGGTTAAGGTTAATTTTATCAGCTTAAAATGGATTGTTATAACTTTAATATATTTTATACAAAACTTGTGGTGATCACAAAGCAAAATCTTATGCCAAGTACACAAAAGCTTAAGAGAAGGTTATCAGAGTATAAAACTACAGAAAGCATCGAATCAAAAAGGAATTAAGTCAAAGGCAAATAGAAGAACAAATGATCTACACCACAGCCAGAAGACAATTAATAAACTGGCAATAGGAAGCCTTTGAATATCATTAACTTGTTTACATGTAAATTCAATAAATTTTCCAATCAAAAGACAGACAGTGGCTAAATGGTTAAAATAACAAAAATACAAAGACCAACTCTATATTATCTATAAAAGACTCACATCAGACATAACTGCTTACGTAGACTGAAAGTGAAATAATTGAATAGGATATTCAAAAATAATGAAAATAATAGTCAACTAATCTTTGAGAAAGCAGGAAAGAATATCCAAGGGTAAAAAAGACAGTTTCTTTAGCAAATGGTGGTGGGAAAATGGACGGTGACATGCAGAAGAATGAAACTGGACCATTTTCTTTCACTATGCACAAAAATAAATTGAAAATGGATGAAAGACCTAAATGTGAAGAACGTGGTTGGCTCAGTCAGTTAAACACTGGACTTTGGTTCAGGACATTATCTCATGTGTCTTGAGTTTGAACCCCAAATTGGAATATCTGCCGTTAACGTGGAGACTGCTTTGGATCCTCTGCTCTCCTCTCTTTCTTTACCTCCCCACCTTGTGTTCTCTCCCTCTCAAGAATAAATAAATATTTGGGGCACCTGGGTGGCTCAGTCAGTTGAGCGGCCGACTTCAGCTCAGGTCATGATCTCATGGTTCATGAGTTCGAGCCCTGCGTCGGGCTCTGTGCTGACGGCTCAGAGCCTGGAGCCTGTTTCAGATTCTGTATCTCCCTCTCTCTCTGCCCTTCCCCTGCTCACACTCTGTCTCTATATCTCTCAAAAGTAAATAAAACGTTAAAAAATTAAAAAAAGAATAAATAAATATTAAAAAAGACCTAAATTTAAGCATCAAACCATCAAAAATCTAGAGGAGAAAACAGCAGCATCTTCTTTGACTTTTGCTGCAGCAGGTTCTTACTAGACATGTCTCTGGGGCAAGGGAAGAAAAAGCAAACATGAATTATTGGGAATTCATCAAGATACACACTTCTGCAAAGCAAAGGAAATCATAAACAAAATTAAAAGACAACTGACATAATAGGAAAAGATATTTCCAAAAGACATATCTGACAAAGGGTTAGTATCCAAAACCTATAAAGAACATATCAAACTCAACACCCAAGAAATAATCCAGTGAAGAAATGGACAGAAGACAAAGACACTTTTCCAAAGAAGTCATCCTGATGGTTAATATACACATGAAAAGTTGCTCAACATCATTCATCATCAGAGAAAAATAAATCAAAACCACAATGACATACCACCTCACACCTGTCAGAATGGTTAAAATTAACAACTCAGGAAACAACAGATGTTGATGAGGTTGCAGAGAAAGGGGGACACTTTTGCATTGCTGGTGTGAATGCAACCTGGTGCAGTCACTCTAGAAACAGTATGGAGGCTCCTCAAAAAATAAAATAAAAACTACCCTACAACCCAGCAATTGCCATACTAAATATTTATCATAAGGATACAAAAAAAAACTGATTTCAATGGGACACATGCACCCCAATGTTTACAGCAGTGCTATCAACAATAGCCAATTGTAGAAAGAGCCCAAAAATCCATAAATTAATTACTGGATAAAGAAGATGTGGTGTGTATATAGAAAAATAAAAATTAAAATTGTATATAATTATATTATATATTTAAATTTATATATAAGTTTTATATATATAATGGAATGTTACTTGGCAATCAAAAAGAATAAAATCTTGCAATTTCCATCAATGTGGATGGTACTAAAGATTTTATACTAAGGGAAAGAAGTCAGTCAGAGAAGGACAAATATCATATGATCTCACTCATATGTGGAACTTAAGAAACAAAACGGATGAATATATGGGAAAATAAGTAAAAACTAACTAAATACAGAGAAGGAGGCAAGCCATAAGTGACTCTTAAATACACAAAACAAACTTAGGATTTCTGGAGGGGAGGCGGGTGGAGGGATGGGCTAATTGTGTGATGGACATTAATGAGGGAACTTGTTGGGATGAGTGCTGGGTATTATACGTAAGTGATAATTACTGGATTCTGCTCCTGAAACTAATACTACTCTATACATTAACAAACTTGGATTTTGATTAAAAAAATATGCTTAACCAATAAATAAATAAGTAGATGTCATTGTTATATTAGACAATAGACATTTTCAATCAAAAAATGTTATAGAAACAAGGATCATTATATAACGATGAAACTTTCAATTAATCTATTGTACACAACTATTGAAAATTTAAATGTCCCTAAAATGGAACACTTAATATATAAAAGAATTATTAAAAGTTTTGAACTGAAACAAAATACCACAAGACCAGAAATCTTTAATATCCCACTTCCAACAATGGCTAAATCAACCAAAAGACATAAGTAAGGTTTATTGGACTTCAAGTACCCATTAAACCAAGCCATATTTGGAATGCATTCTATTTAATAGCAACTGAATATACATTCCTCAAGTTCACACAGAACAATCTCCAGGATAAGATCATGTGTTAGGACACAAAACAGGTTTTAACAATTTAAGAAGATGTAAATCATACCAAGCACAATTTCCAACAAACAATAGAAAAATCAGTAACAGGTGGATAAGGAAAACAATTTACATAAGTAAAGATAAAACAACACATGAATGAAGAACCAGTGAGTCAACTAAATTAAAAGAGAAGGAAAAAAAAATATATATATATATAACACAATGTAAAACAGAAAGGCAACATATCAAAATTTATAGGGTATAACAAATGGGTTCTAAGAAATAAATTTAATGTGATAAAAGTCTACACTAACATAAAAGAAATATTCTAATATACAACCAAGTATACACTTTAAGAAGGTATAAAAAGAACAAAGGAAGCCCGAAGTTGTTGGAGGTAAGGAAATAACAGATCAATGCAGAAATAAATGAAATTAAAACCAGATAAAATGTAAGTAATAATAAATGTCAGAACTGGTTTAAAATATAAACCAAAGTGACAAACCTTTAGCTACACTAAGATAAAGATAGAGAAAACTCAAATGATTAGAATCAGAATAAAAGAAGATATTACAACCAATACGGAAATATGTAAAGATCATGACTTCGATTTGAACAACTTAAAAGAAATGGATTACTTCCTAGTAACATGCAGACTACTAAAACTGATTCATAAGAAAAAAAATAAATATCTCAAAACACCAATTATACGTAAGAATATAGAAGCAGTAATCAAAAATCTCCCAGAAATGTCCAAGACCAGGTGTTTCCAATTAATGAATCTCCAATAATTTTTTAGAAAGTGATAATTATTAACAATTTTTCTGAAACTCTTACCAAAAACTGAAGAAGAAGCACATCCAAACTAATCTTTTGAGTCCAACTTTATACTGATACCAATGCCAGAAAAAGACTCTACAAAAAATAAAGACTACCGGCCAATATCCATGATGAACACTGATACCAAAAACCTCAGCAAAATACTATCAAAACTAAATTCTACACTCATTAAAATGATCATACACGATGATCACTGAGGTCTATTACTGGGAAACAATAATGTTCATCATACAGAAGTCAACAAATATGATATGGCACATTAAGAAAATAAAGGGTAGGGGTGTGTGGATGGTTCCGTGGAAAGAGTATGCAACTCTTGATCTGAGAGTTGTCAGTTTGAGCCTAAAGTTCACGGTAGATTTTATTAAAAAATATTTTTATTGTTAAAAAAGAATAATAACACATATATTCATTTCAATAGATGCAGAAAAGCATTTGACAAAATCATAATCTTTCTATGATAACATTTCTTTACGATTAAGTACAGAAGAAATGTACTTCAATGCAGTGAAAGTCATGTATGGCATTTCCATGGGTAACATCACAGTCAATGTTTAAAAGTTGAAAGATACTCCTCTAATTTCAGGACGAAGTTGAGGATGTCCAACTTTGCTACTTTAATTCAACATAATAGTAAAAGTCCACGTAGTCCAACCAGAGAAACTAGAAAAGATAAGACATTTAACTTGAAATGAAGTAAAACTTTATGTTTTCAAATGACAGCTATGTATATTCTTATGTTCCATGACAAAACTATTACAACTAATAAACAGATTGTAAGTAGAATACAAACTCAATATACAAAGATCTGTAGTATACACTAAAAAAAGATTTTCCAAACATAAATAAAGAGAACTTTTTAAGGGCACCTGGGTGGGTCTGTTAGTTAAGTGTCAGATTCTTTATTTTAGATCAGGTCATGATCTTACAGTTAGGGGTTCAAACTCCTGCTTTGGGCTCCACATTGACATTGTGGAATCTGCTTGGGATCCTCTTTCTCTCCGTCTCTCTGCTCCTTCCCCTTCGTCTCTTTTTCTCTCTCTGTCAGAAAAAAAAAAAGCAAGAGTAAAAACAACAACAACAACAACAACAACAACAACAACAACAACAACAGAACTAAATCAAATACTTAGGGTAAAGCCTGAACAAGGAAAGGAGATAGAATGTCTGCATACTGACTACTAAACATACAAATAAAAAAATGGAAGAATATCTATTCAATCCAAAATAATCTATAGATTCAATGCAATTTCTATGGAAGTGCAAGTTTTCACAGAAAAATTTAAAAATATCCTAATTATTTTCCATACCGAGAAAAAACATTGCAAAGCCAAACAATTTAAAGAGGAACAATATGATGGACACCATTCTCTTGATTTCAATTTTTTACAAAGTTACAGTAAGCAAATGGTATGAGGCATAAAAATAGACATATATATAAATGGAATACAATAGATCCTGTAAACAAACTCACACACAAAGGAAAGTTATTTTTTTAACTTTTAATGTTTATTTTTGAGAGGGAGAGAGATATTGCGTGCATGGGGAGGTGACACAGAGAGGAAGACACAGAATCTGAATCAGGATCCAGGCGCTGAGCTGTCAACACAGAGCCCCACAGGGGGATGGAACTCATGAACCATGAGATCATGACCTGAGTCAAGGTAGGGCACTTAACCAAATGAGCCACCTATGCGCCCCTGTGGAAAACTAATTTTAAGCAAATTTGCAAGTATACATATTGGAGAAACGATAGTCTCTTCAATAAATGTTGGTGAAAATGTACATGCTCATGCAAAGTAACAAAATTGGTTCCTTATAGGTCCACAAAAATCAACTCATATGCAAATCAGATATCTGATAATGGTTAATATGCAAAATATACAAGCACCTTATATGACTCAGTAGTTGTGAATAACCAATATTTTTATCGAGCAAAAGAATTATTTAGATATCTTTGCAGAAAAATGACATACTGGGTGTATCAAAGGATTCTTACATTATTAATAATCAGATAAGTACCAATAAAAGAAAAAAATGGGATATCATGTCTCACCTCTTAGTTGGCTATTCTAAGATAACAAAAAATATGAACAGAAATTTATCCAAGAAGACTATCAGATGGCCAACATACATGAAAAGATGCTGAACATCACTTATCATCAGAGAAATGCAAATCAAAAGATATATCAAACTTGTCAGAATAGCTAAAATGAAGACCACAAGAAACAAGTGTTGAGGATGTGTGAAAAAGGAACCTTGATGCACAGTTGGGAATGCAAGCTGTTGAAGCCACTGTGGAAAAAAAAAAAGTGTGGCGTTTCCTCAAAAAGTTAAAAATAGAACTATCCTATGATCCAGTTATTTTACTAAAGGATATTTACTCCCAAAATATGAAAACATTAATTCAAGTGGATACACGTTCCCCTATGTTTATTGCAGTATTATTTACAACGGCCAAATCATGGAAGCAGTCCAAGTGTCCACTGATAGATGAATGGATAAAGAAGTGGCATATGTACACAGTGGAATATTATTCAGCCATAAAAAGGAATGAAATCTTGCCACCTGCAAGGATATGAATGGAGCTAACGAGTATAATGCTCAGTGACATAGGTCAGTCAGAGAAAGACAAATACCATGTGATTTCACTCACATGTGTAATTTAAGAAACAAAACAAGCAAGCAAAGAAAAAAAAAAGAAACACAAACCAAGAAACAGACTCTTAACTATAGAGAACAAACTATGGTTACCAGAAGGCAGTTGTGTGGGGAGATGGGTGAATGGGTAATGAGGATTAAAGAGTGAGCTTTTCACGATGAGCACTGACTCATATATAGAATTGCTGAATCACTATGTTGTATACCTAGAACTCATATAACATTGTATATTAACTATACTGTAATTAAAATGAAATCTTAATTAAAAAATCATAACACATTTTGATGGGAAAACTTGTGTCCTGATGTGAGGATGGAAATTTGTGTAGTCATTATGAAAAGCATTATTGAGTTTCTTCAGAAATGTAAAAGTAGAACTGGCTATATGATCTAAAATTCTACTCAATGGGTATACATTTAGGTGAAATAAAATCATTACCTTTAGGAAATATTTTCATTCAGTTGTAAGTGTATAAATATTCCCCACAGAGAAGTTTTGGAAACAATCCAAGTTTCTAAGGACAGAAGCATTAATAAAGAAAATGTGTGTGTGGTGTGTGTGTGTGTGTGTGTGCACGTGTGTGAATGAAATATCATTTGGCCTTAAAAAATAGAAGAACATTGTTCCATATGTGACAAAATAAATGAACCTGGAGACATCATGTGAAGTGAAACAATCTAGGTACAGAAAACAAATACTGCATAATCTCATCTATATATGGAAACAAGGGAAGTGATATTTCACTGTGGTTTTCATTTGCATTTAACTGATAATAAGTGATGTTGAGCTTCTTTTTCTTAATTTTTTAATGTTTTTTATTTATTATTGAGAGGCAGAAACAGAGCACGAGCATGGGAAGGGCAGAGAGAGAGGGAGACATAGAATCCGAGGCAGGCTCCAGGCCCCAAGCTGTCAGCACAGAGCCTGACGCGGGGCTCGAACTCACAAACACGAGATCATGACCTGAGCTGGAGTCGGACGCTTAACTGACTGAGTGACCCAGGCGCCCCTGAGCTTCTATTTCATGTATTTGTTGACCATCTGGGTGTCTTGTTTGCAGAAATGTTTGTTCAGGTATTCTGTTCATTTTAATTGCACTATTTCTTTTTCTTTTTCTATATTTTTTTGAGGGGGCTTGTTGCATATATACACTACATCTTCTTTATCCTTGCATCAGTTCATGGATATTTGAGTTCTTTCCATAATTTGGCTATTGCTAATAGCCCTGTTATAAACATAGGCATGCATGTGCCCCTTTGAATAAACATTTTTGTATCCTTTGGATAAAAATCTAGTAGTGTAATTGCTGGGCAATATGGTAGTTATAATTTTAATTTCTAAGGAACCTCTATAATGTTTTCCAGATTGGCTGCACCAAGAATCGAAACAGATGAATATAGGGTCGAGGAGGGGCAACATGGCGGAGGAGTAGGGGGCTCCAGTATTTCGCTTGCCCTTTAAACGGGGACGACTGAGACCATTGTCTCTCTCAACTCCAAGAATCGGGGGGGGGGGGGGGGAAGGTACCACAGCTAACAAGGAACGAAGGAGAAAACAGACACGGCCCAGCTAAACCATGAGTTTAATCTGGGTCGGATAAAACGAACTCGAACGTGGGAAGTTGAGCTGAGGGGAGAGTGAGCATCTTTGGAGATAGCTGGGAAAGTGCCCATTGAAAAACATCTGAACGAGAGGGCCAGAGCGGGTGAGACCGCTACCATCCAGCCCCTAAATGCAGGGCTTTTGAAGAGAAGTTCAGTGGCAAACAGCAGCACTACCCGCGCGATGCCGGGACCGCGCCAATCCCGTCCAGAGCCGCGGGGACGCGCGCACTGCAGGGACTGGCAGCGGGGACCCAGGCGGCACCACCAGCCGAACACCTCTAACCCCAGCACAATTATAACGAAATCAGGGGAAGCAGACGGCCGCGTCACCACGCCACCCTCGCCCTGCGCCTCTGGCCCCAGGCGGCGGCTATTATAACCCCGGAACAATTATAGTGAAATCGGGGTTGGAGACGGCCGCATCACCGTCCAGTGAACCACACTAGGCCGGCGTTGGCGGTGGAGACAGAACAGAAATAAAGGGGCGAATAAAGCTCTCCAGGTGGCGTGGGTCTGGAGAGACGCCATTGTTGTCTCACAAGCCAGGAAATCACCCCAAAAGCCATCCCTGCAGCAGTGGAGGCGGGACCCGCCTACACCAAACCACGCCCCTCCCAACCTATCAGCAGGAGCAACTGATGCCAAGTGGAGATTGCTGCCAGGAGGAACTCCAGTCATATTTTCAGTTTTAAATTTATCCCTCGCTTTCTCATTCCTCCCGATCCCCATCCCTGAGCTGGTTTTCCAGGGTACTGACTGGCTTAAACATTTTTTTTTTAACCCACTCTTTGAGGACATGTCCTACAACCTCTTCTTTACTTCCCTATCCCTTTTTCTGGAATAACCAGGCCGTATAAATTCATCTAGATGACATCGATCTTTAGTCCTTTTCCCTTGCACCTGTCCTTATTCTGATGTCTATCAGTCTGGATTAAACCCTTTAGTCGCTCTACCTGGGCAAAGTCCATTACCTTCTTCTCCCTGCACCAGTCATTATTCTGTCTATATATGCTCTGCCACCAGCACACTACATACCCTGTCCTTAACGTGTAGCTGTTACTTCAGGACATTGCCCTCAGAGAGTCACTTGTTATTCTTTTTTCTGTTGTGAACTGCTTGTCTGGACCATTTGTCGTTACGTTTGAGTATTTCTGTGTTCTGTGTGTCTGTCAGTCTGTTTTCCTTTCCAGGGCAACTTCAAGAAACAACCCAAAACACATCCAGCCAAAATGACGAGACGGAAGAATTCTCCTTAAAAGAATCTACAAGAAGCAGTGACAGCTCAAGAATTAATGAAAACAGATAAAAGCAACATAACAGAACATAATATAGAATGATAATCATAAAACTAATCGCTGGGCTTGAAAAAAGCTTAGATGAATGCAAGGGGTCCCACGCGGCAGAGTTCAAGGACCTTAAAACGGTCAGGAAGAATTAAAGAAGACATTGGAAGAAATACAGGGGAAACTGGAAGCAGCCACAGCACGGATTGAAGAGGTAGAGGAAACAGTTAGTGCATTAGAAGACAAAAATCATTGAAAAAGAGGAAGCAGATAAAAAGAGAAAGAAGCTGATCCAGGAACAGGAAAGGAGAATTCGAGAGCTGAGCGATGCACTCAAAAGAAACAATATCCGTATCATAGAAGTTCCAGAGGAAAAAGAGAGAGAGAAAGGAGTCGAAGGGGTTCTTGAACAAATCATTGCTGAGAACTTCCCCAACATGAGGAAGAAAATGGGCATGGAAATCCAAGAGGCACAGAGAACTCCCCTCAGACGTAACTTGAACAGACCTTCTGCACGGCACATCATAGTGAAGCTGGCAAAATACAAAGATAGGGAGAGAATCCTGAAAGCAGCTAGGGACAAAAGAACCCTAACATACAAAGGGAGACATATAAGGGTAGTATCAGACTTATCTACAGAAACTTGGCAAGCCAGAAAGGAATGGCAGGATATCTTCAATGTGATGAGCAAGAAGGACATGCAACCAAGAATTCTGTATCCGGCTAGCCTGTCATTCAGAATAGAAGGGGAGATCAAGGTTTTTCCCAACAAACAAAAACTGAAAGAATTTATCACAAATAACCTGCACTACAAGAGATCCTGAGGGGCACTCTATGAAGGCAAGGTTGCAAAGAACATGGACTACCAGAGACAGCCTTACAAACAGGAAACTTACAGATAATACAGTGACTGTAAGCCCATATTTTTCAATATTAACACTAAATGTAAGTGGACTAAATGCGCCAATCAAAAGACACAGGATAACAGAATGGATTAAAAAACAAGACCCATCTATTTGCTGTCTTCAAGAATACCATCTTAAACCTGAAGACACCTTCAGATTGAAAGTGAGGGGATGGAGAACTATCTACCATGCTACTGGAAGTCAGGAGAAAGCCGGAGTAGCCACACTTATATCAGACAAATTAGACTTTAAAATGAACGTTGTAATAAGAGATGAAGAAGGACATTATATAATAGTCTCAGGGACCATCCAGCAGGAAGAGCTAACAATTGTAAATATCTATGCAACGAATTCGGGGGCACTCAAATTTGTGAAACAACTAATTACAAACATTAGCAACCTCATCGATTAAAATGTCCTAATAGTAGGGGATCTCAACACTCGACTCTCAGCATTGGATAGATCCACAAAACAGAAAATCTCCGCAGAAACATTAGCCCTGAACGACACATTAGAACAGATGGGCCTCACAGACATCTTTAGGGTCCTTCATCCAGAAGCAAGGGAATTTACGTTCTTCTCAACTGCACACGGCACATTTTCCAAGATAGACCACATTCTGGGGCACAGGGAAGCTCTGAATAAATGTAAAAGAATTGAGATCATACCGTGTACACTGTCAGACCACAATGCTTTGAAACTTGAAATCAACCACAGGAGAAAGCCTGGAAAATATCCAAGAACATGGCGGCTAAGAAATAACCTACTAAAAGATGACTGGGTCAACCAAGCCATCAGAGAAGAAATTAAAAAATACATGGAAACAAATGAAAATGAAAATACAACAATCCAAACGCTCTGGGATGCAGCAAAGGCAGTCCTGAGAGGGAAATATATTGCAATCCAGGCCCATCTCAAGAAACAAGAAAAATCAATAACAGAAATTCTAACAGTACGCCTAAAGAAACTAGAAACAGAACAACTAAAACAACCCAAGCCCAGCAGAAAGAGAGAAATAACAAAGATCAGAGCACAAATTAATCATATGGAGACAGAAAAGGTAGTGGAACATATCAATGAAACCAAAAGCTGGTTCTTTGAAAAAATAAACAAAACAGACAAACCTCCAGCCAGGCTTCTCAAAAAGAAAAGAGAGAGAACTCAAATAGATAAAATCGTGAATGAAAAGGGAGAAATTACAACCAATCCCTCAGATATACAAGCAATCATCAGAGAATACTATGAAAAATTATATGCCACCAAACTTGGCAATCTGGAAGAAATGGACAGCTTCCTAAATAGCCACACGCTACCAAAACTCAAACAGGAAGAAATAGAAAATTTGAACAGACCCATAACTAGTGAAGAGATAGAATCAGTTATCAGAAACCTCCCAGCAAATAAAAGCCTTGGAAGAGATGGCTTTCCTGCGGAATTTTACCTGACATTTAAAACAGAGTTAATTCCTATCCTCCTCAAGCTGTTCCAAAAAATTGAAACGTAAGGAAAACGCCCGGACACATTCTATGAAGCCACCATCACTTTGATTCCCAAACCAGACAGAGACCCAGCAAAGAAAGATAATTATAGGCCAATATCGCTGATGAATATGGATGCAAAAATTTTCAACAAGATACTAGCAAATCGAATCCAACAGCATATAAAGAGAATTATCCACCATGATCAAGTAGGATTCATCCCTGGGTTGCAGGGCTGGTTCAATATTCGCAAATCAATCAACGTGATACATCACATCAACAAAAGAAAAGATAAGAACCATATGATCCTGTCAATAGATGCAGAAAAAGCATTTGACAAAATACAGCATCTTTTCTTAACAAAAACTCTCGAGAAAGTCGGGATAGAAGGAACATACTTAAACATCATAAAAGCCATCTATGAAAAGCCCACAGCTAATATCATCCTCAATGGGGAAAAATTGAAAGCCTTCCCCCTGAGATCAGGAACGCGACAGGGGTGTCCACTCTCGCCACTGGTATTTAACATAGTGTTGGAAGTCTTAGCATCAGCAATTAGACAACAAAACAAAATAAAAGGCATCAAGATTGGCAAGGAGGAGTTCAAACTTTCACTTTTTGCAGATGATATGATACTTTACATGGAAAACCCGACGGAATCCACCAAAACCCTACTAGAACTGATCCATTATTTCAGCAAAGTTGCAGGATACAAAATCAACGTACAGAAATCAGTGGCATTTCTATACACCAACAATGAAGCAGCAGAAAGAGAAATAAAGAAGCTAATCCCTTTCACAGTTGCACCCAAAACCATAAAATACTTAGGAATAAACCTAACCAAAGATGTGAAAGACCTCTACACTGAAAACTATAAACAACTTATGAAGGAAATTGAGGAAGACACAAGGAAATGGAAAAACATCCCATGCTCATGGATTGGAAGAATAAATATCGTTAAAATGGCAATACTACCCAAAGCAATCTACACATTCAATGCAATCCCAATCAAAATTGCACCAGCATTCTTCTCAAAGCTAGAGCAAACAATCCTAAAATTTGTATGGAACCACAAAAGACCTCGAATAGCCAAAATAATACTGAAGAATAAAACCAAGGCGGGAGGCATCACAATCTCAGACTTGAACCTCTACTACAAAGTGGTAGTCATCAAGACTGTATGGTATTGGCACAAAAACAGACACATAGACCAATGGAATAGAATAGAAAACTCAGAAATGGACCCACAAGTATATGGCCAACTAATCTTTGACAAAGCGGGAAAATGTATCCAATGGAAAAAAGACAGCCTCTTTAACAAATGCTGCTGGGAGAATTGGACAGCAACATGCAAAAGAATGAAACTAGACCACTTTCTTACGCCACTCACAAAAATAAATTCTAAATGGATAAAAGATCTGAATGTGAGACAGGAAACCGTCAAAATCCTAGAGGAGAAAGCAGGAAAAAGCCTCTTTGGCCTAAGACGCACCAATTTCTTACTCGACACGTCTCCAAAGGCAAGGGAATTAAAAGCAAAGATGAACTATTGGGACCTCATCAAGATAAAAAGCTTCTGCACAGCAAAAGAAACAACCAACAAAACGAATAGGCAACCAACGGAATGGGAAAAGATAATCGCAAATGACATATCGGATAAAGGACTAATATCCAAAATTTATAAAGAACTTACCAAACTCCACACCCGAAGAACAAACAACCCAGTGAAGAAATGGGCGGAAGATATGAATAGACACTTCTCCAATGAGGACATTCAGATGGCCAACAGACACATGAAATGATGCTCAATGTCACTCATCATCAGGGAAATACAAATCAAAACCACACTGTGATACCACCTCACACCAGTCAGAGTGGCTAAAATGAACAAATCAGGAAACTGTAGATGCTGGCGAGGATGTGGAGAAGTAGGCACCCTCCTACACTGTTGGTGGGAATGCAAACTGGTGCAGCCACTCTGCAAAACGGTGTGGAGGTTCCTCAAAAAAAATGAAAATAGAGCTACCCTATACCCAGCAATAGCATTGCCGGGAATCTACCCAAGAGACACAGGAATGCTGATGCATAGGAGCATGTGTACCCCAATGTTCATAGCAGCACTTTCGACAATAGCCAAATCATGGAAAGAGACCAAGTGCCCATCAACTGACGAGTGGATAAAGAAGATGTGGTACATATATACAATGGACTACTACGTGGCAATGAGAAAAAATGAAATCTGGCCATGTGTAGCAACATGGATGGAACTGGAGGGTATTATGTTAGGTTAAATAAGTCAGTCAGAAAAAGACAAATACCATATGTTTCCACGAATAGGTGGATTTTGTGAGATTAAGCAAAAACCGGGGGGAGGGGAAAAGGGGAAAGAAAAAAAAGACACAGAGAGGGAGGGAGATAAAACATAAGAGATTCTCAAAGACTAAGAAAATACTGAGGGTGAGGGAATAAGGGAGGGGGGAGAGGGGGTGATGGGCATTAAAAAGGTCCCATGTTGGGATGAACACTGGGTGTTATATGTAAACCAATTTGAAAATAAACTATTATAAAATTCAAAAAAAAAAAAACAGATGAATTTAGGGGAAGAGAAGGTATTGGGAGCCATTTTGGGCTTATAGGTTGAGAGCTCTCCCTGTGTGAGTTCATATGTTGAGGCTCCTCCCTGCGTGGGCTCACAGGTTGAGAAACCTCCCTGTGTGGGCTCACAGGTCGAGACCCCTCCCTGTGTGGAAAAGATGGTTGAAGCAAAGCTCCTGCCAGCCAAAATGGTGCCTAGTCTTACCTCCTTCTAAATAATTTTTCAGGCTTGGATTTCTTGAACTACTCTCATCGGCCCCAAGGAATGTAATACTCTTTCGTTTTATGGCATTTAGATAAGAGGGAAGGACCTGGAGCATGATGCTTTGATGGATTACATCTGAATGAGACTAGCCTGGCCAGAAGTAACTTTAATTTGCACCTTGGGGATGGGTTGCACAAATTGATAGCAGTTATGAACTGGATGAATATTGGTTTGATTTGTGTAAACATTAAGCTCCTATTATGTAAATTCACTTATTCACAAGCAAAGGACAAGCATTGGGAATTCTGTCCTTGCCAGATGGGTTGCACCTCCCCCATTGTAATTGGAAGAATGGACAGAATGATTCCTGGCCTGTTTATAGATAATCAACATAGGCAGGCCTACGTAACACCCTGTACTCTCACCCTGCCTTAAATTTATATGCTAACTAACTTGAAAACAACTTGCAAGATTGAGAAAATTGCCACTTTGCTGAAAAAACACATTATTGTTCAAACTATGCTTACTGATGGGATGTCACTCATTGCTGTAATGTAACTCACTACTTTTAAATAAGGACACTGAGACCAGCAGGGCAGAGAGAGAGAGATGCCATACTAGCCAGAGATGCCCACTTGGTGATCAAACTACATCTCGTGCCTTTGTCATTCCTTTTGCCTAACTGTCCATCCTTTGGGGATCCCTGGATTCGGCTGGAACTGGACTCTGGCAGGTAGGAAAAATAAGATAAAAACAGAGAGGGAGGCAAACCATAAAAGACTCTTAAATCCAAGGGAAGAAAGTCAGGGTTGCTGCACAGGAGGTGGGTGGGGTGATGGGCTAAATGGGTGATGGGCATTAAGGAGGGCACGTGTACTGGGTGTTCTACATAAGTGATGAATCACTGAGTTCTACTTCTGAAACTAATATTACACTGTATGTTAAGTAACTTTATTCAAAATAATAAGAAAATAAAAGAAAGAGAAGAGAAGAGAAAAGGAAAGGAAAGGAAATGAAAAGAAAGGGAAGGGAAGGGAAAGGCAAGGGAAGGCAAGGAGAAGAGAAGAGAAGAGAAGAGAAGAGAAGAGAAGAGAAGAGAAGAGAAGAGAAGAATGAGTGCCTTGTAGGCACAACACGGATGAGTATTGATATTTTTTATCCATTCTTTCACTCTATGACTTTGAATGGAGTATTTGGTCCATTGCATTCAAAGTAATTATTGATATATATGTATTCATTACCATTTTTAAAATTTGTTTTGTTGTTTGTTCTACAGATTTTCTCTGATCCTTTTTTCTTGCTCCTTTTCATGGTTCATTGGATTTCTTTAGTGATATACTTGTCTTTATATTTTGCCTCTCTATTGCTGATTCCTTTTTATTATTGGTTACTATTATATTTCTATAACATTTTCTGCATTAGAATTCTATATGAAGTTAATTTTCACTCAATTTACAACCCAATCTTTACTCTCCTACATGTATTATGTGTATTATATCATATTTTATATCTTATTATTTTAGCAAAAACATTTTATTTTGAAAATATTTCAACACACCAGAAGTGTGATGATTTCTTTTCTCATTTTGATGTCAATTATAGTATGCCGTGAGAACTCTTTAGATATTGTTTAAGGAAAATGCATTGTTTCGGGATTCTTAAGATAGACTCATGTTTTTTTCCAGGTTTTTTTTTTAAGTTTTTATTTAAATTCCAGTTAGTCAACATACAAGTGTAATCATTTCAGGTGTAGGATATAGTGATTCATCAATTCAGTACATCATCTTGTGTTAATTACAAATACACTCCTTATTTGTTCATCAGCTATTTAAAGCATCTCTCCAGTTCCCTATCTTCTGGTTACCAATGGTTTGTTATCTATAGTTAAGAGGATGTTTCATGGTTTGTCTCTTTCTCTTCTTTTTTCTCCATGTACTCATTGGATCATTGGTTTTGTTTCTTAAATTACACATATGGATAAAATCATATGGTGTATGTCTTTCTCTTACTGACTTATTTTGCATAGCATAATATTCTCTAGTTTCAACAATGTTGTTGCAAATGACAAGTTTATTGTTTGTAGGCTAATATTCCATTGTGTGTGGAATACACAGCTTCTTTATTCAATCATCAGTCTATGTGCCTTTGGGTTGTTTTCATAATTTTATTATGATAATGCTGCCATAAACATAAGGGTTCATGTATCCCTTTGGCTTACTATTTTTGTCTTCTTCAGGTAAATACCGCAATTATTGGATCATACAGTAGTTCTATTTTGAACTTTTCAGGGAACCTTCCTAGAGCTTTCCACAGTAGCCTCTCCACCTTGCATTGACACCAATAGTGCAAGAGTGTTCACCTTTCTCCACATCCTCGCAAACAACTGTTGTTTCTTGGGCTGATGATTTTAGTTATTCTGACAGGTGTGAGGTAAGATCTTTCTGCAGTTTTGATTTTTACTTATCTAATTATCAGAGATGTTGAGAATCTTTTCACATGCCGGCCATCTATATCTTCTTTAGAAAAAATATCTATTTATATTTTCTGCCTCCTTTTAAATGGATTATTCATTTTGTGGGTGTTGAGTTTTATTTCGGATTTTGGATATTGATTTATTGGGCAATGTAATGTGCCAGTATCTTCTCTCATTCTATAGGTTGCCTTTTAGTTTTATTGTTTGTTTCTTTTGCTGTGCAGATGGCTTTTGTTTTGATAAAGTCCCTATAGTTTATATTTGCTTTTGTTTCCCATGTCTCAGGAGACAAATTCTGAACGAAGTTGCCGTGGTCGATGTGAAAGAGGTTAATGCTTGTGTTCTCCTCTATGATTTTTATGCTTGGAAGTCTAACATTTAAGTCCTTAATACATTTTGAATATATTTTTGTGTATGGTGTAAGAAAGTGCCCCGGTTTCTTTTAGAATAGAAGGAGAGATAAAGAGGTCCACAGACAAACAAAAACTAAAGCAGCTCATGATCACTAAAGCAGCCTTGAAGAAAATGTTAAAGGATACTATTTGAATGAAAAAGAGAGACCAACATGACAAAGACAAGAAGGAATGAGAGAAAAATTCCAGAAACAATGATAAAACAGAAAATAAAACGACTCTAAATACATGCATCACAATAACTACTTTGAGAGTAAATGAACAAGGAGGACCTGGGTGGCTCAGTGTTAAGCTTCTGACTTTGGCTCCGGTCATTATCTCTCAGTATGCAAGTTTGACAACCATTTAAGGCTATGTGCTGACAGCTCAGAGACTGGAGCCTCCTTCTGATTCTGTGTCTCAGTGTCTCTCTGCCCCCCCACTCATCCTCTCTCTCTCTCTCTCTCTCTCTCTCTCTCTCAAAAGTGAACATACCTTTAAAAAAGAAAGTAAATGAACTAAATATTCCAAGCAAAATGTATAGGGTATCAGAATGGATAAAAAACATGACTTATCTACATAGTGCTTACAAGAGACTGATTTTAGACCTAAGGACGCCTGCAGACTGAAAGTGACAGGTTGGAAAAATATTTATTATGCAAACCAACGTCAAAAGAAAACCAGAGTAGTATTACTTACACTAGAAAACCAGAGTTTAAAACAAAGACTATAACAAGAGACAAAGAAGGGTACTGGATAATCATAAAGGGAACAAACCAACAGGGATTTTCAACAATTGTGAATATTTGTGCACCCAGGATATGAGCTCTCAAATACATAAAACTATTAGTACTAAACACAAAGTAACTCATTGATAATAATTAAATAACAGTATGGTATGTTAACACCATACTCACATCAATGGATACATCAACTAAACCGAAAATCAACAAAGAAACGATGAGTTTGTGTGTCACACTGATCCAGATGGACTCAACAGATATATTCAGAATATGGCATCTTAAAATAATAGAATACACATTCATTTCAAGTGCACACGGAATATTCTACAGAATGAGTCATATATTAGGTCACACATAGGCCTCAACAAATATAATGTTGGAACTCATACCATGCACTTTTTCTAACTACAATGCTATGAGGCTTGAAATCAACCACGAGAAAAAAATTTTGGAAATACTACGAATACATAAAGATTAAACAACATGCCACTAACCAATGAATAGATAGATCAGGAAAAAAATAAAAATACATGGAAACAAATTAAAATGGAAGCACAACAGTCAAAAAAATTGCTATAGTATATAGCAATACGTGCCTACCTTAAGAAGCAAGAAGAATCTCAAACAAACTAACCTTCCACCAAAATAAGCTACAAAAAAGGACAAATTAAGCCTAAAGCCAGCAGAAGGGAGGAAGTAATAAAACGATTAGAGAAAAATCTGCGATATGGAGACTAAAAAACCCAATAAAATGAATCAGTTGAACCAGGATCTGTTTTTTTGAAAAAAAAATGATAAAATTGATAAACTTCTAGCCAGACTTCTCATAAAGAAAAGAGAAAGGACTGAAATGAATAACATCACAAATGAGAGAGGAGAATAAACAATCAATGCCACAGAAATACAATTATAAGGAATATTATGAAAAATTATATGCCAACAAATTGAACTCCTGTAAGAAATGGATATAATAGTAAAAACATATAAAAAACACAAAACTGAAACCAGAAGCAGAAAACTGGAACAGATTGATTGCCAGCAAAATAATTGAATCAGTAATCAAAAATCTTTCAAAACACAAAAGTCCAGGGCCAGATGGCTTCTAGATGAATTCTACCAAATATTTATTTTTATGTGTTTTTAATTTTTTAACGGTTTTATTTATTATTGAGAGACAGAACATGAATCTGGGAGGGGTAGAGAGAAGGGGAGACAGAATCTGAGCTGTCAGCACAGAGCCCAAAGTGGGGATTGAACTCATGAACTGCAAGATCATGACTTGAGCAAAAGGAAGACACTTAACCGACCGAGCCACCCAGATGCCATATTTCTACCTAATGTTCAAGGAAGAGCTAAGGCCTATTATTCTCAAACTAGTGTAAAAAGAAAAGAAAAAAAAAGGAAAACTTTTTTTTAATGTTTATTTAGTTTTGAGAGACAGAGACAGAGAGAGAGACACAGAGAGAGGGAGAACGAGTGGGGGAGGAGCAGAGGGAGACGGAGACACATAATCCAAAGCAGGTCCAGGCTCTGAGCTGTCAGCACAGAGCCCAACATGGGGCTTGAACTCACAAACCAAGAAATCAGGGCCTGACCCGAAGTCCAATGTTTAATCTACTGAGCCACCCAGGTGCTCCAAGAATGAAATCTTCTAAGTTCATTCTATGAGGCCATCATTTTCTTGATATAAAAACCAGATAAAGATTCCACTAAAAAAGAGCACCATAGGTCAATATCCCTAAAGAACATGAATGCAAATATTTTCAATACAATACTAGCAAACTGAGTCCAACTATGTGTTCAAAGAATCATTCACCACAATAAAATGGGACTTGTTCCTGGATTGCAAGCCTGGTTCAATATTTGCAAATCAACAAACATGATACACTACATTAATTGAAGAAAGGATAAGAAATGTGTAATCCTCCCAATAGATGCAGCAAATGCACCTAACATAAGACAACATCTATTCATGACAAAAACTCTCAACAAAGTAGGGAGAGAGGGGACATACCTCAACATAATAAAAGCTATCTATGAAAAACACGAAGAAAACATCACACTCAATTGGGAAAAACTGAGAGATTTTCATTATGTCAAGAATAAGACAAGGATGTCCAGTCTCACCACTTTTATTGAATACAGTACTGAAAATCCTAGCCACAGCAATTTGACAACAAAAAGGAATAAATCTAGATTGGTAAGGAAGATGTAAAACTGTCATTTTTGTAGATGACCTGATACTATGCATAGAAGATACGAAAGAATTAACCAAAAATCTGCTAAAGCTGATAAATGGATTCAGTAATTTTGCAGGATACAAAATCAATGCATAGAAATGTGTTGCATTTCTATACATCAATAATGAAGCAGCAGAAAGAGAAATTAAGAAAATCTCACATCTGTATTAAAAATAATAACATACCTAGAAATATACTTAATGAGGTGAAAGATCTATTCTTTGAGTACTCTGAAAAATATAAAACATTATTAATTAAAGATGACACTAAGAAATGAAAGGATAAGGGGCGCCCGGGTGGCTCAGTCAGTTAAGAATCCGACATCTGCTCAGGTCATGATCTTGCGGTTCATGAGTTCAAGCCCCGCGTCGGGCTCTGTACTGACGGCTCAGAGCCTGGAGCCTGCTTTGGATTCTGTGTCTCCTTTCTCTGTTCCTCCCCCACTCGCATTCTGTCTCTCTTTCTCTCTCTCTCTCTCAAAAATAAGTAAAGATTTAAAAAAATTTTAAAAAAGAAATGGAAAGATAATACAGGTTGATGAATTTAAAGAACAAATATTGATAAAACGTCTATACTACACAAAGCTATCTACACATTTAATGCAATCCCAATCAAAATACCAAAATCACTTCCATAAACTAGAACAAACAATCCTAAATTTAAACCAAACTACAAAATATTTTGAATAGTCAAAACTTTCTAGAAAAATAAAAGCAAAGTAGAGGCGTAACGATCCTAGACTTCAAATTATCTTACAAATTTGTAGTAATAAAAACAGTACGATAGTTGTACAAAAATAGACATATCAATAGAAAAAATAGAAAATTAAGAAATAAACTCACAATTATATGCTGAACTAATCATCACCAAAGGAGAAAATAACCTCTTGAACAAAGGGTACTGGTAATCTTGACAGCTTCATTCAAAAGAATGAAACTGGACCACTTTCTTACACCATACACAGAAACATAAATTCAGAATGGATTAAAGACCTAACTATGAGACATGAATGTATAAAAATCCTAGAAGAGAACACAGGAAATAATATCTCTTACATCTACCATAGCAAAATTTTTCTAGGTATGTCTCTGGAGGCAAAGGAAATAAAAGTAAAAATAAACTATTGGGACACCATCAAAATAAAAACCTCTGCACAGTGAAGGAAACAATAAAGCTAAAGGACAAGCTAAAGAATAGGAGAAGATATTTGTAAATAACATAACTGATAAGGGATTAGTAACCAAAATATATAAAGAACCAATGTAACACAACTCCCAGAAAAAAATAATGCAATTAGAAGACGGGCAGATGACATGAACAGACATTTCTCGCTGAAGGCTTTGAGAGCGCCAACAGACACATGACGGGATGCTCAACATCACTCATCAACAGGGAAATGCAAATCAAAATTATAATGACATATCACCTCACACCTGTTAGGCATGGCAAAACAAAGCAAAACAGGAACAGAAACAAGCATTGATGAGGATGTGGAGAAAAGGAAGCCTCTTGTTTTGTTGGTGGTAAATTGGTGCAGATACTTTAAACAATGCAATAAATATTAGAATATATTTCAGTCCAAGGTGTAAAAATATTCTGAATGATTTAAAACATGTTTTAAATAATTAAATTAAATTTGATATATATGTACTACTATCCCTATGGAAATACTATAAATAAATTCTTCATCTTATAATAACACTAACAGTTCAAGTGATGGAGCCAGAAAAACAGAAGTTTAGAGCTACAATAGAAAGATTTCCATGTATGTCTTCATCTCTAATGTGACAGATATAAAAGGATTAGGAAATACTGCATTAAAGAGTTCTTGAAGTGTCGCCTCAGTGTCTCAGTCAGTTAGGTGTCCAACTTTGGTTCATGTCATGAACTCACAGTTTGTGAGTTCAAGCCCTATGTCGGGCTCTGTGCTGACAATGTGGAGCCCACTTGGCATTCTATGTCTCCCTCTCTCTCTGCCCCTTCACTACTCTCTCTCTCTCTCAAAAATAAATAAACTTAAAAAAAAAAAAGAGTTCTTGAGGATGGTAACTCATGCACGTGTGATTAATATTTGGGGGGGCTAAAAAATACAGCATTTCACTTTCAACACTTAGTATTTTGGTTTTTTAGTTTCATCTTGAGTTTCTTTATTCATTACTTACTCTTATTAATTGTGATTTAATTTAACATTTAATACAATTTAAGCTTAGTGTGACATGACAAAATACAGTATTGACAGTTATACACCTGGCAATCTCACCACAGAATCTGGGCATTATTCTATCAAACAATCTGTGCAGCAGAATAAAACCATCCCTTTCTTATATTCGGTTTTCATTTTTTTTGCAAAATTTGTATTTTTAACTCCTGTTTTTCTCAATTCCAAAATAAATTATTAATCTAAAATATTTTAAGCTTATTTTTTTCTTCCAAACAAATCATTTTATAGTATACCTCTAAACCTGATATATGAAAGTTCCAATTGGCTTCTTAAGTATTACCATCACAAGGGCAGAAAGATGTTATAAAATCTCATTTCCATAAAGATGATTACATGTATTGATCCTCTGAGAAGTCATATGATCTCCAAAACCAACTTGATTATTTCCTCAGTAGGAAGAAACATGGGACCTAAAGAGCTTGGCTATTTTGCCTCTCTTACTAGTCTCTTATGTACTTGAACTTTGTCTAAGAGTTATAATTTATCAAGCTGCCCTATTCCAAAGGGAAAATAATATGTTTTTCTCCACGGAGTTGCTTAACTGCTACCAGCCAATAATAAATTTCACTGAATAATTTGTATAATCAGTAGATTATGTGGTTTTTTTTTGTATTGTTTACACATCTATGGATAGTATTGTAATTAACTTTAGCATCTAATGTTTTAGTCATAATATTTTGAATGCTGCCTATGAATCAAAACCAGTCTTTGACATCACCTCATTAAAAGCAGTGCGGTGAATCGAAGTGCAAAGGTGAGCTCTAACCTCACTGTTTTTCACCAGGAGACATAAACATTAGGAAAAAAATACCTGCAAGTCTACCTGCAGTTCATGTGAAGTTGTGAACTTTTACCCTGCATGAGAAGAAAACCACAGATTATTTATTTATTTATTTATTTATTTTTAATTTCTTTAACATTTTAATTTATTTTTGAGAGACAGAGAGAGAAAGAGCATGAGCAGGGTAGGGGCAGAGAAAGGGAGACACAGAATTTGAAACAGGCTCCAGGCTCTGAGCTGTCAGCACAGAGCCCTACACAGGGCTTGAACTCATGAATGTGAGATCATGACCTGAGCTGAAGTCAGACACTCAAACGACTGAGCCACCCAGATGCCCCTACTTTGATATTTAAACTTGATCACTCTCTAACCACTGTAGACTGTGGAGAAAGCTACCTGGAAATAAGAAATGAATGGTATGTTTCTATTCCTAACGAGGGTTCATGATGATTTGAAAAGAGCACATAGTAGGGGTAGGAGAGGTATTTCGTTTATGAATACATTTTTATGGTGATACCTAAATGTATCCCTTAACAACAGCTCAATCTATTTTTATTTAAAAAACCCTAATCTCATGTGCTGAAGTGATATTTCAGATGATGATATTACTTTTGAGTTATATTTTTGAGAAAGTAAATTTAAACATAAATACTATAACCAGAAAAATTATATAGCACATTAGGCAGACACAAAAGAAATAACAAATATATTTTCTAGATATTTACCCCCATAAATATTGTTAATTTGATCTTATAAAAACCTTAAGTTAGAAATTTGACTTCTTTAGGATGTGAGGGTTTTTCTCTGTCATCCCTCCTCCTTATCTATATGGATGACCTATGCACTAAAACTCACAAAAATTTTATGTTTATGCATATTTGTTTATTCTCTCTCTGAATGATCTTGAGGGAGTCTCTTTGTTTCTTGGGGCCATGGATTTCACAGTATTTTACCCTGCTGTATAGCTGTATAGTTTCTGTCTACAACTTTTTATTCTGAGAATAAAATACAGCCTTACATTTTTAAACTTATTTTATTCATTTAATGAATTATCTTCTCTTTTTAAAAATTTTTTGAGGGGAGCCTGGGTGGCTCAGTCAGTTGGGCGTCTGACTTCGGCTCAGGTCATGATCTCAGCCCATGAGTTAGAGCCCTGCATCGGGCTCTGTGCTGTCAGCTCAGAGCCTGGAGCCTGCTTCTGATTCTGTGTCTTCCTCTTTCTGCCTCTCCCCCGCTCATGCTCTATCTCTGTCTCAAAACTAAATAAACGTCAAAAAAAATTTTTATACCTTTCTTTTCACTTTGTTTTTCTTTCCTCTTGCAGGAAATTTATTATTTGACTTCCATAACTGCTATTAGTTTTAATGCTGTCTCTCTAACATTATTTTTCTGTTACGTATTTAATTTTTCATAGAAGTTGCCTATGTTAATGTTTTTCTCTACTTTACATGCAGATATTAATAAATTTATATTGTTCTCTACAGAAGAATTTTCTTTATGAGAAATTTTATTCTTGGTTCCAATATTTCCTTCAATATTTTTTCAATACCTCTTTTTTTCTTGGTTTCTATTTTCTTTTTCTTTTCTTATTAATTTATTTATTGTCAAATTGGTTTCCATACAACACCCAGTACTCATCCCAACCCGTGCCCTGCTCAGTGTCCATCACCCACTCTCCCCCCTCCCATACCCCCTCAACCCTTGGTTTGTTTTTAGTATTTAAGAGTCTCTTATGTTTTCTCTCCCTCCCTCTCTGTGTCTTTTTCTTTCCCCTTTTCCCCCTCCCCTCCTAGTTTTCCATTAAGTTTCAGAAGTACACCTATGTGTGGAAATATATGGTATCTGTCTTTCTCTGACCGACTTATTTCACTCAGCATAATACTCTCCAGTTCCATCCATGTTGCCACACATGGCCAGATTTCATTCTTTCTCATTGCCACATAGTATTCCATTGTATATATAAACTACATCTTCTTTATCCATTCATCAGTTGATGGACACTTAGTCTCTTTCCACGATGTGGCTATTGTTGAAAGTGCTACTATAATTATCGAGGTACAGAGCCCCCATGCATCAGCAGTCCTGTATCTCTTGGGTAGATTCCTAGCAGTGCTATTGCTGGGTCATAGGGTAGTTCTATTGGCATTTTTTTGAAGAACCTCCATACAGTTCTCCAGAGCGGCTGCACCAGTTTGAATTCCCACCAACAGTGCAAGAGGGTGCCTGTTTCTCCACATCTTCCAGCATCTATAAGTTTCCTGATTTGTTCATTTTAGCCACTCTGACTGGTGTGAGGTGGTACCTCAGTGTTGTTTTGATTTGTATTTCCTTGATGATGAGTGACATTGAGCATCGTTTCATGTGTCTGTTCGCTATCTGGATGTCTTCTTTGGAGAACAGTCTATCCATATCTCCTACCCATTTCTTCACCGGATTGTTTGTTTTATGGGTGTGGAGTTTGGTAAGTTCTTTATAGAATTTAGATACTAGTCCTTTATCTGTTATGTCATTTGCAATTATCTTTTCCCCTTCCATTGGTTGCCTATTAGTTTTATTAGTTGTGCAGTGCAGAAGTTTTTATCTTGATGACGTCCCAATAGTTCATTTTTGCTTTTAATTCCCTTGCCTTTGGAGATGTGTCGAGTAAGAAATTTGTTCGTCTTAGGTCAAAGACTTTTTTCTGTTTTCTCCCCTAGGATTTTGACGGTTTCCTATCTCACATTCAGGTCCTTCATCCATTTAGAGTTTATTTTTGTGAGTGGTGTAAGGAAGTGGCCTAGTTTCATTCTTCTGCATGTTGCTGTCCAGTTCTCTCAGCACCATTTGTTAAAGAGGCTGTCTTTTTTCCATTGGATAGTCTCTCCTGCTTTGTCAAAGTTTTATTGGCCATATTCTTGCTGGTCTATTTCAGAGTTTTCTATTCTATTCCATTTGTATATGTGTCTGTTTTTGTGCCAATACCCTACTGTCTTCATGATTACCACTTTGTAGTAGAGGCTAAAGTCTGGAATTATGATGCTTCCCACCTTGGTTTTATGCTTCAGAATTACTTTGGCTATTCGGGGTCTTTTGTGGTTCCATACAAATTTTAGGATAGTTTGCTCTAGCTTGAGAAGAATGCCGGTGCATTTTGATTGGGATTGCATTGAAGGTGTAGATTGCTTTGGGTAGTATTGCCATTTTAATGATATTTATTCTTCCAATCCATGAGCATGGGATGTTTTTCCATTTCTTTGTGTCTTCCTCAATTTCCACCCTAAGTTTTTTTATAGTTTTCAGCGTAGAGATCCTTTACATCTTTGGTTAGATTTATTCCTAGGTATTTGATGGTTTTTGGTGCAATTGTGAATGTGATTAGATTCTTTACTTCTCTTTCTTTTTTGCTTCATTGTTCTTTTTTGCTTCATTGTGGTATAGAAATGCCACCGATTTCTGTACACTGATTTTGTATCCTGAAACTTGGATGAAATCATGGATTAGTTCTAGCAGGCTTTTGGTGGATTCTGTCAGGTTTTCTATTTAAAGTATCATGTCATCTGCGAAAAGTGAAAGTTTGAATTCATCCTTGCCAATCTTGATGCATTTTATTTTGTTTTGTTGTTTGATTGCTGATGCTAGGACTTCCAACACTATGTTAAATAGCAGTGGTGAGAGTGGACACCCCCATTGTGTTCCTGATTTCAGGGAGAGATTTCTCTGTTTTTCCCCATTGAGGATGATATTAGCTGTGGGCTTTTCATACATGGCTTTTATGATATTTAAGTATGTTCCTTCTATCCTATCTCAATACTTTTTATTAAGAAAAGATACTGTGTTTTGTCAAATGCTTTTTCTGCATCTATTGACAGGATCATATGGTTCTTATCTTTTCTTTTGTTAATGTAATGTATCACATTGATTAATTTGCGAATATTGAACCAGTCCTGCAACCCAGGGATGAATCCCCCTTGATCATGGTGAATAATTCTGTTTATATGCTGTTGGATTCGATTTGCTAGTATCTTGTTGAGAATTTTTGCATCCATATTCATCAGGAATATTGACCTATAGTTCTCTTTTTTTGCTGAGTTTCTGTCTGGTTTGGGAATCACAGTGATGCTCGGTTCATAGAATGAGTCTGGGAGTTTTCCTTCCATCTCAATTTTTTGGAACAGCTTGAGGAAGATAGGTATTAACCCTGTTTTAAATGTCTGGTAAAATTCCAGTGAAGCCATCTTGTCCAGGGCTTTTATTTATTGGGAGATTTTTGATAACTGATTCAATTTCTTCTCTAGTTATGGGTGTGTTCAAATTTTCTATTTCTTCCCGTCTGAGTTTTGGTAGTGTATGACTGTTTAGGAATTTGTCTATTTCTTCCAGGTTGTCAATTTGGTGGCATATAATATTTCATACTATTCTCTGACAATTGCTTGTATTTCTAAGGGATTGGTTGTAATCACTCCCTTTTCCTTCGTGATTTTATCTATTTGGGTTCTCTCTGTTTTCTTTTTGAGAACCCTGGCTAGAGGTTTATCTATTTTGTTAATTTTTTCAAAGAACCAGCTCTTGGTTTCATTGATCTGTTCCACTACTTTTTTGGTTTCCATGCTATTAATTTCTGCCCTGATTTTTGTTATTTCTCTCTTTCTGCTGGGTTTGGGTTGTCTTAGTTGTTCTGCTTCTAGTCCCTTTAGGTGTGCTGTTAGATTTTGTGTTATTGATTTTTCTTGTTTCTTGAGTTGGGCCTGGGTTGCAATATATTTCCCTCTCAGGACTGACTTTGCCACATCCCAAAGCATTTGGATTGTTGTATCTTCATTTGTTTCCATATATTTTTAAATTTCTTCTATGATTACTAGGTTAATCCATTCATTTTTTTAGTAGTTTGTTCTTTAGCCTCCATGTTTTCACAGATTTTCCATATTTATTCCTGTTCTTGTTTTCAAGTTTCAAAGCATTGTGGTCTGAAAGTGGGCATGCTATGATCTCAATTTATTAAGAATTTCCTTATGCCCCAGAATGTGGTCTATCTTGGAAAATGTACCACGTGCAGTTGAGAAGAATGTAAATTCCTTTGTTCTGGATGAAGAGCCATGAAGATGTCAGTTAGGCCCATCTGTTCCAATGTGCCGTTCAAGGCCATTGTTTCTGTAGTGATTTTCTGATTAGTGGATCTATCCAATGCTGAGAGTGGTGTTTTAATGTCTCTTATAATTAAGACGTTTTTATCAATAAGGTTGCTTATGTTCATAATTAATTGTTTTACAAATTTGGGCGCTCCCAAATTTGGCACATAGATATTTATAATTGTTATTTCTTCCTGCTGGATAACCCCTGTAATTATTATATAATGTCCTTCTTCATCGCTTATTACATCTTTTACTTTAAAGACTAGTTTTTCTGATATAAGTGTGGCTACTCCAGTTTTCTTCTGACTTCCAGTAACATGGTAGATAATTCTCCGTTCCCTCACTTTCAATCTGAAGGTGTCCTCAGGTCTAAAATGAGTCTCTTGAAGACAGCAAAGATGTGTCTTGTTTTTTTTTTTTTTTTCTTGTTTTTTTTTTATCCATTCCATCACCCTATGTCATTGATTGGAGCATTGAGTCCATTAACATTCAGTGTTAATATTTTAAAATATGGGTTTAGAGTCGCTGTGTTATCTGTAGGTTATAAGAAAGTCTCTAGTACTTTCTGTTCTTTGCAATCTTTCCTTCATAGAGTCCCTCTCAGGATCTCTTGTAATGTTGGTTTATTTGTGATGAATTCCTTCAGTTTTTGTTTGTTGAGGAAAAGCTTTATCTCTCCTTCCATTCTGAATGACAGGCTGACTGGATAAAGGATTCTTGATTGCACATCCTTCCTGTTCATCACATTGACGTTATCCTTCCTTTCCTTTCTGGCTTGCCAAGTTTCTGTATTTAAGTCTGCCACAACCCTTATGTGTCTACCATTGTTTGTTAAGGCCTGTCTTTCTCTAACTACTTTCAGAAATCTCTCTCTGTCTTTGTTCTTTTCTAGTTTCACTATGATGTGTCATGCAGAAGGCCTATTATAGTTACGTCTGAGGGGAATTCTCTTTGCCTCTTGGATTTCCATGCCCATTTCCTTCCTCATGTTGTGGAATTTCTCAGCAATGATTTATTCAAGCCCCCTTCAATTCCTTTCTCTCTCTCTTCTTCCTCTGGAATTCCTATGATACAGATAATGTTCTGTTTGAATGCATTGCTCAGCTCTGGAATTCTTCTTTCCTGTTCTGAATCAGTTTCTCTTTCTTTTTCTCTGCTTCCTCTTTTTCCATAATTTTATCTTCTAATTCACCTATTCTCTCTTCTGCCTCTTCAATCCACACTGTGGTCGCCTCTAATTTATTTTGCACTTCATTTAAAGCATATTTTAATTCCTCCTGACCGTTTTGATGTTCCTCGATCTCTGCAGCCAGGGACCCCCTGCTTTTTTCTATGCTTTTTTCAAGCCCAGCGATTAGTTTTGTGTTTCTAATTCTATAGTCATGTTCTGTTATGTTGCTTATATCTGTTTTCATCAATTCTTGAGCTGTCACTACTTCCTATAATTTCTTTTGAGGAGAATTCTTCCATTTCGTCATTTGGCTAGGTGTGTTTTGGTTTGTTTCCTGAGGTCACCCTGGAGTTACTTCAGGCAACATTCTGATTTCTGTGTCTATTGCTCCCACAGAATGGCATCTCTCTGGTTTCTATTTTCTATTAATATTACTGTTACATTATTTTCTATGTTTTAAATCAGGCTTTACACACTCAACTGATGATCTGGTTCTCTGAATTCATAATTAAGAGTGAGGGAGTTTATAAAATGTTGGGTTTATGGGCTGAGTTTGTTACACAGCTAAGCTTCATTGAGAAGGAAGTAGAAATGTTGACAGGTTATAATATCCATGTTAAGGTGTGTTTTTCCCCAGAAGTAAAACTCACACAATATTTTCTGGGTTTATTATTAAGACTGGTCACCTGAATTCTCTAAAATATCTTAAAAATAATTAATGGCTTCAAAATACTTAATATCTTTATTCAATACTCATCTGTTTATGTATATCCATTTTTTTCCACTGCCCTTTCTGCAGTACCTGATATATCCATGTCTAATCTCAGTTTCAAATTCTGCCTACTCTACATTAAAGTGCTTCTTCCAGGATTTGGAGTAATTTGGAGTCTTTCAACCCAGATAACAGATCTATTGTATTATCTTTATTTTGAACAAACTCTCCTATTATACAAAATAACCAATCCACAATTTCTCATACACAATTTCGTCTTATCCACTCTTGTATTCTTCGTGAGGAACCGTTTCTCAACTTCACCATCATCTAATATCTTCTAATACAAACACAACATTGTAACATAATAAAATAATATAAGAACTTTCACATCTACTCATGTCAATGTAAACAGTACCCTAAAGCCAGACTACCTATCCCAACAAAAGTCAGGTGATCACTAAAAGATAGGAAACAATTGTTTTTAGGTAGTTGATAGCAGATGGTACAAGAATGTAAATCATGAAATCTGATATCTGATTCCAGAAATAATGGGGAATAAATACTAAGCAACCATTTTTAACTTGGAAGGAAGTCATAAATAAGCATGTCCTGTTTCAAAAAAAAATCAGATTGTGGAGACAAACATTCAATAAGTTTAGCATCTTCTGACTTGAAAATCCAGTATAAAGATATGACTATTGGAGAGGAGTTAAGTAGCATGACCCTATGCTTGCCTCATTCTTCAAACACAGCAAGATAAATATCAAATCATTTCTAAAACTCAAAAATCAGTCTGTGGACTGAGAGAACAAACTGCCCATGTAGAGAGAGAAAATGGCCACATTGTGGAAGGTAGGTGATGTGGAGAGTTAATTTGGGAGAGAAAAGAATTGCAGGGACTGCAGAGGAAGGAGTCCTGGTCACAGAGAGAGAGGAGTGAGAAAGAGAAGGTGAAAGTAGTGTATAGGGCATTGCACAAGAGAAACTCTTCCCCAAAACCATTGCCTGGGGAAAGGAGAGGATCTGATTGTCACAAATTTTTATAAGCAGTGGTGCTCAAAGTCTAAAGTTTTAGATGTCTGAACCATTTCTGGGGTTATGCCTGTTGGGCTTAGCAGTGCTCCTGTGGTGAAGGAGTGCAGAGGCCCAATCATGTACAGGGTGGTCGTTGGTTCTTCTGGGTTGCACAGAAACAGTTACTCTACTTGTAGTGCATGGGGGAGAGGCAGCACTATCTCATAGGGAGCAAAAGAGTAGCTGGGAGCCATTGAGTGGCCGCATTAATTAGCATAACAGGAGAGGCACCTCCTGAAGGCAGCTAACCTGGTAGCCAGCTTTTGCCTGGGCTTTACCATAAGCTCCTAGTCCCACATGGTCCTGTGACTGCTTTTCAGGCACAAACCAGCATCACCCACTGCACAGGGAGACCCAGAGGATCAGTACAGTTCTGTGTCATGCCAGGTCCCTGGGCTTTGAAACTCAGACATGCACCTGAGATAAAACACAGCAGTGCTGTGCCACCAGACAAACAGATGCCTCAGACACAGACAAGACGAAGATAAGTTCTGACAGAAGCTTGGGATATATGAGGGGACATTGTTCACTCTTCTGTGAGGGTTACCTCAACACCAGTGTGTGAAAATTCCTTTCCCTGGGGATAAAAGAGTTGGGTGATGCCTTTTCCCTCTGCTCATCAGCATGGACAGACCTCAGTGGGCAATACAGCACCCCAGTGGAGGCTGGAGTGCCTTACACCAAGCCTGGCCCCACTCTGCCCTGCAGATTCATCATTACAAGAATGAGTTGGCCTGAGAACCAGTGCAGCAGGTCCCTTCCACAGAAGACCAGCAAACCCCCTTCCCAGCCCCAGTACACACAACGTCTACTGATCAGAGAGTGCTGCAAAGCTTCAGTTTTAAAGAAAATAAGATCTACCTTTTCTAACAAGCAAATCAAAACACAGTTAAACTCACCACACACTGGACCAGGTCCAAAAACTCCACACTGCAGGCAAGGAGAAATTCTGCATAGGAGTGATCTGACAGAAAAAGCAGCCTAAACAAAACAAAACAGCCCCCCCCACAAAAAAAATTCCTGAATTGCCAGGCCATAGACATATAGGGCCTCTTAATATAGTTATTACTCTCGGGACCAGGAAATGTAACAGGCTTTCCTAACACACAGTAGACAGAGGTCTAAGTAAATTGTCCAAAAGGAGAAATGTATCCCCCAAAAGGAACAAGATCATGGCCTGATCTAAGAACAAGAACAGTCTGATCTAATAAGAAAAGACATGAATCATATGCCTTAACCAAAATTTAAAACAACAATCATAAAGATAATAGCTGAGCTTGAGAAAAACATAAAACACACTAGAGAATCCCTTTCTGTAGAGGTAAAAGATGCAAAAACTAGTCAGGCCAAAACCAAAAATATTATAATCAAGATGAAAATCTGACTGCAGGCGATGAGAACAAGGATGGACAACGCAGAAGAAGGAATCAGTGCTAAACAAAATAAAATTGTGGTAAATAAGGAAGTTGAACAAAAGAGAGAATGGAAAGTAATAGATCACAAATGTAGACTCAGGGAACTCACTTGACTCCACAACATGTGGTAATATTGGTATCATAGGAGTCTCAGAAGAAGACAGGGAGAAAGGGCAGAAGGTTCATTTGAGCAAACTATAGCTGAAAACTTTTCTAATTTGGCTAAGGAAACAGCCATCAAATCCAGGAAGCACAGAGAACTCATAGAATTAAAAAAAAAAAAAACCTGCAAGATATATTGTAGTACAATTTGCAAAATATAGAGATAAGGAAAGAATCTTTAAAGCAGCAAGGGAAAAGAAATCCCTAACATACAAGGGAAGATAAATCTCGTGAGCAGTAAATCGCTCCTTAGAAACCTGACAAGCCAAAAGGAAGTGACATATTATATTCAAAATAATGAAGGGGAAAGATATGAAACCAGGAATACTTTATCCAGAAAGGCTGTCATTCAGAATAGAAGGAGGGATAAAGACCTTCCTAGCCTAAATAAGTAAGTAAGTAAGTAAGTAAGTAAATAAATAAACAAATAAATAAACTCGAGGAGTTTGTGACTACTAAACCAGCCCAGCAAGAAATATTAAAGGGGACCCTTTAAGTGGTAAAGAAAGACCAAAAGCAAAGACTAGGAAAGAACAGAGGGACACTGTGTGGCTCAGTCGTTTAAGGCTTTAACTCTTAATTCAGCTCAGGTCATAATCTCACAGTTCATGGGTTTGAACCCAGCATCAGGTTCCTCATGGACAGTGCAGAGCCTGCTTGGGATTTTTTTTCTCTCTCTCTTTCTATGTCGTTCCCATGCTCTCTCTCTCTCAAAATATATAAATAAAATTTTAAAAAAAGTTTAAAAAAACAAGAAAGGGAAGGACAAAATCTCAAGAAAGACTGACTTTGCTGTTATTACAGTGGGATAAAATTCTTATCTATAAAAATTACTCTGAATGTAAATGGAGTATATGGTTCAATCAAAAGATATAGGGTATAAGAGTGGATAAAATAGTAAAACCCATATATGTGCTACATAAAAGAGACTCATTTTAGACCTAAGGACCCTTGCAGATTGAAAGTGAGGAGATGGAGAACAGTTTATCATGTAATGATTGCCAAAAGAGAGTCAGAATAGCCACACGTATATCAGAAAAACTAGGCTTTAACCCAAAGACTATAACAAGAGATGAATAAGGACACTTTATCATAATTTAGAGGTCTATGTAAAAAGAAGATAGAACAATTGTATATATTTATGTTGGCAATTTGCAAGAACCCAGATAAATATATCAGTTAATAACAATCATAAACACATTGATAATAATAATAGTAGGGAACTTTAGCACCCCACTTATAGTAATGGACAGATCATCTGAACAGAAAATTAATAAGGAAACAATGACTTTGAATGGCACACTGGACGGGATGGACTTGGCAGATATAGTTGGAACTTTTCATCCTAAAGCAGCAGAATACACAGTCTTCTTGAGTACATATGGAACATTCTCCAGAGTAAATCACATACTGGGTCACAAATCAAGCCTCAATAAGTACAGAAAGATTGAGATCATATTATGGATGTTTCCAGATAACAACAATATAAAACTTGGAAAACATTACAAGAAAAACATTATATAGACTAAAAATACATGGAATTTAAAGAACATTCTAAACGGTAAAAGGGCTAACCTGGAAATTAAAGAAGAAAAAGATATGGAAGCAAATAAAAATGAAAACACAACAGTTCAAACCTCTGGAATGGAGAGATACAAAAGTACAAGTACTTATATTTGTACAAGTACAATATATTTATAAAAATTATTACCCAAAAAAACAAAAAAAAATTCAGTTAAGAAATGCGCAGAAGTCATGAATAGATATTTTTCCAAACAAGACATCCAGATTGCTAACAGGATGTTAGTACAAATGGGCAAAAGACATTAATGGATACTTTTCCAAAGAAAACATCCAGAAGGCTCACAGACATGTGAAAAGATGCTTAACATCACTCATCATCAGGGAAATACAAATAAACACCAAGATGAGATACCACCTCATACATGTCAGAATACCAAAAATTAACATCACAGATAAAACAGATGTGGGTGAGGATGCAGAGAAAGCAAAAACCTCTTACGTTATTGGTGGGAATGTAAATTGTTGCAACCACTCTGGAAAACAGTTTGGAGCTTCTTCAAAAAGCTAAAAAATAGCACAACCCAATGATTGAGCGATTGTACTACTAGGTATTTATACAAACTCAAAGAGGTATATGAACTCCATTGTTTATAGCAACGTTTTCAATAATAGCTAAATTATGGGAAGAACCTAAATGTCCGAGTGATGATAAATAAAGAATATATGTATGTATTATGTATGTATATATTATATATACATATGTATATGAAAAATAGAAATACCATATGATTTCACTCAAATGTGTAACTTAAGAAACAAAGAGATAAATGTAGGGGAAGGAAAAAAAGGTAGGGACCCTAAAAATAAGAGACCTTAACAATAGAGAACAAACTGAGAGTTGCTGGAGGGGAAGTAGGCAGGGGATGGGCTAAATGGGTCAGGGGCATTAAGAAGGACATTTATGATGAACATTCCAGTATTACCTGAATGTGATGAATCACTATATTCTACTCCTGGTGCCAATATTACACTATATGTTAAATAACTAGAAGTTAAGTAAAAACTTGAAAAAAGGAAACAATAAATAAAGTGTCATACATCATGATTACGTATAATTTATACCTGTGATATAAAGATGGTTTACCATACACAGATCAATAAATGTGATACTAAACACTATTAAACTTAAAGATTATATATATGATATATGATATATATATGATATATGATATATACATGTATATATATATGTGATAAATCTACAAAAATCGATACAAGAAATTACAATGGGGAATAGTCTTTTGAATAAATATTGTTGGGAAAATTGTTTACGCACAATCAAAAGTATGAAACTGTACCTCATTGAGACACCACACACAAAACGAATAAACAGACCCAACAATATACCATAAAACTTATGTTGCCTGAGAGGATGTTGGTGGAGAATTGGGCAAAGCGGGTGAAAGGGAGAGGGAAGTACAAGTTTTCTATCATGCAAATGAAAGATACAGCTTGAGAAATATAGTCATTGGTATCGTGATACCATTCTATGGTGACAGATGGTTGCTATACTTGCAAATATAGCATAAAATATAGAATTGTTGAATCAATATGTTGCACAGCTGAAACTAAAGTAATATTTTTTGTCAAAAATACTTTAATAAAATAATAAATTAATTAAAAATATATGATCAACTTATTAGACACAGAAAAAACATTCGATAACAGTCAACACATTTTCATGATATTCTCCAAAATTGAGTATGGAAATAAAGTACTTCAATATAATAAAGACAAACACAAAATTCAAAAAAGAAAGATTGAAAGTTTAGCTCTTCTTCTAAAAGCAGGAACAATGCAAGGTTACCCATTCTTACAATCCTATTGAACATATAGTACTGGAAGCCCTGGCCAAAGCAATTAGGCAAGAGAAATAAATACAAAGCATCAGACTTGGAAAGGAAAATTTAAAATATCTGTATTTGCAGATGATATAATCTTAAACTTACAACAAATAAACAAAATTAGAAAAGTAGCAGAATACAAAATAAATATAAAAGAAAGTTGCATTTCCCTATACTAACAACAAACTCCCTAAAGAAAGTATTTTTTAATTTCAGTTACAGGGGAGCCTGGGTGGCTCAGTCGGTTGAGCATCTGACTCTTGGTTTTGGCTCATGTCATGATCTTGCAGTTTATGAGTTCAACCCTGCATTAAACTCAGTGATGTCAGCGCAGATCCTGCTTTGGATTTTCTCTGCCTCCCTCTCTGGCCCTCCCCCTCTTGTACTATCTCTCTCTCTCAAAGTAAATTTTAAAAATCTCAATTATGATTGATACCATTTTTTCACAGAAACAGAAATAAAAGTTATCTCTAAATTAATACAAAACCACAAAAGACCTTGGATGAGCAAAAACAATCTTGAGAAAGAAAAATAAAATTGGAGTCATCACACTTCCTGATTTCAAACTTTATTACAAAATTATAGTAATAAAATCATATGTTACTGGGATAAAAATGGACACATACATCAATGGGACTGACTGACAGCCAATAAATAAATCCACTTATATATGGTCAACTAATATTTATCAAGAAAACAAGGAATATATAATGGGAACATAATATCATCAATATAGGATAAATGGAAATCGATAACTATGTGGAGAAAAGTAAAAATTGGTCCCCTACATTACAACATTCACATAAATTCACTTAAAATGGATTAAAGACTTACCTATAACACCTGATAACATAAAATTTCTAGAAAGCAGATGATAGAAACTTCTTAATATTGGACTTGGCAAAGACTTTTTTTTTTTAATGTTTATTTATTTTTTAGAGAGAATGACAGAATGCCAGTGGGAAAGTGGCAGAGATAGAGGAAGGTACAGAATCTGAAACAGGCTCCAGGATCTCTGCTATCAGCACAGAGCCCATCGTGGGACGCGAACACATGCACTGTGAGATCATGACCTGAGCCAAAGTCAGTCGCTCAACAGACTGAGTCACCCAGGTGCCCCAGGGTTTTTATTTTTTAAGGTTTATTTTTAGTTCTTTTTAAAGTAATCTCTACACCCAACTTCAAACTCAAACCATCACCCTGAGATCAAGAGTCACATGCTCTTCCATCTGAGTCAGCTAGGCACCACTTGACAAAAATTTTTTGGATATAACACCAAAACCACAAGCATTAAATGTAAAATAAGCAAGTAAGACTACATCAAATTACAATGCTCTGCATGAAATAAAACACAATTAGCAAAATGAAAAGCAACCTATAGAATGGGAGACAATATTTGCATATCATTTATGTAATAAGAGGTAAATATCTAAAATATATGAAACTCATGAAACTCAATAGCAAAAACCAAAAATAGGGAAGACGAATAGACAGTTTTCTAAAAATGTATATAGTCGACAATTATATGAAAGATGATTGATGTCATAAATCATCAGGGAAATGCAAGTAAAATTAGCCAATACCTTGCACCTGTTAGAGTGGCTATTATCAAAGAGACAAGAGACATCAAATGTTGGCCAGGATGTGGAGAAAATGGACCTTTGTGTATTATTATAAATGTACATTACCACACCCCCTATGGAAAAAAAAAGTATGGAGTTTTCTACAAAATTAAAAATAAAACTACCATATGATTTATCAATCTCACTTCTGGGAATATATCTGAAGGCAGGTAAAACACTATTCATTCCAGTATTATTTCAATATCCAAGATGTGAAAAATGCTGTGTCCATAAATAGATAAATAAATGGGTAAAATGTGATATACACACACACATACATATAATGTGATATAATGTGTCATATACCACATATTATATGTGAGTACGTTTGTGTATTATTAAAATAATATTAAAAATAAAATAAATACATATTCTTCAGCCATAAAAAAGGAAATTCTGTCTTTGCAACAAGATTGGTAGGCCACGGGGACATTATACTAAGTGAAATAAGTCAGACAGAAAAATAACAATACTATATGTTCTTACTTATAAGAGGAATCTAAAAAAGCTGAACTCAGAATTAGAGGATAGAATGTTGGCTGCCAGCCTTTGGAGGTGGGAGAAAGTAGAGCATGTTGGTCAAATGATACAAAATCCCATCTAAAAGATAACTAAAATCTGAGGATATAATGTACAGTGGTATGACTATAATTAAAGATACTGTGTATTTACTTGAAGGTCCAGGAAGTAGAGAGAACTCCCTTCAAAATCAACAAAAACAAATCAACATCACACATATCATAGTGAAACTGGCAAAATATAAAGATAAAGATCAAATTCTGAAAGCATCTATGGACGAACTGTCCTTAACCTAGAAGAGTAGACACATAAGGTTAGCAGCAGACTTGTTCACTGAAACGTGGCAGGCCAGAAGAGAATGGCAGGAAATATCAATGTGTTGAATAGGAAAAATATGCACCTAAGAATCCTTTATCCAGCAAAGCTGTCATTCAGAATAGAAGGATAGATAAATTCTTTCCCAGACAAAGAAAAACTAAAGGAATTTATGACCACTAAACCAGTCCTGCAAGTATCCTAAAAGGGACCTTGTGAATGTAAGAGATATCACACACACAAAATAATCTATAGATAACACAGTGGCACTAAATTAATATCTTTCAATAATCATTCTGAATGTAAATAGACTGAAAGCCCCAATCAAACGATATAGGGTATCCGAATGGATTTAAAAACAAACAACAACAACAACAACAACGAAAACACAAAGTCCATCTAAACGTTGCCTACAAGAGACTAATTTAGAGCTGAGGACACCTGCAGATTGAAGGTGAGGCGATTGAGAACCACCTTTCATGCGAACGGACATCAGAAGTAATTCACAGTAGCCTTACTTACATCAAAGTCTTTTCTAAAATAAAGATTCTAACAGGAGAGGAAGAAGGGCATTTTGTCATTAAGGGGTCTATCCATCAAGAAAAGCTAACAATTGTAAATATTTTTGTCCCCGAACTTGCCCCCAAATATACAAAACAATTATTCACAAACGTAAGCAAATTTACTATTAATAATACTGTAATTGTAGGAGACTTTAATACTCCACTTACAGCCACGGACAGATCATCTAGGCAGAAAGCCAATAAATAAACAATGGCTCTGACAGTTCCTCTGACAGTTCAAATACCTCCATTTCTTTGAGTCAGTTATCGGAAATTTGTTAGTTTCCTTTGGTGATGTCATATGTATCTGATTTTTCATGATCCTTTATTTCTCATATTAATGCCCGTTTATTTGAATAATCAGGTTCTTCTTTCAGATTTTACAGGTTTGCTTTGATAGAGACAGTTCTTCACCAATCAGCTCAGTTTGGGGTTCTGAACCTGTCTGCTGGTAATGACTTTGGGAAGAAGGTGTCTGCTATTATGGTCTATTTTAGGTTAAGGCATCTGTTAAAGTTCTGAGGTCAGTGCTAGGGAGCATGTCAATTGCTAAGAACTGTTGAAAATACTGCTTGCTTTATTCTGTACCAGAGTGAGAGTGTAGGATGGGCTCCATGGTTGCCTGGATTCTCTTACTAGATGGATCCAGGCCTACCATAGGCTAGGGACTAGCTACTATATTTAATACCCAGAATTGTTTTATTATTATCATTATCATTATTATTTGGGGGGATGAAAATCATGGTTGGAGCGTGCGCTTAATTTTCTCGGAAGTAGACTCTACTTGTTTTGCCCTGCAGATTGGAAGACCCACTGATTGTGATCTCTGCTGTAAGGAGGGTATTATGTTGTCTGAGTAGTTTCCCATGCGCTCTGGTTATGTTCCATGGTTACATGAGCTGTAGGTATTTCACTTCTTTGGATGCTCATAGGGATTTTATTTATTCTGGTACAGTTGTAAATGGCATTGCCATCTTAATTTCCATTTCTGCTACATGTTCCAAATGTGTCTGTTTGGGACAGGAAAAACAAACCAACAATAAAATATTGGGATGTCACCAAAATAAAAAGGTTTTGCACAAGAAACAAAACAAAAACTAACCTACTGGATGGGAGAATATATTTACAAATGATATATCCAATAAGGGGTAATATCTAAAATGTATAATATTTTAATTCTTTCCGCTTTACTTTTTGTATATTTGTTACTTTTTTTCTTTTCATTACCATTAGGTTTGGATATACTATTTTCTGTATATAGCAGTCTATATTAAATTGGTGGTCACTTAAATTTGAACCCATTCTTTACTACTCTTCACCCCACCCCCTTTGAACATTTTAGGTGTACGGTGTCATACTTTACATTACTTTATTTTGTGAGTGCTTTGAGTGATTTTTTTAATAGTTTATTTTCAAAATGGTTTACATATAACACCCAGTGTTCATCCCAACACGTGCCCTCTATAATGCCCGTCACCCCCTCTCCCCCCTCTCTCACCCCCTCACCCTCAGTTTGTTATTAGTCTTTGAGAGTCTCTTATGTTTTATCTCCCTCCCTCTCTGTGTCTTTTTTTTTTTCTTTCCCCTCTTCCCCTCCCCCTGGTTTTTGCTTAGTCTCACAAAGTCCACCTATTCGTGGAAACATATGGTATCTGTCTTTTTCTGACTGACTTATTTAACCTAACATAATACCCTCCAGTTCCATCCATGTTGCTACACATGGCCAGATTTCATTTTTTCTCATTGCCACGTAGTAGTCCATTGTATATATGTAATACATCTTCTTTATCCACTCATCAGTTGATGGGTACTTGGTCTCTTTCCATGATTTGGCTATTGTTGAAAGTGCTGCTAAGAACATTGGGGTACACGTGCCTCTATGCATCAACATTCCTGTGTCTCTTGGGTAGATTCCTAGCTATTGCTGGGTCATAGGGTAGCTCTATTTTCATTTTTTTTGAGGAACCTCCACACCGTTATCCAGAGTGGCTAGTTTGCATTCTCACCAACAGTGTAGGAGGGTGACTGCTTCTCCACATCCCCGCCAGCATCTATAGTTTCCTGATTTATTCATTTTAGCCACTCTAACCAGTGTAAGGTGGTATCTCAGTGTGGTTTTGATTTGTGTTTCCCTGATGATGAGTGACTTTGAGCATCTTTTCATGTGTCTGTTGGCCATCTGGATGTCCTCTTTGGAGAACTGTCTATTCATATCTTCCGCCCATTTCTTCACTGGATTATTCATTTCTCCTGTGTGGAGTTTGGTAAGTTCTTTATAGATTTTAGATACTAGTCCTTTATCTGATATGTCATTTGCAATTATCCTTTCCCATTCCGTCAGTTTTGTATTAGTTTTGCAGGTGGTTTCCTTCGCCGTGCAGAAGTTTTTATCTTCATGAGGTCCCAATAGTTCATTTTTGCTTTAAATTCCCTCGCCTTTGGAGATGTGTCGCATAGGAAATTGCTGCGGCTCAGGTCAAAGAGGTTTTTTTCCTGCTTTCTCCTATAGGATTGTGATGGTTTCTTGTCTCACATTCAGGTTCTTCATCCATTTAGAGTTTATTTTTGTGAGTGGTGTAAGGAAGTGGTCTAGTTTCACTCTTTTGCATGTTGCTGTCCAGTTCTCCCAGCACCATTTGTTAAAGAGGCTGTCTTTTTTCCATTGGATACTCTTTCCTGCTTTGTCAAAGATTAATTGGCCATATGCTTGTGGGTCCATTTCTGGGTTCTTTATTCTATTCCATTGGTCTATGTGTCTGTTCCTGTGCCAATACCATGCTGTCTTGATGACTACCACTTTGTAGTAGAGGTTAAAGTCTGGGATTGTGATGCCTCCTGCTTTGGTTTTATTCTTCAGTATTACTTTGGCTATTCGGGGTCTTTTGTGGTCCCATACGCATTTTAGGATTGTTTGCTTTAGCTTTGAGAAGAATGCTGGTGCAATTTTGATTGGGATTGCATTGAATGTGTAGATTGCTTTAGTAGTATTGCCATTTTAACGATATTTATTCTTCCAATTCATGAGCATGGGATGTTTTTCCATTTCCTTGTGTCTTCCTCAATTTCCTTCTTAAGTTTTTTATAGTTTTCAGCGTAGAGGTCTTTTACATCTTTGGTTAAGTTTATTCCTAGGTATTTGATGGTTTTTGGTGCAATTGTGAATGGGATTTACTTCTTTATTTCTCTTTCTATCGCTTCATTGTTGGTGTAAAGGAATGCAACAGTTTTCTGTACATTGATTTTGTATCCTGCAACTTAGCCAATTTAATGTATCAGTTCTAGCGGGCTTTCAGTGGATTCTGTTGGGTTTTCCGTGTATAGTATCATGTCATCTGCAAAAAGTGAAAGTTTGACCTCCTCCTTGCCTATCCTGATGCCTTTTATTTTGCTTTCTTGTCTGATTGCTGATGCTAGGAACTCCAACACTACGTTAAATAGCAGTGGTGAGAGTGGACATCCCTATCGTGTTCTTCATCTCAGGGGGAAGGCTCTCAGTTTTTCCCCATTGAGGATGATATTAGCTGTGGGCTTTCCATAAATGGCTTTTATGATGCCTAAGTATGTTCCTTCTATCCCGACTTTCTCGAGAGTTTTTATTAAGAAGGGATGCTGTATTTTGTCAAATGCTTTTTCTGCATCAATCGACAGGATCATATGGTTCTTATCTTTTCTTTTGTTAATGTGATATATCACGTTGATTGATTTGCAAATATTGAACCATCCCTGCAACCCAGGGATGAATCCTACTTGATAGTGGTGGATAATTCTTTTTATATGCTGTTGGATTCTATTTGCCAATATCTTGTTAAGAATTTTTGCATCCATGTTCATCAAGGATATTGGCCTGTAGCTCTCTTTTTTTTTTTTGCTGGGTCTCTATCTGGTTTGGGAATCAAAGTGATGCTGTCTTCATAGAATGAGTCCGGGAGTTTTCCTTCTGTCTCAATTTTTTTGGAACAGGTTGAGGAGTAAAGTTATTAACTCTGTTTTAAATGTCTGGTAAAAGTCCGCAGGGAAGCCATCTGGCCCTGGACTTTTATTTGCTGGGAGATTTTTGATAACTGATTCAATTTCTTCACTAGTTATGGTTCTGTTCAAGTTTTCTATTTCTTCCCGTTTGAGTTTTGGTAGTGTGTGGCTGTTTAGGAATTTGTCTATTTCTTCTAGGTTGTTCCATTTGATGGCATATAGTTTTTCATAATATTCTCTGATGATTGCTTGTATTTCTGAGGGATTGGTTGTAATCACTCCATTTTTGTTCGTGATTTTATTGATTTGGATTCTCTCTCTTTTCTTTTTGAGGAGTCTGGCTAGAGGTTTATCAATTTTGTTTATTTTTTCACAAAACCAGCCCTTGATTTCATTGATCTGTTCCACTAATTTTTCTGTTTCCATATTATTAATTTGTGCCCTAATCTTTGTTATTTATCTCTTTCTGCTAGGTGGCTATCTTAGCTGTTCTGCTTCTAGTTCCTTTAGGCGTGTTGTTAGAATTTGTGTTAGGAACTTTTTTGTTTCTTGAGATGGGCCTGGATTGCAATATATTTCCCTCTCAGGACTGCCTTTGCCGCATCCAAAAACGTTTGGATTGTCGTATTTTCATTTTCATTTGTTTCCTAGTATTTTTAAATTTCTTCTCTGATGCTTGGTTGACCCATTCGTCTTTTAGTAGGTTGTTCTTTATCCTCTGTTTTGGGGGTTTCCCACACTTTTTCCTGTGGTTGATTTCAAGTTTCAAAGCATTGTGGTCTGAAAGTGTGCATGGTATGATCTCAATTTTTTTATACTTATTCAGCGCTTCCTTGTGCCCCAAAATGTGGTCTATCTTGGAAAATGCACCATGCACATTTGAGAAGAATGTAAATTCCTTTGCTTCTGGATGAAGGGCCCTGAACATATGTGTCAAGCCCATCTGTTCCAACGTGTCATTCAGGTCCATTGCTTCAATGCTGATTCTCTGTTTAGTGGATCGATCAATCGCTGTGAGTGGGGTATTAAGGTCTCCTGCAACTAGCACATTTTTATCAATAAGATTGCTTACGTTTGTCATTAGTTGCTTTACAAATTTGGGTGCCCCAGAATTCGGTGCATAGATATTTCTAATTGTTAGCTCTTCCTGCTGGATAGTCCCTGTGATTATTATATAATGCCCTTCTTCATCTTTTATTACATCTTTTACTTTAAAGTCCTGTTTGTCCGATATAAGTGTGGCTACTCCGGCTTTCTTCTGACTTCCAGGAGCATAGTAGATAGTTCTCCACCCCCTCACTTTCAATCTGAAGGTGTCCTCAGGTTTAAAATGGGTCTCTTGAAGACAGCAGATAGATGAGTCTTGTTTTCTAATCCATTCTGTTACCCTGTGTCTTTTAATTGGAGCGTTTAGTCCATTTACATTCAGCATTCATATTGAAAAATATGGGTTTAGAGTCAACGTGTTGTCTGTAGGTTTCGTGTTTGTAAGGATGTCTCTGGTCCTCTGTGTTCCTTGCAACCTTTCCTTCATAGAGTCCCCCTCAGGACCTCTTGTAAGATTGGTTTATTTGTGATGTATTCCTTCAGTTTTTGTTTGTTTGGGAAGACCTTTATCTCTCCATCCATTTTGAATGACAGGCTGGCCGGGTAAAGGATTCCTGGCTGCATGTCCTTCCTGTTCATCACATTGGAGATTTCATGCCATTCCTTTCTGGCTTGCCAAGTTTCTGTGGATAAGTCCACTACTACCCTAATGTGTCTGCCTTTGTAAGTCAAGGCCTGTTTATCCCTAGCTGCTTTCAGGATCCTCTCTTTATCTTTGTATTTTCCCAGCTTCACTATGATGTGTTGTGCTGAGGGTCTGTTCGAGTGACGTCTGCGGGGAGTTCTCTGTGCCTCTTGGACTTCAATGCCCATTTCCTTCTTCATGTTGGGGAAGTTCTCATCGACGATTTGTTCAAGTACCCCTTCTACTCCTTTCTCCCTCTCTTCTTCCTCTGGAATTCCTATAATATGGATGTTATTCCGTATGATTGCATCTCTCAGTTCTAGAATTCTCCTTTCCTGTTCCTGAATCAGTCTCTCTCTCTTTTTCTCTGCTTCCTCCTTTTCTGTAATTGTATCTTCTTATTCCCCTATTCTCTCTTCTGCCTCTTCTATCCGCACTGTGGCCTCCAATTTGCTTTGCCCTTCATTTAAAGCGTTTTTTAATTCCTGGAGATCGTTTTTTAGGACCTTGATCACTGCCTCTAGGGTCCCCCTGCTTTCTTCTATGCTTTTTTCAAGCCCTGTGAGTATTTTTATGTTTATCATTCTGTATTCTTGTTCTGTTAAGTTGCTTCTGTCTGCTTTCATCGTTTCTTGTGCTGTCACTGTTTCCTGTACAGTCTTTTGAGGGGAGTTCTTCCGTTTGGTCATTTTGGCAATGTGCGTATTGGTTTATTTCCTTACTGACCAATAATACAGACAAACAAATCACAACATAAAAAAGATTAACAAATGACACTCTGGAGGCATGCAACCTGACGTACCAGTTACACGATAATGATGGAATGTATGTTCTGCTGATGGCAGAGCATACGCAGAGTAGTGACAGGTGTGGGGAGAAGAAGAAATCGAACTTTAGGTAGAGAGATTAGAAGGCTTGATCCAGCAAGAGAGAAATCAGAATAAGGAAGGACGGAAGGAAAGAGAAATGAAGTTAGATTTTGCCCAGATGCACTATGTAGTCTGACTGTTCCATAGAGAGAGATAGGAAATTAAAGAGGGAGGTGTAGAACATGCGTTGAGAGAGTGGGTTAAATATCTGTTTAAGCAAGCCAAAACCCCCAGGTGACAGGTTTAGAGGTGGGGAGAGATGGGAAGGAGAAAAGGAAGAATATATCTAAAACCAAAGATCTGACCTAGAATTAATCCAGGCAATGCTGCAGTATTTGTGTCTCTGTGGCTACCACTCCTGCAGAAGGGCGTCTCTCATATGAGGAGGGGAGTTGCCTCGTGTAGGCGGGTCCCACCTCCACTGCTGGGGGTGGAGTCCTAGGGTTTGGCTTTGTGGCGCCCTCCCAGCCCCAACAGTCTCAGATCACTCCTCACGGACCTACAGTCTTAGATCACTCCTCTGTTTCCATCTTCAACTCTATCCAGGTTACCAGCATGGTTCAATTTGCTGGGCGATCATGCCCCCAAGCTCATCTGAGTTCCTTTAACTCGCTCTGGCCACCATGCCTTATGTAAATTGAGTCTCTGACTCAGCACCAGTGCAACCACAATGGCATCTCCCTAGCCTCTCTTCACGGACCTGGAGTCTCTGAACCCTCCTCTGTGTCCGTCCTCGACTTGGTCAGGGTGCAGGGGCAGCACGATCTGCTGGGTGGTCGCGAGCCTCTGCACGCTCAGCCTTCCCCACCCAAATTATGCCTCTGACTTAGCACCCTTCCAGCGATGGCATGGACACGCTGTGTCACAGGCTGGGACAGCATCACTGGCTCCAGAGTGAAGAAAGCTCTGCCAGCTCCGTCGTGAGCAACAGACTCTCTCTCCAAAAAGCCTTGTGGTTAGGGACTGGATGATAAGCTCCCTCCCCGCCCCGGTTCAAGGTACTTTCCCCACTGCTCTTTCTCTTCCCCTTGTCTTTCGGAGGAAGGGCCCCAGGATCCGGTGCCCGCTCCCTGCAGTCCACACCTCCACGGCTCTGTTTCTTTCTCCCAGATTGCACTCACTCAGTCTCCCAGGATTCTCTGGATTTCGTGTTCTCTTCTCTGTAGCCTCCAACTCCTCTTCCTGTAGATGTCTGCGATTGAGAGTTTCTCGGTCTCAGTCCCTCTCAGATTAAGAGTCACCAAAGAGCAGTGGCAGGTATTCCTACTTCTCCGCCATCTTGGCCCGTAAATTCTGAGTGATTTTATTTTTTTACCTTTTTTGTGCTTCCTACATTTTCGTTTCCTCTTACTTATCATCTTTCCTCAAATTTTCCCTTTAATCTTTCATGTAGGTCTAGTTTAGTGGTCTTGAATTTCTTTAAAGTTTTGCCTGGGAAATTCTATATCTCCTTGCATTCTGAATGATAGATTTACTGGATAAAGCATTCGTGGCTACAGATCTTTTCCTTTCAGCACTTTGAATATATCATGCCACTCCCTTCTTGACTGCAAAGATCCTGCTGAAAAAATCCACTGATAACCTTATGGAGTTTCCCTTGTATGTAACTACTTCCCTGGATTCTTTTAAACTGCTTATCACCACTTTTTGCCATTTGAATTTTTATGTTTCCTGGTGTGCACTTCCTTGGGTTGAATTTGTTAGGGACTCTCTGTGCAACTTGGATCTGGATTTCTGTTTCTTTCACTAGATTTGGCATGTTTTCAGTTGTTATTTCTTCTATTAAATTTTATGCCTTCTTTTCTCTCTCTTCTCTTTATGGGATTCCTAAAATATGAATGCTATTATGGTTGATACTGTTCAATTAGTTCCCTATATCTACTGTTATTTTTCCCAATTATTTTCTCCTCACCTGCTGAGCTTAATAATTTCACATTACTCTGTCTACCAGATTGCTGATACATTCTTCTGCTTCCTCTACTTTACTAATTATTCCATTTAGTATATTTTTTATTTCATTCATTGTGTTATTCATTACTGGTGGGTTCTTTTCTATCTCATTGAGATCTCATTTTTGAGCGTCTCACTAATGTACTCTACTCTTTTCTCAAGTCCAATGAGTATTTTTATGACCATTACTTTTATTTCTCTATCAGGCATATTACTTATCTCCATTTTGCTTAGACCTTTTGGTGTAATTCTGTCCTGTTCTTTCATTTGGGACATATTCCTCTGTCTCATTTTGTCTAACTCTTTGTAGGAAAGTCAGCTATGTCCCCAGCTGATGAAGGTCATGACCTCACGAAGAAGATGTTCTGTAGAGCTCTGTAGGGCAGTACCCCCTATTCAACAAAACCTGGTGATTCAGGGGTGTCTCCTCTATGTGTTGCTTGCATGCTGTTGACTGCAGGTCGCTTTTCTTGTGTTTTCAGCTGGGAAGACTTCTTTGATGGGTGGAATTGGCAGCTAGACCCACTGTCTGTCCCCAGCCCACTGCTGAAGCTGCAGTCAGTCTTGTGTATGTGCTTATCTTCCCCTCTTGTTTGTGCAAGAGTCACTTTGGAGTTGTTTGGATCCTGGCAGGGCTGCTTTCACACTGCCAGGCATTAGTCACCAACCTAGATGGGGTCTGGTCAAGAGCGTATTGGAAGGTGTGGATCTACAGTGTGGGTAGTGGATGAGAACAGCAGACTTAGCAACTTAAGCAGTGAGTGCCAGTGCTGCACTGATTCAAGCAGGTGTGTTTATGTTGGAGGGTAGTGGAGGAAAATCATGCCTGCCATCTACTATGTTCCTGGAGAATACTCCTATGGACCTCTGCCCTCCAGGACACCTCTGAGATCAGTAAGCTACTCTATCTCTCATATGCCCCAGGCATTTCTTCAAACTGCTGCTTCCAATCTCTATATCCTTGATCTGTTTTTTTTTCCCCGTTTTGTTTTGTTTGTTTTTGTTTTTGTTTTGTTTTGTTTTTTTTTTGGGTCTTGTTTGTTTGTTTATGCTGTCTTTTTAAGGGTAAAGACTCAGTTTCCTCTCATGATCTCCACTCTCCCAAAGTCAAGCCCACAGATTTTTAAACCTTCATTCTTTAAGTTTCATTGATTGTAAGGATTCGTGAAATTTAGTCCCTCTAGTTTTCAAAGTCAAAAGTTAAGGAAATTCATTACCCCACCACCACCGTTGGACACTCTCCTATGTGAGGATCTGTCTATCTCTTCTATGTGCCCTTGTCATACCTCTATCTCATGGACAGCTCCATGGGTCCAGTCGTTTAGCTCCCAACGACATCTCTATCCTTTCCACCTTCTTCAATATGGCATCTTCTCTACATTTATTTATGGAGTTTGCTCTGTTATCGTTTTCTAGGTTATTTACACTGATGTGAGTGTTATCTAGTTGTACTCATGTGAGCAGGTGAACTTAAGGTCCTCCTACTCTATCATCTTCCCCAGAAGCCCTTCTAATGAACTTTTTAACTGATGGCTAAGCCTTTTATTAAATATTTTTATCTTAAAAAAACAATATTTGAGGTACCTGGGTGGCTTAGTCAGTTAACCCTCTGACTCTTGATTTCAGCTCAGATCATGATCTCACAATCATGAGATGGAGCTCCGTGTTGGGCTCTGCACTGGGCATGGATCTTGCTTGAGATTCTCTCTACCTCTCTCTGAGCCCTTCCCCTGCTCATGCTCTCTCATTCTCAAAAAACAAAAATAAAATTCATGTCCACCATTTCCAAAAGAATGATAAACAATATAACCTTAAAAAGTATTTGTTGTATTACAAACACTAATCTGGAAATTAATTTTTTATTGGATCTCGTAGTTTGATGACATTCCGGAAATGAACTAAAATGAAAGTATGAGAACATTTTATATAGAGTCTCAAATTTCAAGATCTCAAAATACTAGCATTGATTTGTCAATGAGGTGAACATTTTAAAACTGTTTTTTTGTTATACATTTCCAGTTGTTTTTAATTTTTTTCTTTTTTTTTTAAAGTTTATTTATTTTTGAGAGACATAGAGGAACAGCGTGAACAGGGGAAGGGCAGAGAGAGAGGGAGACACAGAATCAGAAACAGGCTCCAGGCTCTGAGTCGCCAGCACAGAGCCCGACGCGGGGCTCGAAACCACAGACCGAGAGATCATGACCTGAGCCGAAGTCGGCGGCTTAACCGACTGAGCCACCCAGGAGCCCTAATTTTTTTCTTAAGAAAAATTCTGACTCAGCGATAAAAAAGAAACGTAAAATAGTGAAAAATTACATCACAAATGGCTACATTTAGTTTTAAAACCAATTCTGGTAACTTTCAAATAGCAGGTTTTTCTCCCCTTATTTATATAAAACCGGATAAATATGGAGAAAATCTCAGAACTCTGCTTAATAGAACACAATTTAGAGTAACCCTGATTTATACACCAAAAGCTTAGCGGTGTTTTCTCTCCATCTTACCTTTGCTTTTCCACAATCAATTTAGCATGCAAATACCATCTTTAGTTTCTATCCCTAGAAATGACTTGTAAAAGCAGCGCATTTTACTTTTCTGGGATACTTTTCTAAAATAATTCTATTTAACGATATGGTAATTTTTTCTGTTGATGATAATTAACCACACGGAAATTTAAGTTGTATTATTTCTTGTCCCATTTTATGTTTTTTCACATTCCTGATTACCTGTTCAGCATATAGAAGAAATTACTCTTAATTCGAATCCCTTTGGCTGTAATCGTGTTTGTACTCCACGATTTATTTTCTTCAGTTATAGCTTTGGCCTATAAAGCCTTTTGAGCCTCAAAAGACTTGAGCTTATTTTTCTCTTTCAGAATGTTCCTTTTACTCACAATAATGTTTGAAGACATTGGGCAGACATAACATAAAGACTTGGTCCTTATATATTCTGCCCACAACACCTCATTCAGCTTAGAGAAGGCCCAGAGCATAACAGTAAAGTGGAGATCACAAAGGCATAGGGACTACTGACATCCTTTTTTTCCCCCAAGCAATCTTCTGTAATTAGCTACAGGTTTTGGATCTCAAATTAGTTACTGGTTCTGCAGTGTGCGTTTGTGTGTGCGTGCACGTGTGTGTTTCTGGGTGACTTCCAAGTCAGTTTATACTTTGGTACTAGAGAACTCTTACATCCTTGACATTCTGAGCAAGAAAAACATGATATGCATGAACGTATGAGAAACAATAATAAGGAGGACAAAGTCCTTGAAATTGTCATTCAATAGGTGTGTATCTGACATTAAATAGTTCTTGCTAGCAAAGTTATATTGTGGGTATGAGGTGTGATTTCCACACCATTGTGATTTCCACAATCTTGCTATAGGGTTATCTACTATTTGAAGCACATAGATAAATGTGGACATATCTGCATTACTTATATGTAAGAGTAATATTCAACTTTATATCCAAGGATATTGTATTCAACTTCTGTTACACAAGTGGGAACCACCAGTATACCATATTCTGGTGTCTTTGGAGTTTCAGTGCAACTTCTTTGAGGAGTATTACCCTATTTCATAGGCCTTCGAGATAGTTTGTAGTGGTGGCTTTGGCAAGATTTTCCCCCTCCATTATCAGCAAGCAGCAGACAGCTGAGTGAACCAATAGAAAAAAATAAGATTTTTCTGGCACAAAAACAAAACGTGGAATTCTGCCGAAATTAATGTTGAAAAATGTTCTCTGCCTTCTAATCCCCCAAAATTTACTAACATATCATGCTATTTATTGAACACCTCTCATGGAACCATATATTTGCTAAGTGGAATATGGAATATAGTAGCAGAAAAAGTGATGTTTTAATATGGAAATTTCAAAATTTATAAACTTAGGTAATGTTATAGAAATTATAATGTGTAGAGAAAGAAATAACATAGAGAGGTCAAATTAATGCTAAAGACCATTCTGGATGTCAGAAATGTAAGATTTGTTAGAGTTTTCCAGACAGAATACATTAATCCTATTAGAAGCAAGTGCTACTGCAGTAGTCATAAATACACCTTTCAATCTGCCCCCATGCAAATGGTTAAGTCTTTTCCTGGAGAAGACATGCTGTTTAAGTATGAGAAACACACTCTAGGCCAGAAAGAAGAGTGTGAGCTACAGAATGATACAAATTAATCCAAACTAAACTGAGAACTGTTATTCTCTGTGTGTTTTGGAATGAGATTTTTAAATTCTCCCACCCTCCTTGCTTGGTAATGTTAAATATGTGTAAAAAAAAAAAAAGGAACACATTAAATATAGTCTCAATTATGTGTAGATAAGATAAGATCAGGTATAAAAATGTTTTAGTTCATCCAGGTTCACAACAAGTGTTTACTAAACTTTGCTCCTGATTAACTTCTTTAAATAACACATTTAGTGTCATGTTCATTTGTCTTTTATTTCAACCCAATAAGTAATTTCTGTAAGTAGAGACAACATAATCCCAGGTAACTGTTTATTGTTCTTTAGTCAGATTATTTACTTTGTAATCTTTCCATTTAAATTCTCTCAAAAGTTATGTGAGAATTTGTTATTTCTTAGTTCTTACATTTGTTCATAAAATTTAATTGTCTTTTTAATTTATTTCATCCACCATTGCTCATGGCTTTTATCCTGATTCAGAGGCTGCCTGCATCAATTCTAATCAGTTAATATTAATTGAAAACAAGCTTTAGTGAAATTATTGAATTGCTAGTGATACTGAAAAAAATAAAAAACATATGTTGATCAGAGAATTTATGAAATATAGGAAGATAGAATTAAATTAATATTTTTAAGAAACTAAAAAATGAAACAGGTGGTTACTATCCTTCTTGTTTTATTGAAATATAAGTGAACTACAATGTTGTATTAGTTTCAGATTTGCAAAATAATAATTTGACACTTTTATACATTGAAAAATGATCACCACATTAAGTCGATTTATATCCATCACCATAAAAATTTACATTTTCTCTTGTGGTGAGAACTTTTAAGATCTACATTCTTGGCAACTTTCAAATTTGCAGTACACTATCATTGGCTAAAGTTTCCCTGCAGTGCATTACATCTGCATGACAATAATTTTATAAGGGGAAGATTATATTTCTTAATCTTCACCCATTTTTTTCCTATTCCTAAACCTCCTTCCATCGGGTAAAAATTCATGTTTTTTCCTGTATGTATCCGTTTTATTTCATATTGTTTTGTTTTGATTCCAGATGTACACTTCTGTATATGTTTTACTTTGTCTAACATTCTTCAGTTAGGAAAATAACTTAGGTCTATCTGTGCTGTCATAAATGGCAATGTTTTGTTCTTTGTATAAATATTATTCACATATGTGTATACATATACACATATGTACATGTTTGTATATTTATCATTTGTTTATATATATTTATATATGTTTATAAATATTACCTGTATATATGTGTATGTTTATCTATATGTTTATATATATATAAATATATACATGTATATAACATATACACTTATATATGTGCATAAATATATACACATATATATGCGTATGTTTATTTACATGTCTATAAATATATACCTGTATATATGTGTATGTTTATATATGTATATATGTGTATGTTTATATATGTATATAAATATATACACGTATATAGCATGTGCATTTATGTACATGTATATAAATATATAAAATATATTGTATATTGTATATAAACACGTATATCATATACATGTACATAAATATATACAAGTATATAGCACACACATTTATATATGTATACAAATATATACATATGTGTGTGTATTTATGTATATGCATATAAATATATACATGTATATATATGTGTATATGCATATGTATGTCTATTTATATACATATTATATATGTAAAGGATATACTCATATGCATTTATACATGTATATTTATCACTTGTTTCTATATATTTAATATATATTTATAAATGTGATAAATGTGATAAATGTGATAAATGTGATAAATGTGATAAATATACATGTATAAAGCATATGAGTATATCCTTTACATATATAATATGTATATCAGGCTATACATATATGTGTGTATGCACACATATATAAATATGTACATATATACATACATGCATATGTACAACAAACTTTTTATCCACTTATCCATAAATAGGCATTTTAAGCATCAATAGACATTTTAGGTTGCTTTCATATCTTAGCTATTGTAAATAAGGAAAAGAACAGAGGGGTCCATGTATCTTTTTGAATATATGTTTTTGTTTCCTTTAGATAAAGGCCTGAAAAGGAATTTCTGAATCATATGGTAGCTTTATTCTTAATTTCTGGCAGAACCTTTATACTATTTTTCATGCTATTCTCACCAAGTTACATTCCTGCCAACAGTGAGTAAAGATTCCTTTTTCTTCAAATCCCCACTTACATGTAACATGTGTGTGTTTTGTTTTTTTGATAATAGTCATTCCAAGAAGTCTCAGGTTATTTTTTTTTAATGTTTATTTATTTTGAGAGAGAGAATGTGTGCATGATTGGAGGAAGGACAGAGAGAGAGGGAGAGAGAGAAGATCCCAGTAGGCTCCATGCTTAGCCCAGATCCCTACACGGGGCTTAATCCCACAATCATGAGATCCTGATCTGAGTGGAAATCAGGAGTTGATAGCTTAACCAACGGATCCATCTAGGTGTCTCTCTTTTTTTTTTTTTTTTCAATTAAAGATGATTTTTAAAAATTTTGATTTTAAAGGAGAGACAGACAGCATGTGTACAACATGCCAACATGAGCGGGGGAGGGGCAAAAAGAGAGGAGACAGAAAATCCCAAGCAGGCTCCATTTTGTCAGTGGAGAGTCTGATGCGGGGCTCAAACTCACAACTGCAAGATCATGACCCCAGGCAGAATCAAGTATTCACCGCTTAACTGACTGAGCTACCCAGGCACCCCTTAAAGGTGATTTTTAATTTTGGTTTTGGTTTCAATTTTCCTGATGATTAGTGATGTTGAGCATTTTTTTTTTTTTTTTGTGCCTATTGGCCCTCTGTATGTATTTATTGAAAGATCTTTTCAGGTCCCCTGGCCATTTTTCAAATTTGATATATTTTGCTCTTTTTGTTATTGTGTTGTATTCGTTCTTATACTGTCAGTGTTCATATTTTATCAGGTTTAAAATTTGCAAATATTTTATTTTACTTGGATACCTTTTGTTTAGTTGAAGGTTTCCCCATTGTGCAGAAGTATTTTAGTTTGATATAATCCCATTTGTTTACTTTTGCTTTTGGTACAATTGTTCATAGAGTCAGATCCAAAAAGACATTGCTAAGACTAATGTCACAGAGTATACCATCTATGTTTTCTTGTAAGAGTTTAATGGTTTCAGGTCTTATATTCGAGTCTTTTATCCATTTTAAGTTTATTATGTGGATAGTGTAAGAGAGTAGTTCAGATTCATTCTTTTCCATGTGGCTATTAAGTTTTACCAACACCAATTTATTGAAGAGAGTGTCCTTTGTCCATTGTATAGTTTTAACCCATTTTTTATAAATTGATCCTATACATGTGGGTTTATTACTGGACTCTCATTTTCTTTTGTGTATTTACTATAAAGTGTGAGTGTGTGTCACGGGGTGTGTTTGCATATATGTGGTTATCATTAGGCATATATATATATACACACACTATGTAAATAAAGGTCTGTTTTATTTTATTTTTAATATTTTTGATGTTTATTTTTATTTTTTTTTTTTCATCATTTAAATAGAAGGTTTTATTTTTTTATTTTTTTTGTTATAATAGTTTATTTTCAAATTGGTTTACATATAACACCCAGTGTTCATCCCAACATGTGCCCTTTTTAATGCCCATCACCCCCTCTCCCCCCTCCCTCATCCCCCTTACCCTCAGTTTTTTCTTAGTCTTTGAGAGTCTCTTATGTTTTATCTCCCTCCCTCTCTGTGTCTTTTTTTTCTTTCCCCTCTTCCCCTCCCCCTGGTTTTTGCTTAGTTTCACAAAGTCCACCTATTCGTGGAAACATATGGTATCTGTCTTTTTCTGACTGACTTATTTCACTTAACATAATACCCTCCAGTTCCATCCATCTTGCTACACATGGCCAGATTTCATTTTTTCTCATTGCCACGTAGTAGTCCATTGTATATAAGTACCATAACTTCTTTATCCATTCGTCTGTTGGTGGGCACTTGGTCTCTTTCCATGATTTGGCTATTGTCGAAAGTGCTGCTATGAACATTGGGGTACACGTGCTCCTATGCATCAGCATTCCTGTGTCTCTTGGGTAGATTCCTAGCAGGGCTATTGCTGGGTCATAGGGTAGCTCTATTTTCATTTTTTTGAGGAACCTCCACACCGTTTTCCAGAGTGGCTGCACCAGTTTGCATTCCCACCAACAGTGTAGGAGGGTGCCTACTTCTCCACATCCTCGCCAGCATCTATAGTTTCCTGATTTGTTCATTTTAGCCACTCTGACTGGTGTGAGGTGGTATCTCAGTGTAGTTTTGATTTGTATTTCCCTGATGCTGAGTGACATTGAGCATCGTTTCATGTGTCTGTTGGCCATCTGAATGTCCCCTTTGGAGAAGTGTCTATTCATATCTTCCGCCCATTTCTTCACTGGGTTGTTTGTTTTTCGGGTTTGGAGTTTGGTAAGTTCTTTATAAATTTTAGATATTAGTCCTTTATCCGATATGTCATTTGCGATGATCTTTTCCCATTCCGTTGGTTGCCTATTCGTTTTGTTGGTTGTTTCTTTTGCCGTGCAGAAGCTTTTTATCTTGATGAGGTCCCAATAGTTCATCTTTGCTTTTAATTCTCTTGCCTTTGGAGACGTGTCGAGTAAGAAATTGGTGCGTCTTAGGTCAAAGAGGCTTTTTCCTGTTTTCTCCTCTAGGATTTTGACGGTTTCCTGCCTCACATTCAGATCTTTTATCCATTTAGAATTTATTTTTGTGAGTGGTGTAAGAAAGTGGTCTAGTTTCATTCTTTTGCATGTTGCTGTCCAATTCTCCCAGCACCATTTGTTAAAAAGGCTGTCTTTTTTCCATTGGATACATTTTCCCGCTTTGTCAAAGATTAGTTGGCCATATACTTGCGGGTCCATTTCTGAGTTTTCTATTCTATTCCATTGGTCTATGCGTCTGTTTTTGTGCCAATACCATACAGTCTTGATGACCACCGCTTTGTAGTAGAGGTTAAAGTCTGGGATTGTGATGCCTCCCGCCTTGGTTTTATTCTTCAGTATTATTTTGGCTATTCGAGGTCTTTTGTGGTTCCATACAAATTTTAGGATTGTTTGCTCTAGCTTTGAGAAGAATGCTGGTGCAATTTTGATTGGGATTGCATTGAATGTGTAGATTGCTTTGGGTAGTATTGCCATTTTGACGATATTTATTCTTCCAATCCATGAGCATGGGATGTTTTTCCATTTCCTTGTGTCTTCCTCAATTTCCTTCATAAGTTTTTTATAGTTTTCAGTGTAGAGGTCTTTCACATCTTTGGTTAGGTTTATTCCTAAGTATTTTATGGTTTTTGGTGCAATTGTGAAAGGGATTAGCTTCTTTATTTCTCTTTCTGCTGCTTCATTGTTGGTGTATAGAAATGCCACCGATTTCTGTACATTGATTTTGTATCCTGCAACTTTGCTGAAATCATGAATCAGTTCTAGTAGGCTTTTGGTGGATTCTGTCGGGTTTTCCATGTAAAGTATCATGTCATCTGCAAAAAGTGAAAGTTTGACTTCCTCCTTGCCAATCTTGATGCCTTTTATTTTGTTTTGTTGTCTGATTGCTGATGCTAAGACTTCCAGCACTATGTTAAATAGCAGTGGCGAGAGTGGACACCCCTGTCGTGTTCCTGATCTCAGGGGGAAGGCTTTCAATTTTTCCCCATTGAGGATGATATTAGCTGTGGGTTTTTCATATATGGCTTTTATGATGTTTAAGTATGTTCCTTCTATCCCGACTTTCTCGAGAGTTTTTATTAAGAAAGGATGCTGTATTTTGTCAAATGCTTTTTCTGCATCTATTGACAGGATCATATGGTTCTTATCTTTTCTTTTGTTGATGTGATGTATCACGTTGATTGATTTGCGAATATTGAACCAGCCCTGCAACCCAGGGATGAATCCTACTTGATCATGGTGGATAATTCTCTTTATATGCTGTTGGATTCGATTTGCTAGTATCTTGTTGAGAATTTTTGCATCCATATTCATCAGGGATATTGGCCTGTAATTTTCTTTCTTTGCTGGGTCTCTATCTGGTTTGGGAATCAAAGTGATGCTGGCTTCATAGAATGAGTCCGGGAGTTTTCCTTCCGTTTCAATTTTTTGGAACAGCTTGAGGAGGATAGGAATTAACTCTGTTTTAAATGTCTGGTAAAATTCCGCAGGAAAGCCATCTGGTCCAGGGCTTTTATTTGCTGGGAGGTTTTTAATAACTGATTCTATTTCTTCACTAGTTATGGGTCTGTTCAAATTTTCTATTTCTTCCCGTTTGAGTTTTGGTAGCGTGTGGCTATTTAGGAAGCTGTCCATTTCTTCCAGATTGCCAAGTTTGGTGGCATATAATTTTTCATAGTATTCTCTGATGATTGCTTGTATCTCTGAGGGATTGGTTGTAATTTCTCCCTTTTCATTCACGATTTTATTTATTTGAGTTCTCTCTCTTTTCTTTTTGAGAAGCCTGGCTAGAGGTTTGTCTATTTTGTTTATTTTTTCAAAGAACCAGCTTTTGGTTTCATTGATCTGTTCCACTACCTTTTCTGTCTCCATATGGTTAATTTGAGCTCTGATCTTTGTTATTTCTCTCTTTCTGCTGGGCTTGGGTTGTTTTAGTTGATCTGCTTCTAGTTCCTTTAGGCGTGCTGTTAGAATTTGTGTTATTGATTTTTCTTGTTTCTTGAGATGGGCCTGGATTGCAATATATTTCCCTCTCAGGACTGCCTTTGCTGCATCCCAGAGCGTTTGGATTGTTGTATTTTCATTTTCATTTGTTTCCATGTATTTTTTAATTTCTTCTCTGATGGCTTGGTTGACCCAGTCATCTTTTAGTAGGTTATTTCTTAGCCGCCATGTTCTTGGATATTTTCCAGGCTTTCTCCTGTGGTTGATTTCAAGTTTCAAAGCATTGTGGTCTGACACTGTACACGGTATGATCTCAATTCTTTTATATTTATTCAGAGCTTCCCTGTGCCCCAGAATGTGGTCTATCTTGGAAAATGTACCGTGTGCAGATGAGAAGAATGTAAATTCCTTTGCTTCTGGATGAAGGACCCTAAAGATGTCTGTGAGGCCCATCTGTCCTAATGTGTCATTCAGGGCTATTGTTTCTGCGGAGATTTTCTGTTTTGTTGATCTATCCAATGCTGAGAGTGGAGTGTTGAGATCCCCTACTATTAGGACATTTTTATCGATGAGGTTGGTAATGTTTGTAATTAGTTGTTTTACAAATTTGGGTGCCCCTGAATTCGGTGCGTAGATATTTACAATTGTTAGCTCTTCCTGCTGGATGGTCCCTGAGACTATTATATAATGTCCTTCCTCATCTCTTATTACATCGTTCATTTTAAAGTCTAATTTGTCTGATATAAGTGTGGCTACTCCGGCTTTCTTCTGACTTCCAGTAGCATGGTAGATAGTTCTCCATCCCCTCACTTTCAATCTGAAGGTGTCTTCAGGTTTAAGATGAGTTTCTTGAAGACAGCAAATAGATGGGTCTTGTTTTTTAATCCATTCTGTTATCCTTTGTCTTTTGATTGGCGCATTTAGTCCATTTACATTCAGTGTTAATATTGAAAAATATGGGCTTACAGTCACTGTATTATCTGTAAGTTTCATGTTTGTAAGGCTGTGTCTGGTAGTTTGTATTCTTTGCCTCCTTGTTTTCATAGAATGCCCCTCAGGATCTCTTGCAGTGCTGGCTTATTTTTGATAAATTCTTTCAGTTTTTGTTTGTTGGGAAAAACCTTGATCTCTCCTTCTATTCTGAATGACAGGCTAGCCGGATACAGAATTCTTGGTTGCATGTCCTTCTTGCTCATCACATTGAAGATGTCCTGCCATTCCTTTCTGGCTTGCCAAGTTTCCGTAGATAAGTCTGCTACTACCCTTATAGGTCTCCCTTTGTATGTTAGGGTTCTTTTGTCCCTAGCTGCTTTCAGGATTCTCTCCCTATCTTTGTATTTTGCCAGCTTCACTATGATGTGCCGTGCAGAAGGTCTATTCAAGTTACGTCTGAGGGGAGTTCTCTGTGCCTCTTGGATTTCCATGCCCGTTTCCTTTCTCATGTTGAGGAAGTTCTCAGCAATGATTTGTTCCAGAACCCCTTCGACTCCTTTCTCTCTCTCTTCTTCCTCTGGAACTCCTATGATACGGATATTGTTTCTTTTGACTGCATCGCTCAGCTCTCGAATTCTCCTTTCCTGTTCCTGGATCAGCTTCTCTCTCTTTTTATCTGCTTCCTCTTTTTCAATGATTTTGTCTTCTAATGCACTAACTCTTTCCTCTACCTCTTCAATCCGTGCTGTGGTTGCTTCCAGTTTCCCCTGTATTTCTTCCAATGTCTTCTTTAATTCTTCCTGACCGTTTTTAAGGTCTTTGAACTTTGCCTCGTAGGACCCCTTGCATTCATCTAAGCTTTTTTCAAGGCCAGCAATTAGTTTTATGATTAACATTCTATATTCAAGTTCTGTTATGTTGCTTATATCTCTTTTCATTAATTCTTGAGCTGTCACTGCTTCTTGTAGACTCTTTTGAGGAGAATTCTTCCGTCTCGTCATTTTGGCTGGATGTGTTATGTGTTGTTTCTTGAAGTTGCCCTGGAAAGGAAAACTGACAGACACACAGAACACAGAAATACTCAAACGTACCGACAAATGGTCCAGACAAGCAGTTCACAACAGAAAAAAATAACAAGTGACTCTCTGAGGGCAATGTCCTGAAGTAACAGCTACACGTTAAGGACAGGGTATGTAGTGTGCTGGTGGCAGAGCATATATAGACAGAATAATGACTGGTGCAGGGAGAAGAAGGAAATGGACTTTGCCCAGGTAGAGCGACTAAAGGGTTTAATCCAGACTGATAGAAATCAGAATAAGGACAGGTGCGAGGGAAAAGGAATAAAGATCGATGTCGTCTAGATGAACTTATACGGCCTGGTTATTCCAGAAAAAGGGAGTTCAGTTGGGCCGTGTCTGTGTTCGCCTTAGTTTCTTGTCAGCTCTAGCACCTTTTCCCCCCGATTTTTGTAGTTGAGAGAGAGACAATGGTTTCAGTCGTCCCCCTTTAAAGGGCAAGCGAAATACTGGAGCCCCCTACTCCTCCGCCATGTTGCCTCCTCCCTCTTGATGTTTATTTTTGAGAGAGAGACAGAGCACAAGTAGGGGTGGGGCAGAGAAAGAAAAGGAACACAGAATCTGAAACAGGCCCCAGGCTCTGAGTTGTCAGCACAGACCTGGGGCTCGAATTTGGGAACAGTGTGATCATGACCTGAGACAAAGTCAGATGCTTAACTGACTGAGCCACCCAGGCGCCCAAATAACAGTCCGTTTTAAATTGATAGCACCTTATATTATATTATTTTATTTTTAGAGTTTATTTATTTTGAGAGAAAGAGAGAGAAACAGCATGAGAGAGGGGATGAGAGAGAGAATCCCAAGCAGGTTCTGTACTGTCAACACAGAGCTTGAAGTGGGGTTCAAACTCAGAAACTGTGAGATCATGACCAGAACTAAAATCAAGAGCCAAACATTGAACCAAATGAGCCACCTGAGCCACCTGGGCACCCCCATAGCAACTTAATTTTAAACACATTCTAAAGCTTTACTTTTACTCCTCACCACATTTGTTATTATTTTTAGGGCTTTTTATTTTTTTAATCCAATTTAGTTAATATATAATGTAATGATGATTTCAGAAGTAGATTAAGTGATTCATCACTCACATTTAACACCCAGCATTCATCCCAACGAGTGTCCTCCTTAATTCCCATCACCCACTTAGCTCATCCTCCCACTCAACACCTCACTAACAACCCTCAGTTTGTTATCTGTATTTCAGAGTCTCTTATGGTTTTCTTCTCTCTCTGCTTTTATGTTTTCCTTCCTGTCCCCTATGTTCATCCATTGTTCTTCTCAAATTCCACATATGAGTGAAATTAAAGATATTTGTTTTTCTGTGATTGACTTATTTCACTTAGCATAATACCCTCCAGTTCCAGCCATGTTGTTGTACATCTCAAGATTTCGTTCTTTTTCTTCAACAATAAGTATTCCATTATATGTATGGATATATGTTTCATAATTTGGCTATTATTTATAGTACTGCAATAAACATTAGGGTTCATTTGCCACTTCAAGTCAGCCTTTTTTATCCTTTGAATAAATACCTAGTAGTGCAATTGCTGGGTTGTAGGGAAGTTCTATTTTTTTAATTTTTTGAGGAACCTCCATAATGTTTTCCAGAGTAGCTGTACCAGTTTGCATTCCAACCAACAGTGCAAAAATGTTCCCTTTTCTCTGTTTCATTGCTAATATCTGTTGTTTCCTGAGTTGTCAATTTTAGTCATTCTGACAGGTGTGAGGTGTGATCTCCGTGTGATTTTGATTTGTATTTTCTTGATGATGAGTTATGTTGAGCATCTTTTCAGGTGTCTGTTAGCCATCTGGATGTCTTCATTGGAAAGTGTCTGTTCAGGTCTTTTGTCCATTTCTTCACTGGATTATTTGTTTTTTGGGTATTGAGTTTGATAAGTTCTTTATAGATTTTGGATTTTAACCCTGTATCTGATATGTCGTTTGCAAATATCTTCTCCCATTCCATCAGTTGCCTTTTAGTTTTGCTGATCGTTTCTTTTGCTGTTCGGAAGCTTTTTATTTTGATGAGGTCCCAGTAGTTCATTTTTGCATTTGTATCCTTTGCCTCTGGAGATGTGTTGAGGAAGAAGGTTCTGTGGCCGAGGTCAAAGAGGTTCTTGTCTAACACTGTTGGTGGGAATGCAAACTGGTGCAGTCACTCTGGAAAGCAGTGTTGAGGTTCCTCAAAAAATTAGAAATAGAACTACCATATGACCTAGCAATAGCACTGCTAGGAATTTACCCAAGAGATACAGGAGTGCTGATGCTTAGGGGCATATGTATCCCAATGTTTATATCAGAACTTTCAACAATAGCCCAATCATGGAAAGAGACTAAGTGTCCATCAACTGATGAATGAATAAAGATGTGGTAGATATATACAATGGAATACTACTTGCAATGAGAAAGAATGAAAGAATGAAATCTGGATATTTGTAGCAACGTGGGTGCAACTGGAGGATATTATGCTAAGTGAAATAAGTCAGTCAGAGAAAGACACATACCATATATTTTCATGTATAGGTGGATTTTGAGAAACTTAACAGAAGACCATGGGGGAGGGGAAGGGAGAAAACAAGTCACAGAAAGGGAGGGAGGCAGACCATAAGAGATACTTAAATATTGAGAACAAACTGATGGTTGATGGGGGTTATGGGAGAGGGGAAAGTGGGTGATGAGCATTGAAGAGGGAACTTGTTAGGAGGAGCACTGGGTGTCGTGTGGAAACCATTTGACAACAAAAATATTTAAAAAATCGACACGTTGAGAATTGAGGTTATAAAGATTTATAAATTATGACATCAAATGATTTTTCTAGATTTATTTGAAGGACTCCATCATTTTAATCATTCTAAAATAAAACAAATATATATCTAAATTTAATATTTCAAATTAGATATATAAATACAAGTTTCAGCAGATTTGAAATAGGGCCATTTTCCTCAGTCAGAAATATCTTCTTGGTTTTTCATTACTTAATGGCAGAATGGTCAGAGGGTGCCCATTTAGACCATTGTAGGGTGGGCCAGGACAAAAGTATGGCCTCAGAGCCTCTGTGAAGCGGTTTCTATAGGTGTAGATGTGAGACTGGTAGGTCACATTATAAAAGGAGACCTTCCCACTCTCACAGTCCAGAAGGATACCAATAATCTCAGGAGGTTTCTCAAGGTAGAGTGATATCCGTTGATTTGCAAGAGCTATGTAGCCATTACTTCTCTTCAAGCACAGTGTCCAGAACCCAGTCTCTGGAGACAGCCTCATTTCTTCCTGTCTGCAGACAGAATCCTTACAAATGCCTAGAGTCCATTTTATTTTATTTTTCACACCCACTTCCCAGTAGTGTCTACCTCCGAAATAAATTTGCTGACCTAATACACAGACCAGTTTATCAAAACGCTGCCTACATTTAGGTAGTTTCTGAAAGATATCACCTCCTTTTGCACTTTTGTTGTCTTCAGCAATTTGGAGATATGGGTGAGCTGTGTCTGGATCCAGGGTAATATTTTCTATGGAAGAATATGTTATTAGTTTGACTATGATTAGTAATATCAACAATAATTAACACAGCATATAAAGACCCTTCCTCTAGCTTTCCTGAAATGAAGTTGCTCCTTTCTCTCAGATCATGCTTTTTTTTTTATTTTTTTTAATTTTTTTTAATGTTTATTTATTTTTGAGACAGAGAGAGACAGAGCATGAGTAGGGGAGGGGCAGAGAGAGAGGGAGACACAGAATCCGAAGCAGGCTCCAGGCTCTGAGCTGTCAGCACAGAGCCCGACGCGGGGCTCGAACCCACAGACCGCAAGATCATGACCTGAGCCGAAGTCGGACGCTCAACCAACTGAGCCACCCAGGCGCCCCAGATCATGCTTTTTATATCACCTCCTTTTATCAACTCAAGAACTTGAGAACTTGATAATGAGAATTTGTCCAAAATGGAAAAAAAATTTAGTTTATACAGATATTTTCTCATCAAAATAATTTTGAACATGGCCAGTTTTACATTGAATACTTATTATGTGCTTTGTGGTATTGGAAGCACATTTATAAATAATTTTCATAACAAAGCAATGAAATGGATAAATATATAAATTTTATAGTTAAGACAACAAAGATTTAGGGAAGTTTTTCCAACCATGATTACTAATACCCATCTATGTTTGTATTTAAGTCCAGATCCATCTGACCCAATTTATGAATTAATGAAAAACATGATATATATTTACTTTAAATATGAATGCTTTAACAACTTTTAAATTTGTCATAAAAGACCCTATGAGATTTAACCAGATTTACTGAATTACTTTTCCCAAAAGTTTCTTCATGTTGGTAGAAATTTTCACAGATACATGAATCCTAAAATAATTTTAAAAATGTTGAAGGCATATAAACATATGAGCCAGATGTAAAAATGATCCAGACATTTACCCAATTACACAGAATTCTACTAATATAGGCTAAAAGTGCTTCTGTAATGAATCAAGTTCTCATAGTTGTATGCAAAACTAAATTTTACTTGTACTAGTGTAAACACAAAGAAAATTCCACTAATATTAATGTAATATAAAATAACTAAAGACTCATATGTTAGGACTGTAAGTAGAGGATTATGTTCCGTTAAAGTCACTGCAACTCACTTGCTCATGGGCATTTTTTGAAAGCAATATCTGATATCTAGAGTGTACTTTTTTCAGTTAGTAATTTGCTTCTAAAGTCTCTAATAAATGTGAATATTGTGTCAATTAGTTATATAAACTGGAGAAATCTCCTAAGAATACTTATCGTAAATATCTTTATAAAATCAATGTAGAGTCCTTGCTTTTCTTCCTCAAAGTGTATTTGTGGTAATCAAATGGAAATACTTTATTTGATATAATTCATACAATGCTATAATATGTAACACAAATTTTATTGTTCCTACAATTAAACAGATGTCCTAAATTTGGTAATTTTTTAGAAATCAGAAGAAATCCTAAAGTACATAGGACATTTTGTCTCGATTTGACAAATTAAGAAAATAATAAATGGATTGTGGTCCATAGACAGTTACTGTCATTGTGCCACTAGCCTCTATCCTGACAGAGACGAGTGGCAGCCTGTAATTACCCCATCCCCTGTCAGCTACCCAATAAACCATTCTCCAACTCATTTATGGTTCTAAAATGCACATCTGAGGGTTTCATTTTGGGCTATAATATTTTGCTTCCCTCCATCACTGAATCTCAGAGAGCAGAACCATTTGTGATATGTAAAGAGTTACAGCTATGAACTACCCAAAAATAAGGATGACAAAACGGAAATTTTGGAGGAAAAAAAAAGGATTTGTGTGTTTGTTCAGTGTGAGTTTGTGGGTGTGTTACATGCTTCCTTGTCTGATGGTCTAGTGTGCTGGCCAAGAAGAAGAATTAATACCCAAATACTTCAGTCTGTAGTTACCTGAATATTGTCGAGCAAATTTCAACCCTGAAATTAAAAAAAACAAATGAACAAACAAACAAATAAATAAATAAATAAATATTATACATATAAATGGTTCATACATATATATATGGTTTATATATATAGGGTGTATATATATTATACATATAAATGTATTATACATATATATATGGTTTATATATATATAGGGCATATATATATATGGTTTTGAAATTAAAAGTTATCAGTGAATAAAACAGGACAGAAATGAGTACTCAGAGGCAAATGCATAAGATGAATCAGGGTTAGAGGTGGTCATTTTCATTACTCACCTTCTTCTCCCAGGAGTTTTAGCTTTTCTGAAATAATGGGATGTAGTGAGATATTGCTTTGAAATATAAGCACATTTATTTTTAAAAATATATTTACATTCCTACCCTTAAAGGATAATTTTACTTACCAAGATCTTCGTGAAGTTTTCCTAAAATGCAAAACAGTGACAAATCATTGTGAGAATTTGTTAAGACTTGTAATTATACTCTTTCTAATGCTTACACATGTAAATCATTGGTGTAAGGGGGAAAAAAAGACAATGGTTGGATTTAAGTTACAGATTTTGAAAATATATTATAGTTAAAAATATTCCCATTTGCTTTGTTTTAACATAATTCAAAGAACCATAATGCAAATTGTTGTCCAGAAATAGCCTCTCCCAGGTGTTTGCTGTGAGCCTATGGACTCCTACAGGCAGTCCCCACCAAAAAGTATAAATATTGAGAAGCCAGCACTGCAAGCAACAGTCAGGTTTGGATATAATTTCTGATTCTCTGCACCTGAATAATTAAAAACTAAATGCAATTATTTCTGCTATAATGTTTGTTTTGAAATTGCACATTTGTCTCGATATGATTAACATATTAAGAAAGAATTTGCGTATGCTACGAATTTTGCGTTTGTTTATGTGTGATTTTTGAGAGACAAAACTGTCCCCAGTTGAGTCTAGAGGTATAGAAATACATACAATACATAAACATGCAGAAACACACAGTGTCCTTAGGAGGACAGAGATACACCTATCTACATCTGATATTAAAACTTTCTGTCCTGGGACACCTGGGTGGCTCTTTGGTTAAGCCTCCAACTTCAGCTCAGGTCATGAACTCATGGTTCATGAGTTGGAGCTCTGCATAAGGCTTTGTGCTGACAACTCTGAGCCTGGAGCCTGCTTAAGATTCTATGTCCCCCTCTCTCAGTGCTCCTCTCCTATTCTCTCTCTCTCTCTCTCTCTCTAAATAAATAAATAATAAATAAATAAATAAATAAATAAATAAATAAATAAATAAAAACATTAGAAAAATTAAAAAAAAAAATCTTTCTGTCCTGCCACATCACGGTAACTCCAAGCTGCCACTCTCACCAATGGTAAAAAAAAAACTCTATGCCCTTCTTTTCTTTTTTGTTTTTTATCCATATTTATTTTCTCCTATTTTTCTCTCTTAGTTATATTTTCACTAATCATTGTCTATTTTTTTTTCTTTTAATTTTCTTCCTTTGCACATGTTTTTGAGCATGGAGATGGAGGTAGTGGAAGAACATGTAGCCAAGAGACTTTAGGTTTCTTTCAGGATAAAGTACTATAATAGGTTAGTATTTAGGTATTTCCTAAAAATTTAACAAGTATAAAATTTTGTAACAATTTTATGAGTTTTTATGTTTTGAAATATGTCACCAAGAACGGTTTTGCCTTCTATGCCCCTAATGTCATGTTATGAAATGAATTTCTTTCTACAAAATCCATATGTTAAATTCCTAAACCCAATGTAATAATATTTGGAAGTGGAGACTTTGGAAAGTAATTACGTCATTACAGTGGAGCTATTATGGATAGGATTAGTTTCCCATAAGAAGAGATGTGAGTATTTGTTCTTGCTCTCAACTTTCCATCATGTGAGAGACCGATGAGAACATGGCCATTTGCAAACCAAGAAGTGAACTCTCGGACACCAGATCTGCTAGGTTGCCTTGACCTTGGATTTCCCAGCTTCTAGAATTCAAAAAAATCAACTACAAAAATCAACAAAATCAATCATACAACATGAGAAGGAATATTTGCAAATCCTGATTTATAAAGAAAACACACAATAACAAAAGCAAACTATAACCTAATTATATCTCTACCAGGTGTGATCTGTGTAATAGTAAGAAAGTATCTTAAAATAAGATGATGCTGTTATCTACAAATTGATGTTTAAATGAGCTAACTTGAAAAAAAAATTCAAAATTCTGCATTGAGCATGTGGTATTTAACTTATCTGACATATTCACAAATAACACTTATTATTTTTCGTTTATGACATTCTTAATTTAATTACAAAAATGCCCTACTTATATGCATATTTATTGAGGCTCTTCTTTAGACCCAGGACTATTTTCATTTTGGTGAATACGACACAGTCTCTCTACCCACAGAGGCTTTGACAAGCCGCCTGCCATCTGAAACATCATTCTAAAATCATGGTGCTATAAGAGAACAGGAAGGGTCACCAGATGTATTCCTGATGACTTTTACATGGGTTATATTCATTGTGTTTATCTATAAACATCATTTGTTACAAAAATAATATGTATTAATTTATTTTAAAAAATAAAAACTATATACACCATCAGGTTTCCATTACCCAGCTATGACTCCTTTATAATATCTTTCCATAGTCTCATTATCTGAATATCTAAAATATTTTTACCCCACAATAACAAAGGGAATAATCTAATACATGTTTTTTTCATAATGTGCTCTATTCTTTTCAAAATTAATTGTAATGCTTTCTATGAAAATAAATACTCTTCTATTGCATATTTGAGTGAATTGTTTTCTTTCTTGTATTTGAACTTTAATAAACTAGTTCTTTTTGGATAATTGATCAAACCCTTAATCTGGTAAAAAACACACACACACAAAACAACATAACTATTGCTCTATAAATCCATCCCAGATGTGATACTACAGAAACAGAATAAAAAAAATTAGGGGCATTTATAACCTCTAGGTTAAATACCTACTCATTCAAAATTTGTCACTTTCACCACTCATGGGATAAATATTAAATTCAAAAAGCAACAGGTTGATTATGATCTGTCGTTTATCTACCTCCTCAGCTGTACTTTCTCCTAGTTCTTTGACATCATATTACTTTAATAATTTTTATTTTTGTTTTAGTGTTAGGTCCATGAGGGAAAGAATATGTGCCTTATATTTACCTACATATTATTATTGTAAAACACAACTTATTTGATAAAGAGAGCTTTAATAAATACATGTAGCTTGTTGTTAAGGATAGTGATGAGGAGGAGAAGGAGGAGGACAATGATGACAAATGCATTTTCCTGTCAGAATATGTCAAACATGGCTAACCTACCTTTTTTAAACTACAGATAAATGCTTCCATTCTTCCATGTATCATTTATTTTATTTTTTAATAACAGTAAAATTGTTGGGGGCGTGGGTGGCTCAGTCAGATGAGCGTCTGACTTAAGCTCAGGTCATGATCTCGTGGTTCACAAGTTCGAGGCCCACGTCAGGCTCTGTGCTGACAGCTCGGAGCCTGGAGACTGCTTTGGAATTTGTGTCTCCCTCTCTCTCTGCCTCTTCCCTGCTTATTCTCTGTCTCTCTCTCTGTCTCAAAAATAAATGAAACATTAAAAAAATTATTTTTAATTTATTTTAAGAGCGAAATTGTTTGTTGACATTCCTTGTGTAATGAATTCAAGTCTTTCTTTACTCCAAAAAAGCATTAATTCAATTCTTGGAAAAAGAGTTGCCAAGAATTATTGGAAATTTAATAAATATGTGCATAGTGGTTTCAAGTTTGGATTAATTTGTGGTTAATTTTTATTTCAATCAGGGTCTATGTTATGTAAACTCATTCAGAGTACTTTTACATTTAATCAACAGATTTCCTTAAATGAGTATGTTTGTCATACAGAAAATCTAAATATGAATAGGATTCCAAAGCCAAATAAAGCAGGCACAATATTTCAAACACTATTATGTGGCTTCCAGGCCATGGATCTCAGAGTCAAAATGAAATCACAGACTTTACATAGGATTTCTCTCTTCTATTAAATTATCAATTTATCCACGAGTATTCTTTCTCATTAAAGAGACCTTTGGAATTATTCAATAACTAAAAATATACACAATTGGTGACATTGAAGATTAACCATAACTAGGAAATAAGTAAGCATGTACAGACTATTGAGATCTGTTTATTTAGCCAAGTGTATATCTCAGAGTAGATATCCTCTAGTTTTTATTTTTCTTTTTTTAACACTAACCATATAATGTGTTCTCTACCTTCAAGAAAATAACAGTTTTGAAATGAAAATCTTGTGACTGCACCCTTTTTTTGTTTAACATTTTTTTCTGATTTCCTGATTTTCTTGGATAATATTTAAAATTCTGTTTCCTGGACAGCATTCAAAATTCTTAGACTGGTAAAAACATGTTTGCATTTCACAGTTTTTGTCTATTTATAGCTTTGTCTGGGTTTTCTGAACCAGAGGCTCCTGGTTAATATTGTCTCCTCTAATAAATCATGGGCTCACCTCCCCCCAGAAGTTAGTGCATATTGTGCTTTCTGCTCTACACATGCTAGTCCACTCTTTGAAATACGTATCCTCTTTGTTACCACTAGGCTTTTCTGCATTAAGCTTCTTCAGCAACTCCACAGCCCCATGACTAAGTCAAATCTCACTATTGCATTTGTTCATGGCATCATTAAAACTTTCCCATATCACTTATTAGAATATTTGTTTTACATTTATTATTTAAATGTGGAATTTGCATCTGTTCTAAGAGAGAAACTTCCATAATTAAAGAGAGTCTTTTTTTTTTTCTCATTGCTTCTTAAGCACTGACTACAAAATAGGTAGTTAATTCCTATATTCAGAAAATGTGAGTATGCTCAATGAGTGGGGTAAATATAAGACCTGAATTCCAGTACTCAACAACACAAGCAGAAGCATCTTGTTCTTCTCTATTTATGCCTAAATCTTTCCCTGTCTGAGGAATTTTCATATTCACTTTTTAAAACCTAGCAAAAGATAATTTTAGTTGTTTCTAAACATTTTTATGTCTGGATTTTGTTTCTTTTTATGAAGAAGGAACATCATGTGTGGAATGTTAAAACACTGCTTCAGTCAAAAATAAATATAACATCATTCATTTATAATACTTAGAAGCCGATAAGAAGAAAATGAAGGAGAAAAAAGCTAATAAAAAGCGTTTTCTCAGAGGGATGGTTTGCTTTACCTTACCTTGCATTAAGGAGGTGGTATCTTTAGCATACTCAGCTCAAGCAATAGATCCCTTATTTGAACAAACATAAAAACTCAAGACATGTGTCTTGGAGTTTTAGAAATAAGTAGATAGTTTCCTGATCCACACCCTAAAATGTGTCAAACCTAGGCTGTTTAGTCATACAGTCTTGGAAACCTCCCACATATATATTACTTTAATCTGAAACTGCTGCAGATTTGTCCTCCAGAATGAACTCAACATGACCCCAGACTTAGGGTCAATTGATATTTCCATGGCTTTTACCCTCAACCACATCATAATAATGCATTGTTTTGAGTATTTCAGAGAAGAGTCAGCAAATGTCTTCCCAATGACTTTCTTGAGAAGTCTCTTATGTAAATAATAATATAATGTGTTTCTTGAACAGTGCCAAATTCATTTCAATCAGAATATTTTAAAAATAGCTATTAAAAGATTTGACCAAATATGAGTATAGAACACTCATTTATGTGTGCCTTTATATGGTTTGTAAGATAACTTGGAAATCATTAAGTTGTTCAAGAAACAACCTCATCCATCTCACTATTACTCTTTCAAACAAATTTCCCAGAATTATTTTTTCCATGGAGATTTTTAGTATTAAACTAATCAGGTCATGCGTTGTCCCTTGTCCCTTCTGCTTCCAGTTGGCCACCTTCTATTGTCTCCCATGAAGCTTGTTGCTCTTCCAGGAAAGAGAATTGGATGTGGAACAAAGTGTGGGTTTGTACAAAGGAATGAGATAAACTTGTCTCACATGAGGGTCATCTGTGTGCTTAGATGCTCAAATTCTCGCTCTTTTTTGCGGGCAGAATTTTGGTGGATTCCTCAAGGTCCTCCCTCCCAATTCCTGCCCCGTTTTCATGGGTGTATGAATACTTAGTAACTCCCTTAGGAACTCCTCCCTCCACATGATTGTCCGGAGGTCACATAGAGCCTAACTGGAAGTCTCGTGGGCAAGTCTATTTCTTGGCAGCTCCAGCACAAGATTCTTCACCTTGGACTCACTCAGCCCAGAGGTGTATGGCCAAAGATAGGAGCTTCAGAACGAAATAAGATGTAGTCAATTTAAGAGAATAATTTTTACATAAGTGATTCTGTGAAAGTAAGGTGTTACGTGGTCTTTAAACCCTCAACAAGGACAGGAAATAGAACTCATGTTCTTTTTTGCTACATAATCTAGAAAAATGAGGAAAACAAACAACAAAAGAAAAAATCTATAAAACTCAGTTTTTGCACTCAACATATATTTGTGGACTGGCTGCCCTTCACTCTGCATGGATCAGGCTCCCTCAGTAAGGAGGGAACCCTGTCACAGAACCCTGACCTGTCACATGCACAGAGAACCGTGCAAAGCAATAGTGAGAGAATGCATGGGATTCCCTAGAGTATTTTGATCCCTCTTTGCACTAGCCAGGGTTCACCACGTTTCTACAGGGAAAGCAGAGTTAATTGGAAAATGATCAAAGAAATAAATTATTTCAGGAATAGGGAAAAGCAAGGGTGAAGATACAGAGATCAGATTACTATAAAACATTCTACTAAGTAACAAGGTCAATTGTTAAAAAACAAAATCCAAACAACAAGAACAAAATAAAATATGGATACAATATATCAAATCATATGCATGTCATATTTGAACAATTTCACATATCATATAGAAAAATGTAAACCTTTAAAAGAGAGGAATATTTATGGTGATATATTTGGTAGGCATCATATCTAAAATACATATTAGCATTAATTATTATTTAGTAATAAAGTCAGGAGCTAGAAGAAATGAAAGTAAAGACCAATATTAGGTATTGGCTGGCTTTAGAAATAATACTAGAAAAAATCACAAAGTAATATCTGAATACCCTATTGGGACCTTAAAATATGAAACGTCATAATAACAGGAAAATATTTCAAAAAATGCCACAGTATGACTTTTTTAAAATGAAAATTGGTTACAAAGACAATGTTACAAAAGTACAACATAGATGCAGCTGAAATCTCATCATTTACAAGGGAGACCATGTGAAAGAATTGATGCTTTATGATATGCATATCAATTGTCTATAATTTTTGGTAGATCAGGTATATGTGTAATAATAACTTTGCTTCTAAATTATAAATAAATACTACTCACCTTCTATTTAATTATGATTTAAGTGCAAAAAATATCTAATAAAGAATTCCACAATGGATGTAGGGAAGAATTTCTTGAGAAACAGACTTTAGTCAATCAACCTCTGACAAGGTAAGATATCAGCCAAATGGGCAAAAATATGAGATACAGAAAAGAAAAAAGGAAGCAGGCCTTGCATCATCTCAAATACCTCATTTCTAAGAGACTACAGACTATCATGACATATGCTCATAAATCCCTCTTCTACAGCCTCCTTTCTCCAAGAACTAAGTCGATCTGTGCCCCTCCATCTGCTGAGTATGTAGAGCTCATCACAGGACATTCCCCAAACACAGTTCAACCAGATTACACATGGGGTCTGAGCTTCAAGAGACTGGGACAAGATCAGTGAGCCTTTGTGAGGGGAATATATCCAGAGTCAGGAATAACCGGAAACAGCCAATTAGTCTTCATTGACATCCCAAGAAGAAATCCCGGGCATTGAAAGACACAATTTTTCTCCAACACTTCATAAGGGTCATAGACTGATGACACTACAAACATCAGTTCACACGTTGGACATTGGTATGCAGCACATGAGGAAGATTTTACACTTTGAAGGGGTCAGAGTAAACTAGAAAGAATCTTCAAGACATGAGGAAGTTTTGAAAATGTAAAAGCGAAAAAAAGGTTCCGCAAATGCATTTTACACAAGCTTCCTTTTCTCAATTCTAATGAATGTGTGTTAGCCAGTAAAACATACACTGCAAACTAACCAACAAAAGGTGAGGATAGCTAACAGTAGAGATTTGGATGATGGACCAGGCTGTACTCTGCATGGAAGTGTAGCACCATATGCCTTTTCAGGATGTCTGGTGAGTTTACTGCACACCCTCCTTTAGTACTAGGCCCAGGTATTACCCAGCTTCTCCTCTCTGCAGAATCAAAGGAATATTTGCAATCTTCAAGGGATTACACGCATAATGGTCCAACAGAGCTCATGGACACTTACACGACCTGATTAAAATAAAAGGGAAGGAAATACACTATCCCAAATTGCTAAGCGGTATTTATTTCCTTATTTCTTTGCCTGCATGTTTTTTTCTCCTAAACCTTTCCTTCAAAAAAGTGCCTGAACTTTTGATATTGCAATAAATCTGATAAACATAGGGAAGTAAAGAATGACTCACCATAGTCTTTCTGGAGTTCACCTTTAAGAAAAATAAACACAAATAAGTTAGAGAGTGAAACTAAAAATTCTGACAGTTCATTGGTCTGTGAAGGTGGGGCAGCTTATTACAGACAGAAGTTGGAAACTATATATTTTGTGATGTGAACCAAGTGTTGTGCAGCTGGAGAACAAATGCATCTAAGTTTCACTCCCATAGAGCTTCTTGACAGAGTTGTGAGAACCTGCACCATGATTCAGAGAGGTCTAAGTCATGGCCCTCCAACGCTGCCCTGCTTGATATTGTCTAGAGAACAGTGTGACCTGTTGGCTGAGTATTTAGTAGTACTGATCTGCCCTCCATTAAAATATCCCCAAAGGACAACACTGTAACAAGTTTTAGCCATATTTTTTAAACATTTTCAACCTGCTTGAATAATAATCTCCCAGACACTAGTAATTGCAGGCATGAAAAATGTAGGAGGTCATTCAAAGAAAATGAGAGTACTTTTGGGTATTTCCAAAATCATATCTCTATGTTCAAGAGAGTGCTAAACGTTATTATCTTAAATTCTCATTCGCGAGGCAAGATTTTATTTTTTAATTGTAGGATAATTGACATGATTCCCTTTATTAGTTTTCAGTGCACAACGTAGTGATCCAGTGTTTATATATTTTATGAAATCTTCAGCAAAGTTATTCTACTGATCATCTATCACCATATAAAGCTGATACCGTACTTATGACTATATTCCTTATGCTGTACATCACATACTCATGTTTTATTTATTTTGTAACAGGAAGATGGTATCTTTTAATCCCCTTAGCCTGTTCATCTATTCCCCCACACACATCCCATTTAACAACCAGCAGTTTGTTCTCTGTACCTAAAAACATTTGCTGATTCATTTCATTTGTTAATTTGTTTTAATTTTTAGAGTCCACATGTAAGTGAAATCACACGGTAATTGGCTTTCTTCGTCTGAGTTATCTAACATAGCATACTACCATCTAGGTACACCTATGTTGTTTCAAATGGAAAGATCTCATTCCTGTTTATACCTAAGTAACATTCTTTTATATATTTACATATATGTACTATATTTTCTTTATCCATTACGCTATAATTGGATATTTATGTTAATTCCATATCTTGGTTATGTCAGTACTGCTTTGGTAAACATAGGAGAGCTAATGTCTTTTTGAGTTAGTGTTTTCATTTTTTTTCAGATGAACACCTAATTCTCAAGTTACTGGATAATATGGTAATTCTATTTTTTTTTGAGGAACCTCAATCGGTTTTCAATAATGGCTGCACTAATTTATATTCACACCAACAGTTCATGGTATTTCCTCTCCTCATCTTTGTTACTTGTTGGTTCCTTTTTTTTTAAGGTAGAGGAATAACTTCCCTCTCACATCTTCATGTTATTGCGACACAATTGACATAACATTGTACTAATTTGAAGTGTAAAAAAATGATTTGCTATATGTATACATTGCTAAATGATTGTCAAAATTAATCTAGTTAACATCCAACACCTTACATAGTTGCAAATATTTTTTCTTGTGATTACCACTTTTAGGATCTTGTGATTAGAATTTTTAAGGTCTACTCTCTTTGAAACTTCCAAATATACAACACAGTGTTGTTAACTATAGTCACCATGCTATACTTGATATCCCCAGAACTTATTTATAACTGGAAGTTTATACGTTTTGACCACCTTCATTCATTGCTCCCTCCATCCCCAACCCATTCTTTGCCTCTAGCACATGGAATTTGTTCCCTATTTTTTTAGTTCCTTTATTTTAGATTCCTCATATAAGCAAGATCATGCAGTATCTGTCTTTTTCTGTCTGACATATTTTGCTACGAATAACATTCTTAATTTGAGAGGTTATATTAGTCAGACTACTCCTGAGAAAAAAACCACCGTGTGTGTGTGTGTGTGTGTGTGTGTGTGTGTGTATGTGTGTGTGAGAGAGAGAAAGAAAGAGAGAGAGAGGGCAGAGAGACAAAGAGACAGAGACAAAGAGATAGAGAAGTGAAAAGAAGGGAAGGGAAGGGAAGTGAAGGGAACACAAGGCAAGGCAAAGCAAGGCAAAGGAGAGAATTAAATTGATTTTCAGGATATGGCTTACACAATTGGGGGGGGGCTAGCAAGCCTGAAATCTGTAGGGTATGCTGGTAGGCTGAAAATATAGGTTGACTATCTATGTTGCAGTCACTTAGGAAAATTCCTTCTCCTTCAGAAAATACTAATTGTTTTCAAGGTCTTCAACTGATTGGATGAGGTCCACCCACATTATGGAAGGTAAACAGTTTTACTCAAAGTCTACTTATGAATTTATTTTTTAAAACAGTAAATGTGTATATTTTGCTATCTTTGTTAATGAAAGGGTGAAAACATCCCATTTATACATAAGAATGTTACCTATTCCAAGTTTGTTCACTAGCTTTTTGTTTTATTGCAAATATTTTTTTCTTTATATTATTCAGGGAGGATGCTTGTTAATTACTCTATGTAAAATGACATGAAATAAGAAATAGTATGACAAAATTTTATGTTTGTCTTTAAGAAAAACACTTTAAGAAAATCGCTTAAAGTGACAAATTCTAAATTTGCTGATTTTCTATGTGAGATATGGTTTCTAATTTTTAACTTGAGATTCATCCTTTTTTAAATACAATATTTTTTCAAGAAGATAACTTATTGATTCATCACTTACATATAAGACTCAGTGATCATCTCAACCGGTTCCTCCTTAATGTCCCGTTAGCCCTTTATCCCTTCCCCCCACCCAATACCCAACCATCAGTTTGATCTCTGTATTTAAAAGTCTCTTATGGTCTCTCTTTCCCTCTCTCTCTCTCTCTCTCTCTCTCTCTCTCTCTCTCTCTCTCTCCATCTAATGTTTATTTTTGAGAGAGACAGAGAGACAGAGCTTGAACAGGGGAGGAGCAGAGAGAAAGAGAGACACAGAATCTGAAGCAGGCTGCAGGCTCTGAGCTGGCAGCACAGAGCCTGATGTGGGGCTCGAACTCACAAATCGTGAGATCATGAAAGATCAAAGCTGGACACTCAACTGACTGAGTCACCCAGGTGACCCTCACCCCAGTCTCCCTCTCTATTTTTATATTATTTTTGCTTTCCTTCCCTCATATTAATCTCTTTTGTATCTTAAATTCTACATATGAGTGAAATCATATTTGTCTTTCTATGATTGATATGTTTTCCTTAGTGTAACTTAACATTCTAGTTCCATCCATGTTGTTGCCAATGGCAGAGTCTCATTCCTCTTGATCCCCAAATAATATCCAATTAATATATATACCACTTCTTCTTTAACTCTTCATCAGTTGATGGACATCTGGGTTCTTTTCACACGTTGACTATTGTCAATAGTGCTGCTATAAACATTGGGGTATATATGTTCCTTTGAACCAGCATTTTTTTATCCTTTGGAAAAATACCTAGTAGTGCAATTGCTGGGTCATAGGGTAATTTTATTTTTAATTTTTTGAGGAACCTCCATACTTTTTTCCAGAGTGCCTGCACCAGTTTGCATTCACACCAGACTTGCAAAAGGATTCCCCTTTCTCTGCATCTTCACCAAAATCTTTTTTAGCCTAAGTTGTTAACATTAGCCATTCTCACAGCTGTGAGGAGGTATCTCATTGGAGGTTTGATTTGTATTTCCCTGATGATAAGTGATGTTGAACATTTTGTCTGTGTGTGTGTGTGTGTGTGTGTGTGTGTCCTTTAGTCACCTGGATGTCTTCAATGGAAAAGTGTATGTTCACGTCTTTTTTCCATTTCTTCACTGGATAATTTTGGGGTTTTGGAGGGGTGTTGAGTTTGACAAGTTCTTTAAAGATTTTGGATATTAGCCCTTTATCTGATATGTCATTTGCAAACATATTCTCCTATTCTGTCTGTTTACTTATACTTTTGTTGATTGTTTGCTTCACTGTGCAGAAGTTTTTACCTTGATTAAGTTCAGTAGTTCATTTTTGCTTTTGTTTTCCTTGCCTCATGAGACATGTCTAATATGAAGTTGCCGCCGCTGGGGTCAAAGAGGTTCTTGCCTGATTTCTCCTCTAGGATTTTGATGGCTTATTGTCTTATGTTTAGGTCTTTCACCCATTTTGAGTTTATTTTTGCGTATAGTGTAAGGGGGGGTTCCATGTTCATTGTTCTGAATGTTGCCGTCCAGTTTTCTCAACACCGTTTGCTAAAGACAATGTATTTTTGCTATTGGATTCTTTTTCCTCTGTTTTGTCAAGGATTAGTCGGCCATACCCTTGTGGGTCCACTACTGGGTTCTCTATTCTGTTCCCTTGATCCATGTTTCTGTTTTTGTAACCGTATCATACCGTATTGATGATTACAGTTTTGTAATACAGCTTGAAGTCCAGAATTGTGATGCCTCCTGCTTTGGTTTTCTTTCTCAGGATTGCTTTGATTTTCGGGGTCTTTTCTGGTTCCATACAATTTTAGAATTGGAATGTTGGTGTTATTTTCAATATGTAGTATGTACTGCTTTTGGCAGTATGAACAGTTTAACAATATTTGTTTCTCCAGTCCATGAACATGGAATATTTTTCCATATTTTTTATGTCATCCCTAGTTCTTTGATAAGCTTTCTATAGTTTTTAGTCTATAGATTTTTCACCTCTTTGGTTAAGTTTATTCCTTTGTATTTTTTGGTCCTTGATGCAATTGTGCATGGGATTGTTTCCTTGATTTCTCTTTCTGCTACTTTATTATTGGTGTATAAAATTGCAACCAATTCCATGCATTGATTTTATATCCTGTGATTTTGCTGAATTCATGTTTGAGTTCTAGCAGTTTTTTGGTAGAGTCTTTTGGATTTTCCATCTAGAGGATCATGTCCTCTGTAAAGAGTGAAAGTTTGTCTTCCTCCTTGCAGATTTGGATGGCTTCTATTTTTTGTATTCTCTGATTGCTGAGAGTAGCACTTCTAACACTATTTAAATAACAATGGTGAGGGTGGACATCCTTGTCGTGTTCCTGACCTTAGGGGGAAAGCTCTCATTTTTTTTCCATTAAGGATATTAGCAGAGAGTCTTTTGCATATGGCTTTTATGACCTTGAGTTATGGTCCTTCTATCCTTACTTCTTTGAGGGTTTTTATAAAGAAAGGATGGTGTATTTTGTCAAAAGCTTTTTCAGCATCTATTGAAAGGATCATGTGGTTATTATCTTTTCTTTTATTAATGTGACAAATCACATTGATTTGCAGCTACAGAACCATTGCTTCATCCCAAGAATAAATACCACTAGATCGTGGTGAATGATTCTCTTAATGTATTGTTGGATCCCATTTGCTACTATTTGTTGAGAATTTTTGCACCCATGTTCATCAAGGAAATTTGTCTATATTTCTCCTTTTTAGTGGGGACTTCGTCTGACTTTTGAATCGAAGTAATGCTGGCCTCATAAAATGAGTTTGGAAGTTTTCCTTCCATTTCTATTTTTTTAGGAACAGCTTCTGAAGAATAGGTGTTAACTTTTCTTTAAATGCTTGGTAGAATTCCCCTGGAAAGCCATCCATCCCTGGATCTTGCTTGTTGGGATATTTTTGATTACTGATTCAATTCCTTTGCTGGTTATGATTCTGTCCAAAATTTCTATTTCTTCATGTTTCATTTTGGTAGTTTATATGTTTCTAGGAATATGTCCATTTCTCCCAGATTTCCCAATTTGTTGGCGTATGATTGCTCATAATATTATCTTATTATTGCTTGTATTTCTGCAGTGTTGTTGTGTTCTTTCTTCTTTCATTCATGAGTTTATTTATTTGGGTTCTTTCCTTTTTCTTTTTGAACAATTTTTCTTGTTAGGAGTTTATCAATTATATTAATTTTTTCAAAGAACGTGGTCCCAGTTTCCTTGATCTGTTCTACTGTTTTTTTGCCTGTTTGTTTGTTTTGAGATTGATATCATTGAGTTCTCCTCTAATCATTATTATTTCCCTTCTTATGCTAGTTTTGGTCTTTATTTACTGTTCTTTCCTCAGCTTTTTTGGGGCAAGAAGTTTAGGCAATGTATTTGAGATCTTGCTTTCTTCTCTAGAAAGACCTGAATTGCTATATACTTCCCTCTTAGTATGATAGAAGACAGGATTCAGTAGGAAGGGAGGAAAGATTAGGGCCTGAGGTCCCTGTGTGGAGAAAAACACCTATTTGGAACAAATAGGAGTGTTTGACCACAGCCAAACAACCCCCTAAGCTATAAAGTTCCTCTTTAGAATGTAACAGACCCTCCTACTCCTCCTCAGGTTTCCCCTCTGGTTAAAAGACCTAAGTATGGCCATAGAATACCCCTCATACAATGGAAATGAGCCAGTCAGGAATGGACAACCAAAACCTAGAGCAAGTCAATAAGGGTGCAGTCTTAGAAGGAATAAAGGGAAATGGAAGGGAGAAGGAAGGAGAAGGGCTGACCAGAACCTTATAAAAAAAGGACCAATGCCTAGAGTCTGCTGCAATGCACTTTCAAATGTCCCCTCTCTGTAAAGAGAACCTTCCTACTATTCCTCCTTTCTAATCTTAAATTCTAATAAATTTTTGCTTACTGCTCATTTGATGTCCACCTCTTCTTTCTTCTAAGCAGTGAGACCAAGAATCCAGGGTAAAAAATCCTGTAACAATATGACCACATTTGCTGCATCCCAGAGGTTTTGGGTTGTCACCTTTTCATTTTCTTTTCTTTTTTTCTTTTTCTTCTTTTTTTTTTTTTATTGTCGAATAGGTTTCCATACAACACCTAGTGCTCATCCCAACCCGTGCCCTGCTCAGTGCCCGTCACCCACACTCCCCCCCTCATGGCCCCCTCAACCCTCAGTTGTTCTTAGTGTTTAAGACTCTCTTTTGTTTTGTCTTCCTCCAACTCTGTGTCTTTTTTCTTTCTCCTCCTCCCCTCCCACCTAGTTTTCTGTTAGTCTCACAAAGTCCACCTATGCATGGAAACCTATAGTATCTGTTTTCACTGACTGACTTATTTCACTGAACATAATACCCTCCAGTTCCATCCATATTGCCACACGTGACCAGATTTCATGCTTTCTCATTGCCACGTAGTATTCTATTGTATATATATATACCACATCTTCTTTATCCATTCATCAGTTGATGGACACTTGGTCTCTTTCTATGATTTGGCTATTTTTTAAAAGGGCTATTATAAACATCGGGGTACACTTGCCCCTATGCATCAGCACTCCTATATCTCCTGGGTAGATTCCTAACAGTGCTATTGCTGGGTCAGAGTGTAGATCTATTTTAATTGCTTCTAGAAACCTCCACACAGTCCTCCAGAGTGGTTGCACCAGTTTGCATTTCCACCAACAGTGCAAGAGAGTGCCTGTTTCTCCATGTCCTTGCCAGCATCTATAGTTTCCTGATTTGTTTTTTTTAGACACTCCAACTAGTGTGAGGTGGTATCTCAGTGTGGCTTTGATTTGTATTTCCCTGATGATGAGTGACATTGAGCATCGCTTCATGTGTCTGTTGGCCATCTGGATGTCTTTTTGGAGAAGTGTCTATTAACATCTGCCCATTTCTTCACTGGATTTTTCGGGTGTGGAGATCAGTAGGTTCGCGATAGATTTTAGATACTAGTCCTTTATCCGATATGTCATTTGCAATTATCTTTTCCCATTCTGTTGATTGCCTATTAGTTTTGTTGTTTGTTTCCTTTGCAGTGCAGAAGCTTTTTGTCTTGATGAGGTCCCAATAGTTCATTTTTGCTTTTCATTCCCTTGCCCTTGGAGATGTGTCAAGTAAGAAATTGCTGCGGCTCAGGTCAAAGAGCTTTTATCCTGCTTTCTCCTCTAGGATTTTGATGGTTTCCTGTCTCACATTCTGGTCCTTCATCCATTTATAGCTTACTTTTGTGAGTGGTGTAAGGAAGTGGTCTAGTTTCATTCTTCTGTGTGTTGTTGTCCAGGTCTCCCAGCACCATTGATTAAAGAGGCTGTCTTTTTTCCATTGGATACTCTTTTCTGCTTTGTCAATGATTAGTTGACCATATGCTTGGGGGTCCATCTCTGGTCTAAAATGAGTCTCTTCTCTCAAAGACTAAGAACAAACTGAGGGTGAGGGGAGTGAGGAAGGGGGGAGAGTGGGTGATGGGCATTAAAAAGGGCACTTAACGGAATGAACACTGTGTTATATGGAAACCAATTTGAAAAAAAATTATTAAAAAAATAAATAAAATGAATCTCTTGAAGACAGCAGATAGATGTGGGTCTTGTTTTTTGATCCGTTCTCTTATCCTATGTCTTTTGATTGGAGCATTTAGTCCATTTACATTCAGTGTTAACATTGAAAAACAAGGGTTTAAAGTGACTGTGTTATCTTTAGTTTTCATACTTGTATGGATGTCTCTGGTACTTTGTGTTCCTTGCGACCTTTCCTTCATAGAATTCCCCTCAGGATCTCTTGTAAAGCTGGTTTATTTGTGATAAATTCCTTCAGATTTTGTTTGTTTCAGAAACCTTTATCTCTCCTTCCATTCTGAGTGACAGGCTGGCCGGATAAAGGATTCTTGACTGCATATCTCTCCTGTTAACCCCATTGAAGATTTTCTGTCATTCCTTTCTGGCTTGCCTATTTTAGTGTAAGTTCAGGTTTTTATTTGACGTTTTTCTTGCTTCTTGAGGTCGGCTTTGTCCTATACTTCCTTTGGGACCACTTTAGCTGTATCCCTATAGTTGTGGAGCATTGTGTTTTCATTTCATTTGTGTCCTTGTGTGTTTCTTTCACTTGTGGTTTCCTGCTGGGCCCATTTATTCTTTACATCACGTTCTTTAACCTCCGTGCAGAGCTAAGGGCGACCAGTCCATCGAATCTGTCCTGTGGAGAAAAATGATATTACTCATATCTGTGCCATTTTCTTGTGGTTTACCTCCTTGTTTTCCTAGATTATGTAGGAAAAGAGAACACGAGTTCTCTTTCCTTTCTGGTTGAAGCTTTCAAGATCATTTCTGTGAAATCATTTCTGTGAAAATTAATCTCTTATCCTCAGTTCATTTTATACTGCACTGAACGTCATGACGTTGGCCTTCCCCCTCTAGGCCAAGCGAGGCAACTGGAAGAACCTTGTCCCGGAGCTGCCAGAAATGGACTTTCCCAGGAGACTTCCAGTTAGGCTCTATGTGACTTCAGGACAAGGGTGTGGAATGTGGATTGCATACCCCATGGAAGGATATAAATGGGGTGGGATTTGGGTATGAGGACCTTGCCAAATAGAGCAAAATCCTCACACAAAGGAATAGTCAGTAATTCAGCATCTGACACACAGATGACCCTCACGTGAGACCAGTTCTTCTCCTTACCTTCCCCAAACCCACACTCTGTTCTACCTTCAGTGCTGTTCTCCAAGGAATCACAAGCTTCATGGAACATGACAGGGGGTAGCACACCTGAGGCAGAAGGACCTCGCCATGCATCGGCTGGACAGATGAATGCACCAAACATACAGGGGAAAGGTAATTCTGCAACGTTTTTTTGAAAGGATAATCGTGACTTATAATGAGGTTTGTATCTGCCATGAAGTGATTGATTTCCAAGTTATTCTACAAAACATTTACACAGGGTAATAGAACTGTGTGTACTAGAGTCACATTTGGTCAAATGTTTCAGAAATGGCTATGGGGGCAACTTACTGATTTCGGTGAATTAGGTACTGTGCACGAACTGCACTGTATAATGGTTTACTTATGAAACTTTCTCGGAGGGCCTGTGTATCGCAGTCTGTTGAGCATCTAACTTAGGCTCAGGTCATGATCACAGGGATTGTGAAGGTGAGCCCGGAGTCAGGCTCTGTACTGACTGCTCAGAGCCAGTGGAGCCTGCTTCAGATGCTGTGACTACCTCCCACACTGTCCCTTCCTATTTGCATTCTGTCTCCGTCTCTCTGTCTCTGTCTCTGTGTCTCTCTCACTCGCTCATAAATAAATATTTCAAAAAGTTTAAAAAACATTCTCAACACAGGCCTCAGGAAGACGTTTGCTGACTCTCCTTTAAAATTCTTAAAAAAATAAAGAGTTACTATGATGTGGTTGAGGGTAACATCCATGGGGAATCCATTTCACCGTACGTCTGCAGCCAGGTAGGGTTCATTCTGGAGGACAAATCAGCAATAGGGTCACAACAATGTAAGATATATGGGAGGTTTCCGAGACCGTATGAATTACCGGCCTCCAGATGTTATAAATGATCTTGTGCTGAAGTGCATTCCTGAAAGGCCAGTGTCAGACAACTCTCTTTTCTTGGAAAGAATGGGTCGAATTTGGAGCTCCTTCAACCTATTTTCTTAATTTCCAGACCTCACCCAATAGAGTCCTTTTGTGATATACACTTTTATATCTATGTAAATGCTTCTACAGGTCAAACCGCATTGTTTAGTCTGTGTTGTTGTTGTTGTTGTTGTTATTATTATTATTATTATTATTATTATTATTATTCAGTGGAGAATTGTGCCTTTCTATGTCAGAGGAATATACCGGATCATCAAGTGTCTGGGTCTCTGTTTTCAAATAGAGCCCAAGTTCTGGGACGCCTTTTGTCTGAATATGGATAGGAAGACACTTTCTAACGCACTTTTATTTTGTATGCCTCTCTTTATAGAGAATAGAAAAGGAGAGGAAAATGAGGAAGTTGATTGAGATCCATTGTGAACATTCCATGCTTGTTTTTCTTTCATTATTGAAATAAAACAAAATCCTTGCACCCCTCTTATGACCCACACGTGTTGAGAAGTATCTAAATTATCTCTCTCCCACTCTTAAAAAGTGCACACCAATGTTCCTATTAAAGCGAAAGATGTTGACATAAATGGAGAACAATTTGCTTCAGTTGCTGATGGTAAAGACTGGAAATCATTCTTACATTTTCCCCATTCATTCAGGGCAGTCATGTTTTGTGCAGTTAGTAATTAACTACTTATTTACTCTCTGTGCTTAAAAAAATATTGATGAGAAAAGAGTCTCCTTCATTATGGAAGTTGCTCTTAAGACATATGCAAATTCCACATCTAAAACAAATTGTATAATTGTGTTATGAAACAGTATTCAATATCCTACGAACATATACAATAGTGAGTATGAACTTATCCTTGGTTTTGTGGATTTGCTGAAAAATCAGCAATGAGGATGAGGCTAGTGTTATTGAAGAGAACAAGTAGATAGGATCAAAGGGAGGACTAGAGTGTGTAAAACACAAAGCACAACATGAGTATACTTATCAGAGTGTAGATCTTTTACCTGTTTGGTTAAGGTATTTACTAGGTATCTTATGGTTTTTGGTCCAATTACAAATAGGATTGATTCCTTAGTTTCACTCTCTGCTGGGTCATTGTTGTTGTATAAGGAATCCAATAGATTTCTGTACATTATTTGTGTATACTGTTACTGTTCTAGATTTCTGTATCATTTCTTCAAATTCTTTGCTGGAATCTTATTTTTTTCACAACATGTTTTCTGCAAGTAGTAAAAGTTTGACTTCCTCCTTCTCTATTTGGATCCCTTTTATTCCTTTGCATTTTCTGAATTGATATGGCTGAGTTTTCCTGTATGGTGTCAAATAATAGTGTGAGAATGGATATCCTTGGGTTGTTTTTTTTTGTATGTTTGTTTGTTTTGTTCTGTTTTTCCTGGAAATAGAGGAAACTTTTTCAGTTGTTTCCCATTGAGATTGATATTAAATGTGGGTCTTTTATATATGACCATTATCTTATTAATGTATGTTCTCTATTCCTATTTTGTGGCGGGCTTTTATTGTTTATTTATTTATTTATTTTTCAATCAAGATTGAGGCCTGGGGGCCTGAGTAGCTCTGTCACTTGAGAGTCTGAATCATGATTTCAGGTCAGTTTATGATCCTAGGGTCTTGAGTAGAGGCCCATATCAGAGTCAGTACTGACCAGAATTGTTTAAGATTATCTCTTTCTCCCTCTCTCTCTGCCCCCCTCTTTCTTGTGCTTATACTCTCTGTCTGTGTCTCTCTGTCTCTGTCTCTCTATTATAGAAATAAAAGTAAAAAAAAAAAAAAAAGAATTGACGCTGTATTTTGTTAAATGCTTTATCTGCAGTTATTGATAGATTCATATATTTGTTCTTCTTTCCTTTACAGAGGTGGTGTATCACATTGACTGATTTGTGAATATTGCACCAACCTTGCAGCACGGGAATTAATCCCACTTGGGCTTAGAAAATGACTGTATGAATGTTGTTCTATTCAATTTGCTGGTGTTTTCTTGAGAGTCTTTGTCTCCGTGTTCATTAGGGATAGTGGAAAAATCTGTGAAGAATATATATTAATGCTTCTTTAACTGTTAGGTAGATTTTCCCTCTCAAGCGGTCTGGCCTTGGAGGGTTTTTTTTTTTTTTTTTTTTTGTGGGTAGAGTTTTGATTAGGAATTTAATGTCTTTGCTGGTTGTTGGTCTGTCAAGGTTTGCTCTTTTTCCTGTTTCTGTTTTTTTATGTTATATATTTCTAGGGCAATATCCGCTTCCTCCTGTTTGTCCAATTTGTTGGCCTATATATACAATTTTTTTATAATATGCTCTTATAATTGTTTATATTTCTTGGTAGTGGTTGATATGTCTCTTCTCACCTTTGTCATTTCATTTAATTGTGTCTTTTCTCTTATGTTTTTGATAAGTCCGGCAGGTGTTTATCAATTTTAATAATTTTTGTTTTGTAGATGCTGCTCCTGGTTTCATTGAACTGTTCTAGTATTTTCTTTCTTTCTTTCTTTCTTTCTTTCTATATCATTTATTTCCATTTTAATCTTCATTATTACCTTCCTTCCGTTGGCTTTAGGCATTGTTTTTCGTTCTTATTCTAGCTACTTTTAGTGTAAGGCGAGGTTTTTTATTTGAGATTTTTCTTGCTTTTTGAGGTAGGTATTGTTCTATACTTCCTTTTGGACCTCTTTGCTGTATCCCTAAAGTTGTGGAACGTTGCGTTTTCATTTTCATTCTTTTACATGTATTTTTCTTTCTTTTTTGATTTACTATTGAATCCATTGAATCTTTAAATCTACATTCTTTAAATTCCATATATATTTCTTCTTTCCAATTTGTGTGTGCGTGTGTGTGTGTGTGTGTGTGTGTGTGTGTGTGTGTTTACTTCAAGTTTGATAGCATTAGGGGCCAAAAAGATGCACGGAATGATCTCAATCTTTTTGTTCTACTGAGGCTTGAATTGTGCTCTATTTTGGGGAATATCCCATGTGCACTTGAAAACAATATGTGTTATGCTCCTCTAGATCGAAATGCTCTGCATTTATCTCTTAAGTCTATTTGGTCCAGTGTGTCATTCAAAATCATTGTTTCCTTATCAATTATGTACTTGAGTGTTTTGTCCATTGATGTATGAAGGCTGTTAAAGCCTCCTTCTGTAATTGAATTTTTTCTAAGGAGTTACTCTATGTTTGTAATTAATTGGTTTATGTATTCAGGTGCTCCCATGGTGGTGGCATAATATTAATAATTGTGAGATCTACTTGTTGGATAGGCCACTTTATTTTCCTATAGGATCCTTTTTCATCTCCTGTTACTGCCTTTGGTTTAAAGCCCATTCTGTATGAGATAAGTGTTGCCACTCTGGCTTTATTTTGACATCGGATTGAATGAAAAATATTTCTGTGTCTATTCCTCCCATTCAATCTACAGGCTTTGTGAGGTCTAAAATGAGTCTTTTATAGGCAGCATGTAGAAGGGTCTTGTTTTTTTTGTTGTTGTTGTTCTATCTTCTTGGTTTTTGTATTAGTTCTTTCAATACTGTATGTCTTTTGATTAGAGCATTTAGTTCACTTACATTCAGAGTAAATATATACAGAAGTATATACATGTGTTTAGTGTCATTTTATTACTTGTTTTATTGTCATGCCTTGCTGGTCTCTTTTCTTTCTTTCTTTCTTTTTTCTTTCTTTTTTTAATGTTCCTTTTGTTCTCACCTACCCACTCAAGTAGTACCCTTTAATATTGCATGCAGGGCTGTTTAGTGGACATAACCTCCTTTAGTTTTTGTTTCTCTTGGAAAGTCTGTATCTCCTTCTGTTCTATGTGACAACCTTGCTGGATAGAGTATTTATCTGATAGTTTTCCCCTTCAGAACATTGAATATATCATGCCATTACCTTCTGTCTTATCAAGTTTCTGTGGAAAGATCTGAAGCTAGCCTTGTGGCTCTTCCCTTATAATGTAGGGAATTCCTTTCGTTCTTTCTTATTGGATGTTTGTTCTTTATCATAATATTTTGTGTATTTAACTACAATAGTTTGGGTTTTGGCCTGCTTTTGTTGATTTCTGTGGGATTTATCTCTGCCTCCTGGATTTGGATGGCTGTTTCCCTCACCGGATCTGGGAAGTTTTTGCTCATTATTTACTCAATCAAAACTTAAATCCCCTTTTATGTCCTCTTTCTGCGACTTCTATGATACACATTTTATGTTTCATGGATTCACTGAATTTCTTAAGTCTACTCTCATGGTTCATAATCTTTTTCTCTCTTTCGTTGAGTTTCATTTTTTTCCCTTATTCCATATTCTTTGTTACTTATTTGTTAATCTGGTTCTTCCATCCTCGTTTTCAGTGCATTCAATACAATTCAAATCTTAGTTATTGTATTTTCATTTCTGAGAAATTGTTTTTTAACTCTTTTATCTCTGTGGTAAGGGCCTTCCTGAAGTCTTCCAAGTTTTTTTCAAGTCCAGCAGGAATTTTATGGCTACTTTAAATTCTCCCTGAGGCATAGTAGTTTTCTTGGCTTTACATAGATCTCTGGCTTTCAAATTATCTTTTTGTTTCGTTTCAGAGGATTATTCCTCAGTCCTGGCATTATCTCTAAATCCCTGTATTCTGACCAGAGTTAGGAAGTCTGTTGCATTCTTGCTCCTGGGAGTCGTTGATTATTGAAGAAATGATCATATAATGTACAGGACCTGATGCTTTAAGGAGTGTCTCCGGAGTGACCTACATACACTCTGCTCTGTGTTTTGGTTGCACTGTCCTTCTGGCTAATCATCTTCAGAGGGACAGATTTTCCATAAATAGGGATAGGAAGACACTTTCTAACATACTTTTATTTTATTTCTTTACATAAAGAGAATAGAAAAGTGTGTGGTAAGTGATATTTACTTTTGAATATTCCACACTTGATGTTCTTTCGTTAGTATAAAAAAATGAAACATGACCTAAATATGTTTAGACACAGCTCAAATATCTTTCTGATACTTTGAAAAAGTTAACATAAGTGTTCATAAGACAGGTAATGAAGTAGGTACAAATAGAAAAGAACAAGATGTATCACCTGGTGGTGTAGAGGACTGAGGCCCAGGTCTTACATCTGCTCTATTCAATGAGGACAGTCACTTTTTGTACATACAGTGATTAGCTACCCATTTTATACTCAGTGATTAAGAAACACTGAGGAGAAAAGACTCTCTTTCCTTATGGAAATTGCTATTTTAAGTCAGATGCAAATTCCACATTTAAATAATAACTGTAAAAAATATTCTAATGTTGTTATGGAAGAGGATTCATGATGCTATAAACACATACAATAGTGAGATTAGACTTATTCATGGGGTTGCGGATTCCCTGAAAAAGCAGCAATGAAGATGCGACTAATATTATTGAAGAAGTCAGGTAGGCAGGTCAAAGAGAGGGCTAGCATGTGTAAAGCACAGGGTACAACATGGATTGAACTCTGGGGGTGGGGGGTGAGCACAATTTCTATTAGAGGGGACAATATTATCCAAATACTCTCGTTCAGAAACACAGACAAGGCTATAGGCAGACAAAAGCTGGAAAATACAATATCACTTTACCGTTGTAAGAACTCTGAAAGCTGTGCAGGAAACAGAATTTTGAATAGTATCCAAGAAAATCAGGAAACAGAACTGTTAAACAAATACGGCATGCAGAGACACATTTTCATTTTAAAATGTTATTTTTTTATTTACTTGGTAACTAAAGTTTCTCTGTCAGGATAGAAATGTACATATATTTTTAAAAAGGAAATGTAAAGATATTTCAAAGAAATCTCTGACTTCATTCCATTGTTTCAGAGAGGATACAATGCCTGGAAGAAGTACTGACTCATGAACTTTCCTTTTGATCACACATCTCTTTGCTGTTTTATTCACTGTTAAATTGTGGATTCAAAACTGTACTTTTATGTTTATTTTTTCATTTTAGGTTTGAAATTTCTTCAATGCAATGCAGATAACTAGAGACTGAAGTATTTTTATTACTGATTCTTATTTATCGGAAGGACACTGAGTCACTGGAATATTAACACACTCACAAACTCACACTGAACACATACACAATTTTTTTCTCCAAATTTTTCAATTTATCCTCCTTATTGTTGGATAGTTTATATCTATAACTCCTTACGTATTGCAAATGGTGCTGTTGTTTCAAGTTCAGTGATGGAGGGAAGCAGAATATTATAGCCCAAAATGATGCCATCGAACACAATTTTTAGAACAAGTAATGAGTTGAGAAATGGTGTAGGGGGTAGCTGACAGGGAATCGGTTAAAGGCAGACTGCCACTGATCTTTGTTAGGATGTAGGCTAGTGACACAATGACAGTTATTGCCTATGGACCACCATTAGTGGTTCTTCATTAATTTGTTAAATTGAAAACTTCTAGCTCCATGAGGTTATCTTTGTCAAATTTATAATCTTGGAATATTAGGAACAATAACACTTTGTGTTACATTTTACAGCTTCATATTATTTCAAATAAAGTATTTTCATTTGATTCACACAAATACACTGTGAAGAAGAAAAGTCAAGTTTTAATACACTGTTCCATAAAGAAATGTTTGATAAGTGTTAGGAGATTTCTCCAGTTTATATAAGTAAGTGATGTAATATTTGAGTTCATTTGACAACTTTAAAAACACATTTACCAATTGAAACAAAGAGATATTGCTTTCTAAAAATGCTTATTAACAACTGAGTTGCAATGGCTGTAACTGCACACGATAGTATATTTACAGTGCTAATATATGAACCGTTAGTTATTTGTATATTATATTAATCTAGTGGAACTTTATTTGTAGTTACAGTAAATAAGTAAAATTTATTTTTACCTACAACTATAGAACTTCGTGTACAGGAAAAATACTTTTAGCCTATATTAACAGAATCCTGTGTAATTAGGTAAATATCTGGTTCATTTTACATCTTACTTGTATGCTTATATGATTTTAGCATTTAAGAAATTACTTTTGGTTTCATGTGTCTGTGAAAATGTGTACCCATGTGAAGGCACTTTAGGAAAATTAATTAGTATATCTGCTTAAATTTCAAAAAATGATTTAGGGCACATTTAAATTCCCAAAGCATTTAGATTTCAAGCAAAAATATATAATTATTTCTCTTTAATTCATAAGTTGAATATGATAGAAATGTACTTGAATCCAAACAATGATAGATATTAGAAATAAGAGTTGGGCAAACTTCCCTAAATCTTTGTTGTCTCAACTACAAAATAAAAATATTTGTCAATCTCATTGTCCTGTTATGAAAATTATTTACAAATGTGCTTCAAATAGCCCTAGGCACATAATAAGTGTTCAGTGTAGCCCTGGCCCTATGCATAAATTATTTTGAATAGAATATATCTGTATGTGCATATACTCATTTTTTTTTCACATTCTGCATAAACGCTCATTTTTTGGCCAAGTGTGTGATTTGAGAAGTGGAAGTGATATAAAGAACATAGATTGAGAGAAGGTAGCAGTTTCATTTGAAGAAACTAGAGAAATATTCAAGATGGAGGAAAGGTCCTTCAATATTGTGTTAATTGTTTTTGTTTATTATTGGTCATAGTAAAGACTGACAACATTTTCTTCCATAGACAATGTTACCCTGGATCCCAGTACAGCGCAGCCAAATCTACAAATTAGTGAAGACATAGAGTGTGAAAAGAGTTGATATCTCTTAAGAACTACCAAAAAGAAGAAATTCACTGAATTAGCTATTCTGGGTTTTAGTTCAGCAATTTTGTTTTTGAAAGTAGACATTATTGGGAAGCAAGTGTGAAAAATAAATTAAACTGGACTCTAGGCATTTGTTCGGATTCTGTCTGCATTGGGGCAGAAATCATGGTGTGCCTAGAGACCGGATTCTGGACACTATGCTTTAATAGAAGTAATGGCTACCAAGCTCTTGAAAATCCATGGAAAACGCTCGACCTTGAGGAACTCCTGAGATTATTGTCATCTTCCTGGATCACGAGGATGGGAGAGTCTCCTTTTCTAACGTGACAAAACTGTCTCACATCTACACCTATAGAAACTGCTTCGCTGAGCCTCTGAAAACATATTTGTGTCCTGCACCCAATGACCAAGGTCAAAATGATCATTCTCTAACCATCCTGCAATTAGGTAATATTAAAAAGCCCAGAAGAAAATGTTCCAAGTGACTGAGGAAAAATTGCCCTACTTTTTCTGTTTATTGTCAGTACCTGATACATAGAGTAACAGGTAGTTAATCTGCAGTGTTGTAGGTATCTGCCTTTTTTTTTTTAATTTGTCAGGGAAACACTGATTTCAAAATGTTGTGTGGGGGGCGCCTGGGTGGCTCAGTCGGTTAAGCGTCCGACTTTGGCACAGGTTATGATCTCACAGTCTGTGGGTTCGAACCCCGCGTCGGGCTCTGTGCTGACAGCTCAGAGCCTGGAGCCTGCTTCGGATTCTGTGTTTCCTTCTCTTTCTCTCTGCCCATCCCCCACTCACACTCTGTCTTTCCTCTCAAAACTTAAAAATAAATAAATAAATAAATAAATAAATAAATAAATAAATAAAACAAAATGGTGTGTGGGAACATCAAGATATCCAGATACAGAATGATAGTGCGAGGACTCACTTTAATCTCATCATCAGGAAAACTCTCACTGGGAAAGTTGATGCACAAAAGATGAAATTTCCCAAATGCATAGCTGAAAATGATTCAATTCAAAACAATGAGCAAAATAAGAAAGAGGGGGCCTGGGTTAGAAAGTAGAAGAAGATCTATGGGGCTCAGATAAAGTGGAGACAGAACGGTTTTAAATAAGGCAACAGAAGTAAGTAGCTGAAGTAACATGACAGACTTAGCTGAAATGGATTTTCTTTGTACCACAAACTCATAATTTGGGTTTACTATAATAAAATTTAAATATATACAGAAGGAAATGTTAAAATGAAATATTTGAGCAAAAACACAATAATAGGAGAAGTATTCCAAATGAATACCAAATCTATCATCATAGGGTATTTTAAGGGACCTGCGTAAATCTGGTTACATGAATATAACTGCTCATTACTTGCAATATTTATGGAGTCAAGAGATAACATGAAGGTTTTAGGAATGATCTGTATTTGTATTTTAAATTACTGTCCCAGAAAAAAATGAGAAATGGTATGGTTGTCTGAACCTCACTTAAAACATATGGTAAAATAACATGAGTTTAGTCTGTCTCATGAAATTGAAAGAACACAGTGGACTCATATTTGCCTTCTGCCTGGGATACTGACAGTGAAAGAAGGGCCAGGAGCTAGTCTGTAGCATGATGGAGAGTGCTGGATTGTATGACATGTGCACTGAGCATATCAGGTTTAGGAACTCATGTTCCCTGAAGGTTAGACTATGGCCCACACATCCTCTCGGATGCTGCTTGCAAAACTGAATACATATTAGTGGAAATTAGATTATGTATCACAAGATGCCTGGTACCTGAGATAGAAATCTTGAAAAGCCAAAATACAGGCCGATTTCACTTTCCTCAAGTTAACAGCAGGAAAAAAATTTTCTCAGATATTTGGGGTTTTTTGAAGAACTAAGGAAGGAAAAATGAGCTTGAAATGCCATTCTAAATGTAACTCATTGCAACAATGATCAAGAAAACTTTCTCTTCTTGTTATAAAATATTAACAGTAACAGCAACAATAGTTTTAGTAATTATAGTAAACGTACCTTATTTCAGCAATAATTAATAAAAGGGTTCTCACTTATGTTACCTCACTCAGACACTCAATAGTTCTCTACAATGTGTATTTTCCCTTACTGCAGTGAGTAACATACCCAACTCACTCAATTACAGGTGTTTTACTGGTAATCTTTAGTGAGAGGGCTCTGATAAAAGCTAAAGGGAAAATATATCTATCATATGGATGCCACTCTCCACTAACATCAAACTTTCCTGTTGAATAAGGTTTACAAAATGGAAAATTCAGGGCAAAGGGGAAATTCTTGACAAAAATAATTTGCCAAAAATGACTATTCCAGTTACACAAGACATGATACAATTTCATTGTGCTGAAATGCCTGAAATTCTGCTCTAATTAAAAATACGAAAATAAGGAAAGAGTAAATGGCACAAGTCAGGCAACTTCTCTAACCCTGCCTAGTTCTTCGAATACAGCTATGCAAATAACAAATAATTCTGGACATCCAAGAAATCGATATGAAGACTGAGAGAACAAAACTGCACATTTACAAGTGAAAGATGGCCACCTCTTATAAGGTAAGAGCTGAAGAGAGTAGGTATGGGGGGAAAAAAAAAACAATTGTGAGTACTCCAAAAGGGAGGGATCCTTGATTAGAGAAAGAGAAGAGTGAGCTAGTAAGGAAGAGAGAGAGAAAGAAAAGGTGAACCAGCAGGCTGGGATTGCACAAGGAAATCTCTTCCCCTAATCCATTGGCTGGGAAAAGGAGAGGGGCTAACTATTGCAAATTATAAGCAGCAGAGCACAAAGTCTGCAGTTTTAGAAGTCCATGCCATCACCTGGAGTCATGCCTGTTGGTGCAGCAATGTTCCTGTAGGGAAGAAGGGTAGAGACCTGGGACTGAGCAGCCTGGTCTAAGAATCACTTGGCGAAAACAGTTCCTTTTTTTGGAGTGCATTTTGGAGTGGTGTCACAGCCTCTCTGAGCCAAAAGAACTGGTGGTGACAATGTGTTGCCTTGTACATTAGAACAGGGACAGAGACACCAGCTGAGGACAACAAATTTGGTGCTGGAATTTTGCTGTGTTTTACCATAAACTCTGAACCATTGTGCACTTGTGCAAGTGTTTTTCTGGGACAAATCAGCAAATCACAAAAACACAGGAAGATCCTCCTCCATAGGAACAGTGTAAGTTCCTGCTGGGTGGGTCCATAAAATTTGGAGTTCTGTAACCTAGCCACATGCCTGATATGTAACACATTGGTACCCTGTCTCCTGACAGGCAGACAGCTCAGACACAGACAAAGTGAAGGCACAGATCCTACAGAGGCTGGGGACCCAAGACTGGTGATTACTATTCTGTGAGGGCTTAATAAAGAATAGTGGGTACAAACTACCCACTCTAGGGAGAAGAAAGCGGGGGACTCAGGTGCCCCCAGCTCATCAGACTGGCAACGTCAGTGAGCAACACATCACCCTAAAGTGCAGACCAGAGCTATTTACACCAAGCTCCTCCCTGCCCCCTGCAGGTGCATCTCTGTAGAACATGGGCACCTGAGAATCAGTGTAGCAGGACCCTCCCCCACAAAGACAAGCACAAACCCCTCACACCAACTCTGCTGATCATAGAATGCTCCAAAGCTTCAGCGTAGGGAAAATAGGATCTAATTTATATTTTATTATTTTATTTTGTTTTGTTTTATCTTATCTTATTTTATTTTGTTTTGTTTTGCTTTCTTTTATTCCATTCCATTCCATCCACTCCATTCCATCCTATTCTATCTATTTTGATCTAGCTTCTTTTAACAATTATACCAAAACACGCAGAGTTAGAACTTGCTACACAGTGAACAGTGCCCAAACACCTTACCGCTGCAATCAAGGAGAAAATCTTCAGAGGTCTGAATTGAGGGTGTGAATAAACAAAACACAACAACGGAATACATACAAAGCCACGACTTTTTTTTTTATCTCTTCATAATATAGCCATTTCTGTCATGAGCAGAAACATGACAGGCTTTCCCAACAATCACACACACACAGACACACACACACACACACAACAACAGCAACAACAACAACAAAAACCAACCAACCAACAAACAAGAACAGCAATCCAGACAAAAAGAAAAGATATAGGAATTCACCTCAAAAGAAAGAACAGGAAGAAGTGATGGCCAGTGATTTAATAAATACAGATATCAGCATGATGTCTGAAACAGAATTAAAGAAAAAAATTTCAAGCAATTAAAATAAAAAAAACACTAAAGAATCATTATTGCAGAGATTAAAAAAAAACCTAAAATGCAATGTATCTGAAATCAAAAATGCTTTAACTGAAATGCAAACCTGACTGGATGGCATGACAACAAGGATGATTGAAGCAGAAAAATAAATCAAAGAGAAAGCTTCAAATAATGAAGCTGAAAAGAGAAGGGAAGAATATTATTGTATCAAAAAGTAGACTTAGCAAACACAGGGACTACTTACATGTAATAAAATCTCTATGATAGGAGTCCTAGAAGAAGAAAGAAGAAAGAAAGAAAGAAAGAAGGAAGAAGAAGAAGAAGAAGAAGAAGAAGAAGAAGAAGAAGAAGAAGAAAGAAGGAGGAGGAGGAGGAGGAGGAGGAGGAGGAGGAGGGAGAAAATGGACAGAAGGTTTAATTGACTATTTACATGTTTTATTTATATTTTTTTAGGATTTGCTTATTTTTAAGAGAGAAAGACAGAGTGGAAAGGGGGGAGAGAGAGGGAGACACAGAACCTGATGCTGGGCTCTAACCCCAAGATCATGACCTCAGGGGAACTATGATGCTTTACCAACTTAGCCACCCTGGCATACAAGTATTTCTGTCTTTTGTAGTTCCAAGCAAATTTTAGAATTGTTTGAAATAGGTCTACCAAGACTGCTGGGTGTAGTTTGATAAGCATTACATTATATTTATAGATAGATTTGGGTAGTGTAGATATTTTAACAATAATTATTCTTCCAATCCATGAGCATGGAACGGGTTTTCTTTCTCTTTGTGTCCTCTTCAATTTCGTTCATAATCTTTCTATAGTTTTCTAAGCACAATATTTTACCTCCTTAGTCAGTTTATTCATAGTATCTTATGTTTTTTGGCACAATTGTAAGTAGAATTGATTCTTTGACAGGTATTTTCCTTAATGTGGGAATAAAGTGAAAATTGCCACAGTAAGCCTAAAATAAGGTGCAAGAATATAGATGTGGATTTTGTTGAGTGCATAGCCTGATTGTTCATAATTACATCTTGTGGCTCCCTAATTGCTTTGTTTCTATGGTGCAAAAAGAACTCTGAAAAGCAGCTCTAGTGTCTTGTTCTGGATGCGTGGACCATGAAAGAGTTGAAGATCCTTGGCACTACTGGTAACAGAAGGGTTATCTGAGAAATTTATGAGTTGTGTATTCTAGGATAAATCACCTGAATATTTCTTTCAGAAATATTCTTTCAGAAATATTCAGCTATTTTCTAGCTTTTATTACAGCCAAATAACACAGAAGCTCTAATTGCAGCTGAGGGTCACAAAGGAAAAAAAATCAGTGCTTGAGCATCAGTCACTGAGGTTGATTGCTGATGCTGAACTCTGGAGGTTGTTTTCTTCAGGAATGTGCCAATATTCACTTCTCTAGGAATCAAAGAACTTTTGAGGACAACTGAAGCTGTTGTGGAGACAGGTGGGTGAGCAAACTTGATGGGCTGGAGCAAATATTCAGTTTGGGTTTCCAAACACAGCTTGAGAAAGGTGGCACAAAGGAAGACAGGAACAACATCAACAATAACAACAACAACAACAACAACAACAACAAACAGAAGAAATCTAAACAGATTTCAAGGACTGAGTGTCATCAATAGGAGAAATGAAGATGAAGGGAAGTGTCAGGTCCTTGTCATGTGGAGACACCTGGGAGAAGGTGCCCCCACCCCTTTAAAGTTCTGGGTGGCTCATCATGAATGTCTACCCAAAAAGTATGTGAAGTGAGAGTAAATCTGTCATTTCCTGATGGAAAGGAGTGAGACATAGTTCTGTAGTCTCTGATTCGAAGGTGTCTCTCCTTTCTGTGGCCCCACCCCACCTCATTTCCCATAGAGGCAACTATACTGAAAAGATGGATAACACAAACTTTTTGAGATTTGGGGACAATAGGATACAGACATATCTACATCTGGTTTATTGCCTAAACAGAAACTGCAGCTCTTTGGCATATAGCACAAAAAGCAGAGTGCACTAAGAGAGCTTGCTCAGTGTGATTCCTGGTAATGGCTTTCATGAGGATATATAATGCACACTGCAGGATTGAGCTCAATGAGGATAAAGTGCTGGTTCTCAGGCCCTCTACCACAGCAAGATCGACAGATACCCACAGACAAAGAGAGAGGTGCAAATCAGCAGGTAAAATAGGACACATTTTACTAAATGATGATCAGAGAAGTGTGTATTCATATGGAAAAATTTTCAATACATTCTTACTTCATATAACACATAAACGTCAATTTTAACTGTCTCTCAGTCTTAAATATAAACAAAAATATACAGAATTTAGAAAATAATAGGTCACTGTCTTTATACTCAGGAATATTTTATGTAAGACATAAAATCTACTGACACGAAAGCAAATGGATGATTTTGACTATATTAAAATAGCCAATTTTTAATGAAAAAACATACATAAATATGTTTAAAAGAAGCCCCAAAATGAGAAAGAGTACTTACAACATATATGAGGAAAAATATATAAAAAATCGGTAAAGCCAAAAAACACATCAAGAAAGAGTTAATCTAGATGTTTAATAAATAAATGAATATATATTCAACCTTTTGTTCAACAGGAAATTGCTTATTAAAACCACAAATAGATATTTTTCTATAATCAGCATGTGTCCCTATATTAAATATTCAATAAATAACATGAACTGTTGAGGGAAAGAAATGAAAGTAATTTCATAATGTACTGGTGTAAATATATTTTGCTATAGTAATTCTGGAAAATGTTTTGGCATTATTCAATTTAGGAAGCACTCTATGAACCCATCAATTAAAAATCTTCTGTACGGAAGGAAACAACCAACAAAACTAATAGACAACTGATGAAATGGGAAAGGATAATTGCAAATGACACATTGGATAAAGGACTAGTGTCTAAAATCTATTAAAAACTTACCAAACTCCACACCCGAAAAACAAATAATCCAGTGAAGAAATGGGCGGAAGATATGAATAGACACTTTTCCAAAGATGACATCCAGATGGCCAACAGACACATGAAACGATGCTCAATGTCACTCATCATCAGGGAAATACAAATCAAAACCACACTAAGAGACCAACTCACACCAGTCAGAGTGGCTAAAATAATAAATCAGGAAACTATAGATGCTGGCAAGGATGTGGAGAAGCAGGCACCCTCCTACACCATTGATGGGAATGCAAATTATTGCAGCCACTCTGGAAAAGGATGTGGAGGTTCCTCAAAAAAATGAAAATATAACTATCCTATGACCCAGCAGTATCGCTGCTAGGAATCTATCCAAGAGACACAGGAATGCTGATGCATAAGGGCACGTGTACCCTAATGTTCATAGCAGTACTTTCGACCGTAGCCAAATCATGAAAAGAGACTAAGTGTCCATCAACGGATGAATGGATAAAGAAGATGTGGTATATATATATACAATGGAATACTATGTGGCAATGAGAAAGAATGAAATCTGGACATGTGTAGCAACATGGACGGAACTGGAGGGTATTATGCTAGGTGAAATAAGTTAGTCAGAGAAAGACGAATACCATATGTTTCCATGCATAGATGGATTTTGAGGACTTAGCAGAACACCATGGGGGAGGGGAAGAGGGGAAAGGAAAAAAGACACATAGAGGGAAGGAGACAAAACATAAGAGACTCTGAAAGACTAAGAACAAACTGAAGGGTAAGGGGTGTGTCGGGGGTGGGGAGAATGGATGATGGGCACAGAGGAGAGCACTTGTTGGGATGAGCACTGGGTGTTATATGGAAACCAATTTGACAATAAATTATTTTAAAAAAAGATGCAAATACAGATTACCTTAAATAAAAAAAAAATAAATACAAACGTAAGTAATTGTACTCCTAAAGGCAATGAGAAACAAGTATATAAATGTCGATACAATATTGTTTATAATATCCCCCAATGGATAAAATCCTAGTGTCCACCAAATATAGATTGAATAAATAGATTTATATATATTTATAAAATATAAAATTTAGGATTGTGCTTCAAAGTGTTGGAGGAGCATGGAAGCTCTCAGCTTGTCTTCTCCGTGAAAACACAGCTAGATCAGCACATCTTGGAAATTTATCTGAGGATTTTGCACACCTTGGAAACTGATATGACTATTGAAACAACAATCTGCCACACTTTAGCCACAGAACTAGACAGGTAAGTAATGCAGAGAGGGAAACTAGGGAAGAGAAAAATGGTGGAAGAAAGGAAATGATTTGTGGAGAGAGGACAGAGAAAGAAACTGGGAGAGTGTGGCATATCAGGAGAATATAACAAAAGCACCCCTCCAGAAAGTAGCTGGAGAGAAACCAGAAGAGTGAAAATAAAAACACTCACAAGGGACTGAATAAGAAATATGTACACCAAAGCCATTGATGGAGAAAAGGGAGAGGGTTTCAATACCATTAAGATTCTGTGAACAGAGGAGCATAGAGTCCGAAATTCTGGAGCCCAGTCCTGGTGGCACTCTGGTGAAGAAAAAGGGTGAATCCCCAGGAACAGGCAGCAAGGTCTTAGGGGTCTATGTGCCACCTAGGAAGAAGTGGTCCCCCACGTAGAGAGCAGTTGGTAGAGGCCACACGGCCTCCCTCAGGCAAAGTTCCTAGTCGACTTGAGACAGCACCCATATTTACTGGGATTGGGACAGTCTTCAGAGTGAGGTGAAACCTGGCCCCAGCTATGTGTTGTGAATTGCCACAATTCCTGAACATCTGCCACTGAGTGATCATAAAAATATTTTCTGGAGCAAGATGGCATCTGGCTATTTCTCAGCGAGACCCTCCCCCAGAGAGTTGGAGTGGGTATAAGCTGCAGGGTTGTCTGAGGGAGGACTTTTGAAACACAACCCTATTGGAGATAAAACTCTGGAGACAGGTGCCACCTGACAGTCTGGTGATCCGGACAGAATAGAGGCAGGGAGTAGACAGAAGCCTGAGACAAAGCTGGGGTACTTGATTGCAGGTCAGTGAGTGTGCAAAATTCTTGTGCCAGAGATGAGGAAATTGTGTGAGTCCATTTCCACCTCTCCTGCACAGTGCATCCACATACATGCACTTGCATGCACTCCACACCAAACCCGAGTAACTTAGGCTAACCCAGTAACTTAAGTAGCACCATCTAGTGGAGAAAAGAGCCTTTATACCGAATGCTGCCCAACTACACCCTCCAAGCACATCCCCTAGAAGACCAAAACAAGTCCATCCACCTGCTTACTCTACTGACTATGAAGTGCTTCATAGTTTTAGTTCTAGGGGAAACTGAATGTAACTTCATTGAGGTTTCATTCTGTTGGCTGCTTCTTTTATTCTGTGCTTTTTGTTTGTTTGTTTGTTTAGTTTGTTTGTTTGTTTGTTTTTATTTTGCTTCTGTCTTTAATTAAATGGTTTCCTCTATTTTTCCTTTTATGGGATTAGAAAGAAAAAAAATATTTTTATTTTCTTTATTAAATTCTGTGGTTTTTATTTTTAAATTATTTTTACTGTTTTTTGTAACTTTTTAATTCTATTTCATTTTATTTAATTCAATTCTATATTATTACATATATTTTTTTGAATTTATAAATATTTTCTTACCTTTTTTCCCTTTTTTCCTTTTACCTCTATTAAGTCAAACTTCCTTCGACAACCATACCAAAACACATATAGTATCCAGTGTTCTTTATTTGATTTTTTGTTTTATTTTTAATTTTTTAATTTTTACTTTTTATTTCATTTTTTCTTCTTCCAAAATGAAAAAATGAAGGATTTCAGCGCAAAAGAAAGAACAGGAATAAGTACAGCCAGGAGCTTAAGCAACGCTGATATAAGTAAGATTATTGAAATAAAATTTAGAACTATGATTACAAAAATTATAAGCTCGGGTTGAAAAAGCAAACAATCCCATTGCTGTGGAGATAAAAGTAGTAAAATATAGTCAGTACAAAATTGTAAATGCTGTAACTGTGATGCAAATTTAAATGGCTGTCACAACAAGGATGGATGAAGGAGAGCAGTGAAGGAGCCATCTAGTAGACAAACTTTGGGAGAATAGTGAAACAGAAAAAAAGAGGTAAATCAAGTTAAATGAGCACTATACAAGACTTAGAGAAGTCAGTAACTTAATAAAAAGGAATTACTTCCAAATCACAGGAGTCCCAGAAGTTAGAGAGAGAGAAAAACAGGTTAGAAAGTTTATGTGAACATATTATAGTGGAAAACTTTCCTAATCTGGAGAAGGACAGACATCAAAATTCCCCATAAAATCAACAAAAACCGACCATTAACAAGGCATACCATAGACAAACTCACAAAACACACATATGAGGAAATAAGAAAACACCAAGAGAGTGAGGGGAAAAGAAATCTTTAATCTATAGGGTCAGTCAGATCAGGTGTACAGCAGACATTACTACAGAAACTTAGAAGGCCTGAAAGGATTGGATAGATATAATCAATGTGCTGATTCAGAGGGGGTGGGGAAAATATATATATATATATATATATATATGTATATATATATATATATATATATATATATATTTCTTGCAGAACGGTTTTAATTGTCACAACATCCTTTTGTTTTTGTTTTTATTTGTAACTCTTCACATATATTTTCTTCTTTGAAAGAAACCATAAATACATAAAGGATGTTGTGACCACTAAAACTGCTCTGCAAGGTATTTAAAGGAGGATTTCTTCAACGGAGACAAGATGAAAGAAAACAAAAAGACTAAAACAACAAAGCTAGGAAGGACCAGAGATTGTCACCAAAATCTCCAACTCTACAGACAACACAATGGCAATAAATCCATATCCTTCAGTACTCACTCTAAATGTCAATGGACTAAATGCTCCATGCAAATGACACAGATTAACAGCATGGATAAGAAAAGAGGATCCATATATGCCGTGTACAAGAGACCCACTTTAGACCTAAAGACACTCTTACATTGAAAGTAAAGACATGCAGAACCCTGTATCAATGCTAATGGTTGCCAAAACAAAGATGGAGTAGCCATACTTATAACAAGCTAGATTTTAAAATAAACACCTTAACAATAGGTGAAGAAGAGCATTATATAATTATTAAGGGGTCTATTCACCAAGAAGGTCTAATAATTTTAAAGATTTTATCCCAAAGGTGGGAGCACACACATATATAAGTCGATTAATTACAAACATAAAGGAACTCATAGATAATAATCTCATAATACTAGAGAAATTCAACACCCCACTTACAATAATGGACAGAAAGCCTAAGCAGAGAATCAAGAAGGGAACAAAACTTTGCATGACACACTGGACCCAGATGGACATAACAGATATATTCAGAACATTTCATCCTAAAGTAGCAGAATACACATTCTTCTCAAATATAAATGGAGACATTTCCAGAATAGATCACATACTGGGACACAAAACAGCCTTAAACAATTTCAAAAAGATTGAGATCATACCTTGCATATTTCAGACCACAACACTATGAAACTTGAAATCAACAAGAATAAAATAAGGAAAGCCCATTAACACATAGTAGTTAAAGAACATCCTACTAAAGAATTAATGGGTTAACCAAGATATTAAAGAGGAAGTTGAAAAGTACATGGAAACCAATGAAAATGAAAACAATACAGCCCCAAACCTTGGGGATATAGCAAAGCTGGTCATAAGAGGGAAGTATACACCACTCTAGGCAATTCTAAGGAAGGAAGAAAACTCTTAACTACCCAACAAAACCTTAATTACATTTTAAATAACTGTAGAAAGAAGAGCAAATAGAGCCTAAAACGAGCAGAAGACAGGACATATTAAAGATTAGAGCAGAAATCAATGCTATGAAATTAAAAAACAAAACAAAACAAAATGAAAACAAAACAACGTTTTGTTTACATTCCATGAAAACAGGAGCTGGTTCTTTGAAAGACTTAACAAAATTGATAAACCCCTAGCCAGATCAATGAAAAAGAGAAAGGAAAACTGGGAGGGGGCAAGATGGAGGGGAAACCTGGAAGTATTTGTTGCCTTTCTCATCTCAAAATGCAGTGAGATCAACACCAAAACATATTGCACACATAGAAACCTGATTTGAGGATTAAAACAACAGTCTGCACACCTCGAACCACAGAATGCTTTAAGTACAAAGTGCAGATAGGTGAACTAGGGAAGAAAGTAGCCACGGAGGTTAAGGAGCTGTTTTTGCGTGGGAAGAGAGAACGGGGACATGGAGGAGAGTACAGGAAAAGCACTCCCCTGAAAGCAGTTGTAGAGAAAGAGTGGTCTGAATGAAAACGGGAGAAAAGAGAAAGGGAAAGCGAGACTGAACTAAAAAAGGGGGAAAGAGAAAGGAAAAAGGATAAAGGAGAAGGTTTAAATTTCATTAAGACACTATAAACAGAAGACTGCAGAATCTGAAACTCTGCAGGTCCATACCTGACAGAGATCTGGTGGGAAGGATGAATCCCCAGGAGCAGACAGCAAAGTCTGAGAGGTCCTCAGGCCACACAGGGAGAAGCTATTTCCCTGCTGGGAGAACATTTAGTAAAGGTTGTGCAGCTTCCCCCAAAGACAAAAGTCCCAGCAGACACCAGAAAACAGCCACATTCGCTGGGGTGGGAACAGGGACATTAAGGGTGAAGCATGGCACCATATGGGTGTTGTGATTTACCATAATCCCAGAAACGCTTCTGCTGTATGATTGCACAATATTTTGGGGGAAGGCTGGCACCAAGCACAGTCTCTGGGCACCTGAAGCAGCATGGTTACACGAATGTACCAGGAGGTGGGTGTGTACATGGCAATTGATTGGCGACGCACTACCCCAGAGGGTCTGAGAGGGTCAAAGTTGCAGCGCCCTCAGAAGCGACAGGTTCTGAGATAAAACTCACAAGGGAGGTGCCGCCTGGGAGCCTGACAGCTTGGTCACAGACGCTGTAAAAGCAGGGAATTGATGGAAGCCAGAGACAAAGGAGGGGTGCTTGAACGCTGGTTGGCGGGAGAAGGGAGTTTTGATACTACAGACTGGGTAGATGGGTGACACCATTTTTGTCCCTTCTTTGGAAGCAAATACAGGCCCTGCATGTGCCACAATGATCCACCACAATAAACTAAGCAGCTCTATCTAGTGGAGAATGGAGCGGGTACACCAAGCCCCGTATAAATAGACTAAGCATATTCTAAAAAAACACCACAAAACTCTTTGCCAGTTTAGTTTATGGACTATAAAGTATTTCATAGTTTGATTTCTAGGCAAGATTGATTGAAATTTCAATTATATTTCATCCTGTTCGCTGGTCGGTCTGTTCAATTTTTTGTCTTTTTCTATTATTTTCCTATTCTTGAATACAGAAAGAGAAAAAGCTTTTTATTTTCTGATTTATAAATTTTTTTCTTTAATTTTCTAGTATTTTTAAATTTTGTAAATTTTAAGTACTATTTTACTTTCATCATTTTATTTATTAATTTCTTTAAAAATTTCAAATGTTTTCATTTTTTTCTTTTTCTTTTGTTTCCCTTTTTTCTCTATTCTACCAAGTTTACTTCAACATCCAGACCACAGCACATGTAGGAACTACCATCCTTTATTTGATATATATATTTTTAAATTTTTAAATTATTTTAAATTTTATTAATTGTTTTTCTTCTTTCAAAAGGATGAAACAAAGGAAATTACCCCAAAACGAATAACAGGAAAACATGACTGCCAGGAACTTAATCAACACAGATACGAGGAAGACGTCTGAGCCAGAATTTAGAATACGAAAATAAGATTGCTAGCTTCGGTTTAAAAAAAGCATTGACTCTCTTTCTGTGGAGATAAAGGATGCAAAGGCTAGTCAGGATGAAATTAAAATGCTATAACTTAACTGTAATCATGAATGGTTGCCTTCCTATAAGCAATATAGAAGAGAAACTTATGAAGATAAATGAAGCAGAAAAAAAGAGGGAAACTAAGGTAAAAGTGTACAATATAAAAGTTAGAGAATGCAGTGTCTAATTAAAAAATTAATGTCCAAAGCATAGGGGTCCCAAGGATGAGAAGAGAGAAAACGGGTAGAAGGTTTATGTGAACATATGAAAGGGGAAAAACTTCTTAATGTGGGAAAGACAGAGACATCAAAATCCAAGAAGCACAGCGGACTCCCATTAGACTCAACAAAAGTCAAACATTGACATCATTGTCAAATTCACAAAATACACAGACAAGGAAAGAATCGCGAAATCAACAAGGGAAAAAAAACGTCCTTAACCTACAAGGGAAGACAGATCAGGTTCACAGCAGAACTATCCACAGAACTTTGGCAAGCCAGAAAAGAGTGGCAGGCTGTATTGAATGTGTTGATTCGGAAATATATGCAGCCTAGATTTTTTTTTTTTAATATAACAAGACTATCATTAAAAATAGAAAGAGAGATAAAAAGTTTCCCAGATCAAAAAAAAAAAAAAATGAAAAGAGCGTTTGACCACTAAACCAGCCCTGAAAGAAATTTTAATGGGGATTCTTTGAGGAAAAATACAAAAGACCAAAAGCAGCAAAGACTAGACAGAACCAGAGAATACCACCTGAAAGTCCAAGTCTAGAGGGTACACAATGGCATTTACTCTTATTTTTCAGGACTCACTCTAAATGTCAATGGACTAAATGCTACAATCAAAAGACACAGTGTAACAGAATGGATAAGAAAACAAGATCCATCTATATGTTGTTTACAAGAGACCCATTTTAGACCAAAAGTCACCTTTAGATATAAAATAAGGGAGTGGAGAACCAGCCATCATGCTAATAGTCACCAAAAAAGCAAGAGTAACCATGCTTATATCAGACAATCTAGATTTTAAAGTAAAGGCTGCAACAAGAAATGAGGAAGGCATTTTATCTTAACTAAAAGTTCTAGCCATCAAGATCTAACAATTGTAAACATTTATGCTCCAATGGAGGCAGCACGCAAATATATAAATCAATTAATCACTAACATACAGACACACACTGATAATAATACCATAATAATAGGGGACTTCAACACCACAGCACTTGCTGAATTCCTAAAGTGCTACTGGACACAATCCCATAAACTTTTCTGGGGTGGAATGGTAACAGTCTACAGTCTTTGGGCATCTGCAGCAGCATGGTGGCATGTGTACCATGGGGTGGGCTGGCACCCAGCCTTTACTTGGTGAGACAGTCCCCCAGAGGAGCACTTACAGCAATGGCAAATAATCTAAACAGAAAATGAACAAGGGAACAATAGCTGTGAATGACACACTGGACATGGATGGATCTAACAGATATATTCAGAACATTTCATCCGACAGTCACAGAATACACAGTCTTCTCAAGTGCATATGGAACATTCTCCAGAATGGATCCCATACTGGGACACAAATCAGCTTTCAAAAAGTAAAAAATAATTGAGATCATACTTTGCATATTTTCAGATCACCATGCTATGCGACACGAAGTTGACCGCAAGAAAAAAAAAATTGGAAAACTAACAAATATTGGAAACTTAAGATCATCCTACTAAAGAATGATTGGGCTAACCAAAAAGTTAAGGAAGAAATTTAAAAAATGCATGGAAGCCAATGAAAATGGTAACACCGTAGCCCAAAATCTCTGGGATGTAGCAACGGTTGTCATATAAGTAAACTGTATAGCAATGCAGGCCTTCCTAAAGAAGGAAGAAAGGTCTCAGATACACAATCTAATTTTACACGTTAAAGAACTAGAAAAAGAAGAGCAAATAAAACCCAAAACCAGCAGAAGACGGGAGATAATAAAGATTAGAGGAGAAATCAGTACTATCGAAAGCAAAAAAAAAAAAAAAAAAAATAGTAGAACGATCATTGAAACTAGTACCTTGTTCTTTGAAAGAATTAACAAAATTGATAACCCCCTAGCTAGTTTTATCAGAAAGAAAAAAAAGAAAGGACCCAAGTATATAAAATCGAGAATGAAATAGGAGAGATCACGACCAACACAGCAGACATAAAATAACCATCATCATCATCATCATCAACATCATCATCATCGCATATTATGAGCAATTATACACCAATAATACGGGAAATCTGGAAGAAATAGAGAAATGCTTAGAAACATATAACCTACTTGAATAAAAACAAGAAGAAATAGAAAAATTTGAATAGACTCATAACAAGTAAAGAAATCGAATGAGTAATCAAAAAGCTCCCAAAATACGAGAGTCCAGGGCTGGATGGCTTTCCAGGGGAATTCTACCAAACATTTAAAGAAGAGTTAACACCTATTCTTTTGAAACTGTTCCAAAAATAGGAATGGAAGGAAAACTTCCAGACTCATTCTGTGAAGCCAGCATTACCTTGATTCTAAAACCATACAGTGACCCCACTAAAGAAGAGAACTACAGACCAATTTCTCTGATGAACATGGATGCAAAAATTCTCAACAAGACACTAATCTACAGACACAACATTACAGTAATAGAATTATTCACCATGATCAAGTTGCATTTGTACCTGGATTGCAGGCTGGTTCAATATCGGCAAAAACAATCAATGTAAGTATCACATCAAAAAAGAAAGGACAGGAACCACATGATCCTCTTAGTAGATGCAGAGGAAGCTTTTGACAAAATACAGCATACTTCCTTTATAAAAACCTTCAAGAAAGTAAAGACAGGAAGATCTTACCTCAAGATCATAAAAGCCATATATGAAAGACCATTGTTAGTATCATCCTCAATGTCAAAAACGGAGAGCCTCCCCTAAGGTCAGGAACATGACAGGGATGTCCACTCTCACCACTACTAGTCAACATATTGTTGGAAGCCCTAGTCTCAGCAACCAGACAACACAAAAGTATAAATGCATCCAAATCAGCAAGAAAGAAGTCATACTCCTCACTCTTCACAGATGACTTGACTATATATTGAAAACTCAAAATATTCCACCAAAAAAATCCTGCTAGAACTGATCAATGAATTCAGCAAAGTCAAAGGATATAGAATCAATGCACAGAAATTGGTTGCATTTCTATACATCAATAATGAAGCACAGAAGGAGAAATCAATGAATTGATCCCATTTACAATTGCATCAAAAAATTGTGAAATACCTAGGGATAAACCTAATCAAAGAGGTGAAAAATCTATACACTGAAAACTACAGAAAGATTATGAAAGTTATAGAAGAAGACACACACAATAAGAGAAATATTCTGTGCTCCTGGATTGGAAGAACAAATATTGTTAAAATGTCGAACTACCCATGGCAATCCACATATTCAATGCAATATCTATCAAAATAATACTAGAATTCTTCACAGAGATACAATAAACAATCCTAAAATTGACCCTGAACAGTCAAAAAAATCCTGAAAAAGAAAACCAAAGCGGGAGGTATCACAATCCCTGACTTCAAGCTGTATTACAAAGCTGTCATCATCAAGATAGTATGGTGCTGGCACAAGGACAGACACTCAGATCAATGGAACAGAATGTATAACCCAGAAATGGACCCATAAACTTGTGGCTATCTCATCTGTGACAAAGCAGGAGAGAATATCCAATGGAAAAAGACAGTCTCTACAGCAAATGGTGTGGGGAAAACTGGACAGCAACAGAAGAAAAATAAACCTGGACCACTTTCTTGCACCATACACAAAAATAAACTCAAAATGGTTGAAAGACCTAAATATAAGACAGGAAGCCATCAAAATCCTCAAAAAGAGGGGCGTCTGGGTGGCTCAGTCAGTTGAACGCCCGACTTCGGCTCAGGTCATGATCTCGAGGTCTGGGAGTTCGAGCCCTGCGTCGGGCTCTGTGCTGACAGCTCGGAGCCTGGAGCCTGCTTCACATTCTGTGTCTCCCTCTCTCTCTGCCCCTCCCCCTCTCATGCTCTGTCTCTCTCTGTCTCAGGAATGAATAAACATTAAAAAAATTTTTTTAATCCTCAAAAAGAAAGAGGCAATAGCTTCTTTGACCTCGGCTGCAGCAACTTCTTACTCAACGTGTCTCTGGAGACGAGGGAAACAAAAACAAAAGAGAACTTTTGGGACCTCATCAAGATAAGAGCATTCACCACAGAAAAGGAAAAAGTCCACAAAACTAAAAGGCAACCGACGGAATGGGAGAAGATATTTGGAAATGGCATAATTGACAAGGGGGATAGTATCCAAAATGTATAAAGACCTTATCAAACTCAACATCCAAAGAGCAAATAATCCAGTGAAGAAATTGGTCAAAGAAAGGAAAAAACACTTTTCCAAAGAAGACACTCAGACGGCTAGTAGACACATAAAAAATGCTCAACATCACTCATCATCAAACCGCAACAAGATACCACCTCACGCCACTCAGAATGGATAAAATTAACAACTCAGGCAACAACAGATGCTGGTGAGGATGCAGAGAAAGAGGATCTGTTTTGCACCGCCATCGGGAATGTACATTGATGCAGGAACTCTGGACAACAAAATGGAAGTTCCTCAAAAGTTAAAAATAGGACTACTCTACAACCTGGCAATTACAGTACTAGGTATATAACCAAGGGACACAGGCATGCTGTTTCGAAGGGGCACTTGAACTCCGATATTTATAGCACTGCTATTGACAATAGCCTAAGCGTGAAAGAGTCCAAAAGTCCATTGACAGATCAATGGATAAAGAAGATGAGGTATACACGCACACGCACACACTGGAGCATTACTTGTCAATCAAGAAGAATGAAATCTTGTCATTTGCAACAACATGGATGGAACTAGAGACTTTTATGCTAAGCAAAATTAGTCAGAGAAAAACAAAGATATGACTTCACTTATACGTGTAATTTAAGATACAAAGCAGATGAACATAAAGGAAAGGAAGCAAAGATAATATAGAAACAGAGATAAGAGACAAATACAGAGAACCTACTGAGGGCTGCTAGAGGGGCTGTGGGTGGGGGCAAGGGCTAAATTAGTCAGGGGCATTCAGGAATGGATGGAATGAGCACTGGGTGATACACAGTGAATGAATCACTGGAATCTACTATTGAAATCATTATTGCATTATATGGTAACTAACGTGGATGTAAATTAAAATTAATTAATTGATTAATTTAAAAAAGAGAAACAAGAAATATTGTTAAAATTTCCACACTACTCAAATTCCACTACAGATTCAAGCAACCCCTGTCAATATACAAACAAAAGATCACAGAACTAAAACAAACAATTCTGAAATTTGTATGGAACCACAAAAGACTCTGAATAGCCACGGCAATATTGGAAAAGATAAACAATACTAAATGTATCACAATTGAAGAAATCAAATTATATTACAAATCTATAGTAATCAAAACCATGTGGTACTGCAAAAAATAGACACATAAATCAATGTGAAAGTGTAGAAAGCTCAGGAATGAATATATGATTATATAATTGATTAATTTTCAATGAATAAGGCAAAAATATTTGATAGGAAAAAGAGAGTCCCTTCAACAAATGGTGTTGGAAACACTATGCAGTTACCTGCAAAGAAATGAACTGGATTACTTTGTTACACTAAACAGAAACGAAAATTAAAATACAATAAAGACCTATATATGAGAAGTGAAACCATAAAATCCTGAGTTAGAGAACAGACAGTAATGTCTTTGTCATTGACTGTAACAAGAGTTTTCTAGATATGTCTCCCTAAGGAGAGGGAAACAAAAGCAAATATAAACTATTGGATTTCATCAAAATGAAATATTCATCCACAGGAAAGAAAACAACCAACAGTACTAAAAGGCAACCTACTGAATAGGAGAAGATATTTGTAAATGTCATACCTGATAAAGAGTTATTATCTAGTGTATATAAAGAACTTGTACAATACAACACCATAAACTCTAGTAACACAATTAAAAAATTGGCAGAAAACAAGAACAGACATTTCTCCAAAGAAGACATTCAGATGGGCAACACACATATCAAAATATTCTCAGGAACGAGAACAAAAACAAACAAACAAAAAAAGATTCTCCACATCACTCACCCTGAGGGAAATGCAAATAAAAACTACAATGAGATATCACCTAATATTTGCCACAATGGCTAACATGGAAACACAAGAAACATGTGTTGGCTAGGATGTTGAGAACAAGAAACCCTTGTGCTAGTCCTGGTGGAAATGCAAACTGGTTTAGTCACTGTGGAAGACAGTATGGTGGTTCTTACAAAAAATTAAAAGCTATCCAGTAATTGCACTACTGGGTATTTACCCAAAGAATACAAAATGATTAATTCAGGACGATATATGCACCCCTATGTTTATTGCAGAATTAATTACAATAGTCAAATTGTGGGAGTAATCCAATCCATCAATAAGTAATTGGATTGTGTTAGGAGGCCTCTCTAACAAATGAAGAAAATAAAACGAAACAAAAACAACAACGACAACAAAAACACCTCAAGACAACCTGCCTATATATGTACGTGACATCCCTCACGACCTTGTAACATGAGACCATTTAATCAGACTGCATGTTTCTGTATTACCATATATGGGAGACAACAAAGTAGAAAATATATAAGACAAAATGTCATGTGGCGTTCGAGGGTCAGTTTGGGAAAGCTGTATTTACCCAGTACTTATTGGTACTAATGCTTCCTGAATACTTCTTAGAAAGATGCTTATTCTTTTATCTTATTTATTTATTTATTTATTTATTTATTTATTTATTTATTGAGAGAGATAGAGAAAAAACAAGCGGGGGGGAACATAGAGAAAGAGAGACATAGAATCTGAAGCAGGCTCCATCTGAGCTATAAACACAGACCCTGATACAGGGCTTGAACTCACACACTTTGAGATCATGACCTGAGATGAAGTCGGTCACTTAACCCTCTGAGCCACTCAGGGGCCTGGAAAGGTGCTTATTCTCTAAAACAACCCCATGAGATATACCTTATCAATCATATTTTACACATAAATTGAAAATAACTATACTTCCTTTGTCATATAGAAGCTATATAACTAAGAAATTTGACTCATATTCTGTCCCTATAGTCCAGAATCATTCACTCGAGTTTTATAGGCTACACTCTTTATATCCTAGGAGGAAAAAGAATCATTCTTGTCAAGGTCCCATGCATCTTTTACATTCACATTTTTCTTGCTATTATCATTTTATTTGAGTTAACATTGCTTTATTTATATCCTTTATACTGACACATGGTGATTCTTAGTGCCAAGCTCAATGTACATTCTAGTCACAATATGTTGATTAATTTTCCATGATTCCGTGTGAACATTTAGCATCGAGTGTTCATTCTTACTTTCTATTAATCATTATAAAGAGGCTTTATAGTCATATCTGGAATGCTGATTGCATTGGGGCAAATTCCACTGAAACTTTGATTAGGGGAATTTAGTTTTACTTCCTTGTAATTACATCCATTTCCATTAGCAGGAGACTCAGAGAAACTTTGCAGAGACGGACGTACTCAAGTAACGTTCAAACTCTATGCAGTTAGAATACGAAGAATACCAAGATACTAAATATTAACTTCAGTTTCCATTCTTTTTTCAGTATTGATTGATTGATTTGAATTATCTTCAAGTAATAGGAGTAAAAGTCTTTTATAATAATTTCAAGTTAAAATTATGCAAGGACAAGAGATTGAATATGAGTGAATTGGGATTTTTAATTCCTGTTATTTCACTTTATAGTGAGACTACAAAAGTTAGAAAGTGTTATTAGCTTTTGATCGAATAAACTGAGTTTTTAACATATCCAGAATACAAGAACTGTACTACAGGGAATTCCTTCGGTATTAGAATTGCTTTGTTTCCTGAGGTAAAGCCTTTTGAGAAATGCAATTTAATTTGAAGAGTGCTGTTAAGAGTTATGATAATATTAAATGCTGATAATTTATCTGATCTTTATAAAACCTTAAAGTTTAACATAGTCTAACAATGATACCTGAATTACACATTATGAAATACACAAAATTAGAAGCCGGACACTTGGTTGCAAAACGAACTTGGAAAATAATGAGTATGACCAGATGAAGGGAAAAGAACAATATAAGGCTTAATAATGACTAAAAGAATACAAATAATGGGGTTTTAAAATAGTGGGGTCACCTAGAACTGGGTGTGAAGGGGAGAATTCTTGAGGGTGTCTTTTCAAATTACCCTCGACCTACTGTATATCTTTTAAAAATATAGCCTAGGATTCAGACACAAAACTTAACACAAATCTAGAGATCAATGACAATTCTCTTTAGTGATCGGGGAGGCCAAGAGATATATTTGTATTTCTCCATCTGCTCTATTCCAAGGTGCCAGTATCTTACTGAAAAAAAAAAAACAAAAAAAAAAAACTTTTGCACACGTCTTGCATCCCAGCATTGTGGCTGCTTCTCAGGGGACACATCGCTTGATAGTCTGGCTCTGGTGTCCAGTAGGGCTTGACTCACAGGTTCAAAGGGATGGAAGAAAGCAAAGAAATTGACTATGCCCTCATGGTTCAGTGGAAAGTCGACAAACAGAAATGCCCATCTGTATTTCCTGAGAGAAGCTGATTTGTAGCTCTTAAAAGCCCGAGGCTGAAGTTAAAACTTCTAACATAACAAACATCAAGGAGCTGAGTCTAATCTCTGGAAACTGGGGATTCTCGTTTATGTAGTAACTGTGTTGTCTACCTGCTATACTCCAGGTTGCTGGCATGTCCCTGTTTAGATTTCGTGCATTCTCAGGTACCTCAGCTCCTTTGGTCACGAACCAAAGGGCACAATCTTTGATTGCCTCGCTCTGGTGCCCCACAGGGTTACACTTGCAGGCCCCAAAGGACTGTAACAACAACAACAACAACAACAACAACAACAACAACAACAACAAAATCTTATTTATTATCTCAGGACTAAACAAAGAGGGAAAAGACAGAAACACCAAGATCCCAGTATTGCCTTGAAAGAAGCCTATTTTCATACTTTAAACGCTGCTACCCTAAGGTCTCACTCCCTATTAAACTGCATCTCAACTAGGTGTTGCCTGAGTACCTCCACTTTAATACGTTGAAATGTATTGGGAAATATTCACTAATAGGAGCCACTAGGGACAAATTAGACACTTGGAAAATACAAAACTTAGATTAGATTCATTTTCTATATGGAACCATTTTTCAAGAATGAAAAAGGTGACTATTTTATGTACTACACAGAAACCAACACAGGGAGTCTAGGAAATGAAACAAAGGAATATGTTCCAAATAAAAGGACAAGATAATACCCCAGAAATAATCTGTAGTGAAATTCAGATAACTAAGTACTTAAAAAAGAACTTAAAAGGGGCGCCTGAGTGGCTCAGTCTGTTGAGCCTTGGACTTCACCTCAGGTCATGATCTCACATTGTGTGAGTTTGAGCCCAGCATCGGGCTTTATGCTGATGGCTCACAGCCTGGACCCTGCTTTGGATTTTGTGTCTCCTTTCCTCTCTTCTCCTCCTCTGCTCATGATCTGTCTCTCTCTGTCATGAATAAACTTAAAAAAAAAAAAAAGAAAAAAAAAACTTAAAAAAAAGAGTTTAAGGAGTGCCTGGGTGGCTCAGTTGGTTGAACTTCTGAATTTGGCTCAGGTCATGATCTCATAGTTCATGAGTTCAAGCCCTGCTTTGGGCTTTGTACTAACAGCTCAAAGCCTGGAGCCTGCTTCTGATTATCTGTTTTCTTCTCCCTTTACCCCTCCCTCACTAGAACTCTGTCTCTCACTCTTAAAAAGAAATAAACATAATAAAAAAGAGTTCAAAATAAAAATCATAAGGATGCTTTCTGAGATCAAAAACACAGTGGATGAACAAAGAAAATTTCAACAGATATAGAAAATATTACAAAATACTAAACTGAACTCACAGAGCTGAAGAATATAATAACTGAATTGCAAATTCTAATAGAGGGATTAAACAGTGGGAATAAAATGAAGCAGGAAATGTATCAACAGACTACATGACAAAGCAGTGGGAATCATCGAATAATCGGACCAATTTGCCCTCTGAAGGATGAACAGCATTTGGGAAGCCATGAGAAATAGAAAGGTCATTTTGGAAGATGGAATAATATGAGTGGAGACTGAAGAAAAATATGACATATTATATATTGACTCATATTTACCGAGTGTCTTGTATGGGCCACACATTGGGATATCTACTGGATTTACACACATAAATATGAAAAGACATTTTCCATATGGAAAGAAAAGGTCAAGTACTGAGAGCATCTCCTGAGAAATGAGGATTCACACTTAGGTAGAACGGATAAAGCATTTGGGAAAAAGGAAGGCAGGATAAAGAACACCCTAGGATCCACATGCTAAAGGAACTTGGAAATTAGCATTTTGAAAGAAAACATGAGATTTTATTAAGGACTTTTGAAGGAGAAAGTGGTTTGCTAAGTAGTCTTTTAAGGAAATTCCTCTGGCTGAAATACCGGAGATAAATTGTGCTGATTACATAATACAAATGGTCATCCAGAGACTCTTCTGACAATCACAAAAACACAAAGAATAAAAAATAAGATAAAATAAAAACAAAAATGAAAATAAAAAAGTACCACGGTAGTTTATTCATAATGGAAATTAGACAGAAAAATTGGGCTCTGGGAACTATTTTAAGTAAAAACTGAGCGGGAATAGGTGAGTAAATGGAAATGCTCTTGAGTACTATTTAGTATCTTTCACTGCAGATAATTTGACTCTATTACATTCCATACTCAACTCCATAACCATAAAATAGGTAATGTTATTAAAAGAAAGTTCGAAAATGCTAAATGCAAAAGATAATTCAGATCATAATTTCCTATGCTTACTATACTGCTCCCACACTAGGAATTATTCTAATTAAACACTATCAACAAAATTTCCACCTCTTGACTATTTGGCTATGTCTACTACCACATTCAGTCTTCACTTTTCTTTCAACCAAACAATGGAATCCCTGTCACTTCAAACATGGTCTTATAAAAATCCTCTTTCAGTTTATTTAGAATGGAAGGCAAATTCCTAACCCTGGGATAATTTAAATCTGCTATTCTATTTTTCTATGTTTATTTTTATTTTGAGAGGGAAGACAGAAAGAGAGAGAGAGAGAGAGAGAGAGAGAGAGAGCAAGTAGGAGAGAGGCTGAAGGCAAAGTAGAGAGGAATTCCAAGTGGGCGAGGTGCTATCAGTGTAGAGCCCATTTGGGGTTCAAGCCTATGTACTCTGATATCATGCCTTGAGCTGAAGTCAAGAGTCTGATGCTTAAACGACTGAGCCACCCAGGCACCCCTTAATCTGCTTTTTTTTTTCCTTTCTTTCTTCCTTTCTTTTCCTCTCAAAGGCAGATGATTAAGTACAAAAGAGAAATCGCTACACTGCAGGCTTTTAATTTCAACAATATCTATCCGGGTTGTCAGTTATTCCCATCAATAATTCAAACTTTTCCTTTCAAGCATTCTTTGCCACCATTCTCAACCTGAAACTATATCAAAATTTGGCTAATCCCCTCATTCCTTTATATCACTCTAACATTTATTCTGGTAAAATAATTCATCTGCTCCTTCAGACTCCATGAAGTGGATTACTCTCCTTTTGTAGTTCATGTTTCATGGAATAGTTTGTGCCCTTCCCACAGATCATTTTGCTATCCCTCCTTTTGATACTATTTCATCCCACTTCTTGTGGCTATATTTCATGTCATGACTTTCTTTCGCTTGGCATTTGCCCATCATATTATTAAATAACTCCTCAAATCACACTTTTTTATCCATGTATCCTTACAGTATGCTTCTAGAAAGCCTCTTGGGTATGTCTTTCATACCAGGGCACTTTCTATAATTTATTGTAGGTTCGTCGTGAATAACTACTTTTTGTCATCCAATCCATACATCCAAATGAAAAATAAAATCTCTGATTTTCATTATTTTATGCACTGTGAGGGTTTCTAAACACAGAGCCCAAGGTGGGAACTCCTATGACCAAATCTGAAGATAGGTCTTCTCCTGTGCTTTTCACATTTACATGGGCTGTGTTTCTGCCTATGGTGTCTTTTCAACCACTTGTCTTGTGTTAAAGTCACTATAGAAAGTTCTTACTGGGTATTGCAAAGTTTATTCAATTCTTCCTCAAATACATATCCTACAGCAAGGCAATAAGTTGATTGACTTTTGTAGCAAGTCTTCCATGATGTTTTTCAGGCTACTTTGCCTTCACTTCAGTTTCTAAACATCTAATCCCTATTTATGATACAAATCTTAGAAAACTCTAACGAAATCATGTCATGTTTACATTCTTTCACCAAACCGAGATGTCCTTGATTGTACATATATATGTATGTAGAGAATGCCCAGTAGAATATGTTTTATTAATTAATTAGCAAACATATCATGACATAAAAAAATCACATTGACTAATGAAGTAGAAACAAGAGTCCAGAAATAAATCTACACATATACAATCAATTAATTTTATATGGATTCCAAGAACACACTACGGAGAAATTATAGTTTCTTCAATAAATGTTGCTAGAAAATGTGGATATTTATATGAGAATTATGGGAGATTGGGTTTAAGATGATGGTGATACGAGGTCTTCAACTCACTTCCTCCCACAGGCACAAAACATCTACAACTACACATGGAATAATACCCCTGATATAAATCTGAATGAACAGAGTCTCCACAAAGGATTAAATGATTCGTTAATATGGGAAAGCGGAAGAGATATTGACTCACAGTGAAGAGACTACACCTCATTGTGACGTGTCACAATCAGGAGGGATATCAAACAGACAGAACTGCTGAGGAGTGAGGGATTCAAGCTCTCCATTAGGAACTCCAGTGCTTATACCCCACACAGAAAAGATAAGAACCCCCAAAAACACAGATTTAAAATTAATGGGGATTGAGGCACCTGGATGGCTTAGTCACTTAAACTTTGACTCTCCTTTTTGGCTCAAGTTATGATCTCATATATTCTGTGCTGACAGCATGGAGCCTGCTTGGAAATCTTTCTCTCTTTCTCTGTCCTTTCTCACTGTGCTCTCTCTCTCTCTCTCTCTCTCTCTTGAAATGAATAAATAAACTTAAAAAAATAAATGCAATGGGGATTGCATTCTGGAAAACTGGAAAACTATGTAGGTTTTGGAAAACACGTCCTTAAGGGCCATGCATGCAGGACTCAAATGAAAGTCAGTACAAAACCACCACTTTGAAAAGTGCATAGAGCCTAGGTCAAGGAGATGGATTTGCTAACCTTAAAGCATTTGGCATGGAGACAGGAAATAATAGGGACTCTCCCTGGGAATTGAGCCAGTAGGAGGAACCAGATTATGATCACTTTCTACTTTACTGATCCTGCCACTTGAATTCTGCCTCTAACCTTCTAACACCAGTGGTTATGTTCTGCTGAGAGCCCCACCCACCAATAGAGCACAGCGGTCAGGGACAACCATCACACCAAGGAGAGAACCATCTCTACACTTCGTGCAGAGCAGGAGTCATGAGAACGTCCTACACTCAGGCTGGGGCCATCCTTGCCAGCAACTTGCCACAGCATCTGAAACCTCATCCTGCAGCCAAACTTTGTGCCAACCCCACCACCAACATGTCACACCTGCTGTCCTGCCTTAAAAACAGCATGCAAACATCCCACAAATGGACAACACCAGCACCTGGCTCTCATGGTCAAGAGACATTGTGCTTTCATGCCCCACAGGACATCTCCTACATGAGGTTACTGCTTGAAGACTGAAAAAGGGACCCCTGGGGGGCTCAATCAGTTGAACATCTGTTCGCTGTACAATAAAATGTGTTTTTCTTTCCTGATTTTTTTCTTTTAATTTTTTCTTTGTCTTTGAATTTTAGCAGTTTGAATATCAAGTGCCTAGATATAATTTTTAAGGCACTTATCTTTTCCATATTATCTGAGTTTCTTTTGTGTGTCGTTTGGTGTCTGTCATTAATTTAGGGAAATTCTCAGCCATTATTTCTACAAATGTTTCCTATATACTTTTACCTCTTTCTTCTCCTTCTGGTATTCTTATCACATGTATTTAACACCTTTCTGTAATTGTCTCACAGTCCTTAGGTATCCATAAGTTTATCATTAAGTTTCAGTTTTGAAAGTTTCTATTAACCTTTCATCAAACTCACTGCTATTTACTTAACCATATCCAATTTATTAAAGAGCCTATATCAAATGTATTTTACAGTTGTGTTACAGTGCTTTTTATTTCTAGCAACTCTTGATTCTTTATTAGAGTTTCTTTTTTTTAACATTTTTATTTATTTTAAAGGGACACAGAGAGACAGAACATGAGCGGGATAGGGACAGACACAGAAGAAGACACAGAATCTGAAGCAGGCTCCCAGCTCTGAGCTGGTAGCACAAAGCCCAACCGGGGGCTTGAACTCACAAACTGTGAGATCATGACCTGAGCTGAAGTCGGACGCTCAACCGACTGAGCCACCCGGGTGCTCCAAGAGTTCTATCTCTCTGCTTAAGTTATTCATTTCTCTTTGTGTGTTGTAGAATATTTCCATTAGAACCTTTAATCCAATTAATTTTGTTTTTAATTCCAAGTCTGATAATTCCTGCACCTCTTCTTTATTAGAGTGTGATGCTGATGTTCTTTCCGTCTCTCAAAATATCTTTCTTGTCTTTTAGTATGCCACATAATTTTTTTTTTCTTGAAAGCTGGGAATGATGTGTGAGGTAAAAGCACTGAGGTAATATGATTTAAGCGGAAATTTTATGTTTATCTAGCTAGGAGTTAGGCTGTGACTACTGTTTGCTCTAGCTATAGGTATCAGAGGCTAAATTTTTGTCATATTTTTGTTTTCATCTCCGCATTTGGATTTGGATTGGCATAGATATTTCAACTTCAAAAAGGTCTGACGCATGTGTTTCTCTTGTTATATTTCCTTTCTACTTTCCGGGATCTATTGATGGGGTGGTGAGGTAAGGGGAAGTGGCATACATTTTATAATTAGATTCTGATCTTTTAGTGAGCTTGTGACTTTGCACAATGATTTGTACAAGAGTTTCTCAGTTGTCTGCCTTTTCCGCCCTTAGGTGTGATAGGATGGTTAGAAGGGACTAGAGTGGGTATTTTCCTCCGCTGGTTATTAAATCTCTAATAATCCAAGATTCTTAGGCTTTAATAAAATAGTTCTTTTGAGGACAAACTTTAGGAACAGGTCGTTCTGGGGGAATTTCAAAATGATTACTTTTCCTATTTCTAGTGCTTATTAGAAGGAGGAGATTGTTCTCCAGTCTTCACTTTGAGAATCTAGAAGAGGCCCTGGAGGTAAAATACACAAAAGTGTATGGGTCCCCCTAAAAAGGACTTCCTTTTAAGTTTTTAACTCTTCAGATTATCCATCTCAAGCCTCCAAGATTCATCCATTACAGTTTAAATATTTCTCCTGAGTTCCATAGGTGGTTCCTACTGTGGTAGATTGATTCTCTGTATCTGCTTGTTCATCTCCCTAATTTGGGGGCAGCCGTTTCCCTATAATTTCAACTTCTGATGGACCTAAGAAGAGTTCTTCATTTTCAACTCGTTGTTTGTTTTCTTGCTGTGAGAATGGGAGTGAGGACTCCCTAGTCCCTTTCTTACATGACAATCTGGAAACCAAAACCCAGGAGAGTTTATTTATTTTAAATATCAGTGTGCTATAAGGGCTTAGAAATGAAAGAACATACTAACTACAATGATCATTAAATAAGTCAAGATTGTCTTCTAATTTCCAAAAAGTCTTCAATAGCAAAGGGTTTTTGAAATTAGAAAATGATCTTTCTAAATTTTTTTTCAAAAATTTTAAGGTTAATTTATTTGTTTTTAGAAAGAAAGAGATTGCCTAAGTCTGGGAGGAACATAGAAAGTCGGAGAGAGAGAATCCCAGGCACGTTCTGTGACCTCAGCACAGTAACAGACTCAGAGCTGGAAATCACAAACACTTAACTGACAGTCACCCAGGCTATCCAGAAGATACTCTTTTTTAACATGATTATATTAATTCTTAGTGTGTTTATATCTGCTTATATTAATATGTGTGATTTTTCTTTGATTCTGATAGTTTTCTCTCCTAAGCATTCATGTGTTCATGTGTTTTCTTTTCAGTGAATTTTTCTATTTTATTGATAAATCCTATTTTGTTCGTACTCTTTCAAATAACTCAGATTTTATACAAAGCTAATTTATTGATACACACTGAACATCACAGTGTTTCTAATCATGTAACCACATTTTTTTTTCTATATAGAAATTCAACCTAATATTTAGTGTCTTTGGTTTTGCTATGACTTTGTCTTACTTAAATTTTAAATTTTACATAATTTTTAAATAACCGTAGAATTATGAAAAGTAGCAAACTTAATACAGAGAAGCCCACTCTCCTGTTTTCCTCAGTGGTAATATTTTGCATAATCCCAGCATAATGTCATAACTAGGAAATTGATGTGACTACAGTCCACAGAAATTATTCAGATATTAATGTGTTTATTTGCAATGTTACTCCACGCTTAAATGTGGGTAACAACCTCACAGAAGAAATAGGAAAGTATGGTCACCGCAAGGATCTTGCGTTACCCCTTTAGAGTCACATTTGCCTTTCGCCCCACACCTCAACACCATTCTCAGTCTCTAACCACTGTGAACCACCAATATATATGATTTTATTCTTTATATATATGATTTTATACTTTAAAGATTTTATGATTTTATACTTTAAAGAACATCATATGAATAGACACTTGTTGTAAGCAATTTTTGTCACTGGCTTTTCACAGTGTAATTCCACTACGATCCATTAAAGTTCATTTGTGAGAAAATAGTTTCCTTTTTATGGGAGTAGTAAACCATAGTGTAGATGTGCCACAGTTTGTTTCACTGCTCATCCACTGAAGGACGTTTGGATTACTGCAAAATGTTTACCATTACCAACTAGCTTTATGAACATCCTTACACATTTTATATGAATATAATTTTTATATCTCCGTGAATATTGTCAACACTTACAATTATTGTGTCATTTGGCATTTGGATGTTTGTTTTTAGTAGAAATCACAAAACTATTTTTTTAGAGTCTGTGTACCATTTCACATTCTCATTAGCATTGTAGGATCGATCCAGTTTCTTTGTATCTTTACAAGTTTTTGCATTGTCATTTAAATACAAAACAAAACAAAAAAATAAAATGTTAATTTGTGAAAACAAATGTGTAGTGATATCTCATCATGATTTTATTTCATATTTTCTTTATGACTAATGATTCTGTACATATTTTCATGTAAGTACTTATGTATGTACATATACTCAATTCCTAACATAAAGTAACCATAAAACAGGCCTGTTTATGTTCTTTCGCCCAGGTTTGGAACTGGATTATTTTTTCATTTTTGCTCTTGATTCTGATCTTTGTGTATAAATGATAGCTAAAGTATGTAGAGCAGGTGTTCCCATGCTTAGTCCCAATAGTAGTATCAAAGAAGGTGAATTTTCCCCTACTAAAACACATTCCGGAAACCCCCTCTCTCTCTCTCGGGACACTGAGGTCCAGGCATCTCACAACCTCTGTACTTGTGCACAAGTTTCTCTCTGCATTATGGGGCTCTGTTCATGTTTGCCTTCTTCCAGTTAAGACAACTTGAATGTCACTAATTTCATTTTCCTTGAAAGAGTAAAAGCGTGGTTTAAATTCTAATTCAGAAGACCAGTCTCCATACTGAAATGAAGAGTTTAGGGTCAAAGTTTTCTTCATTCTGTAAGGCGATTGTTACAAGGAAATCAATAACCCTGCTGTAAACTTCTTCCTTATCTGGTCCTTTGGTATATAAAAGCAAGAGGAAGTGTGTTCAGAGTCCACTTGATTTCTGCTCACATATTCCTCTATGAGAATGCCTAACAAGTTAGTTTACTGTTTGGAAATCGCATTCACAGTATTTTAGAAACAGTGTAAATGTAATTGAACCAGGTTTCAGGACAGTGACCTATGATCGCTCATGGGGGGACAGAGAGGTCTGTTCTTCTAGCACTGAGACCATCACCTGGGATGCAGCCTTTCATTGTGAACATCAGGACCCTTCTTCTCTCAGTTCTGCTTCCCTGGCCATGTGCAGGTGAGTAGGACAGATAGAGGAACACATGTGTTTCTCTTTACCCTGGAAGTAAGCTCAGAAGTCATTTTTTTTTCCATAGAACATTCCCAGGGCTTTCGCTCTTTTCCCATTATTTGGACCTGAACCTCTGAGAATTATTCTCATTTCAGTCTCTCTCTCTCTCTCTCTCCCCTCTGCCTATTGTGTCTCTTTCCTTTTCAGTACTTTTTAGGAAAAAATCATATGCAGTTATCCAAAGTGATTTGTAAACTGTAAGTAATATATGAGGAACATCTCAAAATGCTCTGTTTCAAATTCTTCCCAGTTTATGTGACACATTTTCTAAGCAGAGCCTAGAAGAGAAAAGTCAACTTGTTTTCCTGAGGAATACTCTCTACCCACTGCTGCCAGAACCTAGAGTCAGAAATTTTGAGATCCCATGGTCATGTTGCACCCATCTCCTACATGACCCTTGGCAGGGTTATTAAACAGTTTCAGCTTTAATAAATATCCTTATATTTATGTGAAGACATTTGAGCTAAGATTGAATATCATTTCCAATATGGAAAGTTTATATTTAAATAAGGTTGTGAGGAGATTCTATTGAGAAAACATGCAATTGTCAGACATCAGGTTAATTGAAAGAAGTATACAATATACCATTGCATTATAAATGTAAACAGGAATATATCAACAAATTTTGATAGAGTTAGTTCATATTGATTTTAATGAAAGATTTCATATTAAACATTAAGGTAAATATACATATTTTTCAAAGAAATCTAACAGAAAATTTCCAGTTCTAAAATATATCTAAATCCCCTATTTCAGAATCAGAAACATCATCTATTAAAAATACAAGACAGCAATTAGTAGAGGGGCACCTGGATGGCTCAGTCTATTAAGTATCCTACTGTGATTTCGGTTTAGGTCTTGATCTCATGATTATTGAGATTTACTCCTGTGACAGGCTCTGCACTGCCAGCATGGACGCTACTTAGAATTCTCTCTCTCTCCCTCTCTCTACACCCCTCTCATGCTCTCTCTCTCAAAATAAATAAATACACTTCAAAAATAAAGCAATTAGGGGGCGCCTGGGTGACTCAGTTGATTAAGCGCCTTCCTTGGGTTCAGGTTATGATTTCATGGTTTGAGCCCGCATTGGGCTCTGTGCTGACAACTCAGAGCCTAGATCCTGCTTCAGATTCAGTGTCTCCTTCACTCTCTGCCCCTCCTCCACTCATGCTCTGTCTCTCTCTGTCTCATATAAACACCAAAAAAAGTAAAAATAAAAATAATAAAGCAATTATTACATTAGAAAAATTGGTAAATAAATACATAAATTTGAGATATAACTGAAAACTTTAACTCATTATATCTGTGAAGTTTTCTTTTTAAAATTCATTGTATTGAGGCAAAATCGTTATACAAAAATTCACATATAATATATACAATTTGTGAATTTGGAGACTTGACATTTTGTTCTGTTTCATAAGATGATCAATCAGGTGCAGCCCCCAGAGGGGATACGAGAGGGTCCTAGAGAAACAGTCACATTTCATGAAGGGGGTTACATGGAGAAAGACAAGGAAGTACCCAGACAGAGAGATCAGCTAAGCAAGGAGTGAGGAGAGTCTAGACAGTAGAAGCCCCGTGGGGATGTATCCTTATTGAAGTGAAAGTGAGACACATAAATGAAAGGCACACATAAATTTCTGCATTCGAATGTCACAAGGACCCATCTTCTGTCACTTTTTCAACCTGCAAGCTGGTGGGGGTTGTACAGATGTCCCTATATGGACTGCAATTTGTCACTATCTGTCCTACAACTAACTATTACAGAAGATCATTGTCACAGGGTCCTGCATGGTCATCAGGGTGAATTTATTTCAATTAAAAAGACCATCCTTTGACTGTGCAAAGAACACAGGAACTACTTGCGTGTATCTCAAACATAGGAGAGAAAAAATGTGAAGGGGGCAATATATCAGGATTATAACTATAATAAAATTAAAAGGTGCAATAAGAAGACATTTTAGCGTGGACCATAGGCCACCTCCCAACCATGATCTCAGCCAATCTTTAAGTGAAAATGTAGGGTCTTTAAGAGCACCAATTTGGTTTTTTGCATCAGAAAGTAATCTTGTTATAGTTTTGTTATAATGTGTAATGTAGATGCAACATTCCGCTATAGAAAGTGTATGTGTTCCTCCTTGTGCTGCTGTTATCTAAGTTATCTACTGCCATTCTATTGTGTAGAATTTGTTTATGCATTTGAGTTACCTTAGTGTTTAATAATGTAAAGTTGTTTTGTGAGTTATTTAAGGCATTAATTTTGTATTTATCAAGGACCTCTGCGTGTTATATAACATCTAAACCTGCTGGTGGAGGAAAAATACATGTCAGATCCAATGAAACATGGATCCTGTGTATGATTGTTTTAGATATGGAAAATAAGCTGGACTTGTGATAGTCTCAGAGCTACAACCATGTATGCAGACATAACCTATGGTATATCATTTAACCAGCTGGATGGAAGCCATGGGCATTAATTTGACCCACATAGCAATTGTGTTCCATTAGATGCTAGTCATGTGATGTCTCTGGTCATCTTGTCCAGTAGATAGTAAACCAATTGGTTGCCTGTGAAATAATGGTATGGTCACAGGCTTATGGGTGGAGACATTCTTTTGGTGAATACTATAGCATTATGAATCAAGTGTATGTTTTATCTGTTCCCAGCATAAAGAAGCCTCTTGGCTTAGTTGTGTTATTGTGAGAGTAAGCCACATATATCCATCCATATCTGATAAATTCTTTCCTGAGTGTATTGATAGGAAGGACTATGTAGATGGGGAATATGTGGTAATGAGTTTATCTGTTGGTTGGCATATTGAGTTAAAATTTTGATAATTCAAGGTTAAGAGAAAGGCCTCCTATATCTCAAAGTGTCCCATGTTATCTTTAGCATAGACCAGCAAGAAATATTATATTTAGTAATAAAAACATTCCCATGTGTGGTGATATTGGGGTGACTTTGTGTTGAGTTTGATTAAAGGTGGCCCCCGTATGCTTGGTTAAGACTCTGCTTACAATTTTGCATTAAAAGATGTGAGTCTCAGAATAAATAGGACTAACATATACAAATAGTAAGAAGATGTCTTTGCCTAATGTCTAGCCTTAACCATACTATACTTGTAAGGAATCACTGGTTAAGTGGGAGATGACTTGTCCTGGCATCGTCAAGTTCATTCTCCAGTCAAATTATAACGAAGGTGGGGCCATCCATTATATTCACAAGTTCAGAGTTAAACCCACTGAGTGTGCTATGCTCTTTTGAAGAGCGATTTGCCACATGGAATTGATCAAGGAAGGTGACAACTGAGTTACACAGTTGTTGGGGAGTCCAACCCATTGTCCGGAATTTTAAGTAAGCATATGTCCATGGGGCCCCTTTTATTAGCTACAGAGTGATAAGCAAGAAGACTGTCTATATGTGGGCTCTTACGGCAATCTCTCCAAAGTTTACCTCAAGTTGTCCATCTTAGGAAAACAACTGACTCTTAAAGACAATTAGCCAAAACTAGAATAACATCCAAAAGGATATGTTAATTAAACATAATTTCTCTCCACATTCACCTTTATTTCCAGAGAGTGTCAAACCAGGACTAATTTGTTTGTAAAATATGTACAATTTTCATAGAATTGGCATAATTATTTATATAAGCTCACCAAGAGTAGTGATTGATCATATAGATCCTATAAAATCTGCTTGCTGGAACTTTTTATAAGGAATCTCTAGATTGAACTTTTAATAGCCTCTTGGAGCCAGAATCAAGCAAATATTTGTCATCAGACTTGCCAGAAATAGCTGTAGATTTGGGTGTATTCCCCTTCTCAAGGTATTCAATGTATCTTGGAATTATATTTCCTTTGATACATGCAGAAATCCTGCACCTGCCAGGAAAAGACATCATCTACTCACCTGGTTAGGTTGCTGCAAACTCTGTAAGTCAGACCAACATTCCCAAGGGGATGTATTGGCTTCAAAAAATCAACCTTAATTCCTTAAAAGTATCTGCTCATGTATGAGTCTATCCACATGTATTTCAAATATGACATTCCAGTCAAAATCTTGGTAAAATACCAATGTTTCCTAGGTGTTCTGTTACAAGGAGAACGGATTCTCATAGAACATATGCAAATAATTATAAATGCCAAGGAAGAAAGGACACTCCCTGAGAGTTTATGAATTCTGGAGATTTCAGTTAGAGGAAATGTTAAATGCTTCCATTCATTCACAAAGGAATATTCTATAATATTTCTCATTACATTTAATTATATGTATTTAATTTTGTTCATTTTAAATGCATCTTTCCCACGAGTTCTGGAAATTCTTACCCAGGTCGTTTTTATGGTTTTAAAGATGCCAAAAAACTATTTTTTCCAAAAATTCTTTCTATGAATCTCCTTGAAGATGAAAAACATTTTGCAAGAGCATTAAAATAGTAAGTATAAATTCCAAAAATGAAAAAAGAAAAAAAGAAAAATCTCAGAAATGTACATAGTTAAAAATCTGATATGAGAATTTATTATAATTCAATTGACAAGGAAATCCGATTATTTCTGTGACACACAACATTTGAATAATTCAAGTAATGACTAAGAGGACAAATTATAAACTTCACGAATTTCATATATTTTCTAGATTAGTTATAGATTTACCCATAAAATACACCCTAAAATTTCATTATTGGTTTGACAATGTTGTTCAAGTAACTTCACATACCAAATAAAGGAGCATAATTATTAAAAACTATTATTTCATTTATGATTTAAATCTTGTAAAGCTTATTAAAATCCTCAGAAAGTTTTAAAGCACATGCCGAAAAAGTGAGATAGATCATTATAAATGTAATGTTTATATTTAACCAAGGTGACCATAAGCGATTCCAGAGGAAATTACATATTGTTTAGCAATACTTAGCTTCTTCAGTATTGAGAAGATTTAAGTTTCTTTTGCTTACATTTTTTTTTTTCCTTTAATAGGCTCCACACCAAATGTGGCTCCTGAACTCACAAGCCTGACTTCAGAGTATCATGTCCTATCTTCTGACCCAACCAGGCATTTTCTTAAGTAATCTATATCCTGATAAGGTTAAAATGTAGAAGCCATGGTTTTCTGGGCAGATAAAGAAAAACACTAGTTTTTTTGGTCAGGAAAAAAAGGGGGGAAAAAACTTTATGCGTTCTTATAAAGAGCAAATAGAAAAACACTGTGTTTTTAACAAAGAGGAAAATAGAATTTAAACTTACCACAGTGTCCTTTCAAATTTCATTCATTTCAAAATTACTCCTAACCACATATGAAATATTTTCCAAGGATTCTCCTTCACAAACCTTCTACAGCTGTCTTTTTCATTCAAATTTGTCCTTGACCTGTTCTTTTGAAACAACCTGATTCATTTTAGGACAAAATAGCTTTGTTTTAAAATTCTATTCATTTCAAACTTACTTCTAATCACATGTAAAATTATTTTCCTAGGATTCTCCTTCACACCTTCTACAGCTTTATTTTTCATTCAGATTCTGTCCTAAGCCTGTTCTCTTGTAACAACCTGTCTCATTTTAGGATAAAATTACTTTGTTTCTCCTTCAACAATATGCATTCACTTTCGTTATACCTTTCTTATTAAAAACAGATTATTTTCTTGTATACGGAGTCGCTTTCCTTATTTCCACCAGTTTTAATTGCATTTGGCCTAATTTTAACTCTTAGAAACTTTAGACTCCAATGAAAATTAAGTAGTAAAAATTGTGAACTGCTTCCTACACTAGAATTCTTGAGAGATGAATACATTGTATATGAATACATTGGATAATTCTAAACGCATGTTTTTCCACGGTAAGATCTTTCAATAAAGATAACACACATTTACCAACAGAACCAAGTATCTTCAGCTTCTCCCCAATGAGAAACCAAAAGCACAAAACTATGTCCAGGAATCAATGCTTCACTACTTTACTTTGTTTTGAGAAAACTTATATCCAAGGAATTCAATCCGTTTTACCATTTAACTTAGCAAGACTTCAAAGTTTGAGCTGACAAAAGATTTTAAAACTTATGAAAACATTATATATAAACATTTTTAATCTATTTAATCTACTTTTTTTAAACAATTACTCATGAAAAGTTTGAGAGATGAAACTGTCACCATTTAAAGTCATCTTTTTCCTGACAAATTACAACAGAGATCACATGAGTTTATTTCATCTTTAGTAAGCCTTGGTAGAAGAAAAGTTATATTTAATGCTGATAACTCTAAAGACACGTCTTCATTAATTAAACTGACAAACTTAAATGAGTTTAAATACAGAATATGTTGCATCTAGGTCCACTTAGGAGCCAATCCACTTGTTCCCACTGTCGATGTTGATCTGGGGCACCTGTGGGGAGAGAAAATGGGCAGTTTAAGCCTGAAAGAAACCTTGAGCCCTTTCATGTTGATTAGGGATGTGTCTGATTTGAACTTCAAAATAAGGTGTTGACACAGCTTGGGGTGCTCTTTGCTCCTAGATAACAAGAGTAGGAGGAGCAGGGGCCAGTGGCACTGGAGGCATGGAGACTGGTACAGGAGTCAGTTATTCATGCCACGCCACTGGTGGTGCAGAAACAGGAGGAGGGGTAGGTGGAGGAAGAAGAGGTGAGACACTGCCAACAGGAAGATTACTTATGTTTGTAATTAATTATTTTATAAATTTAGCCCCCATCCCCGAATTTGGTGCATAGACATTTATGAATGTTAGCTCTTCCTGATGGATATTCCTTGTGATTATTATATAATGACATTGTTCATCTCTTGTTACAGCCTTTACTGTAAAGTCTAGTTTGTCTTATAGAAGTGTGGCTACTACAGCTTTCTTCTGACTTCCAGTAACATGGTAGATAGTTCTACAACCCCTCACTTTCAATCTGAAGATGTGATCAGGTCTCAAAAGAGTACCTTGTAGATAGCAAATAGATGGGTCTTGTTTTTTTATCCATTCTAATACCCTATGTCTTTCGATTGAAGCATTTAGTCCGTGTACCTTCAGTGTCAATATTGAAAAATATGGGTTTAGAGTCATTGTGGTTTTTGTAGGTTTCATGCTTGTAGTGATGTCTCTGGAAATTGTGTTCCTCACAACATTTCATTCGTAAAGTCCCCCTCAAGAACCCTTTTTGGGCTGGGTTTTTGGTAATGAATTCCTTCAGTTTTTCTTTGGGAAAACCTTTATCTCTCCTTCCATTCTGAATGATAGTCTGGCCAGATAAATGATTCTTGGCTGCATATCTTTCCTGTTCATCACATTGTATATTTCCTATCATTCCTTTCTGGTCTCCCAAGTTTCAGAAGACACATCTGGTACTACCCTTATGTGTCTCCCTTTGTATTTTAAGGCCCATTTATCCCTAACTGCTTTAGAGTTCTCTCTTTATCCTTGTATTTTGCCAGTTTCACTATGATACGTCATGCAGAATATCAATTCAAGCTACATCTGAGGGGAGTTCTCTGTTCCTCTTGGATTTCAATGCCTGTTTCCTTCTCCAGGTTGGGGATGTTCTCAGCTGTGATTTGTTCAAGTATCCCTTCACCTCCTTTCTCTTCTTCTTCTATAATTCCTATGATAGACATGTTGTTGTGTTTGATTGCATCACTCAGGAGTCAAATTCTCCTTTCCTGTTCCTGAATCAGCTCCTCTCTCTTTTTCTCTGCTTCCTTTTTTTCCATAATTTTATCCTCTAATTCACCTATTCTCTCTTCTATCTCTTCAATCCACACTGTGACCACCTGAATTTATTTTGGACCTCATTTATAGCGTTTTTCAGTTCATCCTGACCTTTTTTAAGTTCCTTGAGCTCGGCAGCGTTGGAATCCCTGTATTCCTCTCTGCTTTTTTCAGGCCCAGCGATTAATTTTATTACTGCCATTCTGTATTCTTGGTCAGTTATGTTGCTTATATATGTTTTGATCTTTATTTAGCTGTCACTACTTCCTCAAATTTCTTTTGAGGAGAAATTTTCCGTTTTGTCATTTTAGCTAGTTTTCTGCTCCTTATATGTTTAAAATTTTGTTATGTGCTTTGCCTCTGTGAGTACTGCTTACATTAAAGGGGGCTCATATACTGTCAAGTGCCTGGCCTTTCAGGAGGTGTTTTTTTTGGAGAGTGTTACTCGCTCCGTCTTGTTGTTAATTTGGTTGTCCTCCACCAGGTGTGCCTTGGTTTGTTCCTTAAGATAACCCTGGAAAGGAAAACAGAGAGACAAACAAACAGGAAACAAATCACACAAATTCACCAACAGACAAAACACGCAAGCAGACCAAAACAGAGAAAAGAATAACGAACGACACTCTGAAGGCATACAACCAGAAACATCAGCTACAAGTTAAGAACAGGCTGTTTGTGATGATGATGGAAGAGCATATACAGAGTAATGACAGGTGCGGGGAGAAAGAAAAAATGAGCTTTGACCAGGTAGAGAGACTAAAAGGCTTAATCCAGAGAGACAGCAATGAGAATAAGGAAGGTGAGGAAAAAGAAATGAAGATAAAGTTACCCAGAAGAACTATCTGTCCTGATTATTCCAGAGAGAGACAGAAAAGTAAAAAATGAGATGCAGAATATACATTGAGAGAATGGATTAAATATGTCTGTTTAAGCAAACCAATACCCCGAATAACCAGCCTAGAGAGAGGGAGAGATAAGAAGGAGAAAAGAGAGAATATCTAAATAACTAGAATTGCCTGGAGTCAATCCAGCCAGTACTGCAGTGCTTGTTTCACCAGAGTCTATCTGGCTCCCTTAGAAAAGCAGCTATCCTGTGAGGAGGGGCATGGTTTGGTGTAGGCGGGTTCTGCCTCCACTGAGTGCTTGTGGACGGATCCCTAAGGTCTTGCCTTGCTGGTTTTGGAGACAAAAATGGTGGTCCCCCAGTTCCTTTTACATGGACCAGGAGTCCCAAATCACTCCTTTGTTTACATCCTCACTCCTCCAGGGACACAGGCAGTGGGATTTGTTGTTGTGCAGTCCCCTGTATCCTATGCTTATCTGAGTTTTAAACTCTCTACTACTGCTATGCCTGGTTTCCCTGTTGTAGATTGCATACCTGGCATAATGCCAAATCTGGAGGTGACTCCCTACCTCCAAGTTATGCGGTGTGGGACTGCAGGCCCTTGTCCAAAGAAAGCTCTGCTGTTAGAAATGTGACTTCTTTTCAAAAGCTCTCAAGGTCAATAAGACCTTGAGGCTATTCAGTTAGAGACTGGATGATAGACTCCCTCTCCATCCCTGTCCATGAGTCCAAGGTTTTTCTATTGTCCAGATACAGTCCTATGCATCCTTAGCTGTTCTTTCTCTTCCCTTTGTCTTTTTGCAGAAAGTGCTCCCTCCCTTCAGTACCTCCGAGGTCTGTTTTATCTCCCCCAGTTTGCACTTGCACCCTTATTTAGGTGCTTCTTGGATTTCTCATTTTCTTCCTTGTAGACAATCTTTCTTTGTTTGGGAGACACAGGAAGACAGAGAAGACCCCTTACTTCTCAGCCATGTTGGCCTTCCTCCTATTTGCCTATCCTTTATCTTTTCAAACCACATGTTTCTATTCAATGTTCCAATTCCAGTGGGTTGTCTAATACTTCAATAAAATTCTGACACTAATCACCCAAAACTATGTGAATCCCGGAAGTTAAGGCTTTGTCCCACAAGACTATCCCCACTTCAGACACCAGCCTCAATAAGACCTTGAGGCTATTCATATTCTGCCAGGAAGATTAAAAGTTTGGCAGTTCCTCAAACTCCCCTCATTTGTGGCAATTGTCTAGGACAACTCATAGAACTCAGGAATTAAATATATGTACAATCACAGTTTTATTACAAGGTCACAACTCAGGACCAGCTAAATGGAAAAAATAAGTGCAGCAAGATATGGGGTAGAGTAGGCATACAGAGCTTTATGTCTCTCTAGGCAGACCACTGTCCTAGGACCTCAGTGTGTGTACTGACATGAGGTTCTCTTAGCCTCATTGTTTCAGAATATTTGTGGAAGTTTCAAATATAGGCATAAATGATTATATCATTGACAATTGGTAATTGGAAAACTCTAGCCCACTTACCTCCATGGGTTTGGGAGGGGGTAAGGTACATAGTTCTAATCCTCCAATCACATGGTTGGTTCCTCAGGGGACACACCCCTAACTTGAAGCTATCTAGGGGCCCCACCTTGAGTCTCCTCAGTAGCACAAATTCAGGCATAGTAAGAAGGGCTTGTTAGAAGTATCAAGACATTTTTATCACTCAGAAAATTCTAAAACGTTTTAGGAGTCTGTTTCATTTCCATACTCAATTAATAAAGCGGCAGAAAGAGAAATTAAGAAACCAATCTCACTTACAATTGCACCAAAACCCATAAGATACTTAAGAATAAACCTAACTAAAGAGGTAGAAAAAACGAACAAAAAATAACACTTTATTCTGAAAACTGTAATATAGTGATGCAAGTAATTGAATATGACACACACACACACACATACAAAAGGAACACAAAAAAAGTAAAAAAATAACATTCCACACTTATGGATTGAAAGAACAAATATTGTTATTGAAGCTTTGCCAAGTGTATTTCCAAGCAGATTTTATTTAAACAGTGTGTAAGAAAAAAAAAATATGGCAGAGACCTAACTGTTGGAACTCTTATACTCAAGTGATGGGAAAGCTTGGTTGGCTGAGGAAAATTTCCATGTTTTATTTTTTTTTTTAATTCTTGATATAGCAACCAATAACTTCATTTATTTTAATAAGTGGTTTTGGAAAGTTCTTTGAGCATCTGCCCTATTTTTAAATTGTTAAGTCATCTATGGATTCGGAAAATAATGAATACATCCACTGAAGACTGTAGAACACAAAATGCATTCTTAAAATTGTTTTTTGTTTTTTTAATTTATTTTGAGAGAGAGGGAGAGACAGTGTGAGAGGGGTAGGAGCAAAGAAGGAGGGAGACAGAGAATCTCAAGCAGGCTCCATGTTGTCAGTACAGAGGCTGACATGAGGTTAGAATCCACAAACCAATAAATAAATCATGACCAAAAGTTGAATGCTTAACTGAGCCGCCCATGCACCCCAAGAACACAAACTTTTGATTAAAAAGGTGGCCATACAGGATATGTTTGTAGCTATCTGCATTAACACAGGATATTATGTCTTCCAGTTATTTTTGTGAAGTAATCAAATTGAATAATAACACTGAGTCCAAGTAAACATTTCTTCTTTTGATAACTATTAACTATTATATTTTATTTTTATTTATGCAAATATTTTTGAAAATTTTTAATATTTTATTTATTTTTGAGATAAAGACTGAGAGTGGTAGAGCATGAGTGGGGGAGGGGCAGATAAAGGGAGGGAGACACAAAAGCCAAAGCAGACTCCAGGCTCTGAGCTGTCAGAACAGAGCTGATGCAGTGTTCAAACTCACAGACTGTGAGATAAATACCTGGGCAGAAGTCGGATGCTTAAGGGAATGAGCCATCAAGGTAGACCATATGCAAACATTTTTAAATTAACTTATTGTTTAAAATCTTAACCTTCCTCAAATAATTTCCTTAAATATCCACATTATCTTTAAATGGCACAAAACTTTACAATGACGCAATGACAATTCATCTATTTGTGTTGTCACAGTGGTTAATTAGGAAAGAACAGTTGGATAAATTGATATATGTATTTTATCACTTCACCTACTACATGGAAGATTACCAGATAGTTCCATACCATCAATAGCATTTCATTTGCTTATAATCGTGAGGAGATTATAACCAAGAAGTTTAGAATGTCAGAGTACAGTTAGTTGTCTTTACTACCAGATTACAAGACAGCTCCTCAATCCTCTGCCAACAGTGAAGAAAGCCAACCCACTCAGCACCTGGGACAGTGCATCGAAAGTGTACCACTTGGCCTCCTTTTCTTAGATAAAGATTCTGCTGAGATGATCCTTGCCCTTATTAATATGTAATAAACTCAGTTTTTCTCCATCGATAAATTATTTGAAGGATTCTTTTGAAGACTTACAGATTGTCACCAGATACAATTTCATAATATATGAGTCAGAAATTCCAGCTCCAATGGTACATATGCCAGGCACCCAAGTGTTATGAATATAGTCTAACAATCTCTTGACATCTCAAAGATGTCACCACTGAACTATGAACTTTATGTACCATTTATTAGTAATCTACTGACAATCAGAGGTGCTACAATGTCCGTGATTCAACTTATGTTTCATGCAGATTTACATGCTAATTAGATCCCAAAAATGCTTACATTATTTGGTCGACTGTTTGTGCTCCACACCCACCCTACTCATTTCTTAGCAGATTTACCATGCCTAGTCAGTTTTCATTCTCTGTTTTACTTTCAACTATCAAGCTGTCTAGTCTTTCATTGTTTATGTAACATTAACAGTATGTATTGACTATATGGGCAGGCTCAAGTAGGTACCTAAGTAAGTCTTAGACAAAAAAAAAAAAGGATGACATATTAACAAATTTATAGTTAATAGAGTCTTGGGTATGGAAATATTACAGTATCCTTAATGAAATACAAAGAAATAATTTCTGACTCAGCAGCAATGAAATGCTTACCAAACCAAAGGTGTGGCTATTCCTGGGTTCAGTTCTCATTACAGTTTCTGATACATACAGTTCATGCTGTTCTTTGTGGTGCATCTCATCATTTTCAAGATGTCTTACTCCTTCTATAAGGTTCCAGGTCCCTCTGATAGCCTTTCCAATAAGAGACACCAGAATCCTTTTTGATGTCATACATACAGCCATAAACAGGATATACTGTAGAGTTCTGTAAAGAGCCAATGAAATCCTTTACTGCTATCTTCTTACCTTTATCAGCTTTTTTCATAGTTTTTATTATGACATGACACACTAAATACTCAAAAATTCAATTGGAATGGATGTATGTTGAAAGATAAGACATTACTTTGGTATCTGCTTGATGTTCAATTTGTTTTCTGATGAATCATATGCACTTCTACCTAGTGTCTCCAAGGAAAGAGACTATTTTAGAAATAAATATTCATTGAGCAAAAAAAGAAAGTTCTGCAAAGATGGAATTAAATTTTTCTGTTTATTTTACTTTGACCAGATAGGTGTTTTTGTCACTACCTGCGTATTTCTGACTGTACAAAATAGATGCATTACTTCTACTTTCTACACAGTAAGTGTTGAACTACAAATAAGAAATAAAGAAATTCCATTAGTCAAGTGAGGATAATGTATGATACTTGATAATCTCTGTTCTCTTGATAGGTTTATGACAAGAAAGTTTTAAAAAGTGGGAGTGGACATTGTTAGAATATGAGGCATTTTATGTATAGGTTTTACCGCCATTCAAAAATAGTAGAGGGAAATTTGATTACTCTTGGAAAAATACTTAAAAAAATAAATTTTCCTGCTAACAAAGAACATCTTCTCCACAAACTTAGAACTAAAAAGAAAAGGATTCAGTGGCAAAGGATGATCCTGAACTCACCTCCTCTCATGGGCACAACAAATCTACAACTATATATGAAATAACTCTCTCTAAAGGAGACCTAGAAACTGGTAAACAGAACCTTCAAAAAGGACACCACTGAGCTAGGCAGAAGAGGGAAAGATACAGTCTTAAGAAAGAGAGAGAGAGAAAAAATACAAGTAAAACAGTCCAGCATGACATTACACAGTCAAGACATGCCTCAAATGTAAGAAACTTCCAGGAGAAGCAAAGATTTTGAGCTCCACGTTAGACACTCTAACTCTTAAATTATTCACAGTACAGATAAGCCCCCTAAACACCTCTAACTAAAATCCAATAGGGACTCCATCCAAGAAAATGATAGAACCATACAGAAAGGAAAACCTTATTTTAAAGGTTTTCACATAGGTTCAGTAGACATGGAAACCAGTGAAAAAATTCCATATCAGAGAGTGTATAGACCATAGATGAAGAAGATCCACTTTCTTATCTTGGAGTGCCTACCAAAAAGGCAAAGGGCTGTGATTAGATAAGGACTCACACACTGGTAGCAGCCATTTATGCTTTCTCCTCCTACCATGTTGCTCCAAGGCTTGCCAGATGACATTTGATAATTCTCTCTCTACACTGTCAATGCCAGGGGGCACAAACTGCTGAGATCTGTGGCAAGTAATCTACCTGAGAAAAGAGTTCAAAATAAAGGTCATAAAGATACTTGCCAAACTCAGGAGACGAAGGGATGAACACAGTGAGAATTTCAACATATAGAAAATATAAGAAAATACCAATCAGAGCCAAAGAATGAAATAACGGAAATGAAAAAAAGAAATATACTAGAGTCTATATAGAGTAGATTACATGATACAGAAGAATGCTTCAGCATTCTGGAAGACAGAATTCACCAAAACTGAGAAACAAAATGAAACGAACAGTAAGGATAGTTTAAGAGACTTCAGGGACAACATCAAACAGACTAAAATTCACATTCTGTATGTTTCAAAAAGAAATGAAAGAGAAAATGAGCAGAAAACTTACTGGAAGAAATAATAGCTGAAAACTTCTATATCCTGGGAATAAAAAAAAAAGACATTGAGGTCCAGTTTACACCCAAAATCCCAGAAATGATAAAGTCAAAGAGATATACATCAAAACACGTTATAATTAAAAAGTCAAAAAATGAAAGGTACAGGCAGAATTTTAAAAGCATAAGATAATAGTAATTAGTTACATGTAAAAGAATCACTATTACACTATCACCTACCTTTTTAGCAGACTTTGTAGGCAATAAACAAGTGGCAGAATATGTCAAACTGCTAAAAGGAAAAAAAAAAGAAAAAAAATGTACAACCAAATATACTCTATCTGGCAAAATTATCATTCAGAATTTGAGAAATGAGATTCCAGATAAGCAAAATTTAACGGAGTTCATCACCACTAAAACAGCTTCATAAGATTTATTCAAAAAAATTATTTTTTTTAATTTTTTTAAAGATTTATTTATTTATTTATTTATTTTTGAGACAGAGACAGAGCATGAGTGGGGGAAGGGCAGAGAGAGAGGGAGACACAGAATCTGAAGCAGACTCCAGGCTCTGAGCTGACAGCACAGAGCCTGACGCGGGGCCCGAACCAACGGACTGTGAGATCATGACCTGAGCCGAAGTCGGACACTCAACCGACTGAGCCACCCAGACGCCCTCAAAAGAATTATTTAAGCAGTAAACAAAGATAATAACTGGAAAAGAGAGAATGCAGGAAATAAAATTTCAGTGGTAAAAGCAATCAGTTAGAAAAGAAGTGGGTCAAAAACATATAAACCTACTAATAAGGTCGAAACACATAAGTGGCAAAATAAACTATGCCTAGAATAGTTGAGGGATACAAAAACTAAAGAGATAATAATATGACATCAAAACAGAAACCATGAGGGAGGAATTAAAATGTGTGCTTTTAGAATGTTCAAACTTAAGTGACACCAAATTAAAATAGCCTAGTAAATACAGAGATCGACATATGTGAACCTATCTCATGGTAGCCAAAAAGCATAAGTATGTAAGAGATACATAAACAGTAAAGACCCTGGGTGGCTCAGTCAGTTGGGTGTCTGACTTCAGTCCAGGTCATTATATCATGGTTCATGAGTTCCATCCCTGCATCAGTCTCTGTGTTGACAGCTCTGAGCCTGGAACCTGCTTCGGATTCTGTCTTCCTCTCTCTCTGTCCCACCCCTGCTCAGTCTTTGTCTCTGTCTCTCAAAAATAAAATAAAAAACGTTAAAAAATAAAGACAAAGGAATCCAACTTAATGCTAAGGCAAGTCAAAGTCATCAAGTTGCAAGGATATATAGCAAGACAAGAAGAAAAAAAAAAGAGAAGAATTACAGTAAATACCATACATGACGTTAAGTTCCTACATACAAATGATTAGTTTAATTATAAATGGATTAAAGACACAAATCGAAAGACAGGGTGGCTGCAAGGATAATAAATAAATAAATAAATAAATAAATAAATAAATAGATAGATAGATAAATAAATAAATAAATAAGTAAGTAAAGAAAGAAAGAAAGAAACAAACAAACAAGTAAAACCCATCTATATACTGCTACAAGAGATTTATTTAGACCTATAGACACACAGACTGAAAGAGAAGACTGAGAAAAATGTTCCATGTAAATGGAAATTAAAAGAAATAAAGAGTAGCAAATATTTATATCAGATAACATAGACTTTAAAAAAAAGTCTGTAACAAGAGCAAAGAAAGGAATTAAGTAATGATGAAAGGATTGTTCCAACAAGAATATGTAACAATTGTAAATGTTTATTCATCCAGTATAGCTGCACCTAATTATTCATAAAACTAAATTAACATACACAAAGGAAACCATTGAGAGTAATGCAATGATAATAGTGGGAGACCTTGACATCCTACTCACATCAATGAATGGACTTCCAGACAGAACACTGATAAGGAAAATCTTGGCCTTCAATGACATGTTAGACAAAATCACTTAATAGATATATTCACAATATTCCCTCTCAAGTCAGCAGAATACATATTGTTCACAAGTGCACATGGTACATTCTCCAGGACACATCATATACTAGGTTGCAAAACAATGCTCAAGAAATGTAAGAATATTTAAATCACATGAAACATCTTTGGAAAAAAACCAAAGCTTATTGTATGCAGCAAAAGGACTTCTAAGAGGGGAAGTTTATGGTGATAGAGGCCCACCTCAATGAAAAAACAAAAATAAACAACAACAACAAAAAAAAAAAAAACAAAACTCAAATAAACAATATAACTTGACAGCTAAACACCCTGGAACAAAGAAGAGCAAACACAGTCCAAAGTTAGAAAAAGGAAAGAAATAAATGGAAAGATCGGTGGACATTCATGAAATAAATCAATGAAACTAAGTACTGATTCTTTGCAAAATCAACAAAATCAATACATCTTTAGCCACATTAATCAAGAAAAAAAAGGAGAGCTACAAAATATCAGAAATGTAAAAGAATTCACAACTGATACTATAGAAATGCAAAGTATCATTAGAGACTACAGCAATCATGCATCAACAAATAGAACTACCTAGAAGCAATTATAAATTCTTTAAATCATAGAGTCTTCCAAGATTGAGTCAGGAATAAATAGAAAATACGAACAGTCCATTTACTAGTAAGAAGATTACATCCATAATAATAATAATAATAATAATAATAATAATAATAATAATAATAAAAAGTTAGCAAACAGAACTCCAGGACCAGATGGCTTCACAGGTGAATTCTACAAAACCTTTACGTATTGCTTTTTGTTTTGTTTTTTTCTTTTATTTTTTTCAAGTTTATTCATTTTCGAGAGAGAGATACAAAAATATCATGAGTCAGGGAGGAACAAATGGAGAGGAGACAGAGAATCCCAAGAGATGTGAATTGGAACTCAGAAACTGTGAGATTACTACCTGGGCTGAAGTCAAGAGATGGGCACTTAACTGACTGAGGCACCCAGGTGCCTAACAAAAAACTTTAAAGAAGAAGCAATACTGATTATTCAAAAACTTCCACTAAACTGAAGAGGAAGGAAAGCCTCCAAACTCATTGTACAAGCCCAGAATCACCCTGGTTCCCAAGCTAGTCAAACAAACTACAAAAAAAAAAAAGTAATAATAATAATAAATACATTTCCTGATGAGCAAAATGCAAATATCCTCAACAAAATGTTAGCAAGCCAAATTAAACAATACATTAAAAGGATTATACACCATGATCAAGAGGGATTTATTCCATAAGTGGAAAGATGGTTTAATATCTGCAAAGTAATAAACATGCTACAGTCATATTAACAAAATGATCACCTCAATCAGTGAAGAAAACAATTAGCAAGATTTATTATCCATTTATGAAAAAAAACTCTTATCAAACAGCATACAGAATTAACACATCTGAACATAATTTTGTAGATGACAAACCCAGAACTTACATCATATTCAATGGTGCAAACCTGAATGCTTTGTCTCTAATAACAAAAACAGGACAATACCCACTCTTGTCACTTTCATTTAATTTAACACTGGAAATTTTACCAACAGCAATTATACCAAGAAAACAAGTGCATCCAAATTGGAAAAGAAGTGAAATGGTCATTGTGAACAACATGAAACTGTGTATAGAAAAACCTAATATCTCTACCAAAGAAAAACTGTTGGAATTAATAAATAAATTAGTTAAAGTTGCAGGATACAAAACAGGTATACAGATATATGTGGCATATTTACACACTAATACTGACTTATCAGAAAGAGAAATTCAGTAAACAATCCTATTTACACTTACATGAAAAAGAATAAAATGCCCAGGAATAAATTTAATCAAGGTAAAAAAACCTGTTCCCTGAAAACTGTGAAGACATTGTCCGACTTCTATACTACCCAAAGTAATCTACAAAGTCATTGTAATCCCTATGGAAATTCCAAAAGAATTTTTTCACAGGACTATAGGAAATACTAAAATTGATGTAGTATCACAAAAGACCCCATAGACCCTCCCCCCAAATAAATGAGAGAAAAAGAAAGCTCTCATGTTTCCTGATTTCAAACTATATTAAAAAGCAATATTAGTTAAAAAGTATAGTATTGGTATAAAAACAGATACAGTGGTGCCTGTATGGCTCAGTCGGTTCAGTGTCTGACTCTCGGTTTTGTCCCACGTCATGATCTTACAGTTTCCTTAGTTTGGGCCCTGTGGCAGGCTTTGAGCTGACAGCAAGTAGCCTGCTTGGGATTCTATTTATACCTCTCTCTCTCTGACCCTCCCCCTCTTGCACTGTCTTTGTCTCTCTCAAAATAACTAAACTTAAAAAAAAAAAAAAAAAAGTACAGAGACAGATACCTGGGTGGCTCAGTAGGTTATGCATCTGACCTTTGAATTCAGTTCAGGTCATAATTCCAGGTCAAGGGATGAAACCAACCACAAGGCTCTGCAGTGAGTGTGGTGCCTGCTTAAGAAGATTATCTCTTGCTCTCCTTCTGCCCCTGTCCCTGTTCATATTCTCTCTCTCTTTCTTCAAGAAAACAAAAAGGAAAAGAAAAAAAGTCTTCTGACTTCACCTCAGGAAATGATTTCAGGAGTCATGAACTTGAGCCCCACATAGGGCTCTCTGCTTTCAGTGCAGAACCCATTTTGGATTCTCTGTCTCCCTCTCTCTTTGCCCCTCACCTGGTCTTTCTCTCTCTCTCAAAAATAAACTTTAAAAATTAAAATAAAAATAATTTTATTTTATTATTATTGTTTTTTATAATTTATTGTCAAATTGGTTTCCATACAACATCCAATGCTCATCTCGACAAGTGCCCTCCTCAATGCCTGTCACCCACTCTCCCCTCTCCCATACCCCCTGTCAACCCTCAGTTTGTTCTTAGTATTTAAGAGTCTCTAATGTTTTGTCTCCCTCCATCTCTGTGGCTTTTTTTTTTCTTTCCCCTCTAGATACATAGATAAGAGAGCCAGAAAATAACCTACACTTATATGTCCAATCATTCTACATAAGGGATGCAAGCATATAGAGTGGGAAAAAGTGTCTTATGCACATATACAACGATAAACTAAAAATATTTTATACACTGAAATATAATATGGAAAATGATAAAACTCCTGGAAGCATGTAAGTGAAAAGCATTTTAATATCAATCTTAGTGATATTTTTTGATCTGTCTTCTCAGGCAAGGATAACAAAAACAAAAAAAAATGAGACTCTGTTAAATTAAAAAGGTTTTGTAAAGAAAAATAAACAGTCAATACAACAGAGAGGCAACGTACTGAGTTGCAGATATTCTCCAATGATCTATCCCATAAGGGGAAAATCGAAATACATGGAAACCTCCTACAACTCAATACATTGGAAATGTATGAATTACAAAATGTGCAGAGGACCTAGACAGACATTTCCAAAGAATACATACAGATGCCCCATAGGCACAGGAAAAGCTGCTAAAAATCACTCACAATCACGGAAATGCAAATCAAAACCACAAGGACATACTAACTCACACTTGTCAGAATGGCTACTATGGAAAAGACAAGAAATAACAAGTGTTGGTGAAGACGTGGAGAATAGGAAACCCTCATACATTGCAGGTGGCAATGTAAATGGTGCATCTACTGTAGAAAAGGGTACGGATGCTCTTCAGAATGTTAAATAAATAGAACTCCCATATGATTCAGTAGCATACTTCTAAGTATTCGATAAGCAAAAGCACTTATTGAAAAAACGTATGTACTCTTTTATTAGTTGCAGCATTTTTCTTTTACAATTGCAAAGATATAGAAACAGTTTATGTCTGTTAATGGATAAACAGATAAAGAAAGAAGTTATATATACACACACACATACACATGCATGCACGTGCATGCAGACACATACACACGCACACACACACGTAATGGGATAATACTCAGACATAAGAAAGGACAAAATCTTGAAACTTATGACAACATGAATGGAGCCAGACATTATCATTCTAAGTGATATAAGTGGGACAGAAAAAGACAAATACCAAATCACAGAAGTTATAAGTGGAATCTAAGAAACAAAACAAAAACAAAAAAGAAAACAAATGAACAAACAACACAGAAACAGACTCCTAGTTACAGAGCAAACTGATGGTTGTTGGTGGATGTGGGATGTTTGGATCATGAAAAATGAGGGTTAAGAGACACCATATTTCCATTATAAAAGAAGACTTGGGGATGTAATTTATACCATAGGGAATATAGCGATAATATTTTAACAGTTTTATATAGTGATGGCAACTACACATTTTGGTGAACTTTTAATTAATATATGTATATATTAATAAATATACATATTAATAAATATATATATATTAAATCACTATAGTGTACACCCGAAATTAATACAACATAGTATGCCAATTATCCCTCAATAAAAAAAGAAATGTATAATTTTATTAACAATAAGCACTATGGGCACCTGGGTGGCTCAGTTGGCTATACCTTCAACTCTTCATCTTGACTCAGGTTGTTCTCACAATTCCTGAGATCTAGCTTCTCACTGGGTTCTACCCTGAGAAAGAAGAGGCTTCTTCGTGTCTCTCTCACTGCCTTTTACCTGATACGTGTTCTATCTCTCTCAAAATAAATAAATTTAAACAATCATAATAAATAACAAACCAGAATGCAATGACATTGTAAGCAATCTGTAAGGAAATTGGTCATGTAACAATCAATCAGTAAGGTTTCAAGAGAGAAAGAAACATCACACACTTTTCTAAACAAGCTGGATCAATTCATTACATGCACACCTTGAAATATATGATAAAAACTTGTCTTTAAGTAAAATAATTTGACAGTACCTTTTTTTATATTTCTTTTAACGTTTATTTCTTATTGACAGACAGACAGAGCATGAGCATGGGAAGGTCAGAGAGGGGGGAGACACAGAATCCGAAAGAGGCTCCAGGCTCTGAGCTGTCAGCACAGCTCAAACTCACGAACTACGAGATCATGACCTAAACTGAAGTCGGACTCTTAACCGACTGAGCCATTCAGACGCCCCACTACTTTTGTTTTAAATTCTCTAGTTATTTGGGTTATTATCTGTGTTAATTAATGGCTTCTATCCAGGGAAAAAATAGAACTTTCCTTACATTTACGACATGTGAGCAGTTAGAACTTGGAGCCATGCATGCCTAGGTTACATATAAACAGTGACAGGGCAAAAGTGATGCTATCATTATTGATGTTTACATTTCAAAATGAGAGTTCCTGCATCCTTAAGAAATAAATATTTGAGGGGCTCCTGGGTGGCTCAATTATTTAAGTGTTCGAATGTTAATTTCCACTGAGATCATGATCTCATGGTTTGGGTTTCCATATGAAGCTCTGATAGCACAGAGCCTGCTTGGAAGACACTTTCTCCCTCTTTATTTGCCCCTCTTCAATCTTCCTCTCTCAAAATAAATAAATAAAGTTTAAAAATGCATAACTTTGATTTTCAATACTGGAACAAAGATTAGGTAGCATTTTAAAGATGTAAACCAGTCAAAATTTATTTGCTTATTTATTTATTTGTTTGATTGTTTACTTATTTATTTACATACAGTGTACTCACGGCTTCAGGAATAGAACCCAGCGATTCATCTCTTACATATCACACTTAGTGCTATACCAAAAATTGCCGCCCTTAACACCTGTCACCTATTTTACCGAGGCCCCCACTCTAGCAACCCTCAATTTGTTCTTTGTATTTAAGAGTCTCTTATGGTTTGTCTCATATCTATTTTTATTTTATTTTTCGGTCCCTTCCCCTATATTCATCTGCTGAATTTCTCAAATTCCACCTAAGAGTGAAATCCTATGATATCTCTCTTTCCCTGACTGACTTTCTTTGCTTAGCATAATACACTCCAGTTCCATCCATGTCATTGCAATTGGCAAGATTTAATCATTTTATCACTAAAGTGTATTCCTTTGTGAGTTTATATCCACTTCTTTTTTATCCATTGATCAGTCAATGGACATCTGGGCTCTTTCAATAATTTGGATCTTATAGACAGTGCTGCTATAAACATTGGGCTGTATGTGCCCCTTCAAACCTGCATTTTTTACATTCTTAGGATAAATACCTAGTAATACAATTGCTGGTTCATAAGGTAGTTCTACTTTTGAATTTTGATTGATCCCTTGATCTCACTTTCTCTTTCCTCATTATTGCTGTATAGAAATGCAACCAATTTCTGTGCATTGATTTTATATTCTGTGACTTTACTGAATTCATGTAACAGCTCTAGCAGCTTTTTGATGGACCATTGGGTTTTCCATGTAATGTCATATCAACTGTGAAGAGTAAAATTTGACTTCTACAGAACCAATTTGGATCCCTTTTATTTCGTGTTGTTTCATTTTGTCGTCTGATTGTTGACATTAGGACTTTGAACACCATATTGAAGAACAGTGGTGAGAGTGGACATCCCTATTGGGGTCCTGATCTTAGGGCAAAAGCACTCAGTATTTCTCTATTGAAATGATATTAGCTGTGGCCCTTTCGTATACAGATTTTACTATTTTAAGGAATGTTCTTTCTATCCACACTTTCTTGAGGTGTTCTTTGTTTGTTTTTTTATTTCCAAGAAACGGTGCTGACTTTTGTAAAAGTTGTTTTCTGAATCTATTGACAGGATGTATTGCATTGATTGATTTGCAGATATTGAACCATTCCTGCATCCCAGAAATGAATCTGACTTGATCATGGTGGATAATACTTTCAATATACTGTTGAATTAGATTTGCTAGTATCTAGTTGAAAATTTTTGTAAATGTTGTGTGCACTCTGTTGTTGCATATTGGCTGTGCTATCCCGTGGTCAGTCATCTGCAGAGCTCCTCCTTGCTTGTAGTGGTAGAGTGTTTGGAACTACGACCAGGTGGGCTTTGATTTCTTTGTTGAAGTAACCTTGGAAAAAAATGATAACAGGTGAAAAACGTGATCCTGTAAAAAGAAAACAAAGGGAGGGGGAGAAAAGAATACCAGAGAATAAAAAGTATAAGGCTAAATCCAGAAAAAGAGAGAGTGAAATAAAGAGGAAAGAGGAAGGGTGGGAAAGTAAGAGAATAAAAAATACCTGTTTTTATACATACATACATACATACATACATACATATATGTATATATATATATGTATATATATATATATATATATATATATATATATATAGAGAGAGAGAGAGAGAGAGAGAGAGAGAGAAACTGAACCAAAATCGAAAGAATCCTAAAGAAAGGAAAAGAAAAAAGGAAAGGAAAGGAAAGGAAACAAAACGAAAGAAAATGAAAACAAAAACAAAAAAGAACAAGAACAAAAAACAAAAACAAAAACAAAAACAAAAACAAAAAACAAACAAACAAAAACAGTTATCAGTTGGAGCCTGGAACAGGTGGTTGTGCTCTTCTGGAAGAGGCCCACTGGTTGGCTTAGTGTCAGTCTTGCTCCAGAAGGTAAGCAGTTGCCAGGCACAGAGGGGCAGGATTTGGTGTGGGCGGTCCCTCTTACAGGGGATGGAGGGAGGATGGGGGTGCTGTTCTGCTCTCCAAAGTCCCACAGTGTTTGTGACGGAGAGAAAAGTGGCAACAACTCAATCTCTCCTCCCCAGACAGGTGTCTCACACCATGTTGTTCAGGCAGCCATCACAGAGCAGTCAGGGAAGTCAGAGTGCCCTGCTCCACAGTTCTCCCATGGCTTCTAGGTGCTTGGCTGGGATTCAAATCCCCAAGTCCTTTAAGAACCCGCACTGCTTGAACCCTGCTCTGCTGTAGAGTCACTCCACCCTGCTGATGAAAGGCCTTTGGCTGGCACCTGCAGGGTCTTTTGTCCTTGGGGAGGCTGTAAACCTTCTTCTTGTGGTACTCAAGGAGGGGGTCTATCCTCCTCCACTGGGCACCTGAGGTCTGTGTTGGCACTCTGGTCCCAGTTCCCCCCACCCCCTGAGTGCACACTAGCGTTCCCAGCTTTGGTCTGGAGACAGTCATGCACTTTTGAAACTTCTGAGTTTTAAGCTCCTAAGGCTGTTTGAAAAATAGAATCTGGCACTCTCCATATTGCTTATTCCCTAGTCTGTAGTCCAGAGGGGTCTTCCTCATGTGCTAAGTGGGTGCTGACTCTTCCCAGAGCTCTTTCTCTCCCTTTTGTCTCTACACTGAAAGGGTTCTCTCCCCTCTGTGGCTCTGCTCTTTTATCTCCCTCAATTCACACACACACTTAGATCCTGCCACGCTGTCTCCCTCCAACTGTGGAGATCCTTTGGCCACTCTGCAGATCCATTCCCTGGGTGTTCCACGTGATTCGGTCTCAGTACAGTTGTGTTTGAGGGTTGAGGAAATTCCCGGCACCTCTACTTCTCTGCCATGTTAACTCCCTCAAATTTGTTTTTTTTTAATTGATCTGATGTTCTAGAAAATTTATGTTGTACACAGGATCTCATACTTCTGTTCCAAAATGGGAAATATTATACATATTGTTCTAGTTTTCTCAATACACTTAATTTTAATAGTTTCATATTATATTTCATTATTAGTTATATTATGTAATATGTAGTTTAAAGCAAGAAAACATTTGGATTTACTATTAGCATTCTTAAATCACTCCTTTGTAATTAAATATTTAGTGGCAATTTATCATTCAGTCACTCAATTCATTAATCCTGACTAAATTATTAATTATTGACCAACTCAATATTCTCATCTGATAAATGTGAATAATATTTTCCACCACCTGGAATTTTTATGACATAAACAAAGAGATTTATAAAATTTGAATTTCAATCTTTGGAAAAGGAAAAACACAATTAAATTATTGTTAAGATTATATGATTGTTGCACATTTGCATCATGTCCTGTTTTATCCCTTATGTTAACAGTGTATTTGGGCATCTTTATTTTACATCTGTTCATTAATTTTCTATATTTGCTCATGTTAATTAAACTGGTATAGCTTTTTACCGATTAGATGATCACAGCCATGCTGTTACTGTCTCAACGATGATTCCATTGTTTTTAAAATTCCTTCCAGGAAAATTCCAAGCGATAGGACCAAGAGCACCAGTCATTGCCTTGGTTGGGGAGGAAGCTGTGGTGTCCTGTCACCTCTGCCCATCAATGAATGCTCAGAACATGGAAGTGACATGGTATCGACATGATCTTTCAGGCATGGTGTATCAATATAAGGATTTCCGGAATCATTTGGAGCACCAGATGCCAGAGTACCAAGGGAGGACAGAGTTCCTGAGGGAGAATATTACCAAAGGGCTTGTTTCCCTAAGGATCCACCGCATCCGACCTTCAGATGGAGGCGAGTATGGGTGTTTCTTTGAAAGCTCCTCATTCTACAGTGAAGCACAATTTGAAATTTTGGTAACGGGTGAGTCACTGCAATGAAAACTCTTACACAAATTGTATTATTTTTTTCCATCAGTAGTCTAAAGTAATAGTGTATATGAAAAGAAGTGACTAAATATATACAAATAATATGATTGAATGCCGAGGATATTAAATAGGTAAAATAAGTCTAATCGGTGTGCCCCATTATTCTTGGGTAGTAGTGAAAATCCACTTTCATCTGTCAACATAATTACTTTGAAGAAAAGAAGGAATAGAGATTATAGCATGTTCTATCTCAGAAGAATCCCGGAAATGATTCATATTCTACCTTTGAAACCTCAAAAGGTGCTAAAAAGAGACAGAAAAAAATCTGAGTAGCCTGCCATCAGGCTAGGTTTTCTGCAGCTTGCTGCTGCCCACTCTGGGAATAGCCCAGTCACATGTGGTCGTGCTCACTCTTAATATGAAATACTTGTTTATTCAGAGTCTTGCATAATTTATCCCCTTAGCTCTCACTCCTGCTAACATATCTCTCTCTCTCTCTCTCTCTCTCTCTCTCTCACACACACACACACACACACACACACACACACACACACACACACACACTGTACTGCCTGAGTGGAAGTGTAAGGAAGGACTGTAATTCAAGCTTACACTGAGCCTGGAACAGCATTTTCCTCTATAAACTATTTAGGGCCTTATACTGAGCTCAGTATAAGCTCTCTCTTACAGTGGACTTAAGAAAAACTAACCCAATCTAATGAAGGAGCCAATGATATTGGCCTTCCTCCAAAAGGAAGGAATTTTTTCTTCCCTCCATAACTCCCTGAATTGTGTGCAATTGCTCCTGCCTCCTAGTTAGTAACAATTCTACTATACATAAGTAACCTGAACCCATGTTTACAGAATAAAGGGTGTTTTCTTATGTAATTCCTCATATATCCAAGGAGGGAAACTGCAAAGACACTTGCCTGGAAGCTTTAAACACCTCTTTGAGTCAACATTTTTGTAACCAGACACTTTGATCCACACATCCTCTGGTAATATTTCCACTTAGTTAAGGAGAGAATACTTGCCTCCTTCTCAGATTCCTTCCTGTATTAAGAGAAAATCTGCTTCTTTACGGAAGTTTGCTGGAGTTCTTCCTCACAAGTGTCTATTGTATGCAAACGAGTGTAACTGCACTGAAGGCATTTAACCAAGCAATAAGAGGCATGATTGAGACCAGTTATATTCATCCTTTCATTAAGCTTTTCCTTTTGAACAGGGATCTTTCACTCTATGATAACTTGTGAAGTAATCCAGGTGTTAGACATCCACTTCTAGAAGTCCTACAAACATTTCCTAAATCTTGGATAAACCCTTACCAAGGGCTTTGAATTTGAGAGCCACTTTCTACTTGCTTCTTCAATAAAAATATGTCATTACTCAGGATCATCTGTTTTCTTTATCTCTGACTTGTACATTGTGCAGAGTCAGTCTACCACTAAATATAAAACATCTTCCCACTATTATTCTCCCATTTTACCCCCCGAGTCTTTAGAAGGATGCATTTCCTAACTCGAAGCTCTTGACACTAAATTCTGGCATTGTGCTTGTGCTTGAAATTGTTTTGAGTTTCAAAAATGGCTAATTTGTTGACACAATTTTTACATTGTACTTTACAATCTCCTGTACCCTGTAGATGATGTTTTCTGATACAGCTCTTCATTGAATTTTCAAATCATATATGCAAGATAAGTTGTATTTCCTACCCAAGCACATTGTTTTATTTAAAGTACGATAAGCCCTGTGCCAAGCTCTTAAATTTGCACTGTGGACACATATTACAAAAAAATACCCTTGAAATCTACACATCTTTTTATGAAGCCCAGAAGCCCTCAAACCATCCAAAGAAATTCATTTCCCTTTCTCTTGTTCCTGTAGGAGAAATATCTGGATTTTATATTCCAACCAAATCCAGTATTTGCAGATACAACGTTTCACATTTGAAATTAATGAAAAGAGATGTACTTCTAAATTATTAAGACATTGTGTCATCTCGTGGCCTATTATAATATAAACTTGTACATAAATATTGACATAATAAGTGATCACAAATATGTTTGAAGAATCCACATTTCTCCCCAAAATGCCTTATGCTCCCTAAATGTAAGATAGCTGCTTTTTTTTGCAACAGTTTGTTTATCATAGTTGGAGCCACCCCATTTTTGAACCCACTATCCTGATTCATTATAAATCAGAAAAATAAAGTCCTATGTTGATTCAGTGCTCTTACTGCCTTCAGAGGAATTATCCATGACTTTCTGTAGTTCTTCTTGGGATGGATGCTTTTACATCCAATCCCATATCCACTGCTGTGTAGTATCTAGTTTTCATGTGTGGCAGATCTTCAGATCAAGTTCTTGATTTTCTCTAGCTGGATAACTCATATTTTCCTGTGATTTGCTTAGAGACTGTGATTTCTGGCTTGCATCTCTTCAGTCTGCGTCCTCTTCCTGGAGGAGTGACATTTTCCCCAGGTCAATAATCAGTCCTGTTAGAAATGATGCCTCTGCATGGGGCGCCTGGGTGGCTCAGTTGGTTAAGCATCCAACTTCGGCCCAAGTCATGATCTTGCAGTTCATGAGTTCAAGCCCCACATCGGGCTCCTTGCTGACAGCTCTAGAGCCTGGAGCCTGCTTCGGATTCTGTGTCTCCCTCTCTCTCTGCTCCTCTCCCACTCATGCTCTGTCTCTCTCTGTCTCTCAAAAATAAATAAATGTTAAAAAAATGAAAGAAATAAATGCAGCCTCTGCAGGCAACTCCATAGTGTCGTACTGTCTCCTAGAGAAAAGATTCTTCTATACCTTGAGTCAAAATAACCAACTCCTTCCCTTTGCTGTTTCAATATCCAGGAAGTTGTGAGTAACAAGAACACTTACATTAAACTCTTCTTAAAATTGATAGGCACCACTACCTTCTACTATCAAACTAGTTTGACACTAGTAGGGTACAGGTAAGCATATTCATCAATCAATAACTAACAGGGAAACCACAAGTGTAAGTTGCAAACTTAACCAAAATAATTTCTAAGAGATAAGAAATAAAATTGAAGAACTTGATATTAGATGACATAAGCATATGGGTTCATTCATAATGGTGAAATCTATAGGTTTTCTCTCTCTGCCATGAACATAAGACACTAAAAATCTCAGAATCTCAAAATAGGTAAAAAAAAATGTTTTAAAGTCAGCCTGTGCTATGTCAGAAACTATTTAGGCTCAAGTATGCCAGTTAGAAACCCACGATAGGGGCACTTGAGTGGCTCGGTCAGTTAAATGTCTGACTTCGGCTCAGGTCATGATCTCATGGGTTGTGGGTTCAAGTCCCGCGTCCAGCTCTGTGCTGACAGCTCAGAGCCTGTCGCCTGCCTCGGATTCTGTTTCTCCCACTCTCTCTGCCCCTCCCCAGCTTGAACTCTGTCTGTCTCTCTCAAAAATAAACATTAAAAAAATTAAAAAAAAAAAGAAATCCACGATAGAAGGAGAACCATGGCGACTTGGTTTTCTCTCCTGCTGACAAATTTTCTCCACTTTGACCCCTCAGTCTTGACTTGGTAATTCATAACAAAACACTAACCATTAAGCAAACACCATGAATACATGTTTAAATCCTGTGATATTATCCCTACTCACCTCCCCTAATTTCCATTCCTATTTTTAATTGATGCTGGACACAGAGGTTGTATTCTTACTTAGTCTCCACATTTAATAAGGCAAACACAATGGCATAATTCAAAGTACACCCATATTCTTCTCTCCCCAGAAAATCAGAATCATATTAAACATTTATTGTACTTCTACAAAGACCTGCTAAATATAATCTTGTCTTTAGAAACTACCCATCCACAACCATATTTTTCTTCAGCTCTTAGCAGGTAGCCTGAATACAAGAAATACAATGGGACAGCCTTTCGAATGGAAGGATCTCAGCAATGAAAAACATCTTTTATTTGTATTCTTAGTTAATTTACTCTTTAAGATGAATAATGTATATTCATTACAACTCCACAAGCACTTGATATGGAGTAATTTTTATACCATTCATATGAGTTGACTCTCTTAATCCTGGTTTTACAAAGAGGGGATGGAAGCACAGAGAGACTGAGTCATTAGACACATTGGCTCAGTTGTGCCAGCAAGTACAAGTGTACACCTTTAACTCTAGAGCTTATCATCACAACTATGATTCTCCACTGATTTTCCAAGCCATTGTATTCTGAAAATTTCATGTATCACTACCATCAGTGGATAATACCATTGTGACTGTTAAGTCATCACTGGCTTGACACACTATGGTCACCTCCTGGTGTTTCTTCAGGGTCTGGCCATCCATGCAATATCACATGATATTAGATAATTTTCCTTCACAACATCATAGAATGACTGCCATAAAAATTATCACAAATTGGATGGCCTCAAAACAATAGAAATTTATTTGTTCTGGATGCCAGAGTCCATGATCAAGGTGTCATCAGGGTTATGGCTCCATGGAATAATGTGAGAGGAATGTTTCCTTGCCTCTTTGAGCTTCTGGTGTCCCCAGGCATTCTTTGGATTTGATAGGATCTTTCCAGTCTCTGCCTCCATCTTCACAGGGCCCTTTTACCTGTGTCTCTTTGTCCAAATTTCTTTCTGTTTACATAGGCCATAATCATGTTGGATTATTACCCTCCTGTTCCAGTATAATTTAACCTTAATAGTTACTTGTACAGAATGGTATCCAAATAAATCACGGATTCAAAGTTTAGGAATTTAACATATCTATCAGAGGATAAAATTCAACCCTAAGCAAGAATAGTTTTATCCTAGGAAATTTGACCCTCTGATTTGTTAAAGACTGTATTGGTTATTGTAAATAATACTGTAAGGAATGCTACACTACTATACAATGACTTCAACATGTAGTAGGTTAAACCAGTTTCTATTCTTCTGAGTTATAGGAAGAAAGGATCTAGAACTGGAAGAGTGAGTATACACCGTGAAATTTACATATTTCTCTTATCTTGATGTTTTGCCATATCCACAAATTTCACATTTGAAAATGACTCAAAGGCACTCTCTGTACCCCAGCCCTGGAGAGGGAGAAAGAGTGAAGGAAAAAGTGTGTCTCCTTCCTTTGAGGGAAATAGTCTAGGTAGCACACACTTCTTTCCCTCACAACACTTACAGCAGCATGTCAAGGCCACTCCTAAGTGTACATGGGAGTGGAACATGCAGTCATGACATGGACCGGCATCTGTATAATTACAACACTATTCCCCAAATTGTTCTATCCACAATGGTGGCTACTAGCTGCATGTTGCATTTACATTTAAATTTGTTGATGTGAATTTAATTGATTAAAATATGAAATCCATTTCCTAAAAATATTTTAGGTGCTCTATAGTCACTTGTAGCTAGTGTGGACTACATTAATATTGGTAGCATTACCAACATTAAATGAAGTTCTTATTAAAAATAGCTCCTTTAGAATTAGAGACTAAAATATATTTGTAAAATGACCAGCAATTTGCTACAGAAAACCACAAACTGTTGTGTTCCTTTAAATTTAGAAGCTGCAAATGAAATCGTAGAGTGTTCATCTACCCAACGTTTAGAATCATCAGATAAAATAGTTGGTAATGTTTCAACTGGGATGGAAGAAAAAGAAAATAATACACACATGCTTAGTATGTGGGTACTTTTAAAATGGTGATGCAGTTGATTTTTTTTTCTCCAAGGTTCTTTAGATTACTTATTTTTCTGACTCCTATTTTATAAATAAGAAAACTGATTTCATTGAAGTTTATTAAAATGTAAAAGGGCAAGAAAACTCTGGGAGATGCATATTTTCTCTGTGTCTCTTTGCTCTCTTAGTCTCAGGTACGGTTCCTCGTATTCATTTTGAGCCTGGCAATAACAGGGACATTAAGTCGACCTGCACATCCAAGGGGTGGTATCCAGAGCCTCAGGTACAATGGACGAACCTTCAAGGACTGCACTTGGCACCAGCGTCTGAGACAAAGAAAATAGAAGAAAATGGACTGTTTCATGTGGAATCATTCATCACAGTGGCTACAAGTTCAAGAGCAGATGTGTTCTGTGTTATAAGGAACCTAATACTCAGTGTGGAGAAGGAGGTGGATGTCTCGGTAGCAGGTCAGTTTCCTCCAAAGTTGATATCTTTAGAAATTGCCGCTGATCACGAAGGCCTTACTGGAAAAGACCTATGACTGACAGACCTACAAGGATATTCTAGTTTATCCATTTCTAACTCTTAATTTGGAGAACTTGGAAAAGACCATATTCTGTCTTGTTTTGTGTTTCTTATTGCGGTAGAAATGTCATTGTGCTACTTTTTAAAAATGAATACATGAGAACACAAAAGTATTCAAAAGGTAATACAGTTTTTGTGGAATCTTTCAAAGTTGTTGCTAAGTTTCTCCTAATCTAATTGCCTAGGGAGAGCCTCTTTTAACAATTTGGTGTTTTCTCCCATCTTTCCAACTGAATTTGAATCCTGGCAGGGCAATTTAGCAGCTTCACGAACTTGGGTAAGTATTGACCTGCCTGTGCTCAGTTCCCATGAGCTAAATTAGATAATTATGGTGTCTGCCTAATAAAATAGTTAATAATATAAACCGATATAATTAATTTCACAGGCAGAGAAGAGTTCAGACATTCTAATAACTACTATGATTGTTCAAAGAAATAGTTTGCTCACATGATCTCCTCCAACTTCCTGGATATGCAAATGTCCTTATTTGAAGTATTGCAGCTTGTCCAAAACACTCTTTATCACCTGTCCTTTCTTATCTCTCCAGCTTCATCTTTCATTCCTCTCTTCCTTTATCTCCAAATCCTTCTACCCCTCACTAATTCTTTAAACATATTCCTGTAATACCCCATGTAGGCTGTTATTGACTCATTTCTTCTATTTTCTTGTAACTAAGAGTGTTCTAAGGTCCCTCAATATTTAACCTTAGCCTCTCAAGAAGCTATCTTTAATCTATTGTGTGTTAAGTGCCCTCTTTAGTCGCACATTATTTTGATTATATATTTCACTATTTCCTAGAAATAATATAAACTCCTGATGACACTATATCTATTTTTAAATAACCTCATTACTAAAAAACTACCGAACCAAAATATATTTTTTCTACAGTGGATAAACATTCATATGACCTTTTATCAATAAGTAAAGTGTCATTTCTATCGTGCTGAAGTTTGGGAAGTCACATTGATTTAAGATAATTAGAATGTGAATGTGAGGTTGAAAACTTGAAAGAAACAAACACATATACCAAAACAGAGATGATATATATACAAACACATACATATATGTTTTAGATCACCAATGAAAAATTACACAGCCATTTTGGGGCACCTGAATGGCTAGGTCAGTACTTCTTTTGAAATAATAATATTAAAGAGAAAACTATCAGGGGTGCCTAGGTGTCTCAGTTGGTTACCTGTCCAACTTTGGCTCAGGTCATGATCTCACAGTTTGTGAGTTTGAGCTCCACTTCAGGCTCTGTGCTGACAGCTCACAGCCTGGAGCCTTCCTCAGATTCCATGTGTCCCTCTCTCTCTGCCCCTCCCCCACTCAGACTCTGTGTCTCTCTTTCTCAAAAATACATAAAACATTTGAAAATTTAAAAAAACGGAAAACTATTGAAACAATAGTTATTTTTACTGACATCAGTTGCTAACTGTCAGATATATCATGAGAAACAGTGAATTGGAATAATATCTGTCTCTAGAACCTAGACCATGAATTCCGTTTGGTTTATCATCCAAGATATCACAATTTCTCCTTTAACCTTTAGAAGAGGTCCACGTGCTTCCCACTCCTCAACATATTGTCAATCTCCCATATACATGTTAACATAGAAAATAGAAAGGTCATGGCAGGCTGCCTGGGTGGCACAGTCAGTTCAGCATCTAACTTCTGCACAGGTCATGCTCTCCTGAATCACGGTTCAAGCCCCACATCAGGCTCTGTGTTGACAGTTCACAGCCTTGAGCCTTCTTCAGATTCTGTGTGTTCCTCTCCCTCTACCCCTCCCTTGTCCATGCTCATTCTCCCTCTATCTCAAAAGTAAATAAACATTTAAAAATGCTAAAGAAAAGAAACATGACAAAGTCAGTGTGGGGAACTGTAGGAGAAAAGAGAAAATGATGAAAATAAATATCTAATGTATTTGTAGATTTTTATTATAAGAGAATTATTTGTCACAAATATAGTAATATTAATGTTTTTTAATGTAATTTATTGTCAGGAGAGCTAGCATACAGTGTATACACTGTGCTCTTGGTTTCAGGGGTAGATTCCCGTGAGTTATTGCTTACATACAACACCCAGTGCTCATTCCAACAAGTGCCCTCCTCAATGCCCATCACCTATTTCCCCCTCTCTCCTGTGACCCCATCAATCCTCAGTTTGTTCTCTGTATTTAAGAGATTCTTTTGGTTTGCCTCCCTCTCTGTTTGAAATTATTTTTTTTTCCTTCCCTTCCCCTATGGTCTTCAGTTATGTTTCTCAAATTCCACATATGAATGAAAACATATAATATCTGTCTTTCTCTGACTAACATTTCATTTAGCATAATTACCAACAGTTCCATCCACATTGTTATAAATGTCAGGATTTCATTCTTTCTCATTGCCAAGTAGAATCCCATTGTGTATATAAACTACATCTTCTTTATCCATTCATCAGTTGATGGATATTTGGGCTCTTTCCATAATTTGGCTACTGTCAATAGCTCAGCTAGAAACACTGGAGTACATGTGCCCCTATGGATCAGATCTCCTGTATCCTTTGGATAAATTCTTAGTAGTGCTAGTGCTGGGTTGTAGGATAATTCTACTTTTAAATTTTTGAGGAAGCTGCACACTGTTTTCAGGGCAGCTGCACCAGTTTGCATTCCTACAACAGTCTAAGAGGATTCCCTTTTCTCCACATCCTCACCAACATCAATTGTTGACTGAGTTGTTAATTTTAGCCACTCTAACTGGCATGCGGTGATTTCTCAATGTGTTTTTATTTATATTCCCCCATGATGGGAAAATTAGACCATCTTTTCATGTGTACTTTGGCCTTCTGGATGACTTCTTTGAAAGTTTCTATTCATGTCTTCTACGTATTTCTTCACTGGATTATTTGGGGATTTTTGGTTGTTTAGTTTGGTAAGTTCTTTATAGATTTTTGGGTACTAAACTTTATTCAGTATGTCATTTGCAAATATCTTCTCCCATTACACTGGTTACCTTTTAGTTTGTTGATTGTTTCTTTATAGGGAAAAAGTTTTTTTTTTTTTTTAACTTAATGAGGTCCGAATAGTTCATTTTGCTTTTAATTCAGAGACGTGCTGAGCAAGAAGTTGCTGCAGCTGAGGTAGAAGAGGTTGTTGTCTGCATTTTACTCTAGAGTTTTGATTGTTTCCTGTCTCACATTTAGGTCTTTTATCCATTTTGAGTTTACTTTTGTGTATGGTGTAAGAAAATGGTCCAGTTTCATTCTGCAAAATGCTGTTTAGTTCTCCAAGCACCATTTGTTAAAAAGACCATCTTTTTTTTTTTCCATTGGATATTCTTTCCTGTTTTGTAAAAGATTAATTGACCATAAATTTGTGGGTCCAGTGCTGGGATTTCTATTTTATAAAATTGGTCTATGTGTCTGCTTTTGTGCCAATACCATGCTGTCTTGGTGACTGCAGCTTTGGAGTAGAGACTAAAGTCTGGGATTGTGATGCCTCCCACTTTGGTTTTCTTTTTCAACTTCATTTAGGCTATTCAGGGTCTTTTATGGTTCCATACAAATTTTAGAATTATTTATTCTAGCTCTAAGAAGAATGTGGGTGGAATTCTGATTGGAATAGCATTGAATGTGTAGATTGCATTGAATGTGTAGATTGCTTTGTGTAGTATTAACATTTAAACAAAATTTCTTCTTCCAATTCATGAGCATGGGATGTTATTTCATTTCTTTGTGTCTTCTTCAATTTCCTTCATAAGTTTTCTATGGTTTTTCGGCATACAGAACTTTTACTTCTTTGGTTAGGTTTATTCCCTGGAGTTTTAAGGTTCTTGGTGCAATTGTACATGGGATCAATTTCTTCATTTCTCTTTCTATTGCCTCATCATTGATTTATAGAAATGTAACCAGTCTCTATACATTTATTTTATATCCAGAGACTTGCTAAATTCATGTATCAGTTCTAGCAGGTTATTGGTAGGATCTTTCGGGTTTTCCGTGTAGAATATCATGTCACCTGAGAAAATTGAAAGTTTGACTTCTTCTTTGCCAATTCGGATGCCTTTTATTTCATTTTGTTGTCTCGCTGCTGAAGTTAGTACTTTCAACACTGTATTAAACAACAGTGGTGAGATTTCGCATCCCTGTCTTGATCTCAGGAAGCTCTGTTTTTCCCAATTGAGATTATTAGCTGTAGACTTTTCCTATATGGCTCTTATGGAGTGAAATTATGTTTTTTTCTATCCTGACTTTCTTGAGGGTTTTTATTAAGAAAATATACTGTAAACAAAAAGAATGAAATCTTGCCATTTGCAACAATGTGGATAGAACTAGAGGGTATTATGCTAAGTGAAATAAGTCTGTCAGAGAAAGACAAATATCATATGACTTCAATCATATGAAGAATTTAAGGTACAAAACAGACGAACATAAGGGAAAAGAAGCAAAAAAGAATACAAAAACAGGGAGGGAGGCAAAACATAAGAGACTTTTAAATACAGATAACAAACTGAGGATTGCTGAGGGGCTGTGGGTGGATGAATAGGCTAAATGGGTAAGGGACTTTAAGGAAGACACTTGTTGGAATGAGCCGTGAGTGTTATACCTAAGGGATGAATCATTGGAATCTATTCTTGAAAACATTATTGCACTATATGCTAAGTTGAATATAAGTAAAAATAATGAATTAATTAATTAATTAAACAAAAAAATGAAGAAAAAGGATGGATTCTTTTATCAAATATTTTTTCTGCATCTTTAACAGGATTGTATGGTTTTTATCCCTCTTATGTTAATGTGATGTATCATATTGTCGATTTGTGAATATTGAACTGTCTCTGCAGCCCAGGAGTGAATCCCAATAGATCATGGTGAATAATTATTTTATTTTATTTTTTTTTTGTTATAATAGTTTATTTTCAAATTGGTTTACATATAACACCCAGTGTTCATCCCAACATGTGCCCTTTTTAATGCCCATCACCCCCTCTCCCCCCTCCCTCATCCCCCTTACCCTCAGTTTTTTCTTAGTCTTTGAGAGTCTCTTATGTTTTATCTCCCTCCCTCTCTGTGTCTTTTTTTTCTTTCCCCTCTTCCCCTCCCCCTGGTTTTTGCTTAGTTTCACAAAGTCCACCTATTCGTGGAAACATATGGTATCTGTCTTTTTCTGACTGACTTATTTCACTTAACATAATACCCTCCAGTTCCATCCATCTTGCTACACATGGCCAGATTTCATTTTTTCTCATTGCCACGTAGTAGTCCATTGTATATAAGTACCATAACTTCTTTATCCATTCGTCAGTTGATGGGCACTTGGTCTCTTTCCATGATTTGGCTATTGTCGAAAGTGCTGCTATGAACATTGGGGTACACGTGCTCCTATGCATCAGCATTCCTGTGTCTCTTGGGTAGATTCCTAGCAGGGCTATTGCTGGGTCATAGGGTAGCTCTATTTTCATTTTTTTGAGGAACCTCCACACCGTTTTCCAGAGTGGCTGCACCAGTTTGCATTCCCACCAACAGTGTAGGAGGGTGCCTACTTCTCCACATCCTCGCCAGCATCTATAGTTTCCTGATTTGTTCATTTTAGCCACTCTGACTGGTGTGAGGTGGTATCTCAGTGTAGTTTTGATTTGTATTTCCCTGATGCTGAGTGACATTGGGCATCGTTTCATGTGTCTGTTGGCCATCTGAATGTCCCCTTTGGAGAAGTGTCTATTCATATCTTCTGCCCATTTCTTCACTGGGTTGTTTGTTTTTCGGGTTTGGAGTTTGGTAAGTTCTTTATAAATTTTAGATATTAGTCCTTTATCCGATATGTCATTTGCGATGATCTTTTCCCATTCCGTTGGTTGCCTATTCGTTTTGTTGGTTGGTTCTTTTGCCGTGCAGAAGCTTTTTATCTTGATGAGGTCCCAATAGTTCATCTTTGCTTTTAATTCTCTTGCCTTTGGAGACGTGTCGAGTAAGAAATTGGTGCGTCTTAGGTCAAAGAGGCTTTTTCCTGTTTTCTCCTCTAGGATTTTGACGGTTTCCTGCCTCACATTCAGATCTTTTATCCATTTAGAATTTATTTTTGTGAGTGGTGTAAGAAGGTGGTCTAGTTTCATTCTTTTGCATGTTGCTGTCCAATTCTCCCAGCACCATTTGTTAAAAAGGCTGTCTTTTTTCCATTGGATACATTTTCCCGCTTTGTCAAAGATTAGTTGGCCATATACTTGCGGGTCCATTTCTGAGTTTTCTATTCTATTCCATTGGTCTATGCGTCTGTTTTTGTGCCAATACCATACAGTCTTGATGACCACCGCTTTGTAGTAGAGGTTAAAGTCTGGGATTGTGATGCCTCCCGCCTTGGTTTTATTCTTCAGTATTATTTTGGCTATTCGAGGTCTTTTGTGGTTCCATACAAATTTTAGGATTGTTTGCTCTAGCTTTGAGAAGAATGCTGGTGCAATTTTGATTGGGATTGCATTGAATGTGTAGATTGCTTTGGGTAGTATTGCCATTTTGACGATATTTATTCTTCCAATCCATGAGCATGGGATGTTTTTCCATTTCCTTGTGTCTTCCTCAATTTCCTTCATAAGTTTTTTATAGTTTTCAGTGTAGAGGTCTTTCACATCTTTGGTTAGGTTTATTCCTAAGTATTTTATGGTTTTTGGTGCAATTGTGAAAGGGATTAGCTTCTTTATTTCTCTTTCTGCTGCTTCATTGTTGGTGTATAGAAATGCCACCGATTTCTGTACATTGATTTTGTATCCTGCAACTTTGCTGAAATCATGAATCAGTTCTAGTAGGCTTTTGGTGGGTTCTGTCGGGTTTTCCATGTAAAGTATCATGTCATCTGCAAAAAGTGAAAGTTTGACTTCCTCCTTGCCAATCTTGATGCCTTTTATTTTGTTTTGTTGTCTGATTGCTGATGCTAAGACTTCCAGCACTATGTTAAATAGCAGTGGCGAGAGTGGACATCCCTGTCGTGTTCCTGATCTCAGGGGGAAGGCTTTCAATTTTTTCCCATTGAGGATGATATTAGCTGTGGGTTTTTCATATATGGCTTTTATGATGTTTAAGTATGTTCCTTCTATCCCGACTTTCTCGAGAGTTTTTATTAAGAAAGGATGCTGTATTTTGTCAAATGCTTTTTCTGCATCTATTGACAGGATCATATGGTTCTTATCTTTTCTTTTGTTGATGTGATGTATCACGTTGATTGATTTGCGAATATTGAACCAGCCCTGCAACCCAGGGATGAATCCTACTTGATCATGGTGGATAATTCTCTTTATATGCTGTTGGATTCGATTTGCTAGTATCTTGTTGAGAATTTTTGCATCCATATTCATCAGGGATATTGGCCTGTAATTTTCTTTCTTTGCTGGGTCTCTATCTGGTTTGGGAATCAAAGTGATGCTGGCTTCATAGAATGAGTCCGGGAGTTTTCCTTCCGTTTCAATTTTTTGGAACAGCTTGAGGAGGATAGGAATTAACTCTGTTTTAAATGTCTGGTAAAATTCCGCAGGAAAGCCATCTGGTCCAGGGCTTTTATTTGCTGGGAGGTTTTTAATAACGGATTCTATTTCTTCACTAGTTATGGGTCTGTTCAAATTTTCTATTTCTTCCCGTTTGAGTTTTGGTAGCGTGTGGCTATTTAGGAAGCTGTCCATTTCTTCCAGATTGCCAAGTTTGGTGGCATATAATTTTTCATAGTATTCTCTGATGATTGCTTGTATCTCTGAGGGATTGGTTGTAATTTCTCCCTTTTCATTCACGATTTTATTTATTTGAGTTCTCTCTCTTTTCTTTTTGAGAAGCCTGGCTAGAGGTTTGTCTATTTTGTTTATTTTTTCAAAGAACCAGCTTTTGGTTTCATTGATCTGTTCCACTACCTTTTCTGTCTCCATATGGTTAATTTGAGCTCTGATCTTTGTTATTTCTCTCTTTCTGCTGGGCTTGGGTTGTTTTAGTTGATCTGCTTCTAGTTCCTTTAGGCGTGCTGTTAGAATTTGTGTTATTGATTTTTCTTGTTTCTTGAGATGGGCCTGGATTGCAATATATTTCCCTCTCAGGACTGCCTTTGCTGCATCCCAGAGCGTTTGGATTGTTGTGTTTTCATTTTCATTTGTTTCCATGTATTTTTTAATTTCTTCTCTGATGGCTTGGTTGACCCAGTCATCTTTTAGTAGGTTATTTCTTAGCCGCCATGTTCTTGGATATTTTCCAGGCTTTCTCCTGTGGTTGATTTCAAGTTTCAAAGCATTGTGGTCTGACACTGTACACGGTATGATCTCAATTCTTTTGTATTTATTCAGAGCTTCCCTGTGCCCCAGAATGTGGTCTATCTTGGAAAATGTACCGTGTGCAGATGAGAAGAATGTAAATTCCTTTGCTTCTGGATGAAGGACCCTAAAGATATCTGTGAGGCCCATCTGTCCTAATGTGTCATTCAGGGCTATTGTTTCTGCGGAGATTTTCTGTTTTGTTGATCTATCCAATGCTGAGAGTGGAGTGTTGAGATCCCCTACTATTAGGACATTTTTATCGATGAGGTTGCTAATGTTTGTAATTAGTTGTTTTACAAATTTGGGTGCCCCTGAATTCGGTGCGTAGATATTTACAATTGTTAGCTCTTCCTGCTGGATGGTCCCTGAGACTATTATATAATGTCCTTCCTCATCTCTTATTACATCGTTCATTTTAAAGTCTAATTTGTCTGATATAAGTGTGGCTACTCCGGCTTTCTTCTGACTTCCAGTAGTATGGTAGATAGTTCTCCATCCCCTCACTTTCAATCTGAAGGTGTCTTCAGGTTTAAGATGAGTTTCTTGAAGACAGCAAATAGATGGGTCTTGTTTTTTAATCCATTCTGTTATCCTGTGTCTTTTGATTGGCGCATTTAGTCCATTTACATTCAGTGTTAATATTGAAAAATATGGGCTTACAGTCACTGTATTATCTGTAAGTTTCATGTTTGTAAGGCTGTGTCTGGTAGTTTGTATTCTTTGCCTCCTTGTTTTCATAGAATGCCCCTCAGGATCTCTTGCAGTGCTGGCTTATTTGTGATAAATTCTTTCAGTTTTTGTTTGTTGGGAAAAACCTTGATCTCTCCTTCTATTCTGAATGACAGGCTAGCCGGATACAGAATTCTTGGTTGCATGTCCTTCTTGCTCATCACATTGAAGATGTCCTGCCATTCCTTTCTGGCTTGCCAAGTTTCCGTAGATAAGTCTGCTACTACCTTTATAGGTCTCCCTTTGTATGTTAGGGTTCTTTTGTCCCTAGCTGCTTTCAGGATTCTCTCCCTATCTTTGTATTTTGCCAGCTTCACTATGATGTGCCGTGCAGAAGGTCTATTCAAGTTACGTCTGAGGGGAGTTCTCTGTGCCTCTTGGATTTCCATGCCCGTTTCCTTTCTCATGTTGAGGAAGTTCTCAGCAATGATTTGTTCCAGAACCCCTTCGACTCCTTTCTCTCTCTCTTCTTCCTCTGGAACTCCTATGATACGGATATTGTTTCTTTTGACTGCATCGCTCAGCTCTCGAATTCTCCTTTCCTGTTCCTGGATCAGCTTCTCTCTCTTTCTATCTGCTTCATCTTTTTCAATGATTTTGTCTTCTAATGCACTAACTCTTTCCTCTACCTCTTCAATCCGTGCTGTGGTTGCTTCCAGTTTCCCCTGTATTTCTTCCAATGTCTTCTTTAATTCTTCCTGACCGTTTTTAAGGTCTTTGAACTTTGCCTCGTAGGACCCCTTGCATTCATCTAAGCTTTTTTCAAGGCCAGCAATTAGTTTTATGATTAACATTCTATATTCAAGTTCTGTTATGTTGCTTATATCTCTTTTCATTAATTCTTGAGCTGTCACTGCTTCTTGTAGACTCTTTTGAGGAGAATTCTTCCGTCTCGTCATTTTGGCTGGATGTGTTATGTGTTGTTTCTTGAAGTTGCCCTGGAAAGGAAAACTGACAGACACACAGAACACAGAAATACTCAAACGTACCGACAAATGGTCCAGACAAGCAGTTCACAACAGAAAAAAATAACAAGTGACTGTCTGAGGGCAATGTCCTGAAGTAACAGCTACACGTTAAGGACAGGGTATGTAGTGTGCTGGTGGCAGAGCATATATAGACAGAATAATGACTGGTGCAGGGAGAAGAAGGAAATGGACTTTGCCCAGGTAGAGCGACTAAAGGGTTTAATCCAGACTGATAGAAATCAGAATAAGGACAGGTGCGAGGGAAAAGGAATAAAGATCGATGTCGTCTAGATGAACTTATACGGCCTGGTTATTCCAGAAAAAGGGAGTTCAGTTGGGCCGTGTCTGTGTTCGCCTTAGTTTCTTGTCAGCTCTAGCACCTTTTCCCCCCGATTTTTGGAGTTGAGAGAGAGACAATGGTTTCAGTCGTCCCCCTTTAAAGGGCAAGCGAAATACTGGAGCCCCCTACTCCTCTGCCATGTTGCCTCCTTCTTGAATAATTATTTTAATATACCGTTGAAATCAATTTTCTGTTACCTCGTTGAGAATGTTTGCATGCATTTTTATCAGGGACGTTGGCCTATAATTCTCCTTTTTGGTACGAAATCTGTCTGATTTGGTATCAAGGTAATGCTGGCCTCATAGAATGAGTCCGGAAGCTTTTTTTCCATTTGTATTTTGTGAAACAGTTTCAGAAAGATAAGCATGAATTCTGCTTTAAATGTCTTGTAGAATTCCCCTGGGAAACCATCAGGCCAAAGACTCTCATTGTTGAGAAATTTTTGATAACTGATTCATTTTTTTCAGGGATTATGGGTGTGTTCTAATTTTCTATTTCTTCCCATTTGAGTCTTAGTAGTGTGTGGGTGTCTAGGAAATTTTCCGCTTCTTCCAGGATGTCCAGTTAGTTGGCTTATAATTTTTCATAGTATTCTCTAGTAATTTATTGCATTTCTGTGGTGTTGGTTGTGATGGCTCCTCTTTCCTCTGTGATTCTATTTGGGTACTCTCTCTTTTCTGTTGGAGAAGTCTGGCTAAGGGTTTATCAATTTTGTTTTTTCTTTCAAAAACCCAGCTCTTAGATGCATTGATTTTTTTTCCTTTTTTTTATTCTGTATTGTTTATATCTGCAATAATCTTTATTATTTCTCTTCTTCTGCTGGATTTGGGGTTTCCTTTTTGATCTGCTTTTAGTTCCTTTAGGTGTGGTGCTAGATTTTGTACTTGGAATTTTTCTCCTTTCTTGAGATAGACCAGATTGCAATGTATTTTCCTTTTAGGTCTGGTTTTGCACCATCCCAAAGGGTTTGGACTGCCATGTTTTCATTTTCATTTTCTTCCATATATTTTAGTTTCTTCTTTAATTGCCTGGTTGACCCATTAATTCTTTAGTAGGATGTTCGTTAACCTCCATGCATTTGGAGGCTTTCCAAAATTTTCCTGTTGGTGATTTCAAGTTTCATAGTGGTGTGATCTGAAAATATGCGTGGTATGATCTCAGTTCTTCTAATTTTATCGAGGACTGTTTTGTACCCAGTATGTGATCTATCTTGGAGAATATTCCATGAGCACTCCAGAGGAATATTTATTCTGCTGCTTTTGGATGAAAAGGTCTGAATATATATGTCAAGTCCATGTGGCCCAGTGTATCATTCAGGGACACTGTTTCTTTATTGATTTTCTGCCTAGATGATCTGTCCATTGCTGAAATTGGAGTATTAAAGTCCCCTGCAATTAGTATTCTATCAATAAGGTTGCTTATGTTTGTGACTATTTTAGATATATATTTGGATGCAACGAAGTTAGGGACATAAACGTTTATAATTGTAAGCTCTTCTTGATGGATAGACTCCATAATTATGATATAATGAATGTGCTTTTTATATCCTGTTACAGCCTTTAGTTTAAAATCTCATTTGTCTGACATAACTATGATAACTACAGCTTTCTTTTGATTTCCAGTGGCATGAGAGATGGTTCTCTATCCCTTTGCATTCAATCTGAAACTGTCCTCAGGTCTAAAATGGGTCTCTTCTAGATAACAAATAGATGGTTCATGTTTTTTTTTTTTTCTTTTATCCATTCCGATACCCTATGTCTTTTTATTGGCACATTTAGTCCATATGCATTCAGAATTATTATTGAAAGACCTGTATTTAGTGTCATTGTGCTATCTATAGGTTTCATGCTTGTAATGATGTCTCTGGCCATTTGTAGTATTGCAGCATTCCACTCACAGAGTCCCTCTTAGGATATTTTACAGGGCTGGTTTAGTGGTCATGAACTCCATCAAATTTTGTTTGCTTTGGAAAGCCTTTATCTCTCCTTTTATTTTGAATGAAAGCCTTGCAAGATAAAGGATTCTTGGCTGCATATTTTTCCTATTCAGCACATTGACTTTTACTACCACTCTCTTCTGGTCCACAAAATTTCATTGGATAGATCTATTAAACTTATGTGTCTACCATTGTAGGTTAAAGACCTTTTTTCCCCTAACTGCTTTCAGGATTCTTTCTTTATCTTTGCATTTTGCCAGTTTCATTATTATAAGCTATGATGAAGATCTCTTCTTATTGAATCTGAAAGGATTTCTCTGTACCTCCTGGTTTTGCATACCAGATTAGGGAGGTTCTGAGATATAATTTGTTCAAGTAAACCTTCCTCCCATTTCTGTCTCTCTTATTCTTCCTCTGGAACTCCTATGATATGTATATTATTTTATTTTGTTGAATAACTTAGTTCTTTAATTCTGCCCTTATGGTCTAGTATTTTTTTTCTCTTTTTCCTGGCTTCATCATTTTCCATAATTTTGTTCTCTATTTCACTTATTCTCCATCCTGCTTCCTCCATTCTTACTATCACTTCATCTAGTTTATTTTGCACCTCAATTACATCATTTCTTAATTCGTCGTGACTATTTCTTAGTTCCCTGAACTCTGCACCAATAAATTATCTTTTTTCTTCTATGCTTTTTTTCAAACCCAGCTATTAATCTTATAACTATTATTTTAAATTTTGATGAGATACATTATTTATATCTATTTGGAGCCGTTCTCTAGCTGTCATTTCTTCCTGCAAGTTCTTTTGAGGACAATTCTTCCACATCACCATTTTGGCTTGTTTTCTATCCTTTACATGTTTTAATAGCTTGTTATGTGTCCTGCACATGAGAGCACTATACTGAAAAGAGGTCATACACAGTCCAGATCCTGGCCCTTCAGGAGGTGTTTTCAGAGCGTGTTGCATGTTCTCTGTTGTTGTGACTCTAGTTGCTTTATCTCTCTACTTGTAGTGATGGTTTGGATCTTCTACCACGTGTCCTTTGATTTGTTCATTGAAGTCACCCTAGAAAAAATTTTAAAATGGGAAGATGGTGGAAGAAGACTTATCCCATATAAATAGAAAAACGACAAGGATGGGGAGAAAGACAAGGAAAAAAAATCATCAGGCTGAAAATTAGAGAAACTATACAACTTAATTCAGAGAGAGAAAGAAAGAGAGAGAGAGAGAGATGAAATAAAGAAGAAGGAGATACAGAAGAGGTGTAAAAAGCAGAGGTTAAAAATGCACGCTTAAACAAACCAAAAACCAGAATAGAGAAAGGAAGAAATAAGAGGGAGAAAAGAAAGATAGAAAAAAAAAGAATATATATTTATATATATATATATAATGTAATATAAATATATACTATATACACACAAATACGCACACACACAATTGTGTGTGTGCATTTATATATATATATATATATATATACATATATATATATGTATATATATATATATATGTATATATATATATATATATATATATGTGATTCGACCAAGATTCAATCAGAAAATGCAAAACCCCAGTACCGATATCTGATGGTAACTTAGAACCTGTGACTGTGCTGGTCTGGAGGAGGGGCTGTATGGTTTGGTCAGTGTTAGTCTTGTAGTAAACAGGCACCAAAGGGCGTGGTTTTGGTTGGGCTAGTCCTGCCTCCAATTTGGGCCTGCTGCCCCTTTCCCTGAACTTCTACCTTGTTGGTAATGGGGAGAAAAATGGTGACACCCCAGTCTCTCCTTCTCACAATAGGTGTCCCAGACCACAGTGTTCATGGTGTACTCACAGTGCCCCATGGACTTGAGCTGGCTGCTTTGTCCCACTCTGCAGTCTCCCATGATTCCTAGGCATTTGACTCATATTCAAACCCGATGTCTTAAAAGATCCCACCCTGTGTTCCCTGGTTCTGGGGTAACATCACTCTGCCCAGTCCCCTGACAAAGGGTGTCTAGTGTCTTCAGGGTGTTTTGTTCTTGGAGAGGCAATATGCCTTTTTTATATAGCACTCAATGGAGCGGACTGCTCTCTCCAACTGCCCCTTTGATCTCATTGCCGATCCTGGGTTTGGCTCTCTGCCACACGGGGGTATGTACAAGGTGGCAGGCCTCAGTCTGGAAAAAGTCCTGCAACCCTGGGTTGTGTATAGAAATTGGTTCTTTCTGGGGCACCTGGGTGGCTCAGTCAGTTAATCAACCGACTTCGGCTCAGGTCATGATCTCACAGTTTGTGGGTTTGAGCCCCGTGTAGGTTCTGTGCTGACATCTCTGAGCCTGGAGCCTGCTTCAGATCTGCCTCCCTCTCTCTCTCTGCCCCTTCCACACTCATGCTCTGTCTCTGTCTGTCAATAATAAATGAATGTGAGAAAATATTTTAAAAAATTAAGAAATTGGTTCTTTCTCTGTTTTTTCCTTCTCCTGCCTGTGGTCAGAGAGGTTTTGCTCTTGTACAAGCACAATCCTACACTTCCACAGTTTTCCTTTTTCTTCCTTTTGTCTCTCCACAGAAGGATCCCTCCCCTCCAAGGTTACACTGCCTGTTTTATCTCTGCCAATTCGCAGTCATGCACATATGCTCACCAAGTTGTCCCCGTGGCCCCCTTGAGATATTTCCGTCATTCTATAGCCTGGATTCCTGTAATTCCCAGCCTGTGGCCTCAATACTGCTGTATTTGAGGGATGGGGGGACTTTGGGTCCCACTACTTCTCTACCATGTTGACTCCTCCCATAATGTTAATGTTTGTTAAATCTTGATGTGGATGTCTGATGAATTATTTGTATGTTTTCAGCATATTAAAACATTGTGATAATTTATAAATAAACCTGTGAGTCTCCATACATGAAGAACGGGAAAGGAAACTAAAGCCCCTTTAGGGTTCAAAAATTCCTTAGATTTGAAGGGAGGGGTAGGTGAAGCTTAGAATCTATGCAATTCCTAATAATGTTACCTTAAAGAAAATATCTTGGAATTTGTTCCCAGAACCCAAGCCCCCTGGTGCCAATCTGGATACTAAGTCAGACAATTTCTGTTTTTCAGGTACCTTTTTCCCCAAGGACTTTCTTTGGGTAGTGTGGCTTGCTCTTCCCCTGGTTGTCCTGCCTGTTGGTGCAATCATCTGTGCTCTACTTGTGTGGGCTAGAAAATCCAAAGGTAAATGAAAATAAGTAAGATTGGGTGATATACTTTATCTTGTGAAAAATTAGGGTATAATAGTAACAAAACAATCCCTAAATGGTTTATTGGTGGTCTTTAGCATTTACAGTCGGGAACAAGAAAACCAGAACAGAAAAAAAAATTCCTTTTACAAACTCATGGCTCTGAATATTTGTCAGATAATATAGGTTGTCTCTTCAAGGTCAATTATTTCATCAAGCAAGAAACAACATATGCTTGATTTATTTGTGATCTGACACTTAAATTTGTGGGTTCAGATACTAGATATCTGTTTGTTTATGTTAGTTGATGCACCCAGAAATAATCAAATTTTCTGTGACATAACTTAACTGAAATTTTATTTTCGTATTAGTATGACCTTTTCTGATATCAGAATGTCATTGTTCTCTAATATTTGTGTGGGGGAGTTCAGGTTATACCAGTATTCAGAATATTTATTGGTGAAAATAAGCAGAAGATATTAACAAATTAGAGTTTTTACCCAGGCCATGACTGCCTGTGACTGTCTACCTATAGTCCCTAGAAAATATGTTTCATATGAGAACCCAAGTCTAGCTTGATTAATTTCCTCTACAGAGGACTGGCTATGAACAGCCTGTGATACTTCTGTTCCTCACTCTTAATGTGTTCAAAGAATTGTTAAACAAATGTTTTCTTCATAAGAAATATCAGTGCTGTAAATAGTCTTAGGTAGCTACTCCTGTATAACTAAAATATATTTCTATTTAGTTTTGTTCTTCATTGATTGAATTTCCAGTCTCTTGAAGTTTACTTTCCTGCCAACATGGTTTACTTCAACTAATGCTGAAGACAATCAGGCCAGTGTTCAAAAATAAAACAAGACAAGCAATAACAACAAAACCCTGAGTGTGAGGAGATGCATAGCATTGTGTTAAAGTTCTTCTCTCATAACCTGTAGTTCATGCAAGTGATATAGTTTATAACCCTAAATTTATGTAAAACATGGAAAAGTCTCAAAATATCCAATAATGAGAATATGAAAAAGAGATTTTTTTCTAAGAAATGTAGGAGATATATTTTTAAAGGCAGGAAAAAAGGCATTTATCAGTGAAAATATAGTATATCCAAACATAAACACTTTACTGGGCATTGTTTCACAAAATTGCCTGAATGGTTTATTATTTAGAAAAATTATCTAAATTTACATTTCTAGTGTCACCCCTCATTATCAATCCACCAATTTTATCAACAATTGTTTACTTATTGAAAACAATCGTTGACTATATGGGAATTAAATTTAAAAAAACTTAATAAAACTATATGGCTAACAATATTACCTCAATTTCAAGTCTACAGCATTGTGACTCAACAACTCTACATTATGCTTTGTTCACCACAAGTGTAGCCAAAATGTATCACTAACAACTATTGCAATATCATGAATTATGTTTCCTACACTGCACCTTTTATCCACATGACTTATTCATTTCTAACTGGAAGACTATACTTCCAATTCTTTTCATTCATTCTTTTTCATCTCTGTAGTATTCCATTGTATATATAAACCACATCTTCTTTATCCATTCATCAGTTGATAGACATATGGGCTCTTTCCAATTTGAGTTGCGAGTATCTTGTTGAGAATTTTTGCATACAGTTTCATCAGGGATATTGTCCAGTAATTCTCCTTTTTTTAAGGGTCTTTGTCTGGTTTTGAAATCAAGGGGTTGCTGGTTTCATGGAATGAGTTTGGAAGCTTTCCTTCATTTCTTTTTTTCTTTTATTTTTTTGGAAAAGTTTTAGAAGAATTAGTATTAATCCTCTTTAAATATCAGGTAGAATTCCCCTGGGAAGCCATATTGCCCAGGACACTTATTTGTTGGGAGATTTTTCACAACTGATTCAATTTCTTTGCTGGTTATGGATCTGTTCAAATTTTCTATTTCTTCCTGTTACAGTTTTTTTTTATTATGTGAATTTATAGAAATTTTTCCATTTCCTCCAGATTATTTTGTTGATGTATCATTTTTCAAAGTATTCTTGAATAATTGTTTGTCTTTCTGTGGTGTTGGTTATTTTCTCTCCTCTTTCAATCGTGATTTTGTCTATTGGGTCCTATCTCTTTTCTTTTTGAAAAGTCTGGCTAGGGGTTTATCAATTTTTTTTATTCTTTCCATAACCTGCTCTCAGTTTCATTGGTCTTTCATAATTTTTTTAAAATTCCATATCATTTATTTCTTCTCTGACCTTTATTATTTCCATTCTTCTGCTAGCTTTTGGCTATATTTGTTGCCTCTTTTCTTGCTCCTTTATGTGGAAGGTTAAGTTCTGTATTCTGGACCTTTGTTGCCTCTTGAAATAGGCCTGAAGTGCAAGGGATTTTCTTCTTAGGACTGCCTCCTAAAGGGTTTGGACTGTTGTGTTTTCATTTTCATTTGTTTACATGTATTTTTTTTTATTTTATCATTATTTTTTACAAAAAGCAAATGATATTCCATATATATATGTATATAATGGATATTTTTCATTTTATGGAAACGGTTATGTAATTCTCATATATACATATATGTGTGTATATATATATATATACGTATATATATATATATTATTTGGCTTTAATATCTTTGTTAACCCATTTATTCTTTAGTAGGTTGCTCATTATCCTCCATGTATTTGGGGCATTCCAAATTTTTCTTGTAGTTGATTTCAAGTTTCACAGCCTCTGGTCTGACAATAAGCATGGTATGGTCTCCATCTTTTTGTACCTGTTGAAAGCAGTTTTGTTACTCAATATGAGATGTGTTTTGGAGAATGTTCCATGTGCACTCAATAAGAATGCGATTTCCTTCTGGCCATGTGTAGCAACATGGATGGAACTAGAGGGTATTATGTTAAGTGAAATAAGTCAGTCAGAAAAAAAAAAACAGATACCATATGTTTCCACGAATAGGTGGACTTTGTGAGACTAAGCAAAATCCAGGGGGAGGGGAAGAGGGGAAAGGAAAAAAAGACACAGAGAGGGAGGGAGATAAAACATAAGAGACTCTCAAAGACTAAGAACAAACTGAGGGTGAGGGAGGTGAGGGAGGGGGGAGAGGGGGTGACGGGCATTAAAGAGGGCACGTGTTGGAATGAACACTGGGTGTTATATGTAAACCAATTTGAAAATAAACTATTATAATGAAAAAAAAAAAGAATGTGATTTCTTCTGTTTTAAGATGAAATGTTCTGAATACATCTGTGAAGTCTATCTAGTCCAATATGTCATTCAGAGACAGTTTCCTTATGGACTTTCAAAATTCTCTATCTTTGTATTTTACAAGGTTTACTATGATATATCATGGTGTTGATGTGTTTTGTTGATTTTGAAGGGAGATCTCTATGTGTCTTGGGCTTGAATGCCTATTTCCATCCCCAGATTAGAGATGTTCCCGGCCATAATTTGTTCAAATAAACCTTCTGTCCTTTCTCTCTTCTTCTCCTGGGACTCTTATGATATGGATATTTTTCATTTTATGGAAACAGTTATTTAATTCTCTCCTTGTGCTCCAGAAATTTACTTTCCTTCTTCTATTCAGTTTCTTCATTTTTCATATTTTCCTTGTAGATCACCTATTTTCTTCTTTGCTTCTTCCATGTCACTGTGACTGTATCTAATTTATTTTTCATCTCAGCTATAGCATTTCTTAATTCATTGTGAGTAGTTCTTAGGTCTGTGATCTCTGCAGCGAGAGTTTCCCTGGTGTCTTCTATGCTTTTTTAAAGCCAGGTATTAATCTTATGACAGTTTTTCTAAATTGCTGTTCAGATACATTGTTTATATCTGTTTTGAGCTCTTCATTGCCTATGATTTCTTCTTAAACTTTCTTTCTGGGAGAATTCCAATTTTGTCATTTTGGTTAAGTCTCTATCTATTACATGTTTTAAAAGCTTGTTATATGTCCTTTACCTGAGAGTACAACTATATTAAAAAGGAGTCATACGCTGTCAAGGGCCTGGCCCTTCAGGAAGTGTTTTTGGTGTATGTAGCGTGCACCGTGTTGTTGCATTTTGGCTGCTCTATCCCACTGGTCTGTCCTCTGCAGAGGTCTTCTTTGTTATAGAGGTGGAATGTTTGGAGCCTAAACCAGATGTGCTTCAATTTGTTTGTTAAAGTAACCCTGGTGGGGGGAAGAAAAGGGTTAGAAGGAGCCTGATTCTATAAAAAGAGAAATTGTAAGAAGACCAAGCCTAGAATCAAAAACTACAAGCCTAAGTCCAGAGACAGAGAAAGGAAAATAAAGAAGATGAAGAAAGAGAAAAAGTGGAGAAAGGATAGAATAAAAATACCTGATTATTAAAGTGTGTGTGTGTGTGTGTGTGTGTGTGTGTGTGCAAAGAATTGACAAAAAAAAAATTAGAAATTATGAGCCTGATTCCAAATGGGGAAAAAAAAAAAAAGGACAGAAACTGTTGTCTATTGGTGTCTGGGACCAGTGGCTGTGCTAGTCTGGAGGAGAGGCTAGCTGCGTTGGGTCAGTCAGTCTTGCTGCAGTAGATAAGCAGTTGCCTGGCACAGAGGGGTGGAGATTGGTGTAAATGGACCCAATCTACACCGAGGGCTTCTGTGCTGCTCTCTGAAGTCCCAATGGGTTGGTGTTGTGGGGTAAAATGGCAACACCTCAATCTCCTATCCCCGGACTGGGTACCTCAACCCACACTGTTCAGGCAGCTCTCATAGAATAGTATGAGCTATCAGCTTGCCCTGCTCCACAGTTCTCCTGCACCCCTCAGGACTTAGGTGGGATTCAAAACCCAGAGTCTTAAAGGACCTAACTCAGTGTGGCTCTTCTTCCCTGTGAAGAGTTGAGCCACTCCACCCTATGATTAAAGGCCTTTGGTTGGCATCTGCAGGGACTTTTGTCCTTGGGGAGGCAATGAACACTCTTTCCAAAGTAGTCCAGGACAAGGACTGTTCTCTCTCAGTGTGTTCTTGAGATCACTACCCTCAAAATGCAGTCTGGTGACAGCTCCCTCCTTCCCAGGAGCATGTACTTTGCTCCTGACTTTGCTCTGGAGAATGTCAGGCACTTAGGATCCTAAGTCAGAGTTTCAGCTACTAAAGCTATTTGCAAAAAAGAAACTGGCACTCTCCCTATTTATCATTCCCTAATCCCTGGTCCGTAGAGATTTTCCACTTATCCTAACTGAAGGCTGGTCTTTCACGACCCTTCTCTTTTTGTCTCCCATTTGTCTCTGCACAGAAAGGCTTACCTCCCCTCAGTGGCTCTGTCATTTTTTCTGCTATTTTTTCTCCCCCAGTTCACATACTAGCACCCCAATCCTGCCAGGCTGTCTCCCTCCAATAATAGAGATGCTTCTGCCACTCCACAGATTGATTTCCTGGGTGTTCCAAGTGCTCTGACCTCAATACAGCTGTGTTTGAGGGATGAGGAAAATCCTGGTCCCTCTACTCCTCCACCCTCTTAACTCCCCGTGGTCTCATTCTCTTGTGGCTGAATAATAATCCATTGTATATATATATATATATTTAAATGATATGTTTTTAAACTTATTATATATATACACTATATATATATATATATATATATACACACACACAGAATGTATCATGTATTCATTCATTTCTCCAAAAGCACTTAGGTTGTTTCCATATCTTTGGTGTTGTAAATTATATTGTAATAAACATAGTGGAGCATATATGTTTTTGAATTACTGTTTCCATTTCTGGGGGGCTAAATAGCCGGTAGAGGAATTACTGGATTGTACCGTATTTCTATTTTTAATTTCCTAAACCCCAAGCTATTTTCCTTGGTGTTTGCTCTAATTTAGATTGCCACCAAGAGTGTGTAAGGGTTCTCTTTTCTCCAAGTCCTTGCCAACACTTAGTATTTATTATCTTTTTGATGCTTGCCATTGTCATTGGTGTCAGATGGCATGTTGTGGTTTTTATATGCATTTCACTGAATACTAGAAATGTTGATCATAATTATATGTGTCTGGTGACCATTTGTATGACTTGGTAAATTATCTAATCACATCCTCTGCCCATTTTTTAAATGAATTATTTCTTGTCCTTCTTATTTTTTTTTAACATTGGTTTTATATTTTTAGACATTTTAGATATTAATCCCTTATCAAAGATATCACTTACAAATATCTTCTCCCATTCAGTAGGTTGTCTTTTCATTTTGTTGATAGTTTCCTCCACTGTGAAAAAAAAAATTTGGTGCAGTCCATTTATTTTTTCTTTTGTTTCCCTTGCATTGGCAGAAATATTTATAGATATGTTGCTAAAAGCAATATTAAAGAGACTGTTGCCTATGTTTTCTTCCAGGAGACTTACGGTTTCTGATCTCAGACTTAGACCTTTAATTTTTTTTTTTTTTTTTGTATGGTGTAAGAAAGAGTCAGTTTCATTCTTTTGCATGTAGTGATTCAGTTTACCCAGGACCACTTACTGAAAAGAATTTTTTCTCCCATTGTTTATACTTGCCTCCTTTCTTACCTCATTGTTATACTTACCTCCTATTCTTACCTCACAGATTAACTGATCTTATAAGAATGGGTTTATTTCTGACTGGGCTTCTTCTTTAAATCCATTGATTTGTGGGTTTCTTTGTCCCAGAAACATACTTTTTTAAAATTATTATAGCTTGGTGGTATATTTTGAGTCTGGGATTGTGATATATCTACATTTTTTTTCTTTTCAACGTTGCTTTGGATATACAAAGAGGTTTGTTGTTCCATACACTTTATAATAATTTGTTTTAGTCATGTAAAAACTGCTCTTGATATTTTGAAAGGGAATACTTTGAATCTGCAACTTGATTTGGATAGTACGGACATTTTAACAATATTAATTCTTCAACTCTAGGAGCATGGAATATCTTTCCATTTGTTTTTGTCACTTAAATTCCTTTAATCTATAAAGGAATAATCTATAATCTATAAAGGAATCTATATTCCTTTAAACTATATTTTATAGTTTTCAGAGTACAGGTATTTTACCACTTTAGTGAAGTTTAGTCCTGGGCATTTTATTTTTTAGGTGCAATTTTAAATAAGATTTCTTTAAACATTTTTCTACTGCTTTATTATTAGTGTATAGTGATGCAAGCGATTTCTGTATATTCATTTTGTATCATGTAACTTTACTTAATTCTTTTTTAATTCTAAGTTCCTTGGTGGAATCTATAGGGTTTTCAATGTATCATATTTTATCTTCTACAAAAAGTTACAGTTTTCTTTCTTCCTTACCAATTTGGATGCATTTATTTCTGTACATTGTCTGATTGACTGCTAGAATTTCCATTACTATTTTGAATAAAAGTGGTAGAATGGACATCCTTCTCTAGTTCATATTCTTAGAGGAAAACCCCTGATATTTTATCATTACATATGATATTAACTGTAGGTTTCTTATGTATGACATTCATTTCATTGAGTTTTGTTCTCTCTAAACCCATTTTGTTAAGATTTTTATTCATGAAAAATATCAAATTATGTCAACTGGTATTTTCTGCATCTATCGAGATGATCACTTAATTTTTATCCGTGATTGTATTAATGTGATATATCCTGTTGATTTATTTGTGGATTGTGAACCATCTTTGCATCCCTAGTAAAAACCTGCTTGATCACATTGCATGATTTTTTTAAGGTATTGTTGAAGGTAGCATGCTACTATTTTGTTGATAATTTGCATTTATGTTCATCAGGAATAATGACTTGCTTTGTTTTGTTTTGTTTTGTTTTGCTTTAGTGTCTTTGATTTTGGTATCCGGAAAGACTGGCCTCAAGGAATGCATTTGGAATCTTTCCTTCCTCTTGTACTTTTTGGAATAGTTTGAGGAAAATCAGTATTAGCTATTCTATACATTTTGGTGGACTTAACTTGGAATATATCTGGTCCTTATATTTTTAATATTTACTCATTCATTTTGAGAGAGAGAGAGAGGGAGCGAGAGAGAGAGAGAGAGAGAGAGAGAGAGAGAGATAGAGAAACAGAGGGGCAGATAGGAAGACCGAATCCCAAGGAAGATAGAATGTGAGGCTCTAACTAACAAACTGTGAGACCATGACCTATGCCAAAACCAAGTGATAGATGCAAAACCACCAACTGAGCCACCCAGGTTCAGGCCTTATACTTTGTGTCAAAACTTTTTAGTTACCAATTCAATATTGTTACTCAGAATTGGACTGTTAAGATTTACTGTTTATTATTATTATTATTATTATTATTATTATTATTAAATTTTGGTATATTGTAGGTTTCTAGGAATTTATCCATTTCTTTCCGTTTGTCCAGTGTGTTGGTGTCTATTGTTTCATAACTGCCTAATTATAATCCTTTCTGTTTCCGTGGTGCTGGTATTTGTTGCTCTTCTTTCATTTCTGATATCTTTTCCTTGGGTTCGTTTCTTTCTTTCTTTCTTTCTTTCTTTCTTTCTTTCTTTCTTTCTTTCTTTCTTTCTTCTTTCTTTCTTTCTTTCTTCTTTCTTTCTTTCTTTCTTTCTTTCTTTCTTTCTTTCTTTCTTTCTTTCTTCCTTTCTTCCTTTCTTCCTTTCTTCCTTTCTTCCTTTCTTCCTTTCTTTCTTCCTCTTTGCTTTGAGTTGTGTGCTTAAGGATTTATTAATCTGTTTAGTTTTCAAAGACCAGCTCTTGGTTTCATTGACCTTTTCATTTGCTTTGTTTCATTTTATTTATTTATACTTTGACCTTTATTATTCTCTTCCTTCTACTCACTTTGGGCTCTGTTTCCTCTTCTTTTTTTAGTCCTTTTAGGTAAACTTTTAGATGGTTTTTTAGACATTTCCTGGTTCATGATACAGACATCTATATCTATAAATTTTCCTCGTAGAATTCCTTTTGCTGCATCCCAAAGCCTTTGGAGAGTTATATTTTTATTTTCATTTGTCTTTGTTTATTTTCTTATTTCCTCTTTGATTTCTTTGATGATCCATTCGTTGGTTAGTAGCATGATCTTTTGCCTCCTCATACTTGTGTTTTTTCCAGTTGGTTTTCTTATAATTGATATAGCTGCACACTGAAGAAAAAGTTCTAAGACACAGACTGCATATGTGCAGGGCTGCCTCCTCAAGCGAAACAGCAGCAGCAGCAAATTGTACTTAATATTTATTTCGTGATCACCTCCGAGGTCTTACAATACACTCTCTAGAAATAACTCCACAATATACCATGCAATACTACTTGGCAATAAAAAGGATTGAAATCTTGCCATTTGCAACAATGTGGATGGAACTAGCGTGTACTATGCTAAGTGAAATAAGTCAGTCAGAGAAAGACAAATATATGATTTCACTCACATGTGGAATTTGAGAAATTTAACAAATGAACATAGGGAAAGAGAAGAAAAATAATATAAAAACAGACAGTGAGACAACCATAAGAGACTCTTAAATGCAGAGAACAGACTAAGGTTGATAGGGATATGGTGGGGGGTGGGTTAAATGAGTAACAAGCATTAATGAGGGCACTTTTTGGGATGAGCACTGGGTGTCATATGTAAGAGATGAATTACTGGGTTATTTCTGAAGCCAAGACTACACTGTATGTTTACTAACTTTAGAATAAAATAACAATAGGAAAAGTGTAAAATGAACAAAGAAATGATTAACACAGCTGTGAGCTTCAGAATATTCAATCAGCCAGAGAGACTTCTACACAATGAAAGCTGAAGTGAAGAAAAAACAAAAACAAAAACAAACCTACCAAACTGCATAATTCCTATTGTCGGATCTACTCAAAAACCTCTTCCTTAGCCATGTCCAATTTGAAGTCAAGGAACGTGAACCAGGAAGTTTGAATTCTAGGACATAAAATAAGCAGGGGAAACTAGGCATGCCAGCAGTGCATATTTTACCTTTTTCTGTTGTTTCTTCCTGAAACCTTACCTTATTTTTGTGTCAATGTTTCTTAACCTCTTAAGTATTTGGTAAATCATATCTGATTTTCTATTATCTGTAAATTACTCATAAATGGAGTAACTATTTGTTTTGTTTTCACTATTTCTTTTAATTTTAATTATGGGATAGTTAACATTTAGTGCTATATTAGTTTAGGTGTACAATATAGTAATTCAACAATTCCATACATCACCCAGTGTTCATTACAAGTGAACTCCTTAATTCCTGTCCACCTATTTTCACCCATCGCTCCACTCACCTCCTTTATGGTAACCATCAGTTGGTTCTCTATAATTAAGATTCTATTTCTTGGCTTCTCTCTCTCTCTCTCTTTTTCTTTGTTTTTTTCTTAAATTCTACACGAGTGAAATCATATTGTATTTGTCTTTTTCTGACTGACTTATTTCATTTAGAATTATTCTCTCTAGCTCTACTTACGTTCTTGCAAACGGCAATATTTCACTTTTTTTTGCTTAGTAATAGTCAATTATATAGCTATAGATATAGATATTTTAAATACAATATATATACATCCTCTTAATTCATTCATCCATTGATGAACACTTGGACTGCTCCCATATTTTGGCTATTGTATATATTGCTCCTGTAAACACATGGGTGTACATATCACTTTGAGTTTGTGTATTTGTGTGTTTTGGGTTGATACTCATTAGTGCAATTACTGGGTCATACGGTGGTTCTATATTTAACTTTCTGAGGAACCTCCATAATGTTTTCCACAGTGGCTGCACTTTGAAAGAAAGACATTTTATAAAACTTGTTGCCAACTGAATGAAAGTGCCAGTTGAGGAGTGAAATAGTTTTGATTTAGTAATATAGATTACTCATTTTTTAAATTTTTTATTGAGTTGGAAACAGACCTAAATTCAACATTTTTAATTTTTTATCAGATCATTTTTGAACTGTCCTATGAATTTTTTCTCTACTCTTCAGTCCTTCAAAATTGAATTTATTTTTATTTTTCATTAATATCTGTTTCCTTAACTTTCATATGTAATTTTTCAACAAGTAATCAATATATTTAAATTTTAAGCATTTAAACACATCATTTAAAATACTTTTCCTATCATAGGCATGCATTTTATCACTTTGAAGTGCATATATATATATATATACACACACACACACACACACACACATATATATATATATATGTGTATATATATATATATATATATATATATATATATATATATAAGTATACATATAAGACTGGATATATGGTCAATAGTCATGTCATACGTAGGTATACATTTTCCTGTACAGTTTTCAGTGACCAAATTAAGTCAATCTCCTATAAGTCCTATAAGTCTCCTATAAGTCGGACCATAATCTCTGCTAAAAATAAGGCGAGCCAAACAATAACCTTACATTAATAATCACACTTTTCCAGGAATTGATTATAACTGACATTTTTCCAAATTACTTTTCTTTCTTCCAAGTTAGGACCAATGAGAGAAAGTCACATATATACCTCTGTATTCCCTACACCTTCCACATGGAAGCCGCCTCCACTCAGGGCATACCTGAATATTTTCTTTTTCCCACCATAAAACATTTCCCAGTCAGCAAAGTATATTGAGTCTCTACCAAAACATTAGTGATGCTGGCTGATTCCTTTGTGACTACTTGCCAAAATCTAAACAAATAATTTTTAGCTTCTATTTTTCATTTGGTGAATAAAAAAAAAAAATCAATAAATGTGATATATCACATTAATTTAAAAAAGGATACAAACAAGATGCAGAAAAATCTATTGACAAAATACAGCACCCTTTCTTGATAAAAACCCTCAAGAAAGCAGGGATAGAAGGAACATATCTCAAGACCATAAAGGTCATATGTGAAAGTCCCATAGCTGGTATCATCCACATTGGAGAAAAAGTCAGAACTTTCACTATAAATTCAGGAACATGACAGAGATTTCCATTATCACCACTGTTATTGAACACAGTATTGGAATTCCTAGCTCAGCAATCAGACAACAAAAAGAAATAAATTGAATCCTAATTCGCAAGGAGGAAGTCAAAATTTCACTCTTCACAGAGGCATGATACTCTATGTGGAAAACCCCAAAAGACTCCACCAAAAAATAATTAAGGGCAATCTGGAAGAAATGGACAAATTCCTAGAAACATATGAACTACTGAAACTGAAACAGGAATAAATGGAAAATTTGACCAGCCCATAATAAGTAATAACATTGAATCAATAATCAAAAATATCCCAACAAACTAGACTCTAGGGCTGGATGACATTTCAGGTAAATTCTACCAAACATTTAAAGAAGACTTAACATCTATTTTTTTTTAAAGCTGTTCCAAAAAATAGAAATAGATGGCAACTTCCACTCTTTCTACGAGGCCAGCATTACCTTGATTCCAAAACCACACAGATTCCACTAAAATTTACTACAGGCCAATTTCCATGACGAACATGGATGCAAAAATTCTCAATGAGATACTATCAAACTAAATAAAGCAATACATTATAGTAGAGGCTAAAATCTGGGATTTTGATGCCTCTTGTTTTGGTTTTCTTTTTCAATGTTACTTTGGCTATTTGGGTTCTTTTTTGGCTCCATATAAATTTTAGAATTGTTTACTCGAGCTTTGAGAGGAATGCTGGTGCAATTTTGATTGGAATTGCATTGAATGTGTAGATTTCTTTGGGTAGCACTGACATTTTAACAATACTTACTCTTCCAGTCTATGAGCATGGGATGTTTTCCCATTTCTGTGTCTTCTTCAATTTCCTTAATAAGGTTTCTAATGTTTTCAGCATAGATATCGTTTACATCTTTGATTAGGTTAATTTCTAGGCATTCGGTGGATTTGGTGCAATTGTAAATGGGATGAGTTTCTTTATTTCTATTTCTGTTGCTTCATTATTTTGTATATAAAAATGCAACCAATTTATGTACATTGATTTTGTACCCTGCTAGTTTGCTAAATTCACAAATCAGTTCTAGCAGTCTTTTGGTGGAGTCTGTCAGGTTTTCCATATAGGGTATCATGTCATCTGCGAAAAGTGAAAGTTTCACTTCAACTTTGCCAATTCTGATGTCTTTTATTTCATTTTGTTGTCTCATTGCTGATTCTATGTATTCCAACACTAAATTAAACAACACCAGTGAGAGCGGACATCTCTGTCTTGTTCCTGATCTCCGGGTGAGGTCTCAGTTTTTCCACATTGAAGAAGATATTAGCTGTGAGCTATTCATATATATTTTTTATGATGTTTAAGTGCGTTCCTCTATCCAGACTTCCTTGAGGTTTTTGTTTTGTTTCATTTTTTAAGAAAGAATGATGTATTTTGTCAAAAGCTTTTTTCTGCATCTATTGACAGGGTCATATGGTTATTACTCTCTCTTTTATTAATGTGATGTATCACATTGATTGATGTGTGAATATTGAACCAGCCTGAAGCCCAAGAATGAATCCCACTTGACCATGGTGAATAATTACTCTTATATACTTTTGAATTCAATTTGCTAGTATTTTGTTGAGAAATTTAGCATCTATGGTCATCAGAGATTCTCTCCTTTTTTGTGGGTCTCTTTATGATTTTGGAATCAAGGTCATGCTGATTTTATGGAATAAGTCTGGAAGTTTTCCTTCCATTCTTATTTTTTGAAACAGATTGAAAAGAATAGGTTCACTCATCTTTAAATGTCTGGTAGAATTTCCAGTGGAAGTTATCTGGTCCAGGACTCTTATTTTGGGGGAGATTTTTTGAAGCTGATTCAATTTCTTCACCAGTTATGGGTCTGTTCAAATTTTCTATTTCTTCCCGTTTGAATTTTCATAGTGTGTGGGTGTCTAAGAATTTGTCTATTTCTTCCAGGTTCTCCAGTTTGTTGGCGTGTAATTTTTCATCGTATTCTCTGATAATTGCTTGTATTTCTGAGGGATCAGTTGTGATAAATCCATATTCATTCATGATTTTATCTATTTGGGTCCTCTCTCTTTTATTTCTGAGGAGAGTGACTAGAGGTTAATCATTTTTTTAATCGTTTTTCAAAAAAACAGCTATTAGTTTCATTGATTTGCTCTACTGTTTTTTTGGATTCTATTTTGTTTATTTCTTTTCTGATCCTTCTTATTTCTCTTATTCTGCTGGGTTTGGGGTTTCTTTGCTGTTCTTCTTCTAGCTCCTTTAGCTGTGCTGTTAGATATTTTATTTGGGATGTTTCTTGCTTCTTGAGATAGGCCTGAATTGCAATGTACTTTCCTCATAAGACTACTTTTTCTGCATCCCTGAGGGTTTGGATTGTTGTGTTTTCATTTTCATTTGTTTGTATATATATTTTTTAATTTATTATTTAATTTCCTGTTTGACCCATTCATTCTTTAGTAGGACGTTCTTTAACCTCCATGCATTTTGGAGGTTAAAGATTTTTTTCCAGTTTTTTCTTGTTGTTGATTTCAAGTTACATAGCATTGTGATATGAAAGTGTGCATGGTATGATATCAATTTTTTTTGTACTTATTGAGGCCTGTTTTGTGACCCAATATGTGATGTATCTTGGAGAATGTTCCATGTGCACTGGAGAAGAATGTATATTCTGCTGCTTTAGGATGAAAAGTACTAAATATGTCTTTCTAGTCTATATGGTCCAGTGTTTCATTCAGGGCCATTGTTTTATTTTTTACTGATTTTCGTCTAGATGATCTGTCCATTACTATAAGTGTAGTATTAAAGTCCCTTGCAATTACCACATTCTTACCAGGAAGAATGCTTATGTTTGTGATTGTTTTATATATTTGGGTGCTCCCTAATTTGGTGTATAGATATTTATAATTTTTAGCTACTATTGATCAATAGACTCTGTAATTATTATATAAGGCCTTGCTTCATCTCTTATTAGAATCTTTAACTTAAAATCTACTTTGTCTGATATAAATGTAGTTATTCCAGCTTTCTTTTGACTTTCACTAGGATGGTAGATAGTTCTCCATCCCCCCACTTTCAATCTGAAGGTGTCCTCAGGTCTAAAATGGGGCTCTTGTAGACAGCAAATAGATGGGTCATGTTTTTTTTTTTTTAATTCCATTTTGATGCTCAATATCCTTTGGAGTATTTAGTCCATTTATATTCAGTGTTATTTTTCAAACATATGGGTATACGGTCACTATGTTATCTGTAGATTTCAAGCTTATAGTGATGTCTCTGGTCCTTTCTGGTCTTTGAAACACTTACAGTACCCCCATTAGGATATCTTGGGGAGCTGGTTTAGTGGTGATGAATTCCTTCATTTTTTGTTTGTCTGGGGAACCGTTTATCTCTCCTTCTATTCTTAATGACAGGCTTGCTGGCTAAAGGATTCTTGGCTGCATATTTTTCCTACTCAGCGCATTAAAAATTTCCTGCCACTCTGTTTTGGCCTATCAACTTTTGGCAGATAGTTCTGCTACTATTCTTATGTGTCTACCCTTGTAGGTTAAGGCCCGTTTGTCCCTAGCTGTTTTCAGAAGTGTTTCTTTGTCCTTGTATTTTGCCACTTCCAATATGATATATCATGCAGAAGATTAATTCAAAGTACATATGAGGGGAGTTGTCTGTCTCTCTGGGATTTCAATGTCTATTTACTTCACCATATTGGGGAAGTTCTCAACTATGATTTGTTCAAGCACACTGTCAGTATCTTTCTTTTTCTTCTTACTCTCCTGGAACTCCTATGATATTGATATTATTCCCTTTCATTGAATCACTTAGTTCTCTAATTCTTCACTCATGATCCAGAAGTGTTTTTTTTCCCCCTCTTCTCTCAACTTCATCTTTATCTATAATTTAATCTTGTATTTCACCTATCCTGCCTTCTGCCTCTTCAATCCTCACTGTAACTGCCTCTATTTTATTTGGCACCTCATTTATAGCATTTTTCAATTCATCATGATTATTTTTTAGCTCATTGATCTCTGCAGCAATAGATTCTCTGCTGTCTTCTATGCTTTTTTAAAGCCCCGCTACTAATTTTATTGCTATTATTCTAAATTCTTGTTCAGTGATATTGTTTATATCTGTTTTGATCAAATCTTTAGCTGTCATTTCTTCCTGGAATTCTCTTGGGAAGAATTCTTCAGTTTCATCATTTTGTCTCGTTTTCCATCCCTTATTTGTTTTAAAAGCTTGTGAAGTGTACTGGACCTGCAAGCACTACCATATTAAAGAGGAGTATACACTGTCCAGGGCCTGGCCCTTCTGGAGGTGATTATCGGAGTGTGTTACTTGCAGTCTGTTATTGTGACTTTGGTTACTTTATTTACTTGCTCTTAGTGATGTTTTGGACCCTCTACCAGGTGTGCTTTGATTTCTCATTGAAGCAGCCCTGGAAAGGACAACATATAAACAAACAAAATCAATCAGAAAACATAAACACACAAACACACAAACACAGAAACAAAACAAAACAAAAAACCCAAAAACAAAAACAAAACAGAAACATCAGGTGCAAGTAAACAGCAGAGTGGAGGTGGTACTGATGGAAGAGGACTTATCCCATATAAAGAGAGAAATGACAGGGGTGTGGATTAATCCAGAGAAAAAGGGGAGAATAAAGAAGGACGTGTGGAACATGTATCAAGAGAATGTGTTAAATATGTATGCTTAAAGAAACTAACAACCAAAATAACCAGACTCGAGGAAGGAAAAGATAAGAAAGAGAAAATGAAGGAAAAATATATCTATATAATAAGAGTTGTCCAAGAATTAAATGAGGCAATCTAACAGCACTGCTCTAGAGGAGGGGCTGTCTGGTTCCTCAGTACCACTCAGGTAGATACCCAGTTACCAGGTGCATAGGAGTGTGGTTTGGTGTAGGCGGGTCCCAACACCATGTGGGCTCCCTGTCAGATCCCTGAGCTCCACTTTGGTGGTTGAGGGGAGAAAAATTATATATTGTTTCTTAGACTATACCTAATTCATTTAAATAGGTACCTTTTCTAAATAGCTATTTATTAAACATTTCACCAAATGTCACTAGAGAACACAGTAATATGTGCTTTTATAACTGGTTTGTAGAATAACTTGGATATCAGTAAATTCATGAAAGATACAAACCTCTGGTCAATTTTTATTTTTAATTTTTTACTTAATTAACTTCTTACGGTGCCTATGTGGCTTAGTCACTTGGGCGTCTGACTTCGGCTCTGGTCATAATCACAGGGTTTCTGAGTGTGAGCCCTTGATTCAGGCTTCCTGATGACAGCTCAGAGCCTTGAGCCTGCTTCAGATTCTGCATGTCCATTGAACTCTGTCCCCTGCATATGGGCACTCTCTCCATTTCTCTCTCTCTGTCTCTCTTTATCTCTATCTATTTCCCTTAAAAATAAATAAATATTAAAAAAAGAAAAAAAAAAGAAAAAGAAACTTCTCTAGACCAGCATTGGGAAGACATTTGCTTAATCTTCCTAGAAATACTCAGAAAAAGAGTTATTATGATGTGGACGAGGGTAAAATCCTTGGGAAATCCATTTCAACCTGTCTGCACCCATGTAGAGTTCATTCTGGAGGATACATCAGCAACAAGTTCCAATTAAGTTAAGATATATGTTGGAGGTTTCCAAGACTGTATGACTAAACAGTCTATGGATTGAAACATTTTAAGATGTGTATCAGGAAATCACCTCCTTATTTCTCAAACTCCTAAACACATGTCTTGAGTTTTTATGAATGTTCACCTAAACCATCCATTACTTGAGCTGAGTATGCTAAAGACAACACCATCTTAAAGAGGGTAAGGTAAAGCATACTGTCTTTATGAGGAAATCCTCCCTTCTCAGTAGTTTTCTGTGTTTTTTTCCCCCTCTTCATTTTCTACTTATCAGCTTCCAGATATTCAAAATGATCTTGTGCTGAAATGAGGTCCTGAAGGACGGTTTCAGACTACTCTATTTTCTTGGAAAGAATGGGTCGAAATTGTAGGTCCTTCCACCTATTATTTTCTCAACTTCCAGACCTAATCCAATAGAATCCTTCTGTACTATGCCCTTTTATATCGCTGTAAATGCTTTCACAGGTCAAATTGTATTTTTTAGTTTCTGTGCTATTATTATTGTAATTATAATAATTCAATGGAGAATAATTATTGAATAATTATTATTATTCAATGGAGAAATGTGTCTTTCTATGTCAGAGAAATGTACTGGATCATCAAGTGTCTGGGTCTTTGTTTTCAAACAGAGCCCAAGGTCTGGGACTCCTTTTGCCTGAATAGGGATAGGAAGACACTTTCTAACATACTTTTGTTTTGTGTATTTCTTTATATAGAGGAGAGAAAAGAAGAGGTAGACGAGCAAGGTAAGTGAGATTTAGTTTTGAAGATTCCACCCTTAATGTTCTTTCATTATTAAAAGAAAACAAATCCAGACACCCCTCTTATGACCACACGTGTTTAGAAGCAACTAAAATATATATCTGCTCCTTTTAAAAAGTGAACATAAGTATTCAGAAGTCAGGGAATGATGTAGGTGTGAATGAAGGAGAACATGATGCATCACCTGATAGTGTTGAGGGCTGGAACTCAGGCCTTACAACTGCCCCATTCAGTGAGGGCAGTCGCCTCTTGTGCATAGAGCCATGAACTACTTATTGTAAAGTCAGTGCTTAAGAAATGCTGAGGAGAAAAGACTCTCGTTACAGAGGTTGCTATCTTAAGACGGATGCAAATTCCACATCTAAAGAAGAAATTTAAACAAGCGTTCTAATAGTGTTATGGAAGAGGCTTCACGATGCTTTGAACACATACAATAGTGAGATGGGACTTATTCATGGGGTTGTGGAAATTCTGAAAACGCCACAATGCGGAGAAGGCCCTTGGTCCTGAAGAAGACAGGTAGGCAGGTCAAAGAAAGGACTTGCATGTGTAAAGCACAAAGCACAGCTTGCTTATACTTTTCAGAGTACAGCTATTTTACCTGTTTGGTTAGTTTTATTCTTAGCTATCTTACAGTGTTTGGTGCAATTATAAATAGAATTCTTTCCCTAGATTCCCTTTCTGCTGCTCCCTTGTTGGCATATGAGGAATCCAACAGATTTCACTACATGATTGTGCATCCTGTGTCTGTACTAGATTTCTGTATCATTTCTAGAAATTCCTTGGTGGAATCTTTTGGATTTTCTAGAACATGCCATCTACGAGTAGTGAAAGTTTGACTTCTTCCCTATTCAACTTGATGTTTTTTATTTCTTTGTATTGTCTGTTGACTGAAGCTCAGTGTTCCAGTTCGATGTCAAAAAACTGTGGTGATATGTTTCCACGAATAGGTGGACTTTGTGAGACTAAGCAAAAACCAGGGGGAGGGGAAGAGGGGAATGGAAAAAAGACACAGAGAGGGAGGGAGATAAAACATAAGGGACTCTCAAAGACTAAGAAAAAACTGAGGGTGAGGGGAATGAGGGAGGGGGGAGAGGGGGTGATGGGCATTAAAAGGGGCACATGTTGGGATGAACACTGGGTGTTATATGTAAACCAATTTGAAAATAAACTATTATAAAATCAAAAAAAACAAAAAAACAAAAAACTGTGGTGAGAGTGGCTACCTGACAAGAGATGAATATCTTGCCTTTGTTCCCCACTGAGGATGATATTCAGTGTGGGTCTTCCGTATTTGGCCATTATTTTGTGGTGTATGTTCCCTCTATCCTTATGTTGTGGAGGCCTTTAATTTAATTTTTTTAATCAAAAATTTATGCCTGTGGTACCTGTGTGGCTCAGTCACTTGAATGTCTGAATCTTTGATTTCAGGTCAGTTTAGGATCCCTGGGTCCTAAGATCGTAGCCCACATCAGCTTCTGTGCTGAGCATGGATTCGTATAAGATACTCTCTGTCTCTCTCTGTCTCCCTCTGTCCCCCATTTCTGTGCTGGTATTCTCTATCTATCTCTCCATCATAAAAATAAACCGAAAGAAAAAGAATTGACTCTATACAACGTTAAATGCTTTATCTGCAGCTATTGACAGAATCATATATTTGTTCTTCTTTCTTTTATTGAGGTGGTGTAACACATTGATTGACTTGTGAATGTCGTACCACCCTTGCAGCACAGGAAAAAAATCCCACTTGGGTTTGGATAATGACCATATGACTTTCTATTCAATTTTCCGGTATTTCCATGAGAATTTCTACATTGACGTTCACGGGTTATTGGCCCTTACCTCTCATTTTTTTTAGTGGATTGTTTGTCTGATTTTGGTATTAGGGTAATACTGGCCTCATAACACGAATTTGAAAGCATTCTTTCAATTTCCGATTTTTGGAAGAGTCTCAGAACAGGTATTTACTCTTCTCTAACTGTAAGGTAGATTTTCCCTGTCAAGTGGTCTGGACATGGACTTTTCTTTGGGGGTAGAATTTTGATTAGGAATTTAATGTCTTTGCTGTTTATTGGTCTGTCAAGGTTTGCTATTCTTCCTGTTTCCGTTTTGGTTGGTTATGTGGTTCTAGGACTTTACCCACTTCTTCCTGGTTGTCCAAGTCATTGGCATACATTTTTTGAGAATACGCTATTATAATGGTTTGTATTTCTGTGATGTTGTTAGATATTTCTCTCCTCTCCTTTGTCATTTCATTTGTTTGTATTCTTTCTCATAACTTTTCGATAAGTCTGGCAGGTGTTTATCAGTTGCATTAATTCTTTTTTTGTAGATCCTTCTCCTGGTTCCTTTGATGTCGTTTAATATTTTTTTTTGTTTTTGTTTTTGTATTTTTTTTTTGTTTCTGTATCATTTATCTCTCATTGAGTCTTCATTATTGTTGCCTTACTACTGTTGGTTTTAAGGTTTGTTTGGGATTCATTTTCTAGCTAATTTTAGCGTACATTTAGGTTTTTTATTTGACATTTTTTTTGATGCTTGAGGTCAGTAATGTTCTAACTTCCCTTGGGACCACTTTTGCTGTATTCCTAGATTTGTGGAGCATGGTGTTTTCACTTCATTTGTGTCCTTCTATTTTTCTTTCACTTATGATTTCATGTTGGACCCATTTATTCCTTATATCGTGCTATTTAACCTCTGTGCAGAGCTAAGGTCGGCAAGTCCATCAATATCTCTGGTGTGGAAAAAATGATTTTCTTCATATTTTTTGTCATGTTCTGTTTGTTTATCCCCTTGTTTTTGTAGATTATGTAGGAAAAGAGAACATGACTTCTATTTCTTTCCTGTTCAAGGGTTTCAAGATCATATAACACCTAACAGTTACAGCATTACTTCTCTGAAAATTAATCTCTTCTCTTTACGTCATTTTATCCTGGACTGAACATCATGACTCTGGCCTTACACCTCTGGGCAAGTGAGGCTACTGGAAGAATCTTGTGCTGGAGCTGCCAAAATGGACTTGCCCAGGGGACTTCCAGGTAGGCTCTATGTGATTTCAGGACAACCATGTGGAGGGTGGATTGCATACCCATGAAAGGATATAAATGGGGTGGGATTTGGGTTCGAGGACCTTGCCAAGTATAGCACAATCCTCGCCAAAAGAAAGAGTCAGTATTTGAGCATCTAAGCACACAGAAGACCCTCATGTGAGACCAATTCTTCTCCTTCCCTTCCAAACACCCACACTCTGTTCTACCTTCAGTTCCATCCTTGGAGAAACGACAAGCTTCACGGGACAAGAGAGGAAGTAGCAGACCTGAGGCAGAAGGAGTAAGGGACATTGCATCTCCTGGAAAGATGAATACTGAAAACATACAAGAGAAAGGTAATTCTTCAAAGTTTTTTTTGAAAGGATAATAGATGTAATGATGTTTGTATCTTGCATGAAGTTGCTGTTTTCCAAGTTATTCTACAAACCAGTCACAAAGGGTAATATAACTAGGCGTACTATAGTCACGTTTGATCCAATGTTTCAGAAATGGCTACTTACTTACTTAAATGAATTAGGTACCGGGAAAGAAGCATACTGTATTATTGTTTACTTATGAAACGTTCTCGAGGCGCCTGGGTATCGGAGTTATTGGGCATCTGACTTAGGCTGAGGTCACGATCACAGGGTTTGTGAAGGGAAGCCCGGAATCGGGCTCTGTACTGACCGTTCAGAGCCACTGGAGCCTGCTTCAGATGCTGTGTCTCCATCTCACACTGTTCCTTCCCGTTTGCATTCTCCGTTTCTCTGTCTCTGTCTGTTTCTCTCTTGTTGGGAGCCATTTTGGGCTCACAGGTTGAGACCCCTCCATGCGTGGGAAAAGTTGAAGCAAAAGCTCCCGCCGGCCACACTGGCGCCTAGTTTTACCTCCTTCTAAGTAATCCTTCAGGCCTGGATTTCTCGAATTGCTTTCATTGGCCTAAGGGACATAATGCTCTTTGGTTTTATGGCATATGGAAAAGGGGACCTGGTCTTAATGGATAAAATCTGTGTGAGAGTAACCTGGCCAGAAGTAACCTCAAGGTTTCCTCTTGGGGATAGGTTACACAAATTGAGGCGTAGGCCCCAAGACTCCTTGAACCAAACTAGATTTTCCCTGCAGGTATCGCTCCCCTCAGCCCCACCAGAAAACCTCAAGGCACATCTCCATAAAGCTTCTCTCAATTAACACACTAATGGGAAAGATTGTAAAGAGACTTAGGACCTTCCCCAAGGTTAGCCTCGCCCAAAAGTCAGAAGCACTGTTTATCAGCAGCAAATATTGAGCACCTCCCTGAGGTTAACATTTTGCAAAGCATTTTGTAATTCTCATCCCCACGCTCCCTTATACCATAAACCTATAGATGACTACATGGGTCTTGTGACAACAATGTATGTTGTAAAGAACGCCTTGTCACTGATGTAATGTCACTCGCTACCTTTAAAAATAAAGACACTGAGACCAGCAAAGCAGAGATGCCAGAATTGCCAGGGCTGCCTGCTTGGTCATCAGATGCCATCCCACTCGTGGCTCTCTCACTTCATTTCGCCTGACCGTCCATCCTTCGTGGACCCCTAGATTCACCGGAACAAGGAACGACTCCGGCACTCTCTCACTGGCTCATGAATCAATATTTTAAAAAAGTTTAAAAGCATTCTCCAGACAGGGCTTAGGAACACATTTGCTGATTCTTCTTTGAAATTCTCAAAAACAAAAACAAAACAAAACAGAATAATTATGATGCGGTGGAGGGTAAAATCCCTGGGGATTCCATTCCACCCTACATCTGCAGCCAGGTAGAGTTCATTCTGGAGGACAAATCAGCAATAGGTTCACATTAATTTCAGATATGTGGGAGGTTTCCAAGACCGTATGACTAAACAGCCTATGATTTGGAACATTTTAAGATGTGTATCAGGAAACCATCCTCTTATTTCTAAAACTCCAAAACACATTTTTTGAGGTTTTATGGTAGTTCGACTAAAGGATCCATTAGTTTAGCTGAGTATGCTAAAGACAACACCTTCTTAATGCAAGCTAACCTAAAGTATATAGTCCTTCTGAGGAAATATTCCGTTTTCAGTAGGTTTTTTTTCTTTTATTTTTTACTGATCGGCTTCCAGGTATTCTAAATGATCTTGTGCTAAAATGAGGTCTTGAAGGCCAGCTTCAGACTACCCTCTTTTCTTGGAAAGAATGGGTAGAATTTGTAGGTCCTTGGCACCTCCTTTCTCAACTTTTGACTTCATCCAAAACAGAACTTTTGTAATATCCTGTTTTATATCAATGGAAACACAGGTACAGGTCAAATCTTGTATTTTCTTTGTATCATTTTATTATTATTATTACCATTATTATTATTGTTGTTGTTGTTGTTATTCAACAAATAAATGTCTCTTACCATGTCAGAGAAATATACTTGATCACCAAGTTTCTGGTCTCTGTTTTCCAAAGGGGACCGAGTTCTGGGACAGACTTTCCCTGAACAGGGTTAGGAAGACACTTTCTAACATAATTTTTTGGTTGTTTTTTATATAGGAAATATTAAAAAAAAGATACTGGCAAGTGTTGTTTGTTTTTGAAATTCCACACTTGATTTTGTTTCATTTTTATAAAAAATCAAAATCCAAACACCCCATTTATGACCCAGGAGTGATTAGAAAAATTATATATATTTATACTACTTTAAAAAATGAATATAAATATTCTTAAGACAGAGAATGATTTAAGGACAAATGGAGAAAAACAAAATGTATCCTTGCGGTGTTGAGGGCTGGAGCTCAGGTCTTACATTTCCCCCAATAAATGAGAACAGTCATTTTTTGTGCATATAGCAATTAACTATCTATTTTATACCCGGTGCTTAAGAAACACTGAGGAGAAAAGACTCTCTTTCATTATGGAAGTTGCTACTTAAGACAGTTGCAAATTCTACATCTAAATAATAAAGGTAAAACAAATATTATAATAGTGTTAAGGAAGAGGATTCATGACTCTGTGAACATAAAATGGTGGGATCGGACATATCCATGGTGTTGTGGAGTTTATGAAAAAGCCGCAATGAGAATGAAGCTGGTGGTATTGAAGAACTCAGGTAGGCAGGTCAAAGAGAGGACTCATAGGAGTAATGCACAAAGCACGGCATGCTTATCCTTTTTACATTACAAATCATTTACCTATCCGGTTAAGTTAATTACTAGGTATCTTATAGTTTTGGGTCAATGATAAATAGGATTGAATTTTTGGTTTCCCGTTCTGCTACTTCATTGTTGGTGTATGAGCAATTCAATATATTTCTCTACACTGATTGTGGATCCTGTGACTGTACTAGATTTCTGGACCATTTTTAGAAATTCTTTGGTGGAATCCTTTCAATTTTCTGCAAGAGGTGAACCTTTGACTTATTCCGTAGCCATTTGGATGTCTTTTATTTCTTTGTATTTTCTGACTGGTGAGCCTAATATTTCCAGCATGATGTCAAATAACAGTGGTGAGAGTGCATATCCCTGGTTTTTTGTTTGTTTGTTATTTTTCTTTGTTTTTGATTTTTTGTTTTTTCTGACAATAGATGAAACTCTTTCAGTGGTTCCCCATTGAGGATGATGCTAAATGTGGGTCTTTCATATATGGCCATTATTTTGTTGATATACTTTCCCTTTACCCTTATTTTGTGGAAGACTTTTAATTTTTTTTTTCAATCAATAATTGATAGCTGTGAGACCTGAGTGTCTCAGTCACTTGAATGTCTGAATCTTGATTTCAGGTCAGTTTATGATTCCAGGGTCCTGAGATCGAGACCCACATCGGACTGAGTGCTCAACATGGAGTTGTTTAAGATTATCTCTCTCTCCCTCTGTCTCTGTCCCCCTCTTTCTTGATCTTGTACTCTCTCACTATTATAAATAAACATAAAAAAAATTGACAGTGTACTTTTTTAAATGCTTTTTCTGTGGCTATTGACAAAATCATATATTTGTTCTTCTTCTTTTATTGAGGTGGTGTATCACATTGACTGACTTGTGAGTATTGCACCACTTGTGTAGCACAGGGATAAATCCCACTTGGGCTTGGATAATGAATGCATGAATGTACTGTTTATTCAATTTGCTGTTTGTTTTTTTTTCCTTGAGAATTTTTGCATCCAAGTCTCTAAGGGATATAGGCTTGTATTTCTCTTGTTTTAGTGGATTCTATGTCTGATTTTGGTATCAGAGTAATGCTGGCCTCATAGAATGAATTTGAAAGTATTCCTTCACTTCCAAATTTTGGAATATTCTGAGAACAATAAGTATTAACTCTACTTCAACCAATTGGAAGATTTTCCCTACCAAGTGTTCTGGCCCTGGACTTTAGATTGTAGGTAGTGTTTTGATTGGGACTTTAATGTCTTGTTGTTTATTGGTATGTTCAAGCTTTCTATTTATTCCTGTTTCCATTTTGGTAGGTTGTATGTTCCTAGGACTGTATCTACTTCTTCCTGGTTGTCAAATTGGTTGGCATATTATTTTTATAATATGCCTTATTATTGTTTGTATTTTTGTGGTGTTGGTTGATATTTGTCTTCTCTCATTTGTCATTTCATTTACTTGCATCCTTTCTCTTATCTTTTTGTAAATCTAGCAGGTGATTATCAATATTATTAATTTTTGTTTTGTTTTGTTTTGTTGACCTGCTCCTGGTTTCATTAATTTGTTCTAATATGTGCTTGTTTTTGTTTCTATTTCATTTATATTTCTTTCAGTCTTCATTATTACCTTATTTTTGTTGCTTTCAGATTTCATTTATCATTCTTTTTACAGCTATATTTAGTGTAAGGCTGGGTTTTTAAGACTTTTCATGCTTCTTGAGGTAGGTTTTGTTCTCTACTTCCTTTGGGACCACTTTTGCTGTATCCCTAAAGTTATGGAGTATTGTGTTTTTATTTTCATTTCTTTCTATATATATTTTCTTTCTCTTTTGATTTCCTGTTTGACCCATTCATTCTTTAAAACCACATTCTTAAACCTCCACATATTTGTGGTCTTTCCAATGTGTGTGTGTGTGTGTGTGTGTGTGTGTGTGTGTGTGTGTGTGTGCTGTGTCTCTGTCTGTGTTTACTTCAAGTTTCATAGCACTGGGGTCAGAAAGAATGCACAGAATGATCTCAATCTTTATGTCTTGGTGAGGCCTGAGTTGTGATCTATCATGGGGAAAGTCTTGTGTGCTCCTGAGAAAAATGTGTACTGTGCTCCTCTAGGATGAAATGCTCTGCATATATCGGTTACGTCCACCTGGTCCTGTGAGTCATTCAAAACCATTGTTTCCTTATTGATTGTCTGCACCTGCGTTTTGTCCATTGATGTAAGTGGAGTGTTAAAGCCTCCTACTATCATTGTATTTTTACCAAGGAGTTCCTTTATGTTTGTTATTAATTGCTTTAAATATTCAGATGCTCCCATGCTGTTGGCATAAGGATTTACAACTGTGAGATCTACTTGTTTGTTTGGCCACTTTATTTTGATATAGTATCTGTTTTCATCACTTGTTACTGTCTTTGGCTTAAAGTCTACTCTAAGTATTTCTACTTTGGGTTTCTTTTGCCATCCATTGGCATGATAAATGTTTTTCTTTCTATTCCTTCCCATTCAATCTGGAGGCATTGTGAGGTCTAAAAAGAGTTCCTTATAGAAATCATATAGAAAGATTTTGTTGTTTGTTTCATTCTTTATATTATTTCTTACACCGTATGTCTTTTGATTGGATAATTTAGTTCACTTACATATGTATATATATGTATATATTGTCATTTTATTACTTGTTGTGCCTGGATGTTTTCTCTATACGTATTTTTTTTCTTCATCACTTTGGTCTTCCCTCCCAATCAAATGGACCCCTTTCATATTGCATGCAGGACTAGATTAGTAGACATCATCTCCTTTACTTTTTGTTTCTCTTGGAAAGTCTTTATCTCCCTCTGTTCAGTGTGATAACATTGTTGGATAGAGTATTCTAGCTGACTATTTTCACCGTTTCAGGACATTGAATATATCATGCCATTACCTTCTGTCTGACCACGTTTCTGTGCTGTGATCTGCAGCTAGTCTTGTGTCTCTCTCCTTGTATTGTAGGGAATTGTTTTCTTGATTGCTTAATGGATATTTGTTCTTTATCAAAATATTTTGCACATTTAGCTACAATATTTTGGCTTTGGCCTGATTTTTTTTATTTCTGTGGGAGTTTTCTGAATCTCCTTGATTTGGAGAGCTGTTTACCTCCCCATATTTAGGTAGTTTTTGCCTGTTATTTACTCATACAAACATTATATCCACTTTTTTTTAATTTTATAATAGTTTATTTTCAAATTGGTTTACATATAACACCCAGTGTTCACCCCAACATGTGCCCTTTTTAATGCCCATCACCCCCTCTCCCCCCTCCCTCATCCCCCTTACCCTCAGTTTTTTCTTAGTTTTTGAGAGTCTCTTATGTTTTATCTCCCTCCCTCTCTGTATCTTTTTTTCCATTGCCTCTTCCCCTCCCCCTGGTTTTTGCTTAGTCTCACAAAGTCCACCTATTCGTGGAAACATATGGTATCTGTCTTTTTCTGACTGACTTATTTCACTTAACATAATACCCTCCAGTTACATCCATGTTGCTACACATGGCCAGATTTCATTTTTTCTCATTGCCACGTAGTAGTCCATTGTATATAAGTACCATAACTTCTTTATCCATTCGTCAGTTGATGGGCACTTGGTCTCTTTCCATGATTTGGCTATTGTCGAAAGTGCTGCTATGAACATTGGGGTACACGTGCTCCTATGCATCAGCATAACTGTGTCTCTTGGGTAGATTCCTAGCAGTGCTATTGCTGGATCATAGGGTAGCTCTATTTTCATTTTTTTGAGGAACCTCCACACCGTTTTGCAGAGTGGCTGCACCAGTTTGCATTCCCACCAACAGTGTAGGAGGGTGCCTACTTCTCCACATCCTCGCCAGCATCTATAGTTTCCTGATTTGTTCATTTTAGCCACTCTGACTGGTGTGAGGTGGTATCTCAGTGTGGTTTTGATTTGTATTTCCCTGATGATGAGTGACATTGAGCATTGTTTCATGTGTCTGTTGGCCATCTGAATGTCCTCTTTGGAGAAGTGTCTATTCATATCTTCCGCCCATTTCTTCACTGGGTTGTTTGTTTTTCAGGTTTGGAGTTTGGTAAGTTCTTTATAAATTTTAGATATTAGTCCTTTATCCGATATGTCATTTGCGATGATCTTTTCCCATTCCGTTGGTTGCCTATTCGTTTTGTTGGTTGGTTCTTTTGCCGTGCAGAAGCTTTTTATCTTGATGAGGTCCCAATAGTTCATCTTTGCTTTTAATTCTCTTGCCTTTGGGGACGTGTCCAGTAAGAAATTGGTGCGTCTTAGGTCAAAGAGGCTTTTTCCTGCTTTCTCCTCTAGGATTTTGACGGTTTCCCGTCTCACATTCAGATCTTTTATCCATTTAGAATTTATTTTTGTGAGTGGTGTAAGAAAAAGTGGTCTAGTTTCATTCTTTTGCATGTTGCTGTCCAGTTCTCCCAGCACCATCTGTTAAAGAGGCTGTCTTTTTTCCATTGGATACATTTTCCTGCTTTGTCAAAGATTAGTTGGCCATATACTTGCGGGTCCATTTCTGAGTTTTCTATTCTATTCCATAGGTCTATGTGTCTGTTTTTGTGCCAATACCATACAGTCTTGATGACCACCGCTTTGTAGTAGAGGTTAAAGTCTGGGATTGTGATGCCTCCCGCCTTGGTTTTATTCTTCAGTACTATTTGGGCTATTCGAGGTCTTTTGTGGTTCCATACAAATTTTAGGATTCTTTGCTCTAGCTTTGAGAAGAATGCTGGTGCAATTTTGATTGGGATTGCATTCAATGTGCAGATTGCTTTGGGTAGTATTGCGATTTTGACGATATTTATTCTTCCAATCCATGAGCATGGGATGTTTTTCCATTTCCTTGTGCCTTCCTCAATTTCCTTCATAAGTTGTTTATAGTTTTCAGTGTAGAGGTCTTTCACATCTTTGGTTAGGTTTATTCCTAAGTATTTTATGGTTTTTGGTGCAATTGTGAAAGGGATTAGCTTCTTTATTTCTCTTTCTGCTGCTTCATTGTTGGTGTATAGAAATGCCACCGATTTCTGTACATTGATTTTGTATCCTGCAACTTTGCTGAAATCATGAATCAGTTCTAGTAGGCTTTTGGTGGATTCCGTCGGGTTTTCCATGTAAAGTACCATGTCATCTGCAAAAAGTGAAAGTTTGAACTCCTCCTTGCCAATCCTGATGCCTTTTATTTTGTTTTGTTGTCTGATTGCTGATGCTAAGACTTCCAACACTATGTTAAATAGCAGTGGCGAGAGTGGACACCCCTGTCGTGTTCCTGATCTAAGGGGGAAGGCTTTCAATTTTTCCCCATTGAGGATGATATTAGCTGTGGGCTTTTCATAGATGGCTTTTATGATGTTTAAGTATGTTCCTTCTATCCCGACTTTCTCGAGAGTTTTTATTAAGAAAGGATGCTGTATTTTGTCAAATGGTTTTTCTGCATCTATTGACAGGATCATATGGTTCTTATCTTTCCTTTTGTTGATGTGATGTATCACGTTGATTGATTTGCGAATATTGAACCAGCCCTGCAACCCAGGGATGAATCCTACTTGATCATGGTAGATAATTCTATTTATATGCTGTTGGATTCGATTTCCTAGTATCCTGTTGAGAATTTTTGCATCCATATTCATCAGGGATGTCGGCCTGTAATTTTCTTTCTTTGCTGGGTCTCTATCTGGTTTGGGAATCAAAGTGATGCTGGCTTCATAGAATGAGTCCGGGAGTTTTCCTTCCGTTTCAATTTTTCGGAACAGCTTGAGGAGGATAGGAATTAACTCTGTTTTAAATGTCTGGTAAAATTCCGCAGGAAAGCCATCTGGTCCAGGGCTTTTATTTGCTGGGAGGTTTTTAATAACTGATTCTATTTCTTCACTAGTTATGGGTCTGTTCAAATTTTCTATTTCTTCCCGTTTGAGTTTTGGTAGCATGTGTCTATTTAGGAAGCTGTCCATTTCTTCCAGATTGCCAAGTTTGGTGGCATATAGTTTTTCATAGTATTCTCTGATGATTGCTTGTATCTCTGAGGGATTGGTTGTAATTTCTCCCTTTTCATTCACGATTTTATCTATTTGAGTTCTCTCTCTTTTCTTTTTGAGAAGCCTGGCTAGAGGTTTGTCTATTTTGTTTATTTTTTCAAAGAACCAGCTTTTGGTTTCATTGATCTGTTCCACTATCTTTTCTGTCTCCATATGGTTACTTTGTGCTCTGATCTTTGTTATTTCTCTCTTTCTGCTGGGCTTGGGTTGTTTTAGTTGATCTGCTTCTAGTTCCTTTAGGCGTGCTGTTAGAATTTGTGTTATTGATTTTTCTTGTTTCTTGAGATGGGGCTGGATTGCAATATATTTCCCTCTCAGGACTGCCTTTGCTGCATTCCAGAGCGTTTGGATTGTTGTATTTTCATTTTCATTTGTTTCCATGTATTTTTTAATTTCTTCTCTGATGGCTTGGTTGACCCAGTCATCTTTTAGTAGGTTATTTCTTAGCCGCCATGTTCTTGGATATTTTCCAGGCTTTCTCCTGTGGTTGATTTCAAGTTTCAAAGCATTGTGGTCTGACAGTGTACATGGTATGATCTCAATTCTTTTACATTTATTCAGAGCTTCCCTGTGCCCCAGAATGTGGTCTATCTTGGAAAATGTACCGTGTGCAGATGAGAAGAACGTAAATTCCTTTGTTTCTGGATGAGGGACCCTAAAGATGTCTGTGAGGCCCATCTGTCCTAATGTGTCCTTCAGGGCTATTGTTTTTGCGGAGATTTTCTGTTTTGTGGATCTATCCAATGCAGAGAGTGGAGTGTTGAGATCCCCTACTATTAGGACATTTTTATCGATGAGGTTGCTAATGTTTGTAATTAGTTGTTTTACAAATTTGGGTGCCCCCGAATTCGGTGCGTAGATATTTACAATTGTTAGCTCTTCCTGCTGGATGGTCCCTGAGACTATTATATAATGTCCTTCTTCATCTCTTATTACATCGTTCATTTTAAAGTCTAATTTGTCTGATATAAGTGTGGCTACTCCGGCTTTCTTCTGCCTTCCAGTAGCATGGTAGATAGTTCTCCATCCCCTCACTTTCAATCTGAAGGTATCTTCAGGTTTAAGATGAGTTTCTTGAAGACAGCAAATAGATGGGTCTTGTTTTTTAATCCTTTCTGTTATCCTGTGTCTTTTGATTGACGCATTTAGTCCAATTACATTCAGTGTTAATATTGAAAAATATGGGCTTACAGTCACTGTATTATCTGTAAGTTTCCTGTTTGTAAGGCTGTCCCTGGCAGTTTGTGTTCTTTGCAACCTTGCCTTCATAGAGTGCTCCACAGGATCTCTTGCAGTGCCGGCTTATTTGTGATAAATTCTTTCAGTTTTTGTTTGTTGGGAAAAACCTTGATCTCTCCTTCTATTCTGAATGACAGGCTAGCCGGATACAGAATTCTTGGTTGCATGTCCTTCTTGCTCATCACATTGAAGATATCCTGCCATTCCTTTCTGGCTTGCCAAGTTTCCGTAGATAAGTCTGCTACTATCCTTATATGTCTCCCTTTGTATGTTAGGGTTCTTTTGTCCCTAGCTGCTTTCAGGATTCTCTCCCTATCTTTGTATTTTGCCAGCTTCACTATGATGTGCTGTGCAGAAGGTCTATTCAAGTTACGTCTGAGGGGAGTTCTCTGTGCCTCTTGGATTTCCATGCCCGTTTTCTTCCTCATGTTGGGGAAGTTCTCAGCAATGATTTGTTCAAGAACCCCTCGACTCCTTTCTCTCTCTCTTCTTCTTCTGGAACTCCTATGATACGGATATTGTTTATTTTGAGTGCATTGCTCAGCTCTCGAATTCTCCTTTCCTGTTCCTGGATCAGCTTCTCTCTCTTTTTATCTGCTTCCTCTTTTTCAATGATTTTGTCTTCTAAGGCACTAACGCTTTCCTCTACCTCTTCAATCCATGCTGTGGCTGCTTCCAGTTTCCCCTGTATTTCTTCCAATGTCTTCTTTAATTCTTCCTGACCGTTTTTAAGGTCCTTGAACTCTGCCGCGCGGGACCCCTTGCATTCATCTAAGCTTTTTTCAAGGCCAGCAATTAGTTTTATGATTATCATTCTATATTCAAGTTCTGTTATGTTGCTTATATCTGTTTTCATTAATTCTTGAGCTGTCACTGCTTCTTGTAGATTCTTTTGAGGAGAATTCTTCCGTCTCGTCATTTTGGCTGGATGTGTTATGGGTTGTTTCTTGAAGTTGCCCTGGAAAGGAAAACTGACAGACACACAGAACACAGAAATACTCAAACGTACTGACAAATCGTCCAGACAAGCAGTTCACAACAGAAAAAAATAACAAGTGACTGTCTGAGGGCAATGTCCTGAAGTAACAGCTACACGTTAAGGACAGGGTATGTAGTGTGCTGGTGGCAGAGCATATATAGACAGAATAATGACTGGTGCAGGGAGAAGAAGGAAATGGACTTTGCCCAGGTCGAGCGACTAAAGGGTTTAATCCAGACTGATAGACATCAGAATAAGGACAGTTGTGAGGGAAAAGGAATAAAGATCGATGTCATCTAGATGAACTTATATGGCCTGGTTATTCCAGAAAAAGGGCTAGGGAAGTAAAGAAGAGGTTGTAGGACATGTCCTCAAAGAGTGGGTTAAAAAAACATAAAACAAAAAACAAAAAACAAAAAAAAAAAATGATTAAGCCAGTCAGTACCCTGGATGACCAGCTCAGAGATGGGGATCGGTAGGAATGAGAAAGGGAGGGATAAATTTAAAAAGAAGAAATGACTGGCGTTACTCCAGGCAGCAATCTCCACTTGGATCAGTTGTTCCTGCTGATCGTTTGGGAGGGGCGTGGTTTAGTGTAGACGGGTCCGGCCTCCACTGCTGCAGGGATGGCTTCTGGGGTGACTTCCTGGCTTGTGAGACAACAATGGCGTCTCTCCAGACCCGCGCCACCAGTGCTGGAGGCTTTATTCGCCCCTTTATTTCTGTTCTTTCTCCACCGCCAGCGCTGGCCTAGTGTGGTTTACTGGAGCCGCCGCCTGGGGCTGCCTGGGTCTCTGCTGTCAGTCCGACGTGTGTGTCTGGAGGCGCTGGGCGAGGGTGGCGCGGTGGCGTGGCCGTCTGCTACCCCCGATTTGGCTGTAACTGTGCGGGGGTTAGAGGTGCTCCGCAGGAGCCACCGCCTGGGTCCCCTCTGCCTGTCCCGGCAGCGCGCGCGCCCCGGAGGCGCTGGGCGAGGGTGGCGCGGTGAGGCGGCCGTCTGCCACCCCCGATTTCGTTATAATTGTGCCGGGGTTAGAGGTGCTCAGCTGGTAGCGCCGCCTGCGTCCCCGCTGCCAGTCCCCCCCGGCGCGCGCGTCCCAGTGGCTCAGGACGGGGTTGGTGCGGTCCCAGCCGCTCGCGGGTAGTGCTGCTTCTTGCCACTGAACTTCTCTTCAAAAGCCCTGCATTTAGGGGCTGGATGGTAGCGGTCTCACCCGCTCTGGCCCTCTCGTTCAGATGTTTTTGGATCGGTACTTTCCCAGCTATCTCCGAAGACGCTCACCCTCCCCTCAGCTCAACTTCCCGAGTTCGAGTTGGTTTTATCCGACCCAGATTAAACTCACCGTTTAGTTGGGTCGTGTCTGTTTTCGCCTATGTTTCTTGTCAGCTGTAGCACCTTTCCCCCCCCGATTTTTGGAGTTGAGAGAGACAATGGTTTCAGTCGTCCCCCTTTAAAGGGCATGCGGAATACTGGAGCCCCCTACTCCTCCGCCATGTTCGGGTCTTTCTTTCTATATCCACTTTTATCTGTCTTCTTCTGCAACTCTTAAGATACAAATTTTATGTTTCATGGATTCACGGATATACTAAGTCTATTCTTGTGATTCATAATCTTCTTTCTCTCTTTTGTTGAGCTTCATTATTTCCCCTTATTCTAAATTCTTTATTATTTATATGTGAATCTAATTTTTCCATACTTGTGTTCATTGCATCAGTATATTTCAAATCTCAGTTGTATTTTCCATGTTTTACTAATTTCTTTTTAACTCTTTTATCTCTTTGGTAAGGGAATTCCTGAAGTCTTCCTCTTTTTTTCAAACTTGTCTAGCGTCTTATGATGGCTGTCATAAAGGCTCGATCAAGCATAGTACTTTTCTCAGTTCTACTCTTATCTCTGTCTTTGAGATTATCTTTTTGTTTCATTTCAGAGTATTCTTCCATCCTGGCATTTTTTCTAAATCTGTGTCTTATCAGTGTTAGGAAAGTCTGTTATATTTCTTCTTCCTGAGAGTAGTTCATTTATGAAGAAGGCATATATTGTCCAGGACCTGATGCTGTAGAGAGTGTCTCTGGAGTAACCTACATACACTCTGCTCTTCTGTTTTGGATGCACAGTACTTCAGGCCAGTCATCTACAGAGGTTTTCCTGACTGCCTTAGGCAGGGTTTAGCCCTTGGTGAGAGTTTGGTGAATTTTATGAAGGTGTCCTCTAGACTGCTTCTTAAACGAGATCTGATGTAAATTCCAGTAGAACTAAGGCCTTGCAGAATGAACACAGTGGTTGGGAGATGTGGATTGGCAGAATTTCTGCTTATCCTCTGAGGAAGGATCCTGTCTTGCCAGGACTGAGATAAATTTGACAGAGAAAGGGAATATCACTAAAAACAGGGGTGTGGAATTGGTGTAAGCAGGGTAGGTGGCCAGTCTCAGCACTGCATATTTACTAAAGGTAGTTCTGTGTTTATGATGGAGGGTGGGGAAGTAAAATGTCACCAACCAACTTCTTTGTCTCCAGTGAGGAGACATCTGTTGCATCTGTTGCTCTCAGGGAAGCACCAGCAGAAGAATAAAGAAGCTCCCTTCTGTGTGTCTCTTATGTCATGTGTTTCAGATCCTCATTTTAATGCATCTGCCTCTAAGTTGTTTGCCTGGTTTTAAGCCAGGAGCATTGCAGTGCCCTCTAGGCTCTATCCCAGTCAGACCCACTGACCTTTAAACGCCAGACTTTAAGCCTTGTTGGTTACAAAACCTCAATGAAATCTGCCTCCAGTTTGTCCCAGAAAATGGCTTTGAGGAAGTGTCCTTGTGCATTCCCCTATGTGCTCCTTATTCTCTTGTCATTCTCTGCAACAAGGACTCTCTCTGTTCCACAGCCCCCAGGAACCATGTCTCTCCACACCTTATCTCTGCTTTTCCTACATTCCTTGATGAAGCCTCTTTTCTCCCTCTAGTTGTAGACTTGTTCTATCAGTCCTCGTGTTGATTTCTGGGGGTTCAGACTGATTTGATAGTTATCTAGTTGTGTTTGAGGAAGGAGAAAAGCCGAGGGTCTTCCTACTATGCAACCATCTGAGCTCTGAAGCAGGCAACCTTGACAAGGAAGAGAAAGTTCAAGTTAGCATCCTTCTGGATTTCACAGCATACATTAAAGCTAAAGTAATGAAAATAGTAGTTTTACCGGCATAAAAATAGATCGATCAATCGATTGATAGACAGATAAATAGATCAGTACAATACAATAGGAAGCCAAAAAAACAAATCCACATTTCTTAGTTCAATTACTCAATGACAAAAGTGACTAGAATATACGATGGGGAATGTACTCCTTCGATAAATGATGTTGAGAAAACTATAAGTAGACCCTTACAAAATAATGTCGTTTGATCGCATTCCCAACTTACCCTAAAGTCAACTGATAATGGGTGAAAAAGTTAAAGTAAGATCTGAACCTGAAAATTTTTGAAAACACATAAGGACTAAGTTCTGTGACAACAGCCTGAGCAATATTTACTTGAATATGGTTCCTCAGACAAGGACAGCAAAAACAAAAACTAAGTATTAGGACTATATCAAAATATTTTTTTCAAACAACGGAAACCATTATCAGATTGAAAACCTAGTGAAATGGAATAGATATTTGCAATTATACCTCTGTTAAGGAACTAACATCCAAAATGTATAATAAAATCATACAATATCGAAAGCAACCCAATTAAAAAATGTCCAAAGCATATGACTAGACTTTCCCAAAAAAGACATACATATGGCCCAAAGTGACTAGAAAATATGGTAAACATTACTACCAATTGGGAACATATATATAAAAGTCACAATAAGATAGAATCTCACATCTGTCACAATGCCTTGAATCAAAAAGACAAGAAACAACAAATGGCAAAGATGTGGAAAGGGAATAATGTGAACTGTCAAAAGCAATATAAATTGTTGCAGCCATTGTCGAAAACAGATTGAGTTTGCTTTAAAAAATAGAAATAGAAATACCATATTATCCAGTACCTTGAGTACTAGGCATTTATCTGAAGAAAATGAAAATACTAAATCACAAATGCTTCACTCTCCTATTTTTATCACATCGTTGCTTACATAACAATAATATAGAAGTAACTTGATCTTCAATGATACTTGAATGGATAAAGAAAACATAATAATTTTGTGTACATATGCAATGGAAATTTATGTAGCCATAAAAAAAAGAATGAGAACTTGTCATTCAAGACAGCATGGGTGTACGTAGATGGAATTATGCTAAATGAAGAAAATCAGATGAAGAAAAGCAAATACCCTATGATTTCACTTACAGGTGGAATATAAATACCAAGACAAACTATCAAACAAAACAAAACAGAAACCAATCATAAATACAGGAAACAAACTGATCGTTGTTATAGGGGATGTGATGGGGATGAAAAAAGGTAATCACGATTAGAAGGTTCCATTTTTTAGATAAAAATAAATAAAACATGGATATGCAAGGTACTCCATAAGGAAAGTAGTCAATTGTACTGTATCAACATTGTATGGCAATAGATAATAACTAGACTCAGTTTGCTGAGGATTTCATAAAATACGTAAATGTAGATTCGCTGTATTGTAGTCCAAATGCTAATAAAGTATATCATATCAACTATTCTTCCACTAAAAAGTAATTTTCTTTCCAGGTGAATGAGAGTTTAAGATAATCACATTTTGCAATCTCCTAATCATAGGTATAGGTTTTGGAAATATGTACTTTATTCTCATTCAAGTTTAAAGTCCTCCTAATGTTGTGTAATGTATAATATTTAATGCCAGAGAAATAAAAACGAACCAATTTGAAAAATGTAAAAGAATATGGCTAATGATTTTTACAGCATTGTGTTTTGGGGTCATTTTAATGGAGGGCACCTCAGAACTCCTAAATACCCAACAGGTCACACTATTCTCTGGAGAATATCACCCTCGGTGGTGTTGGAGGGTCATGACTCAGATCTCTCTGAATCATTGTGCAGGTACTCACGACTCTGTCAAGTATCTCCACATGGGTCAAACTTGTATTTATTTGTTATCCAGCTGCATAGCACTTGCCTCACACACACAAAATACATACTTTCAACTTCCATCTGTATTATGCAATAATACCTTCACAGAGCAATGAACTGTCAGAATTTTAGTTTCACTCATTAACTTATTTGTGTTTTTCCTTCTTAAAAGTGAACTCCAGAAAGGAAACAGTAAGTCATTCATTACATCCTAGTGTTTATGGGATTGATCACAATATCAAAATGTCATATTTGTTTTTCTGTTTTAAGGAAATTTAGGAGAAAACATAATGGGTCGAGATAGAAAATAGAAGTGAGAAGAATCTCACTACTCTCTGGAATTCCACGGCCATGACTTCTCTCATTATTCCTTTGCATGGTGCTTTGTGCATGTGAACAGGTCAGAGTTCTGTGTCCTCCTTTACTGAGAAAGCCTGATCCATGCAGAGATAATGGCAGCCAGTTCACAAATATGTATGTTGTGGATAAAATGATTTTATTCATATTTCTTGTCTTTTCCTGTGTGTTTTCCTCCATGTTTTGTGTTTTTTTGTTGTTGCTGTTGTCGTTTTGTTTTGTTTTGTTTTTTTCTAGATTATGTAGGAAAAGAGAACATGAGTTCTATTTCTTTTCTGCTGGGGTTTTAGAGATCCCATAATACCTAACGTGTACAGGATCACTTCTGGTGAAAATTGATCACTTATTTAGACTCCATCTTATATTGGACTGAACCTCATGTCTTTGGTCATACACCACTGAGCCGTGTGAGGAAAGGTGCATAATCTTGCCCTGGGTCTGACAGAATTGGACTTGCCCAGGAGACTTTACGTCAGGCTCTATGTGACCTCAGGAAACCATGTGGAGGGTGGATTGCATACCACCCTCCACAAAGGGGAGGGATATAAATGGGGTATGAGTTTGGCAGTTTGAACTTGAGGAATTTACCAAAATCCTCCCCAAAGAAAGAGTCAGTATTTGAGCATCGAAGTACCCGGATGACCCTCATGTGAGACCACTTCTTCTCCTTCCCTTCCACAAACCCACAGTCTGTTCTACATTCTGTTCTGGTTTTTGGAGGAACCACAAGGTTCATGTAATGTGAGAGGAGGTAGCAGAACTGTGGCAGAAGTTGCAAGGGGCATTGCATAGCTTGAACAGTTGAATACCGAAATTACACATGGGAAACTAATTCTGCAAAGTTTATTTGGAAGGATATTGTGAGATTAAAGAGATTTGTGTCTTGCACGACTTAATGATTTCCAAATATACTTCAAACCAGTTATAAAAGCACATGTAACTATATGTACTCTAGACACATTTGGTCAAATGTTTAATAAATAGCTATTTTGAAAATGTCCTTATTTAAATGATTCAGGTGCTGTCCAAGAAACATACTATATTACTGTTTACTTAAGAAATTTATCAGGGCACCTGTGTGGTTCATTAAGTTTTACCTCTGACTTAGGTTCAGTCATGACACAGAGTTTGTGAGTGCCAGTTTGATTCTGGCTCTGTGCTGAGAGCTTGGATCCTGGATCCTGCCTCAGATTCTATGTCTCCCTCTCACTCTGACCCTTCCTTCCCTGCACTGTCTCTCTGTCTCTCTAAAAAATGATTAAACAATAAAATTAAAAAATATAATGAATCTTTTGAGGACAGGCCTTGGGAAGTCATTTGCCAATGAAATACTCAAAAAGAGTTATTATGGTGTGGCTCATGGTAAAATCCATAAGACTTTCATTTCACCATAAGTCTGTAGCCATGTAGAGTTCATTCTGGAGGACAAATCAGCAATAAGTTCACATTTATTTAAGATATATGTGGATGGTTTCCATGATTCTATGACTAAACGGCCTATGGTCTGGAAATTTTAAGGTGTGTATCAGGAAATCATTATCAGAACGAAAACGTGGTGAAAGAGAAGAGATGTTTGTAATCATGCTGTACCACCTTCACAGAACAACGAACTGTCAGATTCTTAGTTTCACTACTTATCTGTGATTTCCCTTCTTAAAAGTCAAATTCTAATGGAATACAGTAAGTCTTTCATTACTTCCTTGTGTTTATTGGATTGCTCATATTATCAAAAGGTCAGTCATTTTTAATTTTTTTAAGGAAAGAGTTAAGACAAAAATAATCAAACATGAAGGAAAGAAATAAATAACATTAGGAATTTGGGATCGTGCATGTTCTTCCTTTTGTCTTCGTTAGGTTGTTTAAGTGTCCATGAGCTCTGTTGGATCGTTATGTGTAAGATCCCTTGATGTCTGAAAATATTGCTTTGATTCTACAGAGAGGAGAAGCTGGGTAATACCTGGGCAAAGTACTCAAGGAGAGTCTGCACTGATCCTTCCCCAGTCTCTTGGAGCTCAGACTCCATGTGTAATCAGGATGGACATTCCATGGGGAATGTCCTATGATGAGCTCCACACTCTCAGCAGATGGAGGGGCATGGACCGACTTAGTTCTTGGAGAAAGGAGACTGTAGATGAGGGAGTTATGAGCATATTTCATGACAGTCTGTAGTCTCTTAGAATTGAGCTATTTGAGATGATGCACACAATGCCTGCTTCCTTTTTTCTCTTCTCCAGCCCTTTTGTTCACCTACTTGTCTAATATTGTAGCAAGTCAGAGGTTGTAAGATTGGCATACGGTCTGTTTCTTCAGTTACTCTTCTCTATATATTTGTTGAATTCTTTATTATATATTATGTTTTTTTTTTTTTTTTTTTTTACACAGAGCTCTTAATGGAACAGAAAAACGAGTCGTATGTTCCTATTAGAGAGTCATACATCACAAAAAAAATCCCGGATTTACTAAAGTTTTGAATTGGTTTCTATATCATAAAGGATCAATTCTTTTAACAGATCTCCTATAAGATTAGGTGGTTATCATCTGTAACTATGCCGAACTTCGTTGAGGATCCAATACTAGGTTGTGCAACCAATGTGCATTTTAATATAGTCACAGCGTGACATCTTTGTTGAAATATCACCGGCCTATTCGATATTTTATTTTTCTAAAGGCCCTAGGAAAACATTCAGATATTCCTTTATGAAATTTTCTGCTATTTCTTCAAAAATGCACATATTTATCTGAATGTTGGCCTTACACCTCTGGGCTGACTGAGGCTACTGGAAGAACCTTGTCCTGGAGCTGCCAGAAATGGACTTGCACAGGAGACTTCCAGTTAAGCTCAATGTGACTTCAGGACAACCAGGTGGAGGAAGGATTGCATACCCCATTAAAGGATATAAATGGGGTGGGAATTGGGTATGAGGACCTTGCCAAATATAGCAAAATCCTCATCAAAAGAAAGAATCAGTATTTGGACATCTAAGCATACAGATGACCCTCGTGTGAGACCAGTTCTTCTCATTACCTTCCAAAAACCCACACTCTGTTCTTCCTTCAGTTCCAGTAAAAAGGAAGAACCACAAGCTCCATGGGACAGGAGAGGAGGTAGCCGACCTGTAGCAGAAAGAGTAAGGGACATGGCATTGCCTGGACAGATGAACACTCAAAATATGCTTCGGAGAGGTAATCCTGCAAAGTGTTTTTGAAAGGATAGTAGTGAGATAGAATGAGGTTTGTGTCTTGCATGAAGTTGTTGATTTCCAAGTTATTCTACAAATCAGATATAAAGGGTAATAGAACCATGTGTGCTAGAGTCCCATTGGGTCCAATATTTCAGAAATGCCTATGTGGACAAGTTATTTATTTAAATGAATTATTTACTGTGCAAGAAGCATACTGTAATATGGTTTACTTACAAAACTTTCTCGAGGCGTGTGTATACCACAGTCTCTATACTTACAGCATCTGACTTAGGCTCAGGTCATGATCACAGAGTTTGTGAAGGTGAGCCCGGAGCCGGGCTCTGTAGTGACTGCTCAGGGCCACTGGAGCCTGCTTCGGATGCTGTGTCTCCCTCTCACACTGTCCCTTCCCATTTGCATTCTGTCTCCGTCTTTGTCTCTGTTTCTCTCTCACTCGCTCATAAATAAATATTTAAAAAAGTTTATAAAACATTCTCAAGGGATGCCTGGGTGGCTCAGTTGGTTAAGTGGTCGACTTCAGCTCAAGTCATGATCTCACGATCTGTGAGTTCGAGCCTCGCTTCGGGCTCTGTGCTGACAGCTCAGAATCTGGAGCCTGCTTCAGATTCTGTGTCTGCCTCTCTCCCTGCCCCTCCCAAGCTCATGCTCTGTCTCTCTCTTTCTTGCAATAATAAGTAAACATTAAAAAAGTTTTAGAAGCACATTTACCAATTGATGAAAGTACAGTCTAAATATCAGATATTGCTTTATTAAAATGCCCATTAGCAACTGAGTTGCGATGGCTTTCAATGCACATAATACTAAATTTACAGTGCTAATATATGAGCTGTTAGTTACTTTTATATTATATTAATTCTGGTGGAACTTTATTTGTGGTTACAGTAAATAAGTAAAATTTATTTCTATCTACAACTATAGGACTTTGTTCACAGCAAAAATATTTGTAGCCTATATTTACAGAATCCTGTGTAGTTGTGTAAATATCTGGATTACTTACCCCTAACTTGTATGCTTATATGCCTTCACCATTGTAAAAAACTATTTTTGGATTCATGTGTCTGTGAAAATATGTACCCATGTGAAGGCCCTTTTAGGAAAGGTAACTCAATAATCTGCATAAATCTTTTTAGGGCAAGTTTTGAATTGTCAAAGCATTTAGATTTCAATCAAAAATATATAATTGTTTCTCCTTAATTCAAAAATTGAATAAGATACTCCTGGACTTGAATCAAAACATTGATGGATATTTGTAATAATGGTTGGACAAACTTACCTAAATCTTTGCTCTCTCAACTACGAAATAAAAATATTTCTCCATCTCATTGTTTTTTTATGAAAATTATTTATAAATGTGCTTCAAACAGCCCAGGACACATAATAAGCGTTCGTGTAACACTGGCCATATTCATCAATTATTTTGAATAGAATATATCTGCAAGTTTATATACTCACTTTTTTTCCATTCTGCATACATTCTTGTTTTCATGTAAACTGTGCGCTTGACAAATGGAGATGATATAAAGATCATGAGCCAAGGGAAAGTAACAACTTCATTTGAATAAACTAGAGAAAGATTCAATATAGAGGAAAGGACTTTCTATATTGTGTTGTTTTTGAATATTATTGATCATAGCCAAGACTGACAACATATTCTTCCACAGAATATTACTCTGGGTCTCATGCAAATATCCATATTGCTGAAAACAACAGAAGTGTGAAAGAAATTGATATCTCTTGGGAACCACGCAAAAAATGGAATCTGATGTAAAAGCTATTATGGGTCTTAGGTCAGCATTTTTTTTTTCCTTAGGTAGACACTACTAGGAAGTGAGTGTGAAAAAAAAATTAAACTGGACTCTACGCATTTGTAAGGATTCTCTCCTTTTTTACAGGCATAAATCATGGTGTCCACAAAGACCAGATTCAGGACACTCCTTTTTAATAGTAGTAATGGCTACCAACCTCTTGAAAATCCACGGATAATACTCAACTTTGAGGAATATTCTGAGATTATTGGTATCTTCCTGGATTATGAGGCTGGGAGAGCCTCTTTTTATAATGTGATAAAGCTGTCTCACATCTACATCTATAGAAATTGCTTTGCTAAATGCCTGAGGGGATATTTCTCTCCTGGCCCTGACTACCAAGGTCAAAATGAATATTCTCTGACCATCCTGCCTTACGTAAGGAAGATGTCCATGTGACTGAGGAAAAATTGCCCTACTTTAAATCTACTGAATTTTGGGATTGATATATCTAATGTAAAAATATTATAATTCATACATATGAATATTTTATTTTAGAATTCAAATGATGTATTTCTTCCTTCTAATAAATCTAAAAAACACTTTGATGTCATAAATTATACCTTTTTTATAATTTTAATCCACTAGAGGCCTATTTGTTAATAGACAATAATTAGTTGATTTGAATTGCATGCTGTAGACTTGATGACAATTCAAATCAACAGAACATAAATAAAATACTCAAAGGAAGTAAATACTTGTGGAAATGGTGAAGAAAAGTTAATACTCAGCCGATCACTGATGGATATGCTTTCACCTTCGTTCATTGTTTGAGATGGCAGAAGATATGGACTCTACTCTCATCATCAGGACATTGACTGGAGCCCATACTCTACTAATTTTTACCAAATCTAAAGGATAATGATGACTTTGAAAAAGTGATTTATAAACCTGTACTTTGTACGATACACTCCAGAAAATATCTTCAAGTGAATATGTCTTCACTAATTTCTTTACCATTTTACCTTCATGCTGTTTTGAAGTTTCAACGACCACAATCTCCAATGTAATTTAATATAACAGTATAATTTATTAATCTGCTCAACAAATTCTTATTAGGTACTGTATATATGTGTTCTAGATACCATTATCTAAACACCGAGGATTGCATATCGTTAACTGTAACTATGCATCTGGTACTGCCAATAAACAAGTAAACACTGACAAATAGTTTCTAATTTCATAATGTTGTGGGTGAAAACTAAGGTATCCAGATAGAGAATATTAGTGAGTAGATTCACCTTAATCTCATCATCAAGAAAACTCTCACTTGGAAAGTCATGCATTAAAGGTGAAATTTTCCACATACATAGCTGAAAATGATTCAATTCAAAACAATATGCAAAATACAGAGAGGCGGGCTTGGGTGAGAAAGTAGAAGACCTGTGGGTCTCAGATGAAGTTGGGACAGAATGGTTTTAAATTAGGCTGCAGAAGTAAGTAGCTGAAGCAACATGGACAGGCTGAGCTGAAATGGATTTTCTTTCTTCTACTAACAGAGTGTTTGGTTCTATTATAATAAAATATTTAATATATAAGTAATGAAATGTTAAAATGAAACATTTGAACAAAAACAAAATAATAGGTGAAGTATTCCAAATGAATACAAAATCTATCACCATAGGGTAGCTTAAAGGAGGCGGCCTAAATCTGATTATCAGAATATAACTGCTCCTGGCTTGGAATATTATTGAGTCAAGAGAAAACATGAAGATTTTAGGAATGATGTGCAGTTGCATTTTGAACTACAGTCCCAGAAAAAAATGAGAAATAGTATGGCTGTCTGACACTTACTTAAAATATATGGGAAAAAATTAAGAGGTTAGTGTATCTCATGAAATTGAAAGAACACAGTGGACCCATATTTCACTTCTGCCTGGGATACTGAGAGTGAGAGAAGGGCCGGGTGCTACCCTGTAGCATGATGGAGAGTGCATGACATATGTATGACATATGCACTGAGAAATCTGGGTGAGAATTTCATGTTTCCTGAAGGCTAGACTATAGTCCATGCCTCCTCTAGGATGCTGCTTGTAAAAGTGAATACACATTAGTAGACATTAGATTATGTATCACAGGATGCCTGTTATCTGAGATAGAAATCTTGAAAAGCCGAAATACAGGCCTATTTCACTTTCCTCAAGTTAACAGGAGGAAAAAGTTCTCAGATATTTGGTATGATTTGAAGAATTGAAGAGAAAAATGAGCTTGAAATGCCTTCTAAATGTAACTCATTATAACAATGATCAAGAAAAACTTTATCTTGTTATAAAGTAATAATAGTAATAGTAATAATAAGTGTACCTCATTTCAACAGTAATTAAGTAAAAGTCTTCTCACTTATGTTACCTGATACAGACACTCCATAGATCCCCACTATGTGTGTTTTCCTTTATTTCAGTGAGGAATATACCCAACTCACACAATTACAGGTGTTTTCTTGGTAACCTCTAGCTACAGGGCATTGATAAATGCTAAAGAGCAAAGAAATCTATCATATGGATGCATCATTCTGCTAACATTAAAGTGTCCTATAGAATAAGATTTGGAACATGGGAATTTCAGGGCAAAAGAGAAATTCATGTCCAAAATACTTTGACAAAAATAAATATTCCAGTTACACAAGAGAGGATACAATGTCATTGTGCTGAAATGCCTGAAATTCTACTTTAAATAAAAATAAGGAAATAAGGAAGGAGTAAATGACACATTTGTAGGGAAACCCCTATAAGCCTGCCTAGTCCTTTGACCCCAGCTAGATAAATAACAAATCACTTTGGACATCTAAGAAATCAATTTGAAACTGATAGAATTAAACTGCATGTCTACAAGTAAAAGATGGCCACAACTTTTAAGGTAAGAGCTGCAGGAAGTTGATATGGGGAGAAAAGAAGTGTGAGTCCTTCAAAAGGGAGGGATCCTTGATTACAGAGAGAGGAGTGAGCTAGTAAGCAAGAGAGAGAGAAAGAAACAGTGGACTGGAAGGCAGGGGATTGCACAAAGAAATCTCTTCCTATAATCCATTGACTGGGAAAAGAAGAGGGGCTGACTATTGCAAATTATTATAAGCAGCAAAGCACAAAGTCTGCAGTTTTAAAGTATACACCATTGCCCAGGATCATGCCTGTTGGTTTAGCAGTGTTACTGTGGGGAAGAAGGGTAGAGACCTCGGACTGGGCAGCAGTCCAAGCAAGGATCACTTGGCATAAACAGTTCTTTTTAGAGTGCATTTTGGAGTGGTGTCACAGACTCTCTGGGCCAAAAGACCTCGTGGTGCCAATATGTTGCCTTGTTTATTTAAATAGAGACAGAGACACCAGCTGAGGACAACAAACTTGGTGGTGGACTTTTGCTGTGTTTTACCATAAACTCTGAACTATTGTGCACTTGTGCAAGCACTTTACTGGGACAATGCAGCAAATCCCAAAAATGCAGTGAGATCCTCCTCCATAGGACCAGTGCAAGTTCCTGTTGGGTGGATCCATAAATTTCGAGTTTTGTAACCCAGTCACTTTTCTGATATGTAGCACACCAGTACTGTGCCTCCTGATGGGAAGATAACTTGGATACAGACAATGTGAAGGCATGGATCCTACAGAGGCTGGGGACACAAGAATGGTGAATACTATTCTGTGAAGGTTTCCTGAGGAGTGGTAGGTGCAAACTACCCACTATAGTGAGAAGACAGTGGGGGGCTGAGGCCCGCCAGATGATCAGACTGAACAAAATCAGTGAGCAACACATACCCCAAAATGGAGACCAGAGCTGTTTACACCAAGCTCCTCCCTGCCCCCTGCAGGTGCATCTCTGTAGAGCACAGAGATCTGAGATTCAGTGCAGTAGGAACCTTCCCAAGCGACCATCACAAACACTTCACACCAAGTCTACTGATCATAGAATGCTCCAATGTTTCAGTGTAGGGGAAATAGGATCTAGCTTCTATTTTATTATTTTATTGTTTTGTTTTGTTTTGTGTTGTTTTATTCCATTCAATACATTCTATTCTATTCCATTCTATTCTATTCCATTCCATTCTATTCCATTCCATTTCATTCTATTCTGGTCTAGCTTCTTTTAGCAAGTAGATGAAAACATACATGGTTAAAACTTTCCACACAGTGGACAATGGGCAAAAATTCTCCAACTTCAGGCAAGGAGATACTCTTCAGTGTACGGAATTGAGGGTGTGAGTAAACAAAACACAATAACAGAGTTCATATAGAGATCCTTTTTTTTTAAATTTTTTAACGTTTATTTATTTTTGAGAGACTGAGACAGAACATGAGTGGAAGAGGAGCAGAGAGAGAAGGAGACTCAGAATCTGAAGCAAGCTCCAGGCTCTGAGCTGTCAGCACAGAGCCAGACGTGGGGCTCGAACTCATGGACCATGAGATCATGACCCGAGCTGAAGTCAGACACTCAACTAACTGAGCCACCCAGGTGCCCTAGAGATCCCTTTTTTATGGACCTCTACTTAATATAGCCATTAGGCTCAGGAGCAGACACACACACACACACACACACACACACACACAGCGATCTAGACAAAATGAAGAGATGGAGGAATTCATCTCAAAAGAAAGAACAGGAAGAAGTGATGGCCAGTGATTTATAAAATAGAGATATAAGAACGATATGTGAAACAGAATTAAAAAAAAAACAATTCTAAGGAATTAAAAGAATAGATAACACTAAAGAACCTCATACTGTAGACATAAAAATCGAAAATTCGATGAATCTGAAATTAAAAATGCTATAACGGAAAAGCAACCTGGCTGGATGGCATAAAAGCAAGGATGGTTGAAACAGAAAAATAAATCAATGATATAGAAGATAAAATATGGAAAATTATTAAGCTGAAAAGAAGAGAATAATGGTATTGTACCAAAAGGTAGACTTAGCAAACTCAGTGACTACTTAAAGTGCAATAAAATCTCTGTGTTAAGAGTCCTAGAAGAAGAAGAATAAGAGATAAAATGGGTAGAAGGTTTATTTGACTATTGACATGTTTTTAATTTTTTTTAATGTTTGTTTATTTTTGAGAGCAAAAGACAGAGCTTGAGTGGAAAAGGCACAGAGTACGGGAGACACAGAATCCAATGCAGTATCCAGCCTCTGAGCTGTCAGCATAGAACCTGATGCGGGGTTCAAACTCAAAAACCGCGAGATCATGACCTGAGCCGAACTGGGATGCTTAACTAACTGAGTCGTCCAGGCGCCCCAACTGTTTGCATCTTTTGTGGTTCCATACAAATTTTAGAATTGTTTTATCTAGCTCTGTCAAGAAAGCTGGTGTTATTTTGATAGGCATTGCAATATATGTGTAGATTCATGTGGGTGGTATAGATATTTCAACAATAATTATTCTTCTAATCCATCAGTATGAAATGCTTTTCTTTCTCTTTGTGTCCTCTTCAATTTCTTTCATAAGCTTTCTATCGTTTTCTGAGTAAATTTATTTTACCACTTTAGTTAGGTTTCTTCCTAGTATTGTATGCTTTTTGGTGCTATTGTAAGTGGAATTGATTCCTTAACAGGTATTTTCCTTAATGTGGGAGTAAAGTTAAAATTTCCAAAGCAAACCTAAAATAAAGTGCAAGAATAAAGATGTGAGTTTTGTTGAATGGATGTCCTGACGTCATCCTGTGCTGCCCAATCGCTTTGCTTCTATGGCACAATGAGAGTTCTCAAAAGCAGCTCTGTTGTCCTGTTCTGGATTTCTGAACCATAAGTCAGTTGAAGATCCTAGGCAATACTGGTAACAGAAGGGTTATCAGAGCAATTTTGAGTTGTGCATTCTAAGATAAATCACCTGGATATTTCTTTCACAAATATTCCTGAGGCCATTTTTCAGGTCTTGTTACAGCCAAGTAACACAGAAACTCTAATCACAGCTTAGAGTCACAAAGAAAAAATATCAGTGCTTGAGTATCAGTCACTGAAGTTGATTGCTGATGCTGAACTCTGGAGGTCGTTTTCCTCAGGAACGTGCCAACATCCACTTCCCTGGGAAGTAAAGAACTTTTGAGAACAACTGAAGCTATTGGGGAGGTAGGTGGATGAGCAAAGCTGATAGGCTGGTGCAAATAGACAGTTTGGGTTTCCAAATACAGCCTGAGAAAGATATCACATATGAAGACAGGAAAAACAAAACAAAACAGGAAATCTAAACAGCTTTCAAGGACTGAGTGTCATCAACAGGAGAAATGAGGAAGAAGGAAGTGTCAGGTCCTTGTCATGTGGAGACCTGGAAGAAGGTGCTCCCACCCCTTTAAAGATCTGACTGGCTCATCCTGGCCATCTGCCCAACGAGTCTGTGAAGGGACAGTAAATCTGTCACTTTGCAATGGAAAACGTGATACACAGTTCTATCAGCCTCTGATTAGAAGGTCCTTCTCCTTTCTGTGGCCCCACCCCAACTCCTTTCCTAAGGAGGAACCTACACTAAAAAGGTGGAGATTGCAGTTTGAGACTTTGGGGCAATGGCATATAGACGTATCTACATCTGGTTTATTGCCTAAACAGAAAATGCAGATCTTTGACTTATAGCACAAAATGCATCTCACTCTAAGGGGGGTTGCTCAGTGTGATTCCTGGTAATGGCTTTCATGAGGGTATATAATGCTCACTACAGGACTGAGCTCAATGAGGATGAAGGGCTGGCTCTGATTCAATCTATCATAGCAAGATCCACAGACACCCATTGACCAAGAGAGAGGTGCAAAGCAGCAAGAGAAATAGAACACATTTTGATTAATGATGATCAGGTAAGTAGGTATGCTTATGGAAAAATCTGAAATGCATTCTTACTTCATATCATACATAAATGTCAATTTTAAGTGTCTTAAATATAAACAAAATATATAGAGAATATAGAAAATAACATAGGTCACTGTCTTTATACTCAAGAAAGAAATAATCCAGGTATCTAATAAACAAGTGAACATATATTCAACCTTTTGTACATTAGGAAAATGCATATTAAAACCACAGAGATCTTCTTATAAACAACATGTTTCCATATATTAAATATTTAAAGAATAACACTATTGGTGAGGGCCAGAAACTAAAGAAAATTTCATAATGTACTGGTGTGAATATAATTTGCTATAGTAATTTTGGAAGAACTTTTTGGAATTATTCAATTTGGGAAGCACTGTATGATCCAATAACTATTTTTTTATTATAATAGTTTATTTTCAAATTGGTTTACATATAACACCCAGTGTTCATCCCAACACGTGCCCTCTTTAATGCCCATCACCCCCTCTCCCCCCTCCCTCACCCCCTCACCCTCCATTTGTTCTTAGTCTTTGAGAGTCTTTTATGTTTTATCTCCCAATAACTAAACATTTAAATAACAAAAGTAAGTAATTTCATTACCAAAGGCAATGAGAAACAAGTATATAAATGTCCATAAAATATTGTTTATAATATCCCCATACAGATAAAAAAATTAGTGCCCATGAAAATATAGATTGTATGGATAAATTTACATATATTTATAAAATATAAAATTTAGGATCTTGGTTCAAAATGGCAGAACAGCAAGGAAGCTCTCAGCTTGTCTCCTCCATGAAAACACAGTTAGATCAGCACATCTTGGAAATCGATCTGAAGATTTTGCACACCTTGGAAACTGATATGAGGATTGACACAACATTCTGCCACTTTATCCACAAAACTCAGCAAATAAGTGCTGCAGATGGATAAACTGGGGGAGAGAAAAGCTGTGGAAGGTACAGAGCTGATTTTGTGGAGAGGACAGAGAAAGAGAAACAGAGAGAGAGAGGCACATCAGGAGCGTGCAGAAAAAGCACTCCCTGTGAAAGTCGCTAGAGAGAAAGCGAATGAGTGAAAAAACTTACAAGCGACTGAACAAAAAATAGTTTCCCCAGAGCTATCAATGATGAGAAAGGAGAGGGTTTCTATATCATTAAGATTCTATGAAGAGTGGAGCGCAGAGTCTGAAATTCTGTATTCCAGTGCCTGGTGGCACTCTGGTGAAGAAGGGCAAATCCCCAGGAACAGGCACCAGGTTTGGAAGCGTACATGTGCCACAGAGGGAAAAGAGGTTCTCCTACATGGAGAGCATTTAATAGAGGCCATATGGCCTCCTGACAGGCAAAGTTCCCAGGGGACCTCAGAGAGAAGCCACATTTGCCAGGATTGGGACAGGACAACAGAGGGAGGTGAAACCTGGCCTCAGCTAAGTGTTGTGATTTGCCACAATCCTTGAAACTCTAACACTGAGTGATCACAGACATTTCCTGGAGCAAGCCATCACCTAGCCATTGCTCAGCAAGACCCTCCCCCAGAAAGTCAGAGTGGGTCTAAGCTACAAGGTTCTCTGAAGTGAGGGGTTTGAAACATTACCCTATTGGAGATAAAACTCTGGAGGAGGTGCTATCTGGCAGACTGATGGCTTAGACAGGAATAGGGCAAAAGGCGGGGAGTAGACGGATAAATGAGATAAAGTAGTGATACTTGATCCCAGGTATGTCTGAGTGCAAAATTCCTGTGGCAGAGACTTGGAAGCTGGGGGAAGCCATTTCCACATCTTCTACACGCACATACACATGCATGGACTTTAATGCACTCCATAACAATCCACCTCATTAAGCTAAATAGTGCCACCTAATAGAGAAAGGAGACTTTACACTGAATGATTCCCCAACTCCACCCTCCAAGCACATCTCTTAGAAGAAAACACAAGACCATCCACATGCTTATTATAGGGGCTACAAAGTGCTTCATAGTTTTAATTCTAGGGGAAACTGGATGTACCTTGATTCAGGTTTCATTCTGTGTGCTGGTTCATTTATTCAGGTTTTCATTTGCTTGCATTGATTTTGTTTTATTTTGTTTTTATTCTGTTTTTTTATTAAATAATTTTCGCATTTTTTTCCTTTGCTTGGATACAGAAAGAGAAAAAATATTTTCATTTTCTTTTTTAAATTCTGTTTTTTAATTTTAAAAATTATTTTATTACTGTTTTTGTAAGTTTTACATTTTATATCACTTTATTGCATTTCATCCTATTTTATTATATATGTTTTTTTATTTTAAAATTTTTCCTTACATGTTTTCCTTTTATTTCTATACTTCATTTTTGTCTCTATTCTACCAAGCTTGTTTCAACAAGCAAATCAAAACACATGTAGAATCTAGTTTCCTTTATTTGATTTTTTTCAAACTTTTTAAAATTTTACTCTTTGGTTAATTATTTTTTTCCTTGTTCCAAAAATGACAAAATGAAGGAATTCACCCCAAAAGAAAGAACAGGAATAAATGCCAGTCAGGAGCTTACGAAACACGGATAGAAGCAAGATGTTTGAACTAGAATTTAGAACTATGGTTATAATATTATAAGCTGGGGTTGAAAAAGCATATATCACCTTTCTGTGGAGATAAAAGAAGTAAAATCTAGTCAGGACAAAAAAAATGCAATAACTGAGATACAATCTCAAGTGGATGCCACAGCAGCAAGGATGGACAAAGGTGAGCAGTGAATCATTGATATGAAAGATAAACTTAGGGAGGATAATGAATCAGAAAAAAGAGAGAAAGTAAGTTAAAAGAGCACACTACTTTGAGAACTCAGTAACTTATTAAAAAGGAGTAATATCCAAATCACTGGAATCCCAGAAGATGAAGAAAAAGAAAAACGGGCAGAACATTTATGTGAACAAATTATAGTGGAAAACTTTCCTAATCTGGAGAAGGACACCAACATCAAAATCCAAGAAGTCCACAGAATTCCAGTAGAATCAATAAAAACAAACCATTAACAAAGCATATCATAATCAAATTCACAAAACACACGGACAAGGAAAGAAATAAGAAAGCACCAGGAGAAAATCCGAAGTCCTTAATCTATAAGGAAAGTCAGATCAGGCTCAATGCAAACCGAATTACAGAAACATGGCATGCCAGAAAGCATTGGATAGATATAATCAATGTGCTGAATCAAAAAAAAAAAAAAAAAAAAAAAAAAAAGGATGCGCAGCCAAGAATTCTTAATCCAGCAAGGTTGGATATAAAAGAGGAAAAGAGATACAGAGTTTCCCAAAAAAAGAACAAAAACTAAAAAAGTTTGAGACCGCTTAACCAACCCCGCAAGAAATTTAAAGGGGGATACTTTGAGTGGAGAAAAGATGAAACACAACACCAACAACAAAAATCAAAAACAACAAAGACTAGAAAGGACGAGAAAGCATCAGCAGAAGTTCCAACTCTACATGCAACACTAAGGCAATAAACTCATAGCTTTTAGTACTCACTCGAAATGTCAATGGACTAAAGACTCCAATCAAAAGGTACAGAGTAATGGATGGATAAAAAAACAAAGTTCATCTATATGTGATTTACAAGTGACCCACTGTAGACCTAAACACACCTTCAGATTGAAAGTAAGGGATGTGGGATCCTCTATCATGATAATGATGGAGAACGGAAAGGTTACACCAAGCTCTGTCAAAATGAGCCAACCACTCTGTAAAGAAACACCAGAAACGTCTCTCCCTTTACTTTATAACTATAAAGTCCTACATAGTTTGATTTTTAGGCAAAATTGGATGAATTTTCAATCGTATTTCTTTCTTTTCACTGATACATCTGTTCAGTTTTTGTTATTGTTGTTGTTTGTTTATTTGTTTTTCTTTTCCTATTCTTGAATGCAGAAACAAAAATTATTTTTATTTTCTGTTTTATAAAAAAAACCTTTTTTCTAGTATCTTTTGCTTTTTTGTAAGTTTTTAAATTTTATTTTTCTTTAATCATTTTTATTTATTTAACCAATTTTTTAAATTTTCAAACTTTTTACTTTTTTTTCCTTTTATTTTCTTTGTATTTTTTCTCTATCAAGCTTCTTTCAACAAACAGATAAAAACACACCTAGTATCTAGCATCCTTTATTCGATATTTTTGTGTTATCTTTAATTTTTTAATTTAATTTTTTTAATTATTTTCTTCCTTCGAATTGATGAATCAAAGGAATTCACCCCAAAAGAAAGAATGGGAAAACTTCACAGCCAGGAACTTAATCGACACAGATACAAACAAGATGTCTTAGCCAGTATTTGGAACAAGAATACTAGCTGGGGGTGAAAAAAGAATAAAATCCCTTTCAGCAGAGAAAATAAAAATGAAATCTCAACAAGAATGGAATTAAAAATGGTATAAATGATCTGCAATCTCGAATGATTGCCACAGCAGCAAGAATGGATGAGGCAGAGCAGTGAATCAGCAATATAGAGTACAAACTTATGAAGAATAATGAAGCAGAGAGAAAGAGGGAAATTAATTTAAAAGAGAACGATATGAGAGTTCGAGAACTCAGTGTCTCATTAAAAGGAACAATTGCCAAATCATAGGGGTCCCAGTAGATGAAAAGAGAGAAAAAGAGTGAGAAGGTTATGGGAGCATATCAAAGCAGAAAACTTTCCTCACCAAGAGAAAGACACAGACATCAAAATCCAGGAAGCACAGAGAACTCCCTTAGATTCAACAAAAAACGAACATCAACAATTCATTTCATAGTCAAATGCAGGCAAGGAAAGAATCAGGAAAGGAAAGAATCATAAAAGCAGTAAAGGAAATTAAAAAAAAAAAAAAAGTCCTTAACCTGCAAGGGAAGACGGATCAGGTTCACAGTAGACCTATCAACAGAAACTTTGGCAAGCCATAAAGGAATGGCAGGACATATTCAATGTGCTGAATCAGAAAAAAAGTATGCAGCTACAAATTCTGTATCCAGCAGGGCTGTCATTCAATATAGGAGGAGAAATAAAAAGTTTTCCAGACAAACAAACATGAAGAGTGTGTGACCACTAAAACAGTCCTGCAAGAAATTTTAAGGGGGACTCTCTGAGGGTAGGAAAGACAAAACAAAGCAAAAAAGACCAAAAGCAACAAAGACTAGAAATTACCAGAGAACACTACCAGAACGTCTGACTGTACAGGCAACACGATGGCAATAAATTCATATTTTTCAGTACTCACTCTAAATGTGAATGAACTAAATGCTCCAATCAAAAGACAAAGGGTATCAGAACAGATAAGAAAACAAGATCCATCTATATGCTGTTTACAAGAGACCCATTTTAACCTAAAGACACCTTCAGATTGAAGGGAATGGAGAACTAGCTATCATGCTAATGGTCGCCAAAAGAAAGACAGAGTAGCCATACTTATATCAGACAATCTAGATTTTAAAGTAAAGACTATTACATGAAATGAAGAAGGGAATTATATCATAATTAAGGGGTCTAGCCATCAAGAACTAACAATTATAAACATTTATGCTCCAGCTCCAAACATGGATTAATCACTAATCATTTATATATATTAATCATTTATATATATAAATTAATCACTAATGTACAAAATCGTATTGATAATAATACCATAATAATAGGGAATTTCAACATTGCAAAACTTGCTGAATCCCTGACAGACTGCTGCTACATAATCGTACACACTTTTCTGAGGTGTGCTGGCACCAACTGCAGTCTCTGAGCAGTTGCAGCAGCATGATCGCAGGAACATCCCATGTGCGGGCTGGCACCCGGCCATTGCTTGGCGAGACACTCTGCCAGAAGAGCCGTTACAGCAATGGACAGATCATCTAAACAGAAAATCAACAAGGAAACAATGGCATTGAATGACACACTGGACCCAAATGGACATGACTGATATGTTCAGAAAATTTCATCCTAAAAGCCCAGAATGCACATTCTTCTTGAGTACACATGGAATATTCCCCAAATCAGATCCCATACTGGGACACAAATCAGCACTCAACAAGTACAAACAGATTGAGATCATACCAAGCACATTTTAAGACCATAATGCTATGAAACTCAAAATCAACCACAAGAAAAAAAAATTTGGAAAGCTAACAAATATTTGGAGAATAAGAACATCCTACTAAAGAATGAAGAGGGTAACAAAGAATTTAAATAGGAAATTAAAAAGAACATGGAAGCCAATAAAAATGATAACACCACAGCCAAAACCTCTGGTGGTGACATAAGGCAAGTATATAGCAATTCAGGCCTTCCTAAAGAGGGAAGGAAGGTATCAGATACACAACCTAACCATACACCTTAAAGAGGCTGGAAAAAGAACAGCAAATAAAATCCCAAACCAGCATAAGACAGGAAGAAAACAAACAAACAAACAAAATTAAAGCAGAAATCAACGCTATCAAAACGAAAAAATATAGTAGAATATATCAATAAAACCAGGAACTGGTGTGTTAACAAAATTGATAAACCATTAGCCAATCTGATCAAAAATAAAAAAGAAAGGACTCACATAAATACAATCAAGAATGAAAGAGTAGAGGGGAGCCTGGGTGGCTCAATCGGTTAAGCGTCCAACTTGGGCTCAGGTTATGATCTCATGTTTTGCAAGTTGGAGCCCCTCATCGGGCTTTGTACTAACATCTCAGAGCCTGGGTCCTCCTTCAGATTCTGTGTCTCCCCACCTCTCGGCCCCCTCCCCTGCTAATTCTCTGTCTCTCTGTCTCTCAATAATAAATAAAAGTTTAAAAAAATTAAAAAAAAAGAATGAAAGAGGAGAGATCACAACCAACACTACAGAAATACAAACCATAACAAAAGAATATTATGAGCAACTATACACCAATAAAGTGGGCAATCTGGAAGAAATGGGGAAATTACTAGAAACATAACCTACCACAACTGAACCAGGAAAAAATAGAAAATTTGAAAAGTCATAACCAATAAAGAAATTGGAATTTGTGATAAAAAATCTCCCAAAAAATAAGAGTCCATGGCTGACTAGTTTTCCAGGGGAATTCTACTAAAAAATTAAAGAAGAGTTAACATCTATTTTTTGAAGTTGTTCCAAAAATTAGAAATAGAAGGAAATTTAGCAAACTCTTTTATTAAGAATTACCTTGATTCCAAACCAGACAAAGATCCCACTAAAAAGAAGAACTACAGACCAATTTCCCTGAAGAACATGGATGCAAATATCCTCTAAAAGATACTAGTCATCCGGATCTAACAATACATTAAAAGAATTATTCACCAGATATAGTGGGGTTTATCCCTGGGAGGCAGAGTTGGTTCAATATCTGCAAAAAAAAAATCAATTTAATACATTACATCAGTAAAAGAAAGGACCGGAAACATATGATCCTCTAAATAGATGCAGAGAAAGCATTTGACAAAATACAGCATTCTTTCTTGAAAAAAAAAAAGTCAAGAAAGTAGGGATATAAAGATCATACCCCAGGATCATAAAAGCTGTATATAAAAGACCCAACGATGATATCATCCTCACTGGGAAAAACTGAGAGCTTCCCTCTAAGGTGAGGAACATGACAAGCATGTTCACTCTCTCCACTCTTAGTCAACATATTATTGGAAGTCCTCATCTCAGGAATCAGACAACACAAAGGAATAAAGTACATCCAAATCGGTAAGGAAAAAGTCAAAATTTCACACTTTGCAGACGACATAACTCTATATGGAACACTCAAAATATTACATCAAAAAAACTGCTAGAACTGATCCATGAATTCAGCAAAGTCACAGGATATAAATTCAATGCACAGATATCAGTTACATTTCTATACACCAGTGACGTAGCGAGAGAAAGAGAAATCAAGGAATTGATCTCTTTTACAATTGCAACAAAAATCATTAAGTACCTAGGGTAAACCTAACCAAAGAGGTGAAAAATCCATACACTGAAAACTATAGAAAGTTTATGAAAATAATAGAAGAACACACAAAAAGTGGAAAAAACATCGCATGCTCATGGATTGGAAAACCAATATTGTTAAAATGTCGATACTAACCAAAGCAATCTACATATCAATGCAATTCCTATCACAATAACTCCAAATAACTTTGCATAGGTAGAACAAACAATTCTAAAATTTGTATGGAAAATGAAAAGACCCTGAATAGTCAAAGCAATCATTAAAAAGCTGGAGGCTTCACAATTCTGACTTCAAGCTGTATTACAAAGCTGTAAACATCAAGACAGTATGGTACTGGCACAAAAACATACACGTAGATCAATGGAACACAATAGAGAACCCAGAAATGGGTCCACAGTCTTATGGCCCACTAATCTTTGATGAAGCAGGAAAGAATATCCATTTGAAGAAAGACAGCCTCTTCAGCCAATGATGTTGGGAAAACTGGACAACAACATGCAAAATAATGAACCTGAGCCAATTTCTTACATCATATACAAAAATATACTCAAAATAGATGAAAGACCTAACTGTAAATAGGAAGCCATCAAACTCTTGGATCAGAAAACAGGCAACAAGCTCTTTGACCTTGGCTGCAGCAACTTTTTACTTGACATGATTCTGTAGGCAAGGGGACAAAAGCAAGAATGAACTACTGGGACCTCAACAATATAAAAAACAAACAATAAACAAACAAACAAAAAACAAACTTTTGCACAGCAAAGGAAAGATTAAAAAAAATTCTCAACAGCAAAGGAAACAATAAAAAAAATAAAAAAAATAAAAGGTAATGAACAGGTTGGGAGAAAAATATTTGCAATTACATATTGGATAAAATGTTAGTATTCAAAATCTATAAAGCACTTATTAAACTCAACAACCAGAAAACAAATCATCCAGTGAAAAAATGGGCAAAAGACATGAATAGACACTTCCAAAAAAGACATCCAGATGGCTAAAAGACACATGAGGAAATGTTCAACATCATTCATCATCAGGGAAATACAAATCAAAACCACAATGAGATACCATGTCACACCTGTCAGAATGGCTAAAATTAACAACTCAGATAAAAACAAATGTTATCGAGGATGCGAGAAAAGGGAACTATGTTGTAGTGCTGGTGAGAATGCCAACTAGTGCAGCCACCAGGAAAACAGAATGGAGGGTCCTCAAAAAAATTAAAAATAGAATTACCCTTTGGCCCAGTGTTTGCCTTACTAGGTAGTTAACCTAATTATATTGGGAGTGCTGGTTTGAATGGGCACAAGCACCCCAATGTTTATAGCAGCACTATCGACAATAGCCAAATCTTGGAAAGATTCCAAATGTCTAACAAATGATGATTGGATTGAGATGAAGTGATATGTGTATAGATACACACACACACACACACACACACACACACACAATGGAATATTACTTGGTGGTCTAAAAGAATGCCATCTTGCCATTTGCAACAATGTAGATGGAAATCGAGTGTATTATGCTAAGCAAATTAAGATAGAGTAAGAAATATATGAAACAATTTCACTCATATGTGGAAGTTGAGATACAAAATGATGAACATAGTGAAGCGAAGCAAAAATAATATAAAAACAGGGAGACAAACCATAAGAGACTCTTAAATACAGAGAACAAACTGAGGATTGCTGAAGGGCAGGTGGGTGGGGAGATGGGCTAAATGGGCAAGGACATTAAGGAGGGCGCTTGTTGGGATGATTCCTGGGTAGTATATACAAGTGATGAATGACTAAATTCTTTTCCTGAAATCATTATTACACTCTATGTTAACTAACACGGATGTAAATTTAAACATTATAAAAATTAATAAATAATAATTAAAAATAAAAATATAAATAATAAAATGTAATACTTTCGAACAATGAAAATGGATAAATATAGCCACATGAGACATTCAGGTTTTTTAATAGATACAATATTTAACTAATAGAATAAGACAATAAAAAACACAAAAATATGACTCCATTGATAGAAATGATTCAAATGGGAAAACAAATTATATTGTATAGGAGTTCATGAAATATGGTTTATATAAAATTGAATTAAAAATGACAATTATATCAGTATCCATTAACTCAGAACAGTGAATTCCTATCAGGCAAGGTTCCATAACGTCACCTTATTTTTATTTTGGGTTAACCGATTGTTTGTTGTGGGGCCTACTGTGTGCTATGTTGAACGTTTAGTGGCATCTCTCTCCATTCCCCACTATATGCCCGGAGAAGCCGTATTCCTTGCCCTGCTATGACAATTGAAACTGACTCCGTATACTGCCAAATATCCCCTTGGGTAGGGAGAGTTGTCCCATTGTGGATATCTGGGTAGAGAGAGGAAAATGTGATAAAAAGGAGCATCCTGGAGGAATTCTATGTATTTTTTACCTGATTTACAGGAGTTTGATTTTATACTTTTTTCATAGATTTTACCTGCATGTTTTCAAACATCTTCCCTGTACATTCTATAATTCACAACGCGCACACACACACACACGCACATATGCACACACACACGCGCGCAAATAAATGCACTGTTAATTTAAAAATAAAATTTTGACTTATATTCTTAATCTGTCCTTTTTCCCATGTCATAGATCTTGTGCCAATCCTTGGAATAACTCCATGGAGCCGAGCTATAGGAAAGTTCCTCAGAATCATTGTTAGGTTTATCTCCCCCTCAGCCTTCTTCTCCATCTGCCGCTGAAGGAGTCACAGATGTGGTTTAGTTGCTTCTTTGATGCAGATATTTTAAGCAAGATGCTAGTGGTGAGACATTGCTTAAAGTCTACTAAAGTCATTGCAACTGTGAATATCAACATTTGAATGTACCCTCTCATGTATGAAAGCAAGATATTCCTGGGTCTAAGAAACTGGAATTATTTTTGACAGTAAGTGTTCACCTACACTTGACAAGGATGTAACTTGAGCATTTTACACGTCTAACATGTTCTAAATCCTGCTTCGAGTTACCATAAAGCACTATAGAATGAAGACTTCAAAACTTTTATGAGATGGACACAATTTGATTCATAAGAGATCTTTTATCTCCTTTGTTTATTCCTCTTCTTTATAACCATAGGATACAATGAGGAAAATACCATTTCAGGGTCTTTTCTGATGTTTTATCATGGCTGAATGTGTTTCATTCAATGTTCATTTCAAAAGTCATTTACTACAAAATACATCTCTCAACCATGTCATTTTAATTAGTAATATAACTATATATTTTGCCTATCTGAATTTGTATTATTATTATATTATCTGTGAGTGTAATGTTTGTCTTAAACTAAACCCTAAGCCCTTAAGGCTGCCTCTGTATTGTTCAATGCTACATATTCAGAGCCTCTAACTAAGCACATAATAGAAACTGTTTTCTGGTTGACTGATCGACATGTAAAAATTCATGTTATGAGTAAAGAAGTTAAAGGGAAAAATAATTGAAGTAGTACACAATAAGTATTAAACACCAATAAGCTTTGAAATAAAGAAAGAAAAAACAGAATAAAACAATATTCAGAAAATATTCTAATCATATACCACAAAATTCTTGCAGTGGTCATTTCTGTGTAATGAGTACAAAATACTTCATAAAATATTATGCGCCACTTCATGTACTGGTGTATTTTTAATAAAATATTAAAGCAATTAAACTCACTGACAACAAATAAAATGATATAGAAAGATTTACGCTCTGTAAGTCCAGAAGACTGGGAGATAGAAGAATTTGAGGATCCTAAGCTCACCTCATTCCATGGACACACTGAGATAACAGCCATATCACTACAACTAACTCAAAAAATAACTCAAAGCCTGGCATGTCAGACATTCCAGAATTAATCACAGAGAAGCCACATTAAAAAAATATTTGGAGATAAGGTTGAGATCAAAAGCTTTGCTAGAGTAACCATGAACTGGTGCATCACAAGTGTTGAGAAGTGAGAGGATCAGGGCTTGCACTCCATGCACCCCAGCCATGGAGGACCCACACTGAAAATATGAGTCATCTTCACACTTTGCTTGGAAAACCAAGCTTAACTTGGTTAACTTGTGAATCTTAGCTTTGTGGGTTTTTACAATCAGCAGAGCTTAACTCTTGTTACTTTAAGTATCAGTAGGTTTATGTCTGATTGAGCTGGAGGGCACTAGGAACTGAGTCCCTGACCTTAAGGAGACTCTATAACAAATAACACCTCCAAGATATAGTATTGAAGCAGCAGTTGGATAAGATCCTAGGCTATTCATAAGGGAGATATAGTTACTCATCTCAGAATGTGTAGTTGAAGTACAGGAATTTTTAGAATTTCTCAAAAAGAAAACACCTGGCAGGTTCCATTTCTCTCCCTCTTCTCCAAGCTTAGTTATCCAGACACTTGTGGGAACGAGTACGAACAATCCCCATCTATCTGGCTATAACACATGACCTGCCCCTGTAGTTTTCTGTTTAATCACTCCATCTAACCTACCCCATAAAATAGGCCTCCCTGCAATGAAACTCCAACCCTGAAACACTCTGCAAGCAACAGCGGCAGGGACCAGTGCTACTCCAAAATGACTCCTGCCCTGGGGAAAAAAAAAGAAAAAAAGCCGTGCACATCAGTGTGCTTGCAATCCCACCAGCCAAACACTATAGCTGGGAGGGGAGAGGATTCCCTGTCATCAGAGAAACTGGAGCCTCAGGAAATAGATGAGGGGCAGGCATCTAGTCTGGCTGCTGGCCCTGCTCAACAACAAAAACCTCTCAGAAGGCAGCACGGGTTGTGGGAAGCCCTGAAGTTCATTATGACTACAGCTTCAACAGACAGACCAGGGATAGACATCTGTTTGATGGCAGGCCTAGCCCACCAATGAAAATTTCCCAGGGGACAGCGCAGGGTGAGAGCCCTGAGACCAGTGTGAATACAGTTCTAGCAGATGGATTGAGGGCATTCATCTGGTCTTGCTACTGAGTCCAACCTGCTACAAGCCTGTGGCAGCCCCAGACTGTCCCAAATAGAACATGGACCAAACTTGTCCCAGTGCACGATACCAGACAAAGTGTACAAATGCAGTCAAATGGACCAAAAATGTAGACACTCAGATGCAGCTAAGTAGGGTGCACAGTATAAGAGACAACCCTGAAATGCCTGATTATAGTACACTAAAGGGCACCACAATACCTCTTCATCATAAAGCCACAACTTGCAAGACTAGGCGACATGACTGACTTTGCTAATACAGAAAAATAAACACAGAGTTAGACAAAATGAGGAGACAGAAAAACATGTCTCAAAAAATGAACAGGAGAATAATAGTAGGGGACTTTAACTCCCACTTAGATCTATGGATAGACTATCCAAAGAGAAAAAAGAAATGCTGTCTTTAAAAAACACATTGGAACAGATGGCCCTAAGAAATATATTCAGAATATTCCATACAAAAGCAGAAGAATGCATTCTTTTCAAATGCATGTGAAACATTCTTCAAAATAGAGCACACTTTAGGTCAGAAAACAAGTTGGTTTTTTTTTTTAATACTTATTTATTTTTTTGAGAAAGAGAGAGAGAGAGAGAAACAGAACATGAGTAGGGGGAGGGCGACACAGATTCTGAAGCAGGCTCCAGGCTCCGAAATATCAGCACAGAACCCAATGCGGGGCTTGAACTCACAAACTGTGAGATCATGACCCGAGCTGAAGTCGGGCATTAACTGACTGAGCCACCCAGGCACCCCAAGAAAACAAGTCTTAACCAATTCAGAATATTGAAATCACATCATGCATCTTTTCTAACCTCAACACTATGAAACTGGAAAGATATAGCAATATATGTATATATATATATGTGTGTGTATATATATATATATATGATGGCTTTAAAAATCATTTATATATGTATATACATATATATTGCTGTAAGATATAGCAATACAGCCTTAACCAAGTACCAAGAAAACTTCAAATAAACAATGTAACCTTAACTAAAGTAGCTAGAAAAGGTAGACCACAGATCCAAAACGGCACAGAGAGGGAATTATAAAGATTAGAGTAGAAATAAATGAAATAGATACTTAAAACATGCGTGTGCATACACACACACACACACACACACACACACACACACACACAGAGTAAAACTGATCAATGAAACTGAATTCAGGAACTAGCTCTTTGCAAAGAGAAACAAAATCGATAAAGCTTCAGTCAAATTCATAGAGGGAAGGGGGAAGGGAAAGGACTCAAACAAATAAAAGCAGAAGTAAAGGAGGAGAAATAACAAATAGCACCCCCAAAATACAAAGGATTATGTGAGAACACTAAGAAAAAGTATATGCCAGAGACATTGGACAATCTAAAAGAAATGGAAATTACTTTGAAACATACAATTTCCAAAATTTAAGATTTGAAAGAAATGGAAAATTTGAATACACTGACCACTATCAATGAAATTGAACCAATAGTCAAAAAATGTCCAACAAACAAAAGTCCAGGGTCAAACTATTTCACAGGTGTATTCTCCAAACATTTAAAGAAGAGATAATAGCATTTTCTCAAAAATTTCCAAAAAATAAGTGGAAGGAAAGCATCCAAATACATTCTACAAGGTCAGCATTATCATGACTCCAAAACTAGAGGAAAAAAAACTATAGAAAAACAAATTACAGGCCAATATCTCTGATGAATATAGATGTAAAAATCTTCAACAAGGAATTAGCAAACAAAACCTAAAAGATGTTTTAGAAATCATTCATTATGATCAAGTGAGATTTATTCCAAGGATACAAGGATGGTTAAATATTTCTAAATCTTTCAACATGACATATCACATTAACATAAAAAAGAGGATGGAAAGTAGACCCTTATATCAACAGATGCATAAAAATTTTCAGCAATGCACAACACCCAATTTTGAAAACAACTCACAAAAGAGTAGAGTTAGAAGAAACATACCTCAACATGATAAAGAACATATGTAAAAACTCCAGATATAAATCACCTCAAAGATGAAAAATTTAAAGATAGTCCTCTACGATAAGTAACGACAGAGGCATATCCACTCTATCGGCATAGTAATGGAATTCCTAGCTACAGGAGACACACATGAAAGAGAAATAAAAGGAATCCAAATGTCTAAGGAAGAAGTAAATTATTCACTATTTGCACCTGATATGAAACAACATATAAAAAGCACTTGAGACATTACAAAAAAACAATAACCACAACAAAAAACAAAAACAAAAACATGCACAAACACACACACATAAAAACAAAAACTACTACAACTGATAAATACATTTAGTAAAGACACAGCATACCAAATTAATACACAGAAATATGTTGCATTTTTTACACGACTAATGAATTAGCAGAAAGAAAAATCAAGAAAATTGTATTAACCCATGTACCAATAAGAATTAACTACCTAGAAATAAATTTAACCAAGAAAATGAGATCTATACTATGAAAACTATAGAGCATTGATGAAAAATCGAAGATAACATAAACAACGGAAAGATATTCCATGCTAATGGACTGAGAGAATCAATATTGTTAAAATGACCATATTATGAAAGCAAACTACAGATCAAATTCAATCCCTATCAAAATGCCTACATTTTCAGGGAGAGAGTTAAGATGGCAAATAAGTGGGTTTCCCTGGGTTTACTTCCTCCCTCAAACATAACTATATTGATGTCTGATTACTTGGGACAGCCCAGAGACTAGATCTACAGTGTGGCAGAAGGATATCCACGGTAGAAGGAAGGCAGCTTAGTGATATAAGGTGCCTGGATGTGAATTGGTGGAGAGAAAATGGTGGATCCATGGAGGGGGGCAAACCTTTTTATGGAGAGACAAAAGGGAGAGAGAGGCATTCGGAAAATGTGGCATCGAACCAGCAGAAGAGAAAAACCTCTCTGGACTGAGGACTGGGGGTTGACAAGTACTGAGTGTTCACATTCTGTTTGCAACCAGCTTTTAGAGCTCAAACTCTGAGGTTTTGGAAGTGTGTGTTTTTCTCAGGAGTGGAGCTGTTATGTGTGCTCCTGAGGAGGAGGGCTCTGGCTCCCAAATGCATAGTGTTGTGGAGTGCCCTGGGGGATAACAATAGCCTTGAAGGAGTACTTTTGGAAGAGGGTTTATTGCCTCTCCAAGTACAAAAGACCCTTTTGTGCCAGCCCAAGTCCTTTCATCATTAGACTGTAGAGGCTCTACTCTGGAGGAGAGGAACTGATCCACGCAATGCTGGTCCTTTAAGACTTTGAGTTCTGAATCTCAAATGCATGCCAAAGAAAAACAGAGGACAGATTTGGGACAAGGGAGCCTCGCTTCACCTGCTTATCTGTGAAGGCTGACTGAATAGCAGGGGTTGAGATCCCCAGTCCTAGGAGGAGAGATGGGGATTGCACCATTTTCTCCTCAACACCAATATAGTGGGACTTCAGACAGCAACGCAATGTCCCCCAGTGAATGTAAGACCCACTTTCACCAAACGCTTCCCCCAGTGTCTATCAACTTGTGACAATTTACTGAGTAAAGGGTGACATTGAGCTAAAGCTGCCCTTTCCTCCAGACCAGGAGAGTCAGCAAAACAGCACCCAGGCACCAACAGACATGTTTTTTTTTTTTTTTTTGAATCAGGCTCATAGTTTCTGATTTTTGTTTTATCATTTCCTTTCTACTTTTTTTTTTAAATCATACTTTTTATTTTTCTCTTTTTCCTTCTTTTCTCTTTTCATTTGCTCCATTTTTGCTCCCCTTTCCCTTTATTTTTCCTTAGTATCAGCCTTTTGGGTTTTTGTTTGTTTATTTGGTTTTTGTTTTTTAATGTCATTGTTTTTGTTGTGTTTCAGTTTTGTTTTGTTTTTTTTTTCTTTTTATGGATCAGGCTACCCCCTACATTTCCCCTCAAGGTTACAGCAACAAACCCTAGTTAAAGGTCCAAACAGTTCACCACAGCAAGCAAGGGGAACTCTGCAGAGGACTGACTAGTGAGAAAGAGCAGCCAAAACATAGGAACAGAGTGCACACAAGCATACACTAGAAACACTTTCTGGAGTCCCAGGACCTGGACAGTGTATGACCCCTTTAAAAATTTTTTTAAGGTTTATCTGTTTTTGAGAGGGACAGAACATGAGCAGAAAGGGGCAGAGAGGAAGGAAGACATAGAATCCGAAGCAGGCTCCAGGCTCTGAGCTGTCAGCACAGATCCTGATGCAGAACTCTAACTCACCACCAGAGATCACGACCAGTCCCGAAGTCCGATATCAACTCCCTGAGCCACGCAGGTGCCCGGACTCTTTTTTACTACTCCAAGTGCAGGAACATAACGACTTTTAAAAGATGCACAAGACAGAAATTTAGCCAACATAGCAAGATGGAGGGATTCTCCCCAAAAGAAAGGTCAAATAAATCACCCCCAAGGACTTTCTCAAAAGAGATATAAACAATATATCTGAACAAGAATTTAGAATAACAATCTTAAGTCTACTAGCTGTGGTGGAAAAAGGAATAGAAAACACCAGAGACACCCGTGTTGCAGAGATCAAAGGCCTAAGAACTAGTCAGGATTTATTTAAAAAATACTATAACTAAGATGCTAAACAAACTAGAAATGGTGACAGTCAGGATTCTACAAAGCCACTAACTTTATTCCAAAAGCAAAGACCTTACTAAAAAGGAGAATTACAGGCCAATATCCCTGATGAAATGGTATGCAAAAATTCTCAACAAGATACTACCTAATCAAATTCAACAGCACATTAAAAGAATTAGTCACCATGATTAACTGAGATTTATTCCTGGGCTGCAGGGCTGGTTCAGTATTTACAAATCAATCCATGTGATACATCACATTAATAGAAGAAAGAATAAGAACCATAAGATCCTTTAAATAGATGGAAATACAAACACTTGACAAAATACAGCACACCTTTTTGATAAGAATCCTAAAGGAAGTAGGGATAGTAGTAAAATACCTCAACATCACAGAAACCATAACTGAAAGGTCCACAAGAAATATCATCCTGAATGGGGAGAAACTGAGAGCTTTTCCCCTAAAGCCAGAAACACGACAGGATGACAATTCTCGCCACTTTTTTTCAACATAGTATTGAAAGTATTAGCCTCAGCCATCAGACAACATAAAGGGGGAAAAATAAAGGCATACAAATTGGCAAAGAAGAAACCAAACATTCACTCTTCACAGATTACCTGATACACTACATGGAAAACTCGAAAGACTCCAACAAAATAAACGACTAGAAGTGATATGTAAATTCAGGAAAGTCTTGGAACTTAAAATCGATGTTTAGAAATTGGTTGCATTTCAATACACCGATAATGGAGCAGCAGAAAGAGAAATCAAGGAATCGATCCCATTTACAATTTTACCAAAACCATAAGATTACCTGCAATAAATCTAACTAAAGAGGTAAAATATCTGTAGGTTGAAATATCTTCTTTATCCATTCATAAGTTAATGGACATTTGTGCTCTTTCCATAATTTGCCAGTGTTGATAGTCCTGCTATAAACGTCGGGGTGTATGTGCCCTTTCATGTCAGCCTTTTTGTATCTTTTGGATTAAATGCAAATAATGACCCTGTGTTGGTTTATGTACATCCACTTTACTAAAATTTTGGTTAGTTCCAACAAGTTACCAGTGGACTCCTTAGGATTTAGGATTTTCTGTATATAAGGTTATACCATCAGCAAACAAATACAATATCACTTCTGTTACAAATAGGATTTTTTCTTGTTTATTTGTTCTAATATTACCAGTATAATTTTGAATAGGAGTGGTCAGGATGTGCACCTTCATTTTGCTTCTGATTTTAAAGGAAATTATTTCACCATTGAATATGAAGTTATCTTTGAGATTGTTAAATAAGTCTGTTTTTATATTGGCTTATCATCCTTCTAAACCCAAATTACAGATTTTTTAACATGAAAAAACACTAAATTTGTATGACACTATTTCTCTGTGTCTGTAGAGATAATCATGAGGTTTTCATCTTCCAATCTGTTAATGCAGTGTTTCCCATGTATTGATCTTTGTATCTTGAACCATCCTTGCCTCTCAAAAATAAAAACCGTTTAATCATGATAGATGATCTTTTAAATATGCTGTTGACTTCTGTTTCCTAGTATTCTATTGAGGATTTTTATATTTATATTCATCAGAAATACTGGGCCTTTATTTTCCTTGTAGAATCCTTATCAAGCTTTGGTATCAGTATAATACCTGACCTGGTTAAAGTAAGGTTGAGAGTGTTTCCTCCATTTCAACTTTCTGGAGTAGTTTAAGACTGATCGGTGTTAATTCTTTTTTAAACAATTTTAACATTAATTCATTAGTTATTTGAAAGAGAGAGAGACAGAGAGACAGAGAGAGAGAATGCCAATCAGGCTCCACACTTAGTATAGAGTCCAATGTGGGGCTTGATCTCACATCCCTGGAATCATGACTTGAGCCTAAATCAAAAGTCAAATGCTCAACCAACTGAGCTACCCAGGCCCCCTAATTGACGTCAATTCTTCAAATGATTGATAGAATTCTCCAGTAAAAACCATCTGACCCTGTATTTAATATCTTGAGAGGGATTTGATTACTTATTCAATCTTTGCCCATTTCCTCTAGATTATCAATTTGTTGTCATATAATTTTTATGGTTCTCATGACCCTTTGTATTTTTATGGTATCATTGCAGTGTCTGTGCTATCATTCTCATTATTTATATGTAAGCTCTATCTTTTTTTTTCTTAGTTAACATAAAGGTTTATCAATTTTATCTCTTAAAATAACCAACAATTATTTTTATTCTTATATATATATATATATATATGTATATATATATTATTTTTCTACTATTTCAATTATTTACATTCTGGTATATGCTTCCCCTTTCTTGTGCTAACTTGTGGCTTAGTTTGTTTTTCTCTCTCTAGTTCCCTGAAATGTAAATTTAGACTGTTATTTGAGGTCATCGTTTTTAATTAATGCAGACATTCGCTGCTGAAAAACATCTTTCTTTCCTATAACTGGTTTTGTAGCATCCCATAGGTTTTGATGTTAGCTTCTATTTTCATTTATTTCAGTTTTTTTTCTCTACTTTTGGATTTCTTCTTTCATCTCTTGGTTGTCCAGGATTATGTTAAGTTGTACATATGTGTGGAATTTACAGTGTTATTCCTATTATTGATTTCTATTTTTATACCATTGTAGACAGAACAGCTATTTGATATCATTTCAATATTATTAAACTTGTTAAGATTTTTTGGAGGGCTTCTGGGTGGCTCAGTCAGTTAAGTGATTCTTGTTTGGCTCAAGTCACAATCTTATGCTTTGTGAGTTCAAGTCCTGCATCCTGCTCTGTGCTGACAGTGTAGAGTTTCTTTGAGATTCTCTTTCTCCCCTTCTCTGGCTTTGCCCTTCCCTCAAGTGTATTATCTCTCTCTCTCTCTCTCTCTCTCTCTCTCTCTCTCTCTCAAAATAAACAAAAAAATACTTAAAAATATTTTTAAGGTATAATACACCTGTCCTTCATAAAGTTCCCTGTGTTCTGGACAAAATTTTTTTTCTGCTTCTGTTGAATGGAATGTTTTATATATGGCACTTACATCCATTATATCTAAAGTATTGTTTATGTCCAACAATTCCTTGTTGATTTTCTGTATGATATTTTTCACATTGGGATATTAAAGTACATTACTATCTCTGCATTCTTGTACATTTCTTCCTTCAAATTTTTCTTAATGTATTAGGATCATATCAGATCCTTCTATGTTAGGTTCACCTATATTTATGATTGTTATATTTTCTTTGTGAACTGACAGTTTTCATTATTATGTAATGCCCTTTGTCTTTGGTTACTATTTTTGGCTTAAAGTCTATCTTGTCTGTTTTAAGTATAGTTATTGCTGTTCTCTTTTGTTTCAACTTGCATGGAATAGCTTTATCCCTCCTTTTGCCGTTATCCATTGTGTCTATTTTTATTTATTTATTTATTTATTTATTGATTTATTTATTTATTGGGAGGGCTTTATTATTTTTTAACATTTTATTGTCAAATTGGTTTACATACAACACCCAGTGCACATCCCAACCCATGCCCTGATCAGTGCCCATCACCCACTATCCCCCTCCCGTACCAGCTCAACCCTCGGTTTGTTCTTAGTATTTAAGAGTCTTTTATGTTTTGTCTCCCTCCCTCTATGTGTCTTCTTTTCCTTCCCCTCTTCCCACGCCCCCCCACCCCCGGTTTTCTGTCAAGTCTTGCAAAGTCCACCTATGCGTGGAAACATGGTATCTGTCTTTCTCTGACTGACTTATTTCACTTAGCATAATACCCTCCAGTTCCATCCATGTTGCTACACATGGCCAGATTTCATTTTTTCTCCTTGCCATGTAGTATTCCATTGTATATATATCTATATATATATATATGTATATATGTATATATATATATATATATATACATATATACATATATATATATATACCATACCTTCTTTATCCGTTCATCAGTTGATGGACACTTAGTCTCTGCATGATTTGGCTATTGTTGAAGGTGTTGCTATAAACATCAGGGTACACGTGCCCCTATGCATCAGCACTCCTGTATTACTTGGGTAGATTATTAGCAGGGTTATTTCTGGGCCATAGAGTAGCTCTATTTTCACTTTTTTGAGGAACCTCCACACAGTTCTCCAGAGCAGCTGCACCAGTTTGCATTCCCACCAACAGGGTAAGAGGGCACCTGTTTCTCCATATCCTCACCAGCATCTATAGTTTCCCGATTTGTTCATTTTAGCCACTCTGACTGCTGTGAGGTGCTTTTTCATTGTGGTTTTGATTTGTATTTCCCTGATGATGAGTGACATTGAGCATCGTTTCATGTGTCTGTTTGATATTTGGATGTCTTCTTTGGAGAAGGGTCTATTCATATTTTTTGCCCATTTCTTCACTGGATTATTCGTTTTTCGGGCATGGAGTTTGGCAAATTCTTTATAGATTTTAGATACTAGTCCTTTAACCAATATGTCATTTGCAATTATCTTTTCCCATTCCGTTGGTTGCCTATTAGTTTTGTTGGTTGTTTCCTTTGCAGTGCAGAAGATTTTTATCTTGATGAGGTCCCAATAGTGCATTTTGGCTTCTAATTCCCTTGGCTTTGTAAATGTGTCATGTAAGAAAATGGTGCAGCTCAGGTCAAAGAGGATTTGTTCTGCTTTCTCCTCTAGGATTTTGATGATTTCCTGTCTCACATTCAGGTCCTTCATCCATTTAGAATTTATTTTTGTGAGTCGTGTAAGGAAGTGGTCTAATTTCATTCTTCTGCGTGTTGCTGTCCAGTTTTCCCAGCACCATTTGTTAAAGAGGCTGTCTTTTTTCCATTGGATACCCTTTCTTGCTATGTCAAAGATTAGTTGACCATATGCTTGCAGGTCCATTTCTGGGTTTTCTATTCTATTCCATTAGTCTACGTGTCTGTTTTTGTGCCAGGAGCATACTGTCTTGATGATTACTGCTTTGTAAAAGAGGTTAAAGTCTGGGATTGTGATGCCTCCCGCCTTGTTTTTTTTTTTTTCTTCAGTATTATGTTGGCTATTCGGAGTCTTTTGTGGTTCCATAGAAATTTTAAGATTGTTTGCTCTAGCTTTGAGAAGAATGCTGGTGCAATTTTGATTGGGATTGCATTGAATGTGTAGATTACTTTGGGTTGTATTGCCATTTTAACGATATTTATTCTTCCAATCCATGAGCATGGGATGTTTTTCCATTTCCTGTGTCTTCCTCAATTTCCTTCATAAGTTTTTAAAGTTTTCAGTGTAGAGATTTTTACATCTGTGGTTAGGTTTATTCTAGGTGTCTTATGGGTTTTGGTACAATTGTGAATGGGATTAGCTTCTTTATTTCTCTTTCTGTTGCTCATTGGTAGTGTATAGAAATGCCACTGATTTCTGTACATTGATTTTGTGTCCTTCAACAATGCCAAATTCATGGATCAGCTCTAATAGGCTTTTGGTGGATTCTGTCGGGTATTCCAGGTAAAGTATCATGTAGTCTGCGAAAAGTGGACGTTTGACTTCATCCTTGCTAATCTTGATGGCTTTTATTTTGTTTTGTTGTCTGATTGCTGATGCTAGAGCTTCCAACACTATGTTAAATAGAGTGTTGAGAGTGGACATCTCTGTCGTGTTCCTGATCTCAGGGGGAAAGCTCTCAGTTTTTTCCCCATTGAGGATGATGGTAGCTGTGAGCTTTTCATAAATGGCATTTATAATGCCTAAATATGTTCCTGCTATCTCGACTTTCTTGAGGGTTTTCATTAGGAAAGGGTGCTGTATTTTGTCAAATGCTATTTCTGCATCTATTGACAGGATCATATGGTTCTTATCTTTACGTTTGTTAGTGTGATGTATCACATTGATTTGCAAATATTGAAGCAGTCCTGCATCCCAGGGAGGAATCCCACTTGATCATGGTGAATAATTCTTTTTATATGCTGTTGAATTTGATTTGCTAGTATCTTGTTGAAAACTTTTGCATCCATATTCATCAGGGAGACTGACCTGTAGTTCTCTTTTTTTGCTGGGTCTGTGTCTGGTTTGGGAATTAAAGTGATGCTGACTTCATAGAATGAGTCCAGGAGTTCCTTCCATCTCAGTTTTTTGGAATAGCTTTAGGAGGATAAGTATTAGTTCTGGTTTAAATGTCTGGTAAAATTCCCCGCGGAAGCTATTTGGTCCAGTACTTTTATTTGTTGGTAGATTTTTGATAACTAATTCAATTTCTTCACTAGTTACGGGTTTATTCAAGTTTTTTATTTCTTTCTGTTTGAGTTTTGGTAGCGTGTGGCTGTTTAGGAATTTGTCCATTTCTTCCTGGTTGTCTAATTTGATGGCATATAGTTTTTCATAGTATTCTTTGATGATTGCTTGTATTTCTGAGGGATTGGTTGTAATCATTACCTTTTCATTCGTGATTTTATCTATTTGGGTTCTCTCTCTTTTCTTTTTGAGAAGCCTGGCTAGAGGTTTATCAATTTTGTTTATTTTTTCAAAGAAGCAGCTCTTGGTTTCATTTATCTGTTCCACTAATTTTTCGGTTTCCATATTATTTATTACTGCCTGAATTTTTTATTTCTCTCTTTCTGCTGGGTGTGGGGTGTCTTAGCTGTTCTGCTTCTAGTTTCTTTAGGCGTGCTGTTAGAATTTGTGTTAGTGATTTTTCTTGTTTCTTGAGATGGGCCTGGGTTGCAATATATTTCCCTCTCAGAACTGCCTTTGCTGCATCCCAAAGCATTTGGATTGTTGTATTTTCATTTTCATTTCGTTCCATGTATTTTTTAAATTTTCTATCTGATTGTTTGGTTACCTCATTCATTTTTAGTATGTTGTACTTTAGCCTCCATGTTTTTGGGGATTTCCAGACTTTCCTGAGGTTGATTTCAAGTTTCAAAGCATTGTGGTCTGAAACTCTGCATGATATGTTTTCAATTTTTTATATTAATTAAGACTTTCCTTATGCCCCAGAATGTGGTCTATCTTGGAAAATGTACCGTGTGCAGTTGAGAAGAATGTAAATTCTTTCCTTTTTGATGAAGGACCCTGAAGATGTCAGTTAGGTCCATGTGTTGCAATGTGTCGTTCAGGGCCATTGTTTCTGTAGTGATTCTCTGTTTAGTGGATCCATCCAATGCTGAGAGTGGAGTCTTAATGTTCCCTCCAATTAGCACATTTTTATCAATAAGGTTGCTTATGTTTCTAATTAGTTGTTTTACAAATTTGGGTGCCCCCAAATTCAGCGCATAGATATTTATAATTGTTAGCTCTTCCTGCTGGATGGTCCCTGAGACTATTATATAATGTCCTTCTTCATCTCTTATTACATCATTCATTTTAAAGTCTAGTTTGTCTGATATAAGTGTGGCTACTCCGGCTTTCTTCTGACTTCCAGTAGCATGGTAGATTGTTCTCCATCCCCATACTTCCAATCTAAAGGTGTCCTCAGGTTTAAGATGAATTTCTTGAAGACAGCAAATAGATGGGTCTTGTTTTTTAATCTACTTTGTTACCTTGTGTCTTTTGATTGGCACATTTAGTCCATTTACATTCAGTGTTAATATTGAAAAATATGATTTTAGATTCTCTGTGTTATCTGTAGTTTTCATGCTTGTAAGGATGTCTCTGGTAGTGTGTTTTTTGCAACCTTTCCTTCATAGAGTGCCCCTCAGGATCTCTTGTAATGCTGGTTTATTTGTGATTAATTCCTTCAGTTTTTGTTTGTTTGGGAAAAGTTTATCTCTCCTTCCATTCTGAATCACAGGCTGGCCAGGTAAAGGATTCTTGGCTGCAAATCCCTCCTGTTCATCACATTGAAGATTTCCTGCCATTCCTTTCTGGCTTGCCAAGTTTCTGTAGATAAGTCTGCTACTACCCTTATGTGTCTACCTTTGTAGGTTAAGGCCCGTTTTTCCCTAACTGCTTTTGGGATTCTCTCTCTATCTATTTTGCCAGTTTCACTCTGATGTGTCGTGTGGAAGGTCTAGTCGAATTACAGTCTGAGGTGAGTTCTCTCTACCTCTTGGATTTCCATGCGCATTCCCTTCCTCATGTTGGGGAAGTTCTCAGCAATGATTTGTTCAAGTATCCCTTTGACTCCTTTCTCTCTCTCTTCTTCCTCTGGAATTCCTATGATACGGATGTTGTACCTTTTGACTGCACCGCTCGACTCTTGAATTCTCCTTTCCTGTTCCTGAATCAGATTCTCTCTCTTTTTCTGCTTCCTCTTTTTCCATAATTTAATCTTCTAATTCACCTATTCACTCTTCTGCCTCTTCAGTCTGTGCTGTGGACACCTCCAATTTGTTTTCCACCTCATTTAAAGCATTTTTAAGTTCCTCCAGACTGTTTTCAAGGTCCTCGATCTTTGCAGTGAGGGATCCCCTGCATTCTTCTATGCTCCTTTTTAGCCCAGCGATTAGTTTTATGTGTATCATTCTATATTCATGTTCTTTTATGTTGCTTATATCTTTTTTCATTTATTCTTGAGCTGTCACTACTTCCTGTAATTTGTTTTCAGGAGAATTCTTCCATTTCTTTATTTTGGCTCCGTGTGTTTTGGTTTGTTCCTGAGGTCACCCTGGAAAGGAAAACAAACAGACAGACAAACAGGAAACAAAAACACACAAACGTACCAACAGATGATGGTGGACCACAACAGAAAAAAAGTATAAGGAACGACGTTCTGAATGTATGCTACCTGAAGTACCAGCTACACGTTAAGGACTGGGTTTGTGCTGTGCTGATGGCAGAGCATGTACTGAGAGAGTAATGACAGGTGCAGGGGGAGAAGAAAATGAACTTTGACCAGGTGGAGAGACTGAAAGGCTTATTCCAGAAAGAAAGAAATCATAATAAGTAAGGATTTAAGGAAAAATAAATGAAGATAGATGTTACCCAGATGAACTATGTGGCCTGGTTATTCCAGAGAGAGAGATAGGAAAGTATGGAAGGAAGTGTAGAACATGCATTGAGAGAGTGGGTTAAATGTCTGTTTAAGCCAGCCAATACTCCGGATGACCAACTCAGGGGCGGGAAGCAGTAAGAAGGAGAAAAGGGAGAATATATTTTAAAAAGAAGAATTGACTTGGAGTTACTCCAGCAGCAGTCTGGTCTCTGTGTCTATCGCTCTTGCAGAAAGGCGTCTCTCCTAAGATGAGAGGTGTGGTTTGGTGTAGGCAGGTCCCACCTCCACTGCAGTGGCAGATGGATTCTTGGCACTGGTTTATGTGGGTAGGAGAGACAATAATGGCATCCCCCAGTCCCTTCTTCTTGGACCCGTATTCTCAAATCTCCCCTTTGTTTCCACACTGCTCTGCCTGGGACGCAGGCATTGTGTGATTTTTTGGGCTGTCGCACACCCCACGCTTACCTGAGTTTTTGAGTCTCTTTGCCCGCTACACTAGGTTTCACTTATGAAAAATTGTGTCCCTGGGGTAGAATCGCTCCCATGGCCTCTCTGCGCCTCTCCTTGTTGTGGGATGTCTGGGCCGCCACTGCCAGCCCCAGTTCAAGGAGAGTTCTGTGGTTACCAATGGAACTTCTCTTCAAAAGCCCTGCAGTTAGGGACTGGATTATAGGCTCCCTCTCCATCCCATTTTTCTCTCTTGGGTATCACCGCTCTGCACCTTCCCAGATCTCTCCTCCCTTTGTCTTTGCACAGAAGGCTGTCCCTCCCCTTTGCTCCATACCCCCGTGGTTCATTTTATCTCCCCTAGATTGCACTCACAACTATTTTGGTTGCTTTCTGGATTTCACATTCTCTTCCTTGTAGACTCCAATTCCTTTCCTCCCAGACTCTAGTGTTTGAGAGTCCTTTCCTTATGGTCCTTCTTATTTTGAAAAACATGGGGAATACTAGGTCTCCCTACTCCTCTGCCATGTTGGCCCCTAGGAAGCAGAATATATTTTTTTAAAGTTCTTAATTTATTAATCCTCTCCTGAAAAATCAGCACATTCACTCCAGATAAAGTTATTGTAGAATATTTACTCCTTTTGTTGTCCAACCTCCAGCTCACTTTTTGCCAGAACCAACACTGGCTTTTGTAGTCCCACTTACTTTCTTCATTCTGTTCTTGCATTCCTTTTGCTGTTTTCTTGGGTTCTTTTTCTTTTCATATAGGTCGTGTCTTGCATGTCTACGTTTGGGTTCATTTTTCTTTCCTTAATCCAATGATCATAAATCATGCCAGTTTTCTTGCTATCATCAAAATAGGTTATGAAAACAAATCCAAAATGTCATCTCATATGATCTTGTACGTTTGGCTAGTTTGTCCCTAATTTTGTCTTAGATACTTTTGCCTTTCTGAGGTGAAGAACATCAATGACTGTTTCCACTGAAGCATTTGGTTGGTCATGAACTTCTGGTTTGCATAGTTACTATGTTGTTCATCATAGAGGCCAAGATTCATGCAGCCATGGAGGAAAAGAGCCTGTGTGTGTCTTTAAAGCTGAAGTAATTCTCTTGCAGGTAACATACGGTTGTTGCTGTTGTTGTTTAAATCCATTCAGCCATTCTATGTCTTCTGACTAGGTAATTTAACTCATTTATATTTAAGATAATTTTCAATAGGTAGAGTCTTGCTACCTTGCTACCATCTTATTATTGTTTGCCTTATATTTTTTGTATTTCTCATTTTCTTTTCTTTCTCTTACTGTCTACATTCATGAGTGTTTGTTTTCCATGGAGTATACTTTTATTTCTTCAGTATATCTTTTGTGGAATCACTGAATATTTTGCTTTGTGGTTACTGTAAGACTTATGTACAACATCTTATAAATGTAAGAGACTTTAATGCGGATAACATTTTGATTTCTGCCACATATGAAATGCAACATGCATTACACAATAAAGGAACAGTCAACACCTGAACATTAGGAGAATATTTTTTTTCCAGCAAGAGAAAATCAATACCCAGCTGAACAGATGTGAGGATAATACAGACATCTGTAAGTCCGATTTCATAGATTTATGGATTTCCAGATTAACATTAAAAAACACAAAATATTATGTGGTATGGATAATAGTCTTATTTTCTCTACTGAGGTTTAGAAATATATACAGAAAATCCTAAATTGTTATTGAGATGAATGTACGATTTCTGAAAAAAGTTATTTATAGCTTGCCTGGATTGTCAAAAACAGAGGACAGTTAACATGAGATTGTAAGAAATGCACAGATAAAAGTGGACAATAAGATATTTTAAGAATAATCCACCAATGAAAAGTCCTGCACAGAAATAATAATGTGTATAATTAGAAACGAATATAAATCATGATATAAACACATATTTTTGCTGTGATGGGACCTGAATGTCTTCGTGTGTTGTAGCAGGGAGTTAGGCTGTCCACTAAGCAATACATAAAAGATTCTGGATGCTGAGTGTGTTCCGTATATTTCTATGACAAATCATCTAAAACAAAATATAAATTTCTCTGTTGATGACTTCTGCTCTGTGTAGAAGAAATAGAAAACTCTTTATTAGACAAAATTAGTTTACGCCTTTTACTCACTTAGACAATTCAGTCCAAAGAGTCTCAGGGTCACACCATTTATTCCAATTAAATAACGTATGATTATTTTACCCTCTATATGCTCACACTTTTCCTTGTGACAATATGTTTTTCTACGTGTGAACTCCAGAAACAATATTCATTAAAATAATGGGGTGATTCAACTAAACATTTGGATGAAATTTCATACTTGTTTGAATTTATATTGTGCCTGTCAATTCTTCCACTAAACAGTTTGTATTTCCCTTAGTAAAATATAGTAAAATAAAATTCAAGAAAAGAAAGTTACAGTAAGTCAAAATTCATATTTCAGTATGTGAAGAAGTCTAGGATAGCCTCAACTCTGAAAATAGGTGAACTTAAGACAAAGAAAGACAGTCACTTTAATTTTGTGATTGGGGACATTGCTGGATATGAAATTATTACGAGATTCAATATACAATAAAAGAGTAACAAAAATATAACTCATTATTTCCTGGCTTATACAAACTTAATTGAAAGCAGTTAAATTTATAAAACTTATGTTTATTTCTGATGACATAAAATATGTTATTTTTAAAAGTTAATTTAATTCAGAAATAAATTTAGTGGAAAGAAATCCTTTACATTTATTCTTATCTAAGTGCGTTTTAAATATATTTTCTAGCTTCATGAATATATGTGTTACACAATGTCAACTAGACACCATCTTCTACCTTTAATTGATATAGATAAATAGATAAATGATAGATAATATCAGGATTTTACCTATTTTTCTTTTCTTTCAAAAAACATTGATATTAAGCTTATTGAAAAAAATCTATGTAAACATATATATTCCCAGTTCAGCAACTCGAAACTTGAAATTCACCGTCAGATATGTGGATATTTAAAATTCAACATCTCCTAAAACTTCAAAAACCTTTTTTTTTACAACCACATTCACCAATGCTTTAGAATATTTGCTTCTCCTTGAATCTTTACTATAACTCTTTAAAAAATTCTAATATTTTGTAAATCATTTGACAATAAATATTTCATAATTATTTAAGTTTAAATTTAATTTTCAAAGAATTAAATAACTTCCCATACATTTATTAGGTCTTTGTGCTTCTTCTAGGAGTTCTTCACAGGCATTTTGCCTGTATTCATATTTTTATTCTGATTTGAGAAGTTTTATATGTTTTATATATAAGCGGGTTTTGTTATATCTTCTTAAGCATTTATTATGTGTCATAACTTTCAAAGTGATTATATTTCCGGTGTTTTTGAAAGTTTATTATTTCTTAATTTTTACAATATTTTAAGTAGATATTATATGTTTTCTGTTTGGTGTCATGTTAAGGAAAGATGACCCTCCTTCTTTATCAGAAAATAATAAAACCTAAATAATCTCTGTAATTTTTATAGTACCTATTTAATTATATTAGTGTATAGATTTTAGTATTTAATCCATTTGGAGTTAGTTTGGGCATTTAATTTAGTTGTAGACTTTTTCTACAATTTTCGTAGAAAATTTGGGTCTGATTTTTTTCTTTATAAATTGACTCAACAATGCCTTGGTTGTGCTTGTTGAAGCACGTTATTAACACTATAACACTGTTGTTTTTACTCTCTTTTATACTAAATTTATTTATGTTATATCCAGGACTTTTAATTCTGATCTTCTGTTCTGTTTGCTTCTTTTCTTTTTTAATATTTATTATTTTGTAGAGAGAGAGAAAGAGACAGACAGAGCATGAGCGGGGAAGGGGCAGGAGAGAGGGAGTCACAGAATAAAAGCAGGCTCCAGGCTCTGATCTTTCAGCACAGAGCCTGATGAGGGGCTCCAACTCACAAACCCTGAGATCATGACCTGATTCCAAATCTGATGCTTATACCACTGAGCCACCTAGGCGCCCCTCTGTTTGTTTCTCTCTTACATGGGAAGTATATTCACCCATTCAGAGGAGCATTTTATAATGTGTTTTGATAATTAACAGTACACGAAGGTAGTTTTCCTCTTATACTATTTGAAATAATCTACAGGCACTACAAGAAGAAGTATCATGCTCCTTAACAACATACATATGAAACCAGAAAAATTTAGAGTATGGGTATTCTATAGAACAAACCCTCAGTTTATTTAACACATATTAATATTTTTAAATGAGTAAGAAAATATAGACTAAAAGAGGCTTAAAAACTTATTAAATTAATTAGACATACTTCTTTAGGATTATGGTGTTACATATATGTGCAACAATTATTGGAATGTTAACATTGAATATTTTATGAAATTAAGGAATGGTAGTTTACTGTGTAAGAATATTTCATGTTATATAATTATGCTTAAAGAGGCCCATATTGTTAGAGATAAGTATTGAAGGATTTACCGATGCATAGATTTAAAGACTTACTGTAAAATGTGCACCGAGTACTGGGTTATGAGAGTATATAGAACAATATTTTCCTCATGATTATAATTCTTGAAAACGTGTGAATGGTCATGAAGATTCATCAGGATATCCATGCACTTCACATTCCAAGGCATAACCCCAAAAGGAGTCTTTAAAAATGAGAAGTTGAATCAGAATTTCACAAATTTTATAGTGTACATGAGGATGAATAAAAATTGTATATATTTCCTCTACTCTATATTCTACCACAACTAGAAACATAATGCATTTACTTACCTTCAGTTTTATAACATTCAGGGGAAAATTATCTTCATAAAAATATTGCAATTTTCTCAATGAAATTATATCAAGAAATGTGTAAATTTTTATAAAAGTAGAATTCCTAACTCTTTAGGATCCTTAATTTTTTATGTCAATTGTGTGCCACCTCTACTTTCTAAACGTTTGTATGGCTTTCCAGTTAAATTCAGCCATATTCCAAGTTACAGATATCATAGGCAAATATTTATTTTTGCTTGTTTTCCAGAAGTTACTATCTTTTTGGTGACAGGAATGTTTACCACAATATGTATGGCTGCTGCTTCCAGGAAGATGTTGAGCAATAAAACATGTTACTTGGTATTTAATAACCTGATCATATAATCAATGGGATGTATTGAGGATGTTTTATATTTAATGCAAAATGACTATGAATTTTACAATACTATAGACATTTTTGCTGCACTAACAAGGACTGTGTGTGTGTGTGCGTTCACGTGCATGCGTGCGTGTGTGTATAGTGTTGTGTTGTGTTTAGTGTTTAGAAGGAATCTATGTTCTTATTTTACAAAAATTTGTCCCCATTAATGTGATGTCATAGTTTTTCTCTAGTTTAGAATCATTAACTTTTCTTCTTCTCTAACATTTTACATCACATTTACAAGCATACCTGTTGGCTGCATCTTTAGAACAGGTTCCATATCTGCGTACTTCTCAACAGCTCCCATGTAGACGCTTGGACTCATATGTCATTGTGTCTTGCTTGGGTACCATGAAGAACGTTTAACTGCTCTTCCAGTTTCCATCTTTTTCTTCTAACGTGTCTCCATGACTGGGGCACCTAAGGGTCTAGTCACTTAAGCATACGACTTCAGTTCAGGTAATGATCTCACAGTGGTTTCTGAGTTTCAGGCCCCACATCGGAATGTCTGCTCTCAATGTCAGCCCAGAGCCTGCTTTGGTCCCTCTGTCTCACTCTCTTTCTGCTGCTCTCTCTCTCTCAAAAAAAATAAACATTAAAAAATTAACATGTTCCATGACTTCCATAGGTATTGTCTAGAAAAATTACCAGGTGATATATCTCTATGCTCAAATTAATTCAATAAATGTTAAATAAGTCAAAATTATTTAAATTTCCATAAACTGCATTGGATACATCTGGAAACTTACCAATAGTATATTCCTCCTTCACTGGATTTGTACTGCTGTCCTCTTTGCTTTTCCTCATAGTTTCAAGGACTTTACACTGCTGCTCCATCCCCTAGAACTTCTTTTCTGCACAAATTGCCTTTGACTCACTCCCTCATCACATTCAGATCTTTTCCAAATACCACTAATAAAAGAAGTCTTGGTCAAACAACTTTACAGTGCCATAGCGTTTTATCTATTGCCTCTTGCTTTTCAAATTCACAAGTGTTACCATTATTTGGGATTGTAATATTATACACTTGTTGTACATTCCTTAATTCTAATACAAGCTTCTGAATGCAAGAAATCTGTCTTATTTACTCCTGTGATTGTATAACCTAAAATAGGGGCTGATGAATAATGTGAATGAAACAATTATCATAATTGATGTTATATTTGGGTAAATGTGTCCAAATATATACACGTGTAATCTTTCTTTTCCTTCTTATTTTGTTAACTTTATTTTCAAAGAATATGTTCACGGTAAAATTGAGAGGAAGATACAGATATTTCTCATATACATCTTCCCTACATATCCCTAGTCTCCCTCATTAACAACACCCCTACCGGGGTGGTACATTTGTTACATTTTATAAACCTACATTGACACATCACAATCACCCAAAGTTTATAGTGTACCTTAAGGTTATCCCTGGTGTTATACCTTCTATAGGTTTGAACAAATGTATATGACTTGGATCCATCATTATAATATCATACGGAATAGTTTCACTGTCCTAAAAAATCTTCTGTTTTCCACCTATTCACCCGTTTCCCTTCCTCCAATCCCTGTCTCTATAGTTTTGCCCTTTTCACAGGAATGTTGTATAGTCGCAATCATATAGTATATAGCTTTTTCAAAGTGGGTTCTTTCAGTTAGTAATTTCTTTCGAGACACTTCCATGTCTTCTTAATGGCTGTCAAAGTTGTTGTTTGTTTGTTTTTAGTCTAGAACAATAGTCTATTGTCTGGTAGCACCTAGTGGAGGACTTGTTGGTGGCTTCCAAGTTTTGTCAATTATACATAAAGCTGTTATAAATATCCATGTGAAGTTTTTGTGTGGACATGACCTTTCAGTTCTTTTGGGTAAATACCAAGTTGTGTGATTGCTGTGTTGTATGGTGAGAGTTTATTGAGTTTTGTGAGAAACTGCTACTCTAATTTGCAAAGTGGCTGTAATTTTTCTACCTTCCTACCAGCAGTGAATCAGTGTCATTGTTGCTGCATATCCTGGTCCACATTTGGTATTGTTAGTGATCTGGATAGTGGACATTCCGATAGATGTGTACAGGTATCTAATTGTTGTTTTAATTTGCATTTTTTCTGATAACATAAAATGTAAGGCATCCTTTCACATGCTTATTTGGTACTGAAAATACATATATTGTATATATATATATATACTTATATATTCATATGTAAATGTAAATATTATTTTGGTTCAGTGTCTGTTAAGGTATCTGTCCCATTTTTTTAAATCAAGCTGTCTCTTACTGTTGATTTAAAGAGTTCTTCAAATATTTTGGATAATGGATGCGGTTTTGCTAATAATTTCTCACAATCTGTTTCTTGTCTTGTCTCACAATCTGATTCTCTTGTTAGAGTCTTTCACAAAGCAAAACTTTCTCAATTTAATTAAGTCCACCTTCTTCATTATTTCTTTCCTGGGGAGAAATTCATTCGTATTGTATCAACAACGTCATCAAAATACCAAAGTCATCTAGTTTTTTTTTTCCTGTTATTTTAGAATTGTTATAATTTGGTGATTTAAATCTAAGCCCATGATTCAATTTTATTTAGTTTTTGAGAAGGTGTAAGGGTTGTGCCTCGATTCATTTCTTGCTGTATGTTCAGTTGTTCTACCACTATGTATTGAAAAGTCTACATTTCTCCTTTGTTTTGCTTTTTCTCCTTTGTCAAATATCAAATTATTATATTTGTGTGTGTCTATTTTTGGTTTTTATTCTCTTTCACTGATCTACATGTCTATTATTTTGCCAACACTACACTGCCTTGTTTACTGTAGCATTATAGCAGGCTTGATGCTGGATTTTATCAGTCCAACTTTGTACTTCTCTTCTGGGCCTTTTATCTCTCCATTTAAACTTTAGAATAAATTTTCCTCTCATTATATTATGTAATATTTTCCTAACTTTCTTTCTTTTGACATTCTTACTTAGCTCCTACTTTAGGACCTTAAGCTAGTTTACGTGCTTTGAACACTTTACTAACAGATATATGCATACCCACTTCTGTTAACTTCTTTAGGCCTCTACTGGAATGTCTCCATAATAAAGAATTTATCCTTGTTCCTCCAACTTAAGGCCACCACTGTTTTCCCCATATTGTACTTTATTTTTAATGTTTGTGTTTGTGTCTGTTTCTGCCTCTCTACTCTTGAAGGCGTATAAATTAAAAAATGACTTTTATATCTGTCAGATAGTTGGTCCTGTATAATATTTATTGAAAACATGAATATAATTTTCATAGGTTAGAGTATTAGTTAGGAAATATTAACACACCTTCAAACACACACCTATACCATATATATGGGATGGGTATGTTTTCCTGATTACTTGACACTGGCAATGGACATGTGGATGAAACTGGGAGACTCTAGTTATTCTACATGAAGCTTTCCCCTGAAAACTTGAATTTCCACCACAAGATGAGCAAGCCCTGAGTAGCTGCCGCCCATTCAGTTGATTTATAATGAATAAAAGACAAATGGAACCAATCTGAACTCAAAACACAGTCAACCAAACTGTAAGAATGTGTGAAATAAATACTTATTTTTTATGCCACTGAGATCATGTGGTTATCTTCTGTGCATTATAATATTTGCAAGCAAAAGCATGGGTAATGAGGCAATATTATAAGCCAAATGCAGACCTAGGCATATATAAAATCTTATTATACCATTCAAGCAAAAAAAAAAAAAAACTACACCTAGGAACAAGGAGGTACATTTGTCTTCATTGCGTCCAGAGCATTGAAACATTTCCCATCTTTTTTTATCTTTATTTATTTTTGAGAGACAGAGAGAGAGCTCAAGTGGGAAAGGGGCAGAGAGAGAGGGACACACAGAATCTGAAGCAAGGTCCAGACTCTGAGCTGCCAGCAGAGCCTGATGCAGGGCCCAAACTCAGGAGGGGTGAGATCATGACCTGAGATCAAGTTCCACAGTTAACCAACTGAGGCACCCAGGAACCCCCTCTCTTTTTTTTTTTTAATGAAAGTTTCACTGTGTGAATTGTTCTGTCAAAAGGAATATGAATAAAAGTGAAAGATTTGAGACCAAAACAGAAGCTTTAAGACCTGTTACATAGTCCCACTATTGTTCTTATTCCTGTACCATGATTGTAGCGGCATAATGGGTGTCTGTGACAATTCAACACAGAAAATAGGACAAAAGACAAGGACCTGAGTTGCATTTGACACAAGCCCAAAAGGTTATGCCAGTAAGAAATTTCTGGCTAACTTTGAGAACCATTGACATTTGGAAGTTGCAAACTAATAAAGAGTTCAAGGTCAGTTTCACCTCTCCATTTTTCATGATGATTTCCGGACTATGTATGCTACGAAATGTGGTCAGTTTGGTCAGGTGTTATTTGGAGTAGGATTTTGATAAAGAATTTTCCTTACAAGGCTCCTTGAATTGCTCTGTTGGTTGAGTGTCTGGCTCTATTTCAGCGCAGGTCATGATCTCAGGGTCCTGGGATCGAGCCTTGTGGGGGGCTCCACACTGAGCATGGCGCCTGCATAATATTCCTTCTCTCTCGTTCTGCATCTTTCATCTTGCATTCTCTCTCTTTTTAAAATTAAAGAAAATAATTTTCCTTACTAGTCTGACAGCTTCCTGCATAGCATATTTTAGACAACCGTGAATGTTAGATACAAATCCCGATAATGCTGTTTTTCATATTTCCCCAGGCACAGGATCTATGCTTCCTATGACACGAAACTAATAAAAGCAGAGAACATAACATAACGGATTTTTTTAGTGATATCATCATCCCACTGAATAAAATCATATGGGATATCTTTAACATCAAAAATCAATCTGCAGTTATTAAATAAATTTGAATTCAGTTTTTAAATTATTTTTAAAAGAAGGAAATTTTAACTGAGGTTATTATAATGAGGTTAAATGATGAGCCATGCCTGTTGCTTGTAATTATACATACCCATTCCAACACACTTTTATTCAATATAATTATATAGAATATTGATGTATCTAATAGAGAATGACAGTATTTCAAAGAGATATCATAGACATGTCTAATGAATTATAGGTGTTTTGCTTTTGAAAACCTTTGATATTCGTTGTTTATATCCCTCTAAGTTTAAATATATCTTGTAATTTTTAAATCCAATTTTTATTTTCTTTATGTAAACAAATCTATGTAGTGTCTAGGACAATAATATGTCCTTAGAACTGTACCTTAATAATGATTAATATATTTTCACTTCAATGATTGTTTACTACACTTTAAATAAAGACCCTGTTATTCTGGGTGAATCGTAGCTGATACAATATTTAAAATTCATTTTACAGAGTTTTATCAGTGTCTTTGAAATAATACAACTAAGTGATTTTCAATAATTTTCTCTACAGATTCCATTAATCTAGTTGCACAACAAAACTGAGCACTTGTTGAACTTTATTTAAGGACTGTTTAGTCCCACCTCATTTCTCACAAAAAAGCTTCCACTGATATCTAAAAACATTTGCAAATAACAGTGTTGATACTTGTAAATATAGTCATTTATCTCATATTTTACCAAAATCGTAATAAAGTGCCAGTATTCTTCTCTTCCCCTCGGGAACATGATTGTGTGGAAGGATTTAGGAACATTTCACAGGTGTCTCCAATTAGGCAGAGCCTTTATCTGACTCATTTCCTCATGATGAAAGTCCCACTGGAGATTGTTGGAGACCAGAAGACTCTGGCCCTGGTGACATTGCCTAAGGAGAAGACTCAGGCCCATAAAGCAGTGCCCTAGACTGGGGCCCTCATCGGTGGATGGGGGTGCCTCGAAGCAAATGCCAGGTTGTAATACGACAAGAACATAATTGCTGGTCTGACTCTGAGGGAGGGCCGGTTAGCCAATGATGGGTAAGACTCCTCACAGCAGGGGGGCAACCTAAGACAGGCACGGTCACTGAAAGAGTCACCACGACACCTGGCTATAGGGTCACTGGGCCTTTGTGCTGATTTGCGATTCATCCTAATATCTCCTGAAGAAGATGAGCCATAGAAAAGCAGGAGTGCTCCACAGCTTCCTCCCCTATGAAGCCAACATATGCTGCTATACTTTACTAATAATAAAATCATATTGAGAATCATGGAAATAAAATCTTTAAGAAATCAGTAGAGTTTAGAATGTATCATTGATCTATTTTAGGGTGATGCCAGACTCTCGGGAATGTGATTATTGCTGTGAGTCTTGGGACATAATTACTAGGAAATAGAAGTTAGAGTATGTTACAGAAAAATAAGGATGTTTTTCACATAATCTTTCAACTGTAACCAAAAGCCTTTGTGCTTGCTCTTTCAACCTATACCACTTACTAGAGTGTGCCTATTTGTTGCACCTTGCTTGCATGTAAATTGTTCTTGATCTTTTGACTGAAATTGTTTTTGAACATTTCTATGGAATGTACCCATTTGTCATACTTTGCTTCCGTGTGGACTGTGTAACCGAAACTGTTTCTGAACATTTCTATTGTAAATCATGGGGACAATCACGAGAGCTGAAATCATTTTTTAATCATTACAAAATATATGCCTGTACTGCTTCTAAAACTACATAAAAACCCAGAGAGACAAATAAACTTTGAGCAGTCTCCAAAAGAGGCTGTCTCCACATCTTTGTGTGTCTTTGTCTTGTCTTGTCTTTATGTTTCAGCCTTTACTTAGGGAGCCCCGGACCAGTCCTAATATGAGGCTGACTCCGAGAGACTGACTTCGCGCTTCTCTCGCGCCTAGACCAACCATCACGCAGGTGAAACCCTGGACCAGCCAGAAGCCCTGAAGTAGGAGCTGGCCTCCTCTCAGGGTGACTCCGGCAGGAGATGATTCAAAAGGACCAAAGATCAGAATGTAATAGAATTCCAATGTTCGCACATTGTCATGTTTAAATTAATTTGTTTATTGCTTATTTTTTCTGGTGCCACACGCAAGGAAATGCACAAAGAAAATATTATTTAAAGGCCTTTCTATTTATTCAGCTTAAACATCCAAGTTGTGACCCAGTAAAAGGGGCAATGATTACATTTGTTCAGTTACCTAGGATTTATGAACAGACCATTAGTCACCAGGAAGATAAGTAGCTATAAAAATGGATATTTCTTGAGGAGCCAAGCTGACAGAACAGCGTGGAAGTCTTTTTTTCTGTCTTGCGTACATGAAATATGGCCAGGTCAACACTAAACCATCCTGCACACCTAGAAAACGGATTTGAGGACTAACACTACAATCTGCACAACTTGAATCACAGAACTTAGCAGGTACGTGACACAGAGAGGTGAACTGGGGGAGAGAGGAGCTGTGGAGGGCAGGGATCCGTTTTTGCTAAGGAAGAGAAGGCAGAGATGGGGGAGAGCATGTGAAAACACACCCAACAAAATCAGCTGGAGAGAAAGTGGAAAAGTAGAAACAGCCACAGGGAATGAAATAAAGAAGGGAGAAAGGAGACGGCTTAAATTCCATTAAGACTCTATAAACAGGGGGAGCACAGAGTCTGAAACTTTTGCAGTTCAAAATACTTAGTGGTGCTCTGGTGAGAAGGTCAAATTCTCAGGAGAAAAGTGGGTCCAGGAGGTCATTGGGCCACATATGATTTTCCATAATCCTGGAAACACTGGAAACTTTGCTGCTACATGATACTGTGAACTTTTCCTGCCATTGGCTTACACCCAGCCACAAGTCTTTAGACATAGGCAGCAGCAAGGTCCCACAAGCATTTCTGGGTGTGGTTGGCATGCAGTCATTGCTCCGTGAGGCCCTCACCCAAGGGATCTGAGTGGGTCAAAGTCACAGTCCTCAGCAGTGAGGTGCCGGGAAACACAGGCGCATCTCAGTTAAAACTCAGGAGAGAGGTGCTGCCGGGCAAACTGACGATGTGGTCACGGACAGAGTAAAAGTGGGGAGTCAATGGAAACTGGAGACAAAAGATTGGTGTGTGAGTCCTAGTTGGTGAGAACACAGAACTGCCATGCAAGACTGGGGACTGGGTAAAGCCATTTTCACCCTTCCCACGCATGCACAGACACACCTATCTATAGGCACCAAAAGGAGCCACCACAGTAGGCGAAGCATCGCCACCTAGTGGAGAATGGAGCCATTACACTAAGCCCCACCCACTAGGCCAACCTCGCTCATCAAGAAAACCAGGAATCTCTCCTCATGATTAGATTACAGTTTATAAAGTGCTTCATAGATTGACCTCTGGGGGAAAAGGATGTAATATCAATCCTATTTCAGACTATTTGCTGGTCCAGTTGTTCAATTTTCTTTTTTCCTTTTCTTTCTTTCCTTTCATTTCATTTCTTTCATTTGAATAAAAGAAACAATTTTCATTTACAATTTTTATTAAAAATATTTTACTTTATTTTTTTCTACTAAACTTTCACCTTTTTTGTAAATTTTCAAATTCTATTATACTCCCATCATTTACTTGATTTTGTGTGTGTGTGTGTTGGTTTTAATTTTTAATTGTAATTTTTCCCTTTTTTCTCTAATCAGACAAGCTCCTCTCCATTAATCTATTTCATCACATTCATTTTCTCAAATTTTCAAACATATCCCTTTTTCTTCTTCTTTCTCCCTTTTCTTCTCTTTTTCCTTTGTTCTCTAAACAATCAAGCTCCATTCAATAAACAGCCAAAACAAACCTAGAATCTAACATAACTTATTTGATTTTGTCTGTGTGTACATGTGTGTGTGTTGTTTTTAATTCTTTAATTATGATTTTTCCCTTTTTTCTTCAGTCAAGTTCGTTTCAATAACCACACCAAAACAAACCTAGGATCTAGCAACATTTATTTGATTTTGTGTATGTGTGTGTTGTTTTCAATATCTTAATTTTATTTTTTTAAATTATTAATTCCTTTTTTTCCTTCAAAATGACGAAAGGAAAAAAATTCACCCCAAAAGAAAGAGCAGGAAAAACGACAGCCAGGGACTTAATTAGCACAGATACTAGCAAGATTTCTGAACCAGAATTTAGAATCACGATAATAAGAATATTAGCTGGAGTCAAAAACAGATTGTAATCCCTCTTTACGGAGATAAAAGAAGTAAAAGCTAGTCAGGGTGAAATAAAAAATGCTATAAATGTGCTGCAATCTTGAATGAATGCCATAGCGGCAATGATGGATGAGTCAGAGCAGCAAATCAGTGATATAGAGGGCAAATTTATGGAGAATAACGAAGCAGAAAAAAAGAGAGAGAATAAAGCAAAAGGGTACGATTTAAGAATAAGAGAAATCAGGGACTCATTAAAAAGGAACAACATCAGAATCATAGGATTCCAGGAAGATGAAGAGAGAGAAAAAGGGGTAGAAGGGTTATGTGAACAAATCATAGCAGAAAACTTTCCTAACCTGGAGAAAGACACAAACATCAAAATACAGGAAGTACAGAGGATTCCCAGAAGATTAAAAACTTACATACATAAACAAGGATTATCATAGTCAAATTCACAAAATACTCAGGCAAGGAAAGAATCATGAAAGCACCAAGGGGAAAAAAATTCTTAACCTACAAAGGAATACAGATCAGATTTGCAGCAGACCTATTAACAGAAACTTGGCAAGCCAGAAAATAGTGGCAGGACATATTCAATATGCTGAATCTGAAAAAAATATGCAGCCAAGAATTCTGTATCCAGCAAAATTGTCATTCAAATTAGAAAGAAAGATAAAATGTTTCCCAGACAAACAAAATTAAAGGAGTTTTTGACCACTAAACCAGCCATGCAAGAAATTTTAAGGGGGATTGTCTATGGGGCGATAAGACAGGGGGGGGAAAAAAGACCAAAAACAACAAAGACTAGAAAGGACCAGAGGACACCACCAGAAGTTCAACTCTACAGAAACATAACGGCAATAAACTCATACCTTCAGTACTCACTCTAAATGTTAATGGACTAAACGCTTCAATCAAAAACATAGGGTAACAGAATGGGTAAGAAAAAAAGATCCACTTATATGCTATTTACAAGAGACCAACTTTAGACCTAAAGAAACCTTCAGATTGAAAGTAAAGGGATGGAGATCCATCTATCATGCTAATGGTCATCTAAAGAAAGCCAGAGTAGCCATACTTATATCAGACAATCTAGACTTTAAAATAAAACCTGTAACAAGACATGAAGAAGGGGTATCATATCATAATTAAGGGATCTATCAAGCAAAAGGACATAACAATTTTAAACGTTTAGCTCCAAATATGAGAATACCCAAATATAGAAATCAATTATTCACAAAAATAAAGGAACTAATTGATAATAATACCATAATAGTAGGGGACTTCAACACCCCTCTTACAGCAATGGACAGATCATCTAAACAGAAAATCAACAAGGAAACAATGGTTTTGAATGACACATTGGACCAGATGGACTTAAAAGATATATTTAGAACATTTCATCCTAAAGCAGTGGAATATACATTCTTCTCCAGCGCACATGGAACTACCAAAACCGAAACAGGAAGAAATAGAAACTTTGAACAGGTCCAAAAACAGTAAAGAAATTGAATTAGTCATCAAAAATATCCCAAAAACAAGAGTCAAGGACCAGATGCCTTTTCAGAGGAATTCTACCAAACATGTAAGGAAGAGTGAACAACTATTCCCTTGAAAGTGTTCAAAAAAAAAAAAAATAGAAATGGAAGGAAAACTTCCAAACTCTTTCTATGAAGCCAGCATTACCTTGCCTTCAAAACCAAAGACCCCACTAAAAAAGAGAACTATAGAGCAATCTCCCTTATGAACATGGATGCAAAAATCCTCAACAAGATATTAGCCAACCAGATCCAACAATATGTCAAAAATATTATTCACCACAGCCGAGTGGGATTTATATCTCGGATTCAGGGTTGGTTCAATATCTGCAAAACAATCAATGTGATTCATCACATCAACAAAAGAACGGACAAGAACCACATGATCCTCTCAATAGATGCACAGGAAGCATTTGACAAAATACAGCATTCTTTCTTATAGAAATCCTTAAGAGAGTAGGGATAGGGGCGCCTGGGTGGCTCAGTCGATTGAGCATCCGACTTCGGCTCAAGTCATGATCTCGCTCATGGGTTTGGGCCCCTGCATCGGGCTCTGTGCTTACAGCTCAGAACCTGTAGCCTGCTTCAGATTCTGTGTCTCCCTCTCTCTCTGTCCTTCCCCTGCACATTCTCTGTCTCTCTCTCTAAAAAAATAAATGCCAAAAAAAATTTTAAAAAAAAAGAGAGTAGGGATAGAAGGATCATACTTGAGATCATAAAAGCCATATATGAAAGTCTCAATACGAATATCATCCTCAATGGGGAAAAACTGAGAGCTTTCCCGCTAAGGTCTGGAACAAAACAGGGATGTCCACTCTCGTCAGTGTTATTCAACATTGTATTGGAAGTATTAGTCTTAGCAATCCAACAACACAAAGAAATAAAAGACATCCAAATCGTCCAGAAGCAGGTCAAACTTTCACTCTTCACAGACAACATGATGCTCTATATGGAAAACCCAAAAGATTCCACCATAAAACTGCTAGTACTGATTCATTAATTCAGCAAAGTGGCGTGATATAAAATCAATGCACAGATTGGTTGCATTCCTATACACCAAAAATGAAGCAACAGAAAGAGAAATCAAGGAAATTATCCCATTTAAAATTGCACCTAAAACCATAAAATACCTAAGAATAAATCTAACCAAAGAGGGAAAATATCTATGGAAAGCTATAGAAATCTTATGAAAGAAATTGAAGAAGACACACACAAAAAAAATGAAAATATTCCACGTTCCTGGATAGGAAGAACAAATATTGCTAAAATGTCAATACTACCCAAAGCCATCTATATATTCAATGCAATCCCTATCAAAATAACACCAGCATTCTTCACAGAGGTAGAACAAAGAGTCCTAAAGATTGTATGGAAGCAGAAAAGGCCCCAAATAGCCAAAGCAATCTGAAAAAGAAAACCAAAGCAGGAGGCATCACAATCCCTGACTTTAAGCTGTATTACAAAGCTGCATTCATCAAGACAGTATGGTACTGGCACAAAAACAGACACTCAGATCAACGGAATAGAATAGAGAACCCAGAAATAGACCCCAAACATACAGCCAACTCATCTTTGACAAAGCAAGAAAGAATATCCAACGGAATAAAGACAGTCTCTTGAGCAAGTGGTGCTGGGAAAACTAGACAGCAACATGCAGAAACATGAACTTGGACAACTTTCTTACACCATACACAAAAATAGACTCAAAGTTGATGAAAGACCTAAATGTAAGACAGGAAGTCATCAAAATCCTCGAAGAGAAAGCAGAGAAGGACCTCTTTGACCTTGGACACAGCAACTTATTTCTCAACACATCTCCAGAGACAAGGGATACCAAAAGCAAAATGAACTAATGGGATTTCATCAAAATACAAGTCTTCTTCACAGCAAAGGAAACAATCAGTGAAACTAAAAGGCAACTGATAGAATGAGAGAAGATATTTGCAAATGGCATATCAGATTAAGTGTTAGGGTTAGTGTCCAAAATCTATAAAGAACTTACCAAACTCAACACTGAAAACACAAATAATCCAGTGAATAAATGGGCCAAAGACATGAACAGACACTTCTCCAAAGAAGACATCCAGATGGCCACCAGAAACATGAAATGATGCTCAACATCACTCATCATCGAGGAAATACAAATCAAAATCACAATGAGATACCACCTGACACCCATCAGAATTGCTAACATTAATATTTCAGGCAACAACAGATGCTGGCAAGGATGTGGTAAAGAGGATCTCTTTGGCACTGCTGCTGGCAATGCAAACCGGCACAGCCACTCTAGAAAACAGTATGGAGGTTTCTCAAAAATTAAAAATAGAACCACCCTATGACCCAACCATTGCACTAGTGGATATTTTTCCAAGGAATACAGGTATGCTGTTTCGAAGGGACACAGGCACCCCTAAGTTTATGACAGCACTATCAACAATAGCCAAATATGGAAAGAGTCCAAATGTCCATCGATGGATGAATGGATAAAGAAGATGTGGTTTATATACAATGGGCTATTACTAGCAATCAAAAAGAACAAAATCTTGCCATTTGCAACTACGTGGATGGAACTAGAGGGTATCAAGCTAAGCGAAATTAGTCAGTCAGAGAAAGACAAATATCATATAATTTACTTATATGGGGACCTTAAGATACAAAACAGATGAACATAAGGGAAGGGAAGCAAAAATAATATAAAAACAGGGAGGGGGACAAAAAAATAAGATACTCTTAAATATGGAGAACATACAGAGAGGGTTATGGGAGAGCTTGTAGGAGGGGGAATGGGCTAAATGGGCAAGCAGAATTAAGGAATCTACTCTTGAAATCATTGTTGCTTTATATGCTAAATAAGTTGGATGTAAATTTTTAAAAACTAATTTAAAAAGTGGATATTTCTGCACACATAATTTCAAATTCATGACTATGCAACATCTAAATGCTTACATTTTAGGTAGATGTTGTATCACTGACTAAAATGTAAGAGAATCTTCTGCTACTTTTAATATCTTTTGTTACACGGACAAAGTATCTTTCAAATGTGGCTATATATACAGGTTCTACCAAAATAACGCCTTTAATTGCATTTCTACAATATCATAGAAGGAATAGATTCAGTTTATTTTTTATTTACCTTTTCAGCTTTTTAAATTATTTACAAATGAAAAATTTCTTTCAAATACTAGTACAGTGATAACATCTTGATTGTGAAAGACTCATAAAGAATGTGGTTACCTAGATATTGTCATGAAGCAATCACCTTATGAAATGTAGTGTCAAATGGTTGTCTAATCAAATATTCATTATTTTATGTTAAACATCTTCATGATATCAGTCTATTGGGAGGTCATTGTTTAATATATTTTGCGTTTTGTAGAACTGATATATTTCTACATCCTGTCCTTTAAAAAAAACTCTTTAAGTTTTTATTGTTTTAATTTAAATTCCAGTTCGTTAACTTACAGTGTAATAGTAGTTTCGAGTGTACAATTCAGTGATTCGAAACTTCCAAGTAGCAAGCAATGCTCTTGACACCAAGTGCACTCCTTAACCCCATCACCTATTTAACCCAACCACCCATGGACCTCTTCCCTTGTAGCCATAAGTTTGTTGTCTCTAGTAAAGAATTATTTTCTTGGTTTGCCTCTTTTCCTATTTTTCTCTTTGCTTGTTTTGTTTCTTAAATCCCACATATGAGTGAAATCATATTCGAATTTCTAGTATTATATTAGTATTTCTCTGACATATTTCACTTGGCACAAAGCTCCCTAGCTCCATCTACATCATTGCAAGTGGCAAGATTTCATTCTTTTTGGTGGCTGAGTAATATCCCATGATATATATGTGTGTACACACACACACACACACACACACACACACACACATGTATGTGTGTGTGTGTATGTGTATATATATATGCCACATCTTCTGTACCATTTATCAGTTAACACTTAGTATGTTTTCATATTTTGGCTATTGTAGTTAACACTGTTATAAACATTGGAATCCACATATCCCTTTTGATTAGCATTTTATAAGTGAGGGGGGGATAACTACCCAGTAGTGGAATTGCTGGATTGTAGAGTATTTCTACTTTTATCTTTCTGAGGAATCTCCACAGTTTTCCAGAATGGCTGAACGAGTTTGCATTCCCACCAGCAGTGCAAAAAATTTCCCCTTTCTCCACATCCTTGCCAGCATCTGTTGTTGCATGAGTTGATCATTTTAGCCATTCTGACAGGTGTGAGGTGTATTTCGGTGCGGTTTTCATTTGTATTATCCTGATGATGAATAATATTGAACATCTTTTCATGTGTCTGTTAGGCGTCTGTAGGTCTTCTTTGGAAAAATGTCTACTAGTATCTTCTACCCGTTTTCTAACTGGATTATTTATTTGTTGTATGTTCAGTTTTATAAGCTCTTTATATGTTTAGGATACTAACCCTTTATCATATATGTCATTTGTAAATACCTTCTACTTCTGCCTTTTAATTGTATCCTTCACTGTGCAGAAGTTTTTTATACTGATGAATTTGAATCGTTTATTTTTGCTTTTGTTTCTCTTCCCTCAGGAGACATATCTAGTATGAAGGTGCTACAGCCGATGTCAAAGAGGTTATTTCCTGTGATCTCTTCTCGGATTTTGATGATTTCCTGTCTCACATTTAGGTCTTTTGTCTATGTTGATTTTATTTTCTTGTCCAATGTAATAAAGTTGTCCAGTTTTATTATTCTGTATTTTGCTATACAGTAATCTCAAAACATTTGTTGGAAAGACTGTCTTGGGGCACCTTGATGGCTCAGTCTTTTGAGCATCCGACTTTGGCTTAGGTCATGATCTCACAGCTTGTGAGTTCAAGCCCTGCATCAGTCTCTGTGCAGACAGCTCAGAGCCTGGAGTTTGCTTCAGATTCTGTGTCTCCCTTTCTGTCCATCCCCTGCTCACCCTCGGCTCTCTCTCTCTCTCTCTCTCTCTCTCTCTCTCTCTCTCTCTCTCTCAAAAGTAAATAAACACTAAAAAATATTTTTTTAAAGAAAAAATTGTCTTTTTTCCATTGGAGGTTTTTTCCTGCCTTTTCCAAGATTAGTTGACATTATAGTTATGGGTTCATTGTTGGTTTTCTATTCTATTTTATTGATCTACGTGTCTGTTTATGTGCCAGTATCATACTGTCTTGATGATTACTGCTTTGTAAGATAGCTTGGAAGCCTGGAATTGTGATGTCTCCTGATTTTTTCTTTGTTTTCTTTTATTTTCTCTTCTCATTTTTCTTCTCCTCCTTCCTTCCTTCCTTCCTTCCTTCCTTCCTTCCTTCCTTCCTTCCTCTCTCTCTCCCTCTCTTTCTTTCTCTCTCTCCCTCTCTTTCTTTCTTTCTTTCTTTCTTTCTTTGTCTTTCTTTCTTTCTTTCTTTCTTTCTTTCTTTCTTTCTTTCTTTCTTTCTTTCTTTCTTTCTTTCTTTCTTTCTTTCTCTCTTTCCCCCCTTCTTTTATTTCCTATTCTTTCCTTTCCTGCCCTTTTTGTTCTTTTCTTTTTCAAGATTGCTTTGGCTATTTGGTATTTTTTGTGGTTCCACACAAACTTTAGGTTTGTTTGTTCTAGTTCTGAGAAAACTGGTGATATTATTTTCATAGTGATTGCATTAAATGTGTAGACCGCTTTGGGTAGTATAGACATTTTCACAATATTTCTTCTTCCATTCCATGAGCATAGAATATGTTTCCATTTCTTTGTGTCATCTTCAATTTCACTCTTCAGTGTTTTATGATTTTCATAGTACAGGTATTTCACCTCTTTGGTTAGGTTTGTTCCTAGTTATCTAATGATTTTTGGTGCAATTGTAAATGGAATTCATTCCTTGGTTTATCTTTCCACTGCTTCATTATTAGTGTAGGGAAATACAAATGATTTCTGTATGGTTGATCTTGTATCCTACCACTCTATCCTATTAATGTATCCTTTCTAGCAAATATTTGATTGTCTTTCGAGTTTTTTTATATAGAGTATGATGTAATCTGCAGATAGTGAAAATTTTATTCTACTTGATGTTTTGGATGTTTTCTTTTTCTTTTCTGATATCTGTTCTTAAGTATCCTAGTACTATGTTAAATGAAAGTGGCAAGGGTTCACATCACTGTCTTATTCCCAGCCACAGAGGAAAAGCATTCAACTTTTGTTCATTTTGGATATATTACCTGCGAGTATTTCATACATGGCCTATATTACGTTGAAGTACATTCCCTTTCAACTTACTTTGTTGAGAGTTTTTATCATGAGTCGATGTACTTTTTCAATTGTTTTCTGCGTCTGTTGAGAGAATCATATAGCTCTATTCCTTTAATGCATTTATGTATTGTATCCTAATGATTGGTTTGCAAATATGGATACGCCCTTGCAACTGAGGAATAAATACCACTTGATCGTGGTGAATAAATTCTTTCATGTATTGTGGAATATGGCTTGCTAGAATTTTATTGTGAATTTTAACATCTATGTTCATCATGGGTTTTGACCTATAGTTCTATTTTTTAGTGTAATATTTTGTGATTTGACTATCAAGGTAATGTTGGCTTCATGAAATGATTTTGGAAGTTTTCCTTTCTTTCCTATATTTTTCAAATAGCTTGAGAAATACAGCTATTAACTCTTACTTAAATGTTTGTTAGAATTCACCTATGAATCTTTGTGGGTTTGAGCTCCGCGTCGGGTTCTGTGCTGACAGCTCAGAGCCTGGAGCCTGCTTCAGATTCTGTGTCTCCCTCTCTCTCTGCCCCACCCCCCATGCTCATACCCTGTCTCTCTCTGTTTTTCAATAATAAATAAATGTCAAAAATTTAAAAAATTCACCTATGATCCACTTGGCCCCGGACTTTTGTTGGCTGGGAGTTTTCTGATTACTGATTCAATTTCTATGTTGATTATTAATCTGTTCAAATTTTTTCTATTTCTTTCTGTTTCTGTTTTGGTAATTCAAATGTTTCTAGGAATTCCTCCATTTCTTTCAGATTGCCAGATTTGTTGGCATATATTTTTTTCATAATATTCTCTTTTAATTGTTTATATTTCTGTTGTGTTGGTTGTCAATTTTCCTCTCATTTGTGATTTTATTTATTTGAGTTCTTGACTTTTCTTTTTGACAAGTCTGGCTGAGGGTTTATCAGTTTTACTGATATTTCAAACCACCAGTTTAATTGTCTTATTCTTTTTTTTTTTGTATATCATTAATTTCTGCCCTAATCTCCATTATTTTCTTAATTTTTCTGACTTTTGACTTTTTTAGCTGTTCCTTTTCCAGCTACTCTAGATAGAAGGATAGGTTGTTTATTTGATATGTTTCTTGCTCCTTAAGGTAAGCATGTGTTGCTATATACTTCCCACTTAGGACTACTTTTGCTGCATTCCAAAGATTTTGATCCATTGTGTTCTCATTTTCATTTGTTTTCATGTATTTTTTTAAATTTCTTTTTTAATTTCCTGGTTGACCCATTCATTGTTTAGTAGGATATTCGTTAACCTCTATGTATTTGTAGCCTTTCCAATTTTTTTCTTATGGTTGGCTTCATGTTTCATAGCATTTTGGTCAAAAAGGGTTCATGGTATGATTTCATTCTTTTCGTATTTTTTGAGATTTATGATCTAATATGTGATCTATTCTGGGGAATGTCCAGTGTGTATTTGAAAATAATGTTTAATGTACTCTTTTAGGATGGATTGTTCTGCATATATCTGGTTCAGTGTGTAATTACGCATTTAGTTTACAAAATCTTTGTTTCCTTGTTGATTTTATGTTCAGGTGATCTCTTCATTGTTGTAAGTGGGGTATTACTAGTTTATTGACAATGAGTTCCTTTATGTTTATTATTCCTCCCTCTCTGTGGCTGTTTTTTCCCTTCCCCTCTTCCCCTCCCCCCTGGTTTTCTGTTCGGTCTCCCAAAGCCCACTTATGCGTGGGAACATATGGTATCTGTCTCTCTCTGACTGACTTATTTCACTTAGTATAATACCCTCCAGTTCCATCCATGTTGCTACACATGGCTAGATTTAATTCTTTCTCATTGCCACGTAGTATTCCATTGTATATATATATATATACATATATTTACAATATTTATACATATATTTACAATATATGTATATAGAACATATATATATATATATATATATATATATATATATATATATATCTCACATCTTCTTTATCCATTCATCAGTTGATGGACACTTAGTCTCTCCATGATTTGGCTATTGTCGAAAGTACTGCTATAAACATCGCGGTACACGTGCCGCTATGCATCAGCTCTCCTGTATCTCTTGGGCAGATTCCTAGCAGTGCTGTTCTTGGGTCATATGATCGTTCTATTTTCATTTTTTTGAGGAACCTACACACAGTTCTCCAGAGGAAACACGACAGGGGTGTCCACTCTCAACACTCCCAATTATCATAGTGTTGGAAGTCCTAGCATCAGCATTTGGACAACATAACAAAATAAAAGGCATCAAGACTGGCAAGGAGTAAATAAACTTTCACTTTTCGCAGGCGACATGATACTTTACATGGAAAACCCGACAGAATCCACCAAAAGCCTCCTAGAACTGATCCATGATTTCAGCAAAGTTACAGGATACAAAATTAATGTACAGAAATCGGTGGCATTTCTATACACCAACAATGAAGCAACAGAAAGAGAAATAAAGAAGCGAATCTTATTCACAATTGCACCAAAAACCATAAAATACCTAGGAATAAATCTAATCAAAGATGTAAAAGATCTCTGTGCTGAAAACTATAAAAAACATATGAATGAAATTGAGGAAGACACAAGAAATGGAAAAACATCCCATGCTCATGGATTGGAAAAATACATATCATTAATATGGCAATACTACCCAAAGCAATCTACACATTCAATGCAGTCCTAATCAAAATTGCACCAGCACTCTTCTCAAAGCTAGAGCAAACAATCCTAAAATTTGGGTGGAACCACAAAAGACCCCAAATAGCCAAAGTAATACTGGAAAAGAAAACCAAGGTGGGAGGCATCACAATCTCAGACTTTAACCTCTACTACAAAGTGGTAATCATCAAGACAGTATGGTACTGGCACAAAATCAGACACATAGATCAATGGAATAGAATAGAAAACCCAGAAATGGACCTATAAGCATATGGTCAACTAATCTTTGACAAAGCAAGATGGATCATAATGGTATAAATTAACAAATATTGGTAAACAATAAAGATACTTATGATTTATATAGTTCAGCTCAGTGATAAAGAGTGCCAAGGATGAATTCATGATTAAAAAAAATTATGTGTATTTTTTGAGAGAGAGAGAGATTTTGAGAGGGAGAGAGAGAGAGAGAGAGAGAGAGAGAGAGAGAGAGAGAATGGGAGAGAGGCAGAGGGAAAGGGAGACACAGAATCTGAAAAAAGGCTCCAGGCTCTGAGATGTCTCACAGAGTCTGATGCAGGGCTTGAACCCATGAACTGTGTGATCATGACCTGATCTGAAGCTGGATGCTTAACCAACTGAATCAGCCAGGCGCCCCTCAATTCATGATTTTACCACTATCTAATACAATTAGATTGGATGATTTGTTTAATCCTAAGATTATGTTATTTTTCCTATGTGTAATTTCTTAGAAAATAATACTAGTCTCACAGTGGTATTATGATAATTTAAATAAAATTTCCTCTAAAGTGGTTATTTATGAATTTTCTGTCTTCTTTCTGTTTATGAACCTCTTCTCATCTTTTCATTCACGTTTACAGATATATTTTACTTTATTTTTAATATTTATTTAATTTTGAGAGAGAGGAGGGTAGGAGAGGCAGAGAAAGAGTGAGACAGAGGATCTGAAGCAGTCTCTGTGCTGTGAGTGGAGAGCCCCATGAGGGGCTCTAACTCACAAACCATAAGATCATGACCTGCGCTAAAGTTGGATGCTTCACCGAATTAACCACCCCGTTACCCTTATAGGTATATTTTAAAATAAACAAAATTGAATAAAATTACAAAAGTAACAAAATCGAATAATATAACTTCTATCTTTATTACCTTCTTCTTTTAACTAGATGCAAAATAATTCTTCATTAATAGTAATTTTGTTAAATTAGTTGATATATTTTGTATTATATGCACCATACGTACCAAAGACAGCGATTAACAAATACTCATGTATTCTTTCATATTTCCCAGCTTCTGTGGTATTTAAGTTATAGCCAGCCTCTGTGATAATTAAGTTATAGATTACATGTTTAGAAAAGAGGTTGATTGTCAAAAAAAAAAAAAAAAGCAAAAAGCATGTATCATTTCTGCCATCCATCTTTCATGGAGACTCTTCCATGAAGGTACTGGCAATCACATGATCCAGAAAGACACACCTGAAAGAGAGAGAGAGAGATATCAATCCATCCATATCACAGTATCTCACCAAATACAAGAAAAACTTGGCTATCTTAAGACACTAAATTTGCTTATTGTCATAGCTAACTTTGATTGCCCTACTATAGCTTAACACACTATGAGAATTTGTCCTAATAATTTGCTAACTTGTGATAGGAATGATTCACCATGATGCTTAAGTTTTGTGATACGTTTAAGGAAAATATGTGGTGATGGAGATGTTAGTGATTGCTTTATTTTTCACCTCCTAAAAATTATAAGTGCAGCATCTTTTGAATATATTTAGAAGAGTGAGAAATCCGAGAACAAGTTGATTTATTTCAAAAATATATTAAAAACCCTAAGTAATATAAGAGATACAGGACTGCTGATGCATAGGGGCACGTGTACCCCGATGTTCATAGCAGCACTTTTGACAATAGCCAAATCATGGAAAGAGACTAAGTGTCCATCAACTCATGAATGGATAAAGAAGATGTGGTATATATATATATATATATATATACAACAATGGACTACTATACAGCAATGAGAAAGAATGAAATCTGGCCATGTGTGGCAACATGGATGGAACTGGAGGATATTATACTAAGTGAAATAAGTCAGGCAGAGAAAGACAGATGCCATATGTTCCCACGCATAGGTAGGCTTTGGGAGACCTAACAGAAAACCAGTGGGGAGGGGAAGAGGGGAAGGAAGGGGAAAAAAAAAGCCACAGAGAGGAAGGAAGACAGAACATGGGAGACTCTCAAAGACTAAGAACAAACTGAGGGGAGATGGGGGTGTGGGAGGGGGGAGAGTGGGTGATGGGCACAGAGGAGGGCACTTGTTGGGATTATCATGGGGTGCTGTATGAAAACCAAATTGACAATAAATTATTCAAAAAATAAAAAATAAATTTTCTTTAAATTAAATATTTTGAGGCTATTTTTTCGAGATTTTCCTGTGAAAATCTAAACTGGAATTTAAAGATGATATAAGATGACTTAACTTGCCCATATGTGAAGAAATAAAGTATTTGTACATTTGAGGCAACTATTTGGAAATAGCACAGGTAACAATAGCTTTAGTGGATATTTTAAGACTATCCAGGTTTCAATTTACATTGTGTTCATTCTGATTTCATTTATATTTTACTGCTTGCATTTCACCACTGTCATATATTGAATACCAGTTTACTCTTCTTTTGAATTCATCTTAATTTATGCGACCCTACTTCTAGTCACAGAAGAAAAAAACATTAAAAAATAAAATTGCTATATCAAGGGAGTAAAGAATTTCTATATTTACAAATCATTAGTCCAAGGTTATACTCTGCCAAATAGGAATTTCTAATTTCATTTTTTCCCTTTTCTTCCTGGACTTAGGAAGATCCAGGAATGGCCATTTTGAGGGGTCTCATGATTATAACTGCACTTGGAGAAATGTCTTTTGTTCTGAGACCATCCCCTCCTCATCTACTTCCTTGGTCATATTGATGCTAATTGTGATCATGAGTTTGACTTTGTTGCATCTCTATCTTGCTCTCCTCATATTTAGCTCTGAAAGCACAGGTCATGCCCTGTGGGGAATAAGGAGGAAGTTCTTGACATCTCTTCACACCTACTGACTTAACTTCCACCTTGTGCTTAACTGGCACCAAGTGTATTCCAAGTTCAGCCTTATCCTCCATCCACTGTCTGCCCCAGCTGCCAGCCAAGGCTGTTCTATAGCCCTATGTCACATTCAGTTGGTAACTGGAGGCACACAGCCATCTGATCTGTCCACTGTCCTACAGCCTCCCCATGCACTGGCCATTTTCTAGGGATGAGTTTCGTCTTAGTTGCAAATCACAAGCTTCCCTAGTTTAGCATCCCCAAGAATGCAGAAGGGTGCTACTTATCTCAAATCCCCAATAATTATACTTGTGACCACCAGGGATCATTTTAAAGCAGAGCGTAAAATACCTTGTTTGTAAAATTTTATTCTAACTTCCTTCCATAGGTCAAATGAAAATTCTTGAAAAAAATTTCATCATAGACAATTTTTTATTCTCTAAGAAGATAGAATACACACTGGGCTCTTCTTCCTCAAGACTTTTTTTTTTTATATGAAAAATCAAGTGTTTAATATTTTCAAAAAATGCTTTGCCCAGCTACCTTGGATTGCAAATTCAATGCACTTTGACTTTAGGATGATTTTCTTTACCAAAAAATTTTAAATATTTTCTTTTTCATACGTTTCTACTGTATTAACATTGTCTCAATTTTATAGTTGGAAACATAGAAACACTAAGAACAGGTAGGTATTATTTAGGATAAAAATTTTATTAACATATGGTTTCAAAATATCACAAAGTACAGTGAATAATACTTCCTCTGTGGTAATTATACCCATTATGTTATTTTTATCTGGTATTTACAGCAGAATCAAAAATAAATCCTTAATAATGTATAATCCTTTTATTTAGTACTAGAAGTCTATACATTTGAACCACCTAAACTTCTGCTATTTCTAAAAGATATCACCCAAGTTGTGCGATAGATTAAAAATGAAAAGATCAATAAATACATTCAAATTAATTTTACATATAATATAACATAACCTAATTGAATAAATAAACTTAGTTTAATAAACTTAGGCATGTTAATATGTGTGACATTATGTTTCTTCAGATTATATTTCTTCAGTTAAATTAATCCAATATAAATAATTTTAAATAATTAGATATTCTGGTCAATTTAATGAAACCCAGCAAATTAAGTAATATGGGTACAATATATATACTTACTGGGTATTAAAATATAAAATACAGAAATAGAGAAAAATGTAATAACACGAGTTTTTTTCAATAATAATAAAAATGCTAAAATAAATACCATTTAGCTTTTTGCCCAGGAACTGGCAGAGACAAAATTCTGTGAAAAGATCTGGGAAGTTTTCAAAACTCTTCCACCTGCATAATTTGTGACTCTGTCTCTACTGTCTTAGTCTCAGGGGGCATTGCCAAATGAACACAACCAAAACAAGAAATATTAAGCTTCACCTCCAAGTAGAGAAGCCTACAAACCTCGTTGTAGATGTGTCTCCACAGATGTATCTGAAATGTCAAGTACTGAATTGAGAGGTGAGTTTGTACATTTTTACAAAAAGTACTTAAGGAATTTTACTCATCAAATGCATATGGCACTGCCCAGAATTTAGACAGTGACCAAATATTAAAAAAATAAAAAATAATTTAAAAAAAAGGAAAGACAGTGACCTACTTCTTCTAAACTGTGTTTTTACTGAGAAACATGCAAATGCTGTAGGAAGACTTTTAATACAATTAATAAGAATTGCACTTTGTTAAGCACTGGGATAAGTCACTGATAAATTCACATTTCATTAACTAATGGACTTCAAAAAGAAAATTATATTTGGGATCTAATGTATATGGAATTGTTATATACAGAATTTAGAAGATAAAATAAAATTCAAAGAACCAGATGGATACTTGTGATTTTTTTTAATTTTTTAACGTTTATTTATTTTTGAAAGACAGAGAGAAAGTGAGAGAGACAGAGGGCAGAGACATTGGAGGGGCAGAGAAAGAAAAAGACACAGAATCCATAGCAGGTTCCAGGTTCCAAGCCCGACTTGCAGCTCGAGTTCACAAAACCTGAGATCATTACCTGAGACTAAGCGGGATGCTTAGCTGACTGAACCACCCAGGAGCCCCGATACTTGTGAATTTTTTAAAGACAAAGTTTTGGGTCTCCCGGGTGGCTCAGCAGTCTAAGCATCCCACTCTTGATTTCAGCTAAAGTCATGATCTCATAGTTCATCAAGATAGAGCCCCTCTTTGAACTTTGCATTAACAGTAGGAGTCTGATCGGGATTTTCTCCCTGCCCCTCCCCCTCACTTGCATGATCTCATTTTCTCTCAAAATAAATAAGCATTAAAAATACTAAAAACGATTTAATAACAAAGTTCTGTCTATGCATAAAATATACATTATGTTCAATTCTGGGAAGAACTTTTGTGATCATAAATAATCTACCCTAGTGAAAAATTGTGGAGTGGTTGATATTATATGTAAATTTCTTATCTGAATTGTGGAGAATAAGACAAAGCTCTACTCTGAAGGCTGCACATTCAGGAATTATAGATACTTGATATATAGCATCCATATAGGTGATGGATACTAAAGTAAAAGTATAGGTGAACTAGAATAGAATGGCAAATGACAGAAAAATGTGTGTATTCTGAGTTGACCAAATACATTTATATAACAGGTTATATTTAAGAGAAATTTAAAATATAGGTAAGATTTAACACAATGGAAAACTCAGGGAAGGGAACTCCAGGAGTGTGGGAAGGGTATTTTTGAATGGTATTATGGGGCTAGAGCCTGATGCAGATTCTCTCACGTGGAACAGACAAAGGTGACAGCAAAAGTGAGCGTGTGTGTAAAGTGACACTTTCATATGCGTATTATACCCTAGGCAGTGAAGATGTTCACATGTAGTCACCTGATACAATTATCTACATTTTAGGTCCATATTTAATTACCCTTTTCTCATCGTGGTTGAATATCTCTAAGGAGATGATGCTGCCATTGGGGCAGCCAATAAGGAGACTGAGTTCAGAATAAGATTACAGGTGGGGCCAGAGCCGATTGCATTTTACATGACAACATTAGGCAGAGTGCCTGTTGAACAAGCACAGAGAATAGTGTTGTGTTGATTTTGTGTTTTAAGAGCCTCTTTACAGACATGATAGCTAAATTGGAAGAGGGATAAGGGTCAGACTGAGACTTACTGAAATAGGCTTATGCTGTGTCCACTCTTGTGAGAACTGATGTCAACTGGGATGCACAGATGATCTGCAGTCAAGTCCTCAATAAATATGCCAGGATGTGTTATTTCTTCTAGATAGTTTTGCCAGGAAGGGTGGAAGTAGTTACAAGGTGCCTAGGGCTTTACCTAGTGCTGAATGTTGCTTTTTTGCCTTGTGTACTCACTAAACGTTTAGTCAATTGACATAATGGTCATTGCATGGACAAGGTAGCATTGCTTTTTGAGAATCGAATGCGGATATAAAGAAACAAAAAATGAAAAAAATAATTTAAAAAGTGGGGAGCCTGGATAGGTCAGTTGGTTAAGTGTCTGACTTTGTTAGACTTTGGTTTAGGGCATGATCTCGCAGTTCATGAGTTCCAGCCTGGCATTGGGCTCTGTGCTGACACCTTGGAGCCTGGAGCCTACTTCAGATTCTGTGTCTCCCTCTCTTTCTACTCCTCCCGTGCTCACGTTGTCTTTCTCTCTCTCTCTCCCTCTCTCTCTCTCTGTCTCTCTTTCTTTCTGTCTCTCTTAAAAATAAACTTAAAAAACGAAATAAAGTGTCATCGTATAATCTCAGTAGATGATGAGTGTCAAATGAAGAATATAAAAAGATGGAAAATAAGATCAAAGCTACCATTAATTTAGAATTTTTCCACTTCAGCAAGGCTAATATTCTGGGGAAATTCTTTGTTCTGTGAGTGACCTGTACATTGTAGAATATTTAGTACCATCTGCTAGATGCCAGTAGAACTCCCCAGTAGTGATAAACAAAAACATCTCTAGACATTGCATGATATCCCCTGGGGAAGAGGAGAGGGTAGATTCACACCATCCCCTGTTAGAATCACTGAATTAATGAAAAATTATAAGTCAAATGTACTAAGCAGTGACTATCACCTCATTTAATTTTTCCCCTTGATTGATTTTCAAGCTACAAGCACACAGAGTTGAATTCATCAGTTCAGTGTCAAATTTCTTATAAGTGGCAGTAATAGAGATAATTGAAAGGATTGACATCAAATTCTCTGCAATTTAATCATGAAACATAATAGCATCAACTCAATCTGAAACACAATACAAAGAAGGTGTGTATTTTAGTGATCTGTGTGTGTGCATCCTTGTGTATAATTCTTGGATTCAAATTGATTTCAATTTATGCAGTTTTATGAAAACATACACAAATATGTCATTAATTTGTAACTAGTTATTGAAATGTAATTTGTTTAAATATTAAATGAGATACTTAAATGTTTAAGTCATTCAAGGGATACAGAGTATTAAAGTTTTAAGTTTTCTTTGCTTCTGCTACCTTGGGTTTGACTGAGTCAAGCTTTGGCAGAATGAAGGAGTACATACAGTATTACATACGTGGGTGCCTAATTAGATACTGTAAGGAAGGCAGCACGTCTGGTATCTTCACAGGTTATTTGGCTGGTTAGATTCCTTAAAGGCTTTCCTAAAGCACAAAGGATTTCTATAATTTATCCTGCTGTAGCAGGCTAACTTTGGGGAAGGATATTACTGGTCTGAAAATTCATTGCAAAGAGAAGGGAAGCACAAGTTTTAAATAGTTTCTTACTTTTTGATAGACCGCTGCGTACTGAATCAGAAAACACAAATTCTAGACCCAGCTATTCATTGGTTGCTGTGTTCTTAAAGAAATGACTGTAAATATTTGGATCTTAGTTTAGTTTTGTTTAGTCTTTTTTTTTTTTTAACCGTGTAACAATGGGAGCACATTTTAAATATCTGTACCAACAATAAAACACAAAACCTAAAACAGAGTCCCATTTTCTCAGTATTTTACTTTCAAACGTCTGAGGAAAAGGATAGGAAAAGAAACCAATGCAAGGAAAATTACAGAAATACAATATATCAGTCACTTTCGAATTTGCAAAACAACTGAAGGATAGAAAATGTGTATCTGCAAGCTGAATTATGAAGAAACGGTGTTCTTTTGTAAACATATTTTTAGATTGTGACACTTTTTGATTGAAAGCAACTATGATATGCACTTCATTTAAAGGTCCTGACATATTATTTATTGCTAAATATATTGTGAGGCCTCTCTTCTTCCATTTAGTAGAGACCAGGTGTGAGCTGCTGGGTTGTTGCTGGGAGCCAGTGAGAATATAGGAAGAGCAGGAGAATATAGGAAACATGGGTTTAAGGAGAAAATGTAAAATGTGTAACTTTCATCTCTAAAACAATTTTATTTGAGCATAAAATAATTTATCAGATACATTTGCCATCATCTACTGCTTAGTAGGCATAGAAAATTCTTGTTTAAATAGCCACTTTACCGGAATTGGCAGTGGCTATTCTTTCTGATTCATTGCTTTTCATAAGGTAAAGGATCTTTACCTTTTTAGCTCATAATATGTTACTCAAGTTCTGTGAATGTAATTTATTTTAAAATTTTTAATGTTTTTATTTTTTTTTTTTTTGAGAGAGAGGTACAGAGACACAAAGTGTGAGTGGGAGAGAGTCAGAGAGAGAGACACAGAATCTGAAGCAGGCTCCAGACTCAGCTTTCAGCACAGAACTTGGCACACAGGGCTCCAACTCACAGACCTTGAGATCATGACCTGAGCCGAAGTTGGACGCTTAACCTACTGAGACACCCAGACGCCCTATGTCACTAACTGTACAATTGTGGGGGGTGATAGCAGTCTCAGAATTTTGTTTCAACTTAGCATTATTTCTCAAACTTATCCAAGATGCTAGTAAAGTGGAAAATAAGGTTTACATCTGAGTCTTCCCTTCCACTTATGGAAATGGCTCAAGAGTAAAACATTCTCTTTCTCTCATCCAGTATGTCACTTAGGACAAATATTATCTTTTTTCATCTGTGTGCAGTGAAATTAATCTAATGCTTATGTGTCAAAGTTTTAAGGGGTTTGGGATTAACCAAAATATGTCAGAATTTTGTAAATAGACTATACATTGGCTACTTATTTTTGTTTTAGTGACTAGAAGCAAAATGAATGAGTTAAAAGTAATCTAATTGAAGTTTATTTGTGCATTAGAAAATTGTCTACTTGTCGATATTAAAATAAACATTTAGTGGTTATGACTGAATTCCTGCTGGGGAGATCTCTCATTTTAATGAAGTCCTAGTCTAAATGGTTTAAGAAAAATATACATCAGTCAAACCAATATTCATTGGAATCATTATTGAACTTGTGCTCAGGCTTGGCAATAAGAATTATGCTTACATTAAATTAAAATTTAATATTTTAGATACGTGAATTTATGAAGGGCATAAAACTACTCATCACATTCAGGTGGATATTGATATTTACCTTTTATTATTTCATGGATTCTTTACAGAAGATTTTGAATGTATATGGTTATCACCTTACTTTGTGACTTTGTGAAACAACAGAGAACATCTTTCTCAAAATAAGAAATGTTGATTACTTATTTAAGGAACTAGATATTTCATGAAAACTTCAAATTTGACAAAAGTAATTGGAATAAAATGTAAAAACTCATTTTTCTTTATTTTTCACACATGAGTTTTTCTCTTTCTTCAGGAAAACCAATGAATAGAAAATGGAAAATAACAACCAAACCTTAACTGGCTTTCTTTTATTGGGATTGTTTCCACCAACAAGAATTGGATTGTTTCTTTTCATTCTCATTGTTCTCATTTTCCTAATGGCTCTTTTTGGCAACTTGTCCATAATTCTCCTCATCCTCCTGGACACCCATCTCCACACACCTATGTATTTTCTACTTAGTCAGCTCTCCCTCATGGACCTGAACTACATCTCCACCATCGTCCCCAAGATGGCATCCAATTACCTCTTTGGAAACAAGTCTATCTCTTTCATTGGGTGTGGTGTACAGAGCTTCTTCTTCTTGACGTTAGCTGGTGCAGAAGGGTTACTATTGGCCTCTATGGCCTATGATCGCTATGTGGCTATTTGCTTTCCTCTTCACTATCCCATTCGTATGAGCAAAAAAGTGTGTGTGCTGATGATAACAGGATCTTGGATAATGGGCTCAATCAACTCCTGTGCCCACACTGTATATGCCCTCCATATACCTTATTGCCGATCCAGGTCCATCAACCATTTCTTCTGTGATGTTCCAGCCATGCTGACTCTGGCCTGCATGGAAACCTGGGTCTATGAGTACACAGTGTTTGTGAGCACCACACTCTTGATTGCGTTTCCTTTCATTGGCATTGCATGTTCTTATGGGCGTGTTCTCCATGCCATATGCTGTATGCACTCAACAGAGGGAAGGAGGAAAGCCTATTCAACTTGCAGCACCCACCTCACTGTGGTGACTTTCTATTATGTGCCCTTTGCTTACACTTATCTACGCCCAAGATCGCTGAGATCTCCGACAGAGGACAAGGTTCTGGCTGTCTTCTACACCATCCTGACCCCAATGCTTAACCCCATCATTTACAGCCTGAGAAACAAGGAAGTGATGGGAGCCCTGAGAAGAGTGATTCAAAGAACTTGCTCTGTATAAGTGAACACAAAGTTCTCTTTAATCCTGCTGCTTTAGAAATGTATCATTTTCACCTTTTACTCTCATTAGGAGCAATGCAATTCCAAGACTGAAGACAGGGATTATATTAATCTAGAAAGTTGAGATAATTGAGATCCGACAAAATAATTTTATATTTTCACTATTTTTTGTTTTCTTTGTGGTAAGTTTTCAATAAATAGAAAGAACATATATTTTCCCTTAACCTGTGGGTGATAATATTTTAATAATACATTGGAATGATAATGGAAACAGTCTAACATGATTGTATTACTCATTATTATAATTCTTATATACTTAGTATATCTTCCCAAATGGGTAGAATGGGAAAAAAGAACAAAAAATATAAAAACATTCCCAGGTTTCTTTTAAATAAAATATATATATGTTATAGTTTACACTTACCTGGTGAAAAATGATTCTTCTGTTTCCTTATTTTTGATGTAAGTGATAGATATAGAGATTGGGCAAAGAACTCTGCATGGAATTAGACATTCTTTCACTATTAAAGAGGAAATGCATGCTTATATATTTTTTTTTGAGAAAGACACTTGAAGTAACTAGATGAATCCTAAGAAAGTAATTTATACAGGTCTACATGATCAGGATAATTAATTGTGATAAGGAAGATTAAAAATAGACTATGGAAGAATGAGAGCCATTTTCTACAAGGATTGATGGGAGTTATATACTCTTTAGTGCAGGTTAATCAGCCTGAACCACTCACTAGTCTTTCTTTGAAATACTCAAATTTTACAACCCTAAAAGCCATCAATCCCATTTAATAAGATAGTTTCTGTTATCAGCATTTCATTATACATTTAGTATTCTTATAATTCAACTGAATGAGATTTGGAAGATTTAGTTTAGTGTTAACCTCTCTGTAACACTATTGTCAATAGAACTACCTGTTTAGTGACTAGCCTACAAAGGTCTCCCCATTACCTGCAGCTGAGTTCTACACCTGGGCACTAGGAATGAACAGCCATCACTGTTTATGGAGTAAGTCTGCCATACTCTTTATTTTATAAGAACAGGTGTAAGTAAGGAAGCTAGAATTAACATGTAAGAAACCCTGTATTATCCAAAGCATCACAGTGATGGATGATTGATATATTAGAATTGGAAATAAGTATTTTTCACCAAAATAGAAGATCCACATGTTAGATTATATACTGTAATTTTGGATATGTTTATACTAAAACCGTGAGTCATTAGAGATTTCTTGACTATTCAATGTTTAAAAGCTTTATTTTGAAATGGCGTAACTATGACTTGTCTCTTAATAATTTTTCATCAAAAGAAAGTGTATGATAATATAGTAATCTTTTCAAAAAGGAAGAGTTTGCTTAACTTGAGAGGTTTATTTCATATCATGACTTCATTTTCAAATTTGAAAAAAAAGAAAGAATTCACTCTTTGATATCAGTGACCAAATGCTCATTAAACATTACTCTTTGCTAGCAAGATTTTCCAGATGAATTAATTTGGGATTTGAAATGTAATTAGCTAAGGTTCTTAACTAAACTGGATTCTTTTTTAAACAGAAATAAAATCAGTACAACTTAAGCATAAAATATTACATTAAAAAGAGTGAGAGAGGCACCTGGGTTGCGTCCAACTACTTGATATTGCCTCAGGTCATGATCTCTAAGTTGTAAGATCAAGACCCACATTGGGCTCTGCAATGACCATGGAGCCTACTTGGTATTCTCTCTCTCCCTCTCTCTTTACTCCTCCCTCTCTTGATCTCTCTTCTCTCTCAAAATAAATACATTAACATTAAAAAAAAAAGTGAGAGACATTCAGACTCTCCAGAGTGCTGGCCCAATGATGTCTGGAAACTACATAACCAAAATCAATGTCCAAAATGTGCCTGAGATTGATTCATATGACTCACACCATTCCCAGCTCAAAAACCACATGATGAGCTCCTCTGAAAACTTGAGGAATTGCAATAAATACTTATTTATTATTCTTGTTCTGTTTACTTAGTGGATGCACATATCCCTTGCTATTTTGAAGACACCAACTCCAAAGTTAAAGTTTGAAATTAAAAAGTTTAATAGAAAGTATGAACATATGTCCTTCCTATAGTCGAGAGTCAGACAAGGAAGTGACTATTTAGTACTAACATAGACATCAGAACTTTTGCTTCCCAAGTAATGTCAAGAGAAAAGTCAGATATAAGGGAATGGTCTATGTTGTCTAAACTTTCTGTTGAAACAAAGGTCCTGTTTTATGATGAATATATAAGAAATATATATATATTTCAAATATGCAGATGTGATTATCTATTTAAAAACCTGTATTGTTTAATAAAAACTTCGAATAGATTGAAAACAGAATTTTCTTTAATGTTTATTTATTTTGAGAGAGAGAGAGAGAGAGAGAGAGAATGGGGGAGAGGTAGAGAGAGAGAGTGGAGAGAATCCTAACCAGGCTTTGAGCTCTCAGTGCAGAGTTGTGCATGGGGTTCCAAGTCACGAACCATGATCATAAGCTGAGGCAAATTCAGAAGTTTGATGCTTAACCAAATCAGCCATCCAGGTGCCCAAGAATTTTTTAAACAGATATGTAGAAACCTCCCTGTTATTATTAAGATTTACTTAAAAAAGTATTTAAACATATATGCAATCAATTACACGCAATTCTTGTAAGTAGGAGTCTATTTTCTTCTAAATGTTTTTAAGGACTCCAATGCAATTTAATAAATAAGTCATCCCTTCTATTTTAAGTTGACTGGACACTTTTAACAGATATTGTGTTTCTACAAGCTCGTGATATGAAATTGAATGCTTCATTTTTATTCTGATATCTTTATATTTTTCTATAAAGTATTTTTTGTCGTCATTTCCTGATTCCTCGCCCCCTCACTTTGGCAAACACCAATCAGTTTTCTGTATCTATGAACTTGTTTTCTTGTTGTGTTTTGTTTTGTTTTATATTCCATGTGTAAGAGATGTCACTTGGCATTTGTCTTTCTTTTTCTAATATATTTCACATAGAATAATACCTGTAAGGTCTAATCCATGCTGTCACACATGGTAAGATTTCAGTATCTATATAAATATATTTAATATAAATTTGTAAATATATATATTTCATTTTTACTTAAATATATAAACATATGGTGTGCAATGTATATTTATTATATCTATATTTATTTTACATGTGTATATTCATACTTATACTTATTATATGTATATTTTATACATGCATATGTATATGTACATTTATATTATAGTATATTATAGTTTTAATAAATGCACATTATGTATATGCATATGTATATTTATACACACATATATGTGTATAAACATATATATTATATGTATATTTAAATATAGACTATGAAATATACAATGGACACATTATATATTACATATTTATATAAGTATATAAATGAATGGATTCTTAGGATACTTAGGTTGTTTCCCCCTCTTAGCTTCTTAGCTACTGTGAATAATGCTGCAATGAACATAAGAAAGATCAATGAACATAGAGATGCATATATATTTCCAAGCAGTGTCTTTATATTCTTTCGATAAATATCCAGCAGTAGAATTGCTGTATGATATAGTAGTTCCATTTTCAGTTTCATGAGGAAAACTCCATATTGTTTTCTGTAGTGGCTGCACCAGTTTACATTCCTCCCCCCCAACAATGAACAAAGATTCCCATTTATCCACATCCTCACCAATGTTATTCCCTGCCTTTTTGAAAATAGTTATTCTTAATGAGTAAGATGATATCTCATTGTGGTTTATTGGTTTATTTTTTAAATGTTTTTTTACGCTTATTTATTTTTGAGAGACAGAGTAACACAGAGGATAAGCGGACGAAGAACAGAGACAGGACACACAGAATCTGAAGCAGGCTCCAGGCTCTGAGCAAACATTCAGCACAGAGCCCAATGTGGGGCCCGAACCCACAAACCGAGAGATCATGACCTGAGCCGAAGTCACATGCTTTACTGACTGAGCCACACAGGCACCCCTCATCGTTGTTTTTGTTTGCTTTTTCCTGATTATTTATGGTCTTCATCATCGATTTTTTTTTTCTTTCTTTCTTTCTTTATCTTTTTGGCCATCTGCATGTCTTCTTTGGAAAACAATTTCAATTCATGTCTTCTGTCCATTTTGTAATCAATTTTTTATGCTATTGATATTGTGTATTCTTTATCTATTTGACTATTATTATACATATGATTTGCAAGTATATTTTCCTATTCAGTAGTTTGTCCTTTGATTTTGTTGATGGTTCTATTTGTTGTGCATATTTTTTTGATGTAGCCCCACTTATTTTTACTTTTCTTCTTTTTGCCTTTTGTGTAAGATTAAAAAATAATAAGTATTATAAATGTCTATGTCAAGAAGCTAACCACCTGTTTCTTCCAGAAGTTTTATGGTGTCAATTCTTACATTCGTCTTCAATTCCTTTTAAATAACTTTTGTGCGTGGTTTAGGGTAATGGTACAATTTCATTTTTTGTTTGCATGTGGCCACATAATTTTTCTGACTGGAAGATGCATAGAATGTACACTTACTGAATAAACTGTCTTTCACCATAGTATATTCTTGGTGTATTACTATACACCAATACTATAGTATTTCTTTGTTGTAAATTAGTTAACCATATATTCATGGATTTATTTCTGGCCTCGGGTTCCTTACTCTTCCTCATCCTTTAGAGTACACTCAATGTCATGCACCATGCAACAGTCACTGTTTCTGTGTCTCCTGGAGAAGTGTGTTTCTCTACCTCCTCCACACTGTTTAGGAAACACAGGGTATTTTATGTCGCTTTATTATCAGGGTCTTATGGACTGTTAGGTACTCATTATTCTCTGATTAAACTCTCAGTCATCTCAGTATGTCTACCATCAGGTGTTCACCCATGGTCATTGTGGTTTCCTAAGGATAATTTTGCCCTGAGATCCCACCAACAGGTTATATTATATCCCACACTCAAGTTCTTCTGAATTTCTAACATAAATCCCCATATATAGTGGGTAATTCTGAACCATAAACTAAGAATCAAATGGGATTTATTCATGGTTTGTAAGGGTGATTCAATATTCACAAATTAATCAACATGATACACCACATTAATAAAAGAAAGGATAGGAACAATATGATCATTTTGTTCTGCGTTTCAATAGATGCAGAAAAAAAAAGATTTGACAAAAAGCAACACCCATTCATGATTTAAAAAAAAAAAGTATCTTTAGAAGGAACATTCTTCAACATAATACGGGCAATATGCAAAATACTCACAGCTAATATCACCCTCAATGGGGAAAAATAGAGCTTTTCCTTCACAGTCAGAAATAAGACAGGGGCGCCTGGGTGGCTCAGTCTGTTAAGCATCCGACTTCTGGTCTGGTCATGATCTTGCAGTTTGTGAGATGGAGCCCTATGTTGGGCTCTGTGCAGACAGCTCAGAGCCTGGAGCCTGCTTTGGATTCTGTGTCTCCCTCTCTCTCTACCCCTCCCATGCTCATGCTCTGTCTTTCCCTGTCTCTCAATAATAAATAAAAAATGTTAAAAAATTTTTTTAAAAAGGAATAAGACAGAGATGTGTACTGTCTTCACTTTATTTAACATAGTAGTGGAACTCCTTGCCACAGAAATGAGATAAGACAAAGGATACAAGACATCTAAATCTGTAAGAAAGAAGTAAAACTTTCCTTATTTGCATATGACATAATACCCTCTATAGAAAACTGAAGGACCCACCAAAATATTGCTAGAAGTGACACACCAATTTAGTCAAGTCCCAGGATACAAAATCAATGTACATAAATCTTGCATTCCTGTACAACAATAATGAGGCAGCAAAATGAGAAATCAAGGAATCTATCCCATTTAAAATTGAACCAAAAACCATAAAATATTTAGGAATTAATCTAAAGTGTGAAAAGATCTGAACTCTGAAAACTATAAAGCACAAATAAAAGAAAAGGGGGATGACACACAAAAACAAGAAAGACAGTTGCATGCTTATGGCCTGGAAGAACAAACATTGTTAATATGTCTATACCACCCAAAGCAATCTACACATTTAATGCAATACCCATCAGATTACCGCCAGCATTTATCACAGAACCAGAACATATAATTCCAAAATTTGTTTGGAACCACAAAAGACCAAAGACTCAAGGCAATCTTGAAAAGAAAACCAAAGATGAAGGCATCACATTTCCAGACCTAAGTTATATCATGAAGCAGTAATGATCAAGGTGGTAAGCTACTGGCACTCACACACACACACACACACACACACACACACACACACACAAAGACACACAGATCAAGAAAACAGAATAGAAAACCAAGAACTGAATCCACAACTATATGGTCAACTAATCTTCAATAATATCCGATGAGGAAAAGTCACTTCAGCAAATGGTGCTGGGAGAACTGTACAGCAACACGCGAAAGAATGCAAAGGGACCACTTTCTTACATCATACACAAAAACAAATTCAGAATGTACGAAAGACCTAAGTGTGAGACAGGAAACTATAAAAACCCAGAGGAGAACGCAGGCATTGGCCTTAGCAACTTCTTACTAGATATGTTTTCTGAGGCAAAAGAACAAAGACAAAAATAAAGTATGAGAATTCATCAAAATAAAAAATTTCCGCACAGTGAAGAAAACAGCAGACTAAAAGGCAGCCTATGGAATGGGAGAATATATTTGGAAATGGCATATCTTATAAAGGGTTAGTATCCAAAGTATAATGGACTTAGAAAATTTAACACATCAAAACTAATAATTTAGTGAAAAATGGGCAGAGGATATGTAGAGACATTTTTCCGAAGAAGACATACAGATGTGCAACATCGCTCATCATCAGAGAAATACAAACCAAAACTACAGTGAGATATTTTCTCACACCTGTCAGAATGGCTAAAGTGAATAACCCAAGAAACAAGTTTCGGCCAAGAATTGGAGGCAAGGGAACGCTCTTACACTTTCGGTGGGAATGTGAACAGGAGCAGCCATTCTCGAAAACGGAACTGAGGTTCTTCATAAAGTTAAAGATAGGACCACTCTACATTTCATGAAATATACTGTTAGGTATTTACCCAAAAATACAAAAATACGGATTCAAAGGGATACATACTAACCGATGTTTACTAAAGCATAATCCACAAGTGCGAGCTATGGAAAGAGCCCAAATGTCCATTGCCTAATGAATAGATAACAAAGTGGTGTATATACAGAACAGAAGATTTCTTAGCCATAAAAAAGGAATTAAACTTTGACATTTGCAACAACATGGGTGAATTGAGAGTATAATGTTAAGCAAAATAAATCAGCCAGAGAAAGACAAATACCATATGACTTATTCATATGTAGAATTTAAGAAACAAAATAAATTTTAAAAAATGACAAACACAGACTCTTAACTATACAGAACAATCCGATGGCTTCCAGAGAGGAGGTGGGTTGGGGTTGGGAGGAATAGTTGATGTGTATTAAGAGTACACTTACGAGGAGCACTGACGAATTTGGAGAATCGTTGAATACCTATATTATACAACCTGGAATCAACATAACACTGTGTGTTTATATAGTAATTTTCTTAAAACTTTAATAAAAAAAAGGAAAAGAGAAAATTGAGAATATTTTCCTACATGAAATATGTCAGGCAGAAAATAAAAATATTGTATAATTCCACTGTTTTTTTTTTTTTCTTTCTTTTAAGTAGGCTTCATGCCCAGTGTGAAGCTCAACATAGGACTTGAACTCACAACCCTGAGATCAAGTTCTGAGCTGAGATCAAGAATCGGACACTTAACTGACTGAGCCCCCCAGGTGCCCCTGTATGATTCCACTTTTATGATGTATTTAGAATAGGCAAATTAACTGAGACAGAAAAAATTGTTAGCAAGACTGTAGTGTGGGGGAATAGTGTATTACTATTTATAACATGAGAAGCTTCAATTTAGGATGGTGAAAATATTCTAGAAACTAATGGTAATCATGAATGAACAAAAATGTGAATGCACTTAATGTCATTAAATTGCAGAGTCAAAACTTGCTAAAATTGTCGATTTTGTGTTATATACATTTTATGATACAATGGTTAGAAAAAATCCTCTGAATTAACAAGTGGTACTCCTTCCCAGTATACACAGATTCCTGATGAAAATATTGCAGACCATAGGAAATCTAAGAATATTTAAGTTGTGATCTGCGATAACAAATGCATTACTAAATATTATCTAAATAGTACCCCATCAAAAAGAGTAGTATGTCATCATATTACTTATTTTAAATTTCAAATATATTGTGTAATTTAACTAATTTCAAATTTAATTGGAAAAGTTCAAAAACAAATATTTATACTAAATTAAAGATAATACCAAATTATGTGATAATTTAAGAATTTCTCTTTGTGTGTTGATATTAAATTCATCACATTCCATAATAGTGTATAAACTTTTCTCGCCAATGTTTTATAAAGTGCCAAATAAATAAATATGTTTACATACTATTTTATGCAATTCCTGAATAACAGTATGTAAAATACATGACTCTATAAGCCTTAGAGACATAATAATATTAGAAAAATCTGAAAAAGTAAATATTTGATTCCCTCACTAAATTGACCCTAAATACAACTTCTTGGCCTGAGGCCATCCTGAGGTATCAGTGACTTAAACTCCATTATTCAAGTCTCACTGGACTTTTGCAAGTGAACACACACACACAAAAGTAGTATTATCTTTAATATCTAGGTAAAGAAAAACCTGAATTATGGTTGTTCCTGAAATTTCATGAAATTATCTAGTGCAAGGATAAGAGATTAGTGTACAAATTTGTTTGGAAAATATTCATAGATAACTTCTGAGAAAAATAACTGTTCCTATAACGACTCTATGATGACCAGTGTCAAGTATTCAATTCTGTGATGTTGTAAAACTGGAAGAAAACAAAAGGTTCATTTCCTATTTTAATTCATCACATAGTTGGCAAGGCTTTTCAGCAAGGGCTTAAAACAATTTCATTAGAATTAATTAAGAACTGCTGTTTATAAACAATTAAAATATGCAATTGATACAATAAGGTATCTCACTAACCAAGGTATTTTAAAAAGAAAATTTTATTTGATTGAAATAGGTTTAAAAGATTGTGTGTGTGTACATGTTTGTATGTAAAGTTACCAAATGAATTAATTGCCTAAACGCTTGCATACTTAAGAAAACGAATCTCTCTTTAAGCCTAAAAATTTTATCATTATACAATTCTGAAAGGAATTGGTGTTAGTCCTAATAATCTATTCTAAAATAGCAGAGCAACATAGTAAAATGCATAGGAGAGTCAATAAATGACATTATCTATGAACTTCTTTCCTGGACTTCTGCTGAATAAGATTAAGGTCTATATTAAGTGACGCCATGTTCATGAAAATACGGTCACTTTATAATTCTGTGTGAGCAAATATATACTAAATGTTAATACATGGATGCAAAAGGAACTTCCAATGTGAGAATTTATCCAAATGCATACTAATATATTTTCAGAAACAATTGCATTTGTAAGAGAAGTTGTATTTATTGAGGGAGAGAAGGTGCATTGTGCTCAGAGCCTGTATTGAATCCTCTGGAAATGCGGAATGGTAGCTGGTGGGGAAAACTTTAATATTGTATGTATAACATGAGTTATACTCTCCAGGAGCAAAGCTCTTTTCATACAAGCGTGTGATGTGTTCATATATATGTTGATTCCTTTGTGTTAGTCCTCTGGCAGTTCGGATTACTGTTTGTATTAAAATTATTATACTTTTAAGGTGATCACTTTAAGACAATAATGACTTACTCTGTGTAAGAACAAAATAAACATGTAAGAGTCCAAATCCTCAGTAACAATATACAGAGTAGAAATTCCATTTTCTTACTTGGATTTTGGTGGGGTGTATCTTTGACTACAGTCATTAGAATACAGTTGACACACAATGTTACATTAATTTCAGGTGTACAACATACTAACTTGACAAGTTTTTACATATACTATGCTCATCATAAATGCAGTTATTATCTGTCCAAGGCTATTACAATATTATTGAATGTATTTCTCAAGCTATGTCTTTTATTCTTGTGATTTATTCATTTCATAAATGAAAGCCTATATTGCTTTCTTCTTTTCTGTGAGGTATATTTGATAAACAGCACAGTAGTTACATGGTCGCAGGGCAAATTTATAATTTCTTATACACCATTTTAATTTATGTGAATCTTATTTCTAATTCAATGTTTCCTCAATTGTATTCAAAAATATAAAATTGGGGGGGCCTGGTTGACTCCTCAGTTAAGGGTATCACTCTTGGTTTCATCCCAGGTCTTAAAATTACGATTCATGGGTCAAGCCCTGGGTCAGACTCCATGCTGACAGTGTGGGACCTGCTTGGGACTCTATCTCTCTCACTCTCTTTCCGCCCCTCCTTCTCTTGCTCTCTCTCTCTCTCAAAACAAATAAGAAAACTTTATATGTGTATACACACACACACACACACACACACACACATATATATTATTCACACATATGATTGAAATTATAAACAGAGTAAAAGAGTAAAACCTGAATTTATCTGTTTCTGGGGCAGTTATATATTTTCTAAATTTAAAGGACATCCAGAAAGAATTCAAGTACTCATAGAAATATTGAAAGCATTTAGTTATCCCATATTTTTCAAACACAAATTGTGCTTAATATTACTGCTTTCTGAGATTCGGTTTTGTATTTTATTTTTTGCTTTGTATGTGTATGACTAAGCTTCAAGTGACGTAATATCTGCATTCAAAATTGAGGAGACTTTGAGAAAACAAGATGGGGATGGCACATAGAAATAATTTGGGGAATATATTGCTGATAAATCTAGGCATAACAGACATATAGATGAAAAATAATTTGATGGTAATTTCCCTGATATTGCTGGAATGATAGTAATAAAAGTAATTAATATTACACTTAGAGGCGCCTGGGTGTTCAGTCAGTTAAGCATCCAACTCTTGGTTTCGACTCAGGTCATGATATCATGCCTTCATGGGGTTCAAGCCCCCCATCAGGCTCTGTGCTGGTGGTGCAGAGCCTGCTAGGGATTCTGTCTCTATCTGCCCCTCCCCCACTTGCACTGTCTCTGTCAAAATAAATAAATTTAAAAAAAATTAAAAAAAATATATCACACCTAGTGCTCAGTGATGACTTTTGTGAAGCACATCTGTAGTATCCAGTATACGTTATCTTTACAATCTTATGTTAACTCTTGTTTTTCTTCCAGCTTTATTATACTTGACAACTAAAAATCGTATGTATTTAAACTATACAAGTTGATATTTTGAAAGAGATACATTGTGAAATAATCACCACTATCAAACTAATTAACATATCCAGCAACTTAACACAGTTATATTCTTTCTTTCTTTCTTTCTTTCAACTTTTTTTCCTTTTTCTTTGCCAGTGAGATCACTTAAAATGATCCCAGAAAATTTCAAGCATACAATACAGTATTGTTCACTATATTCACATCGATGTACAAGAGATGTCCAGAATGTATTCATCTTGCATAATGGAGATTTTATAGACTTCATCCTAATTCTCCCAATATTTCTCGTTCCCTTCAACCATTGACTACTGCCATTTAATTTTCTGCTTCTGTTGAAGCAATGTTAGATTCCACTTACCAGTGTAATTGAGCACTGATTGAATTTCTGTATATGGCTTATTCTACTTAGCATAATGTCCTCCAGTTTCATCTCTGTTGTTACGAATGGAAGTATTTCCTTTTTCAAGGCTTTTATATATGTTAAATTCCCATATTTGCTAGAAACACCATATTTTCTTATGCATTCACTTGTTGATTAACTCTTTGATTGTTCTCATATCAAAGCTGTTGTAAATAGTGCTGCAATAATCATAAAAGGGCATATAATTCTTCAAGATATGGGTTTTACTCTCTTTGGATATATACCTAGAATTGGGATTGGAGGATCATATATTATTTCTATTTTTAATTATTTCAGGAAATCCTGTACTCATGTATATAGTGGCTGTCCCAATTTACATTTCCGCCAGCAGTGCACAAGCATCCTCTGTGGATTCTGTGTCTCCCTCTCTCTCTGCCTTCCCCAGCTTGCACTCTCTCTCTCTCTCTCTCTCTCTCAAAATAAATAAACATTAAAATGTATTTTTCAAAAAATGGCATGATATATTCAAAGTGTTGGAGTGAGAAAAAACTGCAGCCAAGAATATTATATACACCAAGGGTATCATTCTGAATACAGGAGAGATAAATAGTTCCCACACATACAAAATTTAAAGGAATCCATGATCACTAAACCAGCCCTGCAAGATATGTTAAAGGGGACTCACTCAGTAGAAAGGAAATACCATAGTTAAGAGAAAGAAAAGTAGGAAGCACAAAAGCACTAAAAATAAGTATATTTCGGAACATCAGTCCTGGGACTCCCAAAACGATATAAATAAAGAATGACACCATATACCTAAACTGTAGACAGGAGAGGAGTAAAGAATTGATTAACTTAAGCTACTGTAACTTTATGTACACTGCTATATGGAGAACAAGTTATATACAAACCAAATGGTAACCAAAATTCAAAAACCACTAATAGATATGCCAAAAATAAACAGAAAGTAATTCAACTATATTGCAAAAGAAAGCCAGCAAACTGTGAAAGAGAGAAAGAGTAGAAAGGATCAGAAAAAAAAAAAAAGGGGGAGATGGCAATTAAGTAGGAGGACCCTACCTTTGCTTTATCCCACAAACACAACAAGATAACTATCAAATAAACAATACTCCAGAAATAGACCTAACAACTGAGAGAATAAACTCCATAAAAAAAGGGAAAGAAGAGACCACATCAATGAAAGAAGGAAGTGGGAAGATGTGATTTAGTGGAGAAACAGGTTGTAGGTGCTACAGAGGGGAGAGAGCTCTATTCACTAAGAAAGGTGTCATAGAGAGAAACTACAAGGGAACTCACAAGAAGAATGTTTCCCCAAGGTTTTTGGCTTAGAAAACAAAAAGGGCTGAAAATCATGGGTTCTTGCCACCAGAAGGACTTAAGGTGTGAAGTTTTAAAGATTAGTGGCCTTAGATGAGAGAGAACCTGGAGGGCACAGAGCTTCTCCTGAAAAGAAAGCAGACAAACAACCCAGGGGCAGATAGGATGGAAACAGTTACCTGAAGGACACCTGGGGCACACAGGAGGAAGATTATTCACTTTTCCTAGAGGATATTCCTGAGAGGCAGCATTCAGGAGATACCTCTCCGAGAACAAAGGGACTAGCTACACCATTCCCTCCCCCACTCACTACTCAGCATAAACCCAGAGCCACCTGCAGGAAGCAGTACATTTCCAACACTAGCTTCCTAATTTGCTTACACCAAGCCCCATGTCCCTGTGCTCTGTGGGGGCTGCCCTTCTCACTCATGCTTTTCTCAGCCCCAACATGGCAGGCCCCTCTCCCAGAGGACCAGTACAACCCCTGCTAACACCATAATTCCTGAAAACAGAGTTCTACACATCCTTAGTTTTGAAATACGTGGTGTCAGTTCTCATTGCATAAGCAGACCAGAATACAACTAGTTAAAACCTGCCATATGCAGGTCAGAGACCACATATTGCACACAGCAGGCAAGGAGAGCTTCTGAAGAGGCTAAAGAATAAATGAGCCAAAACACAACAGCAGAATGCACAAAACACACGACCATTTACAATTGTCCCCAAATCCATAAAATATCTAGGAATATATTTAACTGAACAGGTGAAAGACCTGTACTTTTAAAACTATAAAACACTGAAATAAATTGAAGACAACACACAAAACAATAAAAGATATTCCATGCTCATGGATTGGAAGAAAAAAAATATTTGTAAAATGTCTATACTACCCAAAGTGATCTACATGTTTAATGTAATCTCTATCAAATTAACAACAGCATTTTTAACAGCACTGAAAAAAAATGAAATCTAAAATTTATATGGAACCACAAAGGACACCAAATGCCCCGGCAACCTTGAAAAAAAATAATAACAAGGCAAATCTGGATGTAATACAATCCCAGAATCAAGTCATATTACAAAATGATAGTGACCAAGACAGTATGGTATTAGCAAAAAAACAGACATGTAGATCAATGAAACAGAATAGAAACTCGCAAATGAACCCACAATTGTATGATCAATTAATCTTCAGCAAAGCAGGAACTAATACTGAATGGAAAAAAGCCAATCTCTTCAACAAATGTGCTGGGAAAACTGCGTAGCAACATAAAAAAAAGAGCAAAAAACAAAAAAAATGGACCACTTTCTTACATCATATACAAAAATAAATTCAAAATGGATGAAAGACTTAAATGTGAGACAAGAAGTCATTAAAATCCTAGAGGAGAAACCAGGTAGTAATATCTTTGAGACTGGCAGTAGCAACTTAATACTAGATATGTCTTCTGAGATAAAGGAAACAAAAACATAAAATAACTATTGGGACTTTATCAAGATAAAAAGTTTCTGCACAAAGAAGGACACGGTCAACTAAACTACAAGGAAGCCCACTGAGTAGAAGATATTTACAAACAGCATATCTGATAAAGGGTTAGTATCCAAAAAATTTTATGAGCTTATAAAAGTCAAAATCCAAAAAACTAATAATTTATTAAAATTTTTCAGAAGACAGGAGTAAGTATTTTTCCAAAGAAAACATCCAGATAGCCCACAAACACATGAAAACATACTCAACACCACTGATCGTCGGGGAAACATAAATTAGAACTAAAATGAGATATCATCTCACACGTGTGAAAGTGACTAGAATCAACAACAGAGAAACAACAAATGTTTGCCAGGATGTGGAGATAAGGGAATCTTTCACACTACTCACGGGAAAGAACACTGGTGTAGCCTCCTTGAAAAACTGCATGAGGTTCCTCAAGAAGTTAAACATAGAACTACCCTATGATCCTGCCATTGTACTACTAGATGATCATACAAAGAATACAAAAATACTGGGGTGCCTGTGTGTCTCAGTCAGTTAAGTGTGTGCCTCTTGATTTTGGCTCAGGTAATGATCTCACGATCGGTAAGTGTGAGCCCCCCACATCAGATACATGTAGACAATATGGAGGCTGGTGGGGATTCTGTCCCTCTCTTCCTCTCTCTCTGTCTCTCTCTCTCTACCTCTCTCTCTCTCAAAATAATTAAATAAAACTAGAAAAAAAGAATACAAAATACTAATTAAAGGAGATCTGTGCACGTGGTGTTTGTAGCGGCATTACCTACAAGAGCCAAATTATGGAAACAGCATATATATATAAAGGTGGCCATAAAAAGAATGAAATATCTCCATTGCAGCAACATGGATGGAGCTGAAGAATATAATGATAAGTGAAATAAGTCAGTCAGAAAAAAACAAATATCATATGATTTCACTCACATGTGGAATTTAAGGGAAAAAAAGAGTAAAGATAAAAAACGAGAGATAGAGTCAAACCAAGAAACAGACACTTAACAATAGAGAATAAACAGATTATTACCAGAAGGGAGTTGGGTGGGAGGATGATTTAAATAGTTGTTGGAAAATAAAGAGCTTACTTGTTGTGATGAGCACAGGGTGTTGTATGAAAGTGTTCAATCATTATATTGTATACTTTAAAAAAAATGTTTATTTACTTTTGAGACAAAGACAGTGTATGGAGAGGGGGGCAGAAAGAGGGGGGCAGAAAGAGAGGGAGACACAGAATCCAAACAGGTTCCAGGCTCTGACCTGACCTGCCATCACAGAGCCTGATGTAGTGCTAAAACCCATGAGCCATGAGATCATGACTTGAGATGAAGTCGAACACTTAACTGACTGAGCCACGCAGGCACCCCACTATATTGTATACTTTAAACTAAAATTACACTGTTGATTATCCAACTGAAATAAAATGAAAACTTTAAAAAAAAAGAACACCAAGCTAAACAACCACAAAACAAGTAACAAAATTGCAGTAAATGAATATCTATCATTATTTACTTTGAATGTAAATGGATGAAACGCTCTAGTCAAAAGACATTGGGTGATCGAATGGATTAAAAAAACCAGTAAAACAAAAACAAGACCCATCTAGATACTGTCCACAAGTGTTTCATCTCACACATGAAGACTGATTCAGATTGAAAGTGCATTTATAATGAAAGTGCAGATTGAGAAGCATTTATAATGAAAAACTGTGTTAAAAGGCAGTGGTAGTAATACTCATAAAGGACAAAATAGGCTATAAAAGAAAGATTGTAAAAGAACACCAGGGAGAAGAAAAGAGTGACACGAAAGAAATTATATAAACATAAAAGGCACCAATTCAATAAGAAGATATAACTGTTGTAAATTTTTACACACTCAACATGAACACACCCAAATATGCAAAGCATTTAATAAAAAACGTAAAGGAAGTAATCTAGAATAATACAATAATAGTAGGGGAAATTAAATGCCCACTTACATCAATGCACAGATAGATATCCAGATAGTAGTGTAGGAAACAGTGACTTTGATATTTGGACCAGGTGGATTTAACAGATATATTCAGAACTTCCCATTATAAAACAACAGATTATATGCTATTTTCAAGAGCATATGGGATATTCTCCAGAAGATATCACATATTAGGTCACAAAACAATTCTCTACAAAGTCAAAAAGATTGAAGTCATCCCCTGCATCCTTTCTGACCACAACTCCATGAAACTAGAAATCAAGCACAAGTATAAATCTGGAAAGAGCTCAAATAAATAGAGATTAAATAAACAATTAAAATGAATAATCATAGACTTAAATGTAAACCACCAAACTATAAAATTTCTAAAATAACGGTAAAAAAACTAGATGACATTGGAATAGTGATGACTTTTTTGATACAATATCATTGAATTTCTCCCCAGGAAAGAAATAATGAAGAAGGTGGACTTAATTAAATTGAGAAACTTTTGCTTTGTGAAAGACTATATCAAGGGAATCAGAAGACAAGAAACAGATTGTGAGAAATTATCAGCAAAACTAAATCTGTTATCCAAAATATTTGAAGAACTCTTCAAATCAACAGTGAGGGACAGCTTGATTTAAAACAATGGGACAAATACCTTAACAGACACTGAATCGAAATGATATTTATATTTACATATTAAAATATATATATGTGTATATGTATATGTGTATGTGTGTGTTTATATATATACACATCTGTGTATATATATACAGATGGCAAATAAGTATGTGAAAAGATGCTTTACATTATAGGTTATCAGAAAAATGCAAATTAAAACAATAGTTAAATACCTCCACAAATCTATCGGAATGTCCAATATCCAGAGCACTAACAACACCAAATGTGGACCAGGATATGCAGCAACAATGACACTGATTCACTGCTGGTGGGAAGGCAGAAAAATTACAGTCACTTTAAAAAATAGAGTGTCAGTTTCTCACAAAACTCAACAAACTCTCACCATATAATACAGCAATCACATAAATTGGTGTTTATCCAAAGGAACTGAAAGGTCGTGTCCACATGAAAACTTCACATGGATATTTATAGCAGCTTTATTTATAATTGACAAAACTTGGAAGCCACCAACAAGTTCTCCACTAGGTGAATGGATAAATAAGCCATGGTTCTTCCAGACAATAGAATATTGTTATAGACTAAAAACAAACAAGTTTGATAGCCATTAAGAAGACATGGAGGAAACTTAAAAGTATATAGGAACTCAGAGAACCCACTTAGAAAGCCTATATACTATATGACTGTAACTATATAACATTCCTGTGGAAAGGGCAAAACTATAGAGACAGGTATTGGAGGAAGGGAAAGGGGTGAATAGGTGGAAAAGAGATTTTTTTAGGATAGTGAAACTATTCTGTATGATACTGTAATGATGGATCCTAGTCATTATACATTTGTTCAAACCTATAGAAGGTATAACACCAGGGGTAACCTTAAGATACACTACAGACTTTGGGTGACTGTGATGTGTCAATGTAGGTTTATCAAATATAACAAACGTACCACTCTGGTATGGATGTTGATAATGAAGGAGAACAGGATGTGTAGGGAGGGTGTATATGAGAAATATCTGTATCTTCCTCTCAATTTTATTTTGAACATAAAATACTCTTTGAAAATAAAGTTAAAAAATTTGTATATAATTGTATACATTTGGACAAATGTTATCCAAAAGTATCATTCATTATGATAAATAAAATACCAGAAAATAATGTAATTTTTGTAGATAGATTCTATATTTTAAACAACATTAGTAATTATAGAATTCCAAAGATGTCCCCAGATTAGGACTAATGTGATAATCCATTCATTAAATATTTTTCATTCATGTTATTCTTCAGCTCCTGTTTTAGGTTCTACAATTACAAGAGTAAGTAAGACAGAATTCTTACATTCAGAAGCTTGAACTCTAATGGAGGAATGTACAACAAGTACATACATAAATAAGTAAATATTACAGTCCCAAATAATGGTAACGCTTGTGAATTTAAAAAGCAAGAGGCAATAGATAGAATGCTATGGCACTGTTAAGTTGTTTGGTCAAGACTTCTTTCATTAGTGATATTTGGAAGATATCTGAATCCATGATTCGGCTATTGTCAAAAGTGCTGCTATGAACATTGGGGTACACGTGCCCCTATGCATCAGCACTCCTGTGTCTCTTTGCTAGATTCCTAGCAGTGCTATTGCTGGGTCATAGGGTTGGATGGAACTGGAGGGTATTATGCTAAGTGAAATTAGTCAGTCAGAGAAAGACAGATACCATACGTTTCCACGCACAGGTGTACTTTGCAAGACTTAACAGAAAACCATGGGGGAGGGGAAGAGGGGAAAGGAGAAAAAGACGCAGGGAGGGAGGGAGACAAAACATAAGAGACTCTGAAAGAATAAGAAGAAACTGAGGGTTGAGGGGGATGTGAGAGGGGGGAGAGTGGGTGATGGGCACAGAGGAGGCCACTTGTTGGGATAAGCACTGGGTGTTGTATGGAAACCAACTTGACAATAAATTATTAAACAAAACAAAACAAAAAAACAAAACAAACAAACAAAAAATGAAAGATATCTGAATGTGATGAGGGAGTGAGCAAAAGGTAATTTATGCAGAAAAGAAGTGCGAGGGGATGGAGCAGCAGTGTAAAGTCCTTGACACTGTGAGGAAAAGCAAAGAGGACAGCAGTGCAAATCCAGTGAAGGAGGATTATACTATGGGTAAATTCTCAAATGTATCCAATAGCAGTTTATGGAAGTTTAAATAATTTGGACTTCTTTAACATCTATTGAATAAATCTGAACGTAGAGATATATCACCTGCCTAATGTTTCTAGAGAATACCTTTAGAAGTCATGGAGACTTTTTAATTTTATAATGTTTATTTATTTATTTATTTATTCATTTATTTATTTATTTATTTATTTATTTATTTATTTGAGAAGGAGAGGGAGGAAAGAGAGAGAGAGAGAGAAGCAGAGAGAGAATGAGACAGACAAAGCAGTCTCTGTGCTGGCACTGATAGCAGACATTCCGATGTGGGGGCTGAAACTACTCAGGAACTATGAGATCATTATCTGAACTGAAGTCTGATTCTTAGCTGACAGAGCCCCCAGATGCCCCAGTCAAGGGGACATGTTAGAAGAAAAAGAAAAAAAATGGAAGAGCAGTTAAAAGTTGTTCATGGTACCCAAGCAAGAGACAATGGCGTCTGAGTCCAAGCGTCTAAAAAGGAACTGTCGAGAAGTCGGCAAATATGGAATCGTTCTAAAGATGCAGCCAACACATATGCTCGTGAATTTGAAGTAAGATATTAGATAAAGACAAAAATTAATGATTCGAAATTAGAGAAAAACTATGACATCACACCAATGGGGACACGTTTTTGTAGAAAATGAACATAGATTATTTCCAAACTCTAATCACAACACACACACACACACACACACACACACACACACACACACACACAAGCTCCTTGGTAGTGCAGCAAAAATGTCTATAGTACAGTGAAATTCATAGCCATTTTGCATTAAATATAAAACACTCTCAGTACTGCCCATCAATTATATGATCAGGATGTTAAATACCAAGTAACATGTTTTCTTGCTCAACATCTTCCTGGAAGCAGCAGCCATGCATATTTTGGTAAACATTACTGCCACCAAAAAGATACTAACTTCTGGAAAAGAAGCAAAAATAAATATTTGGATATGATATAACTTGGAATATGGTTGAATTTAACTGGAAATCCATACAAATGGTCAGAAAGTAGAGGGGGCACACAAATGAGAGAAATATTTCGGATTCTAAACATTTAGAAAATCTACTTTTATAAATTAGCAATGTAGCAAAATTTACACATTTTTAATATAAATTCATCAAGAAAATTGTAATATTTTTATAAAAACAATTTTCCCCTGAACTTTATTAAAGAGAAGGTGAGTGAATGAATTATGTTCTTAGTTGGCACGGTATTCATCTTCATGTAATCTAAACAATTATTAAATTCTGATTCAAATTCTCTTTTTAAAGATTCCTTTAGGGGTTGTTCTTTAGAATGTGAAGTGCATGGATATCCTGATGAATCTTCATGGACCAATCACATTTTTAATAAAATAATCACAAGGCAAATATTGTTCTATATACTCCACATAACCCACTACTCCGTGCACATTTTAAAGTAAGTCTTTAAATCTTTACATCTGTAAATTTTTCAATACCTATCTCTACCAATATGGGCCTCTTTAAGCATACTTACTATGCCATGAAATATTCTTAAACAGTAAACTACCATTCCTTAATTTAATAAAATATTCAATGTTAACATTTCAATAATTGTTGTACACATATGTAAAGACCATAATCCAAAAGAATTCTGATCAATTAATAAGTTTTTAAGTCTCTTTTAGTCTATATTTTCTTACTTAAAAATATTGGGGCACCTGGGTGGCTCAGTCAGTTAAGCGTCCGACTTCAGCTCAGGTCATGATCTCACGGTCTGTGAGTTCGAGCTCCGCGACAGGCTCTGTGCTGACAGCTCAGAGCCTGGAGCCTGCTTCAGATTCTGTGTTTCCCTCTCTCTCTGCCCCACCCCTGTTCTGCTCTGTCTCTCTCACTTTCAAAAAGTAAATAACATAAAAATATTAATACACGTTAAAGAAACTGAGGATTTCTTCTATAGAATACCCATACACTATATTTTTCTGGTTTCACATTCACGTTGTTGAAGAGCATACTTCTTCCCTGTATTGCCTGTGGACTATTTCAAATAGTATAAGAGGAAAACCACCTTCATGTACATACTGTTAGTTATCAAAATACATTATAAAATACTCCTGTGAATGAAAGAGTGTACTCCCTATGTAAGAAAAAAACAAACAGGTGGGCACCTGGGTGGGTCAGTAGGTTAAGCATCAGATTTGAAGTCAGGTCATGATCTCAGGGTTTGTGAGTTTGAGTCCCTCACCAGGCTCTGTGCTGACAGATCAGAGCCTGGAGCCTATTTTGTATTCTGTGTCTCCCTCTCTCCTGTCTCTCCCTCGCTCACACTCTGTTTGTCTCTCTCTTTTAAAAATAAATAAATATTAAAAGAAAGAAAAAATAAAATAAAAGAAACAAACAGGACAGAGGATCAGAACTCAAAGCCCTGAACATAACATAAATACATTTAGTATAAAAATACAAACAACTAGAGGGGAAGGGAAGAGGGGAAGGAAAAGAAAAATACACAGAGAGGGAGGGAGACAAAGCATAAGACACTCTTAAATACTAAGAACAAACTGAGGGTTGACTGGGGTATGGGAGAGGGGAGAGGGTGTGATGGGCACTGAGCAGGGAACGGATTGGGATGAGCACTGGGTGGTGTTGTATGGAAACCAATCTGACAATTAAAAAATTATTAAAAAAAAAAGTACAAACAACGGTGTTAACAATGTGCTTTGACAAGCACAACCAGGGCAACTGGTGATCCAATTTGTAAAGAAAAAAAATCAGACCCGAATTTTCTACAAAAATTGGTAGAAAAAATCTACAACTTTCTGAACTAACTCCAAATGGATTAAACACCAAAATCTATATACCAATATTATATAGGTACTATGAAAAGAGATTATTTAGGTTTTCTCATTTTCTGACAAAGAAGGAGGGTCATCTTTCCTTAACGTGACACCAAACAGAAACCATACAATATCTACTTAAAATATTGTGAAAATTTAGAAATAAAAAACTTTCTAAAACACTGGAGATATAATCAACTTTGAAAGTTATTTCACATAATAAATGCTTAAGAATATATAACAAACCTGCATATACATAAAATGTATAGAATTCCTCAAATCAGAATAAAAATATGAATACAGGCAAAATGCACATGAAGAATTACCAGAAGCCTAAAGTACAAATAAATGCTTGTGAGGTTACTTTTACTAAAAATTTAAATTTAAACTTAAATTTAAATAATCATGAAATATTTATTGTCAAACAGTTTAGAAAATATTAGAAAAATTTAAATAGTTTCAGTAAAGATTCAAGCAGAAGTAAATATTCTGAAGCATTGGCCAGTGTGGATTACAAAAAAGTTTTTAAAGATTTTTGGGCTATCTCACACTAACTTAATTTACTAATTCTTTTTGACCTTTGAAAATGTCATAGGCACCACTGGATGTTCAAAGTGAGGGTCTTAAAAGTAGATAATACTTCATCCACATCGTCAGGCAACATTAGGAAGAATCAGCCACAAAGGGGTGGAGGGCACCCTCTTTCTGGTCACATAGTGGTTCTCTTAGTAACAGACCTGGGGCTTTCTCTGCAGCCTGTTTTTAAGAGGTGGATTGCCTGATACCTGCTTCCTATTGTCCAGTGTCTTCAGAAAAGGCTGGGAGAAAAGCAGCCAGTCTTTTTTGGCATGGTTTTACCTCTATTAAAAAGGCTATTGTTGAACCGTTCGAATTGGGATGCTTTGATTGTTAGCACGTTCAGCAGGCTGTGATTACAGTAATTACAGACCTGTGAAGGTCAAATTGACAAAACTGAATATAAACTGGAACTGAATATAAACTGGGACAACCCACTGCACTAGTTCTTTCTGCACTCTTTGGGATTTTTGTTGTTGTTGTTGTTGTTGTTGTTGTAACAGTTTGCCAAGTGGTAAATCTATAATGAAAAATAAAAATGAAAGTCATTGGTTTCAAAAAAAAATGAAATTTTAAATACCCACATATTTAACGGTTAATTTGAAGCTTCTTGTTGCCAAACTTTGAAAATACATGGTTACATAGATTTTTTTCTAAATAAGCTTAATAGCAGTGCTTATTGCAACGAAAGAAAAAAAAATCAGAAAAATGCTGGTATTATCTATCTATCTATCTATCTATCTATATCAATTAAGGAATAGAAGACAATATCTAGTAGACATTGTGTAACACATATATTAAATAAGATTGAAAATATATTTAAAATCAATTAGATAAGAATAAATTCAAAGAAATTTCTCTTTCCACCAAATTTAATTGTGAATTAAATAAACTTTTAAAAATAACATACTTTATATCATCAGAAAGAAAAATAACTTTTTATATATGTAAAAGCTTTCAATTAAATTAATAAAAGGCAGAAACAAATGAGTTATATTTTTGTTACTATTTTATTGTATTTATAACTAATAATAATTTCCCCTCCAGTTAATGTCCACAATCACAAAATTAAAATGAATGACTTCCTTTCTTTTAATATTATCTATTTTCAGAATGAAGGTTATCATAGACTTCTTCACATACTGAAGTATGAATTTTGATTTACAGTAACTTTCTTTTCTTTAATTTTGTTTTACTATATTTTACTAAAGGATATACAAACAGTTTAGTGGGAGAATTGACAGTCACAATATTAATTCAGCCAAACACAAAATTTCACTCAAATACTTACTTTAATCACTCCATTATTTTAACGAATATTATTTCAAGAGTTCACATGGAGAAAAACATGATGTTGTAAGCAAAATGAGGGTAAAAAAAAATCATACATTATTTAATTGGAATAGATAGTGTGGCCCACAGACTCTTCGGATTGTATTGTCTAAGTGAGTAAAAGGTGTTAACTGATTTTGTCTAATAATGAGTTTTCTATTTCTTCTATATAGAGCAGAAGTCATCAACAGAGAAATTATATTTTGTTTTAGACGAATTGGAATAGAAATACAAAGACTACTCCCAGCTTCCAGCATCTTTTATGGGCTGCTCAGTGGACAGCCTAACTCCCTGCTACAACACAAAGATATTCAATTTCTCACCACAACAAAAATATGTCTTTATATCATGATTTATATTAGTTTCTAACTATATACATTCTCTCCATGCAAAACTTTTCATTGGTGTGTTATTCTTAAAGCATCTTATTATCCATTTTTATCTGTGTATTTCTCATGCTAATTATACTCTGTTTTTGACTATTTGTCCAAGCAAGCTACAAATAATTTTTTTCGAAAGTCATACATTCTTCTCAAATATCAATGTAGGCTTTTCTGTATTTATTTCTATACCTTGATAGAGAAAATAAGACTCTTATCATTACCACATAATATTTTGTTTTTCTGATTAATGTTAATCTGGAAATCCATAAATCTGTAAGTTCAGACTTACAGATGTCTCTATTATCCTCAGATCTGTTCAACTGGGGTTGATTTTCTCTTGCTGGAAAAAAAAAAAAGAATATTCCCCTATATATTTATGTGTTGACTCTTCCTTTACTTCGTGATGCATGTTGCATTTCATATGTGGCAGAAATTAAAGTGCTATTTGCATTAAAACCTCTTACATATATAAGATATTGTACATAAGTCTTACAGTAATCACAAAACACAATGTACAGTTATTCCAAGAAAGATATATTGAAATAAATCAAAGCATACTCCCATAGAAAACAATCGCTTGTAAATGTAGACAGCAAGAGTAGAGAAAGACAAATGGGAAATACAAAAATAGAAGGCAAATAATAATAACATGACAGTGGCAAGACTGTACCTATTGGAAATTACCTTAAATATAAATTTATTAAATTACCTAATTAAAAGACTCAGAATGGTTGAGTGGATTTAGAAAACAACAGCAACAACTGTTGCCTGCAAGAGAATTACTTCAGCTTTAAGGACACTCACACACACTTTTCCTATTTGGCTGACATTGCTGTAGACTCTTGGTCTGGAGTTCTGTCTTGTCCAGCAAAAACGTGGACACAGAATTAAAAATGCAAGAGGTGGCTAATGTCCGGGAGGAGACAAGAGCCCCGATTAAGGGTCCTTGCTCCGTTTTTATTAGGATCAGAAGGCTTAGAAACATGGTGATGGACGTGCACAAAGGGATAATGAAACTGTGTACATTAACTTATGGGCATGAGGGAAAGAGGGTCTTGAAAATATGCAGGGTTAGAGGATTGGGTAATACAAAGCAAAATCCTGGTGCCAGTTGGAAAGTTGTTTACAGCAGAAGTGAGGCACCACCTCTGTTTACCTAAACTGGTTTAGGTGACAAAAAAGTTAGGGCAAGCTACCTCAGGATCAACAAGGCACATTTCTTTTGTTAATGAGCTCTGCTCTGGGCAATTTCCCACCTCAAGGTTCTAGAGCCCTATTTACCTGTTTATCTAATTTGGTCCTTCCTTCCTGTGAAGCAGATTTCTGCTATTGCACTAAGTTGGGGACATTTCCTCCCTGAATACCTAATCTCGTTTACCTCATATACCTTTGTCCTATACTGGGGCCTTTGCCCAGCCTTATCTATACTGGGACCTTTGTCCAGCCATATCTATACTTAGGCCTTTCCCCAGCCCTGTCTATACTGAGGCCTTTGACATTCCTTACCTATACCTATTTACCTAATCTTGTTTTCCTAAACTTGGGTGTGACCATCCTATGGCTTTGTAAGTCTTTGTGCTTGTTAACCCATCAGCAGAAGCCCAGGGAATTCCTAAGCTTATTCCCCACATGCCATGATGAACAACACAGTAACTATGCAGACCAGAAAGTTCATGACCAAACAACCAATTCAGTGGAAAGAATCATTGATGTTCTTGACTCCAGAGAGGCAGCAGTATATCTAAATAGAATTAGGGAAAAACTGGCCAATGTATAAGACCACATGAGATGCCATTTTGGATTTGGATTCATAATTCACTTTGGTGATAGCTAGACAACCCGCTTTGGCATGATTTATGATTCATTGGAATAAGGAAAGAATAATGAACTCAAAAGTAGACTTGAAAAACGTGTCTTATAAGGGAAGAAAAATAATTCAAGGAAACAGTAGAAGGAATGCAAGAACAGAATGAAGAAAATCAATGGGACTACAAAAGCCAATGTTAGTGCTGGCAGAAAGTGAGCTGGAGGTTGTACAATAGAAGGAGTAAAGATTCTGCAATGACTTTATCTGTAGTGAGAGTGAAGATATTTCATGAGAGGATTAATAAATTAAGAACTTTAAAAAATAAAGGCACAAAGGATAACAGTGATAGGAGGGATAAAGGTATCCCATGCAAGTTGAAACAAACAAACAAACAAAACCCAACAGTAACTATACTTATAACAGACAAGAGAGACTTTAAGCCAAAATAGGAACAAAAGACAAAGGTCATTATGTAATAATTTAAAATGTCAGTTCATCAAGAAGATATAACAATCATAAGTATAGATGAACAGGTATCTGATAGAAACCTAATATATTAAGAAAAAAATGAGAGAAGAAATGTACAACAATAGAGCAATAGTAATGTACTTTAAAATCCCAATTTGAAAAATATCATACAGAAAATCAACAAGGAATTGTTGGACATAAATAATACTTGAGCCAAAATGGATGTAAGTGTCATATATAAAACATTCCATTTGACAGAAGCAGAAAAAACATTTTTGTCCAGAACACAGGGAACTTTATGAAGGACAGGTGTATTATACATTAAAAATATTTTTAAGTTTAATTTTATTTATTTTGAGAGAGACAGAGCTTGCCCACACACGCATGGGCGAAGGGCGGAGCCAGAGAAGGGGAGAGAGAGAATCCTAAGCAGGCTCATCCCAATGCAGGAATTGAACTCGCAAACCATGATATTGTGACCTGAGCCAAAACAAGAGTCAGACACTTAACTGACTGAGCTACCCAGGTGCCATCCAAAAAATCTTAACAAATTTAATAATATTGAAGTCATATAAAATAGCTTTTCTGACCACAATGGCATGAAAGTAGAAATAAATAATTTATGTAAAGTTGGAAATTTCACATGTGTACAAATTAAACAACACAGCCCTGGATGACCAAGAGATGAAAGAAGATATCCAAAATCAGAGGAAAAAAACAAAACTGAAATAAACAAAAATGGAAGCAAACATCAAAACCTATAGGATGCTGCAAAAGCAGTTATAAGAAGGATGTTTTACAGCAATGATGCCTGCATTAATTCAAAAAAATGATCTCAAATAACAACTTAAATTTACATCTCAAGAACCTAGAAAGAGGAAAACAAACTAAGCCACATGTTAGCAGAAAGAAAGGGATGAATATATCAGAACATAAATAATTTAAATAGTAGAAAAATTAAAAAATAGATTAATGAAACTAAGTGTTGGTTTTTTAAAAGATAAACAAAATTGATAAACCTTTGGGTTAGCTAAGAAAAAAAGATAAGACTTACATAAAAATAATGAGAAATGGAAAGTACACATTCCAATGATACTATAAAAATACACAAGATCATGATAATACCATAAATAATTATGTGTCAAAGATTGGATAACCAGGAAGAAACAGACAAATTCATATCAACACAGAACCTAAAAGACTGAATCAAGAAGAAAGAGATTAGTGCCTGGGGGACTCAGTCACTCTTGGAGTTATTTGTCCAAATTTTTATTTTAACTCATATCATGATCTGGGTATTCAAAAGTTTGAGTTCTGTGTTTGGTTTTGTGCAGACAGTGCAGATACTACTTGAAATTCTCTGTCCTCTCGCCCTCAGTCCCTCCCCGACTTGTGCTCCTTCTCTTTTTCTCTCTTAATAATAAATAAATTGTTTTAAAAGTTTATTTTCAAAAAAAAAAAAAAGAAGAAAGAAGACAAAGAAAATCTGAAGAAATAACAAAGTATAAAGATTTAATAAGTAACCAAAACCCTCTCAAGATATTAAACACAGAGTCTGATGGTTTTACTGGTGAATTCTACCAAAAATTTAAAGAATTGATACCATTTAGGAGAACTGTGTTGTTCAGTTGGTCGATCATCTGAATCTTGATTTAGGCTCAGGTCATGATTCCAGGGATGTGAAATCAAGCCCCACACTGGGTTCTATGCTAAGTGTGGAGCCTGGTTGGCATTTTCTCTCTCTCTCCCTCTGTCTCTCTCTGTTGCAAATAATTAATTAATTAACATTTAAAATTTTTTAAAGAAATTAACACCAATCAGTCCTAAACTACCACAGAAAGTCGAAATGGAAGGAATACTCTCAAACGTACTTTAACTAGGTCAGTATTATACTGATACCAAAGCTTGACAAGGATTCTACAAGGAAAAAAAAGACCCAATATTTCTGATGAATATAAACGTAAAATTCCTCAATAGAATACCAAGAAACGGAAGTCAACAGCATATTTAAAAGATCATCTACCATGATTAAATGGAATTTATTTCTGAGAGTTAAGGATGGTTCAAGATACAAAGATCAATACATGGGAAACACTACATTAATAGATTGGAAGATAAAAAACATATGATTATCTGCTGGAGTCGGTCCTCGTTCCGGCGAATCTAGGGGTCCACGAAGGACGAACGGTTAGGCGAAATGAGGTGAGAGAGCCACGAGTGAGATGGAATCTGATGACCAAGCAGGCAGCCCTGGCAATTCAGGCGTCTCTGGCGTCTCTGGCGTCTCTGCCCTGCCGGCCTCAGTGTCTTTATTTAAAGGTAGTGAGTTACATTACAGCAATAAGTGACAGCCCATCAGTAAGCATAGTTTGAACAATAATGTGTTATATCGGTAAAGCGGCGAGTCTTGCAAGTTGTTTTCAAGTTAGTTAGCATATAAATCTAAGGCTGGGGGAGAGGACAGGAAGTTACCTGGGCCTGACTATGTTAATTATCTATAAACAGGCCAGGAGTCATTGCCTATTTTTCCAATTACAATGGGGGAGGTCCAACCCATCTGGCAAGGACAGAGTTCCCAAAGCTTGTCCTTTGCCTGTGAATTTACATAATAGGAGCCTAACATTTACACAAATCACACCAATATTCAGCCAGCTCATAACTGGCTATCAATCTATGCAACCCATTCCCAAGATGCAACTTTAAGGTGGTCAGGCTACTCTCATTCAGATGCAATCCATCAAAGCTTCCTGCTCCGGGTCCTTCCTTTTAAATGCGGTAAAACAAAAGAGCATTACATTCCTTAGGCCAAAGAGAGTAGTTGTAAGACTGGGTGCCAGTTTGGCTGGCGAGCTTTTGCTTCAACCTTTTCCACACAGGGAGGGGTCTCAACCTGTGAGCCCAAACGGCTCCCAACAATTATCTCTATAGACACAAAAAATAGTGTCTTAAATTTAGTAACTTTTCATGTTAAACAAATCTGTCATTCGGGTATGGAAGGATCATAAACCAATATAAAAACAGACAAACAACACTCTCGAAGACAACTTCATATTCAATGGTGAAATAATTTCCTTTAAGATGAGAAGTAAAACGTATTGGAGACGAGAAGACATTGGCCCTGGTGACATTACCTAAGGAGAAGACTCAGGACCATAAGGCAATGCCCTAGACTGGGGCCCTCGTTGGTGGATTGGGATGTCCTGAAGTATATGCCAGGTTATAATACAACAAGAGCAGAATTATGGCTGGTTTGACTCTGAAGGAGGAATGGTTAGCCAGAGACGGGTAAGATTCCTCAGGGAGGAACGACCTAAGACAGGCACAGTTGCAGTAAGAGTCACCAGGACACCTGGCTATAGGGTTTTGGGCCTTTGTGCTGATTTGCGAGTCATCCTAAAATTTCCTGAAGAAGATGGGCCATAGAAAAATAGGAGTGCTCCACAGCTTTCTCCTCTATTAAACCAGCATATGCTGCTACACTTTATTAATAGTAAAATCATGTTGAGAATCATGGAAATAAAATCTTTAAGAAATCAATAGAGTTTAGAATGTATTTTGATCTGTTTAGACTGGTGCCAGACCCTCAGGAATGTGATTATTGCTGTGAATCTCAGGACAAAATTACAAAGGAAATAGAAGTTAGAATAATGTTACAGAAAAATAATGATGTTTTTCATGTAATCTTTCAACTGTAACCTACAATCTATGAATAAAACCTTTGTCCTTCGAACTTGCTCTTTCAAACTATACCACTTATTAGAATATGCCCATTTGTTATACCTTGCCTGCATGTGAACTGTTTTTGATCTTTTAATTGAAATTGTTTTTGAACATTTCTATTGAATGTATCATTTGTTAGCTCTTGCTTACATGTAAATTGTATTTGACCTTTCATCCAAAATTGTTTCTGAACATTTCTATTGTAAATCATGGGAACGGTCATGGGGGCTGAGATCATTTTGTTAATCATTACAAAATATACATCTGTACTGCTTCTAAAAACTACATAAAAACCCAGAAAGAAAAATAAACTCTGAGCAGTCTGGATAACAGGCTGTCTTGAGTGCAGTCTAGATGAAAGACTGTCTCCATGTCATTTGTGTGTCTTTGTCTTGTGTTGTCTGTGTTTCAGCCCTTACATAGGGAACCCTGGACTGTTGGGAGCCGTTTTGGGCTCACAGGTTGAGACCCCTCCTTATGTGGAAAAGGTTGAAGAAAAAGCTCGCCAGCCAAACTGGCGCCTAAATTTACAACTACTCTCCTTGGTCTAAGGAATGTAATGCTCTTTTGTTTTACCGCATTTAGATAAAAGGAAGGACCTGGAGCAGGATGCTTTGATGGGTTGCATCTGAATGAGAGTAGCCTGACCACCTTAAAGTTGCATCTTGGGGATGGGTTGCACAGATTGATAGCAGTTATGAGCTGGCTGAATATTGGTGTGATTTGTGTAAATGTTAGGCTCCTATTATGTAAATTCACTCATTCACGGGCAAAGGAAAAGCACTGGGAATTCTGTCCTTGCCAGATGGGTTGGACCTCCCCCATTGTAATTGGAAGAATAGGCAATGACTCCTGGCCTGTTTATAGATAATTAACATAGGCAGGCCTAGGTAACTTCCTGACCTCTCCCCCAGCCTTAAATTTATATGCTAACTAACTTGAAAACAACTTGCAAGATTGAGGCTTTACTGATATAACACATTATTGTTCAAACTCTGCCTATTGATGGGCTGTCACTCATTGCTGTAATGTAACTCATTACCTTTAAATAAAGACACTGAGGCCGGCAGGGCAGAGACACCAGAGACGCCAGAATTCCCAGGGCTGCCTGCTTGGTCATCAGACTCCATCTTTCTCGTGGCTCTCTCACCTCATTTTGCCTGACTGTTCCTCCTTCGTGGACCCCTAGATTCACTGGAAAAAGGACCGACCCCGGCACTGGACCAGTCCTGATACGAGGCTGACTCCAAGAGACTTCCTGTCATCTCTCAAGCCTAGACCAACCCTCACACAGGTGAAACCCTGGACCAGCCGGAAGCCCTGAAGTAGGAGCTGGCCTCCTCTCAGGATGACCTCGGCAAAAACGAAGGTGAACATCCTGACCACTCTATTCAAATGATCCTGGAAATCCTAGACGGAACAAATAAACAAGAAAAAATCCTGTTTGTAGCCGAAGAAGTAACATTTTATTTGTTTGCAAATGGTATGACCTTATATACAGAAAATCCTAAATCCTAAAGAGCTCACTGGCAACTTGTTGGAACCAATCAAAATTTTAGTAAAGTAGATGTATATAAACCAACATATAGCAATTATTTGCATTTATTTCAAAAGATATGAAAATGTTAATTTGAAGGGGCACATGTACTCCAAAGTTTATAACAGTGCTATCAACAGTAGCCAAATTATGGAAAGAACACAAATGTCCATTGACTGATAAATGAATAAAGAAGATGTGATCTATCTATCTATCTATGTATCTATCTGAATAGTTTTAGCCTACAGATCTTCTAGTTATCTTATGGTTTTGGCAAAATTGTAATGGGATCAATTCCTTGATTTCTCTTTCTGCTGCTCCATTATTGGTGTATTGAAATGTAACTGATTTCTGTACATGATTTTATATCCTGAGACTTTTCTGAATTCACCTATCACTTCTAGCAGTTTTTTTTGGTGGAGTCTTTCAAATTTCCTATGTAGACTATCATGCAGTCTGTGAAGACTGCATATTTAATTTCTTCTTTGCCAATTTGTAAGCCTTTCTTTGCTCCCCTTTATTTTGTCTGATTGCTGAGGCTAATACTTTCAGTACTATGTTGAACAACAGTGGTGAGAGTGAATATCCTGTTGCGTTTCTGGCTTTACAGGAAAAGCTCTCAGTTTCTACCCAATCAGTATGATATTCCTTGTGGGCCTTTCAGTTATGGCTTTTATGATGTTGAGGTATGTTACTACTATTCCCCCCTCCTTTAGGATTCTTATCCAGAAGAGTCGCTGTATTTTGTCAAATGCTTTTTTCTGCATGTATTTAAAGTCTTGTATGGTTCTTATTCTTTCTTCTGTTAATGGGATTTATTACATTGATTGATTTACAAATACTGAACCAGCCCTGCAGCCCAGGAATAAATTCCACTTGATCTTGGTGAATGATTATTTTAATGTACTGTTGAATTCAATTCACTAAATATCTTGTTGAGAATTTTTGCCACCCATTTCTGGGATATTGGCCTTTAATTCTCCTTTTTAATGAGGTCTTTGTTTGCTTTTGGAATGAAGATAGTGCGGGCTTCAGAGAATCCTGACTGTCACTGTATCTAGTTTGTTTTGCATCTTGGTTATAGTATTTTTAAATAAATCCTGACTAGTTCTTAGGTCTTTGATCTCTGCAGCGAGGGTGTCCCTGGTGTTTTCTATTCCTTTTATAAGCCCAGCTAGTAGCCTCATAATTATTATTCTAAATTCTTGTTCAGATGTGTTGTTTACAGCTATTTTGAGGGAGTCTGTGACTGACCTTTCTTTTGGGGAGAATTTCTCCATCTTGTTATTTTGGCTAAGTTTCTGTCTTGTGCATATTTTAAAAGCTTGTTATGTTCCTGAACCTGTAGGACTACTATATTAAAAAAGAGTCCAAGCACCTGGGTAGCTCAGGCAGTTGATCGTTCGACTTTGGCACAGGTCATGATCCCCCAGTCCATGTGTTTGAGCCCCGCATTAGGCTCTGTGCTGATAGCTCAGAGTCTTGAGCCTACTTTGGATTTTGTGTCTTCCTCCCTCTCTTCCCCTCTCCTGCTCATGTTTATCCCTCTCAAAAATAAATAAACATTAAAAAAACTTTTTAAAAAGGGGTTCATGCACTGTCCAGGTTTTGACACTCCAGGAAGTGTTTCTAGTGTATGCTGTGTGCACTCTGCTGTTGTGCTTTGATTGCTCTTTCCCACTGGTCAGGTCTCTGCAGTTTCTCTTCCTTGCAGTGCTGAAGTGTTTGGACCTTTAACTAGTGTTTCTTGCTGTAACCCTGGGGAAAAATGTAGAGGATAGCCTGATCCATAAAAAGAGAAAATGTACACTGAAACAACAACAACAACAACAACAGTAAAAAACAAAAACCAAGCAACAACAACAACAGAAAAACCAGAAAGGCTGATACCAAGGAAAAAGAAAGGGGGAGGAGAGAAAAAACAAACAAACAAAAAACAAAAGAGCAAAGAAGGAAATGGAAAAATAAAAAAAGCCTGATCAAAAAAAGAGGTAGAAAGGAAATGACAAAATACAAATCAGAAACGATGAGCCTGACTCAAAAATCCAGAAAATAAAATAAAATAAAATAAAATAAAACAAATGAGGGAATGAATGAATGAATAAATGAATGAATGAATATATGAATGAATGAATGAATGAATATAAGGAGGTAGAAAAGAAAAAGAGAAAGTTGTCTGTTGGTGCCTGGGTGCTGTGCTGCTGGCAGTGCTGGTTTGGGGGAGAGGGAAGCTACCTTGGCTCAGTGTCACCCTTTCCTCAGTAAATTGTCACAAGTTGCTAGACACAGAGGGGAAGGGTTTGGTGAAAGTGGGTCTTGCACCCACTGGGGGTCACTGCATTGCTCTCTGAAGTCCCACTATATTGGCGTTGAGGAGAAAATGGTGCAGCCCCCATCTCTCCTCCTAGAACTGGGGATCTCAACCATGCTGTGTAGTCAGCCCTCACAGATTAGCAGGGGAAGCTAGCCACCTTTGCCTCAAAACTCTCCTGTGTTTTTTCTTCGACATGTCCTTAGGATTCAAAACTCAAAGATTTAAAGGACCGGCATGGCATGGATCAGCTCCTCTCCTCCAGAGTAGAGCCTCTACAGTCTAATGATGAAGGGCCATGGACTGGCACAAAAGGGTCTTTTGTACTTGGAGAGACAATAAACCCTCTTCCAAAAGTACTCCTTCAAGGCTATTGTTGTCCCCCAGGGTACCCCAGAGATAACTCCACAACACTATGCATTTGGGAGCCAGAGTCCTCCTCCTCAGGAGCACACACAACAGCTCCACTCCTGAGAAAGACACACACTTCCAAAACCTCAGAGTGTGAGCTCTAAAATCTCTTTGCAAACAGAATGCAAATACTCAGTACTTGTCACTCCCCAGTCTTCAGTCCAGAGAGGTTTTTCTCTTGTGCTAGTTCAATGCCACACTTTTCAATGCCTCTCTCTCTCCCTTTTGTCTCTCCATAGGAAGGGTTGCCCCCCTCCATGGATCCACCACTTTCTCTCCTCCAATTCACATCCAGACACCTTATATCACTAAGCTGCCTTCCTTCTGCTGTGGATATCCTTCTGCCACACTGCAGATCTAGTTTCTGGGCTGTCCCAAGTAATCAGAAATCAATACAGTTATGTTTGAGGGAGAAAGAAAACCCAGGGACACCCACTTCTTTGCCATCTTAACTCCCTCCCAGAAAATGTAGGCATTTTGATAGGGATTGAATTTGATCTGTAGTTTGCTTTCATAGTATGGTCATTTTAACAATATTGATTCTCTCAGTCCATTAGCATGGAATATCTTTCCAATGCATTATAGTTTTCAGAGTTCAGACTTTTAATTCCCTTGGTTAAATTCCCTTGGTTTATTTCTAGGTAGTTAATTCTTGTTGTTACATGGGTAAAGTGGAATTTTCTTAATTTTTCTGTATGCTAATTCATTAGTGTACAAAAATGCAACATATTTCTGTGTGTTAATTTGATATCCTGTGACTTTACTAAATGTATTTATCAATTGTAATAGTTTTTTGGTAACGTCTTAAGTGCTTTCTATATGTCACTTCATGCTTCATGTCAGGTGAAAATAGTGAATGTTTTATTTCTTCCATAGGACTTTGGGTGCCTTTTATTTCTCTACTTGTCTGTTTGCTATAGACAGGAGTTCTGTTATTATGCTAGTGGAGTGGACATTCTTGTTTTGTTACTTATCTAGAAGAAAGTCTTTAAATTTTTCACCTTCCAGTTGATCTTATATCTGGGGTTTTCACATATGTTCTTTATCATGTTGAGGTATGTTTCTACTAAATCTACTCTGGAGATTTTTTTTGTTTCTTTTTTTTGTTTTTTAATAAATGGATATTGTACATTGTATAAAAACTTTTTATGCATCTGTTGAGATAAGCATATATTTTTCATCCTCCGTTTTGTTGTTGTTGTTGTTGTTGTTGTTGTTGTTGTCGTTTTTGTTGTTTTAAATGTGATATAATGTTGAATGATTTAGAAATATTGAACCATCTTCATATCCCTGGAATGATTCTCACTTGATCATAATTAATGATTTTTAAAACATATTGTTAGGTTTGGTTTTCTAATACCTTGTTGAAGATTTTTACATCTATGTTCATCAGAGATATTGCCCTGTAATTTTGTTTTTCTATAATTTTTTTTCTATTTTTAGAGTCACAATAATGTTGACCTTGTGGAATGAGTTTGGGTGTTCTCCTTCCACCTGTTTTATTGAAAATTTTGAGAGGAATGCTGTTATCTCTTCTTTAAATATTTGATAGAATACATCTGTGAAAGCGTTTGATCCAGGACTTTTGTTGTTGGGCATATCAATTTCATTGATAGTGATCAGTGTATTCAAATTTTCTATTTCTTTCAAATTCAGTTTTGGAAGGTTGTATGTTTCAAAGCAATTTCCATTTCTTCTAGATTGCCCAATGTCTCTAGCATATACTTTTCTAAGTGTTCTCACATAATACTTTGTACTTCTGGGGTGTTAATTGTTATTTCCCCTCCTTTATTTCTGCTTTTATTTATTTGAGTCCTTTCCCTATCTGCCACCTCCTGCTCACCTCTATGAATTTGAGAAAACCTTTATCAATATCGTTCTTCTTCGCAAAGTGCTAGTTCCCGGATTCGGTTTCATTGATTAGTTTTAGTCTGTATGCGTGTGTGTGTGTGTGTGTGTGTGTGTGTGTGTGTGTGTGTGTTTTAAGTATCTGTTTCATTTATTTCTACTCTAATCTTTATCATTTCCTCTCTGTGCTGGTTTGGAGCTGTGCTCCTCCTTTCCTAGCTCCTTTATTTATAATTCTATAAAGGTATTGATTATAACGTTTTTATGTTATGTTTGAATTTACCAATTAAATTTTGTTCTTTCATGTTTTGGCCTTTTCTTCCTATTCTAAGAACTCCTACTAATGTTTATTTTAGGGTTGGTTTAAAGATAATAAGCTCTGTTATCTTTCGTTTGTCTGAGAAATTCTATATCCTCTTTCTATACTGAAGCATAAGCTTTCTCGGTCAAATATTCTTGGCTGCAGGTCTTGTTTTCTTTTTAGTACTTTGATCGTATCATGCCATTCCTTTCTGGCTTGCAAAGTTTCAGAAAAAAAAAAGCTAAAAACATAGGAAGTTTCTCTTATATGTAACTATTTTCTTTGTTTCTTTCTTTTTCTTCTTTTAAAATTCTCTCTTATCACTAGATTTGGTCATTTCAATTACTATGTCTCTTGGTGTGGCCCTCCTTGGGTTAATTTTGTTGGGGATCTCTGTGCCTCCTGTATCTTGATATCTGTTTCCTGCCTGAGATTAGAAAAAAATTAACTATTATTTCATCAGATACATTTTCTTCCCCCGCCGCCTCACTTCTTTCTCTGGGAATCCTATAATTTCGATGTTATTATGCTTGATAATGTCACTGATTTCCCTAAACTAGTCCTCATTTATTATTCTTTCATTCCTTATGCTGTTCACTTTGGTTACTTTTTATTACCATCTCTTCCAAGCTCTGCCTCCTCTATATCCATCATTTTCATCTCTTTGCTGAATGTCTTACTGAGATTCTCCAATCTTTTTGAAGTCCAGTGTGTATCTTTGTAGCCCTAACCTTGGAGTCTTTATCAAATATATTGTTGATCTCTGTTCTAAGTAGCTAGTTTACTGTGTTTCTCCTGTTCATTCATTTGAGATGTGTTACTTTGTCTCCTCATTTTGTCTAACTCTGTGCTTATTTCTATGTATTAGAAAAGTCATCCATGTCTCCTGGTCTTCCAAGTTGTGGCCTTATGATGAAGAGATCTCGTGGTCCCCTTTAGTGTACCATACTCAGGCACTTCAGAGGTGTCTCTTATACTGTGCACCCTACTTAGCTGCAACTGAGCGTCTGCGTTTTTGGTCCATTTGGCTGCAGTTCTACATTTTGTCTGGTGTAGTGCACTGGGACAGGTTTGATCCCTGTTTCACTGGGGACAGTCTGGGGATGCTGTAGGTGTGTAGCAGGGTTGTGTCAGCAGTCAGACCAGATGAATGCCCTCAATCCATATGCTAGAACTGTATTCACACCGGTCTCAGGGCTCTTTCCCTTTGCTGTTCCCTAGGAAATTTTCATTGGTGGGCTGGGCCATCAGACAGATGTCTACCCCTGGTCTGTCTGTTGAAGCTGGAGTCGTAGTGAACTTCAGGGCTTCCCACATCCCGTGCTGACTTCTGAGGGGCTTTTGTTATTGAGCAGGGCCAGCAGCCAGACTAGATGCATGCCCCTCATCTATTTCCTAGGGCTCCAGTTTCCCTGATGTCAGGGAATTCTCTGCTCTCCCAGCTATAGCGTTTGGCTGGTGGGACTGCAAGTACACTGGTGTGTGTGACTTATTTTGTTCTCACCGCAGGGTACCAGTCATTTGGTGTAGAACTCGTCCCTTCCAGTGTTGCTTACAGTGTGTTTCAGGGTCGGATTTTCATTGGAGGGAGGCCTGTTTTGTGGGTCAAGGTGAAGTGGATAAACAGAAAAGTAAGGGGGTGGATCATGTGTTGTAACAAGATAGTTGAGGAGAGTTGGTACTGGTTCCCACAAGTGTCTGGCTATCTAGGCTGGGAGAAGAGATAGAGAAATGGAACCTGCCACATCTTTTCTTCTTAAAGAACTCTTCTAAAAATTCCTGCCACTCCAGTACACATTAAGAGATTAGTAAGAGATCTCCTTTATGAATACCCTATGATCTTACCCAACTGCTGTTTTTTTTTAATGTTTATTTAATTTTGAGAGAGATACAGAGCAGAAGTTGGGGAGGGGCAGAGAGAGAAGGAGACACAGAATCCGAGCAGGCTTCAGGTTCTGAGCTGTCAGCACAGAGCTGGATGCGGGGCTCGAACCTACGAACTATGAGACTATGACCTGAGCCGAAGTTGGCCTCTCAACCAACTGAGCCACTTAGGTGCCCCCCAACTGCTGTTTCAATGCTATATCCTTGGAGTGTTATTTATTATACTCTCTCCTTGAGGTCATGGGCTCAGTTTCCTATTGTCCTCCTGCTCACCCAGAGATAAACCTACTGATATTTAAAGTAACCGGAGTTAAGCTCCACTGATTATAAAAACCCACAAAGTTAAGACCCACGAGATAACCAAGTTAACCCTGATTTTCCAACCAAAGTTTGAAGAGGACCTATATTTCCAGTGTAGGTCTCCCATGACTGGAGTCCATGGTGTGGGGTCTGATCCTTTAACCTCTCAATGCTTGTGATGCACCACCCACCATTTGTGGTTACTTGAGCAAAGCTTATGTTTCCCAACCATATATCTACATCTCCTTTTTTTTTTTATGGGTTCTTTCCTATGATTAACTCTAGAGTGTCTCATATGCCACCCTTTAGTTCCTTTTATGAGTAAGTTACAGTGATGTGGCTGTTCTCACAGGATCCTGAAATTTGCTATCTTCTCACCCTTCTGGATCTTGAGAGGGTAAACATTTCTATATCCTTTATTTGTTGTCAGTGAAGTTGATTATTTTAACATTTTATTAAAAAATATGCCACTGCATGAAGTGACAAATAACATTTTATGAAGTACTATGTACTCACTACACAGAACTGACCACTGAAAGAATTTTGTTATATGATTGAAATATTTTTTGAATGCAATTTTAGTCTATTGTTTTCTTTCTTTTTTTCTCAAAAGTTATTGGTGTTTAATACTTATCGTGTACTACTTCAATTAATTTTTTATCTTACTTATTTACTCATGACATACATTTTTACATGTTTATGAAACCATAACTAATAATCTGATTGATCGATCAGCCAGAAAACTGTCTCTATTATGCGTTTAGTGAGAGGCTCTGAATATGCAACATTGAGCAATACAGAGGCAGCCTTAAGGGGCTTAGGGCTTAGTTTAAGACAAACATTACACTCATAGATAATATAATAATGCAAGTTCAGATAGGCAAAATATATAGTTATATTACTAATTTAAATGCCATGGTTGAGAGATGCATTTTGTAGTAGATGACTTTAGAAATGGGAATTGAATAAAACATATTCAGCCATGATAAAACATCAGAAAAGACCCTGAAACGGTATTTTCCTCATTGTATCCTATGGTTATAAAGAAGAGGAATAAACAAAGGAGATAAAAGTTCTCTTATGAATCAAATTGTGTCCATTCCATAAAAGTTTTGAAGTCTTCATTCTATAGTGCTTTATGGTAACTCGAAGCAGGATTTAGAACATTTTAGACATGTAATATGCTCAAGTTGCATCCTTTCTTAAAGTGTAGGTGAACACTTACTGTCAAAAATAATCCCAGTTTCTTAGACCCAGGAATATTTTACTTTCATACATGAGAGGGTGCAATCAAATGTTGGTATTTGCAGTTGCAGTATCTTTAGTAGACTTCAATCAATGTTTCAGAACTAGCATCTTGCTTAAAATATCTGCATCAAAGAAGCAGCTAAACCACATCTGTGAGTACCTCAGTGGCAGGTGGAGAAAGAGGAGGAGGAGAAGACAAACCTAACAATGATCCTGAGGAACTTTCCTACAGCTCGGCTCCATGGAGATACTCCAAGGATTGGCACAAGATCTATGACATGGGAAAAAGGACAGATTGAGAATATAAGTCAAAATTTTATTTTTAAATTAACAGTACATTTACTTGTGTGTGTGTGTGTGTGTGTGTGCCCGCGCGCGTATGCGTTGTGAATTATAGAATGTACAGGGAAGATGTTTGAAAACATGCAGGTGCAATCTATGAAAAAAGTATGAAATAAAACTCCTGTAAACGCTAATCAGGTAAATATATATATATATAGAATTCCTCCAGGATGCTCCTTTTTATAACATTCTCCTCTCTCTACCTAGACATCCACAATGGGACAACTCTCCCTAAACGAGGGGATATTTGGCAGTATATGAAGTCAGTTTTAATTGTCACAGCAGGGCAAGGAATACAGTTGCTCCCGGCATATAGTGGGAAATGGAGAGAGATGCCACTAAACATTTAACATAGCACACAATAGGCCCCACAACAAAGAATCAGTTGACTCAAAATGAAAATAAGGTGAAGTTATGGAACCTTGCTTGGTAGGAATTCACTGTTTTGAGTAAGTGGATACTGGTATAATGGTTATTTATAATTCCTCCTTATATACAATAATGCCTGGATTCCTATACAATATAATTTTTCCCATTTGAATCATTTCTATCAATGGAGTCATATTTCTGTGCTTTTTATTAATAATAAATTAATAATAATAAAATATTATTATTTTAGTTAAATATTGTATCTTTTAATAAACCCAAGTGTTTCATGTAGTTATATTTGTCCATTTTCATTGTTGAAAAATATTACATTTTATTTATTTTTTATTTTTATTTCTTATTTCTTATTTTTTAAATAATTTTTTAATTTACATCCGTGTTAGTTTACATAGAGAGTAATGATTTCAGGAAAACAATTTAGTGATTCATCACTTGTATATAATACCCAGGGCTCATCCCAACAGGTGCCCTCCTTAATGTCCCTTGCCCATTTAGCCTATCCCCCCCACCCACCACCCTTCCAGCAACCCGTAGTTTGTTCTCTGCATTTAAGAGTCTCTTATGGTTTGTCTCCCTCTCTGTTTTTCTAATATATGTTTTTCTATTATTTCTGCTTCGCTTCTCTTATGTTCATCATTGTATATCTCAATTTCCACATATGAGTGAAATTGTATCATATATTTATTTCTCTAACTTAATTAGCCTATCATAATACACTCGATTTCCATCCACGTTGCAGCAAATGGCAATATGTCATTTTTTTTGACCACCAGGTAATATTCCATTACATATGTGTGTGTGTGTGTGTGTGTGTGTGTGTGTGTGTACATCTATACACATAGCACCTCATCTTGATCCAATAATCATTCGATGGACATTTGGAATCATTCTATAAGTTGGTTATTGTTGATAGAGCTGTTATAAACATTGGGGTGCTTGTGCCCCTTCAAAACAGCACTCCCAGTATAACTAGGTTAACTACCTAGTAAGGCAAACACTGGGTTAAAGGGTAATTCTATTTTTAATTTTTTTAAGGACTCTGCATTTTGTTTTCCTGGTGGCTGCACTAGTTTGCATTCTCACCAGCCCTACAAAAGGGTTCCTTTTTCTCTGCAACCTCTCCAACATTTGTTTTTACCTGAGTTATTAATTTTATCATTTGACAGGTGTGAAGTGGTATCTCATTGTGGTTTTGATGTATTTCCCTGATAATGAGTGATGTGAAACATTTTTTCTTGTGTCTGTTAGTCATCTGGATGTCTTCTTCGCAAAAGTGTCTATTCATGTCTTTTGCCCATTTTTTTCACTGGATGATTTGTTTTCTGGTTGTTGAGTTTAATAAGGGCTTTATAGATTTTGGACATTAAAATTTTATCCAATATGTAATTGCAAATATTTTCTCCCATCCTGTTCATTGCCTTTTAGTTTTTTGTTTGTTTCCTTTGCTCTTCGGAAGTTGGTTTTTTGTTTGTTTGTTTGTTTGTTTTTGTTTATCTTGATGAGGTCCCAATAGTTCATTCTTGCTTTTCTTCCCTTGCCTCCAGAAATATGTCAAGTAAAAAGTTGCTGCAGCCAAGGTCAAAGAGTTTGTTGCTTGTTTTCTCATCCAAGATTTTGATGGATTCCTATCTTACGTTTAGGTCTTTCACCCATTTTGATTTTATTTTCCTGCATGGTGTAAGGAAGTGGCTCAGGTTCATTCTTCTTCTTGTTGCTGTCCAATTTTCCCAACATCATTTGCTGAAAAGGCTAGGTTTTTTCAAGGATATTCTTTCCTGCTTTGTCAAAGATTAGTGGGCCATAAGTTTGTGGGCGCATTTCTGGGTTCTCTATTGTAATCAATTGATCTATGTGTATATTTTTGTACCAGTACCATACTGTCTTGGTGATTACAGCTTTGTAATATAGCTTGAAGACTGGGATTGTGATGCCTCCAGCTTTTTAATGATGGCTTTGACTGTTCAGGGTCTTTTCTCGTTCCATACAAATTTTAGAATCATTTGTTCTACCTCTATGAAGTTACCTAGAGTTATTGGGATAGGAATTGCATTGAATATGTCGACTGCATTTTTTTACAATATTTGTTCTTCCAATCCAGGAGCATGGAATATTTTTTTTTCCTTTTGTGTGTGTGTGTGTGTGTGTGTGTGTGTGTGTGTGTGTGTGTTCTTCTATTGCTTTCATAAGCTTTCTATAGTTTTCAGTGTATAGATTTTCACCTCTTTGGTTAGGTTTATCCCTAGGTATTTTATGATTTTTGGTGCAATTGTAGAAGGGATCAATTCATTGATTTCTCTTTCTGTTACTTAATTATCGATGTATAAAAATGCAACCAAGTTCTGTGCATTGAGTTTATATCCTGCAACTTTGGTGAATTCATGGATCAGTTCTAGAAGTTTTTTTGGTGGAATATTTTGAGTGTTCCATATAGAATTATGTCTGCAAAGTATGAAATTTTGACTTTTTCCTTGCTGATTTGGATGTATTTTATTCCTTTGTGTTGTCTGATTTCTGAGATCAGGACTTCCAATAATATGTTGACTATTAGTGGAGAGAGTGGACATCCTTGTCATGTTCCTGACCTTAGGGGGAAGCTCTCAGTTTTTCCCAGTTAGGATGATAATAATGTTGGGTCTTTCATATACAGTTTTTATGATCTTGAGGTATGATCCTTCTATCGCTAATTTCTTTAGGGGTTCTTTCAAGAAAGAATGCTATGTTTTGTCAAATGTTTTCTCTGCATTTATGGAGAGGATCATGTGGTTCCTCTCCTTTCTTTTATTGATGTAATGTATCACATTGAATGTTTTGCAGATATTGAACCAACCTGCATCCCGGATATAAATCCCACTTGGTCCTGGCAAATAATTATTTTAATGTATTGTTAGATCCGGGTGGCTAATATCTTGTGGAGGATATTTGCATCCATGTTCATCAGGGAAATTGGTCTGTAGTTCTTTTTAGTGGGGTCTTTGTCTGGTTTTTGAAACACGGTAATTCTAGGTTCGTAAATGAGTTTGTAAGTTCTCCTTTACTTATTATTTTTTGGAACAGTTTTAAAAGAATAGATGTTAACTCTTTAAACATTTGGTAGAATTACCCTGGAAAACATGTTGGCCATGGACTCTTGTTTTTTTGGGAAATTTTTGATCACGAATTCCATTTATTTATTGGTTATGGGTCTATATAAAGTTTCTATTTCTCCTTGGTTCAGTTGTGGTAGGTTATATGTTTCTAGGAATTTCTCATTTCTTCCAGATTACACATTTTATTGGTGTTTAGTTGCTCATAATATTCTCTTATTATGGTTTTTATTTCTGTACTGTTGGTTGTGATCTCTCCTCTTTCATTCTTGATTGTATTTATGTGGGTCTTTTCTTTTTTTCCTTTTGATCAAACTGGCTAATGGTTTATCAATTTTGTTAATTCTTTCAAAGAACCAACTCCTTGTTTCATTGATCTGTTCTATTTTTTTTATTTGTTTTGATAACATTGATTTACACTCTAATGTTTTTTATTTCTACTCTTATGCTGTTTTTGGGCTTTATTTGCTGTTCTTTTTCCAGCTCTTTAACGTGTAAGGTTAAGTTGTGTATCTGAGACTTTTCTTCCCTCTTTAGGAAAGTCTGGATTGCTAAATATTTGCCTTATTTGACTACCAGAGGTTTGGGGTTTGGTGTTATAATTTTCGTTGGCTTCAATGTACTTTTTAATTTCCTCTTTAACTTCTTGGTTACCCCATTCATTCTCTAATAGGATGTTCTTTTGTCTCCAAGTATTTGTTAGCTTTTCAGATATTTTTTTTTGGTTGATTTTGAGTTTCATAACATTATGGTCTTCAAGTATGCAAAGTATGAACTCGATCTTTTTGTACTTATTAAGGGCTGATTTGTGTCCCAGTGTGAGATATATTCTAGGGAATATTCCATGTGCACTCATGAAGAATGTGCATTCTGTACTTTTAGGATGAAATGTTCTGAATATATCTGTCATGTCCATCCGGGTCCAGTGTGTCATTCAAAACTATTGTTTCCTTGTTGATTTTCTGTTTAGATGATCTGTCCATTGATGTAAGTGCTCTTCTGGGGGACTCTCTCCCCAAGCAATGGCTAGGTGCTAGCCCATGCCTTGGGACGTTAGTGCATTAATGCTGCTGCAGATGCCCAGAGAGTGCCCACTGGTCAGCCCACCCCAGAAAAAATGTGTTAAATCATGTAGCAGCCATGTTGCAGGGTTTATGGTAAATCACAAAACACATCCATTGCCAGGCTTCACCCTTAATGTCCTTGCTCCAACACCAGCGACTGTGGCTAATATCTGGGGTGTGCTAGGACCTTTGCTTTGGGGAGGCTGGACAACCTTTAAGAAATGTCCTCCCAGCAGGGAAACTGTCTCTCCCTTTGTCGCCTGAGGTCCTCTCAGACCTTGCTGTTTTCTCCTGGGTATCCATTCTTCCTACCAGATCTCCATCAGGTATCAAGCTGTGGAGTTTTAGACTCTGGGTACCTCTGTTTATTGTGTCTTGATGAAATTTAGACCCTATCCTGTCTCCTTTCTCTTTCCTCCCATTTTTGTTTAGTGCCTTGCAGTCCCTTTCTCCTTTCTCCTATTTTTGTTCAATCCCCTCTTTCTCTTTTTCTACATCTGTTTTTGGGTGAATGCTATTTCTGAACTCTCCCTCCTGTCTCTGTCCTCTCTCCACAAGCAAAAAGAGCTCCCTACACTCTATGGCTTCTCGCTAACACAGTTCACCTCACTGTGCCTAGTAACTGTGATTCAAGTTGTACAGATTGTTACGTTAATCCTCAAATCAGTTTTCTAGGTGTGCAAGATGGTTTGGTCTTGATCTAGCTGCATTTCAGACATGACAGAGGAAAAAATCGTTCCATGCTTCCCCACCATCTTGGGCCCTCCCTGCTTTCCTTTTACTTTCTGATCATTCTGGTTAGGGGTTTTATCAAATTTGTTAAAACTTTTAAAGGAACAACACCAGATTTCATGGAACTATTCTACTTTTGTTTCTTATTTTGATATCGTTGATTTATGCTCTAATATTTATTATTTCTTGTCTTCTGCTGGTTTGGGACTTTCTTTGCCCTTCTTTCTCTAGTTCTTTAAGGTGTAAGGTTAAGTTGTGTATTAAGACTTTTCTTCCTTCTTTAGGATTGCCTAGATTGGTATATACTTCCCTCTTATTACCAGCTTTGCTACAACCCAGAGGTTTTGGGCTGCCATGTTTTCATTTTCATTGGCTTCCATGTACTTTTCAACTTCCTCTTTAATTTCTTGGTTAACTATTCATTCTTTAGTAGGATGTTATTTAATCACCGAGTATTCATGGTCTTTCTTTTTTTTTTTTTTTCTTGTGGTTGATTTCAAAGTTCATAGTGTTGTAGGCTGAAAATATGCAAGGTATGATCTTGAGCATTTTGTACTTTTCGGGGGCTGTTTTATGTTCCAGTATGTGATATATTCTGGAGAATATTCCATGTGCATTTGAAAAGAATGTGTATTCTGCTGCTTCAGGATGAAATGTTCTGAATGTATCTGTAACATCCATTGGGGTCCATTGTGTCATTCAAAGCCATTGTTTCATTGTTTGTTTTCTGGTTAGAATATCTGTCCATTTTTGTAAGTGGACTGTTGAAAACCCTACTATTGTGGTATCATTATCTATGAGATTCTTTATGTTTGTAATTAATGTTTATATATATATATATATATATATATATATATATATATATATATGTGTGTGTGTGTGTGTGTGTGTGTGTGTGTGTGTGTGTGCGCTCCCACCTTCGGATATAATATTTATAATTGTTAGATCATCTTTATGAATAGACCCCTTAATAATGATATAATGTCCTTCTTCACCTCTTGCTAGGAACTTTATTTTACAATCAAATTTGTTATAAGTACAGCTACTCCAGTTTTATTTTGGCAACCATTATCATGATAGAGTTTCCTGCATCACCTTACTTTCAATCTCGAAGTGTGTTTAGGTCTACAGTGGGTTCCTTATAAACCACATATAGATGGATCTTGTTTTCTTATCCATCATTGCCCTGTGACTTTTGATTGGAGGCTTTAGTTCATTGACATTTAGTGTGAGTACTGAAATATATGAGCTTATTCCCTTTGTTCTGCCTGCAGAATTGGAGTTTCTGCTGTTGCTTACTGGTACTTTCTAGTTTTTGTTGTTTTTGTTTTTGTTGTTGTTGTGTTTCATCTTCTCTCCACTCAAAGAATTCTCCTTTAATTTTCTTGTAGGGTTGATTTAGTGGTCTCAAACTCCTTTAGTTTTTGTTTGTCTGGGAAACTCTTTATCTCTTTTTCTCTTTTGAATTCAACCTTACTGGATTAAGAATTGTAGGCTGCATTTTTTTTTTTTTTTGATTCAGCACGCCGATTATATCTATCCAATCCTTTCTGGCATGCCATGTTTCTGTAATTCGGTATGCATTGAGCCTGATCCGACTTCTCTTATAGATTAAGGACTTTGGTTTTTCTCTTGGTGATTTCTTAATTCTTTCCTTGTCTGTGTGTTTTGTGAATGTGACTATGATATGCTTTGTTAATGGTTGTTTTTTGTTGCTTCAACTGTGTGTTCTCTGTACTTCTTGGATTTTGATGCTCGTGTCCTTCCCCAGATTAAGAAAGTTTTCCACTATAATTTGTTCACAAAAACGTTCTGCCCGTTTTTCTGTCTCTTCATCTTCTGGGATTCCAGTGATTTGGATGTTACTCCTTTTTAATAAGTTACTGAGTTCTCAAATTAGTGTGCTCTTTTAACTTTGTTTCCCTCTTTTTTCTGCTTCATTATTCTCCCTACGTTTGTCTTTTATACCACTGATTCACTGCTCACCTTCGTCCATCCTTGCTGCTGCAGCATCGACCTGAGACTGCATCTCATTTATAGCATTTTTTATTTGTCCTGACTAGATTTAACTTCTTTTATCTCCACAGAAAGGTATCCCATGTATTTTCAACCCAAGCATATAATTTTATAATCATGGTTTTAAATTCTAGTTCAAACATCTTGCTTATATCTGTGTTACTTAAGCTCCTGGCTGGCATTTATACCTGTTGTTTTTTGGAGTGAATTCCTTCATTTTGCCGTTTTGGAAATAGGAAAAAAAATTATTAACTTGAAGGTAAAAATTAAAAAAATAAAAAAAACAAAAAATCAAATAAAGGAAACTAGATTCTATGTGTTTTTGTCAACTTGTTGAAAGAAGCTTGGTAGAATAGAGAAAAAAATGAAGTACAGAAATAAAAGAAAAACAGGTAAGAAAAAAAATTATAATTAAAAATATATATAATAAAATAGAATGAAATGTAATAAAGTGAAATAGAATTAAAAATTTACAAAACAGTAAGAAAATAATTGAAAAAATAAAAAAACAGAATTTTAAAAAGAAAATGAAAATATTTTTTTTCTCTTTCTATATCCAAGCAAAGAAAGAAAAAAAAAAAAAAAAAGAAAAGGAGAAAACTATTAAAAAAAAAAAAACAGAATCAAATAAACAAAATGAAACAAAAACAAACAAAGCAAGCAAGTGAAAACCCGAATAAATGAACCAGCTCACAGAACGAAACCTGAATCAAGTTACATCCAGTTTCCCCTGGAATTAAAACTATGAAGTGCTCTATAGTCCCTACAGTAAGCATGTGGTTGGTCTTGTATTTTCTTCTAAGGGATGTGCCTGGGGGGTGGAGCTGGGGACCATTCAGTGTAAAGGCTCCATTCTCCACTAGATGGAGCTACTTACTTTACTGGGGTGAATTGATATGGAGTGCCTTAAAGTGCATGCACCTGTATGTGCTGTGAAGAAGATGCGGAAATGGCTTCCCCCAGCTTCCAAGTCTCTGCCACAGGAATTTTGCACTCTCACTGATGTGGGATCAAGTATCACTACTTTGTCTCGGTTATCTGTCTACTCCCCACATTTTGCCCTGTCCCTGTCTAAGCTATCAGCCTACCAGGTGGCACCTCCCTCTAGAGTTTTATCTCTGATAGAATAGTGTTTCCAAACCCCTCACTTCAGAGAACCCTGTAGCTTAGACCCACTCTGACTCTCTGGGGGAGGGTCTTGCTGAGCAATGGCCGGGTGCTGGCTTGCTCCAGGAAATGTGTCTGTGATCACTCAGTGCTAGAGGTTCAGGGATTGTGGCAAATCACAACACATAGCTGAGGCCAGGTTTCACCTCCCTCTGATGTCTTCATCCCAATCCCAGCAATTGTGGCTTCTCTCTGAGGTCCCCTGGGAACTATGCCTGTGGGGAGGCCATATGGCTTCTATTAAATGCTCTCCGTGCAGGGGAACCACTTCTCCCTCTGTGGCACGTGTACCCTTCCAAACCTGGTGCCTGTTCCTGGGGATTCGTCCTTGTTCACCAGAGTGCCACCAGGCACTGGAATCCAGAATTTCAGACTCTGCGCTCCACTCTTCATAGAATCTAAATGGTATTGAAACCCTCTCCTCTCTCCTCTTTGGTGGCTCCGGGGAACATATTTTTTGTTCAGTCTCGTGTGAGTGTTTTCACTTGTTCACTTAATCTCGAGAGACTTTTGTGGGGAGTGCTTTTTCTGCACTCTCCCTATGCACCACTCTCTCTCTGTTTCTCTTTCTCTGTACTTTCTCCACAAAAACAGCTCCCTACCTTCCACAGCTTTTCTCTCCCTCAGTTTATCCATGTGCACCACTTATCTGCTGAGTTTTGAGGATAAAGTGTGGCAGAATGTTGTGTCAATCCTCATATCAGTTTCCAAGGTGTACAAAAACCTCAGATCGATTTCCAAGATGTGCTTATCTAGCTGTGATTTCATGGAAGAGACAAGCTGAGAGCTTCCCTGCTGCTCTGCCATCTTGAACAACAATCCCAAATTTTATATTTTATGAATATATGTAAATTTATTCATCCAATCTATGTTTTGATGGACACTAAGATTTTTATCAGTTTGTGGATGTTATAAACAATATTTTATGGACATTTATATACTTGTTTCTCCTTTCCTTTAGGAATGGAATTACTTACTTTTTGGATTTAAATTTATACTTGGGTAATAGAGTGCTTCCTAAATTGAATAATGTCGAAACATTTTTTTAAGATTACTATAGCAAATTGTATTCATGCCAGTACTTATGAAATTCTCTTTGTTTCTTTCCCTTACCAATATGTGTTATTCTTTAACTATTTAGTATATGAAAATATGCTGTTATAGGAAAATCTCTAACCGGTTTTTGTATGCACTTTGTAAAGTACAAAAGGTTAAATATGTGTTCACTTGTTTATTAAATATCTGGGTTAACTCTTTCTTGAGGTGTTTTTTGGCTTTATCGGTTTTTTATATATTTTTATCTGCTATATGTTGAAAATATGCTTTCTCATTTTGAGGCTTCTTTTTATCCTCTTTATGCTTATTTTTTTCATTAATATAATTGGCTTCATTCAATATACTCAAAATCATCCATTTGATTTAGCATCAGTAGATTTTGTGTCTTATTTGAAATATTCCTTAAGAGTATAGACAGTGTCCTATGTTATTTTCTAAAATCTGTATATTTTTTGTTAATATTTAAGCCTGAAATACACTTAAGATTGACATTTATGTGTGATATGATATTGAAAAATTTTCCATATGCATACCTACTTCCCTAATCATAATTTATCAAAATGTGTTCGCCTGCTGTTTTGCACCTCTCCCTTGGTCTCTAGGTATCTGCGAATCTTGCTATGGTAGAGGGCATGAGAGCCGACACTTCATCCTCATTGAGCTCAGTCCTGTAGCAGGCGTTATATATCCTCATGAAAGCCATTACCAGGAATCGCACTGAGCAAGCTTTCTTAGTCCAGACTTCTTTTTTTTTTAATGTTTATTTATTTTTGAGACAGAGAGAGACAGAGCATGAGTGAGGGAGGGGTAGAGAGAGGGGGAGATACAGAATCCGAAGCAGGCTCCAGGCTCCGAGCTGTCAGCACAGAGCCCGACGTGGGGCTCGAACTCACAGACTGCGAGATCATGACCTGAGCTGAAGTCGGACGCTCAACCGACTGAGCCACCCATGCGCCCCAGTCCAGACTTCTTTTTGTGCTATGTGTGAAAGACTGCATTTTCTGTTTAGGCAATAAACCAGATGTAGGTATGTCTATATGCCATTGCCCCAAAGTCTCAAAATGTGTTCTCCACCTCTTTAGTGTAGTTGTCTCTATGGGAAAGGAGTTGGGGTGGGGTCACAGAAAGGAGATGGACCTTTTAATAAGAGAAAATAGAACTGTGTATCACGTTTTCCATTGGGAAGTGACAGATTTCCTGTTTCTTGGCAGACTTGTTGGGCAGATGGCCAGGATGAGACACCTAGACCTTTAAAGGGGTGGGATCACCTTCTCTTAGGCCTCTCTGCATGACAAAGACCTGACACTTCCCTTCTTCCTCATTTCTCCTATTGATGACACTCAGTCCTTGAAAACTGTTCAGATTTCCTCTCACTATTTTTTTTTCCTTTCTTCATTGTGGTATCTTTCTCAGGCTATATCTGGAAACCCAAACTGTAAATTTGTTCCAGCCCATCAGCTTTGCTCATCCACCTACCTTCCCAATAGCTTCAGTTGTTCTCAAAAGTTCTTTATTTACCAGACAAGTGGTTGTTGGCACTTTACTGAGGAAAATGACCTCCAGAGTTCAACATCAGTAATCAACCTCGGTGACTGATGCTTAAGCACTGATTTTCTTTCCTTTGTGGCTCTCAGCTGGAATTAGAGCTTCTGTGTTATTTGGATGTAACAGGGGCTGAAAAATGACCTCAGAAATATTTCTGAAATATCCAGGTGATTTATTCTAGAACACACAACTCATAAATTGCTCTGATAACGCTTCTGTGACCAGTAGTGTCAAGGATCTTCAACTGACTCGTGGTTCAAGAATCCAGAACAGGACAGCAGAGCTGCTTTCCAGAGCTCTCATTGTGCCATAGAAGCAAAGCGATTGGGCAGCACAGGATGATGTCAGAACTTCCACTCAACAAAATCTGCATCTTTATTCTTGCAGCTTATTTTAGGTTTGCTTGGGAAATTTTGTCTTTACTCCTACATTAATGAAAACACTTGTCAAGGAATCACTTCCACTTACGATAGCGCCAAAAATCATAAAATACGAGGAAGAAACCTAACTAAAGAGGTAAAATAATTTTACTCAGAAAGCGATCAAAAGCTTATGAAAGAAATGGAAGAGGACACAAAGAGAAAGAAAAGCATTTCATACTGATGGATTGGAAGAATAATTATTTTTTAAAATATCTATACTACCCAAATCAACATACACATATATTGCAATGCGTATCAAAATAACACCAGCATTCTTGGCAGTCCTATATCATACAATTCTAAAATGTGTATGGAACCACAAAAGATGCAAACAGAAGTGGCGCCTGGGTAGCTCAGTTGGTTAAGCATCCTTATTTAGCTCAGGTCATGATCTCCTGGTTTGTGAGTTTGAACCCTGCTTCAGGTTCTATGTAGACATCTCAGAGTCTGGAGCCTGCATTGGATTCTGTGTCTCCTGTACTCTGCGACTTTTCCACTCACACTCTGTCTTTCTATCTCATCAAATAAAACTTCTGCCCCATTTTCTCTCTTCTTATTCTTTTAGGACTTCTAACCCAAAGATTTTATTTCATTTTAAGTAGTCACTGAGTTTGCTAAGTCTACCTTTTGGTACAATAACGTTCCTTTCATCTTCTTTTCAGCTTCATAATTTTCCATAATTTTATCTTCTATATCATAAGTTTATTTTTCTGTTTCAACCATCTTTGCTGTCATGCTGTCCATTCAGGTTTGCATTTAAGTTATAGCATTTTTAATTTTAAGTTCATTAGATTTTCATTCTTTTATATCTGTAGTAAGGAATTCTTTAGTGTTATCTATTCTTTTAATTCCTTAGAATAGTTTTTTTTTTATATGTATTTCTGTTTCAGGCACCATGCTTATATCTGTATTTATTAAGTCACTGGTCAACATTTATTCCTGTTCTTTCTTTTAAGGTGAATTCCTCCATCTTTTCATTTTGTCTAGGTCACTGTTGTGTGTGTGTGCGTGTGTGTGTGACTCTGCTCCTGAGACTAATGTCTATATTAAGAAAAGGTCCATAAAAAAGAGTACCTCAATATGTACTCTGTTATTATGTTTTGTTTACTCACATCCTCAATTCAGTACTCTGAAGAGTTTCTCCTTGCCTGTAGTGGGAGGGTTTTTGCCCATTGTCCACTGAGTGGCAATTTTTAACTATGTATGTTTTAAATCTACTTGTTAAAAGAAGCTAGAATGGAATAGTATAGTACAGAATAGAATATAATAGAATGGAATAGAATAGAATGACATGGAGTGGATTGAATGGAATAAAACAAAACAAAACTAAACAAAACAAAACAGTAAAATAAATTATAATAATAAAATAGAAGCTAGATCCTATTTCCCCTACACTTAAACTTTGGAGCATTACATGATCAGTAGACTTGGAGTGAGGCGTTTATCCTGGTCTTTTGGAGGAGAGTCCTGCTGCACTGATTCTCAGGTGTACATGCTCTACTGGAGATGCCCCTGGAGGGGCAGGGAGGAGCTTGGTATAAACAGCTCTGGTCTACATTTTGGGGTGCTGCATTGCTCACTGAAGTTGGTCAGTTTGGTGAGCTGGGGGGCCTCATTCCTCCACTTTCTATTCCCTGGAGCCAGTCTTGTGTCCCCGACCTCTGTAGGATCTGTGCCTTCATCTTGTCTGTGTCTGAGCTGTCTGCCAGTCAGGAGGCACAGTACTGATGTGTTATATATCAGGCAAGTGGCTAGGTTACAAAACTCCAAATTTTATGGACAAACCCAGCAGGAACTTGCACTACTCCTAGGGAGAAACTTCTCACGGTGTTTTTATGATTTACTGGTTTGTTCCACAAAAACCATTGCACTACTAAACAGTGGTTCAGAGTTTATGGTAAAACACAGCAAAAATCCAGCAGGAAGTTTGTTGTCCTCGATTGGAGTCTCTGTCCCTGTTCTAATGTACAAAGCGACACAATGTCACCACGAGTTCTTTTGGCCCAGAGAGGCTGTGACACCACTCCAAAATGCACTTCAAAAAGAGGAACTCTTTCCATCAAGTGATCGTCAGACAATGCTGCCCAGTCTCAGGTCTGTACCCTTCTTCCCCACAGGAACATTGCTAAACCCAACAGGAATGACTCTGTGTGATGGAGTTTACTTCTAAAACTGTAGATTTTGTGCTCTGCTGCTTATAATACCTTGCAATAGCCAGTCCCTCTCCTTTTCCCAGTCAATGGATTAGGGGAAGAGATTTCCTTGCACAAATCCCTGCCTGCTGGTTCACTGTTTCTTTCTCTCTCTCTTGCTTACTAACTCACTCCTCTCTCTGCAATCACAGAATCCTCCCTTTTGGAGCACTCACAGTTCTTTTTTCCCCATATCAACTCTCTGAAGCTCTTTCCTTGCAAGATGTTGTCATCTTTTACTTATAGATGTGCAGTTTTGTTCTCTCAGTCTTCATATTGATTTCTTGGATGTCCAAAGTGATTTGTTATTCATCTTAGCTGTGTTTGAAGGACTAGGCAGACTTAGAGGAGTTGCTCTACTTCTGTCATTTACTCCTTCCTCATTTTCTTATTTTTAATTAAAGCAGAATTTCAGGCATTTCAGCACAATGAAATTGTATTGTGTCTTGCATAACTGGAATAGTCATTTTTGGCAAATTATTTCTGTCATGAATTTCTCCTTTGCTTTAAATTATCCATTTTTTTAAATCTTATTCTACAGGACAGTTTAATGTTAGTAGAAAGAGGCCTCCATATGATAGATGTTGTTTCTCTTTAGCATTTATCAATGCTCTCTAGCTAAAGATTACCAAGAAACTTTTATAATTGAATGAGTTGGGTATAATACTCACTACAGTAAAGGAAAATACATATCGTGGGGAACTATGGAGTGTCCGAGTGAGGTAAATATAAGTTAGAACACTTTAAGTATCATTGAAATGAGGTACACATATTATTATTACTATTACTATTATTAATGTTTTGTAACAAGAGTGAGAAAATTTTTCCTGATCATTGTTGTAATGAGTTACATTTAGAAGGCATTTCAAACTCATTGGAAAAATGAGTTCGTTCTTCAAAAAACACCAAATATTTGTTAATTCTTATTCCTGCTATTAACTTGAGGAAAGTGATATAGGCCTGTATTTAGGCTTTTCAAAATACCTATCTCAGATATGAGGCATCCTGTGATACAAAATCTAATTTCCACTAACATGTATTCACTGGTAGCCTCCCAGAGGATTCATGGGCCATATTATAACCTTCAGGAAATATGAGATTTTCACCCACATATGCTCAGTGTACATGTCATGCAATGTAGCACTCCTCCATCATGCTACCGAGTAGCACCTGGCCCTTCTCTCAGTCTCAATATTCCAGGAAAAAGGCAAATAGGTCCACAGTGTTCTTTAAATTTTATGGGACAGACTATCCTTTTAATTTTTCTCCATATGTTTTAAGTGAGAGTCAGACAACCATACCATCTCTCATTTTTTCTGGGACAGTAATCCAAAATACAACTACAGATCGTTCCTAAAAGCTTCATGTTCTCTCTTGACTCCATAATATTCCAAGCCATGAGCAGTTATATCCAGGTAACTAGATTTAGACCACCTCCTTTAAAATACCCTATGATGATAGATTTGGTATAATTTGGAAAACTTCTCCTATTATTTTGTTTTTGCTCATATATTTCATTTTAACATTTCTTTACTTATATATTAAATTTTTTATTATAATAAACCCAAATACTCTGTTAGTAGGACAAAGAAAATCCACTTCATCTCAGCCGGTTATGTTGCTTCAGCTACTTACTTCTGCAGCCTAATTTAAAACCATTCTGTCCCAACTTCATCTGAGACTCATAGGTCTTCTTCTATTTTCTCACCCAGGCCCACTCTCTCTGTGTTTTGTATATTGTCTTAAATTGAATCATTTGCAGCTATGCATGTGGAAAATTTCATCTTTAATGCATCACTTTTCAAGTGAGAGTTTTCCTGATGATGAGATTAAAGTGAATCGATGCGCTATCATTCCGTATCTGGATATCTTGATTTTCCCACACACCATTTTGAAATTAGTAATTATTTGCTGGTGTTTTCCTGTTTAATGTTAGTACCTGATACATAGTTACAGTTACAGGTAGATAATCTGCAGTGTTGGAGATAATGGGTATCTAGAGCAAATATAATATAATATAATATAATATAATATAATATAATATAATATAATATATATAAATATATATATATATATACACATATAATAAAATTTTGTTAAGTTGATGAATGAATTATACTGTTATATTAAATTAAGTTGGAGATTTGGAGATTGTGGTCATTGAAACTTCAAAACAGCATGAAGGTAAAATGGAAAGAAATGAGTGACTGGAAGACATATACATTTGAAGATATTTTTTAGTGTGTGTCATACACAGTACATGTTCAGAAGTCTCTTCAAATCCCATCATGATCCTTTAGGTTTGGGTACAATTAATAGAGAGAGAGTCCAACCGATTCCCTGATGATGAAGAGTAGAGTCCATATCTTCTTCCATCTCAAAGCATGAATGAAGGAAAAGTCATACCCATCAGGGATAAACTGAGATTAACTTTACTTCACCACTTGCACAAGTATGTACTTCCCTTGGGTATTCTATTTATGTTCTGTAGGTTTGAATTGTCATCAAGTAAATTCTACAGCATGCCATTCAAATCAAGTAATTATCATCTTTTAACAAATAGGCATATAAGGGATTGGGATGATAAAATGGTATAATTTTTGACATCAAAGTGTTTTTTAGATTTATTTGAAGTAAAAGAACATTATTCAAATTCTAAACTAAAATATTTATATATCAGAATTATAATATTTATACATTAGATATATAAATCTCAATTTTCAGTTGATTTAAAGTTAGGCAATTTTTCCTGAATTACTTAGAATATCTTCTTCCGGGCTTTTTAATATTACCTAATGGTAAGATGGACAGAGAATGATCACTTTGACCTTGTTCATTGGGGCCAGGACAGAAATATGGCCTCAGAGGCCCAGCGAAGCTGTTTCTGTAGGTGTAGATGTGTGACAGTGCTGTCACATTATAAAAGGAGACACTCCCAGCCTCACAATCCAGGAAGATACCAATAATCTCAGGAGATTCCTCAGGGTTGAGTTTATCAGTGTATTTTCAAGAGTTTGGTAGCCCTTGCTTTTATTAAAGCATAGTGTCCAGAATCCGGTCCCTTGGGACATGATTTATCCCTGTCTGTAGACAGAATTCTTACAAATGCCTAGAGTCCAGTTTAATTTTTTTTTCACACTCACTTCCCAGTAGTGTCTACCTTCAAAAAAAACTTGCTTACCTAAAACCCAGAACAGATTATTCAACGGATTTCTTTTGGGCAGTTCCCAAGGTATATCAATTACTTTCACACTTCTGTTGTCTTCGGCAATTTGGAGATTTGGGTGAGCTGTGTCGGGATCCAGGGTAACATTTTCTATGGAAGAACATGTCATCAATCTTGGCTATGATCAATAATAATAAAAAACAATACAATATAGAAAGGCCCTTCTTCATTCTAGGATCTTTCTCTACTTTCTTCAAATGACGCTACTACTTTCCTTCAGCTCATGTCTTTTATATTACCTCCACTTAACAAATCGCACTTATCTTGAAAATGAAGATTTATGCCGAATGGGAAAAAATGAGGATATAAACATGCAGATATATTCTAGTCAAAATAATTTATGAATATGGCCAGTGCTACACTGAACACTTATTATGTTCCTGGTCTATTTGAAGCACATTTATAAATAGTTTTCATAACAAAGCAAGGAGATGGAGAAATATTCTTATTTTGTACTTGAAGCAACAAAGATTTAGGGAAGTTTGTCCAACTCTTATTACCAATGTTTGGATTCAAGTACAGGTTTATCTTAATCAACTTCTGAATTAATAAGAAACAATTGCATATTTTTGCTTCAAATCTAAATGATTTGGAAATTTAAATTTCCCCAAAACCATTCTTTGAAATTGAAGATTTACTGAATTACTTTTCCTAGAAGTGTCTTCACATGGGTACATATTTTCACAAATATATGAAACCAAAAATAGTTTTTTAACATCTGGAAAGCATATAAGCACACAAGTCACAGGTAAAATGATCCTGATATTTACCCAATTCCACAAGAGTCTGTTAATATAGGCCAAAAGTTTTTTTTGTTTGTTTGTTTGTTTCGTTTTGTTTGCTGTGAATGAAGTTCCATAGTTGCAGGTAAAAATAAATTTTGCTTATTTACTGTAATCACAAATAAAGTTCTACTAGCATTAATATTGTATAAAAATATCTAAATACTCAAATTTTGCTCTGTGAATATTTTATTATGTGTATTTTAAAGCCATCACACTCAGTTGCTAATGAGAATCTTATAGAGCAATATCTGATAACTAGACTATAGAGTTTTCAATTGGTAAATGTGCTTCTAAAGTATGTGAATATTATATCAATTAGTTATATAAACTCGAGAAATCTCCTAAGAATACTTGTCATACGTTTCTTTATGGAACAGTGTATTAATACTTGACTTTTCTTTTTCAGAGTATATTTGTTGAAATCAAATGAAAATACTTTATTTGAAATAATACAAAGCCGTAAAATGTAACACAAATTGTTATTGTTCCTAATGTTAAACGAGGTTATAAATTCAACAATTTGTTAGAAGTCAAAATATCCTGAAGTACGTAGGAGTTTTCCATTTGACAAGTTAATGAAGGACCACTGATTGTAGTCCATAAGCGATTACTGTCATTGTGTCACTAGACTCCATCCTAACATAGATGAGTGGCAGTCTGCCCTTAACACATTCCTTATCAGCTATCCCCTAAACAATTCTCCAACTCACTTCTGGTTCTACAAAGCATGTTTGATGGTATCATTTTGGGCTATAATATTCTGCTTGCCTCCATCATTGAATCTCAGAGAGCAGCACCCTTTTCAATATGTAAGGAGTTATGCTATAAACTACACAAGAATAAGCATGACAAACTGGAAATTTGGAGAAAAAGGGGGGGTGTATTTGTATGTTCTGTGTGAGTTTGTCAGTATGTTAAGGCTCCAGTAACCCTGAGTCCTTGCTAAAAATAAGAATTAATATCCAAATACTTCAGTCTCTAATTACCTGCATAGGATCGAAGAAATTTCAATCCTAAAATTGAAAAATAAAGTACAGGTTTTAATCCAAGATTTAACAGTTAATAAAACAGGAAAGAGATATGTGATCAAAAGGTATGTGCATGAGTCATGGATAGATGTGGTCATTTTCATTACTCACCTTCTTTTCCTAGGAGTTTTATCCTTTCTGAAAGAATAGGATATAGGTAGCCATTACTTTGAAATATATTTACATTTATTTATTTTTAATATACGTACATTTTTATCCTCACGGAGAAATTTTTCTTACCAAGAAAATAACATGTTGAAATTAAAATATTGTCACTGCATGCCTGTTTTTGTTTAACATTTCTATGTTTTCCTGATATTCTTGGACAATATTCAAAATTCTTTGTCCTGGGCAGAATTAAGAATTCCTAGAATGGTAAAGCGATATTGTGTTTCCCAGGCTTTGCCTACCCTATAGCCTCATTTGGGTTTTCTGAACCAGAGTACCTGGATAATATTGTCTCCTCTAATAGAATCATGGACTCACTCCCCTCCTCCGAGTTTAATGCATGATTGCTTTTGACTTTACACATGCTAGTCCTCTCTTTGACTAACATAACTGTCTTTATACTATTAACCTCATCTGCATTGCTGCTTTTTCAGCAAATCCAGAACTCCATGAAAACGTCCAATCTCACTGTTGTATGTGTTCGTCGCATCATGAGTCCTTTTCCATAAAATTATTATGATATTTGTTTTCTTTTATTATTTATTTGTGGAATTTGCATTTGTCTTAAGATAGCAACATCCATAGCAAAGGAGAGTCTTTTCTCCTCAGTGTTTCTTCAGAACTGAGTATAAAATAGATAGTTGATTACTATATGCACAAAAACCTGACTTCTCTCACTAAATAGGACAAATGAATGACCTGAGTCCCAGCCCTCAGCACCACCAAATGGATGGTGCATGTTCTTCTTCTCCATTTATGCCTACATCATTCCCTAACTTCTGAATACTTATATTCACTGTTTAAAAAGTAGCTGAAAGATACTTTAGTTGCTTCTAAACACACCTGGGTTATAAATGGGGTGTGTGAATTTTGTTTTTTAAATTAATGAAAACATCAAGTGTGAAACGTTCAAAATTAAATATCACTTACCATTCTCTTCTTCTAGTGTCCCTATATAAAGAAACAAAAAAACAAAAACGGATGTTAGAGAGTGTCTTCCTATCCCTATTCATGGAATATCTGTTCCAGAACATGGTCCCCACTTGAAAACAGAGACTCAGAAACTTGATAATCCAGTATATTTCTCTGACATAGAAAGATACATTTCTTTACTGAACAATACTAAGAAAAAACAGAAACTAAAAAATACAATTTGACCTATAAGTGCATTTATATAGATATAAAACAGGATATTGCAAAAGGTCTCTATTGGATTTGGTCTGAAAGTTGAGAATATAGGCGCCAAGGACCTACTATTTCTACCCATTCTTTCCAAGAGAAGAGAGTACTCTAAAACTGGCCTTTGGGACTTCATTTTAGCACAAGATCATTTAGAATATCTGGAAGTTGATAAGTAGAAAATGAAAGAAACAAACAACCAAACAAACAAACAAAACCTAATGAGAATGGAGTATTTCCTCAGAAGGGTGAAATGCTTTGTGTTATCCTGCATTAAGAAGGTAGAGTGATTAGCATACTCTGCTCAAGTAAAGGATCCATCCTTTAGGTGAACAACCATAAAAACTCAAGACATGTGTTTTGGAGTTTTAGAAATAAGGAGGTGGTTTCCTGATACACACTTTAAAGTGATCCAAACCATAGACTGTATGACCAAACCTCCTACACATATCTTACATTAATCTGAACTTATTGCTGATTTGTCCTCCAGAATGAACTCTACATGGCTGCAGACTTAGGGTGAAATGAAATTTCCGTGGATTTTACCCTCAGCCACACATAACTACTCTTTTTTTTGAGCAATTCAAGAAAGAGTAGGCAAATCCCTTCCCAAGGCCTGTCTTGAGCTGTTTCTTTATTATTTTTTTTAATTTTATTGAGAGAAAGAGAAAAAGAGAGACACAGAGAGAATGCAAGCAAGGAAAGGTCAGAGTGAGAGGGAGACACAGAATCTTAGGCAGGATCCATGATCCAAGATCTCAGCAATGAGCCCAAATCTAACTGGCACTCACACACTCTATGATCATGTCTGAACCTAAGCCACAGGCAAAACTGATTGAGCCATGCAGGCACCCTGAGAAGTTTCTTAAGTAAAGAAAAAGACAGTATGTTTCTTGGACAGTACCTAATTTATTTAAATAAGTACATTTTAAAAATACTTATTTATTAAATATTGACCAGATGAGTCTAGAGTACAGTCTAGTATGTAACTAAGATAGTTACATATGCTTTTATAACTGGTTTGTAAAATAACTTTGAAATCATTAAATTCATGCAAGACACAAACCTCATTAAATCTCACAATTATCCTTTCAAATAAACATTGCGGAATTACCTTTCCCATATATATTTTGAGTATTCAACTGTTCAGGCTATGCAATGTCCCTTGAAACTTCTGTCTCAGGACTGCTACCTCCTCTCACATTCCATGAAGTTTGTGGTTACTCCAAGAAAGAGAACTGAATGTAGAACAAAGTGTGGGTTTGTCGAAGGGAAGGAGAAGAAATGGTTTTACATGAGGGGCATCTGTGTGCTTAGATGATCAAATACTGACTCTTTCTTTTGGGGAGGATATTGGCAAATTCCTCAAGGTCGTCTCTCCCAATTCCCACCCCATTTATATCCTTTCATGGGGTATGCAATCCACACTCCACATGGTTTGTATGTGAGCTCACAAAGAGCCTAACTGGAAGTCTCCTGGGCAAGTCCAATTCTGTCAACCTCAGGGCAAGATTCTGTACCTTGCCTCGCTCGGCCCAGAGGTGTATGGCCAAAGACATGAGGTTCAGTCCAGTATAAGATGAACTCAATATAAGAGATTAATTTTCACATAAGTGATTCTGTAAAAGTTAGGTCCTTTGTGACCTTGAAACCCTCTAGCAGGAAATAAATAGAAGTCATGTTCTCTTTTCCTATATAATCTAGAAAAAAAAAGGAGGAAAACAAACAGAAAAAGAAACAAAAATATGAATAAAATAATGTTTTCCTCTCTACAGATATTCGTGGACTGCCCACCCTTAGTTATGCATGGGTCAGGCTCCCTCGGTAAAGGAGAACACAGAGCTCTGAGCTGTCACCTGCACTTAGCACCGTACACTGCAATAATGAGAGAATGCATGGCCATGGGATTCTATAGAGTACTCAAATCCCTCTCTGACCTAGTGATGGTACTCCTGGTTTCCACAGGGAAAGCAGCATTAACTGGGACATGTCCCCAGAAATAAAAACATTTCAGGAATAGGGGAAAACAAGTGCAAAGGAACTGAAATCAAATTACTCTAAAACATTCTTCTAGAGTGCCTTGGCGGCACAGTCGGTTGAGCATCTGACTCTTGAGTTCAGCTCAGGTCATGATCTCATGGTCTGTGAGTTTGAGTCCTCATAGCCCTGCACTGACAGCACAGAGTCTGCTTGAGATCCTTTCTATCCCTTTTTCGCTGCCCTTCCCCTGCTCTCTCAAAATAAATAAAATGAACATTAATAAATTAAAAAAAAACTTTCCGTTAAGTAACAAGGTCAAGAGTTAAAACAAGTCTAAACCAAAAAATGGATTCAGAATATCAAAGCTTATTCAGATCATAAGAAATAATTTTCCATATAATAAATAAAAATGTAAATCCCTAAAAAGAGTCAAACATTGATGGTAATAAATTTGGTGGACATCTTATCATATAAAGTAAAAATTAGCATTAATAATTAATTAATAATAAAGTAGCAGAAACCAAGGTGAAGATAAAAATTCAGATAACAACATGCATTTTTGAAATAATAGCAGAAAAATTCATGAATGAATATCTGAATACTTTCCTGGGCCCCTAAAAAATAAAATATCTAATAATCAGGTGAAATATTTCAACAAAGATGCCACAGTGTCACTATTTTAAAATGTATATTGGCTACACAACCTGTTATTTATTGGTTACAAAACAAAATACAGCATAGTTTCAATTGATACCTAATTATTGATAACTAATTAATCTTATGGAGGGAGACCAATTAAAAGAATTGATTGTTTATGATATGCAAATCAATTTCTAAATTTTAGTCGATCAATGAAATTTTTTCTATAATATTTGCCTCTAAAATAGAAATGAAACTACTCACCTTTATCTTCATTTAAGATCTCTGTGTAAAAACAAAATATACAATGAAGAATTCAACAAAGTATGTATGGACAAATTTCTAAAGAAACAGACTTAATCAACTTCTGACTTGTTACAATATTAGACAAGTAGGTGATCAAAACTGCTAGAAAAGACACAGAAAGGAAGCAGGCATTGTGTCCATCATCTCAAATAGGTCATTTCTAAGAGACTACGGAGTGTCATGAAATATGATCATAACTCCCTCATCTACAGTCTCCTTCCTCTAAGAGCAAAGTTGGTCCATGCCCCTCCATCTGCTGAGTGTGTGGAGCTCATCGCAGAATATTCCCCAATTAAAGTTCATCCAGATTACACATGAGGTCTGAGCTCCAAGAGACTGGGACAGGATCAGTGAGCCTTTGGGAGGGGAATCTATCCAGAGTCAGGAATAACCTGAAAGAGGTAATCAGTCTTCATCGCTCATTCCAAGAAGAATTCCTGGGAACTGAAAGACATAAATTCCCTGGAACTTTCAAGGGGGCACAAACCGATGATAACACAAACACCAGTTCATACCTTGGAACTCGGCTGCAGCAGACGAGAAAAGTTCTTAAAATGCGAGGGGGTCAGAGTAGGCTAGAAAGAATCCTCAAAACATGAGGATGTTTTGAAAAGGCAGAGGAGAAAAAAGGTTCTCCACGTGCATTTTACACAAGCTTCCTTCTCTCAATTCCCATGAAAGTGGGTTAGCAAGTACAACGTGCATTGCAAGGTAACAAAGAGTGAGAATAGCTAACATTAGTAGAGATTTGGATGGTGGACCAGGTTGTGCTCTGCAGGGAAATGTACGACCTTGTGCCTTTTCAGGATTTCTGGTGGGTTTACCTTCCTGTAGTAAGTTGCCCAGTGCCGCGAACCAGCCGTCGCGGAATAGAGCGGTTCTTGATGGGGGGTGGGGAAGGGGGGCGAGGATGAACTGATACACAAGGCACAGTTGTTAAGGGAGGGCTGGCGCTCCCAAGCGTCACCAGCAACGAGTTTATTTTCACTTGAGTATTTATCCACATTCTGAGGATAGTGTACATACAAGACATGTCTCCTTCCACAAGTTCTCAGCAGGCAAACTGTATTTTGCTATATTAAACTTTGCAAAGGCATTCTGAACCTCCCCACACGACCTGGCTGCGATCCCGACTCAAGGACAAAGGCTGAGCTCAAAGCCGCTGGTTCCCAAAACACCGCTCAAGGTCTCTGACTCTCAACATGGCTCAAAGCCTCCAGCTCCCAAAACACCGCTCAAGGCCACTGGCTTTCAACAGCCCACGTATTACCCAGCTTCTCTTCTCTGTAGAATCAAAGCAATATTTGCAAAACTCAAGGGATTATACACGTAATGATCCAACAGAGCTCATGGACTCTTAAAAACGTAATGAAGACTAAAGGGAAGGAAATGCACAATCTCAAATTCCTAACTGGTATTTATTTCCTTCTATCTTGACTGGTTGCTTTTCTCTTAAATCTTTCCTTAAAAAAGAAAAAAAAAATGCCTGAGCTTTTGATATTGCTATCAATTCGATAAACACAAGGAAGTAATGAATGACTTACCATATTCTTTCCGGAGTTTACCTTTAAGAAAGAAAACACAATTAACTTAAGGAATGAAACTAAAAATTCTGACAGTTTACCGCTCTGTGAAGGTGACGCAGCATCCAGTGTCACCACTTTCAGTCAATATAGTAGTACTGAAATCCTAGCTGCCACAATTAGAAGAGAGAGAGGGATGGAGGAAGGTAGGAAGGAAGGAAAGAAGGAAGGAAGGTAGGAAGGAAGGAAGGAAAGAAGGAAGGAAGGAAGAAAGGAAGGAAGGAAGAAAGGAAGGAAGGAAGGAAGGAAGGAAGGAAGGAAGGAAGAAAGGAAGGGAGGAAGGAAGAGAGAAATAGAGAAAGAGAGAAAGAAAGAAAGAAAGAAAGAAAGAAAGAAAGAAAGAAAGAAAGAAAGAAAGAAAGAAGGAAAGAAAGAAAACTAATAAAAGACATTTAAACTGCAAATGACACAGGCAAATGGAAAAATATACCATGCTCATTTTTTTGGAAGAATTTACATCTTTAAAATGTTCATCGTACCTAATGCAACCCACAACCCACAGGTTCAGTGCAACTTCATTAAAATACCAATAACACCTTTTAAGAGAACTTGAAAAAATAATACTAAAAATTATATGGAATCATACACGTGCTCGTGCACGTGCACGCGCGTGCACACACACACACACACACACACACACACACACACACACACACACACCCTTGATTACCTAAATGAAATCTTGATAAAGAAGAACAAAATTGATGGAATCACAGTCAGATTTAATTATATACTACAAACTACATTAATCAGAATAGTTTAGGACTGACACAAAAATAGCTCAATGGACTGGGATACAGAACACAGAAATAAACACACATTTACATAGGCAATCTATGACAAATAAGGCAAGAATATATAACGGGAAAGCAAATCTTTCCAATAAGGGGTGTTGAGAAAACTGGATAGGTACATGTGGAAGAATTAAACTAGGCCACTTTCTTTCACTGCACACAGAAATACAATAAATGAAAATCGAAGACCTAAATGTGAGACCTGAAGTCATAAAATTATAAAAGAAAACATATGTGGTAATATCTTGGACATTACGGTTAGCATCATATTTATGAACATGTAGCCTCAGGCAAGGGAGACAATAGCAAAAATAAAGTATTGGGACTACACCAAGATATAAAACTTTCAACAGAAAAGGAAACCATTAACAAAATATAAAGGCAAACCCGTGAATGGGAGAAGATATTTGCAAACAATATATCCAAGAAGGAGTTAATATTCAAATACGTAAAGAATTTATAAAACACCACAAAACCAAAACAAACTGATTAAAAAATGGGCAGAGGACTGAATAGAAATGTTTCCAAAGAAAACAGATGGTCAACGTACACGTGAAAATATGGTCAACATCACTAATCGAAAACACAACGAGGTATCACCTGCACCTGTCAGAATGGCAAGTTGCCAAAAGACAAGAAATAACATTTGGTGACAAGGATGTAGAGTAAAGGGAACCCTCATGCACTGGTGGTGGGAAGGTAAATTGGTGTACTCACTGTGGAAAACATTATGGAGATTGTGCATAAATTTAAAAATAGAAACACTATACGATCCAGAAAACCACCACTGGGTATTTACCTCCCAAAATGAAAGCACTAACTTTTAAATTTGTTTCAAATATTTATTTAAATTCCAATTAGTTGAAATACAGTGTAATATTGGTTTCAGGAGTAGAATTTAGTGATTCATCACTCATATAGACACCCATTGCTCATCACAACCAGTGCTCTCTTTAATACCATCACTCATTTAACCCATCCACTCTTCTACCTCCACTCCAGCAACCCTCAGTTTGTTCTCTACTTAAGAGTCTGTTTTACGGTTTGTCTCTCTCCCCTCCACACTCTATATTCATTTGTTTTCTTTCTTAAATTTCATATATGAGTGAAATCATATGCTTCTCATCTCTCTCTGACTTTTTCATTTTGCATAAGAATCTCTAGCTGTGACTTTCCAAATAGCAAGATTTCATTTTTATTGCCAAGTAATATTCCATTATATATATATATATATAGATAGATAGAATATATATATGTATATATATATGTATATATATATATATATATATATACATATATATATATTTCACATCTTCATTATCTATTCATCAGTCTATGGGAATTTCGGCTCTTTGCATAATTTGTTTTTTGTAAATAATGCTTGCTGCTTGCATACAATCAGGTGCATGTATCCCTTCAAATGAGTATTTTTTTAATCTGCTGGGTCAATACCTAGTAGTACAATTGGTGGATTGTATTTTAGTTCTATTTTTAACTTTCTGATGAAGCTACACACTGTTTTCCAGAGTGGTTTCACAAATTGGCATTTCACTAACAGTGTAAGAGAGTTCCCTTTTATCCTCATCCTTGTGAACATCTGTTATTTCCTGTGTTGTTACATTTGTCATTGTGACTGATCTGACTACTAACTGTAGTTTTGATTTATATTTTCCTTCCATTTCTATTTTTTAAAACAGTTTGAGAATAATAGATATTAAGTCTTCTTTTTTTTTTAATTTTTTTTAACGTTTATTTATTTTTGAGAGACATAGAGATAGAGCATGAGCAGGGGAAGGGCAGAGAAAGAGGGAGACACAGAATCCGAAGCAGGCTCCAGGCTCTGATGAGCCATCAGCACAGAGCCCGATGTGGGGCTCAAACTCACAGACCGTGAGATCGTGACCTGAGCCGAAGTCGGCCGCTTAACCGACTGAGCCACCCAGGCGCCCCATTAAGTCTTCTTTACATGTACAATTCCTCTGTGAAGCCTGTTGCCCTGCCTGGACTTTTGTTTGCTGGGAGATTTTTGATTAATGATTCAATTTCTTTGCTGCTTATTGATCTGTTCAAGTTTTCTATTTCTTTCTGTTTATGTTTTGTAGTTTATATGTTTCTTCCAAATTGCCCAGTATGTTGGTGTATAGTTTTTCATAACATTCTCTTTTAATCGTATTTCTGTAGTGTCGGTTGTGTTTTCTCCTCTTTTATTTGTTATTTTGTTTACTGATAAGTAAATATTTCTCTTTGATATGTTTGGCTAGGAGTTTATCAATTTTATTACTTTTTCAACCATTCATCTGCTCTACTGTATTTTTAATGTATTTGTTGATTATTTTTTGTTTCTCTATCATTTATTTCTGTTCTAATCTTTATTATTCCCTTGTTACGCTGGAATTATGCTTCATTTGTTGTTTTCTCTAGCTTCTTCAGGTGGAAATTTAGTTTGGATACTTGAGATTTCTCTCTCTCGCTTCTTGAAGCAGGCCTCTATGATCTATTTTTCCCCCTTATGACTGATTTTGCTGAATCCCAAAGGCTTTGGACCGTTGTCTTTTCATTTGTTTTCATGTATTTTTTTTAACATATCTTATTTAATTCCTGGTCAACACATTCATTGCTTAGTAGGATGTCCTTTAACTTCCATGTATTTGTGGTGTTTACAATTTTTTTCTTTTCTTTTTACTCAACTTTCATAACATAGTGGTCAGAAAATAAGCATATCATAACCTCGATTTTTCCTACATGTGGAGGCCTGATTTTTTTGTTTTTCTTTTTATTTATTTATTTTTTTTCTGGAGAATGCCCAATGTGCACTTGAAATGAATGATATTCTGCTCATTTAGGATGAAATGTTCAGAATATATCTGTTGAGTACCTCTAGAACAATGTGTCTTTCACAGTCTTTGTTTCCTGGTTGATTTTCTGCATAGTTGATCTTTCTGCTGCTGTAAGTTGGGTGTTAAAGTTCTCTACTCTTCTTATTATCAAAGAGTTATTTTATCTTTGTTAGTAATTATTTATACATTTGGGTGCCTCTATGTTGGGGGCATTCATATTTAGAATTTTTAAATCCTGCTAGATAGTCTCCTTTTTTATGATATAATGTTCTTCTTCATCCATGTTATAGACTTTGGTTCAAAACATAGTGTGTCAATAGTTTTGCTATTCCAGCTTTCTTTTGGCAGCCATTTACATGGTATGTGTTTCTGCATCCCCTCACTTTCAATATGCTGGTGTCTTGACATATAAAATCAGTCTTTTGTAGGCAGCATAAATGTGTGTTTGTTTTTTTTTTTTTAATCTACTTTGACACACTAAGTCTTTTAATTGGATCATCTAATCCACATATAGTCTCTTTTTTTTTTCTGAGTAATTATTGATAGAAAGGAATTTAATGCTATTTTGGTGTTGTTTTCTTAGGAGATTTTCTCTGTTCCTTTCTAGTCCTATTCCTACTCAAAGTAGGAATTTATTATTAATTTATAATTTATTATTAATTATTCTTTTTAAAACTCTTTATCTCTTCTGAATAATAGCCTTGCTGGATAGCAAACTCTTGGCTGCAGATTTTTTCCATTCAGGACATTGAATATATTACAGAATGCTTTTCTTGTTTTCCAAGTTTCTGTGGAGAGACCTGTTACTAATATTAATCATCTTCTCTTGTGAGATAGGAGTTTCTTTTGTCTTGCTGCTTTCAGTATTTTTCTTTATCTCTATGTTTTGCAAATTTAGATAAAGCAAGTCATGGTGTTCACCTGCTTTTGTTGATTTTGATGGTAGTTCTCTGTATGTCCTTGATTAGGAAATCTATTTCCTTGATTGAGGAAGTCTTGAGTTGTAATCACCTCAAATAAACTTTCTTCCTCCTTTTATCTCTCTTCTTCTGAGACTACTATGATACAAATTATTACATTTCATGGAAAGACTGAGTTGCTTAAGTCTACTTTCATGATTCAAAATTGTCTTTCCATATTTTGATTAGCTTCTTAGTTTCCATAATTCTATCTTCTCTGTCACTTATTCATTCATGTTTCTTCTATTTTTGTGGTCATTGAATCCAGTCAATTTTGGATATTGAGTATACATTTATCATTTCGGCCTGATTGGTTTTAAGCTCTTTTATGTTTGGGGTAATGGACTTCTTGGTGTCTTCTATGCTTTTCTCAAGCACAGGTAGTATTCTTATAATAGTTGGTTTAAATTTTGAATCAAGTATATTACTCATATCTGTTTCAAGTAGATTATTGGCCATGACATTTTATTGTTCTTTTTGCTGGCACGGGGGATAAATTGATTCATCTTGACATTTTGTTTGTCTGTCTTCTTCTGTGTGTTTGGTAAGCCTGTTATGTTTGGTGCTCCTGAGAGTAACGGCTTTATGAAGAACATGTCATAAAATATCCAGGGCCTAAACCCTTAGGATATGCCTGCAGTGTGTGCTGCAGGCACTATGCTGCTATTCTATGAGTGCTCTATCCCTCAGGTCAGCCCTCCTGAGTTTCTCCTTGCCCATTGTGTAGAATGTAGACCTTGGCAGGAGAGCGGTGAATTTTAACCAGGTTTGCTCTAATTAGCTTGTTAACAAAACCTGATCTATTCCCATTATTCTCACAGCTTTTCACAAGTATATGATTGTTTGAGGTGGTGCATAAGAGGGATTCTGCTGATCTTCTGGGGGAGGAGGCATGCTGTGCTAGTCCTTCAGCACACTTGCCAGAGAAAAGCAGTACAAGCATAGTGTAGGACAGCTTGATTTAAGCAATTGAAGCAGCCACTGTTGATACTGTGCTATTTACTGAAGTTAGTTTATGCTGATGGACAAGGTAGGGAAATTACACCTCCAGATCCTTTGTCCCCAGCCTGGAGATTTTGTCTGGCTGCTGTCAGGGAACCCCTCCCAAAAGAGCAGATAATTTCCCTTTTTGTGTCTTCCCCCCCCCCCCTAGTTTGCAATGTTCACAATCTGTCTGGTTTTAATGCCTGACTGGAGAAGCGCAGAGTACTTTGGATAGTATCCCAGCCAATATGGCTGAGTTTTAAAGCTCCAGACATTAGGGACCTGGTGTGGTGAGGACCAGTGCCAGGATTTTAGGGGAGGGTCCAACTGCACTAGAATTGATACAGATTTGACCCAGAAGGGTGGTATCAGCATATTGCATGTGTGTGGGTTTTGGAGCAAAGTGCGCTGAAGAATCAGTGTCCAGGTTAGGCATCCTCAGTCAGTGTCTCTGAGCATAGGCTGAAGGGTGGGGGAGGGAAGTGTTACTCAAAGACTCTTTTGTCCCTACAGACTCAATGCCACCTCATTCAGATGCACTCCAAAAAAGGAGAACTGTTTCTCCAGTGTGTCTCAGTTGGTCTACAGTTCATACTATCCGTTCCTGGGTTATGTGCCTGTTTTCTCTACCGGAGCACCACAGCACCTTCAGAGTTCCATACCAGGCCACGGAGCTCTAAAACTCCAGTTTTTGCAGCCTGCTCATTGCAAATTCTCATCAAAATCGGCCTCTTGTTTTCCCAATCGCTTTGGAGATATGTTTTCATGGGTGATCCCCTGTGTACTCCTCTCTCCTCTCTCTCCAGAAACAGGTTGCCTCAGTTCCAAAGGACTAGTGATCAGTTTCTCCCCCCAAACACCTCTATACACCTCATAACTCTACAATGTGGCCTCCTCTATCTTGACTTATTCTTTATATCTGGAAAGCTGTCTCCACAGAAGTCACTTAAACTTCTACTGTGTCTAGAAACTCCTACTACCCAAGACACATGTGTACATGATTAAGCCCAGACCCTCCTCTTCAAAATCCTGCAATAGGGCACAACCTGTTTTCTCCAATCTCTAACTTCTCCACAGTTGCATTCTTTTCAGCTCCAGTACCCTGTCTTCCCAAGGACCTAGACTCATTCAGCTAGACCGTGTCCTGGGGATTGGACTAGGGATAATGGTCAATATCTATACCTTACAGTACTGCATTCATGTAAGTGCAAGTAGTTGTATCTATCCCAAATCAAAGTGAACAAGAGAGTGCAATTTCAGTTTTCAAAAGTACTCTGGTCTTTCTTAATGATTTAACATTTTGCAGTACTTAATAATTTTTTCTTCGATGCTTAATCAAAGCAAAAAAAATGCTACTTACCTTAGAAAGAAGTCTTGGTCTATTGTTAGATTCTTACCTCTTATTCTCAAATTGTAATACCAAAGGTTAAATGACATCAAGTTCCATGCAGCTAGGCTGCATGTCTTATTCCTGGATTTGATCTGTTTCTTGTGCATTAGTACTTGGTATTATTTTAATCCATCAAGAATTATAAATAAAATTTAAATTGAAATGTTTAATAATTCTTAGTATATTTAAGTTGATTTATTTTTGAGAGTGAGACAGAACATTCAGGGGAGGGGCAGAGAGAGGGAAAGAAAGAGGAACCCAAGCAGGCTCTGCACCACTAGCATGAAGCCTGAAGTGGGGCTCAAACTCATGAACTATGAGATCATGACTTGAGCAGAAATCAAGAGTCAGATGCTCAACCAGCTGAGACACTCAGGCACCCCAGTTCTTTTTTTTTTTTTTTGTAAATCATCAAATAAATTTTGATACAATAGCATTCTTCATGGCATAGCTCCTGGCTCAGCAGCATCAGCAATTTTAATGTGAGACTTTGTTAGAAATGACAATATTTGAGCCCAACCAAGAAATATTGAATAAAAAATTTTGAGGTGTGTTCCAGAAATATGTACTGTCCCTGAGATTGTGATGGATGCTTGACTTTGAGGACATATTATCTATCTGGTCCTTAGAAATAACCTAATGAACAGAACAGTACGGTGTTTCTGCCCTAATCTCTGAAACTGACAAAACCCAGTGCCTCCTCAGCATTGTGACTGATATGTGCTCATATTGAATAAACAATTTACTAGCCTTTACTTAAGTTCTCACCCTGATCTCTCTATTTAAATATGAAAAAGATTAATTCTGTGGGAATTTCCAAACATACAAATCCCTCCAATCTTTTTTTTTTTTTTTAGCCATTTTTGTCAGGCACACCTTGAGTCTATGATCCTATCCTCTAAATGGGTAGGTGTTCTGACTTAGAAATAAACCAACTCACCATGGTTCTTCTTGAGTGAACCTAAAAGGAAAAAAAAAAGAAAAAAAGAACAGATAGAAATATATTAGTATAATTCATCTAGGGTCTCGTTGAGCTTCTCTTTTGACTCACAGCAACATACTCTATTAATCCAATTTGATGGATTCAGGTCTTCAGAGACCTCGCTGGTGTTTTTTGTAGATATCTTGAAGTGTGTGTGTGTGTGTGTGTGTATGTGTGTGTGTGTTTATTTAGATTAGATTGCATAGATAGATAGATTTTATATATAAATTAAATAATACAGATATATATATATATATTTATCTATAATCTACATCATCTACATTCAACCTAAAGATAACAGACTACAGGTGGAATATATGGGAGGAATAAAGGTAAAACTAAAAGGGTTTAAATCAATAGCCTAGTGCTAAATATTTCTACCTGCAATGTCATCATTATGGAGAAAAAATATATAGAAATGCGTTAGAGAAAAATGCTTTAGTTTTGAAGATATATACCACGTATGTAAACTATGTAAATATGTAATAACTATATAATATAGATATAAGGATAGATAGATGAAAGAAAGAAAGAAAGAAAGAAAGAAAGAAAGAAAGAAAGAAAGGTAGATAGATAGATAATAGAAAGATGATCGAATCATAAGCATAGAATGTTACATTTTAATCATTATTAAGTGTATAATCTGTGGCTTTAATTACAATCCACTGTTGTGCAATCACCACTGTTTCCAAAATGTTTTATCACCCCAAATGGATTATCTGTAAATATTAAACAGTATCTTCCCTCTGTCTCCACTCTCCAACTCTCCGTTCCTCTATTTTCTGTTTCTATAAAATTTGATTAGTCCAACTATTTAATATCAGTTAATGATGAAATATTTCCCTTTTTGTGTCAGGCTTCTTTTCCTTGCTATAATGTTTTCAAGGTTCATTCATGTTGGACAGTATACCAAAATATCATTACTTGTTATGACTGATGAATAATGCTTTGCTGTTGTTATGACCATAGTAAATTTACCCATTCATGTGATGATGAACATTTGTGTTGTTTCCACATTTGGGCTACTGTGAATAATGCTGAAATGAACAGTGGCATAAAGTAACTCTTCAACTCCCTGTTTTTAATTATTTGGTGTATATATATAGGAATGGTATTGCTTGATCATATGGTAATTATATTTATAGCTTTTTGAGAAACTGACAAACGGTTTCCACAATGTCTGCACCATTTAAAATTCCAACCAGCAATGTCCAAGCATTCCAATTCCTCCATTTTCTCACCAACACGTGTTATTTTAAATTTTTTAAATATAGACGTTATAGAATTTGTGAATTTATATCTCATTGCAGTTTTAGTTTTCATTTCATTAATGACTAACAGTGTTGACCATCCTTTCATATTTGCCATTTATATATCTTCTTTAGAAAATATACTATTTGCCATTTATATATCTTCTTTATAAAATATATCTATTCAAATTTTCAAATTGAGCTGTTTGTCTTGTTGTTGATTTCTTAAAGTTCTTTATGTTCCCTTGATATAAAACTCTTATTTGGTATATATTTTGCAAATATTTTTTTCCCATTCTGTAATTTATATTTTAATTTTCTTGAGGATGGTCTTTTATGCAAGACAGTTTTAAAAGTCAGTGATCTTCCAGGCACCCTGTCTGGCTCAGACTGTGGTGTCTGCAACTCGATCTCAGGGCTATATGTTCGAGTCCCACATTGGGTGTAGAGATTACTTAAAAGTAAAATATTTTTAAAAGCTAAATTTTATAAGTGTCAATGAAGTTCAATTTATGTATTTTGTTGTTGTTGTTGTTGTTGTTGTTGTTGTTGTTCGTATTTTTGGTATACTACTTAAGAAATCATTGTTAAATCAAGGTCATAAAAATTTGTCCATATTATTTTTTATGCTTTTTTAAAAAAAGTTCATCAAAACAAGTATCATATGACTTCACTCATATGAGAACTTTAAGACACAGAACAGATGAACATAAGGGAAGAGAAACAAGTATAATATAAAAACAAGGAGGAGGACAAAACATAAGAGACTCTTAAACATGGAGAACAAACAGAGAGTTACTGGAGGGGTTTGGGGGGATATGGGCTAAATGGGTAAGGGACATTAAGGAATCTACTCCTGAAATCATTGTTGCACTATATGCTAACTAACTTGAACGTAATTAAGAAAATAAGTTTAAATAAATAAATAAATAAATAAATAAATAAATAAAATATTTTAAATGCTTATTTATTTTTAAAGAGAGACAAAATGTGAGTGGGAGAGGGGCAAAAAGAGAAGGAAACAGAATCTGAAGCAGGCTCCAGACTCTGAGCTGTCAGCACAGAGCTCAACCCCAGGCTTGAAACACAAACTGTGAGACCGTGTTCTGAGCTAAAGTTGGTCGCTTAACTGACTGAGCCACCCAGGAGCCCCCAGCTACTTGTTTCTTATTAATGGTTCATTACAAATATCCAAGTGAGATATTTTGCTATCTCTATAAACCTTTTGAAACATCAATTATCAATGCTCTCTTTACTACTGAAAATAGTCTTTAATGTCGTTTTTAAGTTTATTTATTTTGAGAAGGTGAGAGAGTGAGCATGGGGGAGGGGCAGAGAGAGAGAGAGAGAGAGAGAGAGAGAATGCCAAGCAGGCTGCTCTCTGTCAGTGCAGAAACCAATATGGGGCTGGTACCCATGCTCAAGAGTCATTCTCCAGACTAGATCACATACGAGGTCACAAATCAGGATTCAAGAAATACAAATTAATTGAGATGTATATTTCTTGTGCTTTTTTAAAATTTGTTTTTGTTTTTTAATGTAATTTATTGTCAAGTTGGCTAACATGCAGTGTATACAGTGTGCTCTTGGTTTTGGGGTAGTTTTCCGTGATTCATTGCTTACATATAATACCCAGTGCTTATCCCACAAGTACCCTCCTCAATGCCCATCACCCATTTCCCATGTATATTTTCTAACCAAAACGCTATGAATTCAGAAATCAAACACAAGAAAAGTTTTTTGAAATACCACAATTTCATAGCAGTTAACTAATATGTTACTAAATAATTAGTGGTCAATCAGTAAAAAAGTAATTTAAAAAATGAATACAAATGACAATGAAAAAAAATGGACCCAAATTTTGGGATGCAGCAAAAGAAACCCAAAGAGGGAATTATATACCATTATAGGTCTAGCTAAAAAGACAAGAAAGACCTGAAAAAAGTTATTTTAACCTTTACCCTTAAAGATGCTAGAAAAAGAAGAAACAGAGCCTATAGCCACCAGAAGGTAGGAAATAATAAAGCTTACAGTAGAAATTAATGATAAAGGAACTAAGAAAACCATACTAGAGATCAATGAAATGAGGAGCTTGTTCTTTCAAAAATGTAGTGAAATTTATAAACCTCTGGCCAGACTTATCAAAAAGGAAAAAAGACACTAATAAATAAAAATCACAAATGATACAGGAGAAATAACAACCAACACCACAAATATACAAGCAGTTATAAGAGAACATAATGAAAATGTATATGCCAACAAATTGGACAGCCTACAAGACATGGATAAATTCCTAGAAACATATAAACTAACATAACTGAAACTGGAATAAATAGAAAACTTGTACCACTCAATAACACACAAAGAAATTGAATCAGTAATCAAAAACTCACAACAAACAAATGTAGGGACAGATAACTTCATAGGCAAATTGTATCAAACACTTAAAGAAGAGTTAATACATATTCTCATCAAATTATCCCCCCCCCCAAATAGACAAGGATGGAAAACTTCCCAATTCATTCTATGAGGCCAACTTTACCTCGATACCAACACTGAATAATGATGTGACTGGATACTGAACTACAGGCCATATTACTAATAAAGTTGGATGCAAAAATTCTCAATAAAATACTAGAAAACTGATTCCAAATACAAAACTCATTTACATGATAAAGTGGAATATATTCCTGGGTTGCAAGAGAGTTTTAATATAGATAAACCTGTCAATATGATAGGACAAGAATCATACGATCATTTCAACAGATGCAGAGAAAGCATTTTACAAAGTAGAAAATCTATTTGTGATAAAAAAAAAAATCTCTCAGAAAAGGATGTTTAGAGGGAACACATATCAGTATAACAAAGGCCCTATATGCAAAACTCACAGCTAATATCCTCAATGGGGAAAAACTGAGAACCTCTCTTCTATGGTCAGGAAGAAGACACTGATGTCCATTCTTACCACTGTTATTTAACATATTACTGAAAACCCTCACCTCAGCAATCAACAAAAGAAAGAAAGACACCCAAGTCAGCAAGGAAGAAGTCAAACTTTCACCATTTGCAGAGAATAAGATAATTTATATAGGAAACCGAAAGGCTCCCTCAAAAAACTACTAGAGCTGATACATGAATTCTGTAAATCTGTAGGATACAAAACCAACACAAAGAAATCTTTTCAATTTGTACAAAACAATAATAATAAGCAGCAGAAAGAGAAATAAAAGAATCAATCTTATTTACAATTGCACCAAATACAAGACACATACAAATAAGCTTAAGAGCTAAAAACAAAAAACAAAACAAAACAAAAACAAAACAAAAACAACTGTATTCTGAAAATTTTAAAATACTGATGAAAGAAATTGAAGAAGACACAAAGAAACGAAAATATATTCAATTCCATATCCTTCTGCATGGATAAGAAGAACAAATATTAAAATGTCTATACCCAAAGCAATCTACACATTTAAAGTAACGCCTATGAAAATACTAACAGCATTTTTCACAGAGCTGCAAAAAATAATCTTACAATTTCTATAGAACCACAAAAAACTCAAAAAGGCAAAGCAACCTTGAAAAAGAAAAGCTGGAGACATCACAGTTACATACTTCAAGTTATATTTCAAAGCTGTAATCATCAAAACTTGATGGTATTGACACAAAACTAGACACAGTGATCAATGGAACATGACAGAAAACCCAGAAATGAACACACAACTATGTGGTCTATTAAACTTCAACAAAGCAGAGAAGTGTATCTAAAGGAAAAAAGACAATCTGTTCAGAAAATGGTATGGAGAAACTGGAAGGCTACAGAGCAAACAATGAAACTGGACCACTTTCTTACATCATGCACAGACATAAATTAAAATTGTATTAAAGACCTAAATGTGAGACCAGGAACCATAAAAATCGTAGAGTAGAATACAGGCAGTAAGTAGTTTGACATCGGCCATAACAACTTTTCTTTCTTTCTTTCTTTCTTTCTTTCTTTCTTTCTTTCTTTCTTTCTTTCTTTCTTTCGTTCTTTCGTTCTTTCGTTCTTTCGTTCTTTCGTTCTTTCGTTCTTTCGTTCTTTCTTTCTTTCTTTTTTTTTTGATATCTGTTCTGAGGCAAGAATAACAAAAGTAAAATAAAGTATTGGTAGGTTATCAAAATAAAAACCTCTGCAAAGGGAAAGAAACAATCAACAAAACGAAAAGTAAACCTAATGAAGGCGATAAGATATTTGCATATGACATGTTTGATAAAGAGTTACTATACAAAATATGTGAAGAACTTATACAACTCGACACCCAAAAAGTAAATAATCCAATTAAAACATGGGCAGAAAGTAAGAATAGACATTTTTCCAAAAAAAATATTCAGATGGCCAACAGACACAGGTATATGCTCAATATCAGTCATCATCAGGAAAACACAAATCAAAATTACAATAAGATATCACCTCACACCTGTCAAAATGGCTAAGATTAACAACACAGGAAACAATATTTATTCACAAGATGTAGAAAAAGGAGATTTCACTAAAACTATCAGTGGAAATATAAACTGATGCATTAACTCTGGAAAACTGTATTGAGTTCCTCAAAGTTAAAAATAGGGGTGTCTGGGTGGCTCAGTCAGTTAAGCATCCAACTTTGACTTAGGTCATGATCTCACAGTCTGTGAGTTCCAGCCCCACATCAGGCTCTGTTTTGACAGCTCAGATTCTGTGTCTCCCTAGTTTTCTATCCCTTGCCTATTTGCATTCTGTCTGTCTCTAAAAAAAATAAATAAACATTTATTAAAAAGTAAAAAATAGAACTAATCTACAATCCACCATATGTACTACTAGATATTTACCTAAAGAATACAAAAAATACTAATTCTAAGGGGTATATGTAATCCGATCTCATAGCAACTTTATCTACAATAGCCAAATAGTGTAAACAGCCCATGTTGACCAACTGACAATGGTTAAGAAAGAAGTGGTATATGTATACAATGGAATATTACTCAACCATAAAAGAATGAAAACATTCCATTTGCAATAATATGGAGGAATTTAGAGAATAGTATGTTAAGCGAAATAAATGAGTCATAGAATGATACCATATGATTTCTCTCATATGTGGATTTTAGGAAACATAACCAATGTTCAGTGGGAAATAAAGGGGGAGAGAGGTAAATCACAAAACAGAGACTCTTAACTATGGAGAATGTATTGATGGTTAACAGAGGAGAGTTGTGGCGAGGGCAGTTGGTTTAATAGATGATGGAAATAAAGATTGTCCAGGACTACATCACTCTGGCTCCAAATATCTTACCAGGGAAAGCCCTGGCACAAAGTATTCTGAGAACCCCTGCTCAGAACCTACCTCAGATCCAGAGCCCTGCCAGGGCACCCTCAGTGTTGTAAGCACCAGGATGACCACAGCTCGAAGCACTTAATATTTGGCTACACCTTCATGGTAGTCCCAGCATATATGTGTTCTCTACCCCAGAGCACATTTCAGCCACAGATCCAGCCATCCAGCCAAAGGCACTAAGCAAACAGTCTACACAGGGAATAACCATATACAAGACCATTACTTCAAGAACACAGGAGAATGAACCAGTGATCTTGATGACAGGGTCATGGAAAGCACCAAAGCAGAACACCAAGAAGTGCAAAGAACACCAAGAAGAAAACAAGAATTTTAAAAATGATGAAAAACTAAAGGATCTCTTTGATAACACTAGTAAACAACTATTTACATCATATAGGTTCCAGAAAGAGAAAAGAGTAAGGGGACAGAAAAATTACTTGAAGAAATAATGGCAGAGCAATGCTCTAACTTGATGAAGGAAACCAGACATAAAAACTCAGAGACATCCAAACAAGGCACACTCAATGAGATCCACACCATGTCACTTAATAATTAAAATATTGAAGATTAAGGAGTGCCTGGGTGACTCAATTGGTTAAGTGTCCAATTTCAGCTCAGGCCATGATCTCATGGTTCCTGAGTACAAGCCCCACATCAGGCTTTCTGATAGCCTGCTCCGGATCTTGGATCCTCTCTCTCTCTCTCTCTCTCTCAAAAGTAAATAAACATCAAAATATTGAAGACTAAATATAAACAGATGATTTTAAGAGCAAAAAAAGAAGTCATCTGGACAGCTCAGTCTGTTAAGCGTCTGACTCGGTTTTGGCTCAAGTCATGATCCCAGGGTTGTGGGATCAAGCCCCGTGTTGGGCTCCACACTGAAACTGGAGCCTGCTTGAGATTCTCTCTCTCTCTCCCTTTGTCTCTCTACCACACTTGTGCCAAATAAATAAATAAATAAATAAATATAAAAGCGGAGAGAGAGAAGCAAGTAGTTACATACAAGAAAAAAATTCATAAGTCTATTAGCTGATTTTTTAGCAGAAACTTTGTAGACCATAAGAAAGTGGCATAATTTATTCAAAGTTGTGGAAGGAAAAAAAAATTCTACCACTATGAATACTCCAGATGGCAAGGATATCATTTAGAATTGAAAGAGAGATAAGAATTTCCCAAACAAGTTAAAAGAGTACATCACCAGTAAATAGACCATAAAAGAGTGTTAAAGGGACTTTCAATTAAAAAAGAAAAGGGCACAACTAGAAGGAATAAAATGGAAAGAAAATCACGAGTAAATGCGAATATACAAAAAAAAAGGTAGTAGAGCCAACATTTATAAAGTTAGTTGAAAGGTTAAAAGACAAAAGTATTATAATCAATTATATCTAAAAGTTGGTAAGGTGTCTAACACTATAAAAAGAAGTAAAATATGACTATATATATATGTATGTATATATATATATATATATATATATATATAAAGTGGATGTTGAGAAGAAAAGTGAATTTCTTTTAAAATGTATTTGAATTTAAGTGAGCATCAACTTATACTAAACTGCTATACACTTAAGGTGTTATGCATGAACCTCATGGAAACCATAAAACAAAACCTTATACCAGATGTACCAAAAACATAAAGAAGAAAAACCAAAAATAACATTAAAAAGGTAACCAATCACAAGGAAAGAAAGCAAGAGAAGAAAAAAAAAAACAGCTGAAGATTACAAAAGCAAACAGAAAACAAATAACAAAATGAAAATACATATGTACCTATCAATAATTATTTTAAAATAAAAAAATAAGTTTACTTATTTTGAGAGACAGAGAGAGTGAGCAGGGGAGGGAAAGAGAGAGGGGGAGGGAGAGAATCCCAAATAGGCTTCCCTCTGTCAGAGGTGAGCCCAATATGGGGTTTGAACCCACAAACCATGAGACCAAGACTTGAGCCAAAATCAAGAGTCAGACGTTTAACTGACTGAGCCACCAAGTGCCCCTATTTTAAGTGAAAATGTTCCAAGTGCTTCAACTGTAAAATATAGGATGATAGAATGCTTAAAAGAAAACACTCATTTACATGCTTTTTATAAATGCACAGGAGACTTTTTATATTATTTTATTTTTAATGCTTATTTAATTTTGAGAAAGATAAAGAGACAGAGCACAGGTGGGAGAAGGACGAACAGAGAGGGAGACAGAGAATCTGAAGCAGTCTCCAGGCCCTGAGCTGTGAGCACAGAGCTTAACACAGGGCTAGAACTCCTGAACCGGGAGATCATGACCTGAGCTGAAGTCCGATGCTTAACCAACTGAGCCACCCAGGTTCCCTTACAGGAGACTTGTTTTTAGACCTAAAGACATATAAAGATTTAAAGTGTGGGGATGGGGATAGAATGGCATTTACCATGCAAATGGAAATGAGTAAAAAAGAAGTAGGGTGTTAATACTTTTATCATACAAAATAGACTTTAAAAGAGAGACTGTAGGAATTGACAAAAAAGGACGCTACATAAAGGTAAAGAAATGAATTGAACAAGTGAATATGACAATTGTAAATATCAACACACTCAATAAATAAAATACCAAAATACATAAAATATATTATGAAATATAAAAAGAGACATTGCCAGTTGTCCTGTAATAGTAGGGAACTTTAGTATCCCACTTACCTCATAAAGAAACAATGTCTCTGTTTGACACCTTAAACCAGATGGCTTAAGAGATTTATATAGAACATTTAATCCAAAAGTAACAATAAACATTCTTTTATAAAGTGCACAAGGATTCATCAAAAAATTAAAAAAAAAGAAAAAAAGAGCTACCATATGCCCTAACAATTGCACTTAGTGCAATTCAACTAAATTGAATTTAGTGAATACAAACATGCTGATTTGAAGGGGTACATACACCCCAATGTTTATAGCAGCACTTTCAACAATAGCCAATTATGGAAAGAGTCCAAATGTCCATCAACTTATGAGTGAATAAAGAAGATGTGCTATATATATACAATGTAATGCTACGAAGATGAAAAAGAATGAAACCTTGCCATTTGCAACAATGTGGGTGGAACTGGAAGGTATTATGCTAAGTGAAATTAGTTCATCAGAGAAAGACAGATATCACATAATATCATTGACATGTGGAATTTGAAAACCTCAAAAAGTGAATAAAGGATAAGAGAAGGAAAGTAAGATAAAAATGTAGAGAGAGACAAATGATAAGAGACTCTTAAATACAGAGAAAAAACTGAAAGTTGTTGGAGAGGAGGTGTGTAGGGGGATGGGATCAATGGGTGATGGGCATTAAGGAAGGAACTTGTTGGGATGAGCACTGTGTGCTATATGTAAGTGATGAATCACAGGAATCTAGTCCTGAAGTCAAAACTACACTGTATGTTAACCAATTTGAATACTACTACTACTACGACTACTAATAACAACAATGATAACAACAGAAATGAGATCATGCCATTTGCAACAACATGGATGAAGCTAAAGAATATTTTGGTGAGACGTCAGACAAAGACAAAGACTATATGATTTCACCCATATGTGAAATATAAAATACAAAACAAAAAAGTAAAACACAACCAAATCCACAAATACAGCGAATAAAATGGTCATAGAGGAGTAGGAGGTGAAGGGGTGAAAAGAATGGGAGTTACAGTCTTCCAGTTATGAAATGAATAAGTCATGTGAATAAAAGGTGCAGTGTAGGGAATATAATTCATGATGTTGTAATAGCTGTTAGTGATACATTGTGGCTACACATGTGGTGAACAAAGTATAATGTAGAGTTGTTGAGTCAATACTGTAGACTTGAAACTGAGGTAATACTGTTTGTTAGCAGTATTTTTTTATTGTTTTTCATTTTAAATTCACTATAGTAAAACACTTGTTGATTGAATTGGTGGATTGATAATGCCTAGTGACACTAGAATTGTAAATTTAGATAAATTTTTCAAATAATTAACCATTCAGTCAATATTTTGAAATAATACCCAGTAATGTCCTTATGTTTAGATTTATTATGCTCTTGCTGATAAATACTTTTTTTTCTGCTTTGAAAAATATATTTCCTACATTTTTTTAGAAAAAAACACGTTTTTTAGGGGCGCCTGGGTGGCTCAGTTGGTTGGGCGGCCGACTTCAGCTCAGGTCATGATCTCACAGTCTGTGAGTTCGAGCCCCGCGTCGGGCTCTGTGCTGATGGCTCGGAGCCTGGAGCCTGCTTCGGATTCTGTGTCTCCCTCTCTCTCTGCCCTTCCCCTGCTCACACTCTGTCTCTATGTCTCTCAAAAATAAATAAAAAAAAAAAAAAAAAAAAACAAAAAAACACGTTTTTAATAGTCGTTACTGCATATTTTGAGAGTTTTCTATGTCGTACATAAATTTAAGGTTACAAACTATATCACTTGCATGAACTACAGATGATGAAAGAAGAACTTTAACACAATGCTATGTATCTCCTCACAGTCAGGTTTTTGTTGCAATGTTGTTGTTGTTTGCTTGCTTAGTTTGACTTTTTTTCACTGGCCTGATTCTCTTCAGCACTAGTTGAGGTAAATCATGTGGGCAGGAAAGTTACCCTCAAGAGACTGGAAATTCAATCGATGAAGATCAAAACTAAATAGAAATATATCTTAGTTCTAAGGAGTAGCTACCTAAGACTGCCTACAGCACTGATATTTCTTACAAAGAAAGCATTTGTTTAAAAACTCTCTGCACACATTGAGATGAGGCACAGAAGTGCCATAGGCTTTTTGTTGCCAGTCCTAAGTAAAGTAATCAAGCTAGAGGAAAGAGAAAACAACACTCTTATGAGACATATTTTCTTTACAGACTATAGGTAGGCAGTCACAGGCAGTCATGGCCTGGGAAAAAACTCTAATTTGTTAAATCTTCTTGCTTATTCTCACCAAGAAAAGTCCTGAATACTGCTCTAACCTGAACTCTCCACACAAATATTAGAGAACAATGGCATTCTGATAACAGAAACGTCATACTAATGTGAAACTAAAATTTCAGTTAAAATATGTCACAGAAAATTTGGTTATTTCTGGATGCATCAACTAACATGAACAGATTATCTAGTATACGAATCCACAAATTTAAGTGTCAGATCACAAATAAATCAAGCATATGTCGTTTCTTGCTTGATGAAATAATTGACCTTGAACAGACAACCTATATTACCTGACAAACATTCAGAACCATTAGTTGTAGATGGAATTATTTTTTTTCTGTTCAGATTTTTTTTTTGTTCCTAAGTTTAAATGCTAAAGACCACCTACAGACCATTTAGAAATTTTTTTGTTACTATTATACCCTAATTGTTCACAAAATAAAACCAATCACCCAATCTTATTTTTATCACTTACCTTTGGATTTTCTAGTGCGCACAAGTAGAAAGGAGATGGTTGCACCAACAGCCAGGAAAACCAGGAGAAGAGTAAGCCACACTACTCAAAGAGAGTCCTTGAGGAACAAGGTATCTGAAAAATAGAAATTGTCTCACTTAGTATCCAACTTGGCATCAGCGGACTTGAGTACTGGGAACCAATTCCAAGATATTTTCTTTCAGGTGACATTAGGAATTGCACTGATTCTAAGCCTCACCTACCCCTCTCTGCAAATCTAAGAGACTTTTGAATCCTAAAGGTGCTTCAGTTTCCTTTCCCGTTCCTCATGTATGGAGACGCACAGGTTTATTTATAAATTATCACAATGTTTTAATATGCTGAAAACATACAAATAATTCATTAGACATCCACATCAAGATTTAACAAACATTAACATTATGGGAGGAGTCAACATGGTACAGAAGTAGTGGGACCCGAAGTCCCCTCATCCCTCAAACACAGCAGTATTGAGGCCACAGGCTGGGAATTCCAGGAATCCAGGCTATAGAATGACAGAAACTAGTCCCAGAGGACTACAGGGACAACTTGATGAGTATGTGCATGACTGCGAATTGGAATAGATAAAACAGGCAATATCACCATGGAAGGGAGGGATCCTTCTGTGGAGAGACAAAAGGAAGAAAAAGAGAAGCTGTGGAAGTGTAGGACTGTGTTTGGACAAGAACAAGACTTCTCCGACCACAGGCAGGAGAAGGAAAAAACAGAGAAAGAACAAATTTCTAACACAATCCAGAGTTGTGAGACTTTCTCCAGACTGAAGCCTGCCACAAGGTACATACCAGATTGTGGCAGAGAGAGCCAACCCCAGGCTCAGTAGCAAGATCAGACATGCAGTTGGAGACAGCCATACACTCCCTTGAGTGCTATGGGAAAACAAAACAAAACAAAACAAAAACATATAACCTTTCTAAGAATAAAAGACCCTGAGGGTGCCTTTCAGCCAGAGACCCTTTGTCAGGCGGCTGGGCAGAGTGGAGCTACCCCAGAACCGGGGCGCACAGGGTGGTATCTTTTAAGACATTGGGTTTGAATCTCTGCCAAATGCCTAGGAAGCATGGGAGACTGAAGAGTGGGACAAAGCAGCCTACTCCTGTCCACGTGGCACTGTGAGTACACCATGAACAGAGTGGCCTGGGACATCTATGTAGGAAGAAGAGACTGTGGTGTCACTATTTTTCTCCCCATTACCAACAAGGTGGAACTTCAGAGAAAGAGACAGCAGGGCCCAAATTGGAGGCAGGACTGGCCCAGCCAAAACCACGCCCGTTGGTGCCCGGTAACTGAAAGTGTGACACTGACCTAACCAGAGATTCCCTCCTCCAGACCAGCACAGCCACTGGTTCCATGGCACCAGCAGATATCAGTCCTGCGGTTTTGCATTTTCTGATTGATTCTCGATCAGTTCTTTATATACGCATAAACACACACACGTGTACACACACATGTGTGTGTGGTGTGTGTGTGTGTGTATTTTGTGTTCTGCCTTTCTTTTCTTCCTCTTCTTCCTCCTTTCTCTATTCTGGTTGTTCATTTATTTAACCATGCATTTTTTTAAAACTTTTTAATGTTTTATTTTATATTTGAGAGAGAGAGAGACAGAGCATGAGCAGCGGAGGGGCAGAGAGAGAAGGAGACACAGAATCTGAAGCAGGTTCCAGGCTCTGAGCTGTCAGCACGGAGCCCGATGTGGGTCTCGAACTCACGAGCAGTAAGATCATGACCTGAGCCAAAGTCAGACTCTTAACTGACTGAGCCACCCACAGGCGCCTCTAACCATGCATTTTTAACCTCTGCTTTTTACACCTATTCTGTATATACTTATTTCCTCTCTCTCTCTCTCTCTCTCTCTCTTTCTCTCTCTCTCCGCCTCTCTGTCTCTCTGGATTAAGCCATAAAGGTACTCTAATTTTTTGCCGGGTGATTTTTTTTCCCCTTTTCTTTCTCTCCATCCCTGTCATCTTTCTCTTTGTATGGGATAAGTCTTCTTCCAACATCCTTCCATTTTTATTTTTTTTCCAGGGTTACTTCAATGAACAAATCAAAACACATGTGGTAGAAGGTCCAAACCTTCACTACGAGTAGGGTGATAAAGCAACTAGAGTCAAAAAAAAAAAACTGAGAGCATGCAACACACTCTGAAAACACCTCTGCAAGACCAGGATCTGGACAATATATGACCTCTTTTTAGTATAGTGGTCTCAGGTGCAGAACACATAGCAAACTATTAAAACATGTAAAGGACAGAAAACGAGCCAAAATGGTGAAGTGGAAGAATTGTCCTCAAAAGAAATTCCAGGAAGAAATGATAGTTAGAGAATTGCTCAAAACAGATATAAATAATATATCTGATCAAGGATTTAGGATAATACTTTCAATATTAATAGTTGGGTTTGAAAAAAAGCATAGAAGACAGAAGAGAACCTATTGGTGCACCATCAACAAACTAAGAAATAGTCATGGCAAGTTCAGAAATGCTGTAATTGAGATGCAAATTAAACTAGATGCAGTGACAGTGAGGATGGAGGAAGCAGAAGGGAGAATAACTGAAATAGAAGACAAAATTATGGAAAATGATGAAGCTGAGAAAAAGAGAGACCAGAAAATACTAGACTAGGAAGGGAGAAGTAGAGAATTAAGTTATTCAATGAAACACAACAATGTCCATATAATACAAATTCCAGAACAAGAAGAGAGAGAGAAAGGGGCAGAAGTTTTACTTGAACAAATTATAACTGAGAACTTCCCTAATTTGGAATTGAAATCCAGGAGGGACAGAGAACTCCCTTCAGATTCAACAAGAATAGATCTTCACCACAGCATATAATAATGAAACAGACGAAATGCAAAGATAAAGAGAGAATTCTGAAAGCAGGTAGGGGAAAAAAAGGTCCTTAACCAACAATTGTAAACACATAAGTTTAGTAGCAGATCTGTCCAATGAAATTTGGCAGATTAGAAGATAGCGGCAGGATATCCAAAGTGCTGAATAGGAAAAATATGCAGCCAAAAATCCTTTATCCAGCAAGGCTTTTATTCAAAATAGGAGAGATAAAGGCTTTCCCAGACAAACAAAAATTTATGGAGTTCATGAACATTAAACCAGCCCTTCAAGGGATTCTAAAGGGGACTCTGAGTAGAATGCTGCAATACTACAAAGAACCAGAGACATCATCACAAGCATAAAAGTTACAGATAACACAAAGACACTAAAATCCAAGTATTTCAATAAAAACTCTGAAAGTAAATGGATTAAATGCCCCAATAAGAAGATATAGGGTATCAGAATGAATAAATAACCAAGATCCATCTATTGATATCTACCAGAGACCCATTTTGGATGTGAAGACTATTTTGAATTTAAAGCGAGAGGATGGAGAACCCTCTACCATGTTACTGGAAGTCAAAAGAAAGCTACAGTAGCCATAGTTATGTCAGACAAACTAGATTTTAAACTAAAGCCTGTAAGAATAGATAAAGAAGGGCATTATATCATATTACTGAGTCTATCCATCAAGAAGAGCGAACAATTGTAAATGTTTATGCCCCCAATTTAGTTGAATCCAAATATATAACTAAAATAGTCACAAACATGAGGAACTTTATTGATAAGACTATGGTAATTGCAGGGGACTTTAATATTCCACTTACAGCAATGGACAGGTTTTCTAGTCAGAAAATCAATAAAGAAACAATAATCCTGAATGATAATCTGAACCACATGAACTTGACAGATATATTCAGAACTTTTCAACCAAGAGCAGCAGAATAAACACTCCTCTGGAGTGCTCATGGAATATTCTCCAAGATAGATCACATACTGGGTACAAACCAAGCCTCAATAAATATAAAAGAATTGATACCATACCATGCATATTTTCAGATCACACCACTATGAAACTTGAAAACAACCATAGGAAAATTTTGGAAAGCCTCCAAATGCATAAAGGTTAATGAACATCTTACTAAAGAATTAATGGGTCAACCAGGCAATTAAAGAAGAAATTCAAAATTATATGCAAGCAAATGAAAATGAAAACATGATGCTGCAAACCCTTTGGGATGCAGCAAAGGCCATCCTAAGAGGAAAATACATTGCAATCTGGCGTATCTCAAAAATCAAGAAAAATCCCACATATGAACTCTAACAGCACACCTAAAAGAACTAGAAGCAGAACAAAAAAGAAACTGAAAGCCAGCAGCAGAAGAGAAATAATAAAGATGATTGCATATACAAACAGTACAATATCAAAAAAAAAAAAGAAAAGAAAAGCAGTAGAATTAAAATCAATTAATCTGAGAGAAGTTTTTTTGAAAGAAAAAACAAAATTGAGAAACTCCTAACCAGACTTCACAAACAGAAGAGAGAGAAACAAAATATTTACAATCATGAATGAAAGAGGAGAGATCACATCGAACAACAGAGAAATACAAATAATTATTAGAGAATACTATGAAAAATTATATGCCAACAAACTGTACAACCTTGAAGAAATGCACAAATTCCTAGACACCCACACAATATCAAAGCTCAAATGGGAAGAAATAGTAAATTAGAACAGACCCATAACCAGTGAAAGAATTGAATCAATTATTAAAAGTCCTCCAGCAAATGAGATTACTGGGCAAGATGGTTTACCAGGGCAATTCTACCAGACATTTAAAGCAGAGTTAATATTTATCCTTCTGAAGCTGTTTCAAAAATTATAAATGGAGGAAAACTTCCAGACTTATTCTATGAAGCCAGCATTACCTTGATTCCCAAATCATATGGAGACACTATCAAAAAGGGGAATTACAGGCCAATGTTTCTGATACAAATAGATGCAAACATTCTCAACAAGATACCAGAAAATTGATTTCAACAGTATATTAAAAGAAGTATTCACCATGATCAATTGGGATTCATTTCTTGGCTGCAGAGCTAGTTGGACATTCACAAAACAATCCACATCACCTTATAGAAGAGAGGATAAAAAAACATATGATACTGTGAATAAATGTAGAAAAATCCTTGACAAAATAGAGCATCTTTTCCCCCAAAAAATATATGTTTACTACTTAATTAATTTACTTATTTTTTAACTTACAATCAAGTTAGTTAGCATATGGTGCAATAATATTTGCAGGAGTAGATTCCAGTGATGCACCCAATAGGTATAAGACCCAGGGCTCATTCCAACAAATGTCTTCCTTAATGTCCCTTACCCATTTAGCCTATTCACCCTCCCACAGCCACTCAGCAACCCTCAGTTTGTTATTTGTATTTAGAAGTCTCTTATGTTTTGCCTGCCTCCCTGTGTTTCTATTCTTTTTTCTTCTTTTCCATTATGTCCATATGTTTTGTATGTTAAATTCCTCATATGATTGAAGTCAAATGATATTTGTGTTTCTTGACTGACTTATTTCACTTAGCCAAATACCCTCCAGTTCCATCGACATTGTTTTAAATAGCAAGATTCCATTTTTTGGTTTACAGAGTCCTTTCTTTATAAAATCCCTCAAGAAATCAGGATTGAAAAACATAATTTCACTTCCTAAAAGCCATATAGGAAAACCCCACAGCTCTTATCATCCTGAATTGGGAAAACCTGAGAGCTTTCACCTGAGATCAGGAACAAGACAGGGATGTGCATTCTCACCACTGTTGTGTAACATAGTGTTGGAAGTCTAGCTTCAGCAATGAGACAACAAAATGAAATAAAAGGCAACCAAATTGGCAAAGAAAAAGTCAAACATTCACTTTTCTCAGATGACATGATATTCTGCATACAAAACTCAAAAGACCATACCAATAAGATTCTAGAACTGATATATGAATTTAGAAAAGTCATAATATATAAAATAAATGTACAGAAATTGGATGCATTTCTATAAATCAATGGTGAGGTAATAGAAAGAGAAATCAAGAAATTAATCCCATTTACAACTGCACGAAGACCTATGAAATACCTAGGAGTAAATCTAATGAAATAAGTAAACTTTCTGTATGCTGAAAATCCATAGAAAACTTATGAAGAAAATTGAAGAATACACAAAGAAATGGAAAAACATCCCATGCTCATGAATCGAAAGACCAAATATTGTTAAAATGTGAATACTACACAAAGCAATCTACACATTCAATGCAATCCCAATCAGAATTACACCCTCATTCTTCTCAGAGCTAGAACAAATAATTCTAAAATGTGTATGGAACCATAAAAGACACTGAAGAGCCTAAGTAATGTTGAAAAAGAAAACCAAAGTGGTAGACATCACAATTCTGGACGTTAGCCTCTATTCCAAAGCTACAATCAACAAGATGATATCGTATTGGCACAAAAACAGACACATAGACCAATTTTATAAAAGAGAAAACCCAATATTAGACCCACAAATTTATGGCCAAATAATCTTTGACAAAGCAAGAAAGACTATCTAATTGGAAAAAAATACAGTCTTTTTAAGAAATGGTGCTGGGAGAACTGGACAGTAACTTGCAGAAGAATAAAACTGAACCACTTGCTTACACCATACACAAAAATAAACTCAAAATGGATGAAAGACCTAAATATGAGACAGGAAACCATCAAAACTCTAAAGGAGAGAACAAGCAACAACCTCTGAGACCTCAGCCAGAGCAACTTCTTACTCAGCACATCTCTGAAGGGAAGGGAATTAAAGCAAAAATGAACTATTGGGAACTCATTGAGATAAAACAAACAAAACAAAACAAAACAAAACAACTATGCCTTGCAAAGGAAACAATCAACAAACTAAAAGTAACCAATGGAATGGTAGAAGATATTTACAAATGGCACATTGAATAAAGGTTTAGTACCCAAAAAGCTATAAAGAACTTGCCAAACTAAACACCCCAAAAAACCCAAATAATCCAGTGAAGAAATATGCAGAAGACATGAATAGAAACTTCCAAAGAATTCATCCAGAAGGCCAACATACATATGAAAAGATGGTCAAAATCTCCCATCATAGGGGAAATATAAAAACCACATTGAGAAACCACTTTATGCCTGTTAGAGTGGCTAAAATTAACAACTCAGTGAACAAACAATGTTGGCGAAGATGTGGAGAAAAGGGAACCCTCTTACACTGGTGGTGGGAATGCAAACAAGTGCAGCTGCCCTAAAAACAGTGTGCAACTTCCTCAAAAAATTAAAGGTAGAATTACCCTACAACCCAGCACTAGCACTACTAAGAATTTATCCAAAGGATACAGGAGGTCTGATCCATACGGGCACATGTACTCCAATGTTTCTAGCAGAGCTATCAACAGGAGCCAAATTATGGAAAAATCCAAATGTCCATCAACTGACAAATGGATAAAGATGTGGTTTATATATACAATGGCATACTACTTGGCCATGAGAAAGAATGACATCCTGACATTTATAACAACGTGGATGGAACTGGTGGTAATTATGTTACGTGAAATAAAGTCAGTCAGAGAAAGACAGATATTATGTTTTCATTCATATGTGGAATTTGAGAAACATAACTGAAGACCATAGGGGAAGGGAAGGAAAAAAATAGTTTCAAACAGAGAGGGAGGCAAACCGTAAGAATCTCTTAGATACAAAGAAAAAACTGAGAGTTGATGGGGTTGCATGGGAGAGGGGGAAATAGGTGATGGGCATTGAGGAGGGCACTTGTTGGGATGAGCACTGGGTGTTGTATGTAAGCAATGACTCATGGGAATCTCCCCTGAAACCAAGAGCACACCGTATACACTGTATGTTAGCTACCCTGACAATAAATTATAAAAAAAAACACACTAATATTACTATATTTTTGACATAATTCTCTTATAATAAAAGTCTACAAATACAATTAGTATTTATTTTCATCATTTTCTCCTCTTTTTCTCCTACAGTTCCCCACAATGACTTTGTCATGATTTCTTTCTTTAGAATTTTTAAATCTTTATTTACGTTTCAGAGAGAGGGAGATTGAGCTCGAACAAAGGACGGGCAGAGGGAGAGGGACACATAGAATCTGAAGAAGGCTACGGGCTGTGAGCTGTCAGCACAGAGCCTGAGGTGGGGCTTAAAGTCACAAACCGTGAAATCATGACCTGATCTGAAGTCAGACACACAACCAACTGAGCCACCTAAGCGCACCTGATAGTTTTCTATTTAATATTATTATTTCAATAGAGGTACTGACCTAGCCGCTCAGGTGCCCCAAAATGTCTGTGTAATTTTTGACTGATGATCTAAAACATATATGTATGTGTTTGTATACATATACATTATATCTATTTTGTTATACGTGTTTGTTTCTTTCAAATTTTCAACCTCAAGTTCACATTCTAATTACTTAAACCAATGTAACTTCCCAAACTGAAGCACGATAGAAATGACATATTACATATTGGTAAAAGGTCGTACAAATGTTTATCCACGGTAGAAAAAATATATGGTATTTTTTTTACTAAAAAGGTTATTTAAAAATAGATATAGTGTCATCGGGAGTTTATATTATTTCTGGGGAATAGTGAAATATATAATCAAAATAATGTGTGAGTAAAGAGGGCACTTAACACACACTAGATTAAAGATAGCTTCTTGAGAGTTTAAGGTCAAGTATCGAAGGACGTTAGAAAACTCTTAGAGGAAAATAGAAAAAATGTGTAAATAACCGCCTACATGGGGTATTATAGGAATATGTTTAAAGAACCGATAAGGGGTAGAAGGATTTGAAGACAAAGGAAGAGGGGGATGAAAGATGAACCTTGAGAGATAAAAAAGGACAAGAAACAAAGAGTACATGTGTCCCTATGGATCAGATCTCCTGCATCTTTTGTGGACAAGCTGCAATACTTCAAATAAGGACATTTGCATATTTATATCAGTTTATACTCTTAACTATTTTATGAGGTAGACACCATAATTATTTAATTTAGCTCATGGGAACTGAGCACAGGCAGATCAATACTTACCCAACCTCAATGAGCTGCTAAATTGCACTGCAAGGATTCAAATTCAATTTGAAAGAGGGGAGAAAATACCAAATTGTTTAAAGAGGCTCTCCCTAGGCAATGGGATTAGGAGAAGCTTAGGAGCATCTTTGAAAGATTCCACAAAAACTGTATTATCTTTTGAATACTTTTGCGTTCTCATGTATTCATTTTTATAAAGTAGCACAATGACATTTCTACCGCAATAAGAAATACAAAACCAGACAGAAAGTGACCTTTTCCAAGTTCTCCACATTAAGAGTTAGAAATGGATAAACTAGAATATACTTGTAGGTCTATCAGCCATAGGTCTTTGCGAGTAAGACCTTCTTCATCAGCAGTGATTTCTAAAGATATAACTTTGGAGGAAACTGACCTGTCCTGGAGACATGCACCTCCTTATCCGCACTGAGTATTAGGTTCCTTATAACACAGGACACATCTGCTCTTGAACTTGTATTCACTGTGATGGATGATTCCACATGAAACAGTCCATTTTCTTCTATTTTCTTTGTCTCAAAGGTTGGTGTCAAGTACAGTCCTTGAAGGTCCCTCCATTCTACCTCAGGCTCTGGATACCACCCACTGGATGTGCAGGTCAACTTAATGTCCCTGTCATTGCCAGACTCAATGTGAATACGAGGAGTCGTACCTGAGACTAGGAGAGCAAAGAGAGACAGAGAAAGTAAGCATCTCCAAGAGTTTCTTACCATTTTGCATTTTAATTAAGTTCTATGAAACTCAGTTTTCTTGTTTATAAAATAGGAGCTAGAAAAATAACCGCAAAGAACTTGGTGAAAAAAATCAGCTATATCAACATTTTAAAGTACCCACATACCAAGCATATCTGTATTCTTTTCTTTTTCGTCCCTCCCAGTTGAAACATTACCTAGTATTGTATCTGATGATTCTTAACATTGGGTAGATGAACACTCTATGATTTCGTTTACAGCTCTAAATTTAAAGGAGCACAACAGTTTGTGGTTTTCTGTAGCAGATTGCTGGTCATTTTACAAACATCTTTTAATCTCTAATTCTAAAGAAGCTATATTTAAATAAGAACTTCCTTTAATGTTGGGAATGCTACCAACATGGACGTAGTCCAAATAAATTAGCTACAAGTGGCCCCAGAGCACGTGAAACATTGTTACAAAATGGATTTCACATTTTAACCAATTAAATTTATATCAACAAATTTAAATATAACTACAACATGCAGCTACTAGCCACCATTTTGGATAGAACAATTTGGGAAATAGTGTTTTAATTATACAAAGGCCAGTCCATGTCATGACTGCATGTCCCAACTCCCATGTACACTTAGGAGTGGCCTTGACATGCTGCTGTAAGTGTTGTGAAAGAGAATGATGTGTGTGCTTCTAGACTATTTCCCTCAAAGGAAGGAGATGCACTTTTTCCTTCACTCTTTCTCCCTCTCTAGGGCTGGGGTACAGAAAGTGCCTTTGAGTCATCTTCAAAAGTGAAATGTGTGGATATGGCAAAACGTGAAAACAAGAGAAATATGTAAATTTCTCACTCTTCCAGTTCTAGATCATTTCTCCCTATAACTCAGAAGAATAGAAACTGGTTTAATCTACTACATGTTGAAGTCATTGTATAGTAGTGTAGCATTGCTTGCAGTATTATGTATCATAACCAATACAGTCTTTAACAAAACAGAAGGGTTTCCTGGAATAAAACTACTCTTGCTTAGGGTTGAATTTTGTTTTCTGATAGATATGTTAAGTTCCTAAACTTCAATATCTATGCATTTATTTGGATACCATTCTGGACAAGTAATTAGTAAAGGTGAAGTTATACTGGAACAGGAGGGTGCTAATCCAGCATGATTATGGTCTATGTAAAGAGAAATTTGGACCCAGAGACACAGGTAAAAGGGCCCTGTGAAGGTGGAGGCAGAGATTGGAAAGATCCTATCAGATCCAAAGAATGCCTGGGGCCACCAGAAGTTGAAACAGGCAAGGAAACATTCCCCTCAGATTATTCCATGGGACTATAATGTTGATGACACCTTGATTGTGGACTCTGGCCTCCAGAATTATGAATGAATAAATTTCTATTGTTTTGGGGCCATCCAATTTGTGGTATTTTTTATGACAGTCCTTCTATGATGTTGATGAAGGAAAATTATCTAATATCATGTGATATTGCACGGATGGCCAGACCCTGAAGAATCACCACGAAGTGACTAGTAAATAGTGTGTCAAGCCAGTGGTGACTTAGTTGGCACAATGGTACCATCCAGTGCTGGTAGTCTTACATGGAATTTTCAGAATACAATGACATTGAAACCCAGTAGAGAATCATGATTGTGAGAATGAGTTCTAGAGTCAAAGGTGTACACTTGTACTTGGTGGCACAACTGAGCCCTGTGCCTTTAGACTCAATCTCTCTGTGCTTCCATCCCCTTTTTGTAAAACCAGGATTATGAGACTCAACTCATATAAATGGTATAAAAATTATTCCATATAAAGTGCTTACAGGATTGTAATGAATACACATTATTCATCTTAAAGAGTTAATTAACTAAGAATACAAAGAGTAGATGTTTTTTATTGCTGGGATCCTTCCATTTGAAAGGCTGTCCCATTGTATTTCTTGTATTCAGGCTACCTGCTAAGAGTTGAAGGGAAATGTGGTTGTGGATGGGTAGTTTCTAAAGACAAGATTATATTTAGCAGGTATTTGTAGAAATAAAATAAGTGTTTAATTTGATTATATTTTCTGGAGAGAGAAGAATAAAGTTGTACATCAAATCATGCCCTTCTGTTTGCCTTATTAAATGTGGTGGTTATGGGTAGAACACAACCTCTGGGTCCAGCATAGATTAAAACTAGGAGTCGAAATTAGGATTGGTGGGTATGGATAACTTCCACAGGCTTAAAACATGTATTCGTAGTGTTGCCTTAGGCAAAAATGTTTTCTTTTTTTTTTAATGTTTATTTATTTTTGAGACATAGAGACAGAGCATGAGCAGGAGGAGGGCAGAGAGAGAGGGAGACACAGAATCCGAAGCTGGCTCCAGGCTCTGAGCTGTCAGCACAGAGTCCGACACAGAGCTCGAACTCACAGACCACGAGATCATGACCTGAGCCGCAGTCGGCCAATTAATAAACTGAGCCAGGCGCCCCCAAAAATGTTTTCTTATGAATTACCAAATCAACACTGAGGGGTCAAAGTGGAGAAAATATTGCCAGTAGAAGAGGAAACCACGTCATTATGGTTCTCCTACCATTGTGGGTCTCTAACTGGCATACTTGAGGCCTACAATGTTTCTGACATAGCACAGGCTGACTTTAAAATATTTTTTTTTACCTACTTTCAGATTCTGGGATTTTTATTGTCTTATGTTCATGGCAGGGAGAGAAAACCTATAGTTTTCACCATTATGAAATCATCTGGTAATGTCGTCTAATATCGGGGCCTTCAATTTTATTTCTTTTCTCTTAAAAAATATTTTGGTCAAGTTCGCAACCTACACTTGTGGTTTCCCTGATAGTTATTGACTGATGAATTTGTTTACCTGTACCCTACAAGTGTCAGAAGTGTTTGATAGTAGAAACAGTGACACTAATCAATTTTAAGTAGAATTTAATGCTGGGGTTCTTGTTACCCACAACCTCCTGAATATTGGAACAGCAAAGAGAGTGAGTTAATTGTTTTGACTCAAGGCAGAAAGGAATCTTTTCTCTAGGAGACAGGACATCACTATGCACTTGCCTGCAGAGACAGCCTTTCTATCAGAACTGATTACTGACCTGAGGAAAACGTCACTCCTCCAAGAAGGAGAAACAGATTGAAGAGATTCAAGCCAGAAATTACAGTCTCTGAGCAAATCACAGGAAAATGTGAGTTATCCAGCTAGAGAAAATCAAGGACTTGGTCTGAAGATCTGGCACATATGAAAACTAGACACTACATTGCAGTGGATGTGGAACTGGATGTAAAAGGATCCATACCAAGAAGAACTATAGAAGGTCATGGATAATTCATCTTGAGGCAGTAAGAAGACTGAATCAACATAGGACTTTATTTTTCTGATTTATAGTGAATGAGGATAGCATGTTCCAAAAATGGGATGGACCCCATTATGATCAACAAACTGGTGCAAAAAAGGAGCTCACCTGCATTTGGAGTCTTCAAACATATCTGTGATCACTTTATGTCAATATTTATATAGAAGTTTATATTATAATTGGCCACAAGGTGATACAAGGTCTTAATAATTTAGAAGTATATCTCCTTTCATTAATTTCAAACGTGAAACTTTGTATCTGCAAATATTGGACTTGGTTGGAATATAAAATCCAGATATTTCTACCTCCCACAGGTAACAATAGATGAGAAAAAAAATTCTTTGGATGGTTTGAGGGCTTCTGGGCTTCAAAAAAAGACGTGTAGAATTCAAGGGTATTGTTTGTAATAAACTAAAGAGTTTGGCGCAAGGCTTATTGTAGTTTAATTTTAAAAAATGTGCTTTGGTAGGTAATACAACTTATCTTGCATATATGATTTGGGAAAATCAATGAGGAACTGTATCAGGAAACCTTGTCTACAAGGTACAGGAGATTGTAAAGTGGATTCTAACAATTGTATTAACAAATTAGCCATTTTTGAAACCCAAAACAATTTCAAGCACAAGCACAATGCCAGAATTTACTGTCAAGACCTTCAAGATAGGAAATGGATTCTTTCAAAGACTCTGAGGTAAAATAGAAGAATAATGGAAAGGTTTTTTTCTATTTAGTGGTAGAATTACTCTGCACAAAGACAAGTAAGTCAGAGATAAAACTGAGATGATCCTGAGTTATGACATATTTTTATTGAAGAAGCAAAGTAACAAGTAGCTGTGAAACTCAAATACCTTGTGCATGGTTTATCCAAAGTTTAGGGAATGTTTGTAGGACTTCTAGAAGTGGATGTCTAACCCTGGACTACTTCAGAAATTACCACAGGGTTAAAGATCCCTGCACAAAATGCAAAACTTAACGCATGGATGAATATAATTGGTCTCATCCCTGCTTCTTAGTGCCTGGTTAAATGCCTCCAGTGCAGTTACACTCATTCACATACGATAGACACTTGTGATAAGGAACTCCTGCAAACTTCACCAATGAAGCAGATTTTCTCTTAACATGGGAAGGAATCTGAGAAGGAGGCAAGTATTCTCTCCTTGACTCAGCAGAGGATGTGTGGATCAGTGTCTGTTTACAAAAATGTTGACTCAAAGAGGTGTTGAAAGCTTCCAGGCAAGTGTCTTTGCAGTTTCCCCCCTGCTTGAATATATGAGGAATTACATAAGAACACACCCTTTATTCTGTAAACATGGGTTCGGGGTTATTTAGGCATAGAAGAATTGTTACTAACTAGGAGGCAGGAGCAATTGCATACAGTTCAGGGAGTTCCAGAGGGGGGGAAAATTCCTTTCTTTTGGAGGAAGGCCAATATCATTGACTCCTTCATTAGATCGGGTTAGTTTTCTTTAAGTCCACTGTAAGAGAGATGATGCAAAAACTTAACATCTGAGCTCAGTATAAGGCCCTAAATTGTTTATTGAGGAAAATGCTGTTCCAGGCTCAGTGCATGGTTGAATTACAGTCCTTTGTAACACTTTCACTCAGTACAGTTTTTGCTGTTGTTGTTGTTGCTGTCGTTGTTGTTGTTTTTGTTTTATTTGTGTGTGTGCATGTGTGTGCGTAAGTGTATGTGTGTGTGTGTAACATATATGAGCAGGAGTGAGACCTAAGGAGATAAATTATGCAGGGATCTGAACAAAGAAGGATGTCATATTAAGAGTGAGCAAGACTACATGTGACCAGTGAGGTCAGAAAGGTGCAGTGAGGTGCAGAAAACCTAGCCTGCTGGTAGGCTGGTTAGATATTTTCTGATTATTTTTATCTCCTTTTGAGATTTAGAAGATAGACTGTTACATTTCTCAGATAGAACAAATTATAATCCCTATTCTTTCTTCTCTTCAAAGTAATTATGTTGACAAAGAAAATATGAAAACGGATTTTCACTACTACCCAAGAATGATGGGGCACACTGATTAGATTTGTTTTACATATCAAACTTTGTCTGCTTTCAATCATAGTGCTTGTTAGATTTAGTCACTCTATCCATATACACCAATACTCTAGGCTGATGATGGAAAAAGAATACAATTTGCATAGGAGTTTTCATTGCAGTGACTCACCTGTGACCAGCATTTCAAACTGTGCTTCATTGTAGAATGTGGAGCTTTTAAAGGAACACCCATACTCCCCTCCATCTGAAGGTTTGACGGGATGGATCCTTAGGGCAACAAGCCCTTTGGTAATATTCTCCCTCAGGAACTCTGTCCTCCTTTGGTACTCTGGCGTCTGGTGCTCCAAATGATCCTGGGAACTCCTATATTGATGCACTAAGCCTAAAAGATCATTTCGGTACCATGTCACATCCATGTCTTGAGCATCCATTGATGGGTTGAGGTGACAAGACAGCATAGCCTCCTCCCCAACCAAGGCAATGACTGGTGTTCTTGGTACTATCACGTGGAATTGCCCTGGAAGGAATTTTTAAAACAATGAATCATCACTGAGACAGTGACAGCATCATCGCGAGAATTTATTCAGTAAAAGGTTAGACAGTTTAATTAACATTAGAAAGCTGTAGCAAATTAATGAACAGATGTAAAATAAAGATGCCCAAATACACTGTTAGCATAAGGGATAAAACAGGATGTGATCCCAATGTGCAACAACCATATTTTCTTAACAAGAATTTCATCGAGTTTTCCCTTTTCCTAGGATTGAAATTCAAATTATATAAATCTCATTGTTTATGTCATAAAAATTCCATGCATTAGAAAATATTATTCTCATTTAACAAACAAGAATATTGGTAAGTAATTAGTAACTAATTTGGTCAATATTTAATAACTGAGTCAGTGATTAATGAATTGAGTGACTGAATGTTCAATTTTGAATTGGGGGAGAGAAAACAGCAAAGCCACAGAGGGAAGAGGACCCTTTCTGTGTAGAGACAAAAGCAAGAGAAAGAGACACCACTGAAAAATTCAGCCCCGAGTTAGCACATGAGGAAAACCCCTCTGGACTGCAGACTGGGGAATAAGAAATACAGGAGTGCCAGATTCTATTTTGCAAACAGCCTTAGGAGCTGAAAACTCAGAGGTTTCAAAAGTGCATAACTGTCTCCAGACTGAAGCTGGGAGCCCTGGTATGCACTCAGGGGTAAGAGTGAGCTGGGACCAGAGTGCCAACGCAGACCTCAGGGGCCCAGTGGAGGAGATAGACCCCTCCTTGAGTACTGCAAGAAGAAGGTTTACAGCCTCCCCAAGGACAAAAGTTCCTGCAGGTGCCAGCCAAAGGCTTTTAATCAGCAGGGTGGAGTGGCTCTACAACAGAGCAGCATCCATGCAGTGCGGATTCTTTAAAGACTTGGGGATTTGAATCCCAGCCAAGCACCTAGAAGCCATGGTAGAACTGTGGAGCAGGGCAAGCTGTCCTCCCCGGACTGCTCTGTCAGGGCTGCCTGAACAGCATGGTGTGAGACATCTGGTCTGGGGAGGAGAGATTGGGGTGTTGCCACTTTTGTCTCCATCACAAACACTGTGGGACTTTGGAGAGCAGCACAGCACCCCCATCCTCCCTCCATCCCCTGTAAGAGGGACCGCCCACACCAAATCCTGCCCCTCTGTGCCTGGCAACTGCTTACCTTCTGGAGCAAGATTGACACTAGGCCAACCAGTGGGTCTCTTCCAGAAGAGCACAGCCACCTCTTCCAGGCTCCTACTGACAACTGTTTTTGTTGTTGTTTCTTTTTCTTTTTCTATTGTTTTCTTTTCTTTTCTTTCCTTCTCTTTTCTATCTGATTCTTTTCAATTCTGGTTCAGTTTCTGATATGTATATATATATATATACACATACATGATATGTATATATACATATATATACATACATAAATGTATATGTATATCTTTATCTATCTATCTATCTATCATCTATCTATCATCTATCATCTACATTATATCAGATCATGCATTTCTTTATTCTCTTTCTTTTCTACCTTTTCTCTTTCTTCTTTATTTTCCACTCTCTTTTTCTGGATTTAGCCTTTGGTTTTTTATTCTCTGATATTATTTTCTTCCCTTAGATTTCTTCATATTTGTGGTATCAGGTTTTGCACTCATTTTCCTTTTTTTCCAAGTTCACTTACAAAGAAATCAAGGCACACCTGGTGAAGGTCCAAACACTCTACCACTCAAGCAAGGAGAAGCCCTGCAGATGACTGAGATCTGCACTGGGATATAGCAGTCAATATGCAACAAAAGAGTGCACAGACATTTGCAAAAATTTTCAACTAGATACTAGCAAATCAAATTCAACAACATATTGAAAGTATTATCCACCATGATCAAGTCAGATTCATTTTGGGGCTGCAGGGATGGTTCAATATCTGCAAATCAATCAACATGATAAATCCTGTTAATAAATTCAGAAAAAGAATTTGACAAACTACTGCATCCTTTCTTAAAAGAAAAAAAACTCGAGAAAGTCTAGATAAAAAGATCATTCCTTAAAATACTATAAACTGTATATGAAAGTATACAGCCAATATAATCTTCAATGGGGAAAAGCTGAGTGCTTTCCCCCTAAGATCAGGGGATGTCCACTCTCACCACTGTTCTTCAACATAGTGCTGGAAATCCTAGCCTCGACAATCAGACAATCAGACAACAAAATGAAACAACATGAAATAAAAGGGATCCAAATTGGTTAAGTAGAATTCAAACTTTTACTCTTCGCAGATGATAAGATACTCTACATGGAAAACTCAGAGACTCCATCAAAAAACTGCCAGAGCTGATACATGAATTCAGCAAATTCACAAGTTATAAAATCAACATAAAGAAATTGGATGCATTTTATACACCAGTAATGATGCAACAGAAACAGGGATCAAGGAATCTATCACAATTAAAAAATAGAACTACCCCAGCCATCGTTTTACTAGGTATTTATCCAAAGGATATAAAAATGCAGGTCTGAAGGGCACATGCACCCCAATGTTTATAGCAGCGCTATTAATAAGAGCCCAAATGTCCGTTGACTGATGAATAGATAAAAAAGTAGATATATACACACAATGGAATACTCTCCGGCGATCAAAAATAAGTAATCTTGCCAGTTGCAACTACATGACTGGAGCTAGAGTTTTATACTAAGTGAAATAAGCCAGTCAGAGAAAGACAATTAACATATGATTTCACACATATTTGGAATTTCATAAACTCAGCAGATGAATATAGAGGAAGGGGAGGAAAAATAAGATAAAAATAGAGATGAGGCAAACCATAAGAGACTCTTCAATACAGAGAGCAAACTGAGCATTGGTAGAGTGAGGGCTTGGGTTAAAGAGGTGATGGAATTAAGGAGTGCACTTTCAGGGATGAGCACTGGGTGTCATAGGTAAGAGATATATCACTGGGTTCTATTCCTGTAGCCACGAGTACACTGTATGTTAGCTAACTTGAAAAGAAATTCTAAAAATAATGAATACACACACATATATAAATATTAAAATATCTATATATATAAATAGGTATATATTATTTTTAACCTGGTTTACAAAACCTGCTACAAAGTCTTTTGTTCCATTACTGAAATTCAAATTTATGTATTTTTAAATCTTTATTTATTTATTTTTGAGAGACAGAGTGGGAAGGGGCAAAGAAAGAAGGCGAGTTTCCTAAGCAGGATCCATGCTGTCAGTACAGAGCCTGATGTCGGTGTCCTAAATTCCAAAGCATGAGATCATAACCTCAGTGGAAGTTAAGAGTGGAATGCTTAATGGACTGAGTCACCCAGGTGCCCCTCACATATTTCTTTCTTAAGGATGTAGAAGCTCTCTTTTTGAAATGCAAACGTCAAAAATGATAGCACCACTTTCCCCATCACTGTGTATGTTTAACCAAGGCATGCATGGCTCCAAGTTCTAACTACTCACATGTCATAAATGTAAGGAAAGTTTTATTTTTCCTTTGAATAGAAGCCATTAAGTAACATAGATAACCACCAGAATAATTAGTGAATTTAAAACAAAAGGAAACGCCAAATTGTTTTATTTAAAGACAAGTTTTTATCCTATATTTTGAGTTGTGCATATATTGGATTGATCCAGCTTAGAAAAGTGTCTGAGGTTTCTTTCTGTCTTAAATCTTACTGATTGATTGTTACGTGGCCAATTTCATTGCAGATTGCATACAATGTTATTGCATCCTGGTTTGTTATTTATTATGATTTTTTAAGTTTATTTATTTACTTTGAGAAAGATAGAGTGTGATCAGGAAAGACCCAGTGAGAGAGACCCCAAGTAAGCTCTGCTCTATCAAGGCAGAGCCTAGTGAGAAGCAAAATCTCAGGAACTGTGAGCTCATGACCTGAGTCAAGATCAGGAGTTGAAGGCTTAACAACTGAGCTTATTGTTAATAAAATTATTCATTTCTTTTCTTTTTTTATTCAGAAAAAATTGACATACTATGTTTTATTAATTTCAGGTGTATACCATAGTGATTTGATATTTATATACATTAATAAAAAGTTCACCAAAAAGTGTACTTGCCATCACCATATAATATTGTTAAAATATTATTGACTATGTTACCTATGGTATAAATTATATCCCCATGTCTTCTCTTATAACAGAAAGATGATGCATTTTAATCCTTCATTTTTCATCTATCCAAACATTCCATATCCACCAACAACCATCACTTTGTTCTCTGTAACTAGGAGTCTGTTTCTTGGTTGTTTGTTCATTTGTTTTGATTTGTTTTGTTTTTGTTTTTTTGTTTCTTAGATTCCACTTATAACTTATATAGTATTTGTCTTTTTCAGCCTCACTTATATCACTTAGAATAATAACATCTGGCTCCATCCATGTTGTTGTAAGTTTCAAGCGTTTATTCTTTCTTATGTCTAAGTATTATCCCGTTGTGTGTGTGTGTGTGTGTGTGTGTGTGTGTGCGCGCGCACGCGCGCGCATGCATGCATTTGTGTGTGTGTAACTTCCTTCTTACCTATTTATCCATTAACAGACATAAAATTTTTCCATATCTTGGCAATTGTAGAAGAAAAGTGCTGCAACTAATAGACAAATACATCTGTTATTTTCAATAAGCATTTTTGTTTATCAAATACTTAGAAGTATACTACTGAATCATATAGGACCTCTATTTTTTAAATATTCTGAGGAACATCCATACTCTTTTCCACAGTAGCTGCACCATTTACATCACCACCTGCAGTGCATGAAGGTTTCCTTTTCTCCAAATATTCACGAACTCTTGTTATTTCTTGTCTTTTTGGTACTAGCCATTCTGACAGCTGTGAGCTAGTATGTCGGTGTGGTTTTGATATGCATTTCCATGATTGTGAGTGATTTTTAGCATCTTTCCATGTGCCTATTGGACATCTGTATGTCTTCTTTGGAAAACATCTATCTAGGTTCTCTGCACATTTTGTAATTCAAATATTTCCAATGTATAGAATTGTGGGAGTTTTTCATATATTTCGATGTTACCCCTTATGGAATATATCATTTGAGAGTATCTTCAACTCAGGAGGTTGCCTCTTTGTTGTATTGATTGTTTATTTTTCTTGGCAAAACCTTTTTAATTTAATGAAGTCTCATTTAATTTTTGTGTTTGTTATCCTTGCCTGAGGAGACAGATACAAAATATCACTAAGGCTGATATTAAAATGCTTATTACTTATATTTTCCCAGGAGCTTTATAATTTTCCATCTTATATTTACATCTATAGAATATTTTGGGTTTATTATTCTATATGTGCATAAGACACTTCTCCCCACTCTATATGCTTGCATCCCTTACGTAGAATAATTGGCCATATAAGTGTGGGTTTATTTTCTGACTTTCTATTCTCTTTGTATCTTTTTAAAATTATTTTTATTACTTATTTTTTTAGAGCGAGAGAGAGACACCAAGGTAGGGGCAGAGGGAGAGGGAGAGAGTGGATCCAAAATGGACTCTGCACTGACAGGAGAGAGCCCAATGTGGAGTCAAGCTCATGGCCTCTGAAATCATTTCCTAAGCTGAAGTCAGAAGGCTTTTTTCTTTTCTCTTTTCTTTTCTTTTTTTATTTTTTTAAGAAGAGAGAAATATGAACAGGGTACAGGGGCAGAAGGAGAGCAAGAGAGAATCTTCTTAAGTAGGTACCACACTCACTGCAGAACCCTGTGCTTAGCTCCATCCCTTAACCCTGGAATTATGACTTGAGCTGAAATCAGAGTTAGATACACAATCTACTGAGCCACCCAGACTTCTGTCTCTGTGTGTTTTTTTTTTTAAGTTTATTTATTTTGAGAGAGACAAAGACACCGCAAGTGAGAGAGGGGCAGAGAGAGACTGGTAGAGAGAGAATCCCAAGCAGGCTCCTTGATGCCAGCACAGAGTTTGCCACAGGGCTCAAACTCAGGAAACTGTGAGATCATGACCTGGGACAAAACCAATAGTCAGAAACTGAACCTACTGAGTCACACAGGCTCCTCTGTATCTGTTTTTATACTAATACTATACTTTTTAATTAATATTGCTTTTTAATATAGTTTGAAATTAGGAAACATGAGAGCTTTGTTTTTCTCTCATTAATTTGGGGGATCTTTGGGGTCTTTTGTGATTTTATACCAATTTTAGTATTATTTATTATAGTTCTGTGAAAAATTCCTTTGGAACTTTGATGGGGATTGCAATGACTTTGTAGATTACTTTAAGTAGGATAGAATTTGGACAATGTCTTAACAGTTTTCAGAGAACAGGTCTTTTTATGTCCTTGATTGAATTTATTCTGGACATTTTATTCTTTTTGATGCAATTATAAATGGAACTCTTTACTGAATATCTCTTGCTGGTAGGATATTATTAGTGTATAGATATGCAACATATTTCTACATACTGATTTTGTATCCTGCAACTTTAATTTATTTATTAATTCCAACAGTGTTTTTGGTGGACACATTAGGTTTTTCTGTATATAGTTTCATGTCGTTTATAAATCATGACCATTTTACTTCTTTTCCAATTTGGATGCACTTTTTTTTTTTCTTGGTGTAATTGCTGTTGGTAAAATTTCCAATGCTACATCAAATGAGAGTGGCAAGATTGGGTGTCTTTGTCTGTTTCTGATCTTAGAGATAAAGCATTCAGCTTTGCACCACTGAATATGTTGTAAGTTCTGGGTTTGTCATATATAAACATGTTGAGATATGTTAATTCTGTATGTACTTTGTTGAGAGTTTTTTCATAAATCGGTATTAAAGTTTGTTTTTTTTTTCGGCATAGATTGAGATGATCATTTTATACTTATCCTTCATTTAGTTAATATGATCATATCATGTCAATCACTTTGCAGACATTGAACCATGAACTATCTTTTCATTTCTGGGATAAATCCCTCTTGGTCATGATGCATTATCCTTTTAATGTATTGTTTGATTTTTGCATTTTGTTCATCAGGGATTTTTTTTTTTTTTTTAGTGTGTTTGTCTAGCTTGAGAATCAGGGTGATTCTGGCCATGTACGATGAATTTGGAGGCATTTCTTCATCTTCTGTTTTTTGGAAGTTTGAGAAGAATCCTTTAAAGGATTTTGTTGGGGCACTGGGTGCTCAATCAGTTAAGTGTCCATCTCTTGACTTCAGCTCCGGTGGCAATCTCACAGTTTCTGAGTTCCAGCTCACATCTCTTGGGCTTCTCTGTCTCCTCCCACTAAGCCCCTCTGCAACTCATGCTGTTTCTCTTTCTCTCTCAAGAGCAATGAACTTTTTAAAAATTAAAAAAGAAACAATAAGTAAAGATTTCATAGAATTCACCTGTGAAGCCAGCTTGTCCTGGCGTTCTGTTTGTTAATATATTTTTAATGTATTAAATTTTCTTACTAGCAAATGGGCTGTACGAATTTTCTATTTATTCCTAATTCAGTCTTGGAAGACTCTATGATTTTAGTCTACACAGTTCTATTTGTTGATGTATGATTGTTGTAGTCTCTTATGATCCTTTGTATTTCTATAGTATCAGTTGTGAATTATTTTATATTTCTGATAATTTTGGGACTCCTTTTTTTTCCCTTGATAAATGTGGCAAAAAATGTATTGATTTTGTTTATATTTGCAAGGAATCAGCACTTAGTTTCATTGATCCTTACTACTTTGCTTTTGTATCAATTTCATTTATGTCCACTGATCTTTCCTTTTAACCATTTCGTTTCTTTTTCTAACTTTGGGCTGTGTTTGTTCTTCTTTGTTCCAGTTCTTTTAGATGTAAATTTATGTTGTTTATTTGAGATTTTTTTTCTCCAGGTGGACCTCTATCACTGTAAACTTCCCCTCTTAGAAGTCTTTTTGCTGCATTCAACAAATTGTGGGGTTTTTTCCAAAGACGTTTCATGTGATTTAAATATTCTTACATTTCTTGAGCGTTGTTTTGCAACCTTGTACATGATGGATCCTGGAGAATGTACCATGTGCTCTTGTGAAGAATATGTATTCTTCTGACTTGGAAAATCTATTAAGTGATTTAGTCTAACATGTCATTGAAGGCCAAGGTTTTCCTTATTAGTATTCTGTCTGATGTTCAAATCATCGATAGTAGGGTGCCAAGGTGTCACACTATTATTATCAGATTACTGCCAATATTCTCCTTCGTGTTTGTTAATTTAGATTCATACATAATTAGGTGCAGCTATATTGGATGAATAAACATTTACAATTTTTATATATTCTTGTTGCATCAATCTTTCATCTTTATGTAATTCCTTTATTTTCTCTTGTTACATAATTTGTTTTTATATTCTATGTTATGTGATGTAAATATTTGCTACTACTTAATTTTTTAATTTCCATTTGCATGGAATATTTTTTTCCAGCATTCCCATTCAGTCTGTGTGACTTTAGATCTAAATTAAGTCTCTTGTAGCTGTATATAGATGGGTCTTTTTTTTTTAATCCATGCAGCTATCCTATGTCTTTTGATTTGTATCTTTAATCCATTTATGATTAAACTGATTCTTTGTACATAGGAGCTTAATGCCATATTTGGTGTTTTCTGTAATTCTCTTTTCCTTTCATCTTATTCTTTGACTTATTCTTATGACTTTGACTTGGTTTAGCATTAAGATTGAATTATTTTGTCTTTAATTTTTTTTAACATTTTTTATTTTATTTTTGGCAGACAGAGAGAGACAAAGCATGAATGGGGGTGGGGCAGAGAGAGAGGGAGATAGAAACTGAAGCAGGCTCCATACTCTAAGCTGTCAGCACAGAGACTGATGCAGGGTTGGAACTCATCAACTGTGAGATCATGACCTGTGCTAAGTCAGACACTTAACTGACTGAACTACCAGGTGCCTCTGGATTCCTTTGCCTTTACTTTTATGTATCTTTTACATACTTTTTTCTTTTTGGTTACCATGAGATAGGTTCTTATATGTCAGTCTGTGTGTTTAACAGACTATTTTGTTTGGTGTCACTTAAGTTTGAACATTCTAAAAGAACACATTTTAACCCCTCCTCCATGTTTTCTGTCTTGATGTCATATTTTGATCTCTTTAGTTTTTATACTCCTTTACTAACTATTCTAGATATAGTTGATTTTAACACTTATGTGTTTTGGCTTTATTAGTAGCTTTATATATAGTTGACCCACTATTTTTCTCTCTGATTGCTTTTAACAGTGAAATTTTGTTTCCTGCAGTCTCTCTTTTCTGGTTATTATCTTTACTTATATGCTTAAATTTTTCTTTTGAATAATTCTTATAAACTGGTTTAGTGCTGATGAACTCTGTTAGAATTTGCTTATCTGGAATACTATCTCTCAAGTTCTTAATGATAATTTTGCCACATAGAGTATATTTGATTGTATTTTTTTTCCTTTTAGCATTTTGATATATCATGTCACTCTTTTCTGGCCAAAAAAGTCTGCTAAAAAGGTAGCTGATGATTACTTTACATATAACTCATTACTAACCTTTTACTGTTTTTAAGATTATGTCTTTACCTTTCATTTTTGACATTTTAATTATAATGTGTTTTGACGTATATCTCTTTGCTTTTATTATTTCTGAGATTTTGGGTGTAACCTGGACCTCAATGTCTTTTTTTTTTCTTTCTCTCCAGATATAGAAGTTTTCAGCTATTGTTTCTTCCACTAAGTTTTCTGCCCATTTCTTTCTAATTTGTCTCCTTTCGGAACATATGGAATGTGAATTTTAGTGTGTTTAATGTCATCCCTGAGTCTCTTAAACTATCTTTATTGTTTGTTTCCTTTTATTTATCAGTTTTGGTGAATTCCACTCCCCTGTCTTCAAGAATGATGAAATATTCTTCTGTATCATGCAATCTGCTATTTATACACTATAGTGCATTTCTTTTTTTCATTTCTGTTATTTTATTTTTTGGTTCTGATTGTATTTTCTTATATTATCTGTATGTTTGTTGAAGTTCTTACTGTGTCCATCCTTTTATCTCCTGAGTTTGGTATACATCTTTATGACCTTTATCTTTAACTCTTTTTCAGGTAGATCACTTGTCACAGTTCTTTGAGCAGAGTGTGACCTCTGGCATTAGCAGACTAGAGAGAGAATCCGCAAATGTACCTGGCAGGTCTTGGAGCAACCTGGCAGGAGTAGAAAGCAGAAATAGCTGTTGCCAGTTTCTGAGTCCCTAATGAGAGCCTTCTGCCTTTTTGGTAGGTATTCCAAGATGAGGAACTGGCTCTTCTTCGTCTATAGTTGATACATTTTTTTTTTTTTTTGCACTGGTTTCCATATCAAGTGAGCCTAAGTGCAAACTCTTTAAAAGAATGTTTTCCTTTCCCTATAGTTCTATCATTTTTCTGAATGTAGTCTCTATTGGTTTTCAAATACAGGTGTTTGGGGGACTTGTCTGTTCTGTGTCGAAGTTAAGGGTTAGGGTGCCTAATGTGGAACTCAAAACTTGCTTCTCTTGGAAGTTTCTTATTATTGAGATACGTCCTGACTATGGAATACCATGCCTGGGATGTTTTACTTCTCTCTCTCTCTCTCTCTCTCTCTCCCCAAGATTTTATCTTTCCCTCTTCTACCTAGCTTAGAGCTGTCCCCTGTGAAGGTTTTGTTCATCCAGTTTCAAGGTCTCCTTTAAGAGGGAGTTATTCCATATGTAGTCATAGATTTGTTGTGCCCACGGGATGAGGTGAGTTCAGGATAATCCTTTGCCACCGAATCGTTTTCTTTTTAGTTCTATGTTTGTGGAGAAGATGTTCTTTGTTAGTGGAAACTATTTTTTTTTGTCTTTCCCCCAAAGTAATCAAAATTTCCTCTACTATTTTTGAATACAAGTAAAAGCTATACATGAAACGTTTCAAATTCCAACGGTGTCCATCCCCACTTTTTAAAACTTTCTTGTCATAAATCTGTCAAGGGAATTAAGATTATTAAGTATCATACTTTATTCCCATGAGTCTCTACACTTAGTCCATATTATTAGTGCTTCATAAACAATGGAAGACTGGACATCCTGATAGTTGAAAGCAAAAACAGAAAGTGAAAACCGACCGTGCAAGGTAAATCTGCTAAGGATTGAGTAGGGTGGGTGTGGAGGAGCACAAGTCGTCGACCAATAAGGCGGGCGTTTCTGGCATATGATTAGTATACAAATCTGCATGAAACATGAGGTGAGTCTTAGGCATTGTAGCACCTCTAAGAGTCAGGAGATTGCTAATAAATGGTGCATAAGGCTCAGAGGTTAGTGGTACATTTTATTGTCAGCTTATATCTGAGATGGTAAGAGATTGTTAGACTATACCAATACACCTGTGTGCTTGGCTCATGTGCCATTGGAGCTGGAATTTCTGACTCATATATTATGAAATCATATATGATTTCAGTCAAGTGACAATCTGTAAGTCCTCAAAAGGATCCCTTGAATAATTTATTGATGGAGAAAAGCCAAGGTTATTACATAAAATAAGGGCAAGTACCATCTCGCCGGAATCTTTATCTAAGAAAAGGAAGTCAAGAGTGGTACACTTTCAATGCACTCTCACAGGTGCTGAGTGGGTTGGCTTTCTTCACTGTTGTTGGAGGATTCAGGAGCTGTCTTGTGATAGTCTGGCAGTAAAGACAACTAACTATACCCTGACATTCTGCACTTCTTGCTTATGAACTCCTCACAGTTATAAGGAAATGAAATGTTGTTGATGATATGAAATTATCTGGTAATCTTCCATTTAGAAGGTGAAGTGATAAAATACATATATCAATTTATCCAACTGTTCTTTCCTAATTAACCACTGTGAAAACACAAATAGATGAATTGTCATTGAGTCAGTATAAAGTTTTGTGCCATTTACAGATAATGGAGTTATTTAAGGAAATTATTTGAGGAAGCTTAAGACTTTAAACAATAAGTTAATTGAAAAAAAAATGTTTGCATATGGAGCACCTTGGTGGCTTAAAGAAGCATCTAAATTTTGCCCAGGTCATTATCTCAGTCTGTGAGTTCGAGTCCTGCATCTGCTCTGTGCTGACAGCTCAGTCTGGAGCCTGCCTTGGCTTCTGTGTCTCCCTCTCTCTCTCTGCCTCTCCTCTGCTCGTCTTCTGTCACTGTCGGTCTCTATCTCAAAAATAAAGAAAACATTAATAAATTTTAAAAATGTTTGTATAAATAAAAATAAAATAACAGAGTTAATAGTTACAAAAAGAAGAAATATTTACTTGTACTCATTGTGATTATTCAATGTGATTACTTCAGAAAAAGAACTGGAAGACGTAATATCCTGCGTTAATGAAGGTAGGTACAAACATATTATCCTGTATGGCCACCTTTTTACTTTTTTTTAATTTTTTTAACATTTATTCATCTTTAAGAGACAGAGACAGAGTGCGAACGAGGGAGGGGCAGAGAGAGAGGGGGACAGAGAATCTGAAGCAAGCTCCAGGCTCCGAGCTGTCAGCACAGAGCCCAGCGTGGGGCTCAAACTCACGAACTGTGAGATCATGACCTGAGCTGAAGTCGGCTGCCCAACCGACTGAGCCACCCAGGCGCCCCATATGACTACCTTTTTAATCAAAAGTTTTTTTCTTGGAGTGTCTTGGTGGCTCAGTCAGTTAAGCATCCAACTCTTGGTTTCAGCACAAGTCATGTCAGGCTCTGTACTGACAGCACCGACCCTACTTGGAATTCTCTTGTCTCCCTCTTTTCAGCTCCTGCCCTTCTCTCAAAATAAATAAATAAGTGTTTTTAAAGTGTTTTGTGTTCTACAAAATCTTCAAATGTGCTCATTATTTTCAAATCCATAGAAAACTTAACAATTTAAAAATAAGCATACATACTCTAAGAACTTTGCAAAACCACTTATTAAAACCAACGAAATGATTGGTTGCTAAATAAAGAATATAAAAAATTACAACATGGAAATTTTCCTCAACCAACCAAGCTATCCCATCAATTGAATGTTAGAGTTCCAACAGTTACATCACTACCATATATATATATATATATATACATATTTTTTTTCCCTTAAACAATGTTATTCCTACCTTTCCAACAACTCAGGAGATGATTTAATGAAAGCTGCTTGAAATATGCCTGGCAGAGATTCAATAACAATACTTTTCTTCTTATCCAAAATTATGGAATTTGTTTTTTTCCCACTTTTTGGATCATCTTCAATTACTTGCATCACTGTATTATAGTTTTCAGAATAAAGTTGTTTTTTTTTTCTTCTACTTCTTTAGTTAGGTTTTTTTCTTAGGTATCTTATGGGTTTTGGTGCAATTGTATGTGGTATTGATTTCTTAATTTCTCTTTCTACTGCTTTATTATTTAACTATATAAATGTAACAGACTCCTAAAACCTTTAGAATTTTCCGAGTGTTACAAATGTCTTGTTATTTATAAAAAGCCCTTTTTAATATACCAGAGTTTTTGCTATTGAAGTGACTCAAAGTGGGGTTCCTAGATAGCTTTAGGGTAGGGTTTAGTCCCAGAGGAACCAACCATGTGATTGGAGGATTAGAACTGTGTACCTTACCTCCTCCCCAACACATGAAGCTGAGTGGGCTAGAGTGTTCCAATTACCAATTGCCAATGATATAATCACTCATGCCTTTATTTTGAAACTTCCACAAACATTCTAAGACAATGAGGCTGAGAGTACCTCATGTCAGTGCACATACTGAGGTCCTAGGAGACTAGTCTGTCTAGAGAGACATGAAAGCTCTGTCTCTCTACTCTACCCCATATCTTGTTCCACTTATCTTTTCCATTTAGCTGTTCCTTAGTCGTATCCTTGTAATAAAACTGTGATTGTACATATATTCTTTTCCTGAGTTCTATGAATTGTTCTAGGCAATAGCTACAAATGAGGGGAGATTGGGGAACCCCGAACTTTTAATCTTCCTGACAGAATATAAATAGTCTCAAGTTCACATTGAGGCTGGTGTCTGAAGTGGAGATAGTCTTGGGGGACGAAGCCTTAACTTTGGGGATCAGCACAGTTTAAGTGCAATTAGTGTCAGAATTTTATTGAATCATAAGAAAACTCACTGGCATTGGAAAATTGATTAGAAACATGTGGTTTGAAAAGATAAAGGATAAAAGGCAGAAGCTATGGAAGCTTTAATTGCTGGATTAGAAGTCAATCATGTTATGGAATAGAAACTTTGTTGAGAACATTTACTAAAGGTGATATTAACAATGGAACTGGGTAATAATGGACCCAACTTCTGGGAGTTGGTTCATTGGGCGCTTAAGGATGTGAAAACCAAGTAGGAAAAAAGCAAAATATGTATTCCTTTGTTTTTGCGAAATATGTAATCTCTTTGTTTTTGCAATAGGTACTGCAATAAAAGAGAATGCTAGGTCAGAACTTGATGCCGGTATAAATTTAGTTAGTCTGACCTTTTTTAATTAGCCTCAAACCCTACTCCAAACACAAAAGTTATGCTTGGACAAGAGGAATACGACAGAAAATCCATGTGAGAAGGGAGGGCAAAAATGGAAGCTATCAAAAAGCAGTCGTTATTGTGTGAAATTCTCTCGTGTGGGTGAGTGTCGTCTCGAAGAATCTTTCCTAAAATGGATGATGAAAATTTTCAATTGAGGGTCAGGTATTAGCTTGATATGAAATTTTGATGTGTTCAAGGTTCATGAGATCCAACCTTGTGTCAGGATCCATGCTGTCAACAGGGATTCTCTCTCTCCTGCTCTCTTGGCCCCTCACCCCCATTTCTTTCCTAAAATAAATAAAGGAAGAGACAAGTACTCATTTGGTTGATGAGACTTACAGTACGTGTAATTGGCATAGGAGTATTATCTAAATATTCATATTTTAAAATGCCTGCAAATAAAAAAAAAATGAAAGCAGGCTAATAGACAAACTATCAGAAGGCATAGAGACACAACATAGAAAAGAACACCCAAACTTAAAGGAGGAAGATCACACTGACAATTAGGGAAATATGATATCACTTTTCATGTACAAGTTTGGTTCTCCCCCAAAAACTAAAAACAGAACCTACAAACATAAAAATTTGGGAATTTGTGAAGCAAGTGGCATATTTCTGCACAGATGGTGAGAGTTAGATTAATGCAGTGACCCACGAAAGTTGTAGTGTAATTTTCAGGTTATGAACTCCTCTTGTGTCTCTTATAAACCCTTTGCTACTAAGATCATATACATGTCTCCTGTGTTTTTCCTAAATCACTGGTCTCCTCTTTGTTTCCTCTTTTGTGTGTTGGATCAGGAACAGATTTTGAGAGACCTGGAGGAATGTTGCCTGAGTTTTGTTGTAGGTGGACTTCTCTCTCTCATTTATCTACCAGGTGAATGACTATGCTAATTGGGCCCAACTATCTGGTTCAGCTACCTCTAGACTGGGACTTTAAAGAATATTCCCAAAGGATGGTCAAAACCCTTTTTTGTTTTAGGGAGATTCCCTGAATTTTCCAGCTTGACATGGACTGCCTATTTTCACTTTTTGTGGGAGGAAAGAAATATGTGTCTGTTCCTCTGTCTGAGCTGATGAGCTCAGGACTAGGAGTCCTTTTTGTCTGCACTCTGGACTTTTATCCTTCCTCAGTTTGCTGGTAGTGCCTCACCTCTTGTGCCTCCACCTACCTGTCCTCCTGTTTCTGCAGTGGTGCAGTGAACATAGCTGTCTCCTGTACCAGTCTCCATGCCTCTAGCGCCAGTGGCTCCTTCTCCTCCTATCCTTGCTATCAAGGAGCAAAGATTACCTCAATCTGTCACAACACCTTCTTATGAGGTTCAAACCAGACAAATCCCTAATCAACACGAAAGGGCCAAGGGTTCTTTTGGAATTTTGCCCAATTCCTCGCCCCACAGGTGCCCCAAGTCAACATGGACAGTGGAAACAAGTGGACCTAGGTGCAACATATTCATTTTTTTAAACTCATTTCAGTTTGTCAGTTTAATTAAGGAAAACTTGTCCTTAGAGTTATCAGCATTAAATATAACCTTTCTTCTATCAGGATTTACTAAGTGTGAAATAAGCTCATGTGATCTCTCTTGTAATTTGTCAAGAAAAAGATGACTTAAAATGATGCCAGTTTCATCTCTCTTACACTTTTCATGAGTAATTGTTAAAAAAAAAAGGTAGATTAAATAGATTAAATGGTTTATATATAAATGTTTTCATAAGTTTCAAAATCTTTGGTCACCTCAAACTTTAAAGTTTTTCTAAGTTAAATGATAAATTGGATTGAATTCATTGGATATCTAAGTTTTCTCAAAACAAAGTAAAGTAGTGAAGCATTGATTGCTGGACATAGTTTTGTGCTTCTGGTTTCTAATTGTGGAGAAGCTGAAGATACTTGGGTCTGTTGGTAAACCTGTGTTATCTTTATTCACAGATCTTACTGTGGAAAAAACATGTGTTTAGAATTATACAGTGTATTCATTAACAATGTATTCATATCTCAAGAATTCTGGTGTAGGAAGCAGTTCACAATTTTTACTACTTAATTTTCACTGGAGACTAAAGTTTCTAAGAGTTAAAATTAGGCTAAATGCAATTAAAACTGACGGAAATAGGGAAGCAACTCTGTATACAAGAAAATATTTATTTTTAATAAGAAAGATGTAAGGAATGTGAATGCATATTGTTGAAGGAAAAACAAAAGAATCTTGTCCTTAAAAGAGACAGGTTATTTCAAGAGAATAGGCTTAGGACAAAATCAGAATGAAAAAGAAAGCAGGTAGAAGGTTTGTGAAGGAGAATCCTTGAAAAAGAATTTTATATGTGGTTAGAAGTAAGTTTGAAATGAATGGAGTTTGAAAGTACATTGCATTAAGTTTGAAATTCTATTTTTCTCTTTGTTAAAAAGACAAAGTTGTTTTCTATCTGCTCTTTATAAGGGAATGTAAAGAAAGTTTTTTTTTTTTTCTCTTTTGTCTGACCAGAAAACCAGTGTTTTTCTTTATCTGCCCAGTGTTTTTCTTTATCTGGCTTCTACGTTGTCTTATCAGGACTAAGATTACTTAAGAAATTCCCTGATTGGGTCAGGAGATAGGACACAGGACTCTGAACTCAGGGTTGTGAGTTCAGGAGCCACATTGGGTGTGGAGCCTATAAAACGGAAAAAAAAAAGAAAAAATGAAACTTAAAACTTCTCGATATTGAAGGAGCTAAGTATTGCTAAACAATATGTACTTTCCTGTGGAATCCCTTATGGTCACCATGGTTAAATATAAATATTACATTTTTAATCATCTATAATATGTTTTAGGCATGTGGGTTAAAACTTTATGAGGGTTTTAACAAGATTTAAATCATAAATGAAATATTATTTTTAACAATTATGCTCCATTATTTGGTATATGAAGTTAGTTGGACAATGTTGTCAAACCAATAATGAAATTTTAGGTTGCATTTTATGAGTAAATCTATAAGTAATTTAGAAAATATATGAAATCATGAAATTTATAATGTGTCCAATTAGAAAGTCATTACTTAAATTATTGAAATGTTGTATGTCATGGATATAATCAGATTTCCTTGTCAATTGCATCATAATATACTCTCATATCAGATCTTTAACCATGTACTTTTCTGAGGCTTTGTGTGTGTGTGCGTGCATGTGTGTGTGTGTGTGATATTTATACTTACTATTCTAATGCTCTTGCAAAAAGTGTTTCATCTTCAAGGAGATTCATAGAAAATACTTTTGGAAAAAAATTTTTTTGGTACCTCTAAAAACATAAAACCGACCTGGGTGAGAACTTAACTAATGGGAAAGCTACATTTAAAATGAACAAAATTAAATATATAGATCTAAATGTATTGAAGAAGATGGTAGAATATTCCTTTGTGAATGAATGGAAACATTTATGATTTCTCCCTACCTGAAATCTCTAGAATTCATAAACTCTCAGACAGTGATCTTTCTTCCTGGTATTTAAAATTATTTGCATAAGTTCCATGAGAATCTGTTCTTGTAACGGGCATCTTTGAAACATTGGCATATTACCAAGGCTTTCACTGAAATGTCATACTTGAAATAGATGTGTATACACTCAGACAAGACCAGAATGCTGTAAGGAATTAAGGTTGGCGTTTTGAGGCCAATAAAGCCCCTTGAGAACGTTGGCCTGTTATCTTGCTTACAGAGTTCCCAGCAGCCTTACCAGGTGAGTAGACAATGTCTCTTCCTGGCAGGTGCAGGATTTCTGCATATGTTGGAAGAAATATATTTCCTGGATATATTGGAGACTTTCAGAAGAGGAATACACCCAAATCTACAGCTATTTCAGGCAAGTCTGATGACAAATATTTGCTTGGCTCTGACCTCAAGAGGCTATTGAATGTTCAATCTAGAGATTCCTTATGAAAAGTTCCAGCAGGCAGATTTTAAAGGATCTATGTGATCAATCACTGTTCTTGGTGAGCTTAGGTACATAATTATGCCAATTCTGTTAAAATTGTACTTATTTTACAAAAAAATTAGTCCTGGTTGACTATTTCTGGAAATAAACGTGAATGTAGGGAGAAATTATGTATTTCCATAACATATTCATTTAGATGTTAGATTCTAATTTTGGTCAATTATCTTTAAGAATTGGTTGTTTGCCTATGATGGACACCTTGAGGTAAACTTCAGAGAGATTGCCTACGTAAAGACAATCTTCTTGCTTATTACTTGTAGCTAATAAAAGGGACCCCATAGACATATGCTTATCTAAAATTCTGGGCAATGGGTTGGACTCCCCAATAACTGTGTAACTCAGTTGTCACCTTCCTTGATCAATTCCATGTGGCAAATCGCTCTTCAAAAGAGCATAGCACACTCGCTGGGTTTAACTATGAACTTGTGAATAAAATGGATGGCCTCACCTTCCTTATAATTTGATTGGAGAATGAACTTGAAGATGTCCTTATCTCCCAGGACAAGTCACCTCCCACTTATCAGTGATTCCTTCCAAGTATGATATGGTTAAGGCTAGACATTAGGCAAAAAGCATTCTTAATACTTTTATTTCTTAGACATATTTATTCTGGGACCCACCTCTTTTAATGTAAAATTGCAGGTAGAGCCTTAACAAGTATACGGTGGCCACCGTTAACCAAACCCAACACAAAATCATCCTAATAACAGCACAGATAGGAATATTTATATTACTAAATATAATATTTCTTGCTGGTCTATGCTAAATATTACATGGGACACTCCAGGACAGAAGATACCTTCCCTAACCCTTGAAATATAAAAATTTTAACTGAATATGCCAACCAACAGATTGACTCATTACCACAGAATCCTCATCTACATAGTCCTTCCTATCAATACATTCAGGAAGGATTATTTCAGATATGGGATGCACAAATGTGGCTTACTCCCACAAGAACAGAACTAAGCCAAGAGGCTCTTTCATGCTGGGAACAGACAAGCCATATCCTTGATTAATGACATTATAGTACTCATCAAAGAGATGTCTCCGCCCAGAAGCCTGTGACCATACCATTATTTTACACTTAACCAATTAGTTGCTATTTATTGGACAAGGTGACCAGAGCCATCACATGGATAGCATCTAATGGAACACAATTGCTGTGTGGGTCAAATTAATTCCCATGGCTTCCACCCAGCTGGATTAGAAGATGTACTATAGGTTATGTCTGGATAAATGGTTGTATCCCTGAGACTATTACAAGTCCAGCTTATTTTCCATATGTAAAATAATCATACACGATATCCATGTTTCACTGTTATGAGCATCTGACATGTAATTTTCTTGCATCAGCAGGTTTAGAAGATATCACATAGTACACAGAGGTCCTCGATAAATACAAAATTAAGGCCTTAAATAATTCATGAAACAACTTTACATTATTAAACACTAAGGTAACTCAAACGCATAAACAAATTCTACACAACAGAATGGCAGTAGATAACTTAGATAACAGCAGCACAAGAGGAACACATGCACTTTTTTATAGCGGAATGTTGCATCTACATTACACACTATAATAGAACTATAACAAGATTACTTTCTGATGCAAATAACAAAATTGGTGCTCTTAAAGACCCTACATTGTCACTTAAAGATTGGCTGAGCTCATGGTTGGAAGGCATACTCTGGTCCATGCCAAAAGTTCTTCTTATCACACCTTTTAATTGTATTATAGTAATAATCCTGATATATTGTCCCCTTCACATTTTTTTTTCTCTCCTATGGTTGAGATACACGCAAGTAGTTCCTGTGTTCTTTGCCCAGTCAACAGATTATCCTTTTACTTGAAATAAATTCACCCTGATGACCACCCAGGACCCTATGACAATGACCTTCTGTAATAGTTATTTGTAGGACAGATAGTGACCAATTGCAGTCCGTATACGGACATCTGTACAACCCTCATCGAGTTGCAGATTGAAAAAGTGACAGAGGATGAATCCTTGTGACATTCAAATGCAGAGATTTATGTGTGCCTTTTATTTATGTGTCCCACCTCCACTCCAATAAGGATATTTCCTCATGCGCCTTCCACTGTCTAGACTCTCAAACTGCTTAGCTAACTTCATTCTCCTGGCACTTACTTTGTCTTTCTCCACGTAACCCCCTTCATGGAATATGACTGTTTCTCTAGGACATTTGAGAAAAACAAGCTTTGTTTTCCTGACCCTCTCCTATATCCCCTCTGTGAGCTGCACCTGATTGATCATCTTATAAAACAGAACAAAACATCAAATCTCCAAATTCACAAATTGTATATTTTATGTATGTATATTTTTGTATATCAATTTTACCTCAATAAAACTAATTTTTAAAAGAAAACTTGACAGATATAATAAGTTATATTTTTATAGTTGTATCTCAAATTCATTTATGTATTTATGTATGTACTTACCAAATTTATTTTCTAATGTACTAAGTGCTTTATTTTTGAAATGTATTTACTTATTTTGAGAAAGAGAGCATGAAAGGGGTAAGAGAGAGGGAGAGAGAGAGAATTTCAAGTAAGATCCACGCTGTCAGTGCAGAGTCTGTCACAGGGGTCGATCTCAATAACCATGAGATCAAGACCTGAGTAGAAAGCACAGTAGGACACTTAACAGACTGAGCCAACCAGGTGCCCCTCTACTAAATGCTTTCTTGTATTTTTAATAGTTGATGTTTCTGAGGTAGAGGATTCAGATATATTTTAGAACTGGAAATTTTCCTTTAGATTTCTTTGAAAAGTATGTATATTTACCTTAATATTTAATATGAAATATTTATTAAAATCAATATGAACCAGCTCTATCAAAATTTGTTGATACATTACTGTTTACATTTGCAATGAAATGGTATATTGTATACTTCTTTCAATTAACCTGCTGTCTGGAATTGCATGTTTCTCAATTGGATGAATCTCCTCACAACCCTATTTAAATATAAACATTCCATATTGGAAATGATATCGAATCTTAGCTCAAGTGTCCTCACATAAATATAAGGACATTTATTAAAGTCTAAAGAATTTAATAACCCTTCCAAGGGCCATGCAGGAGATGGTTGCAACAAGACCATGGGTTCCCAAAGTTTCTGACTCTAGGTTCTGGGGGCAGTGGGTAGAGAGCATACCCCAGGGTAACAAATTGACTTTTCTCTTCTAGACTCAGTTTAGAAAATGTGTCACATAAACTGGGCCGAATTTGAAACAAAGCATTTTGATATATTCCTCGTATATTATTTACAGTTTACAAATCACTTTTGCATAATTGCATATGATTTTATCCTAAAAAGTACACAAAAGGAAAGAGACACATTAAGGTAGAGGAGAGAGAGAGAGAGAGAGAGAGAGAGAGAGAGAGAGAGAGAGAGATTGAAATGGGAACAATTCTCAGGTCTTCAGATCTAGATAATAGGAAAAGAGCTGAAGCCGTGGGAATGTTATATGGAAAAAATAATGACTTCTGAGCTTAGTTCCAGGGAAAAGAAAAACAAATCTGTCCCTTTGTCCTACTTACCTGCACTGGGCCAGGGAAGCAGAACTGAGAGAAGAAGGGTCCTGATGCTCACACAGAAAGGCTGCATCCCAGTTGGTGGTCTCAAGGCTGGAAGGTCAGACCTCTGTCCTCCCATGAGCTCTCATAGGTCAGTGTCCTGAAGTCTGGTTCACTACATTCGAACTATTTCTAAAATACTGTGAATATGATTCCCAAACAGAAAACTGACTTGTTAGTCCATTCTCATAGAGGAAAATGTGTTCAGAAATTAGGTGACTCTGAACAAACTGACTAATGCTTTTAAATAGGAAAGGACCAAATAAGGACAAAGGTTAAAGCAGGGTTACTGATTACAGGATGAAACAATTACCTTACAGAGTGAAGAAAACTTTGACCTTAAACTCTTAAACTCAGTATGGAGATTGGTTTTCTGAATTAGAATTTAAACCACTCTTTTACTCTTTCAAGGAAATGAAATTAATGATATTCAAGTTGTTTTAACTGGCAGAAGGCAAACATGAACAGAGTCCCATAATGCAGAGAGAAGCTCTGCGCACCAGTACAGAGGTTGTGAGATGCCTGGACCTCACACCCTGACAGAGAGGGTGTTTCAGTAATGTATTTTAGTAGGGAAAATTTACTCTCTTTGATCCTACTGGTGGGAGTAAGCATGGGAGCACCTATTCTATATATTTTAGCTATAATTTATACACAAACATCATAAATCAAGAGCAAAAATGAAAAAAAGTAATCTAGTTACAAAACTGTGTGAAACAACATAAACAGGCCTGATTTATGGCTACTTTATGTTAGGCATTGAGTATATGTAGATACATAAGTACTTACATGAAAATATGTACAAAATCATTAGTCATAAAGAAAACATGAAATAAAATCATGATGAGATATCACTATACACTTGTTTTAACAAATTAACATTTTGTTTTTTTTTTGTTTTGTTTTGTATTTAAGTGACAGTTCAACAACTTGTAAAGATACAAAGAAACTGGATCGATCATACAATGCTAATGAGAATGTGATATGGTACACAGACACTAAAAAAATAGTTTTGTCATTTCTACTAAAAACAAACATCCAAATGCCACATGACACAATAATTCTAAGTGTTGACAATATTCACAGAGACATAAAAATTATATTCATATAAAATGTGTAAGGATGTTCATAAAGCTAGTTGGTAATAGTCAAAATTTTGAAGTGATCCAAACGTCCTTCAGTGGGTGAGCAGTTAAATAAACTGTGGCACATCCACACTAAGGTTTATACTCACAATAAAAAGGAAACTATTTGCACACAAATGAACTTGAATGGATCCCAGAGGAATTACACTGTGAAAAGCCATTGAAAAAGATTGCATACTGCACGTGTCTATTCATATAATGTTCTTTAAAGTATAAAATCATATAAATGGAGAATATATTGGTGGTTCACAAGGATTAAAGACTGAGAATGGTGTTGAGGTGTGGGGCAAAAGGGAAATGTGACTCTAAAGGGGTAACGCAAGATCCTTGTGTTGATCGTACTTTTTTCTTTCTCTGTTGAGGTTGTTACCCACATTTAATCATGGAGCAAAATCACATAAACTACTCTTACACACACAAGCGTACACGTGAAGTGTGCATGAGTAACAAATGTAACACTGTAACATCTGAATAATTTTTGGGGACGGTAGTCACATCAATTTCCTTGTTATGACAGTATACTGGCATGGAGGAAAACAGGAGAAGGAGCTTTTCTGTATTAATTGTGCTACTATTCCTAAGTCTACGGTTATTTAAAAATAAAATAATGTAAAACTTAAATTTTAAAAACGGCGAGGTCATAGCAAAACCAATTATACTAAACAATAGGTTGAATTTATATATAGAAAAGAAATGTGGTTACATGATTAGAAGCACTGTGATGTACGCTATGAGTCAATGTCAATAAATTAGCTTTCTATAAAATCTGAGTTACTTGAAAGAGTAAGAACAAAAAGAAGTTATCAATAAAAATAGAAAAGTTCACTGAAAATAAAGCGCATGAATACCTAGGAAATAAAACCAGAAGGCATGATGTCAGATTCAAAGAAAAATCACACTTATTTACATAGGCAAATATAAACACACTAAAACTTAATATAATCATGTTAAAAAAGAGTATCTTCTGGAAAGCCTGGGTGGCTGTCAGTTAAGAGTTTGTGAGCTCCAGCCCTGAGTCTCTTACTGCGCTGAGGACACAGAACGTGCCTGGGATTCTCTCTCTCTGTCTTTCTCTGCCTCTCCCCGACTTATGCAATCTCTTTCTTTCTAAAAATAAATAACTTAACCTTAAATTTTTTGAAAAAAATTTAAAAAATCATTTTCAAATTTGAAAAACCCATTGCTGTTGAAGGCTTTTTGGAAATTAGAAGACACCCTTGACTTATTTAATGATCATTGTAGTTAGTATGTTCTTCCATTTCTAAATCCTTAAGGCGCACTGATATTTAAAATTAATAAATTCTCATGGATTTTGGTTTCCAGACTGGCATATAAGGAAGAGACTAGGGAGTCCTCACTCCCATTCTCACAACAAGAAAACAAACAAACAAACGAGTTGAAAATGAAAAATTCTTCTTAGGTCCATCAGAAAGTTGAAATCATAGGGAAACGGCTGTCCCCAAATTAGAGAGATCAACAGGCAGATACAGAGAATCAATCTGTCATAGTAGGAACCACCTATGGAACTCAGGAGACATATTTAAAATGTAATGAATGAATCCTGGAGGCTTGAGATGGATAATCTGGAGAATTAAAAACTTAAAAGGAAGTCCTTCTTAGGGGGACACATACACTTTTAGAAGAACCTCTTCTAGATTCTCATAGTGAAGATTGGAATAATTTCCTCCTTCTATTAAGCAGTAGAAATAGGAAAAAAGTTATAATTTTGAAAGTCCCTCCAAACATCCTGTTCCTAAAAGACTTGTCTTCAAAAGGACTATTTTATCAAAGCCTAAGAAACTGGGATTATTAGAGATTTAATAACCTGTGGAGGAAAATACCCAACTCTAGTCCCTTCAAACTATCTTGTCTCACCTAAGGGCAGGAAAAGGCAGACAACTGAGGAAATTTTGTACAAATCATCGTGCAAAGTCACAGTTCCACTAAAAGATAAGAACAAAATTATAAAAAGTATACTGTATCCCCTTACCTTTTGACCCCATCAATAAGGATTGTTAAAATAAAAAGGAAATGTAATAACAGAAACACATGCTTCAGTCCTTATTGAAGTAGAAATCTCTATGGCAATTCTAATTCAAATGGAAAGATAAAAACAAAAAAAAAAATGACAGAAATTAAGCCTCTGACATCTACAGCTAAAGTAAACAGCAGACACAGCCTAACTCCTAGCCAGATAAACATAAAATTTCCCCTTACAGCATATCACCTCAGTGCTTTTACTTTCCACATCATACCCAGCTTTCAAGAAAAAAGATTAACTGGCATACTAAAAGAAAAGAAAGAGATTTTGAGAGACAGAAAGAACACCATCATCACACGCTCATAAAGAAGAGGCGCAGAAATTAACAGACTAGGAATTAAAATAAAATTAATGTGATAAAATTTCTAAAGGAAATATTATACAACATACCAAAAGAAATGAATAATAAACAGGGAGATATAAACTCTAAGAAAAAATAAAAAGAGATGCTAGAAATAAAAAACACTGTAACACAAATGTAAAATGTCTTTGATAGGCTAATCAACGAATTTGACATGGCTGAGGAAATACCAGTGAGTTTGACCAAAAAAAAGAAACTTTCAAAACTGAAACTTAATGATAAAATTTACGAATAGCTAAGGACTGTGAGACAATTACAGAAAGGTGTTATATACATGTGATAAGAATACCAGAAGGAGAAGAAAGAGGTAAAAGTATATAAGAGACATTTGTAGAAATAATGGCTGAAAATCACCCAAAATTAATGGCAGACACCAAACCATACGTAAAAGAAAGATAATATCGAAAAGATAAGTGCCTTTAAAATTATACCTAGACACTTGATATTCAAACTGCTAAAATTCAAAGACAAAGAAAAAAATAGAAAGAAACCATCAGGGAGGAAAAACACATTTTATTATACAGGAAATAGATGTTCTACTGACTGAGCCCCCCAGAGGTCTCTTTTTCAGTCTTCAAGCAGTGGCCTTATGTAGGAGATTTCCCGTGGGGCCTGGAAGCACAATGTCTCTTGGCTGCCAGAGCCAGGTGCTGGTGTTGTCCGTTTGTGGGATGTTTGCGCACTCTTCTTAAGGCAGGACAGCAGGTGTGACACGTTGGTGGTGGGGTTGGCACACGGGTTGGCCACAGGATGAGCCTTCAGATGCTATGACATAAGACATGTTGGTGGCAAGGATGACCCCAGCCTGAGTGTAGGACGTTCTCATGGCTCCTGCTCTGCACGGAGGGTAGGGATGGTTCCCTGCTTGGTGTGATGCATGTATCTGACTGCTGTGCTCTATTGGTGGGTGGGGCTCTCAAAAGAACATAACCCCTGGTGTTAGCAAGTTAGAGGCAGAATTCAAGTGGCAAGATCAGTAAGATAGAATGAGATCATAATCTACTGTCTGAGTTCCCAGGGAGAGTCCCTGCTATTTCCTGTCTCCATGGCAAATGCTTTAAGGTTAGCAAATGAGTCTCCTTGACTTATGCACTTTCAAAGTGGTGCATAAGTGCTGACTTTCATTCGAGTGCTGCATGCGTGGCCCTTTAGGGCATGTTTTCCACAACCTAGAGTTTTGCAGTTTTCTGGAATGCAATTGCCATTTAATTTATTTTTTTAAGTTTATTAATTTCAGGGAGAGAGAGAGCAAGCGCACAGGGAGAAAGGACAGAGAAAGAGGAAAAGAGCGATTTCCAAGCAGGCTTCACGCTGTCAGCACAGAACCCGATGTGGGGCTCAATCTCATGAACTATGAGATCATGACCCAAGCCTAAAAGGAGAGTCAAAGCTTAAGTGACTAAGCCACCCAGGGGCCTCAAACCCCATTAATATTAAATCCGTATTTTTGGGGGTTCTCATATCTTCTGTGCAGGGTGTAAGCCCTGGGGTTCCTGAGGTAGAGCTTGAATCTCTCACTCCTCAGCAGAATTTCTGTCTGTTTGATATTCCTCCTGATTGTGACACGTCACAATGAGGGGTAGTTTCTTCACTGTGAATCAACATATCTTCCCCTTCCCCATCTCAATGAATCATTTAATCCTGTGTGGACACTCTGTTCATTCAGTGTTCAGGTTTCTATCAGGAGTATTACTCATGTGTAGTTGTAGATGTTTTGTGCCTGTGGGAGGAAGCGAGTTGAAGACCTTATATCACCAGCATCTTAAACACAATCTCCCATAATTCCCATATAAATATCCACATTTCCTAGCAACATTTATTGAAGAAACTATAATTTCTCCATCATGTGTTCTTGGAACCCTTATAAAAATTGATGGACTGCATATGTGTAGATTTATTTCTGGGCTCTTGTTTTTCCTTCATTACTTGATGCAATTTTTTAATGTCATGCTATGTTTGTTAATTCATTCATAAAACACATTCTACTGGGCATTATCTACGTAGATATACATATATAATCAAGAACATCTTGGTTTAGTGAGAAAACATAAACAGAATATGATTATGTTAGATATTTCTAAGATTTGTACCATAAATATGGGTTAGATGTATAGAAACTGAAGTGAATGCAAAGTAGCCTGAAAAACAGCATGGAAGACTTGCTATAAAAGTCACTCAACTAGGTGCCTTGCTGTAGGATAAGTATGTGAAGAAGAATTGAATAAAATTTGCAATACCCAGTAAGAGCTTTATATTGTGACTTTAACACAAGGCAAGTAGTTGAAAAGACACCATAGCCAGAAGGCACAGCCCACGTCAATGTGAGAAGCACAGGAGAAGACCCATATTCAGATTTGATCATGGGGATCCCTACCTTGGGCTCTGTGTTTAGAAACCTTCACACTGCACAAATAATGAAAATCAGAGATTTTTATTTTTCATTTGGACATACGAACTGGATTTGGTAACAAAATGGTTATCTGTGACCAGATTAAAATAAATTGGGGAAAGTGTTCTGGTATGAAACACATACCCAGGGGCTTTCTAGAAGCATATTGTAAGGACACATGGATAAAAAAGTGTGATTTGAGGAGTTATTTAATACTATGAGAGGCAAAAGCCAAGTGAAAGAAAGTCATGACATGAAATATTGCCACAAGAAGAGGGGAAACGAAATAATATCAAAAAGAGGGATAGGAAAATGATCAGTGGGAGGGGCACAAACTATTCTATGAACAAACAAAATACACAAGAATGGAAATCTATTTCATGGAGTCTGAAGGAGTAGATGAAATTATCTCACCAGATTAAACGTTAGAGTGATATAAAGGAATGAGATTAGCGAAACTTTGATAATAGTTTCAGGTGGTGAGTGGTGGCAAAGAATGCTTGAAAGGAAAGTTTTGAATTATTGATGGGAATAACTGACTACCCAGACAGATATTGTTGAAATTAAAAACCCGCAGTGTAGTTATTTGTGTTTTGTACAAAACCATCTGCTTTTGATTAAGATTAAGGAGTACCTGGGTGGATCAGTCGTTTAAGCATCAGACTTTTTTTTTATTTGTTTAAATGTTTATTTATTTTTGAAGGAAAGAGAGAGAGAGAGAGTGAGCTGGGAAGAGGCAGAGAGGGAGGGAAGCACAGAATCTGAAGCAGGCTCCAGATTATGAGCTGTCAGCACAGAGCAGGTCGCAGGGGCTGGAACTCAGAGCCATGAGATCATGACCTGAGCCGAATTTGGATGCCCAACCAACTAAGCCACTCAGGTGCCCCAAAGTATTAGACTCTTGATTTCAGCTCAAGTAATGATCACAAAGTTCATGGGATTGAACCCCAATGGGCTCTACACTGACAGCACCCAGCCCACTTGGAATTCTCTCTCTCCCTCACCCTCTGCCCCTCTCCCACTCGTGCTCTCTTTCCCTCTCTCTCTCCTTCTTAAACAAACAAACAAACAAACAAACATAGAAAAATAGAATAGCAGGTTTATATTAACCCAGTTTTAGGGATTTCTGTTCCATCCTGAATAAACTGAAAGAGGATTGACAATTGTTAAGACCATGTTTGAAGTGACAGGGATTTCATTGTTTGATTGAAAGAAAAGTGAAGACTGAATATGGTAGTAGACATAGTCAAATAGTCAAGAGATAGGAATTTTGTTGGTTAGTGTTTAATTAGAATAATTCCTAGAGTGGGAGCAACAGGGTAAGCATAGGAAATTATGGTCAGAATTATCTTTTGGCAATTAGCATTTCAAATTTTCTTTTAATAGCTACCTAATTTATGGTTATGGGGTTGAATATGTAATGTAATAGAGCCAAATGATCTACAATGAAAGTTGCTAAAGAGCATTCATTCAGTATTTCCATTTACTCACCTGTTCCTGCTCAGTTTGTACTTAAAGTAGTTCCCAGAGCCCAACTTTTCTGTCCAGTTTCCATTAAGAATAAACTATTGTTGTTTTTGTTTGTTTATTGTTTGTGTTTTGTGTTTGTCAGAAGAGTTTCTGGATGATCATTTGTATTAAGTAATCGGAACAATTTATCTCTGCTATCTCAGCCAGAGGAATTTCCTTAAAATACTACTTAGCAAACCATTTTCTCTTTCAAAAGTCCTTAATAAAATCTTATGTTTTCTTTCACAATGCTAATTTCCCAGTTCCATTAGCATGTGGATCCAAGGGGATGTTCTTCCCACCACTTCGTATTTCCCAAAATGATTTGTCCATTCTACTTAGATCTGAATCCTCATTTCTCAGCAGATCCTTCAGTACTTGACCTTTACTTTCTATATAGAAAATGTCTTTTCATATTTATGTGTGTAAATCCAGTAGATTTCCTAATGTGTGGCCCATACAAGACAATCAGTAAATATGAGTCAATATATAATATGTCATATTTTTCTTCAGTCTCCACTCATATTATTCCATCTTCCAAAATGATGTATTTCTTAATGGCTCCCCAAATGCTGTTCATCCTTCAGAGTCTAATTTGGTCCAATTGTTTGATGAATCCCACTGCTCTGTCATCTAATCTGTAGATACTTTTTCCTACTTCATTTTGTCCCCTCTGTTTAGAGGGATTTGTTTAATCCCTCTATTGGAATTTGCAATTCAGTTATTGTATTTTTCAGTTCTATGAGTTGAGTTTAGTGTTTTGTAATATTTTCTATCTAGATTGAAATTCTCTTTGTTCATCTATTGTGTTTTTTGACCTCAGAAGGTATCCTTATTATTATTATTTTGAACTTTTATTTTTGTTTATTTCTTTTTACGAGTGAGAGACAGACTGCGAGCGGGGGAGGGGTAGAGTCCTAGTAAGGTCCAGGTAAGTGTGAACTTGCAATCACTATCTCGATTTTCATCATATTACTATTAATTCCATCAGATCCACAAATCCAGACTTGTGCAAATTCCCTTGTTCCTTTTTTTAAAATGAAATATCAGTTCAGAATAAATGAAGATAATAAAGATGCAATGGTTAATATAAAATATCTAGGGAAATTTACTCCTTAAATGTGGGCTTGAAGTTTCTGAACTCAGCAAAGATTCCAGTTCTAAAATCATCCCTGTTCGTTTTCACTGAAAATGTTCTGAATAGCTGAATTAGTTATTCTCTCTCTTAAAGTAGGACCAAACACAATGAAAGGGTTGAAGAAGTCTCATTTGTGAGCATCTCTCTTTGCACACTCTCATTAACATAGTTACATAACAACTTTTTCTGTTTTATTTTTTCACTTATTTGCATTTTATAATGGAATACTTATTCCAACCCCACTAGAGTGTTTTTTTGATATCACCAAAGATGTCATGGGTATTTCAGGTTTCAAGATTATTTTGTGTTCTTCAGTCATAGAGACAGTTTATATCAGTATTTCTCAGCAAGCTAATAACTGTCCCTCAATTGAAAATTTTATCATCTATTTTAATAAAGATACATCAAGATGATACTCATCCACAAAATGAGACAAGTCATCATGACAATTTCTCTTTCTGATAGTTGCTTGTTTTTGCCCTCCTTGCTCACATGGATTGTCTGTGGTACGCCTCTTGTTGCAACATAATTTTTGCATTTAGGATCTGGTTTGAGGCTAACAGAAAAAGGACAAACTAACTGAAATCTGAGTTTGTTCCAGCAACAAGTTCTGACCTAGCATTCTCTTTTACTTTGTTAGCTATTGAAACAAAACAAAACAAAAAAAAAGGTTACATAAATTTGCTTTTTTTTTCCATTTTGGTTTTCACATCCCTAATGGTCCAGTGAACCAACTCCCAGAAGTCGGATGCATCATTTCTAAATTCCATTGATAATAATACCTTTAGCAAATGTTCTCAGCAAATCTGCTATTACATTACATGATTGACTCTCTAGTCCAGCTATTAAAACTTCATAACTTTAGCCCTTTTATCCTTTATCTTTTCAAGCCACATGGTCCTAAGCATTTCTCCAATGCTACGTTTTGCCAAATAATCCAATAAATTTCAACACTAAGTATCCAAAACTGTGCTGGTCCAGTAAGTTAATGCTTAGTCCCACAAGACTATTTATACTTTAGGCACCAGCCACCATATGGAGGTCTTGAGACAATCCATATTATTTCAAGAATATCAAAAGTTCAGGGGTTCCCCTAACTCCTCTCAGTTTTGGTAATTGTCTAGAACAACTCACAGAACTCAGGAAAGGAATATACATCCAATTACTGTTTTATTACAAAGGATACAACTCAAGAACAGACAAATGGAAAAGATAATTGGACCAAGATATAGGGAAGGGAAGGTACACATACAGAGCTTTCATCCTCTCCAGGCAGGGCACTCTCCTAGAACTTCACTGGGTGGACTGACCTGAGGTTCTCTTAGCCTCATGGTTTTAGAATGTTTCTGGTAGTTTCAAAATATAGGCATGAGTGATTATATCATTGACAATTGGTAATTGGAAAACTGTAGCCCCTCACCTTCATGGGTTGGGGAGAGGGTAAGGTACATAGTTCTAATCCTCCAGTCACATGGTTGGTCCTATGGGGACAAACCCCTATCCTGAAACTAACTGGGGTTCCACCTTGAGTCACCTCAATAACACAAATTTAGATATTGTTAAACGGGCTTGTTATAAATATCAAAAGACATTGGTATCACTCAGAAAATTCTAAAGGTTTTAGTAGTCTGTTGCATTTTTATACTCCAATAATGAGGCAGCAGAAAGAGAAATCAATAAGTCAATTCCACTTACAACTGCACAAAAACCTGCTCTGAAAACTATAATACGGTGACGAAAGTGATAGAAGATGACGCCAAAAAAAATGGAAAAAAGTTTCCATACTCATGGTTGGAAAAACAAATATTGGTATTGAATCTTCGACAGGTATATTTCCAAGCATCTCTTATCAAATCATCTTCTGTATGATTGGAAAGGTGGGAATAATAGTGTATAAGAAAAATTAAAGCAGAGACCTAATTGTTGGAACTCTAACATTCAAGTGATGGGACAGTTTGATTGGTTGAGGAAAATTTCCATGTCCTAATTTTCTAAATTCTCAATTTAGCATCCAATGATGTCATTGGTTTTAATAAGTGGTTTTGAAATGTTCTTCGAGCATATAGGTGTATTTTTAAATGTTAAGTCTTCTTTGCATTAGGAAAATAATGAATATATCTCTTGAAGACTTTGAGGAACACACTTTTTTAAGTGTTTATTTATTTATTTATTTAGAGAGAGAGAGAGACAGAAATACAGAGACAGAGAGAGAAATAAAGCAGGGGAGGGACAGAGACAGAATGAGTGAGAGAATCCTAAGCAGGCTCTGCACTGTCAGCAGAGAGCCTCACAGAGGGATGTTCCCAGGAACCGTGAAATCATCACCTGAGCCAAAATCAGGAGTTGGACTCATAACCAACTGAGCCAATCAGGTGTCCTGTGAAGAGAAAACTCTTTTTATTAAAAAGATGGTCATATAGGATCTTCCAGTTTTTTTTTTCCTGAAATAATTGTATTGCATAATCTGAGACCAACTGAATATTTCTTTTTTTAATAATAATTAATTATTTTATTTTTGTATTTACAACCATCTTTAAGTTGATATGCTGATTAAAGCCTTAAGCTTCCTTTAATACTTTCTTTCAACCTACAGAACAACCCCATTATAATTTAATGTCACAAACTTTTGCATTGACCTAATCACAATTCAGCTGATTGTGTCTGCTGCAGTGGTTAATTATGAGGAACAGCTGGGTAAACCGATACATGTATTTTATCACCTCCTATTCTACATGGAAGATTACCAGGGAATCCATATATTTAGCCACATTTAATTTGCTTGAAAATCTGATGAGAGGATTATAAGCAAGAGCAGAAAGGAAAGGCACAGTTGGTTGTCTAAACTGCCAGACTATCTCAAGATAGCTCCTGAATCCTCCAAGAGTGAAAAGTTAACCACCCCGCTCGGCCCATGGGACAGTGAAAGTGTACCACTCTTGACCTCCATTTCTTAGATCTTGTAAAGATTCTGCTGAGATGATACTTGCCCTTATTATTCAGTAATAAACTCAGCTTTTCTCTGTCTATAAATTATTCAAGAGATCCTTTTGAGGACTCTTGTTGTCCAAGTTGTCTTCTGGCTGAGAACACAATTTCATAATATCCGAGTCAGAAATTCCAGTCCCAAATTTCATTTCCAAGGCTCAACTCTATGTGTATAGTTTCCCAATCTCTTGCCATCTCACATACATGTGAGAAATTAAATCTCACATGCATGTGAGAAATCTCACATACATTTAGGAAATTAAATGTACCACTGAAATTTGAGACTTATGTACCATTTAATTAGTAATCTCCTTATTTTCAAGGTGCTATAATGCCCATGAGAGACCTAAAGTTTCATGCAGATTCACATGCTAATTATATCCCAGAAATGCCCCATTATTTACTGGACAGCTTGTGCTCCACACCCCTCTGACTTGTTTCTTAACAGATTTAACTTGCCTATTTGGTTTTCACTCCCTCTTTTTGCTTTCATGTATCAAACTGTCCAGTGTTCCTTTATTTATGCAGCACCAACATGAAAGATTGAATATGTGGAGAAACTCGTGAAGAAGGCTGAGTAGACTTAGATAAAAATAAGAATGACTTAATAGCAACTGTATAGAGTGTAGAGTCTTGGCTATGGAACTATGACCCTGTCCTTAAGAAAATACAAAGTAATATTTCCTGGCTCAGGAGGGATGAGGCGTCTACCAAACCGAAGATGAGGCAATCCGTGTATTTAGCTCTCACGACAATTTCTGACACATACAGCTTGTGCTGTACTTTGTGGTGTTCCTCATACTTTTCATGAAGTATCCCCCCACCCCCTTTCTGGTCCTTCTGTCATCCTTCCAATGTGTGGCATCATAATCCTTTCTCAGATAATACAGTCTTAAAGGTCAAATGCTGTAGAGATCTGTAAGAGTCAATAAAATCCTTGACTGTGATTCTCTTACCAGCTTTTTTCATAGTTTTGTTCATAACATGGATATACTAAATACTCAACAATTAAACTAGAATGGATGTATGTTGGTAGAGAAGATATTCTTTTGTTGGCTGATTGATAACTAATTTGTTTTCTAATTAACCCCAAGAATTCATTAAGTGAGTACTGTCTTCACAGAGTAGGTACTATATTAGAATTTAATATACAATGAGTGAAAAAGCAGATTTGCAAGAAAGAATTAATTTTTTTGTGTTGTTCACTTTGATTACATAGATGCTTTCATTACATTCTTTGTATCTCAGACTGTACAAAATCAGATGTGTTACTTCTACACAGAAGGTCTACAAATAAGAAGTAAATAAATTCAATTAGCTTAATTGGGGGTAATGCATAATACTTAATAGTCTTAATCCTCTTGGCAAGTGTACTACAAGAAAGTTTTAAAAAATGGGGGTGGACATTGTTGGAATCTGAGATGTTTTATGTATGGTGTTTACTTGAATACAAAAATAGTAGAGAATGATTTGATTACACTTGGAGAAATACTTAAAAATAATTTCGCTTTCCAACACAGAACATCATTTCGACAAATGTAGAGAACTAAAAAACAAATGATTCAGTGGCAAGGAAGATCCGGAGCTCACCTACTTCCATTGGCATGACAAATCTACAATTACATATGGAATAAATCCTTCTAAAGGAGATCTAGTGTTGGAGGCATTTTGGGCTCACAGGTTGAGTCCCCTCCCTGTTTGGAAAAGGTGGTTGAAGCAAAGCTCCAGCAGGCCAAAATGGCGCATAGTCTTATGTCCTTTCAAATAATTTTTCAGGCTTGGATTTCTGGAGCTACTCTCCATGGCCCCAAGGAATGTAATGCTCTTTTGTTTTATGGCATTTAGATAACAGGGAAGGACCTGGAACACGATGCTTTGATGGATTACATCTGAATGAGAGTAGCCTGGCCAGAAGTAATCTTAAAGTTGCATCTTGGGGATGGGTTGCACAGATTGATAGCAGTTATGAGCTGGCTGGATATTAGTGTGATTTGTGTAAATGTTAGGCTCCTATTATGTAAATTCACTCATTCACAAGCAAAGGACAAGCATTGGGAATTCTGTCCTTGCTGGATGGTTTGCACCTCCCCCATTGTAGTTGGAAGAATAGGCAGAATGACTCCTGGCCTTTTTATAGATAATTAACATAGGCAGGCCTAAGTAACTTCCTGTTCTCTCCCCCTGCCTTAAATTTATATGCTAATTAACTTGAAAACAACTTGCAAGATTGAGGAAATCCCTGCTTTACTGATAAAAACACATTATTGTTCAAACTATGCTTACTGATGGGATGTCACTCATTGCTGTAAGGTAACTCACTACTTTTAAATAAAGACACTGAGACCAGCAGGGCAGAGAGAGAGAGATGCCAGAGTTGCCAGAACTGCCTTCTTTGTCATCAGACTACGTCTCTCTCATGGCTCTCTCATTTTCTTTCGCCTGACCGTCCATTCTTTGGGGACCCCTAGATTCGCCGGAACTGAACCCAGCAATCTAGGAACTGGATGAACAGAGCCTTCACAAAGGACAGCACTTCCACAGTCAAAATTATCTTAAATATAAGAAACTTCCAGGAGAAGCAAGAATTTTGAGCTCTACAGTAGGCACCATAACTCTTGAACTCTTCACAAAACAGATAGTTTCCCCAACATCTTTATTTTAAAACCAATGGAACTACACCCAGGAAAATTGTAGAGCTTTATGAAAAGGAAAACCTTCATATAAAGGGCTTGCACATAGACTCACTGAAGATGGAAACCAGTGCAAAAATCCCATATCAAAAAATGTATAGAACGTAGATGTAGAAGACGCTCTTCCTCATCTAGGAAAAATGCAGAACGTTATCACTTGGGACTCAGACACTGGCAAAAGTCATTTTTTTTTTTTTTTTTTGCTTTCACCTCCTGCCATACTTCTCCTATGCCTGCCAGGTAACATTTGGGAATTCTCTCTCTAGTCTGCTAATGCCAGAGGGTACATCCTGCTAAGAGTTGTGACAAGGAATCTACCTGAGAAAAGCTCAAAATAAAGGTCACAAGGATGCTTACGAAATTCAGGAAATGAAGGGATGTGTGTTGCAGGGTGATGTCGAGAAAGACCACCAAACGCCGAATAGAAGCGAGGCAAGATTTTATTTACGGGCAGGCCAAACCTGATATCCTGATCTTAGGGAAATGCAGAGAATGGCCCCGGACAAAGACAGCAGTGGGCTTATACGGATGAGTACATCATCATTCAGTTAACTAATTACAGTTTTACAGCATCTCATGGTAGCCACTTACTTTGTGACTCACAGACGTTAGGTTTGGCGGGAACCTATCAATTTTAAAGTTCTTTGTCCTAAGGGGGTTTAAAAATGACCAATCATAGTTAGGCACCTGAGATACCAGGGGGCAGTGAGTATGTGACATTTTACATGTCAGTCTTGCCCAGGCCAAATGTTGGTAGAAAGTGGTGGGGGAGCATTTGGCACCGTGTTGCCTAATTAGCAAGCAGGTGAAGTTACAGAAGTGAGATAAGGTGGATAGTAATTTGACCTGTTGCATGTACACTGTGAGAACTTCAACAAATATATAGAAAATATAAGAAAATACCAAACAGAGCCAAAGAATATAATAACAAAAATGAAAAATATACAATAGCATATAAACAACAGATTGCATCATACAGAAAAATGGATCAGCATTCTGGAAGACAAGGGGTGGAATTCACCAAAACTGAAAAACAAAAAGAAACAAACAATAAGGATAGTTTAAGAGACCTCAGGGATGACATCAAACACACTTAAATTCATATTATGTATGTTACAAAAGGAATGAGAGAGAAATGGGCAGAAAACTTACTGGAAGATATAATAGTCGAAAATTTCTATAACCTTGGGGTGAGGAACAGACATCAAGGTCCAGGTTACCCACAAAGTTCCAAGAAGGATAAAACCAAAGAGAAATACATCAAAACACATTGTAATGAAAATGTCAAAAATGAAAGATAAAGAATCTTAAAAGCAGTAACAGAAAAATAATTAGCTACATGTAAATTAACTGCCATAACACTATCAGCTAAGGTTTCAGCAGATTTTTCAGGCCTGATAAGAGTGGCATGATGTATTTATATATCAAAGTTGCTAAAATAAAGGAAAAAAAAAAGCTTCCAACCAAGTATACTCTACCTGGTAAAGTTATCAATCAAAATTTGAGAGATATTTTCCCAGACATACAAAATCTGATGGAGTTCATCACCACTAAACCAGCTTCAAAAGAATAATTTAAAAAAAATGTAAAGAAATAATTAAATGACTACACTTTAGAAAGGAGAGAGGGGTGCCTCGGTTGCTCAGTCAGTTAAGCATCTGACTTTGGCTCACGTCATGATCTCATGGTCCTTGGTTTCGAGCCCCGTGTCGGGCTCTGTGCTGACAGCTCAGAGCCTGGAGCCTGCTTCAGATTCTGTGTCTCCCTTTCTCTCTGTCCCTCCCCTGCTCACACTCTGTCTTTCTCTCTCTCAAAAAATAAACACAAAAAAAGGAAAAAAAAAAGAAAGGAGAGAATGTAGGAAAAAAAATATCAGTGGGAAAGACAATAATGTAGAAGAGTAGTGGATCACTTAGTTATAAACCAAGTAATGAGGTCAAAAGTCAAAAGTAGTAAAGTCAACTATATTTAGATTAATTAATTAAGGGATAAACAAAATAAACAGATACAAAAAACATGAAATCAAAACATAAAACATGGAAGAGGAGTTAAGAGGTAGTGCTTTTAGAATGTTCAAACTTAAGTGACAACCAACATAAAGTAGTCTGCTAAATACATAGATTATCATTTATGAAACTCTCTCATAGTAACCACAAATCAAAAGTCTATAATAGATAAAAAAAATCAATAGATAAAAGAATCCAAACATAATTCTAAGGAAAGTCGAAATAATCAGGTTGCAAGGGTATAGAGCAAGACAAGAAGGGGATAGGGAAGAATTACATAAAACACCGAACATGGTATTAAACACCTGCCTACAAAGAATCACTTTAATTATAGTTGGAATGAAAGCACAAATGAAAAGACATAGGTAGCTTCATGGATAATAATAATAATAAAAAAAAAACCCATCTATATACTGCCTACAAGAGACTTAATGTAGATCTAAAGACACACACACTGAAAGGAAAGGCTGGAAAATATACGCAGTGCAAATGGAAATTAAAAAAAAAAAATAGGGAATCACAAATATGTGTATTTGACAAAGCAGACATTAAAACAAAGGTTGTAACAAAAGCAAAGAAAGGAATTACATAGTGATGAAAAGATCAGTCCAACAAGAAAAATATAATAAATGTAACTATATATGCATCCAATATAGCAGTACCTAACTATGTATAAAGCAAAATTAACATACACAAAGGAAAATACTGACAGTAATGCAATAATAATAGTGGGAAACTTTAACACCCTATTTACATCAATGAATTGACCACCCAGATATATTATTAAGGAAAAGATTGTCCTTCAATGACATGTTAGACTAAATGACTTAATAGATATTTTCACAATATCCCACCCAAATTAGCAGATTACATATTCTTCACAAGTGTACATCATACATTCTCCAAGATAAATCATATACTAGGCTTAAAAAACAATCTTCAAGAAATGAATAATATTTAAATCACATGAAACATCTTTGGGAAAAAAAATCAAAATTTATTGGGTGCGGCAATAGAACTTCTCAGAGGGGAAGTTTATAGTGATACAGGCCCACTTCAATGATGATAATAAAATCTTAAGTAAACAATATAACTTTACAAATAAAAGAACTGGAACAAAGAAGAACAAACACAGCCCAAAGTTTATAGAAGGAAGGAAGCAATTAAAAAGATAGATTAGAGTGTATGTAAATGAAATAGATACAAAAGCGAGGTACTAAGGATCAGTGAAAAGTGCTGATTCTTTGCAAAGATAAACAAAATCAATACATCTTTACCCACATTTATCAAAAAAAAAAAAGAAGAGCCAAAAAATATCAGAAATGAAAACGAATTTACAATTGATACTATAGAAATGCAAAGGCTCATAAGAGACTATAGCAATCATATATCAACAAATAGAACTATATAAAAGCAATTGATACATTTCTAAAATCATAGAGTCTTCAAGACTGAATTAGGAATAAATAGAAAATTTGAACAGATCATTTACTAGTAAGAAATTAAGTCTATGAAAAAATTGTTAATGAACAGAACTCCAGGACCAGATGGCTTCATAGGTGGATTCTACAAAAATGTTACTTAATATTTTTATTTGTTTTTAAGTTTATTCATTTTTGAGAGAGATAGAGAAACAACATGAGTTGGAGAGGGGGAGTTGGGAGGAGACAGAGAATCCCAAGAGATGTGAGCTGGAATTCAGAAACTGTGAGATCACTACCTGAGCTGAAGTCAAGAAATGGACACTTAATTGACTAAGCCACGAGGTGCCCCAACAAAAACCTTTAAAGAAGAAGGAATACTGATTCTACACTAACTTTCAAAAAACTGAAGAAGAAAGAATGCCTCCAAAAACTTTGTGCAAGGACAGAATCACCCTGATTCCCAAGCTAGACAAACACACTACCAAACAAACAAACACATAAATAAGTAAGAAAGTAAGTAAGTAAGTAAGTAAATAGAAAAAGGTAATATGGACCAGTATCCCTGATGAACAAAATCCTCAACAAAATGTTAACAAACTAAATTCAACAATACATTAAAAGTATCATATACCATGATCAAGAGGGATTAAATCCAGAAATAGAAGGAGGGTTCAATATGTACAAATCAATCAACATGATACATTCATAAGAACAAATTGAAGGATACAAATAAAGTGATCATTTCAATTGATGCATAAAAAAAGAAACATTTGGCAAAATTTAATATCTGTTTATGAAACAAAAACTTTCAAAAAGCTGAATATAACAACAAAACATATGTTGAGAAGGAACATATCTCAACATAAGTTTGTATATGACAAACCCAGAACTTACATCATATTCGATGGTGCAAAGCTGAATGCTTTGCCTCTAAGATCAAGAACAAGACAATGATTCCCAGTCTTGGCACTTTATTTGATGTATTATTGGAGGTTGTACCAAAAGCAAATACACACACAAAAAAAAAACAAAAACCAGAAACCGAAACCAAACCAAACCAAACCAAACCAAACCAAACCAAAAAACAAAACAAAACAAATATGATTCCATATTAAAGAAGTAAAACGGTCATGGTTTGTAAATGGTATGAAAAAAATATATATATGTATAAACTAATATGCCTACCAAAAAAACTGTTGGAATTAGTAAATGAATTAGATAAAGTTACAGGATGCAAAATTAATATACAGAATATGTTGCATTTCTATATACTAATAATGACCTATTAGAAAGAGAAATTCACTAAACAACCCCATTTACAACTGCATTGGAAAGAATAAAATTAATCAAAGGGATAAAAGGTCTGTTCTCTGAAAACTGTAAGACATTAAAATTCTACACTACCCAAAGTAACCTACAAAGTCATTGTAATTCCTATCAAAATTCCGAAGGAATTTTTCACATGACTAGAGGACATAATATTAAAATTGCTGCAAAATCACAAAAGACCCCGACAGACCCTCAAATTTTGAGAGAAAAACAAAGTTGTTAACACATTTCCTTATTTTAAACTATATTACAAAGCCGTATTAATTTAAAAGTTATAGTATTGGTAAAAAAAAAATACAACACAACAAAAACAGAGATAGAGGGATGTCTGAGTGGCTAGGTTAGGTGAGGGTCTGACTCTTGGTTTTGGCTCAGGTTATAATCTCAAAGTTTTGCGAGTTCAAGTCCTGTGTCAGGTTCTGCAACGGCAGAGTGGAACATGCTAGAGATTCTCTCCTTCTCTATTTCTGCCCCTTCCCCACTGGTGCTATCTGTCTCTCTCAAAATAAATAAATACATTTAAAAACAGAACAAAATTACGAAATTACAAAAAAAAAATTGTATTAGGTACAAAAACTGGTTCCTGTGTTTTCAGTAGGTATCACATCTGACTATTTCTGCTCAGGCCATAATTTTAGGATCAATGGATGGAGCCAATTATTGGACTCTGCACTGGACATGGTCCCTGTTTAAAATGATTGTCACTTGCTCTCCCTCTGCCTCTGTCTCCTGTTCACATGCTTCCGTCTTCAGCTCAGGAAATGATTTCATGGGTCATGAGTTTGAGCTCCACATTGGGCTCTCTGCTGTCACTTCAGAGCCTGCTTCAGATACTCTCTCCCTCTCCCTCTCTGCCCCTCATCCACTCTCTCTCTCTACCAAAAAGAAATATACATTAAAAAGATTTTTTAAAAGAGTGATTTTTAAAAAGACACATAGATAATTAAATGCAATAGAAAGACAGAAAATTAAACCACATGTACAGGTCCAATTATCCTATGGAAATGATGAGAGCGGGACAAAGTGTCTTCAATTCACCATATACAATAATGGTGAATTATTACCAACAATAAACAACTCAAAATAGTTTAAAGTCAAAATAGTTTAAATATAAGATGGAAAATGATAAAACTCCTGGAAAAATATAAGTGAGAAGCATTTTGATATCTGTCTTAGTGATATTTTGGATCTGTCTCCTCAGGCAAGGATAACAAAAACAAAACTAAATGAGACTACATTAAATTAAAGGGGTTTTCTACAGAAAAGGAAACAATACAACAAAGACTCAACTTACTGAATTGAAGATACTCTCAAATGATATATCCAATAAGGGGTAATATCCAAATATTTGAAAAACTCCTACAACGCAATACATTGGAAACATACAAAGTAAAAATGTGCAGAGAACCTAGATAGATGTTTCCCAAAGAACTCATACAGATGTCCAACAGGCACATGAAAAGATGCTAAAAATCACTCACTGTCACGGAAATGCAAATCAAAACCACAACGACATACTGGCTCACACCTGTCAGAATTGCTGTATCAAAAAGACAGGAAATAACAAGTGTTGGTGAAGACTTGGAGGAAAGGAAATCTTCATACACTGCAGGTGGCGATTGTGCAGCTACTGTGGAAAAGGGTGCAGATGTTCCTCAGTATATTAAAAAAAAATAGAAGTCCGATAAATCAGTAAAAACACTTACTTGAAAAAACATATGTATTCCTAAATTAATTGCAACATTTTTCTTTTACAATTGTGAAGATATGGAAACATCTATGTCTGTGAATTGATAAATAAAAAAAAAGTTATACATACACACAAACACACACACAAACACACATAATGGTATAATACTCAGTCACAGGAAATAAAAATCTTGCAACTTAGGACGACATAGATGGATCCAGATATTATTATGCTAAGTGATATAAGTGAGAGAGGAAAAGACAAATACCATATTATTTCTGTTATATGTGGAATATACAAAAACAAAAAACAAACCAAAACAAAACAAATGAATAACCCAGAAAAGTACTCATAGTTACAGAGACAAACTAATGGTTGCCAGAGAATATGGGATGTTTGGATGGATGAAAAATAAAGGGGATTAAGAGGAACCATCTCCTGGTTACAAAAGAAGACATGGGGATGTAATTTACAGCATAGGGAATATAGCCAATAATATTTTAACAACAATATATGGTGATGGTAGATATACATTTTGGTAAACCTTTTATTAATGTATATAAATATCAAATCACTTTGGAATACACCTGAAATTAATACAACACAGTATGTCAATTATTCCTCAATAAAATAAATGAATACTATTATTAATAATAAGAACTAGGGGTGCCTGGGTGGCTCAGTCAGTTTAGGCATTCAACTTTTGATCTTGACTCAGGTCATCATTTCACTGTTCCGGAGTTTGAGCTTCACATTGGGCTCTGTCCTGATGGAATGGAGCCTGCTTCAGGTCTTTCTCTCTGTTCTTCCCCTGATCATGCTCTATCTCTCTCAGAATAAATAAATAAACTTAAAATAATAATAATAATAAATAAACAAAATATCAGAATGCAATTACATTGTAAGCAGCCTATAATGAAATTGGCCCTGTAACAAGAAATCGGTAAAATTTCAAGAGACAAAGAAACTTCACACACTTTTCCAACCAAACTGTATCAATCTATTACATGCACATCTCAAAATAGATGATAAAAACTTACCTTTAAGTAGAATAATTTGACAGTATCTTTTTTTTTAAATGCACTAATTATTCAGGTGGCTATATGTGTTAGTTAATTGCTTCTATACAAAGGAAAAATAGAACTTTCCTTCGTTTTATGACATGCGAGCAGTTAGAACTTGGAGCCATGTATGCCTAGGTTAAACATACAGAGTGACAGAGAGAAAGTGGTTCTATCATTTTTGATGTTTACATTTCAAAATGAGAGCCCATAAATCCTTAAGAAAGAAATATTTGAGGTGCCCCTGGGTGGTTTTTGACACTTAATTTCCACTGAGGCTATTATCTCATGGTCTGGGATTTAGGGGCCCAACATGGATCACCACGTCAGGCTCTGTAACAGCATCATGGAGCCTGCTTGGGAGACTCTTTCTCCCTCTTTCTTTGACCCTCTCCACTGTCTCTCTCAAAAATATATAAATAAAGATTTAAAATACATAAATTTGAGTTTCAATACCGGGACAAAAGACTATGTTTCCTTTTAAAGATTTAAACCAGGTAAAACTTATTTATTTATTTATTTATTTATTTATTTATTTATTTATTTACTTACTTACTTACTTACTTACTTACTTATTTATTTATCTATTTATCTATCTATTTATTTATTCATTTATCTATTCGTTCATTCATTCATTCAGTTTTTTAAAAATTTATTTTCAAAGAAAGGGATCCAACATGGCAGAGAAGTAGGGAGACCTGAAGTTCCCTCGTCCTTCAAACACAGCAGTTTTGAGGCCAATGGACTTTGAATTCCAAGGGTTTGGGCTGCAGAGGGACAGAGATGTCTCCAGGGACCCACAGGGACAATCTGGTGGCCATAGGTGACTGATTGTGAATTGGGAGAGATCTAATAGGTAGTGTATACACAGATGCGAGAGATCCCCTTCAGCAGAGAGACAAAGGGAAGAGAGAGTCTGTGGAGCTGTAAGACTGTATCTGGACAAGAGAAAAACCAAGGACTGGGAAGGAGAACTATCTATCTCTAACTGCAGGGCTTCCCTCAGACTGGGGCCACATGCCCTGTTCAAATAACTGGGAAGGAGGGGATTCAGCCCCGGACTCAGTAACTAGTTCTGAGGCACAGTGCTCGGTGGAAGAAAGTGATCCCCTCCCTAGAGTGCTGTGGAAAGAAGATATATAAACATTCAAAGGAAAAAGACCCTGCCTGCACTTGCCAGCCAGAGGCCATATATTGATGGCACAGAGAGGCACCTCTCTTGAACTGGGGCACACAGAGCTGGATCATTTAAGACATTAGGGTTTAAATACAAGCCTGGGAGGCACGGGAGTGGGCAGAGTGGGACAAACCACCTCATTCACGCCCAGGGCAGTATGAGGACAGCCTGAAAATAGTTGTTTGGTAACTGAGTCCAGGGAAGAGAGACTGGGGTGTTGCCATTTTTCTCCCATCATCAACAAGGTGGGGCTTCAGGGAACAGACAGAAAGCCCACGGTGGAAGTCAGACCCACCTACACCAAACCACGACCCTCTCTGCCTAGTAAATGAATATCTACTGGAGTGAGATTGGTGCTGAGGAATCAGACAGCCCCTCCTCCAGACCAGCATTGCCACCAGTTCCAAGGCACCCAGTGGTTTTGCATTTTCTGATTTAATTCTTGGGCATTCCTTATAAATATATATTTTTTCTTTCCTTTTCTCCTTGTTTCTTCACTCTTCTAGTCTGGTTATTCTGGTTGTTGGTTTGTTTAAGCAGACATATTTAATATTTAAACTTCTCTTTATACTTGTTCTATATCTCCTTCTTTATTTTCCTCTCTCGCTGTTTCTGGAATAAGCTGTACATTTTCTCTGTCTGAGCAATTTTATTTCCTTTTCTTTTTCCCCACCCCTGTCATTTCTCTCTTTTATGGGATAAGGCCTTTTCCACCAACACCACCCTCACCATGTCATTTTGTTGTTGTTGTTGCTGGTGCTTTTTGTTTTATGTTTCTTGTGGGGTTTTTTGTTTGTTTTTGTTTTTTGTTTGTTTTTGATGGTTTTTTTTATTTCTTTGTTTGTTTTTCCAGGGCTACTTCATTGAATAAATCAAAGCACAACTGATGGATAGTCCAAAACATCACTACAAGTAGGGAGATAAAGCAACCAGAGTCAAAACAGAGAGCAAGAAGCACACTCCAAAAAACATTTCCTGAAGGGCCATGCCCTGGACAGTGTATGCCTCCTCTGAAATATAGTAGTGCTCAAAGGTGTAGGAGACATATCAAACTTTTAAAACACATAAGGGACAGAAAACTAGCTGAAATAACAGAATTCTCCTCAAAAGAAATTCCACGAAGAAATGAAAGCTAAATAATTGATCAAAACAGATATAAACAATATAACTGATCTAGAGTTTAGAATCCTAGTCATAAGATTAATCACTGGGCTATAAAAACATAGAAGACAGCAGAGAATCTATTGCTGCAGAGATCAAGGAACTAAAAAACAGTCATGATGAATTAAAAAATGCTGCAAATGAGGTCCAAAGTAAAATAGAGGTGGCGACAGCAAGGATTGAAGTGGCAGAGTGAAGATTAAGTGAAATACCATAATACCTTCTAGTTCTATCCAGGTAGTTGCAAATGGCAAGATTTCATCATTTTTGATTGCCTAGTAATATTCCACTATATATATTTTATATATATATACAAAACACATAAGGGACAGAAAACTAGCCAAAATGACAGAATTCTTGTATATATATATACCACTTCTTCTTTCTCCCTTCACCCATGGATGGACGTTTGAGATGTTTCCTACTTTTGCTGTTATTGATAGTGCCTCTATAAACATTGGGGGTGCATGTGTCCATTTGAAACAACATACCTTTATTCCTTGGATAAATACATAGTAGTGCAATTGCTGGGTCATAGGATAGTTCTATTTTTAATATTTTGAGGAACCTCCATACTGTTTTCCAGAGTGGCTGCACCAGTTTTCATTCCCACCAGCAGTGCAAAACAGATCCTCTTTCTCCACATCTTGTTAACATCTGCTGTTGCCTGAGTTGTTAATGTTAGCCATTCTGAGAAGTGTGAGGTGGTATGTCATTGTGGTTTTGATTTGTATAGATCATAAAACCCATATATGAAAGACCCAATGATAATATCACCATAAATGGGGAAAAACTAAGAGCTTTCTCCCTAAGGTCAGGAATATGACAGAGGTGTCCACTCTTGCCACTGTTATTCAATATAGTATTGGAGGTCTTAGCCTCAGCAATCAGATAACATGAAGAAAAAGAAAAGGCATCCAAATCAGCCAGGAGGAGGTCAAACTTTCATTCTTTGCAGATGACATGATAAACCAAAAGATTCCACCAAAAAAACTACTAGAGCAGATCGATGAATTCAGCAAAGTCGCAGGATATAAAATCAATCCATAAAAATTAGGCTGCATTCTTATACGCCAATAATGAAGCAACAGAAAGAAATCAAGGAATTGATCCCATTTGCAATTGCAACAAAAAACATAAAATACCTAGGAATATCTCACTAAAGAAATGAAAAATCTATACCTTGAAAACTATATAAAACTTAAGAAAGAAATTGAGGAAGACACAAAAAAATGGAAAAATATTCCATGCTCCTGGAGAGGAAAAACAAATATTGTTAAAATGTCAATACTACCCAAAGCTTGCTACATATTCAATGCAATACCTAGCAAATTAACACCAGAATTCTTAACAGACCCAGAACAAAGAGTCCTAAAATTTGTATGGAACCAGGAAAGAGACCCAAATAGCCAAAGCAATCTTGAAAAAGAAAACCAAAGCATGAGGCCTCACAATCCCAGACTTCAAGCTGTATTACAAAGCTGTAATCATCAAGACAGTATGGTACTGGCACAAGAACAGACACTCAGATCAATGGAACAGAATAGAGAACCCAGAAATTTACCCACAAGTGTATGGCCAACTCATCTTTGAGAAAGCAGGAAAGAATATCCAATGGAATAAAGACAGTCTTTTCAGCAGGAGGTGTTGGGAAAACTGGACAGCGACATGTAGAAAAATGAACCTGGACCATTTTCTTACACCATACACAAAAATAAACTCAAAATGGGTGAAATACCTAAATGTAAGACAGGAAGCCATCAAAATCCTCGAAGAGAAAGCAGGCAAAAACCTGTTTGACCTTGACTGCAGCACCTTCTTACTCAACACATCTCCAGAGGCAAGGGAACCAAAAGCAAAAACGAACTATTGGGACCTCATCAAAATACTTCTGCACAGTGAAGGAAACAATCAGAAAAACTAGAAGACAACCAATGGAAACAGAGAAGATATTTGCAAATGACATATTAGATAAATAGTTAGCAACCAAAATCTATAAATAATTTATCAAACTTAACACCCAATAAACAAATAATCCAGGTAAGAAATGGGCCAAAGACATGAATAGACACTTCTCCAAAGAAGACATCCACATGGCCAACTGACACATGAACATGAAATTCTTGAAGTCAGGGTTGTAAATTCAAGCACCACATTGGGTTTGGAGGCTTTTAAAAGAAACAAGAAAAAAAAAAGGTGAAAGAAAGAAAGAAAAAATAAGAAAACAAAAAGTAAAACTTCCCAATGTTGAAGGAGCAAAATATTGCTAACCAATATATGACTTCCTGTGGAATCCCTTACTGTCACCTTGGTTAAATATAAATATTAGATCTAATGATCTATAATACTTTATAGGCATGTGCTTCAAAGCTTTTTTTGATTTTGACAAGATTTATACATTTCAATTTTAAATGAAGTGTTGTTTTATTTTTATTTTTTGTTTTTTTCTAATTATGCTTCTTTCTTTGGTATGTGAAGTTACTTGAACAACATTGTCAAACCAATAATTATAATATCTAGGTTGTATTTTATAGATAAATTTATTAGCATTCTAGAAAATATATGAAATTTCTGAAGTTTGTAATATGATTGGGTAGCAGCTCATTATTTTATTATTGAAATGTTATATGTCAAAGGAATAACCAGAATTCCTTGTCAATTAATTGCATTACATTAAACAATCATATAAAGATTTTAACCATGTATTTTCTAATTTTTTTTCAATTATAGTTACTATTCTAGTGCTCTTGCAAAATGTGTTTCATTTACAAGGAGATTCCTAGAAAGGATTTCTCATAAATACAGGTTTTTGGTATCTTTAATTTCTTAAAAATGACCTAAGAATTTTCAGAACTAATGGAAAGCTGCATTTAAACTGAACAAAAGTTAAAAACATAGAACCGAAAGAACTGAGGAAGATAGAATATTTCTTTGTGAATGAATGGAAGCATTTGACATTTCCCCCTATCTGAACCCTCCAGAAGACAGAAACTTTCGGTGAGTGTTCTTTCTTCCAGGGCATTATAATCATTTGAGTAAGCTCCATGAGAATCTGGTCTCCTAGTAAGAGGACACCATTGGAAACACTGGATATATTACCAAAGCTTCGATTGGAATGTCATATTTGAAAGAGATGTACATAGACTCAGATACGACCAGATAGCTTTAAGCAATTAAGGTTGACTTTTTGAAGCCGATGAGGCCCACTGAGAATGTTGGCCTAATATCTTGCTGACAGAGAACCCAGCAGCCTTACCAGGTGAGTAGAGAATGTCACTTCTTGGCAGATTCAGATTTCCTGCATATATTGAGGAAATCTATTTCCAGGATACATTAAAGACCTTGAGAAGAGGGTTACACCCAAATTTGCAGGTATTGCACGCAAGTCTGATGACAAATATTTGCTTAGCTGTGGCCTAAAGAGAGTATTAAAAGTTCAATCTAGAGACTCTTTATAAAAGTTCCAGCAAGCAGATTTTAAGTATCTATATGATCTATCAATATTCTTGCTGAGCTTATGTAAATAATTAGTCAAATTCTGTTAAAATTGGAATTATCTTACAAACAAATTAGGCCTGATTTGACCATCTCTGGAAATAAAGGTGAGTTTAGAGAGAAACATACACTATGTAACATATGCTCAATAACCTATCCTTTTGGGTGTTAGATTCTAGTTTTGATTAATTGTCTTTAAGCTTTTTTCATTTGCCTAAACTAGACAAATTGATGTAAACTTCAGAGAGACTGCCATAATGGCTCTCATATAAGTAATATTTTTGCTTGTTACTCTGTGGCTAATAAAAGGGTTTCCATGGACATATGGTTATTTAAACATCAGGACAATGGGTTGGACTCCCCAATAACCGTGTAACTCAGTTGTAACCTTAGTCAATTCCATGCAGCTGGGATAAGAAAATTGCTTCTTAGAAGTCAGAGCCTATCCTACTCTATGGGTTTAACTATGAACTTTTGAATATAATGGATGGTCCCACCTTCCTTAAAATTTGGTTGGAGAATGAACTTAAAGATGCCTTTATCTCCCAGGATGAGTCATCTCCCACTTACCAGTGATTCCTTGAAAGTATGATATGGTTAAGGGTAGACATCAAGCAAATAAGGCTTCTTAATACTTTTATCCCTTAGTCATATTTATTCTAAGATCCACTTCTTTTAATGTAAAATTGCATATAGAGGCTCAGCCAAGCATACAGTGGCAACCTATAATCAAGCCCAACATGAAGTCACCGCAATGCCAACACACATGGGATATTTATATTACAAAAAAAAAAAAAAGTTTCTTACTGGCCTGTGCTAAATGTTACAGGGGATGCTCCAGGCCATAAGAGTCCTTTGTCTTATCCATGAATTATCAAAAATTTAACTAAATATGTCAACTAACAGATAGGCTTATTACCACAAATGTCTACATAGTTCTTCCTATCACTATATTCAGGAAGGAATATATCAGATTTTGGATGGATATATGTGGCTTACTCTCACAATAAGACAATTCAAACATAAGGCCTTTTTTATGCTGGCAACAGAAAAATGATATAATTGATTCATGACCCTATAGTACTTACCAAAGGTATGGCTCCACCCAGAAGCCTGTGACCATACCATTATTTACAGGCAACAAATTGGTTTATTATTGGCTGGACAAGACAACCAGATATCACATGCCTAAAAGTTAGTGGGATACAATTGTTACATGGGCCAAAATAGTGGCCATGGTTTCCACCAGGCTGGGTTAGAAGATGGACTATAGGTTATGCCTGGATGCCTGGTTGTAGCACTATCACAAGTCCTGCTAGTCTTCCATGTCTAAAACAATCATTAACAATATCCATGCTTCATGGTATGACCATCTCACATCTATTTTTCTTCCATCATCTACCACATGGAGGCCCTTGATAAATACACAACGAAGGCCTCAAATAACTCACAAAACACTATTACATCATTGAGTACTACAGTAGCCCAAATGCGTAAAGTGATTCTACACAATAGAAAGGCATTAGATGTCTTCACAGCAGCACAAGGAGGAACACACGCCATCACTGAAACAGAATGTTGCACCTATATCACAGATTATACTAACACAGTAACAGGACTGCTTACTGATGAAAATAACCAAATTGGTGCTCTTAAAGACCCTGCATTTTCACTTAATGATTGACCAAGTTCCCGGGCCAGAGGTCAACTAGGTCCACACTAAAAGATCTTGTTATCACACTTTTTATTTTTATTACAGTAATAATCCTGATACATTGTCTGTTTCACTCTGTTCCCTCCTATTGTTGAGATACAAGCATCTGACTCCTTCACCCAGTTGTCAAGTGCTCCTTTTACTTGAAACAAATTTGCCCTGATAACCACTCTGGACCCTATGACAATTGCATTCTGTAATAGTTACTTGTTGGAGAGATAATGACCAATTTCAGTCCATATGTAGGGATATGTGTACAACCTATGTATTCTTGTGGGTTGAAGAAGTTACAGAAGATGCACCCTTTGCCCTTAAACCACCTTAAAATTTTAAAGACTGAAAATCAGAGGGAAATGATAATAGATAGAAGCACAAAAAGGTTCACCTTTAGCCCAGACGGCTTAGCTATGGCATGGATAGTTTCAGTGAGGATCAAATATGAGCTGGTTGCTACATTCTTAAAAAGAGTCATAACTTTCTGTATGTCTCATGTTTTTTTAGTATTGAGCTGAATTATATCCCCAGAAAATTCTTGCAAAATTAGCTTTATGAATAGAAATTTGAAGGAAACACCTATGACTAAATGCTCCCTTCACATCCCCACCCCTTCAGCACTAAGCATATAAGCACTAGCTTCATAGAAGAAAAGTGCAGCTTTTCTGCCCAGAGGTCCTGATCCCATGCTACTTAAATAAACATAATTAGTTGCACCATAAAACATTTCAACAAATTTTTCTTGATTGTCATGCTCAATGATCTTGCAACATTCTTAACATGAGAACGGTTTACTGAGGACACTAACAAAAATTGCATCCCATTTCTATTTTTCAGTTAAAGAGAGATTCATAGTTGGCAAGATTAATACATTCTAGAGGTCTGTTACAACATGGGACATATACTTGACAATACTGGTTGTGCAATTAACATTTGTTAGGAAGATATAACTCAAGTGTTTTTACCACACACACGCACACACACACATATTTTATAAGAAAAAAAAAACAGCATGACAGGAGGAAACTTTTGAATGTCTATCTATATTGATTAACTTGATTGTGATGATTGTTACACAGGAGTTTGCATTTATATTTTAAATTTTTACATGTCACATTTTCCTGCTACCTCAATAGTCCACAAACAGACAAGGGAGCACATTGGCCAGGTGACCACTTGCACCACTGTGATAAGCTGGCCTTCACCACAAGGTTCCCTTCTTGGCCTCCTCAGTAGGTAGAGAACATCCCTCAGGGCAGCAAACTGATTTTTCTCTTCTAGGCTCAGCTTAGAAAATGTGTCACATAACCTGGGAAAATTAATAACAGATATTTTGAGAGAGTCCTTGTATATAATTTACAGTATACAGATCAGCTTTACATCATGTGTGAGTTTACCCTAAAAAAGTACAGAAAAGGAAAAGGCACTGGAAGGCAGAGAAAAAAAAGGAAAAAAAGAGAGACTGACATGAGAACAATTCTCAGGTCTTCAGGTTAACATAAAGGGAAAAGAGCTGAACCACTGGAAATGTTCTTCGGAAAAAAAATTCCCCTGAAATAAGTTCCAAGGTAAAGAAAAACAAAGCTGTTCCTTTGTCCTATTCACCTGCACCTTGCCAGGGAAGGAAAACTGTGAAAGAAGGGTCCCGATGATCACACATAAAGATTAATCTTATTTGGGGGTCTCAGTGCTGGAAGGTCAGACCTCTGTCCTCCGATGAGCTATCATGGGTCACAGTCCTGAGGGCTGGTTCACTTACATTCACACTGTTTCTAAAACACTGTGAACGTGATTCCCAAACAGAAACTAACTTGTGAGGCCACTCACATAGGGGAAAGTGAAAGCAGGAAGTAACTGGACTCTGAACAAACTGACTCAGGATTTAAATAGTAAGGATCAAATAAGGAAAAAGGTTAAAGCAGGATTATTGATAACAGGATAAAACAATCAGCTTACAGAATGAAGAAAACTTTAACCCTGAACAATTCACTTCAGTATCAAGATTGGTTTTCTGATTTAGAATTTAAACTACTCTTAACTCTTTCAAGGAAAATGAAATGAGTGTCATTCAAGTTGCCTTAATCTGCAGAACAGATTATGTGAACAGTGTCACATAAGGCAGACAGGAGCTCTGTGTACAAGTACAGAGGTTGTGGATGTCTAGACTTCAACATCCTGAAAGAGGGTGTTTGTGCAATGTTTTGTAGAGAGATTCTTCTTCTTTCATCCTACTTTTGGGAGCGAGTATGGGAGCACCTGTGCTACATATTTTAGCCCTAATATATACACAAACATTATAAATCAAGAGTAAAAATTATTTTTGTTATGTTTTGTTTTTAAGTGACATTGCCAATACTTGTAAATATAGAGATAAACTTGATCAATCATACATTGTTAATGAGAATATAAAATGGTACACAATCTCCAAAAATAGTTTTATAATTTCTGATAAAACTAAACATCTGGGGCCTCTGGATGGCTCTGTGAGTTAAGTGTCCGACTTTGGCTCCAGTATGATCTCCTGGTTCTGTGAGTGTGAGCCCCGCATCAGTCTCTGCTAATAACTCAGAGTCTGGAGCCTGCTTCAGATTCTGTGTCTTCCTCTCTCTGCCCTTCCCCTGCTTGCTCTGTCTCATTCTCAAAAAATAAACAAACAAACCAACAAACACACACACACACACAGACACACAAAACAACTAAACATCTGAATGCTTAATGACACTAAAATTTTAATTAATTTTACTCCCACCTTATATTTTTATTTTTTAATATAATTTATTTTCAAGTTAGCTAACATACAGTGTATACAATGTGCTCTTGGTTTGGTGATAGATTACCATGATTCATCGCTTAGATACAATGCCCTGCGCTCATCCTCAAAAGTTCCCTTCTCAATGTTCATTACCCATTTTCCCCCTCCCCTGCCCCCGTCAACTCTTAGTTTGTTCTAATTATTCAAGAGTCAATTATGGTTTGCCTCCCTCTCTGTTTGAAACTATTTTTTCCTCTTCTCTACCACATGGGCTTCTGTTAAGTTTCTCAAGTTCCACATATGAGTGAAAACATATGATATCTGTCTTTCTCTGACTGACTTATTTCACTTAGCATAATACCTAATTATGTACTAATACATAACCCTGTTCCATTGTGTTGTTGCAAATGGCAGGATTTCATTATTTCTCATTGCCAAGTAGTATTATATTGTATATAGGAACCACATCTTCTTTATCCTTTCATCAGTTGATGAATATTTGGACTTTTTACATAATTTGGTTATTGTTGACAGCACTGCTACAAACATTGGGGTACAAGTGCCCCTATGCATCACGCTCCAGTATCCCTTGGATAAACTTCTAGTAGTGCAATTGCTGGGTCATAGGGTAGTTCTATTTTTAATATTTTGAGGAACCTCCATACTGTTTACGAGCGGCTGCACCAGTTTACATTCCCACCAACAGAGTAAGAGGAATGGTTCCCATTTCTCCACATCCTAGCCAGCATCTGTTGTTTCCTGGGTTGTTAATTTTAGCCACTCTGACTGGTGTGAGGTGGTATCTAAGTGTGGTTTGGATTTATATTTCCCTGATGATGAGTGATGTTGAGCATCTTTTCTTGTATCCGTTGGCCATCTGAATGTGTTTGGAAAAGTGTCTATTCGTGTCTTCTGCCCATTTCTTCACTGGGTTATTTGTATATTGGTTGTTGAGTTTGGTGAGTTCTTTATAGTTTTGGATACTGACCCTTTATTCTATAGTCATTTACAAATATATTTTCCCATTCTGTCAGTTGCCTTTTAGTTTTGTTGATTGCTTCCTTTGCAGTGCAGAAGTTTTTTACCTTGATGAGGTCCCAATAGTTCATTTTTGCTTTTATTTCCCTTGCCTTCATTGATGTTTCCAGCAAGAAATGCTGTGGCTGAGGTCAAAGAGGTTGTTGTCTGTTTTCTCCTGTAGGTTTTTAATGGTTTCCTGTCTCATATTTAGGTCTTTCATCCATTTTGAATTTATTTGTGTGTATGGTGTAAGAAAGTGATCCAGTTGCATTCTTCTTCATGTTGCTATTGAGTTGTCCTAAAATTGAAATTCTTGGCAATATTCACAGAGAAATAGAAACTAAGTTCAAAACAAATTGTGTGCAGTTTTGTTCATAAAGCTTAATTTGTGTTAGTCAAAATTTTGGGGAAATCCAAATATTCTTCACCAGGTGATTAATTAAACAATGACACACCCGTACTATGGTATACTACTCATTAATAGAAAGGAAACTGTTGATATACAAATCAACATGCTGTGTCTCAATGGAATTACGTTGTGAGAAAATCTAATGACATAAATTACATACTGCATGTGTCTATTCATATAATGTTATTTAAATTTAAAAAATACATATATGTGGAATAAGTAAGTGTTTCACAAAGGTTAGGAACTGCAAATGTGTTTGTGGTGTGGAGTGAAAGACAAGTGTGACTTAAAAGTGTAACACAAGAGATTTTTCTGATGATCTGCTTTTCTATTTCCTGGTTGAGGTTGTTAGTCACATTTACACATAAGATAAATTGTAAAAAACTACTCAAACACACAAACACAACCTAATGAGCACATTAAAACAGTAACATGTGAATAATTTCTGTGGATTGTAGTCAATTCAGTTTCCTAGTAATTACATAATGCTGGGGTTCTACAAAATATTACCATAGAGGGAGACAGGGGAAGGAACTTTTTGTACCAATTTTGTTACTTTTCATAAGTCTATGATTATTTCAAGATTAAAAAAATGAAATTTAAAATTTTAGAAAGACAAAGTCATAGTTCTGAACCTCGGTGGCTCAGTGGGTTAAGCATATGACGTCGGCTCAGGTCATGATCTCATGGTTCCTGAATTCGAGTCCCACATTATGCACCATGCTGACAGCTCAGAGCCTGGAACCTGCTGCAAAGTCTGTGTCTCCCTCTCTCTATGCCCCTCCCCCACTTTCAGTCTGTCTCTCTCTCTCCAAAATAAACATTAAAAAAAGAAAAATTCATAGAAAAAGTATTGATACTAAATGATAATAGGTTGATTTTGTATATAGAAAAATAAACGGAGTTATAGACTAGGTACAGTATAATGTATGGTGTGAAACAACATATTTTTTATAAAATTTGAAGTATTCGAAAAGTAAAAGCAAGATAAAAGTTATCAAAAAAATAAGAAAAGTTGCTGAAAATAAAACACATGAAAGCTTGGGACAGAGAACTGGAAGAAATGATATCAGATTTCAAAGAAAAATTACATGTGTTAATACAGGCAGATACAAACATGCTATGAATTAATATAATCATGTTATGTATTTTTTTGCTTTATAAAATAACTTTATTAAGGTATAATTGACATGCAATAAACTGGACATACATACTTAAAGTGTTCTGCTTGATAAGTTTTTTTTAATTTATCTTTTTAAATTTACATCAAAGTTAGTTAGCATATAGTACAACAATGATTTCAAGAGTAGATTCCTTAATGCTCCTGACCCATTTAGACCATCCCCCCCACAACCTCTCCAGTAGCCCTCTGTTTGTTTTCCATATTTAAAAGTCTCTTATGTTTTGACCCCCTCCCTGTTTTTATATTATTTTTGCTTCCCTTCCCTTACATTAATCTGTTTTGTATCTTAAAGTCCTTGTATGAGTGAAGTCATATGAAATTTTCTTTCTCTGGTTAATTTCACTTAGCATATTAACCTGTAGTTCCATCCATGTAGTTGCAAATAGCAAAATTTCATTCTTTTTGATTGGTGAGTAATACTCCATTGTGTGTGTGTGTGTGTGTGTGTGTGTGTGTGTGTGTGTGTGTTTCTAAATTCCAATACCGTTTTCTGAAGACTTTTTTGGAAATTAAAGACACTCTTCACTTACTAATTGAACACTGTAGTTAGTATGTTCATTCTTTTTTAAATCCTTAAGTCACACTGATATTTAAAATAAATAAACTCTCAGATTTTCTGGTTTACAGTTAGGCAAGTAAGGGAGAATCTTGAAAATCCTCACTCCCATTATCACAACAAGACGCACACACACAGCATGCACAAACACAAAGATAAAACAACTGAGAATGAACACCTCTTCTTAGGTCCATCTGAAATTTGAAATCGCAGGGAAAACATATGCTCCCAAATTAGAGAGACCAACAGGCAGATATAGATAATCAGGTTACCATTGTAGCAACACCCATCAGCTCAGAAAAAACTTAAACTGTAATGATTGAATGCTGGTGGCTTGAGGTGGATAATCTTGAGAATTAAAAACTTAAAAGGAGTCCTTCTTAGGGGGACCCACACACTTCTGTGAATTTTATCTGCATGATATCTTCCATATTCTCTTTAGTGAAGATTAAAAAAAATCTCCTCCATCACACAAACAGTAGGAAAAGAAAAAAAAAATGTGAACATTTTGAAATTCCTTCCAAACATCCTATTTCTAAAAGACTTGTCCACAAAAGAAACTATTTTAACAAAGCCTATAAACAAGATTTACCAGATCCTTAATAATCTGGGGAGGGAAATATCCAACTCTAGCCCCTTTTAACCACCCTGTCACACATAAGGGAAGGGGAAGGGGAACAAATGATAAACCCTTCTACAAATCACTTTGCAAAGTCACAGGCTCAGTCAAAGCTTGGAGCCTAATTATACAACTAAAATATGCCCTTTCTCCTCTCCTTACCACTACATCAATAAGTATGCTGTATAATAGCAGGGAACTACAACAAAAGAAATGCATGCTTCAGACCTCATTGAAATTAAAGTCTCTATGGATGCAATGCAAAAGGGAGATAAAAACAAAAACGTGACATTTAGCCTCTGACACCAACAGCTACAGCAAGTAATAGACATAGACTAACTCCTAGCCAGATTAAGCATAAAATTTCCCCTGAAAGGCTATTTAACTCAATGCTTATACCTTATACATCAGGCCCAGTTTTCAACAACAAAAAAGATTACATGGCACAAAAAAGTGAAGAAACAGATTCTGAGAGACAGAAAGAACATCAGCATCACACTCTCATAAATAAGAGATGCAGAAATTATCAGATTAGGAATTAAAATAAAATTAATGGGATAAAGTTTCGAAGTGGAAAAATTGTACAACATAAAAAAGAAATGGAAAATGTAAGTGGAGAGATGGAAACACTAAGAGAGGAAAAGAAAGGAAATGCTAGAAATCAAAAACGCTCTAACACAAATGTAAAATACCTTTTTTAAATGTTTATTTATTTTTGAGACAGAGAAACAGAGTGCAATCCAGGGAGGGGCAGAGAAAGAAGGAGACACAGAATCCGAAGCAGGCTCCAGGATCCAAGCTGTCAGCCCAGAGCCCGACGTAGGGCTTGAACCTACAAACCATGAGATCAACACCTGAGCTGAAGTTGGATGCTTAACCGACGGAGCCACCCAGGCACCCCTAAAATGTCTTTTTTAAAATGGGCTTATTTGTAAAAATGGGCTCATCAATAAATGTGACATGGCTGAGGAAACACCAGTGAATCTGACAAAAGTTCAGAAGAAACTTTCAAAACTGAAATTTTGATAAAATGTATAAATAGCTAGAACTGTAAGAAAATTATAAAAGTGTTCCACACATATGATAAGAATACCAAAAGGAGGAGAAAGAGGTAAAAGAATATAAGAAACATTCAAAAAAGTAATGACTGAGAATTTCCCAAATAAATGACAGACACCAAATCACAGATAAAAGAAACCCAAAGAACATTAAACATGATAAGTACCTTAAAAGCCATACCCAGGCATGTGATATTAAAACTGCTAAACATCAAAGTCAAAAAACTTGAAGGAAGCCAGCAGGGGGCAAAAACACCTTTTACTGCAGAGGAAAAAAGGTTAAGAACTACATCGGACTTCTGTTCATGAATCATTCAAGCAAGAGACATTGGAGTGAAATATTTAAATTCTTGGGGGGGAACACCTAGAATTCTATGTACAGTGAAATTATCTTTCAAATGTGAAAGAGAATTAAAGACTTTCATGGACAAACTAAAATTAAGTTTCTTGTCAATAGACCTGTCATACAAAAAATAGTAATATATATATATAAGAAGAAAATTTCATGGATCAAAATTTGGATATGTATAAAGATAGGAAAAGCATTAGAGAAAAGTATGAGTGAAGTTTAAAGAAAATCTATTTTTCTTCTCAATTGACCTAACAAACCTATTGGTTGATAATAATAATAGCTATACTACATACATTAATTATAGCTTGTAATAAGTAATAACAGTAATATGAAAAGGAATGACAGAGAGGAATTAATAATCCTCCGTTATGATGTGCTTACTGTGTTGCTGAGGTGGTATAAGTGTTATTTGAAAGTGGGCTTGAATACTTGCAAATTTATACTGCAAGCCCTGATGCAACCAGTAGAAAAAAATGAAAAGAAATTGCCATGCAAATTTAAAAAACAAAATGGAATTTTATAATGTGCCTGTTTAAAATAGAAAAAGGTTGGAAAAGACTGAAAGACAAAACAAAATGCACAATGAATGAAAACAGTAACAACTATCGGAGTATTAATCTAACTGTATAATTATTATGTTATATATTTCAGATTTCTAAAAACATTAATTATAAAGTACAGACTGGTTAGAGTGTGTAAGAAAGCAAGATCTGATTCTATATTGTCTATAATAAACCCACTTTAACTAGAAAGACACAAAAGTAAAGAGATGGAGAAAGACTATAGTAACTCCCATCCAAAGAGTGTTGGAGTGGCTCTATTAATTTTAGACATAAAGGAGATATAAAAACAAGGAAAATTATTAGTGATAAATAAAACTATTACGTAAAGATACAGGGTTATTCTCTAAGAGGATATAACAATATTTCATATGTATGTGTCTAACAACAGTACCCAAATATGTAAGGCAGAAATGAATAGGACTACAAAGAGAAATGAATGAATCTGCCATTAATTTTTAAACTTCAATACTTCTCTATCAATATTTGTTAGACCCAACATACAATCAGCAAGCACATAGTTGAACAGAAGAACATCATCAGTCATCTGTATCTAATTGATATTTGCATGATCCAACAATAGAATACAGATTTGTTTAAGTTCATATATAATATTCACCAAAGTACATCAAACTCTCGATTATAAAACACACCATGACAAATTTAAAACAATATAAATCATATAAATTATATTCTCAGATTTCCATGAGATTAACAGTGAAATAAATAGAATGATAACTTGGAAATCTAAAAATACTTGGGCACCAACTGACTTATGCACAACACATGTGTCATGGAAGAATCTTCTAAAAATTCAAAATAATTTTGAAGTAGGTAAAAATGAAATACATCTTATCAAAACAGGTGGGATGCAACAAAATCTGTGATTAAGTAGAAGTTTGTTAATATTGATCAAATGTATTAGAAAGAAGAAAAAATAAAATCAATAATATAACCCCCTTAAAAAACAAGAAAAAGAAATGCAAATTAAATTTAAGGAGAATAAAGTAAATAAAAATTAGAATATAAATCAATATTATTGAATCGGGATATAGAGAAAATCAACAAAGCAAGAGCTGAATAATTGAAATGATCATTAAAATTGATTAAAATTCTAGCCTGGAAGAAAAAGAAGTTAAAGATTGTTGATATTTGAAATTCTTATTAGAAGAAAAGGATGTTATCACTCAATTCAGATTTAAATATTAAAATACTAATAAGTGAACATGTTTTTCTTCCAAGTTTTTATTAAAATTCAAATTAGTTAACATACAGTGTTATTTTAGTTTCAGGTATAGAATTTAGTGATTCGTCATTTCTATAAAACACCCAGTGCTTATCACAAGAGCCCTTCTTCATACACATCAACTATCTAACCCATCCCACGGCCCACCTACTCTCCAGTAACCCTTAATTTGTTCTCTACACTTAAGAGTCTATTTCCTGGTTTGCCTTTATTTTATCCCCTTACGTTCATAGTTTTGTTTCTTAAAGTCTACATATGAGTAAAATCATATGTGCTTGTCTGTTTCTAACTTATTTCACTTAGCATAACTCTAGCTCCATCCATGTTCTTGTAAATTACAAGATTTCTTTCTTTTTGATGGTTGAGGAATATTCCATTATACACACACACACACACACACACACATACACACAGACACACACACACACACACACACACACTACAACTGCTTTATCCATTCATCAGGCGGTGGACATTTGGTCTCTTTCCATTATTTAGCTATTGTTGAGTGCACTGTTATAAACATCGGGATGCAAGTGCACCTTCAAATCAATGTTTTGTATCCTTTGGGTAAATACCTACTACTCAATTGCTAGATGGTAAGGTATTTCTCTTTTTAACGTTTTGAGGAAACTCCATACTGTTTTCTAGAGTGGCTGCAAAAGTCTGCATTCCCACCAACTGTACAAGAAGGTCCCATTTCTCTGCATCCTTGACAACACCTGTTGTTTTTTGTGTTGTTAATTTTAGGTTTTTGGACATGTGTGAGGTGGTAACTCATTCTGGTTTTGATTTGTTTTTCCTTGATGATGAGTGGTGTTGAGCATCTTTTAATGGGACTTTTAGACATCCGTATGTCCTGTTTGGATAAATGTCTGCTTATGTCATTTGCCCACTTCTTAACTGGATTATTTGGTTTTTGGGTTTTGAGTTTGATAGGCTGTTTACATATTTGCTTGCCCTTATTTTTGTGGATTGTTTCCTTCCCTGTGCAGAAGCTTTTTATCTTGATGAAATCCCAATAGTTTATTTTTGTTTTTTTCCCTTGTTTCAGGAGACATATTTATTACTATTATGAAAGTTGCTACAGTCATTGTAAAAGAGGTTACTGCCTGTGTTCTTCTCTAGGATTTTGATGGTTTCCTCTCTCACATATAAGCCTTTGATCCATATTGAATTTACTATTGTGTATGGTGTTAAGAAAGTGGCCTGTTTTCATTCATTTTCATGTTGCTATCGAGTTTTCCTCAACACCATTTGTTGAAGAAACTATCTTTTTTGCATTGGATATATTTTCCTCTTTTGCCAAATATTATTTTATGATATAGTTGCTAATTAATTTCTAGGTTTTCTCTTCTGTTCCATTTATCTATGTGTCTGTTTTTGTGTCAATACCATACTGTCTCAATCACTACAACTTTGTAATACATCTTGAAGTCTGAAATTGTGATATCTCCAGATTGACTTTCCTTTTTCATGTTTGCTTCAGCTACTCAGTCTTTTCTGGTTTCATACAAATTTTAAGATTGTTTGTTCTAGCTCTGTGAAATATGGTGATGGTATTTTGATAGGGATTACCATAAATGTGGCAGTTGCTTTGGGTAGTATGTACCTTTTAACAATATTTACTCTTTGTATCCACGGGCATGGATTGTTTTTCCATTTCTTTATTACATCTTTATTTCATCAGTGTTTTATAGTTTTCAGAATACAAATTTTGTATACCTCTTTGGTAAGGTTTATTCTTAGGTTTTTGATGTAATTGTAAATGGTATTAATTCCTTGATTTCTCTTTCTGTTGCTTCATTATTGGTGTATGAAAAATGCAACAGATTTCTTTATGTTGATTTTGTACCCTGCAACGTTACTGAACTTCTGTATCTGTTTTAGGGGACTTTGTGGAGTCTTTCGGGTTTTTTATTTTTTATTTATTTTTTATTTTTTCTAATTTTTTAAAAAATGTTCATTTATTTTTGAGAGACATAGAGACAAAGCATGAGCAGGGGAAGGGCAGAGAGAGAGGGAGACACAGAATCCAAAGCAGGCTCCAGGTTCTGAGCTGTCAGCACAGAGCCTGACGTGGGGCTCGAACTCATGAACCATGAGATCATGACCTGAGCTGAAGTCGGCTGCTTAACTGACTGAGCCACCCAGGCGCCCCTCTTTTGGTTTTTTTTACTCTGCTCATGTAGAGAATTATGTCATCTGCACATAAACTTTAGCTTATTCCTTGCCAATTTGTATGACTTTCATTTCTTTTTGTTGTCTATTGTTGAAGCTATTGCTTCTAGTATTATGTTAAATAAGAGTGGTGAGAGCGGACATCCTTGTGTTTTTCCTGACCTTAGTAGAAAAGCTCTCAGTTTTTACCCATCAGAGTGATATTAGTTGTGGGTTTTTCATATATGGTCTTTATGGTTTACAGATATTTCCCTGTATCTTTACTTTGCTGAAATTCTTTATCTTGAGTGGGATTTCATGTATTATGCTTTTCTGACCACAAGAGGAAACTACTTCACCGTTATGTACAGTTATTTCACATGACTGAGAGTTTCCATGACATTGTGTTTTCATCGTTGTCCACAATTGGCTTCCACCACATAGAAACCTATTAACATTATTCTGGAAAGGTATTTGAATATTCATTCTTTTGTATCAGTCAGTGATCAAACCAGTAGACTAAAACCCGTATAATTGTCACAGGATTGTTGAAAAGGGGAAAAGCCCCTCAATGGGAAAAATCGTACCGATTTTAAAATTTGTAAATTTTAAGATTATAGAAAAATTTAAGAATTTAGAAGGCAACCAATTAATGCTTCACTGAAGTACTTATCTGAACCAAATTCCTCAGATTATAGGTGAGAAATTTGAGATCTACAGATATTCAGAGACCGATGTGCATCACGGTGACAGAGCAGAGATGGAGACCCTGAACACCCGAGTCCCGATCTTGCACTCTGTCTGCCACAGTGCGAGTCCCAGACAAGTCACTCCCTATTAATATACTATCTTGATAATATTTGTGTTCAGCAGAAAGTCATTGAGACAATCTTCTTTCCATGATCTTCATGGATATTCCCACAAACTGCTTTGATAGTATCCTAATATCATCCGAATATCCTATAGGTAAACTCACGCACATCAAACTCCTAACTTGGTTGCCCAGGACTACAAGTAGGAAATGAGTAAATTCATCCGCAAACCTCAAACTGGAAAGTATGGCTTTTCCTTTGTGATCACTGCCCACTGAGAAAGGTTTCATTTACTTCAATTTTCCTGTATGGTTACTTAATTCATTAGTAATCAAAATGTATTACCTATATAGGAAGATTAACAATAAATAATAGTGATGATTTTTTGTATGGAACTTACTCTCATATAGAGAGCTTTCAACAATAAAAGTTTCCAAACTCATAAGGTATAAAGACGGTAAGTATATATTACCACGATTGATACATTTACCGAAGGATTTGTTGCTAGTGCATCTTTCTCAGTTTTCATTTCTTAGAAATTTGGGGCAAAACGCTTTCTGGATCTTCCCAGCATTTTGTTCTATTTTGGAGGGTCTGCGCATATTCTACTTGGATATGTTTGCCTGAAAGACTAGATATAAGTAGATTGGAGCCTTCATTTTCCCTCATCCTTCCTTAAGTATGTCATTTTATCCAATTTATATTCTCCAACATTTTCCAATCCTTGTAATCAATGATTTCAAAATAATCTCATTGGAATTTTTTTTACTTCCTTAATTTCCTTTTCATATCATTCACTATCAGTGCAGGAGATAATACTGATTTTTGCAAGTCAATTTTCTATCCTTCAGTTTTGATGAATTGCTTTATTAAATCTAAGAATTATTTTGTGGATTATGTGGGATTTTCTCTACGTAAAATCATGAATTCTATAAACATGACAATTTTACTTCTTAATGTCTAATTTGGCTGTCTTTTGTTTCTTCTTATTTAATTGCTCTGGCTAGAACTTCCATTATGTTAAATGATAGTGGTGAAAACAGTTCTTCATGTCTTGTTCCTGAATTGGAAAAGTTTTGTCTCTCACCACTAAGCATGATAATAAGCTTTAGATTTTATATATATGACCTTTATTCTGTTAAGGTATTTCTCTTCAGTTACTAGCTAGTTGAGTGTTTTTTTCATGAAAGGGTGATGAAATATATCAAAAGATTTTTTGCATCAACTAAGAAAATAACGTATTTTTCTTCTTTCTATTAACATAATTCACGTTGTATGACATGCTTTGATGTTGTAAATTGAACAATTCTTGAATTCCAGGAATAAATCCTACTTTATCATGGCATATAATCATTTAATATGCTGCCGAATTTTGTTTTGTAATATTTTTTAGAATTTTTACCAATATTCATCAGGGATATTTGTCTATGACTCATTTCATGTAGTGTCTGTGTTAGTATAAAGGTAATCGTGGCTTCTTAGAGTTAATTAGGGAGTGCTTTATACTCTTAATTTTTGGAAGAATTTGAGGAGATTTGGTGTTGTATTTTCTTTAAATTGTTGGGAACTAGAATATATTATGCTAAGCAAACCAAGTCAGTCAGAAAAAGAAAAATGAGATATGATTTTGCTTATATGTGAAATTTAAGAAACAAAACAGATACATGTAAGGGAAAGGAAAGAAAAAAAATAAGATAGAAACAGTGAGAGGGGCAAAATATAAGACACTCTTAAATGCAGAGAACAAACCGAGGGTTGCTAGAGGAGGGTTGCTGGGTGGGAGAATGGGCTAAATGGGTGATGGGCATTAAGAGGAAGGCACTTTTTGGGATAAGCAACAGATGTATGTAAGTGATGAATCACAAATTCTACTCCTGAGAGCATTATTACACTATACATTAACTAAATTTATGATTTAAATAAAGTTTTTAAAAAGGCATATAAATCACATAGCAAAAGAGTAATTCCCCAAACATGAAAGGGCCAAAAATGAAGTCTAAAATTGCTGCAAAGATAAATGGAATAGATCCTGAGTCACCTATGTTTAAGTTGTGAGTTTCTAAGAATCTGTTTATTAAAGCCAATACATAGTTGGCACTTATAGGACACTACACACACACACACACACACACACACACACACACACGCAAATCACAATACACATTTTGCCATCATATTCTGTGCCACAAAGTCAGGTGATGTATCAGTCAAATGCAAGGTGTTGGCCTTATTTGAATCCTTATTAGCATGAAGCTATCAGAAAAAAAAATTATGAGATGACTAAGTAAATTTAAATACTTACTGAAATGATATTAAGTAATTAAATGCAAATATTTATGGCAACAGTATTGAGGTTGTACCATGTTAAAGTCTGTATTATTCAGACATACTTAATAAAAACTTATAGATGAAAAGGAATATGTATTCAATTGCATTTAAAATATTTTATTTTGTAGTTTTGTGAGTGTCATTTTATTTCTAACCACTACCTTTAGTGTAGCATTTTAGCTGGCCAATAAATACAAGGAGTTCATTGTACTACTCTCTTCATTTATATATATTTAAATTTTTCCATGATAAGATGTTAAGAAAATAATATTGAAGGATTCAGTTACAATTAAGATAGAATATGAATGATCCACTCTCACTCTCCCAATCGATGAAGAAAAACATGGATAAAATGAATGGAACAGTTATCTGAAGACACTACAAAGTAAACAGGAAGGAAAATTTAAAAAAGAATTTTGTTGTAGCTGCTGTTGTTTTTGTTGTTGCTGCTGCTGCCGTTTTCCTTTCATTTCTTCCCCCAGTCTTCTTGCAATCCCTCAGCATCACAGATATACCAGTGCCCAGTTAGACATCTCAACCCGAATAATGGAAAACACTTCTCTCTTACTATAGGAAACATGACTCCAAGTGTGAGCAGGCATTACATCATTTTTCTTGTTTTATGTGGTCGCATACCTGGATAATAAAAGAAGACAAAGTTGTAGGAAATGTACAACAATGTAGATTTACAAAAGTCCTTGTTTCTACTAGAAGGTCAACAATGGAAATACCAAAGAACAACAATGTGTTTGGGAGCAGCTGAGATAAGGAAGCTCAAGAAAGCAAAGTAATGATTTGGAACAAATTCCTGATCTCATATACAAGTTGGAGATAAATGTCCATCAATCTGAATATAAAGAGAATACACAGATCTTTGAGAACAGAAGCTGTTGGTAAATCATGACATAGGATTCAAAACATCCACAACAATTGAACTTAGGAAATGGAAGAAAATAACACCGCAAATATTTAAAAAGTTAAATGGACATGGAAGCAAAGCCTTTAGATGGCAGGTAGGAAACGTGGCTGAACCTAATAATGTCATGTGGCACCTCAAAAACTTAAATGTAAGACCATTTTTTGGTCTTATTTTACATAAAACTCCTAGAAGAAAACATAGGGAGAGGATTCTGTACATTGGTCTTAACAATGATTTCTTGGATATGGCTCCAAATGCAGAGGCAAATGAAGCAAAAATAGACAAATGGGATAACTGTACATCAAACTAAGACACTTTTCACATTTAAAACCCAAAGTGTATAAATACAAATGAAATAATAAGAAAAGATAAAATTAAAACAATAAAAAAGGAACCAATCATCAAAAACGAAACGGCATATGGAAAGGAAAAGTATTTTCAAGCTATATATCCAACAAAGGTTTAATACCCAAACAAGAAAAAAAGAAAAACAAAAACAAAAAAGCCTCCTACAAGTCCACAACAAAAGTAAGAGAATGACACTACAATGGTAGTGGGGTAGGAGACCCCAGCTTCCAACCCCTATCACAAATTTAAAAAAAGAGAGCTATTCAAAATGAAAATAGCTCTTAGAGAGTGAGGAGTCCATCTAAAATGTATAAGCAAACTGTAGAAAAACAAACAAACAAAAAACCCTAAGAATAAATTCACAGAAAGTGTAAAAATTTTATTAACCTATATCCCAGCCCAGCACTGCACAACACTGAGGGAACTTTGCAGGCTAAAAGAGTTCCCCTTTCCAGGAAAAGCAGCCTGGGGTAAGTGAATAGCACTCCTAGACTTTCAGAGCACTACACGAAGGACCTACTTCATTGTCATCTCACCCAGAAACCAGCAAAGCTGATATATGTAATGAAGACTAAGAACACAGAAGATGGGCATGGCTTACCAGTATTAACCATACAGCAGGAGCGATCATAGTTCCCAGTGGTCAACTCTGCTAAAGACCTCAGCAGCCTTCACTACTAAGGATGTCAATGGCCCTTGGAGATGCTGCAAAATCTGTCTTCTACCAGCTTTCATCACTAAGGATTTTGTTAAAGATCCTAGCAGCCAGTTCCACAACAGCTTTGGCCAAACTCTGGTAGCTTTTGCCACTGATGAAAAAAGGGTAATGCAGTTGATGCAGAACCCCTTCAGATTTTGATGTTGAGGTTTTTAGCCCACAAATTTTCATGCTCCAGACACCAGCTGCATGAATCCCTCCCTGCCTATCTGTCTCTCTCTCCCCACTCCCAGAGACAGTCCTGTCCCAGCCAACAGCAGCTTCTGTGGGTACACACATGCAAGATGCATGCTTATAGCCCAGAGACTGAATGCCACCCCTCTGCACAAGGTTGTGACCAGCTCCCACAACAGTGAACCTTTACCTTCCCAATCGAGCTCCTGTAACTGGCCTTCACTACCATGAACATACTTTGGTAAGTCCATGCAATTGCACAGGTGAATATGAACAGCCAAGGTTTCTCCAGATGTTTGTGAACAAGACCCAACCCTGACTTCTGTCACTGGCCTACATCATTGGACTCATCAGAATCTAGCACTTGCATGCCATCAGTCAAAACTCTTCAGTGTTTTCCACTGTTGTTCTCATAACCAGAGTGAGCCCTTGAAGCCACAGATGCAGACCAAAAACCAAGGTCACCTCAGAGTCTCATTAGCCTAGAATTGGTCCTTGTTATTCTCATTGGTTTACACCAGAGGACTTGCCTACAAGAAGCTCCTGCAGATATACACCAGCATCATGCCCACTCCAACCCTTTGACCAAACCCCACTCCTCTGCCTGTGCCTGTGACAAGTGCCTGTGGCCATATGAATAAATGCGAACAACCGGGGCCCCTTTGCTGGTAGTGTACACACATTTGGCCCCAGCCCCCGTTGTTGGTGCTGATCTTCTGCCAGAGTCTGCCCTGATTGGAGACTAGCTCCTACTTCAGGGCTTCCAGCTGGTCCAGGGTTTCACCTGCATGAGGGCTGGTCTGGGCATGAAAACGAGAGAAGGTGTGTAGTCAATCTCTTGGAGTCAGCCTCCTATCAGGACTGGTCTAGGGCTCCCTATGTAAGGGCTGAGACAAAAACATAAAGACAGGATGAAGACAAGACAAAAGACATGGAGACAGCCTCTTATCTGGATGGCTCAAAGTTTATTTTTTCTTCATGTTTTTTAATGCATTTTTTTAAGCACAGCAAGTATACATCTTGTAAAGATTGATAGGATGAAATCATTCCAATTTTTCAAGATTCCTAGTAAAATAAATTATGCTTGTTTCTCAAGGTTCCAAATTGATTAAAACAACCTTCACACATTCCATAAAACTTTAAAGAATGCTTGTTTCTCACGGTTACATAGAATATTTAATCAATCAGTATATGAGGGTAAAAAACAGCTCACATGCAATCAAAGCATAACTAATGGATACATTCTGGTAAATATTATGGGTTGAAAGGATAAGAACAAAGTATACAAATATCAATTAAAAGCTCTGGCTACAGTCAAAAGATTATGTGAAAAACATGTTTTTCTCTAAAGTTACTCCCTAAGATTATTTATTGTCTATTGACCATTAATAATGTCTTAACCCAAAAACTACAGCATTTACCGCATTCCTGAGGGTCGGGCTACACTCTTGAGTATAGTGAGAAAATATTAGGAATTATGTCTCATGTTATTACTATTGAATGATTTTCTTTTTATTTCTACAATAATCAACACTATATGTCTCTAAGGTTTATAACACTAAATAAACAGGGCAGAATTTATTCCGGCTCGGGGAGGGAAGGCCACTGGAGCCCTTTTGCTTCACCCTGCAGCTATCACAGCAGGGGTTTATTCTTGAGAGTTCTTCTTCAGACCCAGGTTAACAATATTGCTTAGGCCTTGCACAGATTTTCCTGCTAGCCCCATTGCGACTGTGCCTGTCTTAGGTTGTTCCTGCTTTGAGGACTCTTACCGTTTTTGACTAACCAGCCATCCTCTGGAGTCAAACAGGACGACTTGGATTGGAAAACATAGCTCCATGGCTTCCCTGCCCAGCACTGGCTGTAGACACTTTTTACTTCTGGCAGGGTCCAGGCTATGGGCAAATGACCTTTGAACCTTAGGTCTTTACCCTGGGCATCGCCATCAGGGCTATTGTCTTCTGGTCTCCAGCAGTCTTCACCACAACATGTGTCTTAATGTCTTTTAATACAACTGCACATGCAGTTGGGTCCCACAGTTGAGATTTTGTATGCTTCTAATTCCAGATACCACCACCACCGACCCTGGTCACTGGATACTGGTACCTGAGGCAACAGTGAGGACTTCCACTGTCTTGCAGCAATTCTGGACCACCTATGGATTTTTCCAAGGATCATTTAATGATCAATGTCATGGATCCCAGCATCCTGAACTAATGATTCGTCACCCACACCCTAGAACTGAGCCACCACATTCTCCCATATTTGCTACCCCACACAACTGACCAAGGATCACAGCATGTTCCAGCATCTCCATATCCACAGGTTTTGGTTTTGCCCTACCAAATCGGTTTGAAAGACATGACTGCTTCTTCAAAAGCATAGGCATCTATGAAATGGTACAGGAATTACTAAAAATCAGGGAAATAGGACACTACTAAAATAAATTATCATTGACCGTAACGAAATTGAGAGACAAGAATTGTGTATTATTTGTCATCTGAGAATTCAAAATAGTTGTTCTGAAGATGCTCAGATGGCTACAAAACAACTCAGAGAAACAATTAAGAAAATTTTGAAAAAGAATACAAGGACAAATGAGAAGTTCAACAAAGAAATAGAAAACATAAAACAAAATCAAACATAAATTTTGGAGCTAGAGAACACTAAGCTGAAAATTTCAATAGAATGCTTTCACAGTAGCAGACGAGGCACATTCTGCTACATTGTTCACATCAGTGAACTTGGAGACACAACACTCCAAGTTCCAGTCACAGGATCAAAAAATACAAGGAAAGAAAGGGAAAGAAGAAAGCCTACAGAATGCATAGAACTTCATTAAGAGAAACAACCTATGTCCCATGGGAATTCACTGAAGGAGAAGAGAGGGAGAAAGTATTAGAAAGATTATTTAAAGAAATGGCTATAAACTTCTCAAACAGGTGGAGAAATATGGGCATCTAATATCATGAAGTTCAAAGATTCCCCAACACCATTTCAATGCAAAAAGTACTTCTCAGAGATGTTATAATAACATTATTTTTAAAAATCAAAGACAGAGAATCATGAAAGAAGCAAGAGGAAACAATCTTGTCATTTACAGAGGCTACAGAGGAGGTTAGCAGTAGCTTTCTCAGAAGAAACCAACCAGGCTAGAAGAGAGTGGGATAATTCCATGTTTTTTAAAGAAGGAGGAGGAGGAGGAAAACAAAGGCAAAAAATCAAAATCAAAGAAACAACTTCTAAGCAAGCATACCTTATCAGACAAAACCATACTTTAGAAGATAAGAGATAAAGACACCCTAGATGAACAAAAGCTGAGGAAATTTATCATGATTGGATCTGCCCTACAAGAAATGCTGAAACATGCACATTAAATGGAAATGAATGGCATCTGGATGTCTCAGTTGGTTGAGCGTCCAACTCTTGGTTTCAGCTCAGGTCATGATCTCATTTTTCCTGAGTTCCAACTACATGCTGGGCTCTGTACTAACAGTGTGGAACCTCCTTGGAACTCTCTCTCCCTCTCTCTCTCTCTCCAAAAACAATTTATGGAGTGCAATGAAACGATGATATTCAGTAACGGGAAAACATACAAAATATTAAACATATTAGTAAAGGTTCTGGTCTTTGTGAACACTCTAATGCTTTAATATGGTAGAGTGTTATCCACTTAAGTCTAGTAAAAAAAAAAAGAAGTTAAAGAAAATATCAATTTTAAATAACTATGTGTACAATAAATGAAATATGCCTATAATCATTTGTCAATGGGTTTTAATATAAAATGTAAATTATAACATCACATCTAAAATGTGTGTGTGGGGAGATAAAATGATAGTTTTTATATGTGATTAAAGTTAAGCTGTTATAAGCTTAAAATAAACTGTCATATCTTCAAGTGTTATAAAATTCTATGGCATCTACAAAACAAAGAAACCTATAGTAGATATATAACAGATAAATAGGAGGAAATGGTATGTTTCATATGGAAACTATGGAAATTCATCAATTGACAAAGGAGAGCAAGAGAGAAATAAAAAACAAAGAAACTATGAAACAGCCACAAATAATTAATATGGTGACATTACTATGTCTTACCTATCAATAATTACTTCAAAAGTAAATGGATTGATTTGCAACCAATTCAGCAAAATGGCTGAATTAATAATAAACTGTTTTCTACCGTATGTTGCCTTTAAGAGACTCACTTCAACATTTAGGAGATGCATCAGGTCAAAGTAAAGGGGCATGAAAAGATATTTCATGCAAAACGAAAAAAGAACAAGGGTAACCATAATTATATCAGACAAATAGATTTTAAGTTCAAAACTGTAATGAGACAAAAAATTTATTATATATTTAAAATAAGTCAATTCATTAAGAGAATAAAAACTTAAAAAATAAATATCTAACATTAGAAGACCCAAATATATTAAGGGGATACTAACAGATCTGAAAGGAGGAATATGAAACAATACAATAATAGGGGACTTCAACACCACACTGTCAACAATGTACTTATCGTCCACACAGAAAACCAAAAAAGAACTATTAGACTGGAAGTATATTTTAGAAAAAAATGAGCCTAGTAGGCATATATAGGGCATTGCCTTCAATACTTACAGAATACATATTCTTCTCAATAAAATATGAAACATACTACAGAATAAATTATGTAATAGATCACAAAAGAACTCTTAGAAACTTTAGAAATACTGAAATCATATAAAGTATTTTTCTAAACACAAAGAGGGAGTTGGTTTTTTAAAAGAAAAAACAAAATGGTCAAACCATTAGCTAGACTTAACAATAATAATTAAAGAAGATTTAAGTAAATAAAACTATAAATGAAAGGACATATTTTAAACCACACCACAGAGGGAAAAAAAGGATCATAAGAGACTAATATGTAAAAATATATGCCATCAATGGGATAATATACAAAAAATGGATAAATTTTAGACACATACAAACTACCAAGACTGAACAACGATAAAATAGAAAAAAATAATAGACAATAACAGATTATAAACTGAATTTAATAAAATGTGTTCTTTACCAAGAAAAACCAGATGACTTCACTGAGAAGTTCTACTGAATATATACAATATATAAAGAAGAATTAATGTCAATCTTTCTTTAGCCCTTCAAAGAATCAGAAAAAGATTCTACGAGAAAAAAATTACTGGCCAATATCCCAAATGAATAGATATAAAAGTTCTTGATAACATTCAATCAAACCAAATTCACATAGAGATATTAAAAGGATCATAAATTATGATCACGTGAGCTTTATCCCTCTGATGTAATCCAATGTAAGGATTTTTTTTTTCAGGCAAGAGCACAACTTTATTTTCACCTATAATAATAAACCACAATTGACAAATAACTGATTGTGATAAGGCATATTAACAGCATGAAGGATAAATATTATATAAATATCTCAACAGATGCAGAAATATTTTCAATAAAATCAGCATAATTTTGTGGTAAAAATAATAAACTCACTGTATATGAAGGGAACATGCTGCATCATAACAATGGCTATATTTGACAAATACACAAAGGATATACACCCAATGATGAAATATTGAAAGTTTTTCCTGTAAGATCAGGAACAAGACAGATTGTCTAAGTTCAACACCCCTTTAAAATAATATAAGAAGTCTTAGCCAGAGCAATCACGGAGAAAAAATAAAAGTCATCCAAATTGGAAAAAAAAAAAAAAGAAATACCGTTGTCTCTTTATACAAAATCTTAGAGTACAATATCCTATAGACTTTGCTAAAATAATGTTAGAGCTAATCTATGAAGTAAAAACATTTTTCAGAAGAAAAAAAAATCAACCTACAGAAATAACTTATGTATACACACTAAAAATGACTATCTGAATATAAGTAACCTAATCCTATTAACAATAACATCATAAACAAAAACATACTAGGAACAAATTCAACAAAATAAGGGAAGGTCTATACACTATAAGGCCTCAGTGAAAGAAACTGAAGAAAAAATAAATGCACAAATATCCCATGTTCATGGACAAGAAAAGTTACTATTGCTAAAATGTCCTTAATATTCAAAGCCATTTACAGATTCAATGCTATCCCTGTCTAGTTTCAATAGCAGTTTTCAAAATCCTAAAATTCTTATGGATCTACAAAAGACCCTAAATAGTCAAAGTAATCCTGGGAAAGAACAAAGATAGAAGTATTGTACTCCCTGATTTTACACTATACAGCAAAGATATAGTAATCAAATAGTATCCCACTGTCATAAAAGCAGACACAGAGATGAATGTAACAGAATTGAGAGCACAGTCAAGAATGCATAATTGACAAAGCAATCTTTCCAATAAATGGTGATATGAAAACTAATCACAAAATTAATAACACTAATCACAAAAATTAACAAAAGGCATTAAAGACTTAAAAATATGACTCAAACCCATTAAATTTCTGGGATAAAACATAGGGAAACTCCTTGAGGTTGATATTAAAATATATTTTCTAATGTAACACCAGAAGCACAAGCTTATTTAACTACTGAATGGAGACACACACACACACACACACACACACACACACAAGCAAAGATAAATATTTTTGGGGATGTAGAGAAAATAGAATACTCTACACGACTGAAGGGTATGCAAATTAGTGCAGCCACTATGGAAAACATTCTGGAGTTTCTTCAAAAAAATTGAAAATAGAACTACAATATAATTAAGCAATCTCTCATCTGGGTATACTTATTGGTAATGATTCATAAGAGTTAAGAAATGGAAGAAACTTGCATATCCTTTGATAAAAGAATGGAAAAAGATGATGTAGTGTAATCATTCAACAGAGTACTATTCAGCCTTTAAAATTGGAAATTACACAGAATTCATCTGTGACAACATGTGTGAAACTGAAAGACATACTAAGTGAAAAATCCAGGCACAGAAGGACAAATACTAACTGATGCCACTATTATTAGTAATCTAATATACCCAAACTCATAACAAGCAAACAATAGCATGCTGGTTTACAGGTCCTGGGATAAGAGGGAAATGGGAGGTATTAGAAAAGTGTACAAAGTTTCAGTTATGCAAAAACAATAAGTTCTATAAGTCTACTGCATAGCATTGTGCCTATAGTTGACAACAGAGTATACTTGAATATTTGCTAAGAAGGTATACTTATGTTAAGTGTTCTTATCACAATATAATCAGTAGTAGTAGTAGTAGTAGCAGTAGTAGTAGTAGCAGTAGTAGTAGTAGCAGTAGTAGTAGTAATGGCAAGAAGAAACTTGTGGAAGTAACGAATATTCTTTATGATGTATATTATGGAGATTGTTTCATTGTAAATACTTATCTCCAAACTCAAGGCACTTACATTAAATAAGTACAACTTTTTGTATATCAACAGTACCTCAATAAATTGACATTTTTAAAATCATTAGTTTTGATGGGATGCATTAAAGACGTGGTGTTACATATTATCCAGCTGATCAGAAGACAATTCCAAATTGTCTAGAAATAAGAAAGTCTCAAAATCAGAATTAATATCTTTGTTCTGCAAAATACATTTTAAGAAAATGATAAGATGCTACAGAGTAGAAGAAAGTATTTCCAATCCATATCAAACAAAAAGCATTTTTGGTAATATATAAATAAATAAATAATAAGTAGTAAGAGAACATATATATTTCATTTTACATGAAAATGTGTTTTTTTTATTTTATAATAGTTTATTTTCAAATTGGTTTACATATAACACCCAGTGTTCATCCCAACATGTGCCCTCTTTAATGCCCGTCACCCCCTCTCCCCCTCCCTTACCACCCTCACCCTCAGTTTATTCTTAGTCTTTGAGAGTCTCTTATGTTTTATCTCCCTCCCACTCTGTGTCTTTTTTTCCTTTCCTCTCTTCCCCTCCCCCTGGTTTTTGCTTAGTCTCGCAAAGACTACCTATTCGTGGAAATATATGGTATCTGTCTTTTTCTGACTGACTTATTTCACTTAACATAATACCCTCCAGTTCCATCCATGTTGCTACACATGGCCAGATTTCATTTTTTCTCATTGCCACGTAGTAGTCCATTGTATATATGTACCACATCTTCTTTCTCCATTCGTCAGTTGATGGGCACGTGGTCTCTTTCCATGATTTGGCTATTGTCGAAAGTGCTGCTATGAACATTGGGGTACATGTGCCCCTATACATCAAGATATGAATAGACACTTCTCCAAAGAGGACATTCAGATGGCCAACAGACACATGAAACGATGCTCAAAGTCACTCATCATCAGGGAAACACAAATTAAAACCACACTGAGAGAATGTGTCTTAAATAGAAACACCAAGAAGATATACAAATTAATAATAAGCAAACCAAAACATGCTCAATATTATTAATTAAAAGAATAATTAAAATCACATGGGAAATGATTACACATTTATTAGAACTGGGAAAAAAGTAAATTCCAAGTATCGAATGGGAAGGTTGAGTCAGTGGTACTCATATTACTGCTTAGAAAGAAAAAAAATGTTACCTTACTCTGAAAAACAGTTCGATAGTCTCATGACCCTGGCAGAAAGAATGAAAAATTATGTCTTTATAATAACTTATACCTACTTGCGCATCGCAGCTTTATTCTTAATAGTCAAAATTTCAAAACAATGCAAAACTTATTTAACTACTGAATAAATAGACAATACTTCTATATTACTCTGTTATAAAGAGAAATGAGCAAGTTCTGATGCTCCTAAATTCACTTCCTCTGATGGACACAGCAAATTTACAAGTACACACAGAACAATCCCCTTTGAAAGAATTTCAGAAACTGAGTGACTCCTATGCACTGGGCACATAATAAAATAAACACATTACTCCCATCATAGTGGGAAGGAAAGGCTTAGACATACTCTTACCAGAAATTGCATCGCAGTGTAGCACTATATAATCAAGAGGGAATTTCCAAGTATTAGTTTCTCCCTGAAGAGCATAGGGTTAGAGGCCCCATCTAGCATTCCAACTTTAAAGACTCCCTCTAAAGAAAAATTTCTCAAAACATCTAGCTATGAAAGCCAATGGGACTGGCATCCAGAAACCCAAAAGATTATTTACTAAGGAAAGAAACGGCGCTTAGGTTTGAAAAAAAAACTCATGCCAGCTATATCCTCAGGAGAGAGAGGGAGCAAAGAGAAATGCCACCTCCCTTTCTTTCACCAATGAGGCCTGATTCCATACATTAAATGATGTCGCCTTGGGTTCGGTCTTCTCTGCTTATTACTTAACCCCCTCCAAATTACCGATAACTGTCTGAAAGGGATTTGTACAGGTCTGGCATCTTGGCTTTTGCAGTGGCCCAAGGAATGGGTCACTAGGCCCATGGCTCTGTTAGCCAATAGGGCCTGGGTTCACAAGATACGCAGGACTTTAGCAAACAGAGAAACAGTTCTCACCTATGTATTCCCCAAGCACAAAGCACACAGGGATCAGAGAGAAAGGCACAACACTAGGCTTCCCTGAAAAAGATTATTTACACAGTTCAGAAGCTACTATCTGAGGTCAGGCTTCTAGTTGAGCACACATTCTAGGATTGATTGTAATCCTCTCTGTAGACAGAGATGCCAGCAGACACCACCTATTTCATACCCCTCATCAAGCCAGACCCAGGTCACCAATATATCTCTAAAAGGAACTTATCAAACTGTCTGGCACTGAACCTTTTGCAGCTGCTGTGAAAGAGAAGAGCTCCTATATAGTCTTTCCATGGAAGTCAGTTCCCATGTAAGTGTAGGAAAAAATAATCAGTTATTAATTACTATACGGGAATACCCTTCCCCACACTTCCCCACAGCTATACACCTAGCCACAGTGCAGAGGGAATGGGTGAAAAAGCCCAACTCACACTTTCTCCCCTGGAGGAACACTAAATATTCTCTAAGCTGTGGCCTGAAGTTCCAGCTTCTAAACACCCTGAATCTAGGTGTTGACCACAATCTCCTACTTGGAGATCTCAGCACATTCTCAACTACTGAGAGTCACTAAGAACAAAGAAGACATCTTCAATAATCAAAAAAATTTAAGTACAGGAGGGGCAAAGATAGCAGAAAAGAATTTTTTTTTTTATCTCTCATACCTGAAGTACAGCGAGATCAACACTAAACTATCCTGCACACTTAGAAAATTGATTTGAGGATTAACACAATAATCTGCACAAACTGAACCAGAGAACTCAGCACATATGAAGTCTGGAGAGGGGAACTGGAGAGGAGAGAAGCCACAGAAGGCAAGGATCTGTTTTTGCTTGCTGAGAGAGGACCGACATTGTGGGCAGGGGGTGGGGGCGTGTGGTGAAGTATGAAAACAGCTGGAGAGAAAAGAAAGAGTACACATGGGATTGAACAAAAAAGGAATAAAAGAGATGATTTAAATTCCATTAAGACTCTATAAACAGGGGGAGTGCAGAGCCTGAAACCCTGCAGCTCCATACCTGGCCCATACCTCTGATGGGAAGGGAGAATTCACTGGAGTAGAGAGTGAGGTCTGTGGAGTCCTTGTGCCACATGGGGAGAGGTGGTTACCCTGTGGGGAGGACATTTGGTAGAGGATGTGAGGCCACCCCACAGGCAAAGGACTCAGCAGACCCTGGTGAACAACCACATTCCCTGGTGCTGGAACAAGGACTTTAAGAAGGAAGCCTGGTGCCAGAGGTGTGTTGTGATTTTCCATAATCCCTGAAATGTGACTGATACATAATCCTATGAACTTTTTCTGGGTCAAGTTGGAACCCAGCCACAGTCCATGGTCATCGGCAGCAACACAGTCCCGCAAACGTTTCTGGGTGTGCCTGGCATCTGGCCATTGCTTGATGAGACTCTCCTCAGAAGGTCTGAGCCTGTCAAAGCCACAGACCTCAGAAGCGATGGGTCAAGAAACATAGCCACATCTGAGATAAAACTCAGGAGGGAGGTGCCGCCTGGCAATCTGATGGCTTGGTCATGAACAACGTAAAAGCAGGGAGTGGATGGAAGTCAGACAGAAAAGAAGGGTGCACAGGTCGGGGAGAGCACAAAGTTCTGATATTAGAGACTGGGTAGCTGGGTGACACCATTCTCACCCCCCCCCCCCCGAGCATACACATACACATCTACATGCACACTACAAACCACCCCAGTAAGCTAAGCACCACCATCTAGTGGAGAATGGAGCCATACACTAAGCCCCACCCAACTGGGCCAACCTCCCTCTTCAGGAACACCACAAGTCTCTCTGCCTGCTTAGTTTCTGGACTCTAAAGTGCCTCATAGTTTGACTTCTAGGGGAAAATGATGTAATTTCAATCGTTTTTCAGTCTGTCTGCTGGTCACTCTATCCATTTTTTTCTACTCTTATTCTTAAAAACAGAAAGAAAAAAATGTTTTTATTTTCCATTTTATTAAAAATATTTTTCTTTAATTTTTTCTACTATATTTTTTACTTTTTTGTAAAATTTTCAAATTCTATTTTACTTCCATCATTACATTTTATTTTATTTCATTGTATTCATTTTTTTCAAGTTTTCATTTTTCTTTTTCTTTTTTTTTTCTTTTCTAATCTTTCACTTTTTTCTCTAATCTATCAAGATCCTTTCAACAGCCAGACCAAAACACACCTAGGATTCAGCAGCATTTGTTTGATTTTTTGTGTTGTTTATCATTTTTTAATTATATATATTTTTTACTTATTAATTCCTTTTCTTCCTTCAAAATGACAAAATGAAGGAATTCACTCCAAAAGAAAGAACAGGGAGAAATGATAGCCAGTGACTTAATCAACAAAGATACAAGGAAGATGTCTGAACCAGAATTTGGAATCACGATATTAACACTAGCTGGGATAAAAATAGATTAGAATTTGTGTGTGTGTGTGTGTGTGTGTGTGTGTGTGTGTGTGTGTGTAGGTAAAAGCTAGTTAGTATGAAATAAAAAATGTGATAACTGATCTGCAATCTCAAATGGATGCCAAGTTTGCAGGGATGGATGACACAGAGCAGCGAGGTTCAGTGATAAAGAGGACAAACTTATGGAGAACAATGAAGCAGAAAAAAAGAGGGAAATTAAGGCAAAAGACCACTATTTAAGAATTAGAGAAATCAGTAACTTCTTAAAAAGGAACATAAAAATCATAGGGGTACCATAAGATGAAGGAGAGAAAAAAGGGTAGAAGGGCTATGTGAACAAATCACAGCGGAAAACTTTCCTAACCTGGGGAAAGACACAGGCATCAAAATCTGGGAAGTACAGAGGACTCCCACAAGGCTCAACAAAAACTGACCACCAACAAGGCATATCATAGTCAAATTCACAGAATATTCAGGCAAAGAAATAATTATGAAAGCCACAAGGGAAAAAAAAATCTTTAACCTATAAAGGAAGACAGATCAGGTTTGCAGCAGATCTATCCACAGAAACTTGGCAGGCCAGAAAGGAGTGGCAAAATACGTTCAATGTCCTCAATTGGAAAAATATGCAGCCAAGAATTCCTTTTCCAGTAAGGCTGTCATTCAAAATAGAAGGAGAGATAAAAGATTTCCCAGACAAACAAAAATTAAAGGAGTTCATGACCCCTAAACCAGCCCTGCAAGAAATTTTAAAGGGGACTCTCTAAGGGGAAAAAAGATGGAAAAAAAAAAAGGACCAAAAGCAACAAAGATTAGAAAGGACCAGAGAACATCACCAGAAATTCCAACTCTACAAAAAGTATAATGGCAATAAATTCATTTATTTCCGTACCCATTCTAAACATCAATGGACTAAATGTTCCAATCAAAAGACATAGAGTAACAGAATGGATAAGAAAACAAGTGCCATCTATATGCTGTTTACAAGAGACCCATTTTAGACCTAAAGGCACCTTCAGATTGAAAGTAAGGGCACGGAGAACCATCTATCATGCTAATGGTTGCTAAAAGAATGCTGGAGTACCCATACTTATATCAGATAATCTAGACTAAAAACGAAAGACTGCAACAAGAGATGAAGAAGCGCATTATATCATAATTAAGGGGTCTTTACACTTGTAAATATTTAGGTTCTGAATGTGAGAGCACCCAAATATATAATTTAATTATTCATGAACAAAGAAACACATTGATAATAATACCATAAAAGTTGGGGGTTTCAACGCCCCTCTTACAGCAATGGGCAGATCATCTATACAGAAAATCAACAAGGAAACAATGGCTTTGAATTACACACTGTCTTGGAAGGACTTACAGATATATTCAGAACATTTCATCCTAAAGCAGTGGAATACACATTCTTCTCCAGTGCACATGGAATGTTCTCCAGAATAGATCACATATTAGGAAATAAATCAGCTCTCAACAAGTATAAAAAGATCGACATCATACTGTGCATATGCTATGAAACTCAAGATCAACCACAAGAAAAATTTTGGAAAGATAATAAACACGTGGAGACTAAAGAGCATGCTGCTAAAGAATGAATAAGCTAAGCAAGAAGTTAAAGAAGAAATTAAAAAGTACATAGATGCCAAAGAAAATGATAACAACACAACTTGAAACCGCTGGGATATGGCAAAGGTGGGCATAGCAATCCAGGCCTTCCTAAAGAAGAAAGAAATATCTCAGATACACAACCTAAACTTACACCTTAAAGAGAATAGCAAATAAAACTCAAAACCAGAAGAACACAGGGAATAATAAAGATTAGAGCAGAAATCAATGCTATTGAAACAAAAAGAAAAGAAAAAAGAAAAAAATTAAAAAAATGACAGATCAATGAAGACAGAAGCTTGTTCTTTGAAAGAATTAACAAAATTGATAAACCCCTAGAATGTTCGAGCAAAAGGAAAAAGGAAAGGATCCAAATAAATAAAATCAAGAAGGAAAGAGGAGAGATCACAAGTAACACAACAGAAAGACAAACAATAATAAGAGAATATTAGCAACAATTATACGCAAATAAAATAGACATTCTGAAAGAAATGGACAAGTTCCTTGAAACTTATGAACTACCAAAATTGAAAAGGAGGAAGTAGAAAATTTGAAAAGACCCACAACCAGTAAAGATATCAAATTAGTAACCAAAACTCTCCCAAAAAATTAATAGTCCAGGGTCAGATAGCTTTCCAGGGGAATTCTACCAAACATTTAAGGAGGAGGTAACACCTATTCTCTTCAAGCTGTTCCAAAAAATAGAGATGGAAGGAAAACTTCCAAACTCTTTCTATGAAGCCAGAATTGCTTTGATTCCCAACTAGATGAAGACCCCACTAAAAAAGAGAACTATAGACCAATTTCCCTGATGAACATGGATGCAAAATTCCTCAACAAGTTACTAGCCAACAGGATCCAACAATATATTAAAAAAATATATTCACCACGACCAAGTGGGATTTATACCTGGGATGCAGGGCCTATTCAATATCCACCAAACAATCATTGTGGTACATCGCATCAATAAAATAAAAGACAAGAACTACATGATCTTCTTAATAGATGCAGATAAAGCTTTTGACAAAATACAGCATCCTTTCTTGATAAATACTCTCAAGAAAGTTGGGATCATATCTCGCAATCATGAAAACCATATATGAAGGACCCACTGCTAATATCACCCTGAATGGAGAAAAACTGAGAGCTTTCCCCCTAAGGTCAGGAAGACGACAGGGATGTCCACTCTCACCACTATTACTCAACATATTATTTGAAGCCTTAGCCTCAGCAATAAGACAACAAAAGGAATAAAACTCATCCAAATTACCAGGCGGTGGTCAAGCTTTCATTCTTCCCAGATGACATGACACTCTATACAGAAAACCTGAGATTAAGAAAAAAAAAATCTAGAACTGATCCATGAATTGAGCAAAGTGGCAGGATATAAAATCAATGCACAGCCATTGGCTACATTCCTATACACCGATAATGAAGCAACAGAAAGAGAAATCAAGGAATTGATTCAACTTACAATTTCACCAAAATTTGTAAAATATCTAGGAATAAATACAACCAAAGAGGTTAAAAATCTATACACTGAAAACTATACAAAGCTTATGAAAGACATTGAAGAAGAAACACACAAAAAGGAAAAATATTCCCTGCTCCTGGATAGGAAGAACAAACGTTGTTATAATATCAATACTACCCAAAACAGTCTACATATTCAATGCAATTCCAATCAAATTAACACCAGCATTCTTCACAGAGCTAGACAAAACAGTCCTAAAATTTGCTTGAAACCAGAAAAGACCCCAAATAGCCAAAGAAATCTTGAAAAAGAAAACCAAAGCTGAAGGCATCACAATCCCAGACTTCAAGCTCTATTACAAAGCTGTAATCACCAAAAGAGTATGGTCCTGGTACAAAAACAGACACTCCTATCAATGCAACAGAATAGAGATCCCAGAAATGGAAGTACAAATGTATGGCCAACTCATCTCTGACAAAGCAGGAAAGAATATTGAACGGAATCAAGACAGTCTCTTCAGCAGGCAGTGCTGGAAAAACTGGACAGTGACATGCAGAAAAATGAACCTGGACCACTTTCACACATCACACGCAAAACTAAATTAAAAATGGATGAATAACCTAAACTTAAGACAGGAAGTCATCAAAGTCCTTGAGAAGAAAACAGGCAAAACCTCTTTGACCTTGGCCACAGCATCTTCTAACTCAATACATCTCCAGCGGTAAGGGAAACCAAAACAAAAATGAACTTTTGATACTCGTCTAAATAAAAATGTTCTGCACAGCGAAGGAAACAATCAGCAAAACCTAAAGTCAACAAACCAAAAGGCAGAAGATATTTGCAAATGACATAACAGATAAAGGGTTAATATTCAAAATCTATAGAGAACTTATCAAACTCAACACCCCAAAAAAACAAACCAAATAATCCAGTGAAGAAGTGGGCAAAATATATGAATAGACACTTCTCCAAAGAAGACATCCAGATGGCCAACAGACACATGAAAAAATGCTTAACGTCATTTGTCATCAGGGAAACACAAATCAAACCACAATGAGATACCACGTCACGCTTGTCAGAAAGGCAGACATTAACAACTCAGGCAACAACAGATGTTGGCGAGGATGGGGAGAAAGAGGGTGTCTTTTGCAGTGCTAGTGGGAATGCAAACTGGTGCCGCCACTCTGGAAAACAGTATGGAGGTTCCTCGAAAATTAAAAATAGAACTACCCTATGACCCAGCAGTTGCACTACCAGGTATTTATGAAGGGGCACAGGCACCCCAATGTTTATAGCAGCACTATCAACAAAAGCCAAAGTATGGAAAGAGCCTAAATGCCCAACAATGGATAAATGGAGAAAGGATATATATATATAATCCTTTATATAAAATTATATATATATTTAATGGGGTATTACTCGGCAATGAAAAATAGTGAACTCTTGCCATTTGCAACTACATGGATGGAACTAGAGAGTATCATGCTAAATGATATTAGTCAGTCAGAGAAAGGCAAATATCATATGACTTCACTTATATGAGGACTTTAAGATAGAAAACAAATGAACACAAGGGAAAGGAAACAAAAAATATATAAAATCGGGGGGGGGGCGCAAAAAAAGAGACTCTTAAAGATAGACGACAAACGGAGGGTTGCTGGAGGGGATGTGGGAGGAGGGATGAGCTAAATGGGTAAAGGGCATTAAGGAATCTACTCCTGAAATCATTCTTGCAATATATGCTTGCAATATATGCTAATTAACTTGGATATAAATTAAATAATAAATAAAATAAGGAAACATATAAATAAATAAATAAATTTAATTACAATCAAGGATATAAGCCAAATTCACTGATAAAGTTCAGTTCCTACACTATATTGCTCTGCCAAGAAAGGGGGAGATGGTTGTTCATCTAATGTAAAGAAATCAATACAGAGGATAAAGAAACAGAAAATGGAGTAATATATTCCAAATTAAAATAAAAGATAAAATTCCAGAGACATATCATAATGAAATGGAAATAAATAACTGATTGTATAAAGAGTTCAATCTATGATTATCAAGACGCTCACCAAGGTCAGGAGAAAAATACATGAAAAAAATGGGATTTCACCAAAAATAAACAAAGTAGTTAAAAAACATTGAAAAGATATCACAGAGGTGAAGAATTCAATATAGTTGTTACAGAGCCATGTAGATGCAATGGAAGAAACCATCAGTTGACATAAAAACAGGGCATAGGAATAATCCAAACAAAGGAACAGAGAGAAAAGTTTAAAGAGTTGATATGCCTTACAGGATGAGGTTACGCTAATTGTTATGGGGTCTCGCAATATCACAAAGTCTCGTGAGACCTCAGGATTTCACAATATCTCAAGGTCTCGTGATACATGGTCTCATGAGACCTCAAGGTTTCATGATATCTTGGGGTCTCACGAGACCTCCAATAGCTTGTTTACTTCTGTAACTCCAGTGATTGGTCATCTTAGAAGAAAGCACTGTGCAGTGACTGGTTTGTGCCAAAACTAACATCTGTAATTGGTTAACGATATGCTTCTACACTCTAACTTGCTATAATCTACACCCTAACTTTCTGTAACCTATATAAGCCCACTGCTGCCTTTGTTCGGGGCCATTCTCTGCAGTTGCTTCCTAAGATCAGGAGCCCAGATTTAGCCTGGCCGTAAGTAATAAATTTGCCTCGTTTCCATTCAGCATCTGGTGGTCTTTTTAACGTCAACCTGCAACATAATCAAATGGGCCAATATACTCACCAAATATTTCCATAGGGTTCCAGAATGAGAAAAGAGAGTATATTACAAAATATATTCAGAAAAATAGTGGTTTAAAATTTGGTTTTTGTTTTGTTTTCTTTCTTTGTTTTTTTTTTTTTTTTTTTTTTTTTGATGGCAGGAAAAAATGCAATGACACTTAGAGATGAAAGGCAACATTCTTTCCTATTTATAGCTCCTTCGGAGAAAAGACTGCCAGGACCACACAGAGGCTTATACCAAGGAATAGAGTAACACACAAGTTGTAAATGTAAGGGGACGGTTATGGGTAGGTTTGGCTAAGCTTTACTAGACTGCCTAATTTGAAATTTTTACTGCATTCTAAGCTCTTTGGAGCTATCCATAGTTGTCTGTTTTCTGACCCTAGGACAATTAGGGCTGTTGAAATAACCTGGAATGGGAAAAGCCATTAAAAGAAGTAGTTGGAGCTGTGGACTTTGACACTCAGGAAGGAAAATAACCAGCTTATACCAAAGATCTCAAAATTGGGTCAAGACAGTATATTTGAAACTATATTACATAAGGACAGCAAGAATGGGTATTGGGTAGTCACCTAGAAGTCTCTATCACTATCCCCTCTATTTTCCAGTTGTGTTCTAAATGAGTCTTTGTGTAATTTGTACCTCTTTGTGGAGGGAGGTATGTTACTTAGAAGCATACACATGAAATACTATTATATCTTCTTAAAGAATGACCTTTATCATTATACACTACTTTTCTTTATCACTAATGATTTTCCTTGTTTATATATCTGCTTTGTCTGAAATAAATATGGTCACTGGAACCCACTTTGAATGGGAGTTGACATGGCCTATCTTTCTCTCTCTCTTTACTTTTAATTTGTGTCTTTTTAGTTAAAGTTGGTTTATTGTAGACAATAGAGAATCCGATCTTGCCATTGTATACACTCCAACAGTGCCTACCTTTTATGTAGAGTAGTTATGTAGTTATTGATGTATTCAGAACTCTGAAATATATAACATAATTCTCTATATGGTTAGAATAACCTTCCCATATCTGTTACTATTTTTGGTTCATTGTTTGTGTTCTTTGTTTTGTCTTTCAGTATTTTCCTACCTTGTCTGATTTAATTGGGCACTTTATAAGATTCCACTTTGTCTTTTAAATTTACATGACAATTTCTTTTCATTTTTTTATACTGGTTGCATTAGACCTTGCAGCATAAATTTCCAAGTACAAAAACCCACTTTCAAATAACACTTATACCACTTCACCAACATGGCAAGTACATTATAACAGAATATCCTTAATTCCTTTCTGTCATTCTTTTTCACATTTCTGTTATTAATAGTATTTATAAGCTATAATTAATGTACAAAGTGTGGCTTTTATTATTTTAAGCCAATCATTATTTACTAGATCAATTAAGAAGAAAAATAGATATTCTTTAAACTTCATTCATATACTTCACTAAAGCTTTTTCTATCTTTATTCATATCCAAATTTTGACCTGTGAATTTTTTTCTATTTTTTTTTAATATTTCTTGCAAGACAGGTCTAGTGACAAAAAACTCAATTTTAGTTTGTCCATAAAAGTCTTTAATTTTCTTTCACTTTTGAAAGACAATTTCACTGTTTACAGAATTCTAGGTGTTTTCCTCCAAGAATTTGAATATTTCTCTCCAATATCTCTTGCTTTAATGATTCATGAACAGATGTCCAATGTAGTTCTTACCTTTTTCCCTCTGGAATAAAAAAGCGTATTCCCTCCTTGCTGGCTTGTTTCAACTTTTTTATTCGAGTTCGATTTTTTAAGAAGTTTGCATATCACATCCCTAGGTGTAATTTTTAAGGTAATTATCTTGTTTAATGCTCTTTGGGTTTCTTTTATCCATGGTTTGGTGTCTGCCACTAATCTTGGGAAATTCTCAGCCATTGTTTCGTCAAATGTGTCATATTTTTTTGCATCTTTCTTCTCCTTTTATGTTCCTATCACATGTATGTAATATCTTTTGTAATTGTCTCAGAGTGCATAGCTATTCATATGTTTTATCGTAAGTTTCAGCTTTGAAAGTTTCTATTGGCATTTTGTCACACTCACTGGTGTTTCCTCATCCACTCAAGTTTCTTGATGAGCCCATCAAAGGCATTTTACATTTGTGTTACAGTGTTTTTGATCTCTAGCATCTCTTTTTTATTCTTTCTTAGAGTATCCGTCTCTCTGCTTATTTTATCCGTCTCCTTTTGTCTGTTGCACAGATTTTCCATTAGAAACTTTATCCTATTAATTTTGTTTTTGATTCGTAGTCTGATTATTTCTGCACCTCTTTATGAGAGTGTGATGTTGATGTTCTTTCCATATCTCAAAAGCTCTTTCTTGTCTTTTAGTATGCTGTGTAATCTTTCTTCTTGAAAGCTGAGCCTCTGTATGAAGTAAAAGTGGTGAGGTAAGAAGGCTTTCAGGGGAAATTTTATGTTTATCTGACTAGGAGTTAGTTTGTGTCTGCAGTTTTCTCTAGTGTAGGTGTCAGAGGCTAAAATGTCTGCTATTTTTTAACTCCCCTTTTGCATCTGGATCTCCATAGAGACTTCTACTTCAGTAAGGTATGAAGCATGTGTTTATTTTGTTGTATTTCTCTACTATTTTACAGGATCTTTATTGATGTAGTGTTAAGATGAGGAGAAAGGGCATACTTTCGTTCTATAATTAGATTCTAATCTTTTAATGAGCATGTGACTTTGCACAATCATTCGTACAGGAGTTTCTCAGTTGTCCCCGTTTTCCTACCCTTAGGTGTGACAGGATAGTTAGTAGGGGCTAGGCTAAAGCTGGGTGTTTTGCTCCCAAGTTTATTGAATTTCTGGTAAATCTAGTTTTCAGGCTTTATTAAAATAGTTTCTTTTGCGGACAAGCCTTTTTAGGAACAGGATGTTTGAGGGGATTTCAAAATGATCACTTTTTTTTGTTTGTTTGTTTTGTTTTTTACTTTTCCTACTGCTTGTGCAATGGAGGAGATTGTCCTTCAGTCTTCACTATGAGAATCTAGAAGAGCTCGTGGAGGTAAAATTGACAAACTGTATGGGTCCCACTAAGAAGGGTTAAGTTTTAACTCTGAAGGTTATCTGTCTCAAGCCACCAGCATTCATCCATTACAGTTTAAGGTTTTTTTTGTTTTTTTTTTCCTGAGTTCTCTGGGTGGTTCCTACTATGATCAACTGATTCTCTGTATTTGCCTGTTGATCTCTCTAATTTTGGGGCAACCGTTTCTCTGTGATTTCAACTTTCTGATGGACCAAAGAAGAGTTGTTCATTTTCAGTTTGTTTTTCTTTGTTTCTATGTGTGTGTCTTCTTGTGAGAATTGGAGTGAGGACTTCCAAGTTCTTTCCTTGCATGCCAGACTGAAAACCAAATCACTGAGACTTTATTTATTTTAAATATCGGTGTGCCATAAGGATGTAGAAATGAATGCACATATTAACTATGATGTTCAATTAATAACTCAAGAGTGTCTTCTAATTTCTAAAAAGTCTTCAACAGGAAAGGGTTTTTGAAATCAGAAAACGATCTTTTATAAAAATACAAAATGTTCAGTTTATTTATTTTGAGAGAGAGAAACAGAACATGAATGGGGGAGGGGCAGAGAAAGAGGGAGAGAGAGAATCCCAAGCAGGCTCTGTGCCATCAGAGCAGAGCCTGACTCAGGTCTCAGATTCATCACCTTTTTTTTTTTTTTTAACGTTTATTATTTTTGAGAGACATAGAGACAGAGTATGAGCAGGGGTAGGGCAGAGAGAGAGGGAGATACAGAATCCAAAGCAGGCTCCAGGCTCTGAGCCGTCATCACAGAGCCCGATGCCGGGCTTGAACTCACAGACCGCGAGATCATGACCTGAGCCGAAGTCGGCCGCCTAACCGACTGAGTCACCCAGGTGCCCCAAGTCTCAGACTCACCAACCGTGAGATCTAGACCTGAGTCAATATCAAGAGTCGGTGCTTAGCTAACTGAGCCACCTCAGAAAATGCATTTTTTAACTTGACTACAGTAATTCTTACTATGTTTATACCTGCTTATACTTATATATGTGATTTTTCTTTGAAAGCTGATATCATGCTTTTCAGTTCTCTGTCCTAAGCATTCATGTGTTTTATTTTCAGGGAACTTTTGTTTTGTTTTGTTTTGTTTTATTGATTACTTCTATTTTGTTTTTACTATTTCAAATAATTCAAATTTTATAGAAATCTAACTTATTAATTCTCAGTTTTGACAAAAAAGAAATGCTGTTACATTGTGGGGAATAAGTTTAGGAATTTCCTGAGCCTGTAGTAACAGCATTTCTTTCCTACATGTGAAAATCAAACTATTCTCATTTGGTATCAGTGGATTTTCTGTTACATTGTCTTTCTTAATTTTAAATTTTGCATTTTTTATTTTTTTAAAATAATTATATGCTTATGAAAAGTAGAAAAGTTAGTAGAGAGAAGTTCTTTCTCCAGTTTTCCTCAGTGGTAATATATTGTATAACCTAGCATAATGTCATAACCAGGAAATTGATGTGACTACAGTCCACACAAATTACTCAGATGTTATGGTGTTACAGTTGTTACTCACACACACTGCATGTGTGTGTTTCTGTGTGAGAGAGAGTGGTTTTATGCAATTTTACTCCATGTGTACATTTGCATAACAACCTCAACAAAAGTATGATCGCCACAAAGATCTCTTGTGTTATCTCATTAGAGTCACATTTGTCTTCCAACTCACACCTCAACCCATTCCCAGTCCCTAACACCTATGAACCACTAATGTAATGTCTCATTATATAATTTTGTACTTTAAGGATATTATATGAATAGACACACGCAATATGCAATCTTTGTCTTTGGCTATTCACAGTAATTCTACTAAGATTCATCCAAGTTCATTTGTGTACCAACAATTTCTTTATTTTTTTATTGTGACTAGTAAACCATAGTATGGCTGTGCCACAGTTTGGTTAACTACTTACTCTAGAAAGGATATTTAGATTACTCCAAATTTTTGACTATTATTAATCAGCATTATGAACATTTGTACACATTTTATGTGGACATAGTTATTATGCATCTGTAAGTATTGTCACAGCTTAGAATTATTGTGTCCTGTGGATTTGGATGTTTATTTTTGGTAGAAATTATAAAACTCTTTTGTTTTTCAAATTCTGTGTACCATTTTATATTCTCATTAGTGTTCTAGGATTGATCCAGTTTAATCGTATCTTTGCAATCATTGGCATTGTCACTTAAAAACAAAACAAAACAAAACAAAAACCACAAAGATAATTTGCTACAACATAAGAGTAGTGATACCTCATCATGATTTTGTTCATTATTTTCTTTATGGATAATGATGTCATAAATATTTTCATATAAGTATTAACATACCTATTTCTTCTCTTTGGCTAACAAAGTAACAATTAACCATGCCCGTTTATGTTGTTTGACCCAATTTTGTAACTAGTTTTTATTTTTTTTTTCATTTTTACTCCTGATTTATGATATTTGTGTATATATTAGGGATAAAATATGTAGCACAGGTGCTCCTATGCTTACTCCCAAAAGTAGGATGAAAGAAAACTCCCTCTACAAAACATCCCTGAAAGACTCTCTCTCTCAGGATATTGAGGTCTAGACATCCGTAACCTCTGTATTTGTACACAGAGCTCCTGTCTGCCTTATGTGACACTGTTCATGTTTGCCTTCTGCCAATTAATGCAACTTGAATGTTACTCATTTCATTTCATTTTCTGTGAAAGAGTAAAAGAGTAGTTTAAATTCTAAATCAGAAAACCAATCTTGATACTGAAACCAAGACTTTAGGTTAAAGTTTTCTTCATTCTGTAAGGTGAACTTTTAATCCTATTACCAATAAGCCTGCTTTATTTCTTCCTTATCTGATCTCTTACTATTTAAAACATGAGTCAGTTTGTTCAGAGTCCACTTCCTGGTTTCAATCTCCCCTATGTGAGTGGCCTAATAAGTTAGTTTTTCACTTTGGAATCACACTTACATTGTTATAGAAAAGGTGTGAATGTAAGTGAACCAGAACTCAAGACTGTGAGGCATGAAAGCTCATGGGAGGACAGAGAAGTCTGACTTTCCAGTACTGAGACCCCCAGCTGGGATGCAGCCTTTCTGTGTGAGCATCAGGACCCTTCTCTCAGTTCTGCTTCCCTGGCCAGGTGCAGGTGAGTAGGACAGAAGAACGACTATTTTTCACTACCATGGATCTTAGCTCAGAAGTCATTTTTTCCATAAAACATCCCTAGGATTTCAGCTTTTTTCCCTATTATCTGGACCTGAAGGTTGTGAATTGTTCTCATTTCAGACTTTCTGTCTTTCTTTCTTTCTTTCTTCTTCTTTCTTTCTTCTTCTTCCTTCCTTCCTTCCTTCCTTCCTTCCTTCCTTCCTTCCTTCCTTCCTTCCTTCCTGTGTCCCTTTCCTTTTCTATACTTTTTAGGATAAAGTCATATAATTATGCAAAGGTAATTTGTTACTGTAAATAATATAAAAGGAATATCTCAAAATACTCTTATTAATCCTGCCCAGTTTATGTGACACATTTTCTAAGCAGACCTAGAAAATGAAACTCAATTTTCTACCCCGAGGAATGCTGTATACCCACAACTGCCAGAACCTAGAGTCAGAAACTTTGGGATCCCATGTTCATGTTTCACCCATCTCCTGCATGACCCTTGGCAGAGTTATTAAATACTTTTGGCTTTAATAAATGCCTTTATGTTTACATGAGTGCATTGAACTAGGTTTGAATATCACTTCCAATATAGAAAGTTCATATTTAAATAGTGTTGTGAGGAAATTGAAACAATTGAGAAGACATGCACTTGACAGACACCAAGTTAGTTGAAAGAAGTACACAATATTCCATTTTAATTCAAACATAAACAGTGAAGTATCAACACATTTTGTAGAGAATATTCATATTGATTTTAGTGAAAGAGGGACTATTGAACAATAAGGTAAGTAGACACACTTACACACCAACAAATAAAAGGGATCTGTGTTAAATTCTAAAACTGCACCCTACTCCAGTACCTGAGAAACATCATCTATCAAAACTACAAGAAAGCAATTAGTACATTAGAAAATTAATTTTCACCATACCTGGAAAAATAACTTACGATATCTGTGAAGTTTTCTACTTTAAAAAAATAGCTTTAAAGAGGTCAAACTTATATATAAAATTCAAGTATTTAAAATATACAATTTGTAATTTTGGGCATTTTTTTGTTTTGTTTTCTTTCATAAAATAATCAAGTGCAGTCACCAAGGGGTATACAGTAGAGTGTCAGCTAAACAAAGCTTGTCTTTCTCACAAGTTCTAGAGAAATCATAATATTCCATGAAGGGGACTACATGGAGTAAGACAGAGAAAGTGCCTGGAGAGGGGGTCAGCTAAGTAGTTTGGGAGCCTAAACAGTGGAAGGCTAATGGGCAAGTGTTATTGGAGTGAAGTTAGGACACGCAAATAAAAGGCACGAATAAATTTCTGCATTTGAATATCACTGGGCCCTACTCTGAGGAGGGCAAGAGAGGAAACTTGTGGCAAAGGCCGTCTTATCACATTGGTGCATGGGATCGCCTGGGCAAAGTGCTCCCAAGTCTGTGGACATGTTGAGGTAGCAGGAAAAGGTAACATGTAAAAATTTCAATGCAAATGCAAAGCCCTGTGTAATAATCACCACAGTCGAGTTAATCAATATATCTAGAATTTTCCTCCTATTATGCTGTTACTTTAAATGTGTGTGTGTGTGTGTGTGTGTGTGCGTGTGTGAAGAACCCTTGAGTTGTACTTTCTTAACAAATTTCTAAATGTGCAACACAATATTGTCAAGTACACGTCCTATGTTGTAGCAGATCTCTAGAACTTACGGATCCTGCCAAATGTGAATTTCTCTTTAACCGCAAAAACAGAGAAATGAGATGTAGTCTTGTTAGTGGACTTGGTAAAATGTTCTTATGTTAAGAATGGTGGGGCGCCTGGCACTTGTTTGGCATCCGACCAGCTCAGGTCATGATCTCACCATTTCTGAGTTCGAGCCCGCGTCATACTCTGTACTGACAGCTCAGAGCCTGGAGCCTGCTTCAGAGTCAGTGTCTCCCTCTCTCCCTGCCCCCTCTCCCAGTCGTACACTGTCTCTGTCTCTTTCCAGTATAATAAACATTAAAAAAAATAAAAGAATGTTGCAGGATCATTGAGCATGGCTGTCAAGAAAGAAATTTTAGACGTTTTACAGTGCAGCTTATTTAAGTAGCTTGGGGACAGGACCCATGAGCAAAAAGAGCTGCACTTTTCCTATATGAAGCTGGTGCTTATATGCTTAGTGCTCGAAGGAGGGTGGAAGGGGTGTACACTATTAGATCCTAAGTGTTTTCTTTGAATTTCTACTCATAAAATTACTTTTGCAAGATTTCTCTGGTGCTTATCATTCAACTTGATATTAACTATCATGAGGCGGTCAGGCAGTCATAACTCCCTTTAAGAATGAAGCAACCAGTATGTATTTGATCCTTATTGAAACTATGCAGGCCATAGTTAAACTGTCTTGGCTAAAGGTGAACACTTTTCTGCTTCTAGCTGTCATCATTTCCCTCTGACCAATTTTCTTTCCTTAAATCTTTAAGGTGGTTGAAGGGCAAAGGGCTCATCTTCTGTAACTTCTTCAACCTGCAACCTGACAAGGGTTGTAGAGTTGTCCCTACATATGGATTGAAATTGGTCACTATCTGTTCCACAGGTAACCATTACAGAAGGCTATATTGCTTTAGTGTCTAGAGCAGTCCTCAGGGTTAATTTGTTTCAAGTAGAAGGGCTATTTGAGTATTGGATGAAGGAGACATGAACAGCTTGCATGTATCTCAATAATAGGAGAGAACAAAATGAAAAATACAGCATGTCAAGATTATTACTGTAATAAAATTTAAAAAAGTATGATAAGAAGACCTTTTAGTGTAGGCCAACCAGGTGGATCCAACCAGGATCTTAGTGAGTCTTTAAGATCCTAATATAGGGTCTTTAAGAGCACCAATTTGGTTACTTATATCAGTAAGTCATCCTGTTATAGTTTTATTACAATGTGTAATGTAGATGCAACATTCTGCTTAAGTAATGGCATATGATCCTGGTTATGCTGTTGTAAGTTATCTATTGCTATTTTATTGAGTATAATTTGTTTATGCTTTTGAGTCATTTTAGTGTTTAATAAATGTAAAGCTGTTTTGCAAGTTATTTAAGGCCTTAATCGTGTATTTATCAAGGGCAACCATGTGCTATATGACATCTCCTAAAACTACTGATGGAAGAAAAATATATGTTAAATGGTAATACCAAAATATTTTTGGATCTTGTCCATTATTGTTTTAGGTATGGAATTAGTTGGACTTGTGATAGTTAGTGCTACAACCATGCATCCATGCATAACATATAGTCCATCCACTAATCCAGCCTTGTGGAAGCCACCATATCCACCAATTTCACCCAAAAGCAATTGTGTTCTATTAGATGTTAGTTAGCCATCTGGTGCCTTGTCCATTCAATGGCAAACACACTGGTTGCCTGCAAAATAATGGTATGATCCCAGGATTCGGGAGGAGTCATTGCTGGTGAGTACCATATGGTCATGAATCAAGTGTATGTTCTTTCTATTCCTAGCAAAAAAGGCCCTCTTGGCTTAGTTGTGTTATTGTGGGAGTAAGCCACATATATCCATCTCATATACGACATATTCCTTCCTGAGTGTATTGACAGGAAGGACTATGTAGATGTGGAATGTATGGTAAAGAGCCTATCTGTTGAAATATTCTGTTAAAATTTTGATAATTCAAGGATAAGAGAAAGGCCTCCTATGACATGGAGTGGCCCATCTACTATTTAGCATAATTCAGCGAGAAGCATTATTGTTTTGGGGTGCCTGAGTGGCTTAATTCAGTTAAGCATCCAACTCTTAATTTCAGCTCAATTCATGATCACACGGCTCATGGGATTAAGTCCTACATCAGGCTCTGTGCTGACAGCATGGTGCCTGCTTGGGATTTTCTCCCACTCTCTCTCTGCCCTTCCCCTGGTCACACCTTCTCTCTCAAAAATGAATAAATATTAAAAAATAAAACACTATTATTTTTATTAATTGAAATATATCTATACGGGCTGGTATTGGAGTGACTTTGTGTTGAGTTTTACTAAAAGTGGCCACTGTTTGCTTGGCTAAAGCCTCTACTTGCAGTCTTAGATCAATACAGGTGGCTCCCAGGATAAATATGGCTAAGCAATAAAACTACGAAGAATCCTTCTTTGCTTGATGTCTAGAGTTAACCTATTATACTTGAAATGAATCATGGGTAAGTGGGATATGATTTGCCCAGGGAGATAAGGGCATTGCCAAGCTAATTCTTCAATCAAATTTTAAGGATTTTATCTCCACAAGTTCATAGTTAACCCCATAGAGTGGGATATGTTCTGACTTTTAAGGAGCAATTTTGTTATCCCAGCCAGATAGATTTGATCTAGTTGTCAGCTAAGTTACACAATTGTTAGGGATTTCATTTCATTGTCAGGATGTTTAAATAAAAAAGACACAGAGAGGGAGGGAGATAAAACATAAGAGACTCTCAAAGACTAAAAACAATCTGAGGGTGAGGGAAATGAGGGAGGTGAGGGAGGGGAGAGAGGGGATGATGGACATTAAAGAGGGCACGTGTTGGGATGAACATTGGGTGTTATATGTAAACCAATTTGAAAATAAACTATTATAAAAATAAATAAATAAATAAATAAATAAATAAATAAATAAATAATCATATGTCCAAGGGGCAGCTTTTATTAGCCCCACAGAGTAACAAATGAGAGGTTGGTCTATATGTGAACTCTTATGGCAATTTCTCTGGTTTACCTCAAGTTATCTAGTTTAGGCAAGTAACAAACACTTAAAGACAATTGATGAAAACTAGAATCCAACATCCAAAAAGATATGTTATTCAAACAGGTATTTTCTCTCTAAATTCACCTTTATTTCCAGAGATAACCAAACCAGGGTTAATTTGTTGGTAAAATAAATCCAGTTTTGACAGAATTGAGCTAATTATTTCCATAAACTCACCAAGAATAGTAGTTGATCATACAGATCCTTTAAAATCTGCCTCCTAGAACTTTTTATAAGAAATCTGTAGATTGAACTCTAAATAGCCTTGTGAGGCCAGAGCCAAGCTAATATTTGTCATCAGACTTGCCAACAATATTTGTCAATTTTGGTGTACTCCTCTTTTTGAGTTCCTCAGTATATCCTGAAAATATATTTCATCCAATTATGTAGGAAACTTGACTTCCCAGGAAGTGACATACTCTATTCACCTGGTAAGACTTCTAGGAACTTTGTAAACAAGATATCAGGCCAACATTCTTAAAGGGGTTTATTGGCTTTGAAACATCAACCTTAATTCCTTAAAGCTCTCTGGTCACTTCTGCGTCCATGAATGTCTCTTTCAAATATGACGCTTCAGTTAAAGTCTTGGTAATATAGCCAATGTTCCAATGATGTCCTGATACGAGGAGACTGTATTCTCATGGAACTTATTAAAATGATTATAAACACCATGGAAGAAAGAACACTCACTGAGAGTTTCTGACTTATGGAGGGTTCAGGTAGGGAGAATGTTAAATGCTTCCATTTATTCACAAAGGAATATTCTACCATTTTTCTCAATTCAATCAATTCTGTGTTTTTAATTTTTGTTTATTTTAAATGCAGCTTTCTGGAAATCTTACCCATGTCAGTTTTATGATTTTAAAGATACCAAAAACGTGTATTTGTCAAAAATCATTTCTATTAATCTCCTTGAAGTTGAAACACATTTTGCAGGAGCATTCGATATTATCCGAATGCTATAAATGACAAAACAACAACAACAACAACAACAACAACAAAAATCAGAAATCTACATGGTTAAAAATCTTGTTTAAGAGTCTGTTATAATTCAATTGCCATAGAAATATGGTTATTTGCGTGACATACAAAATTTCAATAATACAAGCAATGACTTTCTATGAGGACATATAATCTTTGGAAATTTTATATATTTCCTAGAATACTTACAGATTTATCCATAAAATACAATCTAAAGATTATCATTATTGGTTTGACAATGTTATCCAAGTAACTTCACATACCAAATAAACAAGTGTAATTCAAAACAAAACAAAAAAAGAGAGAACTTCGTTTATAATTAAATCTTGTAAAGCTTATTGAAACTCTCAGAAAATTTAAAGCACATTCCTAAAAAGTGTTATAGATCATTACAAATCTAATATTTATATTTAACCAAGGTAACAATAAGGCACCCTACAGTGCTGGTTAGCACTCGTTAGCAGTATTTTACTCCTTCAATGTTAGATAAAGTTCTTTTTTTTTAAATAGGTTTCACACCCAATGTGGTGCTTGAACTCACAACCCTGTGTTCAAGAGTTCCATGTTCTACCTACTCACACAGGCAGGCACTTTCTTAAGTAATCATATACCTGATAAAGACAAAACATAGACACTGATTTTCTGGGCAGATTAAAACAAAACAAAGCGAAACGAAAAACAAACAACAAACAAACAAACAAACACTGGTGTTCTGGGCAGACAAAAGAGAAAAGCCACTTTCTTTACATTCTTATCATGAGCAAACCAATAATCTAAAAAGAAATGTCTTTTTAAAAACAAGGAAAAGTAGTTTTTCAAACTTATACCAGTTTACTTGAAATTCCATTTATTTCAAACTTATTCTTGATCACATATAAAATTATTTTCCAAAGATTCTCCTTCACAAATTTCTAAAGCTTTCTTTTTCATTCAGAATTTGTCCTAAGCCTGTTCTCTCTAAACAACAGTTTCATTTTAGGATAAAATTACATTCTTTGTCCCTGAAAATATTTATTCCCATTCTTTATGCCTTTCTTCTTAACAACTCATCTTTTCTTGCATATAGAGTTGCCTCCCTTATTTCCATCGGTCTTCATTACATTTAGCAGAATTTTTTTTTTTAGAAGCTTTAGTGCCCAGCAAAAGTTAAATATAAAACAATTGTGAACTGTTGCACCAAAATTCTTAACATAGGAAATTTTTTTATCTTGTATAATTCTAAAAATATGTGTTTTTCCATAGTATATTCTTTTAATAAAGCATAATGCATGTTTACCAAGAGGCCTAAATATCTCCAGTTTCTGTGCAATAAGAACCCAAAATCACAAACCTATGTTCTGTAGTTGATGCTTTTGTTTATTATTTGGACAAAACTTAGATATCCAGCAAATTCAATCTAATTTATCATTTAATTAACCAAAACCTCAAATTTCAGGTAACTAAAGATTTTGAAAGCTATGAAAACTTTTATATATAAAGCTTTAAATTTATTTCACTTTTTTAAAATTACCCATGAACCGTTTGAGAGAGATGAAATAAACAGCATTTTGAGTCCTCTCTCTCTCTCTCTCTCTCTCTCTCATTTTTGTTTTGTTTTGTTTTGTTTTGCTGACAATTTACAGCAGAGATCACATGAGCTTATTTCACACTTAGTAAACCATGGTAGAATATAAGTTCTATATTTAATGCTGATAACTTTAAAGATCTGTCTTCCTTAATTAAACTAACAAACTTATATGAGTTTATATACAGAATATGTTGCACTTAGGTCCACTTAAGAGCCAATTCACGTGTTCCCACTATCCATGTTGACCTGTGGCACCTGTGTGAAGAGAAAGTGGGCAGTTTAACTCCAAGAGAACCTTTGGACCTTTTTGTGGTGACTGGGGACGTGTCATAAGAAAGTGTTGCAAAAGCTTGAAGTGATCTTTGCTCCTCGATAGCAAGTGTAGGAGGACCAGGAGACAATGGCACTGGAGGCATGGAGACTGGCCCAGGAGCCAGTTTTGCACACTGCACCCATTGTGGTGCAGAAACATCAGGAGGGGTAGGTGGAGGGAGAAGAGGTGAGGCACTACCAGCAAGCTGGGGGAGGATAAAACCCAGAGTGCGGACAAAGAGGACTCCCAGTCCTAAAGCTCCTCAGCTCAGACAGAGGAACAGACACACATTTATTTCCTCCAACAAAAAGTGAAAATATATATTCCATGTTCAGCTGGAGAGATCAGGGAACTTCCCTGAAACAAAAGAAGTTTTGGCCACTGCTTGAGAATATTCCTTAAAGTCCCTGTCCAGAGGTAGCTGAACCAGATAATGGGCTGCAATTAGCACACCCATTAATCTGGTAGATAAATGAGGGGGGAAAAGTCAACCTACAACAATACTCAGGCAGCACTCCTCCAAGACTCTCAAATCTATTCCTAATCTCACCCAGGAGATGAAGCAATCAAGGAGGAGACCAGTGACTCAGGACGAACACAGGAGGCATGTATATGATCTTGGCAGCAAAGTGTTTATAAGAGAGACAAGGTTTGGGTGCATAGAAAACATGACAGAACACAACTGATGCAGCAGATTAACAGAAGTAGAAGAGCTGATGCAAATAGATAAGGAGAGGGCATCCTTAGGCCCCATAAAGGAGTATGGACACATCAGCCTTGTGGCAAGGGCCATAAAAATATGATCGTATGGGACTTTGGTCCATTTTCCCTGATACCTACAAACAAGGTTTACTTTATAAATAGTATTGAAGTTGAAGGTACCAATATTGGAACACTTTTCATCATTCTCCAGAGAATATTGAGGCCAGGCACTATTACTGAAGAAGACGAGGTGCTTCCTTAAATCCTGTTGTCCAAGTTGACCCCAGTGTGTTAGGAGACAGCTCAGAAGGAAATCCTTTGGGATTGAGGAAGTCAATCCCATGATCACTTTCTAGAAAATAAGGATAGCACAATAACGAACTAGGAGTCCACTACCAAAATCCTTCTAAGCTTCTGAATGGCATCGCATCAGGAATATTGGGGAAGGGTCCTGGGATCAGAGTGGTGGGAGGTATCCCTCTTTCATGACCACTCTGACACTTTTGTACTACCTGAGAAGGGATGCTCACATCCTTCCCTGCCCTCTTGTATCCTAGGCTACAACAGGTGCTGGCGAATGAATTGAAATGACACAAAGACTGGGGTTTCTTTCTATTTTGAAGGAGTCAATGGATTTGGGAACTAGTAACATTCTCTAGGTCTAGTATTAATGGATGGAGTATAGTTTGTTAAGAATTGGCAGCTATTTGATATCATATTAAGCATTATATACCTATGGTAGAAGTACTTTCAATCTCTTGATTTCAGCTCAGGTCATGATCTAGCTCTTCCTTAGATTGAGCTTCATGTTGGGTTCTCCCTGACAGTGCTGAGCCTGCCTAGGATTCTCTCTCTTGGTGTCTCTCTCTGCCCCTCCCCTGCTCATGCTCTATCTCTCTCAAAATAAATGCATAAACTTAAACATAATAATAACAATAATAAACACCAAACCATACTGAAATGACATTGTAGCAATCTGCTAATGAAATTCGTCATGCAACAATAAGTCAGTCAGGTTTCAAGTGAGAAAGAAACCTCGCTCACTTTCCCAGCCAACCTGGTTCACTCCATTACATGCATATCTCAAAATATATTATAGAAAACGGATCCTTAAGAAAAGTAATTTGACGGTACCATTTGTTTTAAATTCATCTGGTTTTATTAGTGTGTTTATCTGTAGAATTTTCCTTACATTAATGACATGTGTGCAGTTAGAACTTGGAGCTATAAATACCTAGGTTAAACATACAAAGTGACAGAATGAAAGTGGTGCTATCATTTTCGATGTTTACATTTCAAAATGATAGCCCTACATCCTTAAGAAAGAAATATTCTATGGTTTCCTAGGGTGGCTCAGTCAGTTAAGTGTCTGACTATTAATTTTGGCTCAAGTCATCATCTCACGATTCATGATTTCAAGCCCCAAGTGAAGCACCCCCATCAGTCTCTGTGCTGACAGCATGGAGCCTGCTTGGAGTCTCTGTCTCCTTCTATCCACAATCCTTTCTGCTCACTCTCTTTCAAAAATAAATAAACATTTAAAATATTTGAATTTCAATATTGGAATAAAAGATTATGTAGCCTTTTAAAATATATAATACAGGTAAATTTATTTTTTTAAGATTGGTTTTTAGCCATGGTCACTCATTATGCCTATATCCAGAGAGAATCTGCAGAAAAGTTCTAGAAAATTTATATTGTAGACAGGATCTCATACTTATGTTATAAAATGGAAAAATATAAATAGAATTGTATTCTTTCTTAACACAATCATTTAATTTTTGATAGTTTCACATTGTATTTCATTATAGATCATATTATATAATACATGGTGTAAAGCAAGGAAACATTTGGATGTTACTGTTAGAATTCCTAGATCATGTAATCTTACAGAGATTAAGTATTTAGGGATATTCATAATTTACTCATTCCATTAATCAATAACTCAATTATTAATCATTGATTCACTCAATATTTAATCTATTAAATTATAATGTATCCCATAACACATAATATTTTTATAAGCCATAGACAATGAGATTTATATAATTTGAATTCCAATCCTAGGAAAAGGAAAAAACAATTTAATATTTTTAAAGATCAAATGACTGTTGCATATTGACATTATGTCCTGTATTATCTCTTATGCTAACAGTGTATTTGGGCATCATTATTTATTTTATTTTGTTTTATTTATTTTTTTTTGCATTTATTTATTTTTGAGAGACAGAGTGTGAGTGGGGGAGGGGCAGAGAGAGAAGGAGACTTTTCTAAAGCAGGCTCCAGACTCTGGGCTGTCATAGCAGAGTCCGTTGCAGGGCTTGAAGCACAAACCATAAGCTCATGACCTGAGCTGAAGTCAGATGCTCACCTAACTGAGCCACACAGGCACCCCTGGATAGCTTTCTTTTAAACATGTTCATTAATTGGCTACAGCTTACTATATTAATTAAACAGGTCTAATATTTTACTGATAAGATGGTCACAACCATGCTTGTCAAGGTCTCAGTGATGATTGCATTGTTTTAAAAATTCCTTCCAGGGCAATTCCATGTGATAGGACCAAGAGCACCAGTCATTGCCTTGGTTGGGGAGGAGCTGTGCTGTCCTGTCACCTCAGCCCATCAATGGATGCTCAGAACATGGATGTGAGATGGTACCGAGATGATCCTTCAGGACTGGTGCATCATTATGGGAATTTCCAGGATCATACAGAGCAGCAGATGCCAGAGTACCAAGGGAGGACCGAGTTCTTGAAGGAGAATATTACCAAAGGGCTTGTTGCCCTAAGAATCCATCCCACCAGACCTTCAGACGGAGGGCAGTATGTGTGTTTCTTTGAAAGCTCTACATTCTACAATAGAGCACATTTCAAAGTGGTGATCACAGGTGAGTATCTGCAATGAAAACTCCTACCCAAATTGTATTATTTTTTCCGTCATCCATTGGTGTAGATGGGTAGAGGTGACTAAATCTATACAAACGTTATGATTGAATGCCAAGAAAGGTAAATACGTAAATTAATCTAATAAGTCTTCCTCAACATTCTTGGGTGGTAGTAAAAACACATTTTAAACTTTTCTTTGTCAACATAATTACTTTGAGGAAAAGAAAGTGTAGGTATTATAGTATATTGTATCTCAGAAGAGTCCCAAAAATGTATCTTAGTCTATCTTCTAAATCTCAGAAGGAGCTAAAAAGAGGCAGAATGATTCTGAGCAGCAGCCTGCCATCAGGCTAGGTTTTCTGCAGTTTGCTGCTGCCCACTCTGGGAACAGCCCAGTCACATGTTGTTTTGTTCACTCTTTAGTATGACATCCTTGTTTGTTTAGATCCCTACATAATTTGTCTCCTGCTGAGATATTGTTCACACACACACACACACACACACACACACACACACACAACAAAAAATAAACAAAAAACTGCATTGCCTGAGTGAAAGTGTAAGGAAGGACTGTAATTCAACCTATACGCTGAGCCTGAAACAACATTTTCTCTATAGACATTATAGGGCCTTGTACTGAGCTCAGATGGTAAGTTTTTGTAACATCTCTCTTACAATGGACTTAAGAGAAACTAACCCAATCTCATGAAGGAACCAATAATATTGACCTTCCTGCCAAAGGCACAAAACCTTTTTTCTTCAGAACTCCCTGACTTGTGTGCAAACGCTCCTGCCTCCTATTTAGTGACAATTGTGCATAAGCCCCAGGTAACGCTTAATGCATGTTTATACAATAAAGGATGTGTTCTTATATAATTCTTCATAAATTAAAGAGGTGCATGTGCAAAGGGACTGCCTGCAAAGTTTAAACACCTCTTTGAGTCACCATTTTTGTAACCAGACACTTTGATCCACACATCCTCTGGTAATATTGCTGCTGAGTTGTGGAAAGAATTGTAACCTTCGGAGATTCCTTCGTGAGTTTAAAGAATATCTGCTTTTTATGCAAGTGTACTGGGGTTCCTCACTGCAAGTGTCTATTGTATGCAAATGAGTGTCACTGTACTGGACGCATTTAACCAGGCACTAGGAGGCATGAATGAGACCTATTATGTTCATCTATTCATTAAGTTTTTCTTTTGAACAGGGATCGTTCACTCTATTGTAGTAACTTTGGAAGCAGTCCAGGAGTTGGACATTCAATTCTAGAAGCCCTAAAACATTTTCTAAACCTTGGGTAAACCCTTTCAGGCTTTGAATTTGAAAACTGTAATTGCCTCTTTAATGTGTTATTAATGTTGCCATTTAATATGTTATTACTCAGAATCACCTCAATTTCTTTATCTCTGACTTACTTGTTCTTTGTTCAGAGTAACTCTACCACTAAATAGAAAACAAATTTCCACTATATGCCCTTTTTACCGCAGAGTTTTTAGAAGAGTGCATTTTCTACCTTGAAGTTCTTAACACTAAATTATGACATCATGCTTGTGCTTGAATTTGTTTTGAGTTTCAAAAATGGTTAAATGACATACCTTTTTGAATCTACTTTATGATCTCACATATCTTGTATATTAGTTTTTATGATACATCACTTCACTGTTCATTCCAAATCATATATGCAAGGGAAGTTGTATTTGCTTCCCAAGCACAAAAAGCCAGTGCCAAGTTCTTTAATTTTCACTGGGAACATATATTAAAAAATAAGTATGAATTCTACCCATCTTTTTATGAAGCTCAGATGTCCCCACAACATCCAAAGATATTTGGTTCCTTTTTTCTTGCTCCATGTGGGCAGTACAAATATCTGGATTTTATATTCGAACTAAGTACAATATTTGCATAAACAACATTTCACTTTAAAAATTAATGAAAATAGGTGTACTTCTAAATTCTTAGGAAATTGTATCATCCTACTTCCTGTTGTAAAATAAACTGATATATAAATATTGACATAATAAGTGATCACAAATAAGTTCTTAAGAATATAGATATTTTTTTCAAAAAAAAAAAAAGACTTATGCTACCAAATGTAAGTGGGCTGCTTTTTTGCCACATTTTGTTGATTATAATGGGAGACATCTCATTTTTTTAATAATTTATTTTCAAATTAGTTTACATGTAACACCCAGTGTTCATCCCAACACGTGCCCTCTTTAATGCCCATCACCCACTCTCCCTCCTCCCACACCCCTCTCACCCTCAGTTTGTTCTTAGTCTTTGAGAGTCTCTTATGTTTTATCTCCCTCCCTTTCTGTGTCTTTTTTTCCTTTCCCCTCTTCCCCCCCCCCACCGGTTTTTGCTTAGTCTCTCAAAATCCACCTATGTGTGGAAACATATGGTATCTGTCTTTTTCTGACTGACTTATTTCACTTAACATAATACCCTCCAGTTCCATACATGTTGCTACACATGGCCAGATTTCATTTTTTCTCATTGCCACATAGTAGTCCATCATGTATATGTACCACATCTTCTTTCTCCATTTGTCAATTGATAGGCACTTGGTCTCTTTCCATGATTTGGCTATTGTCGAAAGTGCTGCTATGAACATTAGGGTACACGTGCACCTATACATCAGAAGTCCTGTGGGGAGACATCTCATTTTTGAACCTGCTATCCTCAATCATTATAAATCAGAAAAATAAAGTCCTATGTTGATTCAATGCTCTTACCTCCTCCAGATGAATTACCGATGACCTTGTGTAGTTCCTCCTGAGATGGATCCATTTATGTCCAATCCCATACCCACTGTGATGTAGTGCTTGGTGCAGTGTGGCTTTATAATTTTCAATTGTGCAAGATCTTCAGATCAAGTCCTTGATTTTTTCTAGCAGGATACCTCTTATTTCCCTGCAATTTCCCTAATGAATTATTTTCTTTAATGTATTTCTCCTTCCTGGGGGATTGACATTTTCCCCAGGAGTCAGTAATCAGTTCCCAAAAGAAACGCAGTCTCTGCAGGCAGCTCCACAGTCCTGTACTGTCTCGTTGAGAAAGGATTCTTCTAACCCTGAGTCAACACAGAAACAACTCATTCCTGTGCTGTTTTTATATCCAGGAGGTTGTGAGTAATACAATTTCTGCAGAAACCACAACATCAGCAAACAACCATATAAAATTTTACTTAAAATCGATAAGCATCACTGTCCTCTATCTAACGAATTTGACACTTGTAGGCTACAGGTAAGCAAATCCATCAATCAATAACTATTATGGTAACCATAATAAAAGGTTATAAACTTCACCAAAATATTTTCTGGTAAGAAATAAAACTGAAGGCCTTGATATTAGGTGACATAATCAGATAATCGCATTATGGTGGAAAGTATGGGATTTCTCTTTCTGTCATCGTCATAAGACAGTAAAAATCCCACACTTTCAAAATAGAAAAGGATGTATTAAAATCAGCCTGTGCTATGTCATAAATCATCTAGGTCTAAATTATGTCCGTTAGAAAACCACGAAGGTAGAATGTTGGTGACCTGACTTCTTCTCCTGCTGGCAGTCTTTTCTCTACTTTGACTCCTCAGTCTTGACTTGATAATTCATAAGATAATATCAATGGCTAAGGAAATACTTGGAATTAAAGTTTCAAGCCTGTGAAATTATCCATACCCACCACCCCTAATTTCCACTCCTATTTTAAATTGATGCCAGACGCAGAGGTTGTGTTCCACCCTTAGCCCACACATTTAATAAGGCAAACGGAATAGCATATTGTGGAGTCCAGCCCTGGCTGTCCAGGAATATTCTGAAGGATGAAAGGTGTTGGCACGGAAGAATGACTCAAGAGAACCGCATGGCTTCTGGAATCAGGCAGGAGCTTGTCTGCCTGTCCCTCCTGATCCCAGTATTTTATTTAAAGGTAGTAAGTGACATTACAATGAGTGAGTGACATTCCATCAGTAAGCGTAGTTTGATATCTTTTAACAAGAATGTGTTTTTGTCAGCAAGGTGGTGATTTCCTCAATCTTGCAAGTTGTTTTCAAGTTAATTAGCATATAAATTTAAGGCAGGGGTAGAGAACAGGGTCTAGGCCTATGTTAATTACCTATAAACAGGCCAGGAGTCATTCTGCCTATTCCTCCAACTACAATGGGGGAGGTGCAAACAAACCATCCAGCAAGGACAGAATTCCCAATGCTTGTCCTTTGCTTGTGAATGAGTGAATTTACATGATAGGAGCCCAACATTTACACAAGTCACACCAATATTCAGCCAGCTCATAACTGCTATCAATCTGTGCAACCCGTCTCCAAGATGCAACTTTAAGATCACTTCTGGCCAGGCTACTCTCATTCAGATGTAATCCATTAAAGCATCATGCTCCAGGTCCTTCCTTTTTATTTAAATGCCATAAAACAAAAGAGCATTACATTCCTTGGGGCCAAGGAGAGCAGCTCAAGAAATTCAAGCCTAAAAAATTATTTAGAAGGAAGTAAGACTGGGCGCCATTTTGATTGGGAAGAGCTTTGCTAAGACTGAGTTTCCACACAGGGAGGTGTCTCAACCTGTGAGTCCAAGATGGCTCTCAACAAACATAATTCAAAATACTTTATTCTTCTTTCTCCAGAAAATCAGGTATGAATTAAGCATTTACTGTGTTTCTACATGGACTTGCTAGATATAATCTTATCTTTTCAGACTACCCATCTAGAATGACATTTCCCTTCAAGTCTTAGCAGGCAGCCTAAATACATGAAATACATGGATGGTCTTTCAAATTGAAGGATCCCAGCAAATGAAAACCATACATTCTTTGTATTTTTAATTGATTAATTATTTAATATGAATAATATTTATTAAAACATAGTAAGCACTATATATGGAGTAACATTTACACCCATGACATGAGTCAAGACTCTTTTTATCCTGGTTTTACAAAAAGAGAATGAAGGCACAGAGAGATTGAGTCATTAGACACACTGGGTCTCTAATGCTAGCAAGTACCATTTTTTTTTTTAATAATTTATTGTCAAATTGGTTTCTATACAACACCCAGTGCTCAATCCAACGAGCGCCCTCCTCTGTGCCCACCACCCACTCTCCCCCTTCCCACACCCATCTCTCCCCTCAGTTCTTTCTTATTCTTTGAGAGTCTCTCATGTCATGTCTTCCTTCTCCCTGTGGATTTTTTTTCCCCCTTCCCCTCTTCCCCTCCCCCCTGGGTCTCTACTAGGTCTTCCAAAGCCTACATATGCGTGGGAACATATGGCATCTGTCTTTCTCTGCCTGACTTATTTCACTCAGCATAATATCCTCCAGTTCCATCCATGTTGCCACACATGGCCAGAATTCATTCTTTCTCATTGCTACGTAGTATTCCATTGTATATATATACCACTTCTTCTTTATCCATTCATCAGTTGATGGACACTTAGTCTCTTTCCATGATTTGGCTATTGTCGAAAGTGCTGCTATGAACATTGGGGTACACGTGCCCCCATGCATCAGCAGTCCTGGATCTCTTGGGTAGATTCCTAACAGTGCTGTTGCTGGGTCATACGGTAAGTCTATCTTCATTGTTTTGAGGAACCTCCACAGAGTTTTCCAGAGTGGTTGCACCAGTTTGCATTCCCACCAACAGTGCAAAAGGCTGCCTGTTTCTCCACATCCTCGCCAGCATCTATAGTTTCCCGATTTGTTCATTTTAGCCACTCTGACTGGTGTGAGGTGGTATCTCAGTGTGGTTTTGATTTGTATTTCCCTGATGATGAGTGATCTTGAGCATCGTTTCATGTGTCTGTTTGCCAATTGAATGTCTTCTTTGGAGAAATGTCTATTCAAATCTTCCACCCATTTCTTCACTGGGTTATTTGTTTTTCGGGTGTGGAGTTTTGTAAGTTCTTTATAGATTTTAGAAACCAGTCCTTTATCCGATATGTCATTTGAAATTATCCTTTCCCAATCCGTTGGTTGCCTATCAGTTTTGTTGGTTGTTTCTTTTGCCATGCAGAAGCTTTTAATCATAATGAGATCCCAGTAGTTCCTTTTTGCTTTTAATTCCCTTGCCTTTGGAGATGTGTCAAGTAGGAATTTGGTGTGTCTTAGGTCAAAGAGGCTTTTTCCTGCTTTCTCCTCTAGGATTTTGATGGTTTCCTGTCTCACATTCAGATCCTTTATCCATTTAGAGTTTATTTTTGTGAGTGGTATAAGGAAGTGATCTAGTTTCATTCTTTTGCATGTTGCAGTTCAGTTCTCCCAGCCCCATTTATTAAAGAGGCTATCTTTTTTCCATTGGGTACTCTTTCCTGCTTTGTCAAAAATAGTTGGCCATATACTTGCTGGTCCATTTCTGAGTTTTCTATTCTATTCCATTGGTCTATGTGTCTATTTTTGTGCCAATACCATACAGTCTTGATGACTACCGCTTTGTAGTAGAGGTTGAAGTCTGAGATCGTGATGCCTCCCGCCTTGTTTTTGTTCTTCAGTATTACTTTGGCTTCTCGGGGTCTTTTGTGGTTCCATACAAATTTTAGGATTGTTTGCTCTAGCTTTGAGAAGAATGCTGGTGCAATTTTGATTGGGATTGCATTGAATGTGTAGATTGCTTTGGGTAGTATTGCCATTTTGACGATATTTATTCTTCCAATCCATGAGCATGGAATGTTTTTCCATTTCCTTGTGTCTTCCTCAATTTCCTTCATAAGTTTTTTATAGTTTTCAGCGAAGAGGTCTTTTACGTCTTTGGTTAGGTTTATTCCTAGGTATTTGATGGTTTTTGGTGCGATTGTGAAGGGGATTATCTTCTTTATTTCCCCTTCTGCTGCTTCATTGATGTGTATATGAATGCCACCGATTTCTGTACATTGATTTTGTATCCTGCAACTTTACTGAATTCATGGATCAGTTCCAGCAGGCTTTTGGTGGATTCTGTCGGGTTTTCCAAGTAAAGTATCATGTCATCCGCAAAGAGTGAGAGTTTGACTTCCTCCTTGCCAATCTTGATGCCTTTTATTCTGTTTTGTTGTCTGATTGCTGATGCTAGGACTTCCAACACTATGTTAAATAGCAGTGGCGAGAGTGGACACCCCTGTCGTGTTCCTGATCTCAGGGGGAAGGCTCTCAATTTTTCCCCATTGAGGATGATATTAGCTGTGGGTTTTTCATAGATGGCTTTTATGATGTTTAAGTATGTTCCTTCTATCCTGACTTTCTCGAGGGTTTTTATTAGGAAAGGGTGCTGTATTTTGTCAAATGCTTTTTCTGCATCAATTGACAGGATCATATGGTTCTTATCTTTTCTTTTGTTAATGTGATGTATCACGTTGATTGATTTGCGAATATTGAACCAGCCTTGCATCCCTGGAATGGACTCTACTTGATCATGGTGAATAATTTTTTTTATATGCTGTTGGATTCGATTTGCTAGTATCTTGTTGAGAATTTTTGCATCCATATTCATCAGGGATATTGGCCTGTAATTCTCTTTCTTTGCTGGGTCTTTGTCTGGCTTGGGAATCAATGTGATGCTGGCTTCATAGAATGAGTCCGGGAGTTTTCCTTCCATTTTAATTTTCTGGAACAGCTTGAGGAGGATAGGAATTAACTCTGTTTTAAATGTCTGGTAAAATTCCGCAGGGAAGCCATGAGGTCCAGGGCTTTTATTTGATGGGAGATTTTTGATAACTGATTCTATATCTTTACTAGTTATGTGTCTGTTCAGATTTTCTATTTCTTCCCGTTTGAGTTTTGGTAGCGTGTGTCTGTTTAGAAATTTGTCCATTTCTTCCAGGTTGCCGAGTTTGGTGGCATATAATTCTTCATAGTATTCTCTGACGATTGCTTTTATTTCTAAGGGATTGGTTGTAATTACTCCCTTTTCATTCATGATTTTATCTGTTTGGGTTCTCTCTCTTTTCTTTTTGAGAAGCCTGGCTAGCGTTTTGTCTATTTTGTTTATTCTTTCAAAGAACCAGCTCTTGGTTTCATTGATCTGTCCCATTACTTTCTCTGTTTCCATATGATTAATTTGCACCCTGATCTTTGTTATTTCTCTCTTTCTGCTGGGTTTGTGTTGTTTTAGTTATTCTGCTTCTAGTTCTTTTAGGCGTGCCGTTAGGATTTGTGTTATTGATTTTTCTTGTTTCTTGAGGTGGGCCTGGATTGCAATATATTTCCCTCTCAGGACTGCCTTTGCTGCATCCCAGAGTGTTTGTATTTTTGTATTTTCATTTTCATCCGTTTCCATATATTTTTTTAATTTCTTCTTTGATTGCTTGGTTGACCCACTCATCTTTTAATAGCTGTTGCTTAGCCTCCATGATTTTGGATATTTTTCATGCTTTTTCCTTTGGTTAATTTCAAGTTTCAAAGCATTGTGGTCTGACAAAGTGCACGGTATGACCTCAATTCTATTATATTCATTCAGAGCTTCCCTGTGGACCAGAATGTGGTCTATCTTGGAATATGTACCGTGTGCAGTTGAGAAGAATGTAAATTCCTTTGCTTCTGGATGAAGCGCCCTGAAGATGTCTATTAGACCCATCTGTTCTAAAGTGTCATTCAGGGCCATTGTTTCTGTGGTGATTTTCTGTTTTGTGGATCTGTCCAGTGCTGTGAGTGGAGTGTTAAGTTTCCCTACTATTAGGACATTTTTATCGATAAGGTTGCTTATGTTTGTAATTAGTCGTTTTACAAATTTGGGTCCCCTGAATTCGGCGTGTAGATATTTATAATTGTTAGCTCTTCCTGCTTGATGGTCCCTGTGATTATTATATAATGCCCTTCTTCATCTCTTATTACATCCTTTACTTTAAAGTCCAGTTTGTCTGATATAAGTGTGGCTACTCCGGCTTTCTTCTGAGTTCCAGTAGCCTGGTAGATAGTTCTCCAACCCCTCACTTTCAATCTGAAGGTGTCCACAGGTCTAAAATGAGTCTCTTGAAGACAGCAAATAGATGGGTCTTGTTTTTTAATCCATTCTGTTACCCTGTGTCTTTTGATTTGTGCATTTAGTACATTTACATTCAGTGTTAATATTGAAAAATAGGGGCTTACAGTCCCTGTATTATCCGTAGGTTTCATGCTTGTAAGTTTGTCTCTGGTAGTTTGTGTTCTTTGCAACCTTTCCTTCATAGGGTGCCCCTCAGGATCTCTTGTAATGCTGGCTTGTTGGAGATGAATTCCTTCAGTTTTTGTTTCCTGGGGAAAACCTTAATCTCTCCTTCTATTCTGAATGACAGGCTAGCTGGGTACAGGATTCTTGGTTGCATATCCTTCCTGCTCATCACGTTGAAGATATCCTGTCATTCCTTTCTAGCTTGCCATGTTTCTGATAAGTCTGCTACTATCCTTATGTGTCTGCCTTTGTATGTTAAGTCCCTTTTATTTCTAGCTGCTTTCAGGATTCTCTCTCTGTCTTTATATTTGACCAATTTCACAATGATGTGTCGTGCAGAGGGTCTATTCAGGTTGCGTCTGAGGGGAGTTCTCTGTGCCTCTTGGATTTCCATGCCTGTTTCCTTCCTCATGTTGGGGAAGTTCTCAGCAATGATTTGTTCAAGTACCCCTTCGACTTCTTTCTGTCTCTCTTCTTCCTCTGGAACTCCTAATACGGATATTGTTTCATTTGAGTGCATCGCTCAGCTCTCGAATTCTCCTTTCCTGTTCCTGGATCAACCTCTCTCTCTTTTTATCTGCTTCCTCTTTTTCCATAAGTTTATCTTCTAATGCACTTACTCTTTCTTCTACCTCTTCAATCCGTGCTGTGGCTGCTTCCAATTTGCCTTGTATTTCATCCAAGGCCTTTTTTAATTCTTGCTGACCATTTTTAAGGACCTTGAACTCTGCTGCGCGGGACCCCTTGCATTCATCTATGCTTTTTTCAAGCCCAGCGATTACTTTTATGATTCTCATTTTATATTCGTGCTCTGTTATGTTGCTTATATCCGTTTTCATCAATTCTTGAGCTGTCCCTACTTCCTGTAGATTCTTTTGAGGAGAATTCTTCCTTTTCGTCATTTTGGCTAGGTGTGTATTGGATTGTTTCTTGGAATTGCCCTGGAAAGGGAAACAGACTGACAGACAAACAGAAAACAGAAATACTCAAACGTACCAACAAATGATACAGACAAGTGGTTCACAACAGAAAAAAGAATAACAAATGACACTCTGAGGACAATGTCCTGAAATACCAGCTACACAGTAAGGACAGGGTATGTAGTGTGCTGGTGGCAGAGCGTCTACAGAAAGAATAATAACAGTTGCAGGGAAAGAAGGAAATGGTCTTTGCCCAGGTAGAGTGACTAAAGAGCTTAAACCAGACTGAGAGAAATCAGAATAAGGACGGTTACAAGGAAAAAGGAATGAAGACAGAAATTGCTCAGACGAGATTATGTGGCCTGGTTATTCCAGAGAGAGAAATAGGGAAGTACAGAAGGAGATGAAAAACATGCGTTTAGAGAGTGGGTTAAGACTCTGTTTAAGTCAGCCAGGCCTCCGGATAGTCAGCTCCGGAGTCGGAATCAGTAAGAAGAATAAACTGAAGCATATATTTTAAAAATAAATGACCTGGAGTTACTCCACGCAGCGGTCTGAACTTGGCCTATGTAGCTCCCGCTGAGAGGTGTCACTCCTGCATGGATGGGCGTGGCTTAGTGTAGGCGGGTGGTCTCCACTGAGGCAGGGATGGCTCTGGGAGTGACTTCCTGGGGCTGGTGCTTGTGGGCCTGTAAGACAACAATGGCGTCCCTTCAGTCCTTTGTTCCCAGGCCTGGGGCTTCCACTCTCCCCCTTGTTTCTGTCCTTACTCCGCTATGGGCACCAGTGCAGTGCGGTCCACTGGACGGTGGGCGCCTGCCTGCCTGCCACCCCCCAACCTTCTGCAAATGTGTCAGGGTTAGAGGTGCTCCGCAGGCGACTAGGGGCCCCCCTGGCAGCAGGTCGCGCTGAGGGCTCCCCGCTCGCCTGGCCGGGGCGATTTGTGCTCACTCCCCACTCGGGCGACAGCGGTGGTGGCCGTCCCAGCGATTGTTCCCACCCCACGGGGCCCTCGGCGGCGACTAGCGCCCAATCCCTGCTCAGGTGGCAGCAGCGGCGGTCCCAGAGGTTGTTCGCTCCCCACGCTGCTGGCGGCTGAGCAACTCTGGGCTGGGCGGGCTGACTGTGCCTCCGTCCTCGGTCCCGCACAAGGAGAGTTCTGCTGAGTTCTGCTGTTAGACACAGAGCTTCTCCTCCTAAGCCCTGTCTTTAGGGTCTGGATGGTGGTGGTCTCCCCCTCTCTGGCCCTCTCCTTCGGATGTTGGGCACTTTCCCCGCTGTCCCCGGCTCACCCTCCCCCCAGCTCAGTTTCCCGAGTTCGTTTTGTCTGTTCTCGATTAGACTCAGGGTCCTAGGGCGTTGTCTATGTTCCTTGCTTTCCTTGTAGGCTGCTAAACCTTTTCTGCCAGGTTCTTGGAGTTGAGAATCTCTCTGTTTCGGTCCCTCTCAATTCAAAAAAACAAGGGAAACTTTGGGCCTTCCTACTCCTCCGCCATCTTGGCCTGCCTCAGCAAGTACCGATTTAATCCTTTAACTACAGAGCCTATTTTCATACTCATGATGCTCTACTGATTCTCAAAGCCATTGCATTCCGAAAATTCCATGTGTTGGTACTAGCACTGGTGGGCACCATCGTGCCACTTAATTCATGACTGACTTGACACACTATTTACTAGTCAGAAAATGGTTTTTCCTCAGGGTCTGGCCATCCATGTAATATCAGATAACATTAGATAATTTTCCTTCATAAACTTCATAGAAGGACTGTCATAACAAATTACCAAAAATGGGATGGACTGAAAAAAAAAAAACAGAATATTATATTCTCACAATTCTAGAGGCCAGAATCCACAATCCAGGGTCATCAAGGTTATGGTTCCATGGAAACATCTGAGGGGAATGCTTCTTTGCTTCTGACAGCTTCCGGTGGCCCAGACATTCCTTGGCTTTCGTTGGGATCATTCCAATTTCTGGCTCCATTCTTCAAAGGGTTTCCCTGTGACTCTGTGTCTAAATTTCTTTCTTTTTATATAGGCCAGAATCATTTTGGATTAATAACCACCTATTCCAGTATAATTTCACTTTTACTAATTACATGTACAGAATGGCATCCAAATATGTGCACCGATATTGAAGGTTAGGACCTGAACATATCATAGAGAAGACAAAATTCAACCCACAAAGATAGTTTTGTCCTAGTAAATTTGATCTTTTCTTTTTTAATAGACTGTAATAGTTACTGTAAATAATACTGCATGGAATGCTATGCTATAATTCAAAGCACTTCAACACACAGTAACTTAAACCAGAAATTCTTTTCTTCTGAGGTATATGGATAAAGGAACTGGAACTGGAAAATGGACCATTTTCCATGGAAAATGAAACTGGAAATGCACCGTCAGGTTTATGTATATCTCTCGTCTTGATGTTTTGCCATATCCACGAAATTCACTTTTTAAGATGACTCACAGGCACTGTCTGTGCTCCAGCTCTTGCAAAGTTAGAAAAAAATGAAAGAAAAAGTGTATCTCCTTTATTTGAGGGAAATATCCTGGAAAGAACTCACATCTTTTCCATTTCTCTACACTTCTATCAGCATATCAAGGCGATTCCTATATGTAAGGTGGTTTGGAATATTCAGTCTTAAAATGGACTGGGATATCCATAGTTAAAACTTTTATTATTCCCCAAACTATTCTGTCCAAAATGGTTAGCTGCATGTTTCATATAATTTAAATTTAAATTTAGTTGGTGTAAATTTAATTGACTAAAATATGAAATTCAATTCCTAACAAAATTTCAGGTACTCACTAGCCACCTATAGCTAGTTATTTGGACCACATTGATGTTGGTAGCATTCCCAACATCGTAAGAAGTTCTTGTTAAAAATAACTTCTTTAGAATTAGGGATTAAAAGACATTGATAAAATGACTACAAATTTACTACACAAAACCGACAACTGATGTATTCCTTTAAATTTAGTTGCTGCAAATGAATAGAGTGTTCTTCTACCCAAATTAAAAAATAATAATAATGTTTACTTAGCTTTAAGAAAGAGAGAGAGAGAGAGAGAGAGAGAGAGAGAGAGAGAACTAGGGAGGTGCAAAGATAGAAGGAGGCACAGAATCCAGAGCAGTCTCCAGACTCTAACCTGTCAGCACAGAGCCTGACATGGGGTTTGAACCTACGAACTGTGAGATAAATAAGAAAGATGAGTTTCATAAAAGTTAATTAAAATGTAAAATGGCAAGAAACTCTTGGAGATATGTACTTTCTCTGTCTCTCTTTGCGTCTCCTAGTCTCAGGCATGGCTCCTCATATTCACATTGAGCCTGGCAACGGGATGAACGTTAAGTTGACCTGCGCATCCATGGGGTGGTATCCAGAGCCTGAGGTACAATGGAGGGACCATCAAGGAATGCTCTTGCAACCAGCCATTGAGAAAAAGAAAATAGAAGAAAATGGACTGTTTCATGTGGAATCATCTATCATAGTGGATAAAAGTTCAACAGCATATGTGTCCTGTGTTATAAGGAACCTAATCCTCAGTGTGGAGAAGGAGGTGCATGTCTCCATGGCAGGTCAGTTTCCCCCATAGTCGGTATCTCAAAAAGGCACTGCTAACCAGGATGTTCTTACTGGCAAAGACCTAAGACTGATCGTTCTAGAAGGATATTCTAGTTTATCCATTTCTAAATCTTAATGTGGAGAACTTGGAAAAAGTCATTCTGTCTTGTTTTATACTTCTTCTTGTGTTAAAAATGGCATTGTTCTACTTTATGAAAATGAATACATAAGTGCACAAAAGTAATAAAGTTTTTGAAGAAACTATCAAAGTTCCTTCTAAACTTCTCCTAATCCAACTGCCCAGGGAAAGTCTCATTTCACAATTTACTGGTTTCTCCCATCTTTTAAACTGAACTTGGGGGGCGCGTGGGTGGCTCAGTCGGTTGATCGTCCAACTTCAGCTCAGGTCATGATCTCGCAGTTTGTGAGTTCGAGCCCCGCGTCGGGCTCTGTGCTGACAGCTCAGAGCCTGGAGCCTGCTTCAGATTCTGTGTCTCCCTCTCTCTCTGCCCTTCCCCAGCTCACTCCCTCTGTCTCTCTCAAAAATAAATAAAAAATTAAAAATAAATAAATAAATAAAATAAACTGAACTTGGATCCCAGCAGTGCCATTTACCAGCTTCATGATCTTGGGTAACTTTTGACCTGTCTGTGCTCAGTTCCCATCAGTTAAATCAGTTCCCATCCGAGTGTCTACCTCACAAAATTGTTATGCATATTAAATTGTATAATTAATATCACAGGCAGAAAAGAGCTCAGACGTTCTAATAATTACCCAAAGTGATTCTTCAAGGAAATAGTTTGCTCACATGATCTCCTCCAACTTCCTTGATATGCAAATGTCCCTATTTGAAGTATTGCAGTTTGTCCACAACACTCTTTATCTCTTGTCCTTTCTTGTCTCTCCCTCTTCATCTTTCATCCCTCTCTTCCTTTTTCTCCATCTCTTCCTACCCCTCATTAAGTCTCTGAACATATTCACCCATGCAATAACCCATGTAGGCTGTCATTGACACATTTCTTCTATTTTCCTGTAACTAAGTGTTTCCTCCTGCTTCCTCTATATTTAACCTTAACCTCTCAGGAAGCTATTCTGTATTAAGTGCCCTATTTACTCATACATTAGTTTGATAATATGTTTCACAATTTCCCCAGATAGAATACAAACTCCTGAGAACACTATATCTATTTTTATATCCTCATTACTTAGAAAAATACCAAGCCACAATATACCTTTTTACAAAGAATACACTTTTGTATCACCTTTACTCAACAAGTGAAGTGACATTTCTCTTGTGCTTTAGTTTGGGAAGTGACATTGATTTAAGACAATTAGACAGAGAACTTGAGGTTGAAAATATGAAAGAACTAAACACATACACCAGGATAAAAAAAAACATTTTAAAAATCTCATATATTTATATATACATATATGTTTGAGATCATCAATTAAAAATTACCCAGACACTTTGGGGCCTCTGGGTGGCTCAATCGTTACCTTCTTTGAAGTAACAGTAATAAATGAAAAATATCAAAATTATAGTCATTTTTTATGGATTTCATTCGCTAGCTGACAGATATCTCATAAGAAAGGTGAATTGAAATAATCTGTGTGTCAAGAACCTAGACATGAATTCTATTTGGTTTATCATCCTATATGTCACAATCTCTCCTTTAATCTTTAGAGAAACTCTACATGCTTCTCACTCATTGGGATATTGTCAAGGTCCCATATATATTGATGCAGAAAATAATCAGATAGAAAGGACACATTGTAAGGTCAGTGTGGGGTCTGTGGTAGAAAGAATGGAGAAAAGAATGAAAAAAATACTTAAATGCATTTGTAGAATTTTTATTTAAGAGAATTATAGGCTACAAATAAAGTAATGCTAATGTTTGTCATATCTTCATTGTGGATACATGGATGTCTGATGAATTATTTGTATGTGTTCAGCATATTAAAACATTTGATAACTTATAAAATAAACATCCAAGTCTCCATCTTTTAGGAACAGGAAAGAAAATTGAAGTCTTTTTAGGATTCCAAAATTCTTTAGAATTGCAGGGAGGAGTAGGTGAGGCTTAGAATCTGTGCCATTCCTCATAATGTCACCTAAAGAAAACTTCTTGGGATTTGATCCCAATTGCCGAGTCTCTGATACCAAGCTGGATACTAAGTGAGAAAATTTATATTTTTCAGATGCCTTGTTTCCCAAGAAATGTCCTTGGGGAGTGGGGATTGGTGTTCTCATGTTTCTCCTGGGCGTCTGTGCAACCATCAGTTTTCTACTTGTGTGTGCTAGAAAAAACAAAGGTAAATGAAAAAAAAATGGATTTGGCTTCATTTTGGAAGAATTAAAATATAAAAGTAACAAAAAATTCATAAATAGTCTATAGATGGTCTTTAGCATTTAAGATTCAGAGCAATAAAACCTGAACAGAAAAAAAATCCATCTACAAACTCTTGGCTCTGAATGTTTGTTAGATAATAGAGGTTGTCTGATCTAGGTCAATTATTTCGTTAGTAAAGTAAAAAAAAACATATGCTGGGTTTGTTTATGAACCCACTTAAATGTGTGGGTTCAGAAACAAGATTTATAATGGCTTGTTTGTTTGTTTATGCACCTAGAGATAATAAAATTCTCTATGATATAATTTAACTTAAATCTTAGTTTAACATTAAGATGGTAGTTTCCATTATCAGAATGCTATTTTTCTCTAATATTTGTTAGGGGGTCAGGATATAGCAGTATTCAGAACACTTCTTTGTCAGCATAACCAAGAAGATATTAATAAATTAGAGTTTTACTCAGACCATGACTGCCTGTGACTGCCCTTCTCCAGTCCCTAGAAAATAATATCTCATTAAAGAGCCCATTTTTCTGTGCTCTAGATTGATTACTCTACATAGGACTGGCTACCCACAGCTTGTCACATTTCTGTGCCTCACTCTCAATGTGTTCAGGGAGCCCTTTAAAGAAATCCTCTTCAGAAGTAATATCGGTGCTGTAGACAGGATTAGGCAGTTATTCCTGTAGAACTAAGATATATTTCTATTTAGTTTTGTTCTGCATTGATTGAATTTCCAGTATCTTGAGGGTTACTTTCCTGCCAATATGATTTACCTCCACTAGGTAAGAGAAGAAAATCATGACTGTGATCAAAAGTAAAACAAAACAAGCAAACAAACAACAATAACAACAAACAATGACTCTGAAGAGATGCATACCATTGTATTAAAGTTCTTCTCTCATCACCTGTCAGTTCACACAAATGGTACAGTTCATACCCCTCAAATTATGTACAGCTTAGAAATCCCTCAAAATATCCAATACTGTCTACTTGGTCAAAATGAATAAGATAGTCCTTCTAAAAATGTGGGAAATATATTTTACAAGGCAGAAAAATAGAATTTATCAGCTAGAGCATAGCTGGTAAGGTTTATTTAATTGAAAACAACTGTTTACTGGAATTAAAATGAAAACTTAATAAAAAATGGATATCTGACGAACAATATTATATCAGTTCTAGGTCTACAAGATAGTAATTCAACAGCTGTTTACATTATGTTGTGTTCACCAAAAGTGTAGCCACCATCTGTCACTAACAGCTGTTACAATATCATAAATAATATTACCTCAGATGTACCTATTATTCATGAGACTTACTCATTTCATAACTGGAAGCCCATACCTCCCATTCCTTTTCACCCCTTCACCCTCCGTTCCTGCAACCACCAGTTTGTTCTTTGTATTTACGGATCTGGTTCTGTTTTATTAGTTTCTGTTTTGTTTTGTTGTTGTTGTTGTTGTTGTGGTTTTTACATTCCACATAAAATTGAAATCATCTGTATTTTTTCTTTGTACCACGTTTCACCAAAATACCCTCTAGTTTCATCCATGTTGTTGCAAATGGCATGATCTTGTATATTTTCTTTTGCCTGCATTTTACTCCCATATATATATATATATATAACTTATTCACTTATCTTTCCAAAGGCATTTAGGGTGTTTCCTTATCTTGGGTGTTGTAAATAACACTGCAATAAATATAGCAGAGCACATATGTTTTTGAATTATTGTTTCATTTTTGAGGGGTTAAATCCTGTAGTGGAATTACTTGATTGTACAGTATTTATATTTTTAACCTCATAAAGAAAATCTCTGATATTTTTCACAGTGGCTGCAGTAATTTAGCTTCCCACCAATTGTGTGTGAAGGTGCTCTTTTCTCCACATCCTTGCCAACACTTGGTATTTATCTTTTTGATACTAGCCATTTTGTTGATAGTTTCCTTCACTGTGCACTTTTTTTTTCTTTCCTTTCTTTATTTTTTTTCCCGTGCAGTCCCAGTAGTTTATTTTTTGCTTTATTTCCCTTCCCTTAGCAGACATATTCATGAATATGTTGCTAAGCCCATTATCAAAGAGATTGTTGCGTATGTTTTCTTACAAGAGCTTTATGATTTCAGATATCAGACTTAGGTCTTTAATTCATTTTTATTTTTGGTATGGTGTAAGAAAGTGAGTAAGTTTTATTCTTTACATACAGTTTTTCAGTTTACCCGGGACCATTTATTGAAGATGATTTTTTCTCCCATTGTAGATCTTGCCTCCATTGTCATAGATTAACTAATCATATAAGCATGGGTTTATTTCTGGGCTCTCTATCCCATCGATTTGAGTGTGTGTGTTGGTTTTGTTTTATTTTTTGTGCCAGTAACATATTTTTTTAGATTATAGATTTTTGGTGTATTTTGAAATCTGGGCTAGTGATATATCCAGCTTTGTTTCCTTCTTCAGCATTACAACTGTGAGGAATACATTGATGAGATGAGCTTTATTAATAACATCCTTGAAGAGTATTATGATCACTCATCTTTGTAGGTCGAATTCACAATGGTACATGTAGTCATGTACTTGAAAATTTTAAATGCAGTGGGAGGAATTAAATCCCAAGGTTGCAAAGGTGAAGTGGAGGCATCCAACCTCCAAAGGCAGAGTAGGTGGGACTACTGTAATGGACAGTAAAGTTAAAGCAGAATTTAGAGCAGTATGACTTATGCAGACCTATGCTGTTGACTATATATGGTGGTCCTAGAAGTAAAATAGACAGGAAATATATTAAATTTTTACTTGATTTGTACAAGCATAAGCAGAAAAGTTCTAAGTCAAGTAAACAAAAGTCTATCTTAAATCATAAATCATAGTCACAGTCCCTCAATCATGTTCTGAACTTGAGCCAATTTACAGACCAAAGTCCTTAAGCAAGGGCAATTTGGGTTTCTTTGAAGATGAACTCCAGCATACAACTGAAAATTGATACTGTCAAACTTTCTGACAGCCTTTCCGCAAGGAATCTAAGACTTTTACCAGGATAAGTGTACATTGGAGAAAGGGAAATAAACAGACCTTTTGGGATGACTGCATACTGTATCTCAACTACACTAATTCTAGGAGACCAGAAATGTCACTATGTCCCATCAGTCAGATTAATGACAAAGCAGCTTCCACAACAATAGGGACCTAATTCAGGGTCCTACATGAAAGAAGCAGATTACTGAATCTGTAAGAGAGAAAATATAACACACCCAAATGGGGAATATATCGCCTATAAAGCCAAAGCTGCCCAATGAATGGTGTGCCTCATTTTTGGCTGTAGGAAGGTCCAGATGCAACAACTTATCATGTACTTTAGAAGGAATATTTCAACATGTTCCAAACCCGTGAACCTCAGAAATTTCTAGAGAAGGCTTGAGTTTTGGTCTGAAATTTCCCCACCCCCTGTCTTACTGATAAGTATAGAATACTTGTTACAATTTGTCATTAGAGCCTATCAGCATGTCATCAATATTATGGACCAGTGTGATATCTCAAGGAAGGGGAAGGTAGTAAATTACCTTTAAACCCCCAGGTAGTACACCAAGTAGGTGGCAATACTCACAGGACCGGGGAAAGAAATTCTCCTGAAGAATGTGTGTGCTTTGAATCAGCCTTCAACGCATAGTGCTTATTATCTGGTTTAATTCATAAGTCTAGAAATCAAAGCAGAGGCAGTGCTTGGCACCATTCACACTTACTTATGGTGAACCATAAGAAAAAATTAAAATTTGTTCCCAGGACTTTACGCTCTGTCAGCCTAGCAGACTTTGTTCCAGAGGGAGGAATGTTTCCATTGGGAGATACAACAATAATTCCACTGAACTAGAAGTTGAGAATGCAAACTGACCACATGGGACTCCTTTTGTGTCTGAGTCAACAGGCAAAAAACATGTTACAGTGTTGGCTGAGGTGATTGATGTTCATTACAAGTGCAAATTGGACTGTGACTCAAAAAACATGCCTTAATCCATTTTGAAAGTTTGAAGTGATATGTAGACTTTTTAAACATCAATTGGAAAATTTAGAAATATGTAAACAAACAATTTAGTAAAAATTATGATAGAAATCAGAAAATATAGATGAATGAAAATGAAAATAGACACAACATAACAAAGTTTATGGGATACAGTGAAGATAGTGGCCATAGCAACAACTAGAGTTGTAAACAAATTCCAAGAGAAGAACATCCTTAGTAAGTAAATGTAGACATGAGGAAGCAGAAGATTAAAGAAAAAGAGCAAACCAAATGAAAAGCGAAGAGAAGAAAGGAAACAAAAAATAATAGAAAAAATAATAAAAATTTAAATATTGGTACTATAAAAGATTTAAAAAAATTTGGAAGCATTTGACTTTACTGAAAAGAAAAAGGAAGAAAAGAGGACACAAAAAATCATAAACGAAAGGGGACAATAATATGATTTGTGAATAATCAGATTACAATGAGAATATTATGAACAACTGCTTGGCAAAAATTGGATTAATAAGTCATATCAAACAAATTTATAGAAACACAAAAATCATCTAAATTGACTCAAAATAATCTACAATATCACAACAGACTGATAAAAGGTAAGAAAATTGAATAAGGAAACATAAATATTTCAAAATAAGAATGTTCAGGACCATACGACTTTAGTGGTGAATTCTATCAAAAATATAAGAAGATTAACAACCATACTTCACAATACTTACAGAAAATAGAAGAGCCCAGAACACTCCCTAAATCATTTTATGAGGCAAGCATTACCCTGATACCAAAGCCTGATTGATATAAAAGAAAAAAAAAGATACAGATTGATATCCATAAGAATATTAATGTGAACAATCTTTAATGAAATGCAAGCAAAGTGAATCTAACAGCTTCCTAAACAGCCTATTAAAAGAATATCACACTATGACCAAGTGGGATTTTCCTAATAATAAAATAGTGTGTCGATATAAGAAAATCAAACAATGTAACTGACCACAATAATGGATTAAAGGTAGAAACCTACATGATAATCTCAAATGACACAGAAAATACATTTTAAAAAATCTATCACTCTTTCTTATTAAAATCATTAATGAAAATCGGTATATAAGGAAATTGCCTCAACATAAGAAATAGAAGTTTTGTAAAATCCCAAAGCTTACATTATATGAAAAGGTAAAATCCAAAAGTTTTCTTCCTAAAGTCAGGAACAAGAAAAATTTGTCAATTTTACCACTGCTATTCAACATTGTACTTAAAGTTCTATCTAGAGCAATTGGAAAAGAAAAATAACGATATCCATATTGGAAAATAAAAAGTGAAACAAAATCTATTCGCAGATGACATGATCCTTATGTAGAGATCAAACAATCGACAAGAAGTTAATAGAAATAATGAATCAATTTATCAAATTCATAGGTTGGAAAATCAACATACAAAAATTACTTATATATTTATAGACCTGCAAAAGAATCAGAAGAAAATATATTAAGATGTCAATCCTGTTTACAATAGTGTCTAGAAAAACTAAGCAAGGAGAAATAAATTTACCAAGGAGGTAAAAGAATTGCACACTAAAAACTACAAACCAGTTCTGAAACAAATTAAAGACTTAAATAAATGGAAGGAAATCACAAAGTCATAAATACGGACTTTTAGTATTGTTAAGATGCCAATGTTACCTAAGTGAACTGCAGATTCAATGCAATCACTCTCACAATCTCAAGTTCACTTCTGAAAGTGGGGAAGCTGGTATTCAAATTTATGAGTCACCAGAGGTCATGGATAGCAACAAAAACAAAATCTTAAAATTGAAGAACAAAGTTACAGGGATCATAATTCCTCACTTCAAAATTTACTGCAAAGCGACAGTAATCAAAAGGGTGTGGTATTGAATAAAAATTTACCTATCTATTTGTCATCTATTTATCAGATACCTCATGTCTATGTCAATGAAATAGAACTGAGAGTCCAGAAGTAAACCTACACCTCTACTGCAAATTGAATTTTGACAAAAGTTCTAAGTTCATTCTATGTGTAAATATTAATCCCTTTAACAAGTGGTACCAGAACGCCTTCATTTCTACATTGAAAAGAATGAAGTTGGATCTCTGCCTCATATCAGATGGAAAAATTAACTCAAAATATATCAATGAAATAAAGATAAATGTTTTTTAAAAACATAGAATAAACAATATGGGCAATTTTTCGTGACCTTGTACTCTTAAATAGGACACCAAAAGTACAAACACCAAAGTGGGTGGAAACACATAAATTCAACTTTATTGAGTTCTTTAATTAATTGTTAAGTAGCTAGACTAATCAAATTTATTTTTAAGGAATCTCTACACCCATTGTGGGGATCAAATATACATCCTCAACATAAAGTTGCACACTCCACAGACCAAGCCAGGCAGAAGCTCAGAACTTCATTGGCTTTTAAAACTGCTTTGCCTCAAAGGACATTATCAAGAGAGTTAAAAGACAAACTATTGATGGGAGAAAATATTTGCAAAATACATAGAAAATATGATATTTAAGTCAAGAGTGCATAAAGAACTTTAAGTTTTCAACAAGACAAACAACCTTATTTGAAAATGGATGAAATATTTGAATACATATTTTTCTAGAGAATATACAAAGTGAAAATAACGAGTGTTAGTGAGAATATGGAGAAGTTTCAACCCTCAAACATTGCTAGTAGGAATTCAAAATGGTGCAACCATCGTGAAAACCTTTTGGCAGTTCCTCAAAACTATAAATATACTTACCATACGATCAAGCAATTCCATTCCTAGGCATATACCTCCAAATAATTAAAAAAAGGGAGCTGAAGAGTCACTTTATGGCAATGTTCATTGTAGCATTATTTATAGCAGCCAAAATGTGGAAACGACAAATATTCATTATTACATGAATGGGTAAATTAAGTATGGTACCTAACAACAGTTAAATATTATTCATTATTCATAACAAGGAATGATATTGTGAAACATGGTCCAACGTGAATGAAACTTGGAAACACTATAGCAAGTAAAATAAGCCTGACACAAAAAGAAAAATATTGCATGATTAAGTGATATTAAATAGCTAGACTAATCAATTTTATAGAAACAGAAGATACATTAGAGTTAAAGGGAGTTTGAGGTTGGAGACAGTGGGAAGTTACTGATTAGTAGGTATAGATATTCTGTGTGGGGTGATAAAAATATTTCGGAAACATTGGTGATGTTCCCACAACAATGGAATGTACTAATGCCAAAGATTAGACACTTAATAATGATTAAAATGTCAGATTGTATCTTTATATCTATCTATCATCTATCTTTCTAACTATCCTATATATATTTTATATATTTATATAATTTACATATGGCATGTATATATGTATGTAAGATTTACAATATTTATAAAGTATTTTTCTCTATAAAGATTGCATTGCAGTTAGAAACACTTAACTTCAGGCTATTGATTTAAGTGCTTTTAAAGTTTTACCTTTATTTCCCTTTTTATTCACTCTTTATTATACTATCGTTAGATTGAAAATATATGTGAAAATATACACACACATAGACACACACACACACACACATACACACACTTCACGACGCCTTCAAACAATGGAAGGAAATTCTCTGAAAATCGGAATGTCAAATTGGATTAATACAGTATCCTCTTGTAAGCCAAAAGAGAAGCTCAACCACACCATAGATGAGTTCTAATAAATTCATTTTTGTCTGATTTTCCTTTTCTTTTTTCTTTTAGACTCGCTCAAGAAGAAGCATGGTGAGTTAACTTCTAACTCAGAGCAGTTCAAGCATCTGTTTCCAGGATAGGGTCACAGATTCAAGTTGTGCCTGACAACCATGGAATGAAAGAAAAGATTGCAGGAATTGGGTGGGCATGGAAAGTTCTCATGGAACTAACCTTGTCCATGTTAAAAAAGAGAGACCAGGGTGAGAACTTAAGTAAAGGCTAGTGAACTGTTTATTATATATGAACGTTGTTCTAGCCGCATCCCTGTGGAGGAGCTGTGATTTGTCAGTTTCAGAGAACTAGGGCAGAAACACTGTACTGTTATGTTTCATTAAGTTATTTCTAAGGATAAAACAAATGTCCTCAAAACCAAGCATCTCTCAGAATGCCGTGGAGAGCACATGATGCTGGGACACATACTTTTGTTCAATATTTCTGGGTTGAATTCAAGTATTGGCATTTTTAACAAGGTCCCAGATTAGAATTGCTGGTGTTGTGGAGCCGGAGCCACACCACGAAGAATCCAGGTGTATCAACATTTACTTGATTACTTACAAAAATATTAAGAACCATTAACATTAGAATTTATATATTTTTTAATTTTTTCAATATTTATTTATTTTTGAGAGAGAGAGAGAGAGCACGAGCAAGGGAGGGGCAGAGAGAGAGGGAGACACAGAATCTGAAGCAGGCAGACTCTGAGCTGTCAGCACAGAGACCAATGTGGGGCTCGAACTCAAACCGGGAGATCATGACCTGAGCTGAAGTTGTATGCTTAACCAACTAGGCCACCTGGGCGCCCCTTTATTAACATTAGAATTTAAATTTTATTTATAATTACCAGATGAACTAAAATAATACAGGGTATTAATGCACAAGAAACAGATAAAATCCAGGAAAAAGACACGGAGGTTCCCAGGCTGCTTGGAAATTGATGTCGTTTAACCTTTGGTGTTACAAGTTGAGACTAAGTGGTACGATATCTAAGAGTAAACCAAGACTTCTTTCTAAGGTAAGTAGCATTCTTCTATTAAGAAATCACAATATCAATGAACACCAGATGGTCCAAGACCTTTAGGATGCAGCATAAGTAGGCACAAGAGGAAAGTATTGAATAATAGAGGCCTCCTTCAAGAAGCAAGGAAAATCTCAAATACACAAACTAAGCTTACACCTGAAGGAGCTAGAAAAACAGCAACAAATGAAGCCTACAGCCAGCACAACAAGGTAAATAATAAAGATTAGAGCAGAAATAAATGATAGAGAAGATAAGGGGGAAAAAAAGAACAGGTGAATAGGAAAAGGATCTGGTTGAAGAAACCAATAAAATTGATAAACTCTTAGCAAGATTTATCAAAAATAAATAAAAGGACTTCAATAAATAAAATCACAAATAAAGGAGGAGAGATCACAACAAACAGTAGAATAATACCATTATAAGAGAATGTTATGAAAAATTATAGGCCAAGAAACTGGGCAATTTGGAACAATAGATAAACTCCTAGAAATATATAAACACCAAAACTTATACAGAAATAAATTGAAAACTTGAACAGACCAATAACCAACAAAAAAGAAATTGGAATCATTAATGAAAAATATCCTAACAAACAAAAGTTCAGGGCAAGAGTCTTCATAGGGGAATTCCAACAATCATGTAAAGAAGACTTAATACTTGTTCTTCTCAAAATGTTCCTAAAAATATAAATGGAAGGAAAACTTCCAAGCTCAACTTATCAGGCCAGCATTATTGTGATTCCAAAACCAGAAAACTATCCCATCAAAAAGGACACTTAAAGGCCAATACCCATCAACGATATCCCTCAACTAGAAAATTGAATCCAAAGGTACATTAATATAATTATTCACCATGATAAAGTGGGATTTATTTCTGAGTTGCAAAGGTGGTTCAATATTTGCAAAATCAATCAATGTCACATTAACAGAATAAAGAATAGGGACCATACATTCCTCTAAATGGATGCAGAAAAAGAATTTAACAAAGTACACCATCAATTCCTTGAAAAAAAAAACTCAATAAAGTAGATATAGAGGGAACATGTCTCAATATCATAAAGGACATGAAGGAAAGACACATAGTTAATATCATCTGATATGGAGAAAAAATGAGAGTTTTTCCTCCATGATACAGACCAAGACACCGACATCCACTCTCAGCAGTTATTTAATATACTACTGGAAATTATGGCCTAAGATTTCAGACAATCAAAAGACATATAAGAAATCAAAATTGGCAAGGAGGCATTCAAAAGTCACTATTTGTAAACAACATGACACCATATGTAGAAAATCCCAAAGACTCCACAGAAAATTGCTACAAGTGGTACATGAATTCAACATTGTAGAATGCCAAATCAACAATATAGAGAAATGTGCTCCAATTGTATGCACCAATAATGAAGTAGCAAAGAGAAAGATCGAAGAATCAATCCCATTTACAATAGCACTAAAAACCAAAAGATACAAAGGAATAAGCCTAATTAAAGAGGAAGAAGATCTGTACTTTGAAAATTATAAAACATTTATGAAAGAAACTGATGTAAAACACAAAAAATGGAAAATGTTCCATGCTCATGAATTAGAAGAAAAAATATTTGTCAAAATCTCTATACTAAAAAAATATCGTCATATTTGATGCAAAACCTATCAAAGTAAACCAGCATTTTTCAGAGAGATAGAATATTTCTAAAAATTTATGGAACCACAGAAAACCCGGAAGAGCAAAACAACGTTGAAAATGAAAAGAAAAGCTGGAGATATCATAATTCCAGACTTCATGTTCTTCAAGTTATATTACAATATTGTAGTGACCAAGACAAGATTTTACTGGCACTGAAACAGACACATACATCAATGGAAAAGAATAGAAAACCCAGAAATAGCTCCACAACTATATGGTCAACTCATCTTTGACAAAGTAGGAAAGAATACCTGATGCAAAGAAGACAATTTCTTATATAAATGATGTTGGGAAAATTTGAAAGCAAGAGGCAAAAGAAGTAAACTGGACACTCTGTTACACCATACACAAAAGTAAGTTCAAAGAGGGCAAGAGCATAAATGTTGGTGAGGAAATCATTAAAATCCTAGAGGAGAAAACAGGCAGTAACCCCTTTGACACTGGCCATTACAAGTTCTTACTAGTTGTTTCTCCAGAGGCAAGGTAAACAAAACAAACAAACAAAACAAACAAAAAAACAAACAACTATTGGAAATTTACCAATAAAGCCAGCCTCTATACACTGAAGAAAACAATCAACATATTAAAAGGCAACCTTTGGAAAGGGAGAAAATATTTGCAAGTGACATATCTGGTAAAGGGTTAGTATCCAAAATGATAAAGAACTTATCAAACTCAACAACAAAACTAATGATCCAGTTAAAAAATGGGCAAATGATATGAATATACATTTTTTCTAAAAAAAAGATATTAATGGCTAAGAGAACCAAGAAAAGATGGTCAACATTACTCATCAATAGGGAAAAACAAATCAAAAGTACAATGAAATGTCACCTCAAACCAGTGCGAAGGGCTAAAATTAACAACAGATGTTGGCAAGGATCCAGAGAATGGGGAATCCCCTCAAACTGGTGCAACCACTTGGAAAACTGTATGGAAGCCCATCAAAAAGTTAAAAAATAACTACCGTATGATCCAGTAACTGCACTACTAGGTATTTACCCAAAGGATACAAAAAATACCGATTTGAAGGGATACATGCACCTGATGTGTTTAGAAGCATTATCTATAATAACCAAAATATGCACAATGCCCATATTCCCATCAACTGATGAACCGATAATGAATATACTCTGCAATATATTACTCTGCAATTAAAAAAAAAAGAATGAAATCTTTCTATTTGAGAAGTCACAGATGTAGATAGAGATTATCATGAAAGATGAAATAAGTCATTCAGAGAAAGACAAGTACCATATGATTTCACTTGTATACAGAATTTAAGAAACAAAGCAAATGAACATAGGAAGGTAAAAGAGAGAGGGGGAAACCAAAAAACCAGTTGCTGGAGGGAAGGTTGGGTGACCAATGGATTAAATGAGTGATGCTATTAATTAGAACACTGGTTGTGATGAGCAATGGGTATCTATATAAGTGATGAATGACTAAATTCTACTTCTGAAACCGATATTACACTGTATTTCAGCTAACTGGAATTTAAATAAATATTTGAAACTCAAATAAAAAAATGCATTTTCGTTTTGGGAGGTAAATATCCAGTGGTGGATTAATGGATCATATGGTGTTTCTGCTTTTAAATTTTTGCAGAATCTCCATACTCTTTTCCACAATGGTTCCACCAGGTTATATTCCCATCAACCCTGTCTGAGAGTTCCCTTTATTCTACCCTCTCATCACCACATGTTATTTCTTGTCTTTTTGAAACTAGCCATTCAGCCAGGTGTAAGGTGATAATATCATTGTGTTTTTGATTCGCAAATTGTTTATGATCACTGATGTTGAATATATTTCCACATGTATGTTGACTATCTGTGTGTTTTCTTTAGAAAAATGTCTATTCAGGTCCTCTGCCCATTTTGAAATCAGATTGTTTTTGGTTTTGTGGTGCTGTATAAATTCTTTACATATTTGGATATTAACTTCTTCTTGAAAATATTATTTGCAAACTTCTTCTCTCATTCAAGTATTTGCCTTTGTATTTTGTTGATTGTTTCTTTTTTTGTTCAAAATTGTTTTACCCTAGTGTAGTCCCAGTACTTTTTTTGTTTGTTTATTTTTCCTTGCCTGAGGTGACATGTTCATAAATATGATGCTAAAGCTAATGTCCAAGAGATTACGGCCTCTGTTTCCTTTTATAAGCTTTATGATTTCAGGTCTCACATTTAGATCTTCAATCCATATTTATTGTATTTTGGTGTATTGTGTAAGAAAGTGGACCAGGTTCATTCTTTCACATATACCTGCCCAGTTTTCTCAACACCACTTATTGAAAACACTTGCTTTCTCATGATATATTCTTGCCTCCTTTGTCATAGATTGACTATATAAATGTGAGTTTACTGATGTGCTCTGTATCCTGTTCCATTGATCTCTGTGTTTGTTTTTGTGTCAGTACTCTACTGCCTTGATTGCTGCAGTTTGCAGTCTATCATTAAATCTGCCATTGTGATTCCACTATCTTTGTTCTTCGTATCAAGATTTCACTAGTTATATAAGTTCGATTTTTTTTCCCTATGATTCCATACAAGTTTTAGGATCGTTTGTTCAAGTTATCTTAAAAGGTGTTATTTGTATTTTGATGGATTTGCACTGAATCTTTAGATTGCTTTAGGTAAGATGGGTATTTTAAATATGTAAATTATTCTAAAAAATAAGCATGCTACATTTTTCCATTTGCTTGTCACTGCAATTTGAAAATATTTTATTATTGTTATTATTAATTATTATTGTCTAATTGTGGCAGGTAGGATTTTCTGTACTACTATGAGTAATAAAAGTGGTAAGACAGAATAGCCTTGTCATATTCCGAACTTAGAGGGAAAGATTTCAGTAGTTCGCCATTGTGGATGATGTTAGATTGAATTTTTAATAAATCGCCATTATTATGTTGAGATATTTTCCATCTGAATCCACTTTGTAGAGAGTTTTTATCAGGAATGAATGTCGAACGAAATTTAACAAACGCTTTTTCTTCCTCTAGTGAGATGATCATATGTTTTTTATTCTTTCTCTTATTAATGGCTTTAGTCATGTTGATTGGTATGTGAATGGTGAAAATATCCTTGCATCCCTGAAAAAATTCCTATTTGATCACGGTTAGTGATTTTTCTTCTTAATGTATTTTTGAATTAGGTTTGCTAATATTTTGTTTTGCAATTTTCAGGCATTTTCATCATAGATACTAGCCTGTAGTTTTTTGTTTATTTGGTTTGGTTTGGTTTGCTTTATTTTTGTTGTTTTGTTTTGTTTTTCTGTATCTTTGGTTTGGTCTCAGGATAATGCTGACCTTATAGAAAGAATTTGGATGTTTTCCTCCCTATTCTATTTGTTGGAATAGATTCAGAAAAATAGATATTAATGCTTTTTTAGATGTTCGCTAGAATTTACATGACATCATTAGTCTTGGACTTCTGTTTGTTAAAAGTTTATTAATTACTTATCAACTTCATTATTATTAAGCGGCTTGTTCAAAATTTCTACTTTTCCGGAATGAGTTTTGGAAGTTGGAATCTTTCTAGGAATGTACATATTTCTTCTAGGTTGTCTAATTTGTTGGCATTTTTAAAAATAATATTCTCTTATAATCTTTATATACCTGCTGTGTTGTTTGTTTGCTTGTTTGTTTTCCTTGGTCTTATTTTATTTATTGCGTCCTCTCTTTTTTTATTGATGAGTCTGGTTATGTGTTTACAAATTTTGTTTAACTTTTCAAAGAACAAGCTCTTGGTTTCATTGAAATTTTCATTTTTTGTCTATATATCATTTACTTCTGCACTTGTCTTCATTTCTTGTTTTTAGTAGAATTTTTTGGTTGTCTTTTCCTTTTTTAGCTCCTTTAGCAGTAACTTTAAGTTGTTTATTTGAGAACCCACAGTTTACAACATACTTAATGGTGAAAAGCTGAAAATTCTTCCTCTAAGATCAGAACAGGACAAGTATGTCCATTCTCAATAACTTTTTACAACATAGAATTAGAATGTTTATGCAAATAATTAAGGAAGAAAAATAAATAACATCCAAATTGGAAAATAAGTAAAATCATCATGATTTGACCATGACATAAAACTACATAGAAGATCCTTGAAACCTACACACACCAAACAAACAAAAGCAACTAGAAGTACCAATTAAATTCAGTAAAGTTGAAGGATATAAAATCAATATAAATATATTTGTTTAATTTCTATGCAATAATAATGAACTATCAGAAAGAACAATTATGAAAACCATTATTTACAATTGAATCAAAAAGAGTAAAATGCTACAAGAAAAAAAAAACAAAACTAAAATACTTAAAAATAAGTTATCATGGACCCGAAATACCTATATTCTGAAAACTATAAGATATTGATGAAAGAAATTGAAGAAGACACAAATAAATGGAAATATAAAGATAGGGCTCCTGGATTGGAAATATTAATGCTGTTAAATGTCCATACTATATACCAATCTGGGGTTTAATGTGATCTCAATCAAAGTAGTGTTACCATTATTCAGAGAAACTCATCCTAAAATTTGTACGGAAGCACAAAAATCATTGAATACCTAAAGGAATCAGTAATTTTCTTTCCAAGTTTTTAATTGAATACAATTTAGTTAACGTACAAAGTAAATTTAGTTTCAGGAGTGCAATTAAGTGATTCAACACTAACTTATAACCCTGTGATCATAAGAACTCCTCATTAATCCCCATCCTCTTTTTAACCTCTTTTTATCCCCTTGCCCATCTCAACTGTGGTAAGCATCAGATGTATTTTATAGGTAATAGTGTTTCTTGGTTTTCTTTCCCCCCCCATTTTTTTGTTTTGCTTCTTAAATTCAACATATGAGTGATATCATATGATATTTGTCTTTCTCTCGCTGACTTATTTTTCTTAACATAATGATCTCTAATTCCATCCTCGTGATTCCAATATATATTTAGCAAGCTTCTTAATCCATTCATCAGTTGATGGACACTTGGGCTCATTCAATTTTTTTTTTAGCTATCGTTAATGTGATGATGCTATAAACGTTGAGGCACATGTATACCTTCTTATTAGTATTTTTGTAATCTTTGGGTAAATATATAGTAGTGAAATTGCTAGATCTTATGGTAGTTCTATTTTTAAAAGTTTGAGGAATCCCTGTATTGTTTTCCAGAGTGGATGATCCAGTTTGCCTAACCACCAAAGTGTAAGAGAGTTCCCCTTTCTCCTCATCCTCACCAAAGCCTGATGTATCCTGTGTTGTTAATTTTAGCCATTTTGAATGGTGTGAGGAGATAAATCATTGTAGTTTTATTTGTATTTCCGTTATGATGAGTGATGTTGAGCATCTTTTGTGCATCTATTGGTCATTTGTATGTCTTCTTTAGAAAAATGTATTTTCATGTCTTGTGTCCATTTTCTAAATGGATCATTAATTTTTAGAGTGTTAGGTTTTATATGTTCTTTATGTATTTTAGATCCTAATCTTTTATCATATATGCTCACACATCAGATATGGTTTCTGTCTCACATTTAGGTCTTTCAACCATTTTGAATTTATTGTCTAGGTATGGTATAAGAAATTGATCCAGCTTCACTCTTCTGCATGTTGTCCAGTTTTCCCAATAGCATTCATAGAAGAGATTGCCTTTTCTCCATTGGGTATTATTTCTTGCTTTGTTGAAGTTTAGATGACCATATAGTTGTGGGTCTGTTTCTGGGTTATCTACTCTATCTACCTTTCTGTTTTTGTGCCAGTAACATACTGTCTTGATCACTAAAGCTTTGTAATATAACTTGAAGTCTGGAATCGTGATGCCTCTAGCTTTGCCTTTTCTTTTTCAAGGTTGCTTTGCCTTTGGGGTCTTTTGTGGTCCCATACAAATATTAGTATTGTTTCTTCTAGCTCTGTGAAAAATGCTGGTGGTATTTTGATAGGAATTTCATTAAATACATAGATTGATTTGAATAGTATAGATATTTTAACAGTATGTGTTATTTCTATCCATGAGCATAATTTTTCCTATTTCCTTGGTTCTTCTTCAATATCTTTCATCAGCATTTTATAGTTTTTACATTAAAGATCATTTACCTATTTGGTTAGGTTTATTCCTTGGTATCTTATAGCTTTTGGTGCTTTGTAAATAGGATCAATTCTTTAGTTTCCTTTTCTGTTGCTTCATCGTTGATGTGTTAGGAATTCAACATTTCTATACATTTCTGTGCATTTTACTTCTGTACAAAATTTCTGTACATTGATTGTGTATCCTGTGGATTTACTGGATTCCTGTATCATTTCCAGGAATTTTTAATGGAGTATTTTGGGTTTTCTATATCATTTCTTGTGTCTGCTGTTCTCACATAAGCATTTACCAAAGAGTGAATAATCTCCCTTCTGCGTGTCCCTTGTGACTTTCAGGTCCCCATTTTCATGGTGTCTACCTCTAGGTGGTTTGCCTGCCTTCTAGCCAGGTGTATTGCAGGGTCCATTCCAGTAAATGCTCCTGAATTTGAAAACTACGGACTTTAGAGACATGGTTTAGGGAGGGATCTGCATTGGTCTTCTGGAACAGGGTCTCGTCTCACTGGGACTGATGCAGATTTCACTGATAAGGGCAATTGCAGGCTAGAAAGACAGTGTCAGAGCTGAGCTGCCCTCGACAGAGGGCTTTGTGGTTATTATGAACGGTGTGGGAGGGAAGTCGCACATTCTGACACTTTTGTCCACGTAGAAGGGGTCCCTATGAATGCCACTTCTCACTCGAGTGCTCCAATAAAAGTAACAATCCCTACCCTGTGTGCCCCAGGCATTCCTCCAATCAAGCCACCTGCCCTTGTGATGTTTGCCTGTTTTATTTCCAGGACTACGGCAGTGCTTTCTAGGCTATCTCCCACCTAGGCCCCTTGACCTTTAAAACTCCTGGCTTTAAGCCCTGCTGGATACAAAACCTCTAGGAAATCATCTCCTCTGTTTTTCCCCAGACAATTACTCTGAGGAAGTGTCCTCCTTGTGCATTCCCTGCATGTTTCTCTCTCTTGTCTTTTTCTGCAACCAGGGCTCCCTCTCCTACACAGTGCCTAGACTATATATCCCCTAAACTATATCTCTGCATTTCCTATTATCCTCAACATCACCTCTTCTCTCCTGCTAGTTGTATAATTGTTATGTCAGTCGTCAGGTGGATTTCTTGGGTATTCAGAATGATTTGACAGTCATCTACTTGTGTTTAAGGAATAAGAAAAGTCTAAGATCCTCGTACTATGCAACCATCTTAGCTCTGAAGCAGGCAACCTTGATAAAGAAGGAAAAGTTCATGGTATCACCGTTCTGGATACATTGTACACTGTAAACCTATAACAGTGAAAAGACTACTTTACTGACCCAAATGTAGATACATCAGCAAAACAGAATAGTATACCCCCAAATAAGTCTTCCCTGATATGGACAATTATTCAGTGACAAAGGAGGCAAGAAAATACAATGGAAAAAATATCCTTTCAATAAATGATATTGAGAAAACTAAACAGATACATGCAAAAGAATGAAATTTAACCACTTTCACACCATAAACAAAAGTAGATTGATAATGGGTGAAAAGACATACATGTAAGAAAACTTTTAGAAAAAAAAAAAAACATAAGCAGTGAGTTATTTGACAACAGCCTGAGCAATATTTACTTGAATCTGGCTCATCAGGCAAGGACAGCAAAAACAAAAACAAAGTATTAGAACCATCTCACACTAATTTTTTTCCCACAGCAAATATAACTATTAATAGAATGAAAACACAATCTACTGAATGGGACTAGATACTTGAAAATGACATACCTAATAAGGAATTAACATATCAAAAACTCAAAAAGTTCAATTAAAGATGTGAAAAAATCTGACTGGAATTTTCCAGAAAAGACAAACAGACAGACAGTGGTTTACAGGAAAATATGCTAAACATCACTATTAGGGAAACACATATCAAAACCACAGTAAGATAAAATCTCACATCTAACACCATGACTAATATCAAAAGGACAGGAAACAACAAATGGCAAAGGTGTGGAAAGGGAATAATGTGAACTGTTGGTGGGAATATAAATTGGTGCACCCATTTTTGAAATCTGCTTGAGTCTCTTCAAAATAAATAAACAAATAAAAATAGAATTATCATATTATCCTGTAATTCCAGTACAAGGTAATTATCTGGAGAAATTGAAAACAGTAATTTAAAAAGACTTTCTCTCTATGTTTGTCGCAGCATTACTTACATAGCCAAGATATGGAAAAAACATAAATGTCCAATGATTATAGAATGGATGCAGAAAACGTAGTGTGTGTGTGTGTGTGTGTGTGTGTGTGTGTGTGTGTGTTTATGCTTATATTTATATAATGGAATATTACTTAGCCATAAAAAAACAAAACAAAACAACAAAAAAGGATGAGATATTGACATTTGAGACAATATGGATATACCTATATGGTACTATGCTAAGTGAAATAGTTCAGATGAAGAAAGAAGAATTCCATATGATTTCATTTACATGTGGAATCTAAAAATCAAAACAGGGACACCTGGATTCCTCAGTCGATTGAGTGTCTGACTTCTGCTCAGGTCATAATCTCACAGTTTGTGAGTTCAATCCCCGGGTTGGGCTCTGTGCTGATATCTCAGAGCCTGGAGCCTCCTTCGGATTCTGTCTCCCTCTCTCTCTGCCCCTCCCCCACTTGCGCTGCATCTCTCTCTCTCTCACTCTCTTTCTCTCTCTCAAAAATAAATAGACATTAAATTTTTCTTAAAATGAAAATAAAAACAAACTAAGAAACAAAGCAAAGCAGACTGCTTTTAGATGCAGAGAAAAACTACTGTTGTCAAAGGGGATGATGGGGGAATAAATGAAGTAAGTAATAGGGACAAAGTGTGCTATCTTTCAGTAACAAAATAAGTTTAAAAAATTGGTATGTGATGCACAGCACAAGGAATATAGTCAATAGTACTCTATCAACTTTATATAGTGATAAATAATAACTAGACTTAATTTGCTCATGATTTCATACAATACATAAATATTGAGTTACTATATTTTACACTGGAAACTAATGACGTGTATCAGGTCAATTATACTTCAGTTAAAAAAAATCTTACTGGGTGAGCAAGGGTTTAAGATAATAATATTTTGCACTCTCCTAAGCAGAGATACGATTTTGGAGATATATACTTTACTCTCATTCTCTTCAAATGACCTCCTCCAGCTGTGATGTCTGTAGTTAACAATGTTAAAGAGAGATTTACTTAAGCATTTTGAAAATTTTTAAAACGCATATGGCTAATACTTGTTACAGTGTTGTCCTTTGGGGATATTCCAATGTGGGACAGCTCGGAACTACTAAATACTCATCCAACATTTCACACTGTTCTCCAGAATATATCATCCTGGGCAGCGTTGGAGGGTCATGACTCAGAGCTTTCTGAGTCATGATGCAGGTTCTCACAACTCTGTGAAGAAGCTCTATGGGGCTCGATACCCAGCTGCACAACATGAAGCTCACACACACAAAATATACAGTTTCCAACTTCGATCTGTAATAAGCTGCATCACCTTCAGAAAGCAGTGAACTCTCAGAGTTTTTAGTTTCAGTCTCTAACTTTTTTGTATATTTCCTCTTAAAGGTAAACTCCAGGAAGGATATGGTAAACTCCAGGAAGAATATGGTAAGTCATTCATTACTTCCTTGTGTTTATCATATTGATTGCAATATAAGAGGTCAGGCATTTTTTGAAGGAAAATTTTAAGAGAAAAACACTCGGTAAAGATATAAGAAAATAAATACCAATCTGAAATTTGGGACCGTGCGCTTCCTTCCCTTTTTCCTTAATTAGGTTGTTCAAGTGTACATGAACTCTGTTAGATCATTATGTGTATAATCCCTTGAAGTTTGCAAATATTGCTTTCATTCTACAGAAAGGAGAAGCTGGGTAATACTTGGGCAAAGTACTAAAGGAAGATCTGCAGTAAAGTCACCAGAAATCCTGAAAAGGCACAAGGTCCTAATTTCCATGCAGAGCACAGCCTGGTCCACCATCCAAATCTCTACTAATGTTAGCTATTCTCACTCTTTGTTGAGTAGTTTGCAGTGTATGTTTTACTTGCTAACCCACTTTCATTGGAATTGGGAAAAGGAAGCTGTGTAAAATGTACTCGGAGAATATTTTTTTCTCTTCTGCATTTTCAAAATTTCCTCATGTTTGGAGGATTCTTTCTAACCACTCTGACAAACTGAAATTTTAAAATATTTTTTCATGTACTATATAACAGTTTCCAAAGTATGAGTTAGTGTTTGTATTATCAGACTATGCCCCTTATGAGGCATTAGGGGAAAATTTTGTCTTTCAATGCCCAGGATTTCTTCTTGGGATGAGCGATGAAGACTGATTAGATATTTCAGGTTATTCCTGACTCTGTATAGATTCCTCTCCCAAAGGCTCACTGATCCTGCCTCAGTTTCTTGAAGCTCGGACCCCATGTGTAATCTGGTTGAATTGTGTTTGAGGAATGTCCTATGATGAGCTCCACACTCTCAGGAGATGGAGGTGCACGGACCGACTTGGAGAAAGGAGGGTGTAGATGAGGAAGTTATGAGCATATTTCATGATACACTGGAGTCTCTTAGAAATGAGCTATTTGAGATGATGCACACAATGCCTGCTTCTTTTTTTCTTCTCTATCTCTTATTTTCACTTACTTGGCTAAAATTTTCCAAGTCAGAGGTTGAATTGAGTAAAGTCTGTTTCTGTAGAAAATTTTCCATATGTACTTTGTTGAATTCTTTATTATATATTTTGTTTTCATACAGAGGTCTTAATTGAACAGAAAGGTGAGTAGCATTTGTTTATATTTTAGAGGTAAACATCCTAGAAAAGTATACTTGATCAACTAAAATTTAGCAATTGATTTCCATATCATGAACAATCAATTCTTTTAAATGATCCACCTATATATGATTAGTCATCATTGAAACTATTTTGTATTTTGTAGCATTATAAATTATAAGTTCTATAACCGATTTGCATTTTAAAAGACTCACACTAAGGCATCTTTGTTGAAATGTATCTCTTGTTTGTTATTTGTTTTAATTTTTAGTTCCCAATAAAGTATTCAGATATTCCCTTATGATTTTTATACTTTCACTGCTTAACTACAAATCGATATCTGAAATTTTGATCTTCCTATTGGTTTCTTCTAACACCTGAATGTATATTATTAAATAATAATTAATGCTAATAATATTTTATATGATAAGATGCCAATCAAATATATCACCATCAATATTGGGCTCTTTTAAAGATTTCATTTTTCTACATGATATATAAAATTTTAAAAATATGATATGCATAAGCTTTGATATACCATATCCATATTTTTGTTTTGATTTTTTCTTGGCCTTGTGTTTAGGAGAATTTTAAATAGTAATTTGATCTCTGTACCTTTGCATTTGTTTTTCTCTATCCCTGAAATATTTTATTTATGTAATAATTTCCCAATTAACTCTGCTTTCCCTGTGGGAAACCGGTGTACCCTCACTAGTTTACAGAAGGATTTGAGTACTTTAGGGAATCTCACGGCCATGCAGTCTCTCATTATTGCTTTCCATGGCACTTTGTGCATGTGACAGATCAGAGATCTGTGTCCTCCTTTACTGAGGGGCCTGATCCGTGCAGAGCTAAGGATAACCAGTCCACAAATAAATATCTGTTGAGTGGAAAAAATTATTTTTATTTATATTTTTTCTTTGTCAATTTGTTTTGCTCCATGTTTTTTGAGATTATGTAGGAAAGGAAACATTAGCTAGAAAACAGAGTGAATGTTTTCTTTCCTGGTCTAGGGTTTAAAGATCATATTATTTAATTTTTGCAGAATCACTTACGTCAAAATTATTTTGTTATATTGGCTTAATCTTATACTGAATTGAACCTCATGTCTTTGGTCATACACCTCTGAGCAAGGTGATGAATCTTGGCCTGGAGATGCCTAGAAATGGATTTTCCCATGAAACTTCCAGTTAGGCTCTATGTGACCTCAGTACAACCATGTGGAGGAAAGACTTCCTAAGAGAGTTACTAAGTATTCTATCCATGAAATGATATGATTGGTGTGGGAATGAGAGTGAGGACCTTAAGCAATCTACCAAAATCCTCTCCAAAAGAATGAGTGAGCATGTGAGCATCTAAGCACACAGACAACTCTCATATGACACAAGTTTTTCTCCTTCCTTTACACAAACCCACACTCTGCTCTACTTTCAATTCTCTTTCTTGGAGGAACCACAAGTTTCATGGGAAGTGAGAGGAGGTAGGAGACCTGAGGCAGAAGAGACAAGGGGCATTGCATGGCCTGGACAATTTTACTCAAAAACTAGATGCAAAAAATAATTCTGGGAAATTTGTTTGAAACGGTAATAGTGAGATTAAATGAGGTTGTTTCTTGCATAAATTTAAGGATTTCCAAGTTATTCTACATACCGGTTGTAAAAGCACATGTACCTATGGTCCTATACTCAGGTTTGGTCAAATGTTTAATAAGTAGCTATTGAAAATATACTTGTTTAAATTAATTTGGTACTGTCCAAGAAATATACTGTATTATTATCTACTTAAGAAAATTCTCAAGAAAGGCCTTCTGAACACTTTTGCTGACTCTTGTCTGAAATACTCAAAGTAATGGGTTATCATGATGTGGTTGGGGGTTAAAACCATTGAAATTCCAGTTGCCTCTAAGTCTGCAACCACGTGGCATTCATTCTGGAAGACAAGTCTACAGTAAGTTCATATTAACAAAGGTAAACACAGGATGTTTCCAAGATTGTACATCTAAACAGCCTGTGGTTTGGAACATTTTGAAGTGTGAAGCGTTAAAGTACCTCCTTATTTCTAAAAGTCCAAGATACATATGTTGGGTTTTTATGGTTGTTCAAATGATTTATTGCTAGAGTGGAGTATGCCAAATACACCAACTCCTTAATGCAAGGTAAGGTAAGCCAAACCTCCCTCTGAGTAAATCCTCCTGTCTCAGAATTCGTGGGTTTTTTTTTTCCTTTATTTTCTTCTTATCAGCTCCTAGGTATTATGAATGAAATATGATAAAATAAGGTTCTGAAGGCCAGTTTCAGACTTCCCTCTTATCCTGGAATGAATGGGTAGAATTTGTAGGTCCTCGGCACTGATATTCTCAAATTTCAGACATTATCCAAAAGAGATCTTTTCTAATACCCTATTTTATATATATAAACACATTTATTAGTCAAATGGTAATTTTTTAGTTTTTGTTATTATTATTATTTTTTTTCTGAAAATAAGTATTTCTCTCTGTGTCAGTGATATATACTGGATCATCAAGCCTTTGTTCTCAGCGCCTCTGTTTTCAAGTTGAGACCAAGTTAGTAGGACAAATATCACATGAACAGGGATAAGAGAATGAGTTCTAACATATCTTTCTTTGTTTATTTCTGTCTATAGGGAACATAGAAAAAGAGAATGGTAAGTGACATTTATATTTGACTAAAGCAGTGTTTGAATATTCCATGTCGATTTTCCAATATTGATGCTCTTTTATTATTATTAAAGGACAAAATCTAGACACCCCATTTGTGATCTAAAGGTGTTTGAAACGCCTAAAGTATCTTCCTGCTACTTTAAAAAGTGAACATAAGTATTCATAAGACAGAGAAAGTTTTAGGCATAAGTAGAGAAGAACAAGTAGATTCATCTTGGAACTCAGGTCTTACATCAGCCCCATTCAGTGAGCGCAGTCATCTTTTGTGTACATAGTAATTAACTGCTCATTGATAGTCAGTGTTTAAGAAACAATGAGAAATAAAGACTCTCTTTAGTGATGAAAGTTGCTACAAGAATGATGCAAATTCCACATTTAAATAATAATGTAAAACAAGTATTCTAATAATTGTTATGGAAGAGGGTTCATGATGCCATGAATACATACAATAGTTGGATTGTGTTTAGTCATGAGATTCTGGATTTGCTGAAGAAGCTCAATGCAGAAGAGGCTGGTGATATTTAAATGGACAGGTAGGTCAAAGAGAGGACTACCATGTGTAAAGCAGAAAGCACGATATGACCTAAACTCTGGGGAGAGGTAAGCTTGTGGTTTTATTAGAAGAGACAATATTATTCAGGTACTCTGGTTCAGGAAACCCACACAAGGCAAAATGTAGGCAAAGGCTGGGATTCTAAGAATTTTGAATGCTTTTCAAGAAGCAGAGATATGAATATTATTCAAGAAAATAAGGAAATCACAGAAAAATTTAAAAAGGGTACAGTGACAAGATATGCATTTCAAAAATGTTTTTTTCTTGAAGGTAAAGAACAGATTACACAGTTACTGGTAAAAAAAAAAAAAGAAAAGAAAAGAAAAAGAAAAGCTAAGAAGGATCTACTCTGATATATACACCAAACTAAATAAACAGGTCTCAAAAATCTATACTTGTTTATGTACAGTCTGTGTAAAATTAGTAGTTTAATTAAAGAGAGAAATCTATGTAAAATTTATGGTTTTATTTTGATTCTGTGTTACATTACCTGGAAGCTTATGTCCCTGATTTATTTAATTTTGGAATCCTATTAAGATTTAGATTTTCTGAGTGAAAAAAAAAATTCTCATTTAAGGAAAGTTGTTGGTTGAATGTAAAATTATTCTTAATGGATCTATATAACATAAACCCATCCTGACTGAAATCAGAATTAACCACAAATTAATCCAAATCTGAAACCACTATACATATATTTATCACAGTTCCCATAATTTTTCTCAACTCATTTTCCCAGAATTGAATTAATACTTTTTTAGAGTAAAGAAAAACTTGAATTCATTTCATTAAAAAAGCCAACAACTAACTTTTCTCTTGTTAAAAAAAATAGAAGAGGGGCACCTGGGTGGCTCAGTCAGTTGAGCATCCGACTTCGGCTCAGGTCATGATCTCACTGTTCTTGAGTTCAAGCTCCGCGTTGGGCTCTGTGCTGACAGCTTGGAGCCTGGAGCCTGCTTCAGATTCTGTATCTCCCTCTCTCTCTGCCCCTCCCCTGCTCATACTCTGTCTCTCTTTCAAAAACATTAATAAATGTTTTAATAAAACATTAAAAACAATTTAAAAAATAAATAAAAGTGATTTATGGAAGAATGAAAACGTTTTTCTATAGTTTAACAAAGGTAAGTTAGTCATGTGGGACACATCCTGAGAGGAAAATGTATTTATCATCATTGTCCTCCTCATCATCTCCAACAACAACTACATTTATTTATTAAATCTCTTTATATCAGAATGCTTGTGCTTTACAATAGTAATATGGTGGTAAATATAGAGCACATATTTTTTCCTTCATATGTCTAAAATTAAAACAAGCATAAAATTATTGAAGTAATATGTTGTCAAAGAACTAGGAGAAACTACAACTGAGGAGGTAGACAGAATGCAGATCATAACTAACCTGTCACTTTTAGAATTTAATATTTATCTTATGAGTGGTGAAAGGAACTGAGGAATTCTGAGTGAGGAGGTATTCAACATAAAAATTCTAAGATTAGAGTTTTAAAAAGACGCATTAGAGAATCCATTGGCGTGTGCAGGAGTGGGCATTGGAAGACCAGTAAAGGAGCTTCCACACTGGGTGAGCAAGACTCAGAGGGTGATGAATGGTGGAAGGTGGTGGAAGGGCATGGGAGAGCAGGAAACCTACAATGGAGCTAGAGCCAAATCGCAATCATGAAGAATTCAATGTGGAGGGTGGAGTGGGAGGTAATGGAGAAGAAAACACAAATAAAACATCCCTCTTTCTTGACTGTACATCAGAATACATTAATTTTGTTCACTGAGATGGTAATAAAATTCAAAACTTTATATCAGGAATTCATCAACAATCTTAACATTAGTATTCTCTTCAATTGTCTAAATTGATAATTTAGCATGCTTCTGATAATTGGAACCAGACCCTCAGGGACACATGACAAAAAAAAAAAAAAAAAGGCTTAACCTTCATTTTTTGTTTTTAATTTATTGTTTTCTCTTTGGTATTTATAGTTACAAACTGTATTTTTACTTTATAAGTTTTTTTGACACGTAGTCATTTTTCTGCATGTCATTTGTATTTTATTCCCTTTCTGTCAGATCACCTCAAGCATGGGATTTATAAATGAACCATAGTTTTGTTTTTACTTTTTTGGAATAAGGGAAAAATCACTAATTCAATGCACACACACACATACACACAAAATATTTATTGTTTTATTTACAAAATAAACCGTTAAGTTACTCAATTCCGCTATAGAAGAGTGTTTATTTTCATGAAAAATATTATAATTAATTTTGAAAAAAATAGAGCACATTAAGAAAACACTGTATTGGATTATGCATTTTGTTATTGTGGGGTAACACTATTCTGGACATTTATATAATGAGAATATGGCAAGATATTATAAAGGGATTATAGATAGGTAATGGAAACCTGATGGGATGTTTTCTTTGCCTCTTGATTTTTTTAAATAAGTTAATACATATTATTTTTGTAAGAAATGATGTTTATAATTAAACACAAAGAATATAGCCCTTGTGAAATTCAGCAGAAATGCCTCTGATAACACTTTATTTTCTCTTCAAGCACCTTGATTTGGGAATGGTGCTTCAATTGTCAGGTGGCTTGTTAATACCTCTGTGGGTGAAGAAACTGTGTCATATTCATCACAATGAAAATAGTGGTTGGTCTAAAAAAGAGTCTCAATAAAAATGTGCTGGATAAGTAGAAAATGTTTACAGTTAAATTTGGAATGTCATGAATAACAGTAATAAATGTTACCTGTGGACATGTCAGGTAAGTTAAATACCAGATGCTGAATGCAGAATTGTGTATTTTATTCACATTAGCTCATTTATCATCTCAGTGTAGATAACGATATCATCCTAATTTAAGGTACTTTCTTGATATCACACAGATCACACCTGGTACAGATATAATTTGATTTTATTTGGAGAAAACTCTGTTCATATTTTGAGCCATCTTTAGCTGGTTGCCATGAGACTCTAGTTTAAAATTTTATTATCTCTTCACAAAATTGCTATTTCTAACTGCATGACAATTTGTGTTTCATAAATTTTTATTTTACTTACAACACTATGCTATATCTTTGAATATAAATTTCTTCCTCAACTTACATGACTGTGATTTCTGTGGCAGTGCCTATATTTTTGTGTTTAGATATGTAGCATAAGAAAAAACAAATAGAAAAGGTTAAATGATAAATCATAATTATATTATATAATTCAATGTGTTGAATTATTGTTAGAATTTTCTTGGAAGAGTGTTTTGTTGTCTGCATTATAAAATAAAATCACCATTTTGATTGTGAATGCATTCTGTACCCACATATTGATAGTAGACTTTATTTAAAATATATTACCTTGGGGGCTCCTGCGTGGCTCAGTCAGTTGAGCATCTGACTCTTGATTTCAGCTCAGCTCATGATCTCACAGTTCATGAGTTTGAGCCTTGCGTTGAGCGCTATGTCAGGCTCTGCACCATCAGTGTGGATCCTGCTTGAGATTTTCTCTCATCCTCTCTCTCTGCCCCTCTGCTGCTTGCGTATGCTTTCTCTCCTCTCTAAAAATTAATAAATAAAATAAAATAAAATAAAACTTTTGTTTTTCACTAAATGCAAACCTTTTGCAAAGGAAAAAAGAGCTCTGTTGAGATGCAGAATATTCTTTTTTTTTAATTTGTTTTTAATGTTTATTTATTTTTGAGAGAGACAGAGCATGAGCAGGGGAGGGGCAGAGAGAGAGGGAGACACAGGATCCGAAGCAGGCTCCAGGCTCTGAGCTGTCAGCACAGAGCCCGACGCGGGGCTCGAACTCACAGACCACGAGATCATCACCTGAGCCGAAGTCGGGCACGCAACCGACTGAGCCACCCAGGCGCCTCATAGATGCAGAATATTCTTAAGTCACATATCAATTGCAGGTACATATTGAACACTATATTGAACACATATTAAACTTTGTATCTGGCAAAGCTCATATACATAAGAATTCTAAGGTTTTTTTTATGTTATACAGTTTTATATTGGAATATGATGACCACACTATTTAAGCTAATAACTTCCACATCAGTGTTACATCACATAATTATCACTTATATTTTTGTGGTGAGGATATTTAAAATCTAGTCTCTTGGGCAACTTTGAAACAGTTCTTTATAAAATTAATAAAATAAAATAAATGCTTATTTTTTATCTTTTTATTAAGATATAATTGACATATTACATTGTGTAAGTTTAAGATATACAACATGTCCACTTCATATGTTTACATATTGCAATATAATAATTACCAAGGTATTAACTAACACCTCCTTAATTTTGCATAATTATGGTTTATTTACTGAGTGAGAAAAATCAAGATCTATCCTCTTAGCAACTTTTAAGTTTATAATACTATAGATTTGACTATAATTATTATGTTGTACAATAGATCTCCAGATCTTACTCATTGCCAGTTGTAAGTTTATACCTTCGGACAATATCTCCTAAATTATCTCAACCTCCAGCCTCTGGTAATTATTATTCTATTCTCTGTTTCTATTATTTCAGGTTTCTCTTTTTAAAATTCCATATATAAGTGATATCACACAATATTTTTCTTTCTCCTTCTGACTTACCTCATTTAGCATGATGTCATCATATTTCATTTTCATGGAATGAAAATGTAGTTACAACTGGCATTTCCTTCTTTTCCATGGATGAAAAATAAATAATAGCAATAATAATAATATACATAGTGATGTTGACCATCTTTTCATGTACCTGTTGTTCTTTTGGATACTTGTATGTTTTCTGTGGAAAAATGTCTACTCATTTCTTTTGTCCTTTTTTTAAATCAGACTTTCTGTTTACTTTTTGTCATTGAGGTTTATATGTTATTTATATGTTTGGGATATAAACTCTTTCATCATGATTTGCAAATATTTTCTTCCTTTCTGTGTGTTACCTTTTAATTTTGTTGGCTTATCGCACAGTTCTGGAAGCTGAGAAATCCAAGTCAAGGCAGGAGCAGATCTGGTGTCCGAGAGTCCACTTCTTTGTTCACACACGACCATGTAGTCTCTGTTCTGTCACATGGCAGAGGATGAGAGCAAGCACGAGTGCTCCTGGCTCTTCTTATGATGGCACTAATCCTATTCATGAGGACTCCATGTAATGATCTAATTATTTCCAAAGCCTCTACTTCTTGATTTTATTACATTGGGGTTAAAAACATATGAATTTTGTAGAAACAAATTCCATCCATAACATGACATTACAGCATGGTAGTCAAAAATTTTGTTGTTGACATGTTTTCAAAAAAATAAAACCTAACAAATGGTTACATAATTTTCTACTTGTTAAATTATCAGGAAATACCTAAATACTATAATTTTATAGCACTTTACCATGAAAAGACCTGGAGCATACACGTGGCAGGATATATTGCCCCTACCTCCACAAGCATGCCCAGCAACTCACGCAAAGGCAGATGATAAAATAAATAGACAATGATGACAGAAAATAGAAATAGAGAAAAAGAACAGAAAACAAATAGGGTTAAAAACCAAAGGAAGGAAAGGCATGGAGCTAGACACCATTTATGAAGTTGGAGTCTTGCAGTTACTGTGATGTGGCATGGCAGAATGTTGTAATAGCATTTGTGGGTGGGTGTATCTCATTGTCCTTCTGAGTCCTGTGGATATGTGTGTGTATTTGTATGTGTGTTTATATATTTTATATGTCTCTGCTTCTACAAAATCACACTAAACAAATGCAAAATTCACAGTATACTCAAATTCTTTCTTAATATGTTAGGATAGATTTGCATTTTCAAAGCAAACATTATAGCAGAACTAACTGCATTTAGTTTTTTAATTCTTCAGGTCCACAGGAAAACAAATTATATCCAAACCTCACTGGTACTTTCAGTGCTAGTTTCTTAAATTTATACTTTTTTGATGAGGGCAGTCTATAGGAGTCCATGTGCTTAAGAAAAACACCTGGAAGAGGCTATTTATGGACAATATTTTGCATTATGATCCTTTGAATCATGATAAAGCAAAGGCAGCCAAAAGTCTTTAAATAACTATTTTCCAAATTTATAACTTAAATTCAATCAGCCTCTCTCTCTCTCTCTCTCTCTCTCTCTCTCTCTCTCTCTCTCCCCAAACTATTTACATGTGCAAAAATTAGAAAGAGGGTCTAGTTGGAGCAACTGGGTGGCTCAGTTGGTTAAGCATCCTACTTTGGCTCAGGTCATGATCTCATGGTTCATGACTCTGGGCCCACAGAGAGCCCGTGTTGACATCTCAGAGCTCAGAGCCTGAAGCCTACTTCTAATTCTGTGACTTTCCCTCTCTCTGCTCCTCCCCCATTCCTGTTCTGTCTCTCTCAAAAATAAATAAACATTAAAATAAAATTTAGAAAGAGAGTCTAGTTAATGAGTCCTAACCAAATTCTCACATGTTGTCACTGTTCTGCATTTCAGGAAAGCTTCGTGAAAAACTTGGTAAGTAATATTTCTCTGTGAGGATAGACATGTAAATACATTTCAAAGCAAACCCTAACTATATCCCATTCTTTCAGAAAGGATAAAATTGCTGGGAGAAGGTGAGTAATGAAAATGACCACCTCAAGCCCTGACTCATGCACTTGACCACTCATTCCTTTCTTGTTTTAATCCCTGATAAACCTTAGTTACAAAACTATACTTTTATTTATTTATTTAATTGTTTGTTTGTTTGTTTGTTTGTTTATTTTAGGGTTGAAATGGGCTCGATACTATGCAGGTAACTACAGACTGAAATATTTGGATACTGGTTCTTATTTTTAGCCAGTACACTGGCCCACCAGACAAGGGAGTCTGTAATACACTCACAAACTCACACCAAACACATATACGCACACAACACACACACACATACACTGCTTTTTTTTTTCTTCAAAATTTCCATTTTGTCATGCTTATTGTTGACTAGTTTATAGCTATAGCTTCTTATACATCACAAATGATACTGCTTCTGAGGTTCAGAGATGGAGGGAAGCAGAACATTATAACCCAACATGATATCATCTAACATGCTTTTGAGAACAAGAAATTCATTGGGAATTGTCTCTAGAGGGTTGCTGTCAGGGAATGGGGTAAGGGCAGGCTGCCTCCCTTCTATGTTACGATGTAGGCTAGTGACACAATGGCACTAATTGCCAATGAACCACAATTGGTGGCCCTTCATGTAATTTGTCAAATTGAAAAACCAGAAGTCTTTTGACATCTAACAAATTGTCAAATTTATGACCTCTCTTTAATATTAAGAACAACAACAATTTGTGTTATATTTTCTAACTGTGTATTAATGATTTTGAGGAAAGAATTTTCATTTAATATTCACATATACACTGTGAGGAAGAAATGCCAGATATTAATACACTGTTTAAAAAGAAATATATGATGAACATTCTTTGGAGATTTCTCCAGTTTATATGACTAATTTACATAATATTCACTTTCATTAGACAGCTTTAGAGGCACTTTTACCAATTGAAAAAAGTATAGTCTAGATATCAGATATTGCTTTGGAAAAATGCCCATGAGCAAGTAAGCTGTGATGGCTTTAAGTGCACATAACCTTATATTTACAGTGCAAACATATAAGAGTCTTTAGCTATTTTTAATACTGTATTAATACTACTGTAATTTTCTTTATGTTTATGCTAATACAAGTAGAATTTAGTTTTACTTATAATTATGATCACTTAATTAATAGCAGAAATACATACGGTTTATATTAACAGAATTCTGTGTAATGAGGTAAATATCTGAATCATTTTTAGCTTTCTTTTGTGTGTTTACATGCTTAGCATATACACTTAAAAATGACAACACTTTAAAAATTATTTCTTGATCCAAGTATCTGAATTTAATACCTACGTGAAAGCAGTTTTTAGAAAATTAATTTAGTAAGACTTTATATTTCATTTTAAGATTTACACCAATATTAAAATGTCAAAACATTCAGAATCAAAGTAAATACCTATAATTGTTTTCAGTTAATTCACAAATTGAATCAGATAGGTCTGGAGTTGAAGCCAAACATTGATGGATATTAGTAATCATTGTTGGACAAACTTCTCCAAATATTTGTTGTCTCAACTACAAAATAAAAAAATATTTATCCATTTGATTTTTCTTATGAAAATTAAATATTTATAACTGTGCTTCATAGACCAGTAGGCATATAATAAACGTTCAATGTAATATTGCCCTTTTGCAAAAATATAGTCACAATAAAAATTCTTTATGTTTTTTACTCACTTTTCTTCCATTGGGGACAAATCCTCATTATCAAGTTCTCAAGTGTGTTAGTTGATAAACTGAGGTGATATAAAAAGGAGAGAAAGGAGGGAAAGGAACAGCTTCATTTCCAGAAAGCTAGAAAAAGATCCCAGAAAAAGGAAGGACTCTTGTATATTGTATTAATGACTGTTGAATATTATTGATCACAGCCAAGACTGACAACATGTTATTCCATAGAAAATGTTACCCTCGACCCAGGCACGGCTCACCCATATCTCCAAATCTCTGATGACAACAAAAGTGTGAAAGGGGGTGATACCTTTCTGGAACTACCCAAAAGAAGAGAACGGTTTGATAACCTGGTCTGTGTATTAGGTCAGCAAAAATTTTCCAAAGGTAAACACTACTGGGAAGTGAGTGTGAAAAATAAAATAAAGTGGACTCTAGGTATTTGTAAGAATTCTGTCTGCAGATGGGGAGAAATCATGGTGTCCTCAGAGACTGGGTTCTGGACACTGTGCTTGAATAGAAATGGCTACCAAGTTCTTGCAAATCCACGGATAACACTCCACCTTGAGGAATCTCCGAGATTATTGGTATCTTCCTGGACTATGAGGCTGGAAGGGTCTCCTTTTATAATGTGACCACCCTGTCTCACATCTACACCTATAGAAACTCCTTCACAGATTCTCTGAAGCCATACTTTTATCCTGGCCCCCTCTACGATGGTCAAAATGAACACCCTCTCTCCATCATGCCATTAAGTCACATTAGAAAAGCCACAGGAAGAAGACGGTCTGTGTGACTGAGGAAAAATTGCCCTATTTTCAATCTTCTGAAACTAGGGATTTAAATGAAGTTTGTAATATATATAATAATATACATATACATATATACTCACATACACATATAAATGTTCAATGTAATATATATGTATATATATGTGTATGTGTGTGTATATATATATATATATATATATATATATATGTTTTATTTTAGAATGATTAGAATGATGGACTTCTCCCTTCAAATAAATCTAAAAATCATTTCGATGCCATAATTTACAACTTTTTATTATTTCAGTTCCCAATACGTCTTTTTTTAATGGACAAAATTATTTGATTTGAATTACATGCTGTAGAATTTACTTGATGACTCTTCAAGGCCACAGAATTCAATAAAATATCCAAGGGAAGTATCTACTTGTGCAAGTGGTGAAGGAAAGTTAATTCTCAGTTGACTCTCATGGGTATAGTTTCTCCTTCATTCATGTTTTGAGATGGAAGAAGACATGGGCTCTACTCCACATCATCAGGAAATTGGCTGGACCCCATACCTTATTGACTTTGCCGAAACCTAGAGAAGTATGATGGCTTTGACAAGAGAGTTCTAAACCTGGACTATGTAATTTTTACTCCAAAAAATATCTTAAATTGAATATGTCTTCCTACCACTAATTTCTGTACCTTTTCACTTCCATTCTATTTTGAAGTTTAAATGACCACAATCTCCAACTTAATTTCATATAACTGTACAATTTATTCATTTACTTAACAAATGTTTATTAGGTTCTGTACATATGTGTTCTAAATAGCCATTATCTAAACAGGGAGGATTGCTTATCTGTAACTGTAACTATGTATCTGGTACTGCCAATAAACAGGTAAACACTGACAAATAGTTACTAATTCCAAATGTTGTGTGGGAAGGGCTGAAGGTATCCAGATATACAACAATTGTGAGTGGGTTCTCTTCAATCTAATCATCAGGAAAACTCTCACTGAGAAAGGGATGCATAAAATATGGAATTTCCCCCAGGCATAGCTGAGAATGATTGAATCCAAGATAGCACACAAAATGCAGAAAGACCGGGCCTGGGTGAGAAAGTAGAAGACCTATGGGGCTCAGATGAAGTTGGCACAGAATGGTTTTAAATGAGGCTGCGAAGTAAGTAGTGGAAGTAACATGACAGGAGGAGCTGACACGGATTTTCTTTGTGCCACTAACGGGTCATCTGGGTGCTATTATAATAAATATTTATTACATAAGTAAGGACATGTTAGAATGAAATATTTTAACTAACTAACTAACTAAACAAATAATAGATGAAGTCTTCTAAATCAATGCTGAACCTATCAACATGTTATTGCAGAGGATGTAGCCTAAATCAGATTATGTGGATCTAACTACTTACATTCATGGAATATTTAATAAAGTCAAGAGAGAACATGGAGGTGTATTCTGAGTTGCTGTCCCAGAATAGTAAGAGCTGGTATGGTTGTCTGCCCCTTACTTAAAACAAATGGGAAAAAGTTAAGGGTTAGTCTGTCTCACGAAATCCAAAGAACACAGTGGACCTATGTTTGCCTCCTGTCTTGGATATTGAGAGTGAGAGATGGGCCAGTAGGTACTCTGCAGCATAATGGAACAGTACTGCATTGCATGATCTGTGCACTCAGAGCTTTTATGGGCGAATATGTCATTTCCCAAAGGATACAATATCGCCCATGCAAAAGAGTCCCTCTGGGATGCTGCCTGCCAAAGCGAATACATATTAGTGGAAATCAGATTATGTATCACAGGAAGCCTGGGGACTGAGAAACTAATCTTGACAACCCAAAATACAGACATATTTTACTTTCCTCAAGTTAACAGTAAGAAAAAGGTCCTCCGATATTTGGGGGCCTTTGAAGAACTTAGGAGGGAAAAATGAGCTTGAAATTATTTCTAAATGTAGCTCATTACAACAATGATCAAATAAAAAAATCTCACTCTTATTATGAAATGATGATGATGATAATAATAATAATAATAATAATAATAATAATAATAAATGTAGCTTTCAACTATAAATAAGTAAAAATGTTCTGACTCCTTTTACCTTTAATACCACCTCACTCTGACACGCCACAATTCCCTATGATGTGTGTATTTCCTTACTGCAGTGAGTAATATACCCAACTCATTCAATTACAGTTGTTTTCCTGGTAGCCTTTAGCTAAAAGCATTGATAAATGCTAAGGAGAAAAAACCGTCTCTCATATTGAAACATCTGTCCTCTAACATTAAACTCTACTGTAGAATAAGATTTAGAAAATGAAAAATTTAGGGCGAAAGGGAAATTCATGAGAAACACAATTGTGAAAAACTATTCCAGTTGCACAACACATGATACAATTTTATTGTCGGAAATGTGTGCAATTCTTCCTTAAATAAAAATGATAAAATGAGGGAGGTGCAAATGGCTTAGGAATAGAATGACTCTTCTAAGCTTGCCTCATCCTTTGAACACAGCTAGATACATAATAAATCATTATGAACACCCAAGAAATCAATATGAAGACTGAGAGAACAAAACTGCACTTCTGCAAGTAGAAGAATGACCAGATCTTGGTAGGTAGGAACTGCAGAGTTTTGATATTGGGAGAGAAAAGAACTGTGAGTACTGCAAAAGTAGGGAGCCTTGATTACAGAGAGAGGAGGAAGCTAGTAAGCAAGAGAAATAAAGAGCAAAACAACAGACAGAGGATTGCACGATGAAATTTCTCCCCTTAAACCATTGACTGGTAAAAGGAGAGGGACTGACTATTGCAAGTTATTATAAGCAGCAGAGCACAAAGTCTGAAGTTTTAGAAGTACACACCATCACCCAGAGTCATGCCCAGTGGGCTTAGCAGTGTTCCTTGGGGAAGGAGGGTGGAGATCTGGGATTGGGCAACATGGTCCTAGGATCACCTGGGTCACATGGGTGGAAACAGTTCCTCTTTTTAGAGTGTATTTGGGAATGGTAGCACAGCTTCTCTGGATCAAAAGAACTGGTGGTGCCAGTGTGGTGTCTTGTTCATTAGAATAGGGACAGAGACATCAGCTGAGGGCAACAAACTTGGTACTGGCTTTTTGTTATGCTTTATCATAAACTCTGACCAATGTGCAAGCATGAGACTTACTTTTCTGGGACAAACCATCAAATAACAAGAGCGGAGTGAGACCCTCCTCCAGAAGAGCAGTGCAAGTCTGTGTTGCGTGGGTCTATAAAATTTGGAGTTTTGAAACCCAGCCACATGTCTGACATAAAATACAGGAGTTCTCTGCCTCCTGGCAGGCAGACAGCTCAGATATAAAGTGGAGGCAGGGATCTGACAGAGGGTGGAGACACAAGAGTGGTGATTACTATAATGTGAGGGCTTCCTGAGGACTGGTGGGTGCAAACTGCCCACTTCAGGGAGGAGAGAGTGGGGTGAGGGCTTCTCAACTCCTCCTGTCCATCAGATGGACAAACTTCAATGTACTCCGCAGAGGAGACAAGAACAGTTTACAGCAAGACCCATGACCCTGCACCCTGCAAGTGCATCTCCACTGCAGCACGTACATCTGAGAATCAGTGCAGCAGGACCCTCCCCAGAAGACCAGCACAAGCCCCTCACACCAAGTCTACTGGTCATAGAGTGTTCCAAAGCTTCAGCGTAGGCGATCTAGCTCCTATTTTATTTTATTTTATTTTATTATTTCATTTTATTTTTATTTTATTTTATTTTATTTTAATATTCATCTGTCTTCAGTTAACAAGTAGATCGAAACACAGACAGTTAAAACTTGCCCCACACTGGACGCTGTCTGAAAACCCTTCACTGCAGGCAAGGAGAAACTATTCAGAGGACTTAAATGAGGGTATAAGCAACCGAAATCCAACAGCGGAATTCACATAAGAAACTCCCCCTTTTTTTTATGGACATCTTCTTAGTATAGGCATTGTTCTCGGAAACAGGAATATAACAGGCTTACTTAAAAATCACACAAAAATAGTGAACTAGAGAAAATGATAAAATGGAGGAATTCACCTCAAAAGAAAGAACATGAAGAAGTAACGGCAAGTGATTTAATAAGTACAGATATAACTATGATGTCTGGAACAGAGTTACAAAAAACAATTATGAGAATATGAGCTAGGCTTGGAAACAAACAAACAAACACAGAAAACACTAAAGACGTCCTTATCAAGAGGTAAAAGACCTAAAAACTGGTAAGCCTGAAATTAAAACTGCTATAACTGACATGCAAACCTGACTAGATGCCATGACAGCCAGGATAGACAAAACAGAAAAAAAAAAAATCAATGATATAAAAGAAAACATTATGGAAAAGAAGGAAGCTGAAAAGAAGAGAGAAAGAAAGGTATTGTATCAAAAAGTAGACAGAACACTCAATGACTCTGTAAAGAGTAATAAAATCTACGATAGGAGTCCTAGAAGAAGAGAGAGTTTAAAACCAGAGCAGAAGACTGATTCGACTATTCAGGGTCTTTCGTGGCTCCACACAAATTTTAGCATTGTTTGATCTAGCTCTGCAAAGAAAGCTGGTGGTATTTTGATAGACATTGCATTATATGTGTGAGTTGCTTTGGGTACTTTAGGCATTGTGAGTATGTTTATTCTTCCAATCCATGAGCATGGAATGCTTTTCTATCTCTGTGTCCTCTTCAATTGCTTTCATATTGCCTTCTATAGTTTTCTGAATACAGTTATTTTACCTCTTTAGTCAGGTTTATTCACAATATCTTAGGGGTTTGGTGCAACTTTAAATGGTTGATTCTTTGACTGGTATTTGTCTTAATGTGTGAATAAAGTGAATATTGGTGATGCAAGCCTAAAACAAGCAGCAAGAATAAAGATGTGGATTTTGTTGAGTGGAAATCCTGATGTCATCAGTGTTAAGTCCTGTGGCTGGCCAATGGCTTTGCTCCTATGGCACAACTAGAAATCTGGATAGCAGCTTAGTATCCTGCTCTGTGTTCCTGAACTTCGAGCCAATTGAAGGTCCTTGTCAATACTATTAACAGAAGGGTTATAAAGCAATCTATGAGCTGTGGGTTCTTGGATAAATCCCTTGGATATTTTTTTAGAAATATGTTGGAGGCCATTTTTCAGCTCGTGTTACAGCCGAAAAACACAGAAGCTCTAATTGCAGCTGAGAGTCACAAAGGAAAGAACATCTGTTTGGAGCATCAGTCACTGAGACTGACTGCTGATGCTGAACTCTGGAGGTCGTTTTCCTCAGGAATATGCCAGAAGTAAAGAACTTTTGAGGGAAACTGAAGCTGTGGACAGATGGGTGGATGAGCAAAGCTTTTGGGCTGGAACGAATTTACAGTTTGGGTTTCATAATACAACCTGAGAAAGATATCCACAATATGAAGACAGGAAAAAAAAGTGAGAAGAAATCTAAATAGCCATCAAGGCTGAGTGTCGTCAATAGGAGAAATGAGGAAAAAGGACGTGTCAAGGTCCTCGTCATGTGGAGAGACCTGGGAGAAGGTGCTTCCACCCCTTTTAAAGGTCCGAGTGGCTCATTATGGCTATCTGCCCAATCAGTCTGCTAAGGACAGGAAATCTGTCACTTCCCAATGGAAAGGAGTGATACATAGTTCTGGCAGTCTCTGCCTGGAGCGTGCCTCTACCCTTCTGTGACCCCACCCCAACTCCATTCCCATAGAGACAGCTATACTGAAAAGGTGGAGAACAGAAACATTTTGAAACTTCGGGGCAATGGAATATAGACATATCTACATCTGGTTTATTGCCTAAACAGAAAAATGCAGCTCTTTGGCTTATAGTACAAAAAGCAGTCTGCACTAAGAAAGCTTGTTCAGTGTGATTCCTGGTAATGGCTTTCATGAGGATATACAATGGCCACTATAGGACGGAGCTCAATGAGGATGAAGTGCTGGCTCTCATGCCCTATACCATAGCAAGATCCATAGACAATCAGGGACTAAGGGAGAGGCACAAAGCAGCAGGTGAAATCAAACTAATTTTCAAAAAAGGTGATCAGGGAAGTAGGCATTCATATGGAAAATTAACTTTGCATTCTTACTTCATATTACACATAAATGTCAACTTTAAATGTTTTTCAGTGTTAAATATAAACAATAAATATACAGGTCAGGTTTTAGAAAATAACATAAGTCACTGTCTTTATACTCTTAGGGGAATATTTCAAATAATACACAAAATCTACTGACACTAAAACGAATGGATGATTTTCATTATATTAAAATAAGAAATTTCTATGAATGAAAAAAATACACAAAGAGTATCAAAAGAAGCCCCCAAATGAGAAAGAGTATTTTCAACACGTGCGATGAAAAAAAATATGTAAAAAACAGGTAAAGCCTAAAACACCTCAAGAGTGTTAATTCAGATATTTATTACACAAATGAAAAATTTCAACTTTTGTCAATTAATAAAATGCATTTGAAAACCACAGTTACATATCTCCCTACAACCAGCATGTTTCCATATATTAAATATTCGTAGGATACCAAGTATTGGTGAGGGAATAAAACAAATGAAAATTTCATAGTGTACTGGTGTGAGTATAACTTACTATAGTAATTTTGAAAATGTTTTGGCTTTATTCAATTTAGGAACCCCAACAATTACAATCTTAACTACAGAAGTTAATAATTGTATTTCTATTAAATTTTTTAGTGTTTACTTATTTTTGAAATTAAGAGAAGAGCATGAGTGGGGGAGGTGCAGAGAGAGAGAGGGAGACACATAATCTGAAATAGGCTTCAGACTCTGAGCTGTCAGCCCTGAGCCCAATGTGTGCTCGACCTTGGGAATAGCAAGATCATGATCTGAGCTGAAGTCGGACACTTAACCAACTGAGCCACCCACAGGCCCCAATAATTGTATTTCTAAAGGCAATGAGAAACATATATATAAGTGTCCATAAAAAATTGTTTATAATAGCCCCAAACTGATAACATTATATATATATAATGTAGTATTTTTCAGCAATGAAAATGGACAAATATAGCCACATAAAACACTTCGGTTTTTTAAGAGACACAATGTTTAACTAAAAGAGTAAGACAATAAAAAACAGAAATCAGACTCCATTATAGAAATGGTTCAAAGAGTAAGAGTAAATTATATTGTATAAGAGTCCAGGCATTATTGCTTAAATAAGAAGGCGCTAAAAAATGACCATTATACCACTACGCTGACTCAGAACAGTGTATTTTTTTAGACCAGAGTTTCTTAATCTCACCACTACTATTTGGGGTCAACTGATTCTTTGTTGTGGGACAGATTCTGTGCATTATAGAATGTTTAGTGGCATCTCTATCCATCCCCTATTAAATGTCAGTAACACTCCTATCCCCTGCCCTGCTACAACAACTATCACTGACTCCGTGCACTGCCAAATGTCCCCTTGAATAGGGGGAATTGTCCCATTGTGAACATCTGGGTGTAAAGAGGAGAATGTGATAAAAAAGGGGGCTTCATAGATTACTGTATCCTGAAGAAGTTATATTCTTTACCTGATTATTATTTAGAAGAGTTTGATTTTGTACTTTCTTCATAGATTTCACATGAACGTTTTCAATAACATTTTCTATGCATACTATAATACACAATGCACAAACACACATACAAACAATAAATGCCCTATCGTTCTGAAGTAAAATTACAAACTTGGACTGATATTCTCAACTTGTCCTTTTCCCCATGTCATAGATCTTGTGCCAATTCTTGGAATAACTCAGTGGAGCTGAGCTAGAGGAAAGTTCCTCAGGATCGTTATTAGATTTATCTCCTCCTCTTCCTCCTTTTTCTCCACCTACCACTAAGGGACTCACAGATGTAGTTTAGCTGCTTCTTTGATGCAGGTATTTTAAGCAAGATGCTACTGGTGAGACATTGTTTAAAATCTACTAAAGTCACTGCAACTGTGAATACCAAAATTTAATTGTATCCCTTGGTCTAAGAAAATGGTATTATTTTTGAAAGTAAGTATTAACCTACTTTCCAAGGAAGGATGCAATCTGAACATTATACATGTCTATCATGTTTTCTCTCTTATTTTAGTTTTTTTTTTTAATTTAATATAACTTATGGTCAAATTGGCTAACACATAGTGTATAAAGTGTGACTTTGGTTTTTGGAGTAGATTCCCATGATTCATCACTTAATTACAACATCCAGTGTTCATCTCAACAACAGCCCTCGTCAACGCTCATCACGCATTTTCCCTTCGCCCCAAGTCCCCATCAAACCTCAGTTTGTTCTCTGTATTTAAGAGTCTCATAAGGTTTGCCTCCCTCCCTCTCTCTTTGTAACTATTTTTTCCCCTTCCTCTCCCCCTGGTTTTCTGTTAAGTTTCTCAAATTCCACATATGGGTGAAAACATAAGATATATGTCTTTCTCTGACTGACTTATTTCATTTAGTATAATACCTTCCAGTTCCATCCATGTTGCTGCAAAGGGCATTATTTCATTCTTTTTCATTGCCAAGGAGTATTCCATTGTATATATAAACCACATCTTCTTTATGCATTCGTCAGTGGATGGACATTTGGGCTCTTTCCATAATTTGGCTATTGTTGAAAGTGCTGCTGTAAACATTGGGATACACGTGCTTCTAGGAGTCAGCACTACTGTGTCCTTTGGAAAAATTCCTCATAGTGATATTGCTGGGCCATAGGGTAGTTCTATTTTGAAATTTTTTGAGGAAGCTTGCACTGTTTTCCAGAGCAGCTGCACCAGTTTGCATTCCCACCAACAGTCCAGGAGGATTCCCATTTCTACACATCATTGCCAGCATCTGTTGTTTCCTGATTTGTTCATTTTGGCCACTGTGACCAGTGTCAGGTGGTATCTCAGTTTGGTTTTTGTGGTTTTGATTTGTATTTCCATGATGATGAGTGATGCTAAGCATCTTTTCATGTGTATGTTGGACATCTGGATGTCTTCTTTTGAAAAGTGTCCATTCATATCTTCTGCCCATTTCTTCACTGGGTTATTTGCTTTTCAGGTGTTGAGTTTGGTAAGTTCTTTATAGATTTTAGATACTAACCTTTATCTGATATGTCATTTGCAAATACCTTTTCCCATTCCACCGATTGCATGCTGGTTTTGTTATTTGTTTCTTTTGCAGTGCAGAAGCTTTTTATCTCGATGAGGTCCCAATAGTTCACTTTTGTTTTTAATTCCCTTGCCTTTGGAGATGCGTCAAACGAAATTGCTGCATGCAGCTGAGGTCAAATAGGTTGTTGCATGGTTTCTTCTCTACGGTTTTGATAGTTTCCTGTTTCACATTTAGGTCTTTCATTCATTTTTACTTTATTTTTGCATGTGTAGTAAGACAGTAGTCTAGTTTCATTCTTCTCCATGTTGCTCTCCAGTTCTCCCAGCACCATTTGCTAAAGAGATTGTCTTTCCATTGGATGTTTTTTCCTGCTTTGTCAAAGATTAGTTAGCCATGTATTTGTGGGTCCATTTCTGGGTTCTCTATTCTATTCCATTGGTCTATGTGTCTGTTACTGTGGCAATACCATACTGTCTTGATGATTACAGCTTTGTAGTAGAGGCTAAAGTCTGGGATTGTGATGTGGTTTTATTCTTCAGTATTATTTTGGCTATTCGGGGTCTTTTGTGGTTCCATACACATTTTATGATTACTTGTTCTACCTTTGAGAACAATGCTGGTGCAACTTTGATTGGGATTGCACTGAATGTGAAGATTCCTTTGGGTAGTATTGACGTTTTAACAATATTTATTCTTCCGATCCATGAGCGTGGAATGTTTTCCAATTTCTTTTTGTCTTCTTCAATTTCCTTCATAAGTTTTCTATGGTTTTCAGCATACAGATCTTTTACATCCTTGGTTAGGTTTATTCCTAGGTATTTCATGGTTTTTGGTGCAATTGTGAATGGGATCAGTTTATTTATTTCTCTTTCTGTTCTCTCATTATTGGTATATAAAAATACAACTGATTTTTGTACACTGATTTTGTACCCTGCGATTTTGCTGAATTCATGTATCAGTTCTAGCAAACTTTCAGTGGAGTCTTTATATTGTTATCAAGAGCAGAGCAACAATCAAAAACAAAAACAAAAAAAACTAAGCAAAGAAACAGACAAAAACACATAACAAAAGTTGCCTTTTTAATAAAGAGGTAAAGTAGACTTGTAAACTTGTACCAGTGTTACTTAAATATCATTCATTTCGAAATTACTCCTGATAACATATAAAATTATTGTCCAAAGATTCCCCCCTTACAATCATTTGACAACTTTATTTTTCATTCAGGTTTTTTCCTAAGTCTTTCCTCTAGAAACAACCAGTATATTCTTAGGATAAAATTTATTTTTCCCTCAACAGTTTGCAGTCCCATTCTTTACATTTATCTTATTAAAAACACATCTTTTCTTGCATACAGAGTTGCTTCCCTTATTTACTTCAGTCTTAATTACATTTAGCATAATTTTAACTTTGAAACTGTTTTCTCCAGGAAAATTAAGTAAGTACCAATTGTGAACTGCTTCTTAAACCAGAAATCTTGGGATAGGAAATTTGTGAATATGGTGTATAATTCTAAAAACATACTTTTTTTCCATAGTACATTTCTCTCAATAACACATAACACACGTTTTCCAATAGACCCAAAGATCTTCAGTTCTCTGCATTAAGAAGTCAAGCACAAACTTATGTTCAGTAATCAATGCTTTACTACTTTATTCGGACAAGACTTAGATACCCAATGTATTCAATCCATTTTGCCATTTAATTGCAAAAATTCAAAGTCTGAAGTGACCAAAGGTTTTGAAAGTGATGAAAATTATATATAAAAACCTTTTAATTTATTTAACGTATTTGATTTTTAAGAATTTCTCAAGACATGTTTCAGACAGAGAAAACTAGCATCATTTTAAGTCATCTTTTTGCTGACAAATTACAGCGGCGATCACATGAGCTTCTTTCACCTCTAATAAACTTTGGTAGAAGAAAAGTTATATTCAATACTGATAAATCTAAAGACAAGCCTACTTTAATTTAAATAACAAACTTCAACTTTGTTTTTTGTTTTTTTTTTTTCAAGAAATAAAACTATTTCTATTCGAAGATTACATGATTGTCTACATGCAGATTGCCTCCCTCCTTCAATTTTGAATGACAGTCTTGTGGGATAAGGAATTCTTGACTGCATACTTTTCTGATTCAGGCCTTTGAATAGGTCCTGCTATGCCCTTCTGGCCTACCAAGTTTCAGTAGACAGATCTACTGCAAAACTGATCTCTTTTCCCTTGTAAGTTAAGGCCTTTTTTCCTCCTTGTTGCTTTCATAATACTTTCTTTGTTTATTTTGTGAATTTGACTATCACATGCCTTGGTGATGACAGTTTTTGTTTGTTTGTTTTAAACTAATATAAGTTCTCTGTGATTCTTGGATTTTGATGTCTGTGTCTTTCCCCATATTAGGGAAGTTTTCAGCTATAATGTGCTCGCATATATTTTCTGCACCTTTTTCTCTCTCTTCCTCTTCTGGGACACCTCTAATTCAAATGCTATTCCTTTTTAATGTCACTGAGTTCTCTAAGTCTTGTATCATGATCTTTTGCCTTTGTTTCCTTCATTTTTTCTGCTTCATTATTTTCCATAATTTTATTTTCTAGATCACTAATTGACTTCTCTGCTTCATCTATCCTTGCCGTCACAGCATTCTTTGAGATTGAATCTCAGTTATAACATTTTTAATTTTAGCCTGACTAGATTTTAGTTCTTTTTTATCTCTCTATATATGGATTATCTGGTGTCTACAATTTTTTTTTCAACCTCCGGTAGTATTCTTATAATCGTGGTTTTAAATTCTAGTTCAGAAATATAATTATATTAGTGTTGTTTAAGTCCCTGGCCATAATGTCTTCCTGTTCTTTCTTTTGGGGTGAATTCTTCTATCTTGTCACTTTGGAGAAAGAGAATAAATTACTAAAATAAAAAATAAAAATTATAAAATTAAATAAAAAAGATCAAATAACAGTTGTTAGATCCTAGGTATGTTTCAGTCTGCTTGTTGAGAGATGCTTGATAGAGTAGAGAAAAAAGATAAATGAAAAAAAATATTTAAAAATATTTACATACTAAAATAGAATAAAATAAAGAATAATTTTTTAAAATGTGTATTTATTTTTGAGACATATAGAGACATAGTGTGAGCAGGGAAGGGGCAGAGAAAAAGGGAGACACAGAATCTGAAGCAGGCTCCAGGCTCTCAGCTGTCAGCACAGAGTCCAACATGGGGCTCAAACTCACAAACTATGAGATCATGATATAAGCTGAAGTCAGACGCTTAACTGACTGAGCCACACAGGTGCACTCAAAAAAATAATTTAAAAAACGAAGCAAAAAGAAAAGTATTTACACTTTTTGCATCAAAGAAAGAGAAAAAAGAAATAAAAAAGAAAACAATTTAGCAAAAAAGAAGCAAAGAAAATGAATAAATAAATGAACAAGCAAACACAATTAAACTTGAAAGAAAGTAAATCCAGTTTCACCTAGAAGTGAAACTGAAGTACTGTATATTCCAGAGATTAAGCAGTGCTGGTTTTTTGGCAGGGTGTGCCTGTAAGGCACAGTTGGGAAGGATTGGCATAATGACTCTATTATCCACTAGGCGGCGCTCCTTAGCTTACCAAGGTGGACCAGTGTATCTGACATGCATTTGTGTGGGAGAGGTGGAAATGGCTTCACCCAGCTCCCTAGTTTCTGGCACAGGAACTTCTTGCTCTCACCCACCTGTGATCAAGCACCTCTCCTTTGTCTCAAGCCTTTATGCACTCTCTGCCACTACCCTGTCCCTGTCCATTGTGTATGTCTGCCAGGTGGCACCTCCCTCCAGAGTTTTTTCTCTGATGGGGACATGTTTCTACACACCACACTTCAGAGACCACTGAGTCTTGTACCTGTCTGGCCTCTCTGGGGGAGGGTCTCGCTGAGCAATGGCTGGGTGCTGGCTTGCCCCAGAAAATGTTTGTGTGATTGGCTGACAGCAGAGGTTCAGAGGTTATGGCAAATCACAGCACATAGCCGGCTCTAGGTTGCACCACATTCAAGACTCTTGGTCCCAATACCAGCAAACATGGCTGCTCCCCTGGAGTCTGCTGGGGCCTTTGCCTGTGGCGAGGCCATATGGCCTCTACCAAATGGTGTCCAAGCAAAGACACCACTTTTCCCATGTGGCACATGGACTCCTTAAACCCCACTGCCAGCTCCTGGGGATTCGACCTGCTTCCTCACCGAAGCACCATCAGGCACTCAGTTCCAAAACTTCAGACTCTGGACTCCACAGTTTATAGAATTCTGGTGGTATTGAAACCCTCTCCTTTCTTCCCTTCAATGGTTTTGGGAACAGATTTCTTATCTCTACATTGGTGGGGAGTGCAACGTTGGTGGGGAGTGATTGAGCAATCCCAATGCACCACATTCTCCCCCTTTCTCTCTTTCTCTCTCTATCCTCTCTCTGCAAAAATGGCTCTCCATCCTCCACAGCTCTGTGGCTTTTCTCTCTCCAATTCACCTCTCCACATCATGGACCTGCTATGTTTTCTGGCTCAAATTATGCAGATTGTCACATTAATTCTCAGATCAATTTCCTAGGTGTTCAAAATTGTTTAATGCTCTTCTAACTGTGTTTTCAGGGATGAGACAACCCCAGGGTTCCTATACTGCTTTACCATATTAACTCCTCCCTGTGCCATTCCTAAAATATGTCACCTAAAAAATAAATTATTGTGATTTGTTTCCAGCAGCCAAGTCCTCTGATGCCAAGCTGGATACTAAGAGAAACAATTTCTATTTTTTTCAGATGACTTGTTCCCCAAGGACTGTCTTTGCACAGTATGGTTTGCCATTCTGCTGTCTCTCCTGGCCATTGGTGTTCTAGCCTGTGTTCTACTTCTGTTTGCCAGAAAAGCCAAAGGTAAGTGGAGTAAAAATAAATAAATAAATAAATAAATAAGTGGGAGATTATCTTCATTTGTAGAGAATTAGAATATAATAGTAACAGAAATTCATAAGTCGTCTCTAGCTAGTTTTTAGCATTTAAAATTGGGAACAAGTTTTCTTGTTCTGTTCGTGAACAGAAAAAGTAATTCCATCTTGAAACTCATGGCTCTGAACGCTTTTTAGATAACATAGGTTGCGTGTTAAAGATCATTTTTTTCATCATTAACAACAACAAAAACATATGCTCTGTTATCTGACAAATATGTGGGATCAGAAACTTGATTATTTTTTTGTTTGTCTATGTGTTTGTTTATGCACCCAGAGATAATCAAATTATTTGTGACATAATTTAACTGAAATCTTAGTGTAGCATTACGATGGGATTTTCTGTTATCAGAATACCATTGTTTTCTAATATTTGTTGGGGGGGTTCAGGTTAGAACCAGTACTCAAAACATTTCTTTGTGAGCCTAAGCAAGAGTATATTAAAAATTAGAGTTCTTATCCAGGTCATGACAGCCTGTGACTTCCTTTTTGCAGTCCCTAGAAAATAATGTCTCATAAGAGAGCTTGTTTCTCTGTGCTCTAACTTGATTACTTTTCTCTAAACAAGACTGGCTATCCACAACCTATGTACTCCTGTGCCTCACTCTCAATGTGTCCAGGGAGTTCTTTGAATAAATGCTTTCTTCAGAGATAATATGAGTACTGTAGACAGCCTTAGGTAGCTATTCTTGTAGAACTTAAAAATATTTTTATTCAATTTTGTTCTATATTGATTGAGTTTCCAGTATCTTGAGGGCTACTCTTTTGCCAACATGATTTACCTTCAGTAGGTAAGAGAAGTGAATCAGGACAGTGATCAAAAGTAAAACAAAACAAACAAACAACAACAACAACAGAACCCTGACTGTGAAGAGATGAATTGCATTGAGTTAGTTTTTCTCTCATCTGAACCTGTCAGTTCACACAAATGATATAACTCATACCCCTAAATTTATGCACAACTTATAAATCTCTCAAAATGCCCAAAATGTCTACTTGAAAAGTAGTTTTTCTAAAAATGTGGGAAACATATTTTTCAAGGCAGAAAAAACGGTGTTTATCAGCTGCAGCATAGTATATCAAAACATAATAACATTGGGCATTGTTTGAATCAATTGTCTAAAAGGCTAACTAGAAACTTTACCAGAATTTATAATTCTAGTGTCAATGCCTATTATCATTCTACCAATTCAATCAATAATTGTTTTCTTTAATTGAAAGCAACTGTTTGCTATACTGAAATTAAAATGAAAACTTTATAAAATATATATAGCTGACAAACAATATTACATTAGTTTCAAGTGCATAATATAGTGGTAAAACAACTCTTTATGCTTTGTTGACCACAAGTGTAGCACCATCTATCACTATACAACTATACACTATACAACAAATATTTATAATATTTGTAATATTATAAATTATATTCCCTGTACTACACCTTTCATTCATGAGACTTATTCATTTCATAACTGGAAGCCTGTACCTCCCACATTACCCCTTCTTCCCTTCACCCCCACTCCTGCAACCACGAGTTTCTTCTCAGTATTTATGGGTCTGGTTCTGTTTTGTTTTTTTGAATTCATATGGTTTTTGTCTTTGTGTCTAGACATGGATGTGTCTAGTTTCATCCATGTTGTTGCAAATGGCATGAACTCATTATTTTATTGGCTGAGTAATAATCCAGTGTTCATATATACACCACATATTTTTCATTCATCTGTCCAAATGCACTTGTGTCGTTTCCATATCTCAAATGTTGTAAACAACACTGCAATAAACATAGTGGAGCATCTATATTTTTCAGTTAGTGTTTCCATTTCTGGGGTGTTAAATACCAATAGTGGAATTACTGGATTGTACAGTATTTCTATTTTTAATTTCTTAAAGAGACTCCATGCTGTTTTCCACAGTTGCTACACTAATTTAGATTCCTACTAACAGTGTGTGAGGATTCTCTTTCTTCCACATCCTTTCCAAAACTTGGTAAAATAAAACCTTCTTTAGTGAGCATTCCACAAACATGATTGCAATCCAAAGCACTTTTATATCAAAGAGAATTTACCAATAAGAAATAATGGAAACTCGGATAATTCGTTCCAGAACCCAAAAATATTCTTATAAAAATGATTACAATGTAATTCGTTCCAGAACCCAAAAATATTCTTATAAAAAATGATTACAATGTAATATAATAGAAAATAATAAAGAATATAAAAATATAAAGAAAAATAAACAAATCAACATGCATTTACCTTTGAAAACCTTCGTGGCTGGTGTGAGGGAGACAGGAGCAAGGAGGGTTATTGTGTAGGATGACTTTCACTGTCACTAATGGAATCACTGCTGACTATTGGGTCAGTGGAATCCTTTTCTGCATGGGGGCCATTGTATATGGTCATGAGGATGTTGACTACAGTGCAGTATTAATATTCTTGTCATGTTCTGTATTTAACATAACTGGCAATAAGGGAGTAGAGTAAAGCGTCTGCAGGCAGCCTGACCTAGAATGAAGAGAAGCATGCCTAACCTTACTCTTGTATGGAGAAGGAAAAAACTGTCTGTAGGTGCTTTGAAGTGACAAATAATACACTATTGCCAGTTGTGGGCACCTTCCAACATTCTGAAAAAGCACTGATTTCTGCCAAACCGCGCAGCCTAAGACCAAGCTTCCAAGCATGAGAGATGGTCACCCACAATCACACAGAGAAAGAAAGAGAAGAACCATTCCCTCAGTTGTGATCATGTGACATTCAGCGTCACATACTACTCCTATTGCAAGACTTCGCTCCTTTACGAGAATCGTTTGCTCATCTTGCAGAACACTTGTAGAATAAGTTACTCACAATCAAGTGATTTACTGTATTTATTATCTTTTTGATACTAGCCATTGCGATAGCATCAGATGACATCTCCTGGTTCTGATTTGTATTTTACTGATGATTAGTCAATTTTTATCTATGTCTGCTGCCAATCTGTATAACTTGTTTTTTGAAAACTGTCTAATAGTTCCTCTGACCATTTTTAAATGAATTACTTCTTTTATTTTCTTTTTTCCTTTTTTTTTTTTTGCTTTTTCTTGTTGTTGAGTTTTATCTTTTTAATATATTGTAGATATTAAGCCCCTATCATATATATCGGTTTCAAATATCTTCTCCCATTCAATAGATTGCCCCCTTTGTTTTGTTGATAGTTTTCTTGACTGTGCAAACAGTTTTTATTTTGGTGCAGTCCCAGTAGTTTATTTTTGCTTTTCTTTCCTTTGCCTTAGCAGACATACACATGAATACGTTGTCAAAATTCAATATCAGAGATATGCTTTCCTCCAGGAGTTTTATGGTTTCTGATCTCACCCTTAGGTCTTTAATCCGTTTCTGTTTTTGGCACGGTGTAAGAGAATGAGTCAGTTTCTTTCATTCCTTTGGATGTACTTATGCAGTTTACATAGGACTGTTTATTAAAGAGGATTTTTTCTCACTTCATATATTCTTACTCTCTTTGTCATAGATTAACTACCGCATAAGCACGGGTTTACTTCCAGAGTCTCTATTTCGTTCCGTTGATCTGTGTGTTTTTGGGCCAGTAACATACTTTTTTAATCATTATAGCTTTGTGGTGTATTTTGAAATCTGGGATTGTGATATATCCAGCTTCGTTATTCTTTCTCAGCCTTGCTTTGGATATTCAAAGTATTTTGTCATTCCATACATTTTGTAATTTTTTCTTTTATTTATGAGAAAGGTGCTATTGGTATTTTAATATGGATTACATTGCATCTGTATCTTGATTTGGATATTATGGATATTTCAACAGTATTAATTCTTCCAATCCAGGAACATGGGTAACTCCTCTTGTTGTTTTCATCTAAATGCCTTTAAAATATATTTTATAATTTTCAGAACACAGTTATTTTACCACTTTGGTGAAGTTAACCCTGGATATTTTAATTTTGAAGCAAATTTTAAATGTGATGCTTTTAAACTTATATTTTCTGCTGCTTCATTATTAGTGTACAGATATGTAACATTTCTGTATAGTAATTTTGTAGCATGCAAATTTACTGAAATCAATCATTAATTCTAATAGTTTCTTGGTGGAACCTATAGGTTTTATACGTATAATATTTTGTCTTCTGCAAAAAGTAACAGTTTTCTACATTTTGATGCATTTATTCATTTGCATTTTCTGATTGGTGTGGCTAGGATTTCCATTACATGTTTAATAAAAGTGGCAGGGGTAGACTTCCTTCTCTTGTTCCTGTTCTTACAGGAAAAGCTCTCAATTTTCACCACTACATAGGATGTTACCTGTGGGTATACCATATATGACATTTATTACACTGAGGTATATTTTCTGTAAACCCATTTTGTTAAGAGTTTTTATTACGAGAAATGTCATACTTTGTCAACTGATGTTTTCTGTATCTATGGAGATGATTACATAATTTTGATCCTGTATTGTAGTAATGTGATATATCCTATTGATTGACTTGTGGATACTGAACCATCCTTGCCTCCTAAGCGGAACTCCATTTCAGCATGTTGAATGATCCTTTTTAAGGTATTGTAGAGGTGATGTTTTATATTTTGTGGAGAATTTGCATCTAAGCTCATCAGGACTATTCACCTGCTTTTCTTTTCTTTTGTTTGTTTTCTTTACTGTTTTTGGTTTTGGTATCAAGGAAAAGCTGTCCATATGGAATGTATTTAGCTTCCTCTCATATTATTGGAATAGTTTGAGGAAAATCAGTATTAACTCTTCTTTAAATTTTTGGTGGAATTTTAGGGAATCTATCTGGTTGTTATTGTTTATGTCAAGAGATTTGGTAACCAGTTCAATATTGTTCCTTGGACTTGGACTCTTCAGATTTCTTTTTTTTTTTTTTTTTTGATTCAGTTTTATATATTGTATGTTTCTAGGAATTTATCCATTTCTTCTAGTTTCTCCAATCTGTTGGTGCCCATTTTTTCAAAGCGGCCTTATTATAATCATTTGCATTTATGTGGTATTGATTGTACTTTTCCTCTTTCATATTATTATTTTTTTTGAGAGAGAGAGAGAGAGAGGGCAAAATTGATCAAAGGGCAGAGAAAGGAGAGTAGAAGAGAGAGTGAAAGAGAATCTCAGGAGGAGCAGAGACAGAGAGAGAGAAGTGGGGCTTGTCCAAAGCAGAGTTTGTGTTTTCCTGAAGTGGGGCTCATGTTTATCCAAAGCTGGGCACAAACTCCTTTATGCAGAACTTGAATTCACAAACTTGGGATTGTGACCTGATCCAAAGTCAGATGCTTAACCAACTGAGCCACACAGACATCCTCCTCTTTCATTTCTTTTTTGTTTTAAGTATTTTAATGTTTATTTATTTTTGAGAGAGAGAAAGACAGAATGTGAGAGGGGAGGGTCAGAGAATGAAGGAGACAGAATCTGAAAGAGGCTCCAGGCTCTGAGGTGACTGTCAGCACAGAACAGGGACTGAGGCTTGAACCCATGAACTGTGAGATCATGGCCTGAGCTTAAGTTCGACGCTCAACCCACTGAGCCACCCAGGCGTCCCCTCTTTCATTTCTGATGTCGTTTATTGGGTTCTTTCTTTCTTTTCTTCCTCCTTCCTTCCTTCCTTCCTTCCTTCCTTCCTTCCTTCCTTCCTTCCTTCTTTCTTTCCTTCTTTCTTTCTTTCTAATTGCGGGAGCTAGGACTTTCAGTATTACTATGCTGAATAATGAGGTGAGACTGAATATCTTGGCTGAACCCTGATCTTTGAGGAAAAGCTTTCAGTTTTTCACCATTGTGTATGATATTAGTTTGAATTTTTAATATCGCCAATATTATTTTGAGTTTATTTTCCTCTCTAATACCACTTTATTGAGAGTTTTTTTCAGTAAGGAATGTTTTCATTGGACAATTTTTAAAATTTTGAAAATCTCTATTGAGATCCTCAAATGATTTTTACCCTTTCTCTTATTAATGGCATTTATCACATTGATTTGTGAATGGAGAAACACACTTGCATTCCTGGAATAAATCTTACTTGATCACGGTTGGTGATTTTTTCTTATGTATTGTTGAATTTGGTTTGCTAATATTTTGTTTTGCAGTTATTCGTGTAGGTTCGTTAGTGATATTAGCCTGTAATTTTCTTCTTTTTGTCATATATTTGGTTTTGGTATCAGGGCAATGCGGATTTCATGGAATGAATTTGGAGGTTTTCCTTCCTATTCTATTGTTTTGGAATAATTTGAGAGGAATGTTTCTTTAGATGTTTGGTAGAATTTCCCTGTGAAAAGGGAAGTTTGCATTGTATTCTTATCCTAAGAATTTTTTCTAGTTTGTCTAATTTTAGGCATATTATTTTAATAATATTGTCTTATAATCATTTGTATATCTGTTATTTTTTTCTCCTTTATTTCTGATTTTACTTACTGTGTCTGCTCTTTTTTTTTAATTTATATCTTTATTTAAATCCAAGTTAGTTAATGTATAGTATAATGAGGATTTCGGGAATGGAATTTAATGATTCTTCACTTGCATATAACACCCAGTCCTCATCTGAACAGGTGCCCTTCTAAATGCTCATACCCCATTTAGCCCACTCCCACCCAATACCCATACAGCAACACTCGGTTTGTTCTCCATATTTAAGGCTCTCATGGTTTGTCTCCCTCTCTGTTATTTTTTATTTTTCCAACCCTTCCCCTATGTTCATGTTTTGCTTCTTACAATCTACATATTAGTGAAATCATATGAGATGACTTTCTCATCTATGTTGTTGCAAATCACAAGATTTAATTCTGTTTTTTAACGTTTATTTATTTATGAGAAAGAGAGAGACAGAGAGAGAGAAAGAGAGAAGAGGGCAGGGGCAGAAAGAGACGGAGACACAGATTCTGAAGCAGGCTTCATGCTCTGAGTTGTCAGGAAAGAAACCGATCCACGGTTCGAACTCATGAACAGTTAGATAATGATGTGAGCCTAAGTCAGACATTTAACCGACTAAGCCACCCAGGTGCCTCAAGGTTTCATTCTTTTTGATCACTCAGTAATATCCCAGTCCGTCTTGTTTACTCTTTCATCAGTTGATGGAGATTTGGGCTCTTTCCATACTTTGGCTATTGTTGATAGTGCCGCTATAAACATTGGGGTGAACGTGCCCCTTCAAATCAGCATTTTTGTATCCTTCAGATAAATACCTACTAATGAAATTGCTGAGTCTTAGGGTAGTTCTACTTTCAACTTTTTGCAGAACCTCCATACTGTTTTCCAGAGTGGCTGCACCTGTTTGCATTCCCACCTACAGTGCAAAAGGATTTCCCTTTCTCTGTACACTCGCCAAAATCTCTTATTTCCTGAGTGGCTAATTTTGACCATTTTGAAAGGTGTGATATTATATTTCCTTTTGGTTTTGATATGTGTTTCCCTGATGATGAGTGATATTGACCATTGACCATCATTTTATGTGTCTATTAGACATCTGAATGTCTTGTTTAATGAGGCTGGCAATAGATTTACCAATTTTGTTTAACTTTTCAAAGAAGCAGATCTTGCTTTCATTAATATTTTCAATTTTTGTCTCTTTTTATTTATTTCTGCTCTAATCTTTTTTTTTCTTTATGCGAGTACATTTTTTATTTTCCTTTCCTTTTCCTAGCTCCTTTAGCAGTAAGCTTAGTGTTTTTTTTTTTTTTTTTTGAACACTCACAGCTAACATCATACTTAATGGTAAAGAGCTGAAAGCTCCTCCTCTAAGAACAGAACAAGACAAGTATGTCCATTCTCTACACTTTTAACAACATGGTATTCGAATCCATTTCTATGCACTAATAATGAATGCCCAGAAAGAACAATTAAGAAAGCAATCATTTAAAATTGAAACAAAAGTGTAAAATACCTAGAAACAAATTTAACCATGAACATGAAAAACCTGTATTCTGAGAACTATAAGGTGTTGATGAAAGAAATCGAAGACACATATAAATGGAAATATGTATGTAGTGCTCCTAGATGGGATCATTAATGTTTTTAAATATCCATACTACATAGCAATCTAGGGATTCAATGTAATCCAAATCAAAGTAGCAATATGATTAACAAAGAACTAGAAAAATAATCATAAAATTTGTATGGAGCCACAAATATACCTTGAATAGCTAAAGCAATCTTTTCTTTCCAAGTTTTATTTAAATAACGTTTAGTTAACATACAGAGTAAATTTAGTTTCAGGAGTGGAATTTAGTAATTGAACAGTTACATTCAACATTCTGCGATCATCACAAATAGTGCCCTCCTTAATCTCCATCACCTATTTAATCTATTCCCTTGCCCAACTCAAGTCTGGTAACCATCAGATGGATTTATAGGTAAGTGTCTGTTTCTTGTCGTTGCAACCTCCCATCTCCACCATTTGGTTGTTTTGTTTCTTAAATTCTATGTAAGAGAAATCATATGATACTACCTCTCTCTCACTGACTTATTTTGCTTAGCATATAGATTTCTACCTCCATTCATGTCATTGCAATTGACAAGATTTCATTGCTCTTATGCCTGAGTAATATTCCATCATATATATAATTACCATAACTTCTTAATATATTCATCAGTTGATAAACTGGTAAACACTTGATTTTATTCAATTTTTTTGTTATTGTTAATGATGCTATAAACATTTAGCTGCATGTATACCTTCAAATTAATATTTTTATAACCTCCGAGTAAATATCTAATAGTGGAATTTCTGGATCTTAGGGTAGTTCTATTTTTAACATTTTGAGGAACTCCCATATTGTTTTCCAGAGTGGCTGGTCCAATTGGCATAACCACCAAAGTGTAAGAGAATTCCCATTTTTCTTCATCCTCAGCAACACCTGATGCTTCCTGTGTTGTTAATTTTAACCATCCTGATTGGTGTGAAGAGATAACTCGTTGTAGTTTTTATTTGTATTTCCCTGATTTCCCTGATATTGAACATTTTAAATGTATTTGTTGATCATCTGTATGTCTTACCTGGAAAAATGATTTTCCATATGTTATGACTTTTTTCAAATTGATTATTAATTTCTGGAGTATTGAGTTATATAGGTTCTTTATATAATTTAGATACTAACTCTTTATCAGATGTTATTTGCAAAATCTTTCCTAATGCCATAGGTTGTCTTTTAGTTTTATTGATTTATTCCTTCACTGTGGTTTATATTGAGAAAGATCCAGTAGTTTCTATTTTCTTTTGTTTGTCTTGACTCAGGAGACATTTTTAGTAATAAGATGTTATGGCATATGTTAAAGAGGTTATGGCGGACCTGTATTCTTTTAGGATTTTAATAGTTTCCTGTATCACATTTAGGTCTTTCATCCATTTTGAATTTACTGTTGTGTATGGTATAAGAAATTGGCCCAGTTTCATTATTTAACATGTTGTCCAGTTTTCCCAATACAATTCATTGAAGAGATTGTCTTTTTCTCTATTGGGTATTATTTCCTGCTTTAGTTGACCATATAGTTGTGGGTTCATTTCTGGTTATCTATTCTGTTCTATCAATCTATCTGTTTTTTGTGCTAGTACTACACTGTCTTGATCACTATAACTTTGAAATATAACTTGATGGCTGGAATTGTGATGCCTCCAGACTTGCTTTTCTTTTTCAATATCGCTTCACATATTTGGGGTTTTCTGTGGTTCCATATAAATGTTAGCATTGTTTGTTCTAGCTCTGTGAAAAATGCTGGTGGTATTTTGGCCAGGATTGCATTAAATGTGTAGACTTCTTTGGATAGTATAGACATTTTAACAGTAATTGTTCTTTCTATCCATGAGCAGAGAATGTTTTTCTGTTTCTTTGTGTCCTTTTCAATTTCTATCGTAAGCATTTTATATGATTCAGAGTACAGATCATTTACCTCTTTGGTTAGGTTTATTCCTAAGTATCTTATGGTATTTGGTGCAATTATAGATAGGATTGATTCCTTGATTCCTCTTTTTGCTGCTATATTAAAAATGCAAACAATTTGTATACAATGATTCTGTATCCTGTGACTTTATTGGATTCCCGTATCAGTTCTAGGAATTTGCTTTGTTTTTTTTTTTTTTGGTGGAGTCTTTTGGGTTTTCTATATTATGTCATCTGAAAATAGTGACAGTTGGATTTCCTCTTTATTAATTTGGGTGCCTATTATTTATTTGTATTGTCTGACTGCTGAGGCTAAGACTTCCAATATTATGTCAAATAAGAGTAGTGAGAGTGGATATTCCAGTTTTGTTCCTTACTATAGATGAAACGCTCTCATGTGTTCCCTTTTAGTTAAATATTATCTGTGGGTTTTTCAGATATGGCTTTTTTGTTGTTGTTGTCATTGTTGATGTATGTTCCCTCTATCCCTCCACTGTTGAGAGCTTTTAGTTTTCAATAACGAATTGAATCTATACTTTGTGAAATGCTTTTTCTGATTCTATTGAAAGGATTACATATTTAATTTTTTCTTTATTATATTGAGGTGATGTATCACATTGATTGATTTGTAAATATTGAACCACCCTTGCAGCACAGGAATAAATCCCATTTGGCCCTGTTTAATGACTTTTTGAATGTATCATTTGATTCGATTTCATGGTATTTTCTTAAGAATGTTTGCATCCATGTTCATAAGGGATATTGGCCTCTAGTTCTCTGGTTTTCAATGTATTCCTGGTCTGATTTTATTTTACTTTTTTGATTTATTTTTAATGTTTATTTATTCTTAAGAGAGAGAGATAGAGCATAAGTGGGGGAGAGTCAGAGAGAGAGGGAGACACAGAGTCTGAAGCAGTCTCCGAGTGTCAGCACAGAGCCCAAAGCGGGGCTCAGACTCACGAGCCATGTGTTCATGACCTGAGCTGAAGTCAGAACCTCAACCAACTGAACCACCCAGGTGCCCCCCTGGCCTAATTTTAGTGTCAGGATAATGCTGGCATCATAGAACAAATTTGAAAGGTTTCCTGTAATTTCCATTTATTTGTACTACTTTGAGAAGATTAGGTATTAACTCTTCTTTAAATGTTTTATAGAATTTCCCTGAAAGCCATCTGGTCCTGGACTTTGTTTTGTTGGTATAATTTTGATTATGGATTTAATTAATTTCATGGTTGTTGGACTGTTCAAGTTTCTTATTTCTTCCTGTTTCAGTTTTGTTAGTTATATGCTTCTAGGGATTTATTCACTTCTTCCAAATTGTCCATTTTTCCCACATATTTTTTCATAATATTCCCTTATAATTGTTTGTATTTCTGTGGTGTTGGTTATTATTTATCTTTTCTCGTTTGTCGATTCATTTAATTGCATTATTTCTTTGATCTTTTTGATGTTTGGCAGATGTTTATTATAAATTTTTTTCATAGAAACAAAATTTCTTTGTTTTATTGGTATGTTCCACTGTTTAATTTGTTAGTTTTCTGTTGTTTTGTTTCTACATACTTTATTTTTGCTTTAATCTTTATTGTTTCTTCCTTCTGCTGGATTTAGACTTTGCTTCTTTGTTCTTTTTTCTACCTACATCTAGTGCATGGTTACTTTTTAATTTGAGATTTATCTTGCTTCTTGAGGTAGTTATTGTTCTATACTTCCCTTTGTGACCAGTTATTTTGTGTCCTAAAAGTTGTGGAGTATTGCATTTTCATTTTTATTTTTTCCATGTATTTTTCTTTCTCTTTTGATTTTCTGTTTGATCCATTCATTCTTTAGTGCCATGTTCTTTAACCACCATGTATTTATGGTCTTTATAATTTATTTGTTTATATGTTTATTTATTTATTTATTTATTTGGTTGAATTCAAGTTTCATAGCATTGGGGTCAGAAAAGATGCACGGAATAGTCTCATTCTTTTTGTATGGTTGGAGCCTGATTTGTGGTCTATACTGGAGAATGTCCCATTTGTGCTTCAAAATAATGTGTATTGTGCTGCTTTAGGATGAAATGTTCTGAATATATCTGTTAAGTCATCTGGTCCAGTTTGCCATTCAAATTCATTGTTTCCTTATTGATTTTCTGCTTGGGTATCTGTCCACTGATGTAAGTGGGGTGTTAAAGTCCACTACTATTATTGTATCATTGCCAATGACTTCCTGCATGTTTGTTATTCAATTATATATTTGTGTACTTGCATATACACATTGCAATTGGGGGCATTACAATTGTTGTTTCTATACATTGGATAGGTGACTTTATTATGAAATTGTGTCCTTTTTCATCTCTTCTTTACTCTGTCTGATATAAGTATTGCTTCTTTGTCTTTTTGACATCCATTTGCAGGATAAATGTTCTGTCTTATTCCTGCACTATCAATCTACAGGTATCATGGAGTCTAAACTGAGTCTTTTATTAGTCTTGTTTATTTTTTTCTTTTCTTGGCTGGTCTGAAGGCAGTGAGTTATCTCAATTGATTGTTCGCAATCAGTTACGGATTGAATTTCTTGTTCTATTTTATCTTTTCTCACACTTTATATCTTTGGATTGGAGCACTTAGTACACTTTCATTCAGAGTAATTATATAGACATGTATTTAGGGTCATTTTATCACTTGTTTTCTTCTTGTGTCTGGGAGTTTTATCTTTTCTTTTTTTGGTCTTTCCTTTCCACTCAGAGTCCCCTTAAAATTTCAGGGCTGGTTTAGTGGTCATAAACTCTTTAAGTTTTAGTTTCTTTGAGAGAGTTTATCTCTCCTCTCTTCTATGTGATAACACTGTTGGAAGAGTATTCTTGGCTGTTGACTTTTTCCCTTTCAGGATATTGAATATGTCACGCCAATCCCTTCTGTCTTGCCACATTTCTGTGGAGACATCTGCATCCAGCCTTGTGGGTCTTCCTTTTTAACTAGGGAAATAATTTCTTATCACTATATTCTGTACATTTAACTACAATAATTTTTGTTTTGGCCTGCTTTTGTTGATTTTGATGGGCGTTCTCTGTGCCTCCTGTATTTGCATGTCTGCTTCCTTTTCCAGATTAAGTACCATTTTTGTCTGTCATTTACTCAAAAAATCCTCTGTCCCCTTTTTTCTCTTTCCTTCCCTTGTGAATCATATGACACAAATTTTATGTTTGATGGAGTCACTGAGTTCCCTAAGATTATTCTTGTAATCCATAATTCTTCTCTCTTTTGTTCAGCTTCATTCTTTTCCATTATTCTTTCTCCTTTATTATTTATACATCTGCTTCTTTCATCCTTGTGTTCATTGCATCCAGTACGTTTCAAATCTCAGTTACTATACTTTTCATTTATGACTGATTGTGTTTTAACTCATCATCTTTGTGGTAAGGGTGTCCCTGAAGTCTTTCAATCTTTTTTCAAGCCTATTTAGAATTTTATGATAGTTGCTTTAAATTCTCTATCAGACATATTACTTGTATATGTTTTACTTAGATGTCTGCTTTGACCTTGTATTTTATTTCATTTCAGATGATTCTTCAGTCCTGGCATTTTCTCTAAATCTGTCTTCTATTTGGAGTTAAGAAAGTCTGTTACGTTTCCTGGCCCTGAGAGTATTTTCTTTATGGGGAAGAGGTTATCTAGTATCCAGGGCCTGATGCTTCAGGGATTGACTCCAGTGTACCGCATACACTCTGGTACTGGGATTGCCTGCACAGTCCTTCAGGCTAGTCATCTTCATAAGTTGACCTTGCTTGCCTCAGATAGGGCTTGGATTTTGGCCACAGTGTGCAAACATGAACTAGGTGTCCTCTGGTCTTCTTAGTAAATAAGAACATTTTTCTAAGGGAGATAAGTCAGGCAGAAAAGGAAAATACTGTGTGTTCCCACTTTTATGAGTAGTTAGAATTGGCAAATTAATTGATGCAAAGAATTTTTAGTGGAATTGTACGATGAGAAGCTTCACTTTGGGATGGTGAAAATATTGTAGAAAGGGACCGTAATGATGATTGAACAAAAATGTGAATGTACTTAATTTTGCTGAATTGTACAGTCGAAAACGGTTAAAATTGTCAATTTTGTGTTATATATATTTTATCACAAGAAAAGTTAGAAATAAGCCTCTAAACTAATTGGTGGTACTCCTTCTCAAGATAAACATATCACCGGTGAAAGTACTGGAGACCACAGGAAATCTAGGAATACTTAGAGATTATATGCAATAAAAAATGCATTATTAAATATTATGTAAATAGTAGCCTGTCAAAAACAGTTGTGTGTCATTTTATTACCTACTTTAAGATGTAAAATATATTTCATAATTTAATGGTAGTTTCCAATTTAATTGGAAATATTCAAAAATAAGTATCTATCATAAATTATTATGGGATAATATAAGAATTTCTGCTTATAAGGATCAGGAAAACAAAGACAGAAAGAATGTAACCAAAAAGAACACCTTTCAAAATGTGTCCTGCAGCTGCACATTTGAGACATCCAGAAGATGACATTTCTGAAGGGTCTGATGACTAATGTTTTAGTAGATAATAAAGGGTAACCGTATCTTGACAATAGCCAGATCTCCAAAGATCTTATAAGCCTCATTTTCAACACACTCTGTAATTCCTTACAGACTTACTCACTTTTAACCAAAGTAATGAAAAAGTAGACAATCAGTCACTGCTCACAGTCACAAGTGCATATATTTGTGCCCATGTGTCCTGTTCCTGTATTTTAATAAAATCATCCTTTTGCACTGAAAACATGTGGAGAATTCTTTCTGAACTTTCGACCTTTTGATTAATGGCCCCACATCATTTTACATTGTATTTGCACTTATAAGTTGGGTTTATTTTCTGTGCCCTAGGGCAGAAGAATCAGTTCAAGGTCCCATAGTAGTATCCCTGTCCACTGAATCTCACAACATTGTGGGGTGGGAGGTTCCTTTGCTACCAAGTATCCATCTCTCTTTCCATTTTGTATATGGTCTTTCTATCTTTTGAAGTATAGATGTGTTCACTCAACCCACATTTCTTCAGGAGGAATTGATCTAAATATATGTCTAGAGTTGCTGTGGAAATGAGGAAGTGAGTCCAGAGACCCCTGCATTACCTTATTGGAACATAACTAGAGGCTTTTTCTTTCTTCAAAATAACTAATTGTGGATTTCAGGGAAAATGGTGGAGTAGGAGGATCCTAAGCTCACCTTGTCCCATGGACACACTCACATCTGTGTAAACAACCCATATAAGGAATTAAACATTGGCAGAACAAACCACAACTGAATATACAGAAGAGGCCACATCAGAGAAAGTAGGAGGGACAAAGATATTATCTGTAGCTGAACAGAACAACAGGACTTTCTGTGGGAGTGAAGGGCACTACAGACACTGAGAGAGGAGAGAAAAAGTCTCACACAATGGGGAACTCACACAGGTCTGTGGAAGTGGTGTCAGGTCTAACTTCATAAATAGACCAAAGCACATCTGGGTAAAAGTTGTCACATCCAGGCCAGGGACCAAACACTGCCCACACCTGGCAAGGAAAGCCTCTGCAGATGATTGGCCTGAAGAATGGATCAACCAAAACAAAATAGCAGAGTGCACAAAGCACGCAATCATTTATAATTATGCCAAAAGCCATAAGATATCTAGGAATGAACTTTACCAAGGAGGTGAAGCTCCTGCACTCTGAAAAATTTAAAACATTAATAAGAGTAATTGAAGTGACACAAAATAATGGAAAGGCATTTCCATTTCATGGAAATCATGGCATTTCATGCTCATGGATTGGAAAACAAATATTGTTAAAATGTCTAAACTACCCAAAGGAATCTACACATTTATTGCAATCCCTATTAAAATACAACGAATACTCACAGAGGTAGAATAAATATAAAATCGGTATAGAACCACAAAAGAACTCAAATGGCTAGAGCAATCTGGGTAATTAATTGATTAATTAATTAAGCCAAGCTGGGGATATCACAATTCCAGAATTCCAGACTTTAAGTTATTTAACAAGGTTCTAGTTATCAAGATACTATAGTACTGTTACAAAAACAGACACACAGATCAATGAAACAGACTAGAAACCCAGAAGTGAAACCACAAATATATGGTCAATTCATCTTTGACAAAAAAGTGCAGAATATCCAATGGAAAAAAGACAGTCACTTCAACAATTGGTATGGGGAAAACTGGACAGCTACATTCACAAGAAGGAAACTGGACCACACTCTTATACCACACACAAAAGTATACTCACAATGTACTAAATAGTAAATGTGATAGGAAGCCATTAAAATTCTAGAAGAGAACACAGGCAGTCACCTCTTGGATATCCGCCTCAGCAAGGTCATTTTCTAAATGTATTTTTTAATGTTTATTTATTTTTGAGAGAGAGAGATAATGACAGAGCATGAGCAGGGAAGGAGCAGAGAGAGAGTGAGACACATAGGCTAAAGCAGGCTCTAGGCTACCAGATGTCAGCACAGACCCTAACCCAGAGCTTGAACTCATGCACCATGAGATGATGACCTGAGCTAAAGTCGCATGCTTAATGGACTGAGCCAACCAGGTGACCCAGCAGTGTAATATTACTAAATATGTCTCCCGATGTAGTGAAACAGAAGCAACTAAACAAAATAAACTATTGGGACTTCATAAAAAAGAAAAAGTTTTTGCACAGTGAAGAAAATAATCAACAAAACTAAAAGGCAACCTATAGTGTGAGAGAACATATATGTTTGCATATAACATATATGATAAAGGGTTAATATCCAAAAAACTATAATGGAGTTATGAAAGTCAGCATCTGAAAACCTAATAACTTAATTATAATGGGCAGAAGACTTGAATAGACATTTGGTTTTCAAAAAAAAAAAAGACTTCCAGATGGCCAACAGAGACATGAAAGATGCTCAACAATCAAATGTACAATGGAATGTTATCTCACTTTTGTCAAGGCTAAAATCAACAACACAGGAAGCAACATGTATTGCCCAGGATGTTGAGAAAAGGGAATCCTCTTGCACTTTTGGTGGGAATGCACACTGGTCACCTACTCTGGAAAACAGTATCAGGCTTCTTTAAAAAGTAGAGAAGGAAATAAGTCAGAAGAGATTCTGAACGATAGAGACAAAACTGAGGGTTGATGGATGGAGGTAAGTGGCAGATGGGCTACATGGGTGATGGGTATTAAAGAGGGCACTTGTGATGAGCCCTCGGTGTGGTATGTAAGTAATGAATCAATGAGTTTCACTCCAGAAACCAGTAGTGCACTGTGTATTAACTAAAATTAAGTTAAAAATTGAACTACCCTATGATCCATCTATTGTACTACTGTGCGTTTGAACAAAGAATATAAAAATACCAATTCAAGGGATTATATGCACTTCAAATTTTATAGCAGCAGTACATACAACCCAGGTTATGGAAACATCATCACAAGTGACCACTGGCTTATAAATGGATAAAGAATATATAGAATTATATATATATATATATATATATATATATATATATATATATATATAGTTGTCAAAGAATAACAAATATCATATAATTTCACTCATATGTGGAATTTAAGAAAAATAAGCAAACAAAGAAAAAAAGTAGACAGAGAGGGAAACCCACAAAAAGACTCTTAACTATAGAGAACAATTGTATAGTCACCAGAAGGAAGTTGGATGGGGTGATGGGTTAAATAGGTGATAGAGAATAAGAAGTGTATTGTGATCAGCACACGTGTTGTATGGAAGTGTTTATCATTATGTCATATACCTTAAAATACAATTACACTGCAAATTAACTAACTAGAATATAAATAAAAACTTTTCATCAAATAAAAGTACTACAGAAATAAACACAAAATAAGTAACAAAATGGCCCAAACTACATATCCATCAAGAATTAACTTGAATATAAATAGACTAAATTCTCCAATCAAAAGTCATAGGGTAGTGGAATGAGTCCTATCTCTATGCAGCCAAAAGTAGTCTCAGCAGTCCTAAAGACTCAGACAGGTTTAAAGAGAAGCAATTGAGAAGCATTCGTTATGAAAAAAAGATTGTTAAAAGAATGCAGTGACAGTAATATTTATATGGGACAAAATAGACTAAAGAAGAAAGACTGCAAAGAAGGACAAAGAAAATATATAATCAGAAAAGGAACAATCTAACAAGAATATATAACAATTGTAAATATTTATGAACCTAACATGGTGGAACCCACATTATAAAGCAGTTAATAACAAACATAAAAGAAAGTAATTAAGAGTAATATAATAATAGTAGAGGACATTAATACTTCACATACATCAGTGGACAGATCAAATAGAAAATCAACAAGAGAACAGTAGGTTTGATTGATTTGGACCACATAGATTTAACAGACGTATTTAGAACTGTCCATTCTAAAACAGGAGAATACACATTCTTCCCTGGAGCATATGGAATATTCTCTGGAATAGATCCCATATTAGGTCACAAGCAATTCTCCCCAAATTCAAAAAAAGGTAGAAGTCATACCACACATACTTTCTGACCACAACTCCATGAAACTAGAAATCAACCATTGCTGGGGACCAAAAGGCCATGGAACTGGTAGAAATGCCCAGGGTGAAGAAGTAAGGCCCAAGGCCCAGGTGACCCAGAGCCTGGACCCCCGCCGGCGGGCAGAGGTGTCCTAAGGCAAGTATTAGGCCTGAGGGCATAAAAGTTATGGCTTTTGATCTCCTCACTTTGCTTGGCCCTAAGAGGATGGCTGGTTAGCCAGTGACGGGGAAGATTCCTCAGAGGAGGGACAACCTAAGACAGGCACAGCCGCAAAAGGGCCATCAGGAGGTAAATTCATGCCAGGCCTACGATAAGAACATTGGGTCTGTAAGAATCCCTGCACTCAGGGTGATGATAATATTGAAGACAAGTCCCTGCTGGCAGCAGCTGCAGCGTGAGGTCAAAGAGGGTCTTATGGCATTCCCTCCAATAGCCAATTAATGCTGCTTGTTTTATTCCTATTAATAGGTTTAGAATATAGAGAGATAGAATGTTGATCATCATGAAAATAATAAGAAAATCATTTAGGAGGCTTTAGTTCCCTCAGGTAGTATAGAAATAATACAAGAATAAAATAAATCTCTAATTGTTCTATTAAATCTAAGAGTGCAGCCTGACCCTCAGGAATGTGGTAATTGCTATAGTTTTCAGGTTAAGACATTATTAATGGTCAGTAGATAATAAATAATCTTAGAGAGTAACTTTAGAGAAATACATGTTTTTCACACAATCTTTCAACTGTAGCCAGAGCCTTTGATATGATATCTGCATACCTTGTTCTTATCCTTTCAACCCATGATATTCACCAGAATGTATCCATTAGTTATCCTTTGACGACAGGTGTACTGTTTTTTGCCCTCATATACTGATTGTTTAAACAATCTATGTTACCTTGAGAAACAAGCATTCTTTGAAGTTTTACGGGATGTAAAGCTTGTTTTAATCAGTTTCTTTTTTTACTAGAACGTTGAGAAATCAGACTGATTTCATCCTGCCAATCTTTACATGATGTATACTTGCTGCGTTTAGAGAAAATGCATAAAAACCCTGAAGAAAAAATAAACTTTGAGCAGTCTGGATAAGAGGCTGTCTCCATGTCGTTTGTCTTGTCTTCGTCTTGTCGTTATGTTTTCTGTCTCAGCTCTTACATAGGAAGCCCTGGACCAGTCCTGATACGAGGCTGACTCCAAGAGACTGACTTCGCTTCATCTCAAGCTTCTAGACCAACCTTCACACAAGTGAAACCCTGGACCTGCCAGAAGCCCTGAAGTAGGAGCTGGCCTCTTCTCAGGATGAACCCCACAAATCACAAGATTAAATATGGAAAGTGCTCAAATTAATGGAGATTAAACAACATACTTCTAAACAATTAATGGTTTAATCAAGAAATCAAGGAGGAAGTCATAGAATGCTGAAATGAAAATGAAAACATAATGGCCCCAAATCTTTAAGATGCAGGAAAAGCTATTGTAAGTGGGAAGTTTAGAGCAATATAGGCCTATCTAATGAAGCATGACAAATCTTAAATAAAAACCTAATATTACACATAAAGGAAGTAAAAAACAAACAAGTCAAAGAAAACAAAAGCAGTAGAAAGAAGGAGACAATACATGTTAGAACAGAAAAAAGACAGTAAAAGAAAAATTAAAAATAAAAAAGGAAAATGAAGAAAAGAAAAACAGCCAAAAATGGAACAGAACAAGAAAACAGAGGCTGATTCTCTGAAAAGATCAAGAAAATGGATAAAACATTCCCAGACTCAAAAAAAAGTGAATAACCCAAGTGAACAAAATCATAAATAAAAGATGAGAAATAACAACTGACACCACAGAAATGTATAGGATGAGAGAATATTATAAAAAATTAAGCACCAATAATTTGGACGACCTAGAGGAAATGGATAAATTCCTAAACACACATAACTTTCCAAAACTGAATAAGAATAAAATATAATTTTTTTACAGAATGATTACCAGCAATGAAAATGAATCAGTAATCAGGGAAATCTCAAGTAACAGAAGTCTAGCATTGGGCAGTTTCATGGGTGAATTCTACCAAGCATTTAAAGAAGATATATTACCTATTCTTCTCCTACTATTGCAAAATAAAAAAAGGGAAGGAAAATTTCCAAATTAATTTTATGAGGGTAGCATTACCCTGACACCAATACCAGAATAACACAGTACAACCAAAAGAGAATGACAGGACAATATCTGTGCTACACAGATGAAAAGTTTTCTCAACAAAATATTAGAAAACAGAAGGCATCAAAACATTTAAAAAGTCATTCACCACAATCAAGTTGGATTTATTTGTGTGATGCAAAAGTAGTACAATATTTTCAAATCAATCAGTGTGATTCATTACATCAATAAACTGAAGGATGAAAAATATAATCATTTCTATAGATTCAGGAAAATCATTCTACAAAGTAGAACATCTGTTCATAATAAAAACTCTCAACAAAATAGGTTTCAAAGGAACATAATCCTACCTAAAACAGACTTATAAGAAAAAAAAATAGCACAGCTAATATCTTACTCTAGGGAAAACCTGGGAGTATTTCCCCTAAAATCAGGAATAGATAAAGATGTTCATTATCAACACTTTTATAAAATGTAGGTCTTAGGGTCCTAGCCACAGCAATGAAACAAGGAAAAGGAATAAAGACATTCAAAATGTTAATGAAGAAGCAAAATTTTAAACATGTACTGATGACATGATATTGTATGAAAAAAATATGGACTTTATCAAAAAGCCACCAGAACTGAAAGGAATTCTGTAAGTTTGTAGAACAAAAAATAACAGGACAGAAATCCATTGCACTACTAATGAAGCAACAGAAAGAGAAATTTAAAAAAAGAGTCTCATTTTCTATTGCACCAAAAATCATATAATCTAGGAATAAACTTAACCAAGTACGTTAAACACTTGTACTCTGAAAACTATAAAATACTGATGAAAGAAACTGAAGATGACACAAACACATGAAGAGACATTTCATCCTCATGGATGGGAAGAGCAAATATTGTTAAAATGTGTGTAACTGCACAAAGCACCTACATATGAAATACAATACCTATCAAAATATCTACAGCATTTTTCACAAAATTTGAAGGAACAATCCTAAAATTTTATGGAATCATCAAAGACTCTGGATAGCCAAAGCAATCTTGGAAAAGAAAAACAAAGCTGGAGGTATAACAATTCCAGATTTCTAATTCTATTATAAAGTTGTAGTAGTTAATACACTATGGTACTGGCAAAACATGGATCGATAGAACAGAATAGAAACCCCAGAAGTAAGCTGATGACTATATGGTCAACTAATATTTGACATAGGACAAAAGAATACCCAATGGGAAAGGACAGTCTCTTCAACAAATGATGTTGGGAAACTGGACATTTCCATGGAAAAGTAAGTACGCAAAACTGGACCACGTTCTTACACCATACACAAAAATCAACCCAAAACATATTAAGTACCTACATTTCGGACATGAAATCATAAAAGTCATAGGAGGGAACACGAGTAGTAACTTTTCTGACATCAGTTATAGCAACATTTTTCTAGATATGTCTGCTGAGATAGAGAGACAAACACAAGAATGAGGTATAGGGATTACATCAAAACAAAACCTTTCTGAACAACAAAAAAAAAGAATCAAAAAAAGTAAAAGACAACCTATTGAATTGATAGGATAGGATATTTGCAAATGAAATATCTGATAAATGTTTATTCTCCATAATATATAACGATTTTACACAATGAAACACCAGAAGAAAGAAATAATCCAAAAGAAAAAAAAAATGGGCATGAGACTAAGCAATATATTCCATTCGGAAAAACACAATACTATATGATTTCACTAATATGTGGAATTTAAGAAACAAATAAAATGAAATCAGATGTTTACCAGAGGAGAGGTGGGTTGGGGGATAGATGGCATAAGTGTAAGGGATAAAGAGTACACTTATCCTGATAGGAACTGAGTAATATAAACAGTTGTTGAATCACTATATTGTAGATCTCAAACTAATATAACACTATACATTAACTATACTTGAATTAAAATAAAAAAAATAAATAGGGGTGCCTGGTGGATTTATTGGTTAAGGGTTCAAGTTTAGCTCAGGTCATGATCTCATGGTTCATGGGTTCAAATCCACAGGTCAGGCTCTGTACTGACAACTCGGAGCATGGATCCTGCTTTGGATCCTCTGTCTCCCTTTCTTTGCAACCCCCTTGTGCCCCTCTCTCTCTCTCTCAAGAAAAAATAAATATAAAAAATGTATTAAAAATAAAAAAATAAATGAGTAAATACATACAGAATAAAAAATTGAATACATGCGGTTATCGATTTAATTTAATTTAAACATTGATCATTAAGAGCTGTGTGTAATCAGGAATATGAAAATTAAAACAGAAATAAGATATCATTAAATATGTATTTATGTATATGTATTTGTTCAAAATCCAGGACACTAACAAGACTAAATGCTGGTGAAGATGTGACACAATAGAAGCTATCATTTGTCGGTGGGAGGTTTGCAAAATGACGTAACCACTTTGGAAGGTAGTTTGATAGTTTCTTAATAAATAAACTAAACTTATTTTAAAACAATTTAGAAGTCATTAACTTGAAAACATGCCCACATAAAAATGTACGCATGATGTTTATAGCAGCTTTATTTATAATTTCAAAAACTTGAAAGCAAATAGGATGATTTTCATTTGATGAACTGATAAACTGGTGCATTCGAACAATGAAATATTATTCAGGGACAAAACAATATAAGCAATTAATTCATGAAAAAACATGGAGGAACTCCAATGGATATTATTAAATGAAAGAAGTCCATCTGAAAAGACTATATATACTATGTAATTCCAACTAGTTCAGTAGTTGCAAGTGTCATGGGTTGGAGAGGAATGAACTGGCAGAGGACAGAAGGTTTTAAGGCAGTAAAACTACTGGTGTGGTACTATAATGATGGATACAAGAGGAAGTCTGTATAAACTTAGAGAGAGAGAGCTGTTTTTTCAAATGCCTATTTTTTTGACAATAACAACAAAATAATTGCAAGACTTACAAAGCAGTAGGAACTGTCTCTGAAAAAACACAGAAGTAAGAATTGCTAGACAAAAAATTTAAATTGTCTTTAATATGATAAGATAGGTAAATAAAAAAGACAGAAGAATAACTAGAGAGATTTTGTTTAAAATGATAATTTTATTTAAAATGAGAATATCAACAGAGATGTCAATTCTAAAAAAGAAACCAGTGATAAATTCTAAAGCTGAAAAGTACAAAAACTACAATGAAAAATTTACTAGAGAGAGAAAATGGAAGATTTGAATAGTCAGGAAAAATATTTAATGAAAATAAAGTTGGGACCCTATATGTGAATTCTGAGGAGCAGAAAGCCCAAAGAATCAAGGAGAACATAGCCCATAGTTTAAGTCGGTCTTTGTCAAGTGGAACAATACATGCATTATAGGTCCCAGAAGGAGATTAAAGCAAAAGGAGCAGAGAGATTACTTGCATAAAAAAATGGTTAAATCATCTTAAATACGATGAAAGGCATGAATATACAATCCAAGAAAATGAACAATCTTCAAGTATAATAACTTCAAAAAGACTCAAAAAACAGATACAATTAATCAAACTACCAAAAGATGAAAGGAAAATATTGAAAACAGCAAAAAATAAGTAATTTGTCAAATACAAAAGAGTCAGTAAGATTATCTGTTGCGATTACAGCAGAGATTGATAACCAAACACAGTGAGAAATATTTTGAAAGTGATAACAGAATTAAAAACTGTTAATGGAAATTATATGTGGAAAATTTCCCTTCAAAAAAGAAAGAGAGAAACAAATATTTTTTTTGGTATACACAGCAGTGGAAGTTTATTATTACTAGAAATTTCCTACAGTAAATATCAAAAGGAGACTTTTAGTTCAAAATAATATGATGCTATACTGTAACTTGAAGCTATATGAGCTTTTAAGGTAAGCTAAATGCATCGGAAAATATAAGAATAGATATTATTATAATATAGATTTGCAAACCTATTTATAATTTTGTAAAGGATTTAAAAGACAGATGCATAAGAATAATATTAGTGTGTACAAAAAGTATAAAGAATTAATTAGTGATCAATAATCTAAAGTGAGGAGGAAATATGTATAGAAAGAGTTCTATATGTGATTAAATTGATAAACTTCTAAAAATTACATGTTATCCTAATGGTAACCATAAAGAAAATATCTATAGAGTATACACAAATGGAAATAAAAGGGAATCAAAACTTGCCATAAAATTAACTACACATGCACAAGAAAGTACAGGGAACAATAAGAAGCAAACAAGCTATAATACATACAGGAAACAAGTGGCAAAATATAGTCAATCTTCATCAGAAATTACTGTAAATGTAAGTGAATTAAATAACCCAATATTGCCATATATATATATATGCATGTTGTCTGGAGATTCCCTTAATATATATAAGTCTCAAAAAAAATAGTCTCAATAGCTTAAAAATGAAAGGATGTAAAACAGAAGATATTCCATAGAAAGTGTAGGCAGCAAACGATGAAGTTACATTTATGTTAGACAGAGTGGAATTTAGGTCCAAAATTATCCGTAAGAGATAAAGAAGGACATTATATGTGCTTTAGAGTTGAATTTAAACTAAGAATATATAACAATTATAAGCATATATGCACCAAACCTCAGATTCCCAAAATACATGAAACAAATATTGAAAGAATTGAATGGAAAAATAATTGGATACTATCCTAAGCGAGTAGTTGAAACTTCAAGTATCCCTCTTTCAATTATGGATTTAACAACCAGATAAGAGATATAAAAAAGGACATGAAAACAAAGCAGACTTAACAGCTACAAACAAAACTTTTCTCTGAACAACATCTGAATATGCAATTTTCTTAATTCCATTGGGCCAGTATCCAGCATAGACCATATATTAGATCATGAAATGAATTGTAATAAGCTTAAAATGTTGATGTCATATGAAGTAAATTTTGTTATAAAGATATAATGAGGCAAGGAATGAATTACAGTAGAAAAAGTAGAACTCATAATTATATGGAAATTAAACAACACAATTAAAAATTAGAAAGTTTATGAAATCACAATGGATTTGAGCAAAAAACTACTTGAGGCATATGAAAACAAAAACAAAGATACTGAAACTTATTAAGTTTAGATAAAGCAGTGCTAAAAGGAAATTTACCGCAGTAAATATTTACATTTAAAAAATAAGAAAGGTCTCAAATCAGCAACTAATTGTTATACCTTAATCCAAAAAAAAAAAAATACAAAAGTAATGAAAGGAAAAATATAATATAGAGAGGAGACAGGGCACCTGGCTGGCTCAGTACATGTAACTCTTTTATTATTATTATTTTTATATTTATTTATGTTTTGAGAGACAGAACATGAGTGCGGGAGGGGCAGGGAGAAAGAAAAAGACACAAAAACTGAGGTAAGCTTCAGGCTTGGAGCTGTCAGCAGAGAGACCAACATGGGACTCGACTTCATGAGCTATGAGATCATGACCTGAAATGAAGCTGGCTGCCCAAATGACTGAGCCACACAGGCACTCCAGAATATGTGACCCTTGATCTTGGGATTGTGAGTTCAAGTCCCACTTTGAGTGAGATGACTTAAAAGAAAAAGTGGAGTATGTATGGAAAAAAAAAAACACCAAGGAAAACATCAAAACTAATAGATGATTCTTAGAAAATTTACAAAATTTTAGGTGTATTAATCAAAAACGTTTTAAAACAAAACAAATCAAAACAAAAAACCCAGAAGGCTGAAAATATCAGTATCAGCAGTGAGAGTGGGTACATTACTATAAATTGTATAGAAATAAAACAATTGTGAATTGAATATGAAGAATCACATTAAAAAATTGGGTGACCAACATTAAATGGACAAATTTTCAGAAAAATGCACACTATTAAGACTGAGTCAATAAATGATGCTGGGAAAATTTGACAGTTTGATGCAAAAGAATTAAAATAGACTGCTTTCTTACATCATACACAAACATAAACTCAAAATGGATTAGGAAAAAAAAGCAGTATTTTCCAGGTCATAGTCCGTAGAAACATATTACTCGTACAGCAAGGGAAATAAAAATCCAAATTAAAATATTGGTAATATACCATTTTTTCCCCTTTAAATGCATCGTGAAAGAAACAATCAACAAAATATATAGCCCAGTCTTCTTAATGGGAGAAGGCATTTACAAATGATATATTCAATAAGAATATAATGTCCAAAATATATAAAGAATATATATACAAGAGATATAATATTCAAAAGTCTGAATACATATTCGTTAACCCACTGAACTGACCTTTAACACAGCTATTGAAAAAATCTACGTAAATTATTAGAACTCCTTTCTAAACGCTTCCCTTAGGCCATGCTGAGCTATTGGTGATTTAACTTACATTATTAAAGTCTCAGTGGACATTCCCAAGTGACAACACGCACAAAAACACCAAGTGTTATCCTTAACCCCCAATGATGTCCTGAAATCATGATTGCTATTGATCTTTATGGAGTTATCTAAAATGTTATGTGCAGGGATGAGAGATAAGTATAAACACTGGCTTGAAAACTGTTCAAAGAAGTCTATCCAGAAAAATGACTTTGTTCATACGAAGCCTGGAGGAGCAATGTCGGCTATTCAAACCAGTAAGTTTGTAAGTGTGCGAGATAATAGAAGGTACATGTCCCAATTTAATTTTTATTTTTATTAATCATTTAAAAGTTGAGATACTTCTGCAATTGCTTAAGATAATTTTGATTATAATTAATAAAAACCAGCTTTTAATAAGCTATTAGAATAATCAGTTAATATATTAAATGATCTAAATTAACTATGTTTCAACGGATAATTTTATTTGACTAATGTCGGTTTAAGAGATATTATACATATTTTATATTTTTATATATTTAATATATTTTGCTTTATATTTTATATATAATGAAAAGAAAAAGTAAATAGATTGCTTATACACTTGTATACATTAAAGAAAACATAAAAATCATTTTAAGCCTAAAACACAAAACATTATGTTTTCCTAGAAAAAATGGGGTTATACCTAATAATCTAGTGTGAAATGGTATTAGAATATGGTGGAACTGATATTATAATCAATGGCTGATATTATCTACCAGCATCTATGAACTTATTTACTGGATTTGTGGTAAATAAAACTAGCCTACACTAAATTCATGAAAATATGCCTACTTTAAAAAAGTAATAAATCCTTGTTATAAAATACTAAATATTTATATGAAAGCGAATGGGCCTGTAAGTGTGAGAAAAATGTGTCTGAACCAAGACATTTTTAGAAAAATAATTCAATTTTAAAGATATATATTATCCATTGAGAAAGGAAAGGTCCATTGTGTCTAGAGCCTATAATGCACTCCCTGCCTCTGGGGGAGATTGCAGATAAATAAAGAATGTTTTAGTATGATGTATGTGACATAGATTCTATTCTACAAGAGAATAGCTGTTTTCATGCATGTGTATGATGCAATCACATACATGCTTCTATAGAGTTCATTCTTTTGTCACTGTATGTTATTGACTGGATTGAAATCATTCCAGATTTAAGGCTGACAGTTGAGGAAATGAGTGACATAAACCATGTAAGAATTGGCCAAGTTTAGAATTAGAAGATTTTAAATGGAGTTGGAGTGAGAATAGTTGCATTTTTTTACAATAGGAAGTGATATTGGGGTGCCTGGGTGGCTCAGTCGGTTAAGCATCTGGCTCTTGATTTAGACTCAGATCATGATCTCATAGTTCATGGTATCAGCCCTGTGTTGTGCTTCATGTTGACAGAGTGGAGCCTGTTTGGGATTGTCTGTCTCCCTCCCACTCAGCCCCTTCTCTGCTCACACAACCTCTCTCTTTCTCAAAAAATATAAAAAAATAAAAAAATAAAGTTCATAAACCTTCTCTCTGGATGAGAAGGAAATGAGGGTCTTTGTAAGACATAGGTTTAAGTTATAATTTGAACGGCTTTAGATGGACTCACGTGAAATTCAATGAATAAAGCAGCATGTAGGCAACCAAATCATGAATAACATTTTCTATTTCTTCCATGGATTGAGGAACGAGGGGGTTATTTTGCCAATGAGCACAAGGTGGTTAAGTGGTTCCCAAGATAAACTTATTACTGCATATGTGTATGCATCTTTTCTTTATATGAACCTGTCATTTCTAATTAAATGATTTCTTGCCTAGATTTTGTTCAAAAGTATCAGAATTTATAATAAAAGTCAAATAGTAATGACTAAATACAGCTGTCTACGGAGACAGTAATATATTTTCTAATATAAGTGACAGCTGGAAATAATTCAGGTATTCATAAGTAGGGTGGGTGTGTTATGATTATTTCTAACACAAATTTTCCCAATTGTACTACTCTCTGTGTTTAACTTTTTTATTAAAAAAAAAACTCTTTGCAAACCACTATATTTCCAGTTAAATAATAATTACATCTGTGTTAGCATCCTAGTAAGAATTTTTTTTGAAAATCAAATACTGTATTTTAACATTCAGAGAACCATGTCATTGAGAAATCTAAGAATGACAGGTGTGTGGATAAAAATAATATGATGGTAACTATGTAGATTTTAGTGGCAATGGTGCTGATGAAGATCCTAGAAAATGTCCCAACTACTGTTCACTGATCACTCTTGCAGCTCACATTTGAAATATCCAATATAAATTATCCTGTTCAATCTTGTAATCACTCTTATCTTTTCCCCCAGATTTATTGAGGTATAATTGACAAAAATTGTATGCATCCAAGGTGTAAACTTGATTTAAGATATTACATATTAAAATAATCACTTCAATCAAAACTACTAATTAACAAATTCATCAACACTCTTTCTGTTTTGTCTTGTGAGAATACTACCGCCCGGTGATATCTCCTCTAATAGAAGATATCAAATACGCAACGTTATTAACTGTATTTAAATTGCTGTAGAATAGATCTGCAGAACTTATTCATCATGTATAATGGAGATGTAGCATCTGACCCCTATATTCCCATCTCTCTCTCTCTTTAGCCGCGGACAACCACGATTCTGCTCTCTAATTCAAATGGTTGACCATTTTAGATTCCACAGAGCATTATAACTAAACAGTGTGTTTTGTGTCTGCTTAATTTCACTTAGCTTGATGTCCAGGTTCAGCCATGTTGCTATTGTTGTGTGAATAGATATATATTTGAAATGTGTATATATGTGTGTATAAATATTTATATATTTATACATGTGCATAAATATTTACATATATTCACACGTTTAATTTTGTTGCTGTGAGATTCATATATATATATATATATATACATATATATATTTCATTTATGCCTTTATTTGTCAATGGGCACATAAAGTTAATGTCCATACTTTAGATATTATGAATAAAACTGCAATAATGGTTATAGGAATACAAGTATCTATTCAAATAACTGATTTAATTTATTTTCATTTCATTTCATTTCATTTCATTTCATTTCATTTCATTTCAGTATGTAACCAGAAGTGGAATTGCTGGATCATATGGTAACTTTGCTTTTAACATTTTGAAGAACTTCTAGACTATTTTCCATAACGGTTTTACTAATTTATATTTCCATCAATAAGGCTCAAGTGTTCTCTTTTCTCCACATTCTCTATTACTTCTTTATTTTTTCTTATGGTGTGAAATTATATCTCATGTGATTTGATTTGCTATACTTAGGAGGTACGGGCTCAGAGAGTTGAATTCGTTAATCCAAGATTACATTTCTAGTAAGCTGCAGAAATAGAATCGGATCTAGCATTGGCTCAAACTGTCTTCATTATGTTTTTACGGTAAAGCAAAATAAATATATCTTCAGTCTAAATACAAACTAGAAGTATACTGATAAATCATACATCCCTCAGAATACCTGTCTACCTACTTTCCTATTTGTCTATCAATGCTGATTCACCATCGTAGAATTTCATTAAAGTATATATATATATATGCAAATATATATGTATATATATAAATACATATGCAAACATATATATGTATACATGTATGTACATATGTACATACATGTATATATACATAGGCATACATACATGCATAGGAATATCATGAAAGTATATATATATATATATATGTATATATAGACACAGAGGCATACAGTTATATGCACATTCAAATACTGTGCCTTTTAACTCTCTTTGTACAATAAAGTCTTCAGGATCACAAAGTCTATAACATTATAAACAACTAAAAATACACATTGCTCATTTAATAAGATTATTAATTCCTGAGTCACTAAAGTATTATAAATTATATATATATAAATATATATGTATATATATTGTTCCTTTTTAGTAGAATCTGTGTGGCAAGTTATTTAGCATTTAAGAACAGAGGAATATAGATAATCAAAGTCGCTGCTTTAGCAGTCATATGATACGGCCTCAAAGAACAAATCTGATTACCCATTCATTATTTCTGTTCTGTGTTGTTTTTTCTCATGATTAAGGAGGAATAATACTAACTATCTCATGGAAATTTTGTCATACCTGGATCTGTTAAATTACAAACATAGAGGTAGTAACAATGTTAATGTCGTTGGTAGTTAGAATTATTACTTTTTCGATCTTGTTAATTATTGAAATTAGTAATACAAATTATATCCTAAAATATCAGTCTAATATGCCAAGTAGTATTTCATTGTATATATAACCACGACTTCTTTATCCATTCATCAGTTGATGGGCATTGAAGGACTTTCCATAATTTGGCCTTGTTGAAAGTGCTGCTATAAACATTGGGGTACATGTGCCCCTATGCAAGAGCACTCCTGTATCCCTTGGGTAAATTCCTAGCTGTGCTATTGCTGGGTCATATGGTAGTTTATTTTTAATTTTTTGAGAAACCTCCACAGTGTTTTCCAGAGCGGTTGCACTAGTTTACATTCCCACCAACAGTGCAAGTGGATTCCCGTTTTCCACATCCTCACCAGCATCTATAGTCTCCCAATTTGTTCATTTTAGCTACTCCGACAAGTATGAGATGATATCTCAGTGTGTCTTTGATTTGTAATTCTCTGATGATTAGTGACATTGAGCATTGTTTCATATGTCTATTGTCCATCTGATGTCTTCTTTGGAAAAGTGTCTATTCATATCTTCTGCCCATTCCTTCACTGGATTCTTTGTTTTTTGGGTGTTGAGTTGGTGAGAGTTCTTTATAGTTTTTGGATACTAGCCCTTTATCTGATATGTCATTAGTAAATATCCTTTTCCATTCATCATGTGCCTTTTAGTTTGATTGATTGTTTCTTTTGCAGTGTAGAAGATTTTTATCTTGATGAGGTCCCAATAGTTTATTTTTGCTTTTGATTCCCTTCCCTTTGGAGATGTGTCAAGTAAGAAATTGCTGTGGCTGCGGTCAAAGAGGTTGTTGCCTGCTTTCTCCTCTAGGGTTTTGATGGTTTCCTTTCTCATATTCAGATCCTTCATCCATTTTGAGATTTTTTTGTGTGTATGGTGTAAGAAAGTGGTCTAGTTTTTTCTTTTGCATGTTGCTGTCCAGTTCTCCCAGCACCATTTGTTAAACAGGCTGTCTTTTTTCCATTGGATACTCTTTCCTTCTTTGTCAAAGATTAGTAGGCCATGCATTTGTGGGTCAAATTTTGGGTTCTCTATTCTATTCCATTGGTCTATGCGTCTACTTTTGTGCCAATACCATACTGTCTTCATGATTACAGCTTCGTAGTAGAGGCTAAAGTCTGGGATTGTGATGCCTCCTGCTTTGGTTTTCTTTTTCAATATTGTTTTGGCTAAACGGGGTCTTTTGTGTTTCCACACAAATTATAGGATTGTTTGTTCTAGCATTGAGAAGAATGGTGGTGTAATTTTTATTGGGAGTGCACTGAATGTGTAAATTGCTTTGGGTAGTGTTGATATTTTAACAATATTTACTCTTCCAATCCATGAGCATGGGATGCTTTTCCATTTCTTTGTGTCTTCTTCAATTTCCTAAATAAGCTTTCTATTTTTCTATTTTTTAAGCATACAGATCTTTTACATCTGTGGTTAGGTTTATTCCTGGGTATTTTATGGTTTTTGGTGCAATTTAAATGGGCTCATATTTTTTATTTCTCTTTCTGTTGCTTCATTATTGGTGTATAACAATGCAACCAATTTCTGTGCATAGATTTTGTACCCTGCAACCTTCCTGAATTCATGGATCAGTTCTAGAAGACTTTTGGTGGAGTCTGTCAGATTTCCCATGTAGAGTATCATGTCCTTTGCTAAATATGAAAGTTTGACTACTTCTTTGACAATTTTGATGTCTTTTATTACATTTGGTTGTCTGATTGCTGATGCTGGGACCTCCAACTCTATGTTAAACAACAGTGATGTGAGTGGACATCCTTGTCGTGTTCTTGATCTAAGAGGGAAAGAACTTGGTTTTTCACTATTGAGGATGATATTAGCTGTCGGGTTTTCATAAATTGTTTTTATGATATTTCAGTATGTTCCTTCTATGTCGACTCCCTTGAGGATTTTTATTAAGAATGATGCTGTATTTGTATAATGCTTTTTTGGCATCTATTGACAAAATCATATGGTTCTTATCTTTTCATTTCTTAATGTGATGTATCACACTGATTTATTTGTGTATATTATACCAGCACTACATCAGAGGAATGAATCCCAATTGATTATGCTTAATAATTCCTGTTAGATGTTGTTGTATTCGATTTTCTAATGTCTTGTTGAGAATTTTTGCATCCATATTCATCAGGGATATTGGCCTATAGTTCTCTTTTTTACTGGGGTCTCTTTCTGGTTTGGGAATCTAAGCGATGCTGGCTTCCTAGAATAAGTCCGGAAGTTATCTTCTATTTCTATTTCTTGGAACACCTTCAGAAGGATAGGTATTAACAATATTTTAAATGTATGGTAGAATTTCCCATGGAATCCATGTGGTCCACGACTCATTTGTTGGGATAAATTTTTAAATAATGTATTGTCAAATTGGTTTCCATATAACACCCAGTTCTCATCCCAACAAGTGCCCTCCTCTGTGCCCATCACCCACTCTCCCCCCTCCCCTGCGTTTGTTCTTAGTCTTTGAGAGTCTCTTATGTTTTTTCTCCCTCCCACTCTGTGTCTTTTATTCTTTTCCGATCTTCCCCTCCCCATGGTTTTCTGCTAAGTCTCTCAAAATCCACCTATGCGTGGAAACATATGGTATCTGTCTTTCTCTGGCTGACATATTTCACTTAGCATAATACCCTCCAGTTCCATCCATCTGGCTACACATGGCCAGATTTCATTCTTTCTCATTGCCACATAGTATTCCATTGTGTTTATATACCACATCTTCTTTATCCATTCATCAGTTGATGGACATTTAGTCTCTTTCCATGATTTGAATATTGTCGAAAGTGCTGCTATGAACATTATGGTACACATGCCCCTGTGTATCAGCACTCCTGTGTCTCTTGGGTAGATTCCTAGCAGTGCTGGATATATTAATAACTGATTCGATTTCCTCACCAGTGTGGGTCTGTTCAAATTTTATATTTCTTGCTGTTTGAGTTTTGGTAGTGTGTGTGTGTCTGGGAATTTGTCTATTTCATCCAAGTTGTCATTTGTTGGCATATAATTTTCATTGTCTTCCCTGATAATTGCTTGTATTTCTGAGGGATTGGGTGTAATAGATCCTTTTTCATTTGTGATTTTATCTATTTGGGCCCTCCCTCTTTTCTTTTTTGAGAAGCCTGGCTAGAAGTTCATCAATTTTGTATTTCTTCAATGAAACAACTCTTAGTTTCATTGGTTTGCTCTACTGATTATTTTGGATTCTATATTGTTTATTTCTGTTCCGATCTTTACTTTTTCTATTATCCTGCTGTGTTGGGGTATCTATGCTGTTCTACATCGAATTCCTTTAGGTGTGCTGATATATTATTTATTTGTGATTTTTCTTGTTTCTCGAGCTAGGCCTGGGTGGCAATGCATTTTCCTCTTAGGACTGCCTTTGATGCATCTCAAAAAGTTTGGATTGTTTTCTTTTCATTTTCATTTGTTTCCATATATTTTTTAAAATTTCTTCCCTAATTGACTGGTTGATCCATTCGTTCTTTAGTAGGATGTTTATTAACTTCCAAGCTTAAGGAAGTTTTAAAGACTTTTTCTGTGGTTGATTTCAAGTTTCATGGCACTGTGATCTGAAAGTGTGCGTGGTATGATCTCAATTATTTTATATTTATTGAAGGCTATTTTGTGACCCAGTAGGTGAATTATCTTGGAGAATTTTCCATGTGCACTGGAGAAGTAAGTATATTCTGCTGCTTTGGAATGTTTAGTTTTCAGTATATTTGTCAAGTCCATCTGGTCCAGTGTATTGTTTCTTTACTGATTTTCTGTCTAGATGAATGTGTGTATTGCTGTAAGTGGAGTTTTAAAGTCCATTTTTTCTTTACTGTTTTTTTATCTAGATAAATCTGTGTAACGCTGTAACTGGAGTATTAAAGTCCCTGCAATTACCACATTCTTACCAAAAGGATTGCTTATTCTTGTTATTAATTGTTTTATATATTTGGCTGATTCCGAATCTGGTACATAGGCTTTAATGCCCTTCTTTATCTCTTGTTACAACCTTTAATTTAAAGTCTAGTTTGTCTGATATAAGCATGACTACTCCAGCTTTCTTTTGACTTCCAATAGCATGATAGATAGTTCTACATCCCTTATCTTACAATCTGAAGTTGTCCTGAGGTCTAAAATGGATCTCCTGTAGACAGCAAATAGATGGGTCTTGTGTTTTTATCCATTCTGATACCCTATGTTTTTTGATTGGACCATTTAGTCCATTTACATTCAGTGTTATTATTGAAAATATGGTTTTAGAGTCATTGTGTTATCTGTAGTTTTCATACTTGTAATGATGTCTCTGGTACTTTGTGTTCCTTGCAACATTTCACACAGAGAGTACCCTTAGGATGTCTTGTAGGCTGGTTTAGTGGTGATGGATTCCTTCAGTTTTTATTTTTGTGGGAACACCTTAATCTCTCCTTCTATTCTGAATGATAAGCTTGGTGGATAAAGGATTTAATGCTCCAAAATAAAGCATATTTTTCCTGTTCAACACATTTAAAGTTTCCTGGCATTTCTTTCTGGCCTGCGAAGTTTCAATGGGTAGGTCTACTGTAGGTGTCTACCTTTGTATGTTAAGGGCTGTTTATCCCTAGCTGTTTTCAGAATTTTCTCTTTTTCCTTGTGTTTTTCCAGTTTCACTATGATATTTTGTGCAGACGAATGATTCAAGGGAGTTCTCTGTGCCTCCTGGGTTTCAATGTTTGTTTCCTTTCCCAGACTGGTGAAGCTTTCAGCTATGATTTGTTCAAGTACACCTTCAATCTCTCTCTCTTTCTTTTTCTGGAATTCCTATGATATAGATATTGTTCCATTTGATCGAATCACTTAGTTCTCTACTTCTCCCCTCGTGATTCTGAATTTAGAGTTTTATGTCTTCTTTTCTCAGCTTCATCTTTTTCCATAATATTATCTTCTAATTAACCTATTGTCCCTCTGTCTCTTCAATCCAGGATGTGACAGCCCCTATTTTATTTTGCACCTCATTTCTAGCATTGTTTAATTCATCATGACTCTTATTGTGTTCCTTGATCTCTGCAGCCATAGATTCTCTGCTGTATTCTATGCAATTTTCAAGCCCAATGATTAATCTTATGACTATTATTTTAAATTTTTGTACAGTCACATTGCTTTTACCTGTTTTGATGAATTCCTTAGCTGTCACCTCTTCCTGGAATTTCTTTTGAGGAGAATTCTTCCATTTCATCATTTAGGCTAGTTTTTGTCCCTTTTGAGTTTTAAAAGCTTATTATATGCTCTGTACCTGTCAGCACTGGTGTATTAAAGGGGGCTCATACACTGTCCAGGGCCTGGCCCTTCAGGAGATGATATTTGGAGAATGTTACTTGTTCTCTATTTTTGTGACTTTGATTATTTTATTTCCCTACTTGTAGTGATGTTTTGGACCCTCCACCGGATGTGCATTGTATTGTTCCTGAAGTAGCTCTGGTAACGAAAAGAAAAAGACAAACAAACAGAAAACCAAAACACTCAAACACACAAACAAACAAGCAAAAACAATCCCAAAGCAAAAAACCTGAAACACCAACTACAAGTAAAGAACAGGGTAGAGGCGGTGCTAATGGAAACCACATAGAGAGAGAAACGATAAGGGAAGGGAAAAAAAAATAAACACTGACCAGGCAGAGCGAGTAAATGGCTTAATCCAGAGAGAGAGAGAGAGAGAGAAAGGAAAATAAAGAAGAAGGTAGAGAAGAAGGAACAAAGCTTAAGTTCCCCAGGCAGAGTAACTATATGGCTTGATTATTCCAGAGAGTGAGAGAAAGGAAAATAAAAAAGGAGGTGTAAAACCTGCATTAAGTAAATGGTTTAAATATGTCCACTTAATCAAACCAACAATCAGGGTAAACCAGACTAGATGAGGGAAGAGAGAAGAAGGAGAAAATGAAGGAAGACTATATAAAAATAACAAGAAATGTCCTAGAATTAATCCAGGCAATGCAGCAGTGCTGGTTTGGAGGAGGGGGCCATCCTGTTCTTCAGCATCTATCTTGCTCCATAGATACATAGTAATAGGCATGGAGAGGCATAGTTTCATGTAAGTGTGTCCCGCCTTCACTCTGGGCCCCAAAGACTGATCCTTGAGGCCCCAACTTGCTGGTGGTGGGGAGAAAAATGGCAACCAACCCCCAGTCTCTTCTCCACGACCCTGTGTCCCAAATCACTCATTTGGAGTGTTTCTCACTGTGCTGCGGACACAGATGAGGTTGTTGTCTCCCTCTGTAGACTCCTGTGCCTCTGCGCTTGGCTGGGATTCAAGAAGAAATATATGCTTCATATAAATATATTTGGCAATAATTATTAGTTGTAGATTTCTGGAGAAAAAAGGTGCAGGTGATGATTCTTAGGATCTAAAAAGCTTGATTTTGCAAGTTTTTTGGGGGAAACAAAAAAAAGTGTGTATATTTGTTAGCATGAATTGAAAAGCCACTTTATTTAATTTAAACGAAAAAAATAATGTCTAAAGATCATAAAATTTATTCAAATTTGGGTCTGTGAGTTATGCATTCACATTGATTTAGAATGCATATATAAAATGTGTAAGCCTGATGTTGATTATATCTAAATTTATGTAGAAAATAAAATATATATTCAGGATAATCATTACAGAAATACATTATTCTTAGAGATTTACAGATTTCTACGAAATATTTTGTAGACGTATGCATGTCTATACAGATTTTATCTAAGAGGCAAAAACTGGCAAAATTGTTTTACCAAAATATGTGTTGAGTATTTTAAGAGTTACAATGTTTCATTAATAAATCACATTTTGGAACAAATTTAATGGATTAATAAGAGCTTAATTTTCTGTTCTTAATATGTGTTTCTCTTTAGGGAAAGCTAAATTAATATCACATGGAAAATAATAACCATACATCCACTGATTTTTTCTTATTGGGATTATTCCCACCGTCAGAAATTGGCCTGGTCTTTTTCATTCTCATTGCTCTCATTTTCCTAATGGCTCTGTTCGGCAACCTGTCCATGATCACCCTCATCCTCCTGGACACCCGTCTCCACACACCCATGTATTTTCTACTTAGTCAACTCTCCCTCATGGACCTGAGCTACATCTCCACCACCGTCCCCAAAATGGCGTCCAATTATCTCCTTGGAAACAAGTCTATCTCCTTCATTGGCTGTGGTGTTCAGAGTTTCTTCTTCATTACTTTAGCTTGTGCAGAAGGATTACTATTGGCCTCTATGGCTTATGATCGTTATGTGGCTATTTGCTTTCCTCTTCACTATCCCATTCGTATGAGCAAAAAAGTATGTGTGTTGATGATAACAGGATCTTGGATAATAAGCGCAATCAACTCCTGTGCCCACTCTGTATATATCCTCCATATCCCTTATTGTCATTCTAGAACCATTAATCATTTCTTCTGTGATGTCCCGGCCATGTTGAGTCTGGCCTGCATGGACAACTGGGTTCATGAGTACACAGTGTTTCTGAGCACCACACTCTTCCTTGTGTTTCCTTTCATCGGCATTGCATGTTCCTATGCCCGAGTTCTCCATGCCATCTGCCGTATGCACTCAACAGAAGGAAGGAAGAAGGCCTATTCGACCTGCAGCACCCACCTCACAGTCGTGACTTTCTACTATGTACCCTTTGTTTACACTTATCTACGCCCACGATCGCTGAGATCTCCGACAGAGGACAAGGTTCTGGCTGTCTTCTACACCATCCTGACCCCAATGCTCAACCCCATTATCTACAGCTTGAGAAACAAGGAGGTGAATGGAGCCCTGAGAAGAGTGATTCAGAAGATCTGCTTTGTATAAGCAAAGACAAAGTTCTCATTAATCCTGCTGCTTTAGAAATGTATCATTTTCACCTTTTGTTCTCATTAGGAGCAATGTCTTTCCAAAATATAAGACAAATATTATATTAATTTAGAAATTTAAGAAAATTGAGTTTCGATGAAACCATTTTATATTCCCAATCACTCTATTTTTGTGGTAATTTTCAATAAATGTAAATGGCATATATTTTCCTTTAATTGTTGGGTAATAAGATTTTATTACTACTTTGAAATGACATTGGAAGTCGTCCAACTTAATGGTTATTTTCCATTATAATAGTTCTAATATATTTACTGTATCTCCCCAAATAGCTAAGATAGGACAAATGAACAATAAATGTTTTAGCATTGGAAGGTTTTTTGAAATTAATACATATACACACCTCGATGGATAAATGTATACTTAGATTGTTTCCCTATCTTATTTTCTTAGCTAATGTGAATAATGCTGTAATTAAAATAATGATTGTCATATCTTTCCAAGTAGTGTTTTGGTATTATTTGGATAAGTATCCAGCAGTGGAGTTACTGGATGATATGGTAGTTCCATTTTTAATTTCAAGAGGAACCTCCATACTTTTCTCCATAATAGCTGCACTTGTTCACATTCTCACCAACAGTGAAGAGACGCTATTTTCCCCATCCTCACCAATACCTATTATTCCCTGTATTTTTGATAAGAGCCATTCTAAATATTTAAGAAGATATCGCATTGTCATTTGTATTTGCATTCCATGATAATCTGTGACATTGATCTTTTTATTTTCCTTTGTATTTGTCCATTTGAATATTCTTTGAAAAATGATCTCTATTCACAATACTGTCGATTTTGTACTCATTTTTTTACTATTGAATTATATGTGCTCTTTATATATTTTGAATACCAGCCCCTATTCACATATGACTTGCAAGTGTATTTTGCCCTATTTAGTAGTTTGTCATTTAATTTTTTTGATAGTTTTCTTTGCTGTGAATATTTTTAGTTTGAAACAGTCCCACTTCATTATTTTTACTTTTTTTTGTTTTTACCCTTAGTGCAAGATGAAAAAATACATATAATGATATAGATCCATGGCTAGAAGCTAAACACTTTATTCTTCCAGAAATTTTATGGTGTCAGTTCTTACGTTTGTCTTTCATCCATTTTAAACTAATATTTGTGTATGGTTTAAGATAACGTTCTAATTTCATTTTTTTGTTTGTTTGTTTCTTTCGATTTCTTTTTGCATGTGGCCATCCAGTTTCCTAATTGGAAATTATATAGAATATTCACTTATTGAATAGTCTGCCTTTTCTCCATAGTATTCTCTTGGCTTCTTTGTTGTAAATTAGTTGAACACATATTCATGGGTTTATTTCTGTTCTGGGGTTCCGTACTTGTCCTTGTCCTTTAGAATACACTGAATGACATGATGCCATGCCATTGTCACCATTTTTACATCTCTTGGAGAAGCAAGCATCTACACCTTGTCTGCAGTGTTCAGGAAGCACAGAGGTATTTTAGGATCCCTTTACTCACCGGGTTTTATGGGTTGTTTGGGACTCAGTACTGTTCTGATTGAACACAGACCTATCTTAATATGTCTATCATCTGGTACTCTCCTATGGTTGTTGTGGTCCTCTAAGGATAATTCTGCCCTGAAATCCTAACAGGTTCCATTGTATCTTATATTCAAATTCTTCTGAACTTTGAACTTAAATTCCCATATATATTGTGGGTAGTTCAGAGTTATGAACTAAAGTGTCTTTATTTCCTTTATGAATTTGATTAGTACAATCATATCCACACATCTAATATTTTCCTTATTTTGGTACACATATGTGTTTCATATTGTAAGGAATAAGTGTTCCCAATTTCCTGGGTATACCAGGGGTATGCTACTATTATGTTCAAAAGCAAGTTTTTATTTTCAGCTTGGCAAAAATAAAGTTTTACTTTTCATAGTTTGGATTATTAAAAATTCAGTGCACAGAAATGTTCTGTAATTCTTTTGGTAGAAATTACCAAAATATTCAGATTTCTGATTTAGGTTTCTTCTCATAAGAAATTTGGGAATCACTTGTTATTTTACCTAGTAAAAAATTAAACAGATTAAAATATCGAGAACTCTGTATATGTCCATGAGATAAAGATGAATATTGGAGAAGCCATGGACCTTAATATTAGAGATATTGTCAGGTGAATATAGGGCTTACTGTAGCAAATACTCGTTAGAGCAGATATCAGAGCATGAACCAGTGTTGAAATAGGACAACCTGAAGTATAATTGACTCATTGCTAAAGTCTGACTGTAGACAACTCTGAAAGTTAAAAACTCCAGGAGAATCCAGAAATAATGAGTTTCTATGCCTTTAGAGACCAGTTTCCCACAGTAAATACTAGGAAAAAAATTACTAAGGCTTTCAGGAGGGAGAAGGAAAACAAGAAAAAAATAAATCCTTTAAACAAATAAAAAATAAATAACTCTAGAACACTTTTAGTCTCACCAAGTCTTGTCCTCAGGAGAAACTAACATACTAAGCTGCCCTAACATGGGTTAATAACACAACCTAACTGACCTGTGGAAATAGACATACCCAAACACCAAGCACCCTTCCACATGGGAGAAGAAAAACACCCAAATCCACCAGACTTACCCCCATGAGGAGAGAAGAGGATGAGAAATATTTGTGAATTTTACAGTTGAGAAACACAGTCTTATTAAAAGTTAAAGGCAAATCATAAGACTATCAAATGCTGTCTCTTTGCCTCCATACCTCACCCTGAAATAACTAAAGGGCTTTATACACTATTCATATTAATTGGGGTATAATCTCTCCCCATTAAAAAATACAAAACACTCCTGAAGGCAAAAAATAATAATAATAAATAATTGTGAAGAGGCAGAACAAAGATCAGAATCATATGTAGTAGAGAATTTAGCATTAATAAACCAAGATTTTTTAAATATTTTTAAGGTTTTATTTAAATCCTAGTTGTTTAACATGTAGTGAAATACTGGTTTCAGGAGTAGAATTTAGAGATTCATCATTCACATACGACACCTAGTCCTTATCACATCAAGTGCCCCCCTTAATACCCATCACCCATTTAGGCTACACACAAATCACCTGCTTTCCAGCACCCCTCATTTTGTTGTTTATAGTTAAAGAGTGTCTTATGGTTTTCCTCCCTCCCTTTTTTTCCCTTTCCCTGTGTTCATCTGTTTTGTTTCTTAAATTCCACATATGAGTGAAATCATTTGGTATTTGTCTTTCTATGACTGACTTGTTTCTCTTAACCTAATATACTCTAGCTCCACCAATATTATCGCAAATGGCAAGATTTAATTAATTTTTTCAATATTTATTTATATTTGAAAGAGAGAGAGAGATGCACATAGTGGAAGCAAGGGAGGGTGAGAGAGAAGGAGACACATAATCCAAAGCAGGCTACAGGCTCCAAGCTGGCGACATGGTGCCCAATACAAGGCTCCAGCCCAGGAACTGTGAGATCATGATCTGAGCCGAAGTTAGATGCCCAACCAACTGAGTCACCAAAGTGCCCCTCATTCTTTGATAGCTGATAGCTATTGTATATGTAATATACATAATAATATATTATATTTCATATAATATAATATAACATAACATTATATAATGTAAGTAACGTCTCATTTATCCATTCCTTAATAGATGGATGTTTGGGTTCTTTCCATAATTTGGTCACTGTTTATAATACTACTATAAAGATCATGAGTTCACGTGTTCCTTTGAAACTGTATTTTTGTATCCTTGGGGTAAATATCTAGTAGTGCAATTGCTGAGTTGTAGCATAGTTCTATTTTTAACTTCTTGAGAAAACTCCATTCTATATTTCAAAATAATAGTATCAGTTTACATTTCAACCAAAAATATAAGAAGATTCCCTTTTCTCTCCATCTTTGTCAACATCTATTTTTTTCTGTGTGAATTTTACACATTTTATAGGTGTGAGGTCATATCTATCATGAAAACCAGGAATAAAAAAAAACTATGATTAATATGCTAAGACTTGTAGTAGATAAAGTGGACTTCATCCAAAAGAAGATGGCCAATGTAAGCAGAAATATGGAAATACTAAAAAAGAACCAAAAATAGTTAGAGATTTAAAAAACGACAACACTGTACCCAAGGGAAAAGTGAATGAGGGCCACCTGGATGGCTTACTCAATTAAGTGTCCAACTCTTGATTTTGGTTCAGGTCGCGATTTGCAGATAGTGAAATTGAGCCCTGAGTTGGACTCTGCATTGACAATCTTCCTTAGAAGTCTCTCCCCCCCCACTCTCTCTCTCTCTCTCTCTCTCTCTCTCTCCCGCTATCTCAAAACATATAAATAAACTTTTATTTTTCTTAAAAGAATGAATGGAAGAGGTGTATTACTAGACTGGACATGACTGGAGAAGGAATGTCTGAGCTACATTATGTTTCAATAGAATGATCAAAAACTAAACAAATGACCAAAAAATCAGATTACTCAAGACTGTGTTACACTACAAAATGTGCAATGCATGCATAATGACAATACCATAATGAGAAGAAAATAGGAAAAAAAATAAGTATTTGAAGGCTAGCCAAGGATCAAGGAGGCTCAGAATGCCAAGCACTGTAAATGCAACACAAAACAGAACAAACAAAACACAAAAATAGAAAGAAGACAGAGAGAAAAGAACAGAAAAGAAAGAAAGAAGGAGGAAGTGAGAAAACTAACACACTGAAGTTCATCATTTTAAATTACAAAATATTAAAGGTAAAGAAAATATCATTAAAGAAGTGGGGAGAGGGACATAAAGAGGACCAAAGATAAATATTACTTCTGAGTTCTCAGAAAACATTTTAACAGAAAAGACGAGATGAAATATTTAATGTGTTGAGAAGGAAGAAAAACAAACCCCAACAACCTAGAATTCTGTATTCTGCAAACTTCTTTCTTCAAAAGTGAAGGCGAGATTGGCGCTGAAAGATGGCAGAGAAGTAAGAGGACCTTAGGTTCAATTTCTCCAATTAAGCAAAACTAAGTATTAATCAAATAATTCTAAATACACCAGAAATCATTCTGAAGGCTGACAGAAACACTCCACAGGTAAAGGGAGAGAAGAAACCACATCAAAGAAGACAGAAGTGTGAAGATGTGGTTTGTGGGGGAAAGAGATCACGACTGCCATAGAGGGGAGGGAGCCCTGGTTGCAGGGAAAGGTAGAGACAGGAGCACACTGGGGAGAATATTTCCCACAAGCCACTGGGTGGGAAAACTAGAGGGGCTGAATTTGTGAGTTCTTGCAACCAGCCGGTCTTATTAAAGACTGGTGTTTGTTCTTTTGTTCTTTTTATGTTTTTGTTTACTTTTTATTTTATTTAAAAAATTTTATTGTCAAGTTAGCTAACACACAGTGTAGTCTTAGCTTCAGGAGTAGAATCTTATGATTCATCACTTACATAGAACACCCTGTGCTCATCCCAAAAAGTGTCCTCATCAATGCCCATCACCCACCCCTCCATCCCTTAACCCCTTGAACCCCCAACTGCCATCAACTCTCAGTTTGTTCCCTGTATTCGAGTCTCTTAGGGTTTTCCTTCCTCTCTGGTTTATTTTACCTTTCCTTCCCCTATGGTCCTCTGTTGAGTTTCATAAATTCCACATATGAGTGAAATCATGTGATTTATCTACAGAAAACCGCCAACATCAGTTGTTTTCTAAGTTGTTAATTTTAGCCTCTCTGACCAGTGTGAGGAGTTATCTCATTGTGGTTTTGATTTGTATTTCCCTGATGATGAATGATGTTGAGCATCTTTTCATTTGTCTGTTTGCCATCTGGATGTCTTCTTTGGAAAATGTCAGTTCATGTCTTCTGACATTTCTTCACTGGATTATTTGTCTTTAGAGTGTTGAGTTTGGTAAGTTCCTTATAGATTGTGGATACTAACCCCTTTATTCAATATGTCATTTTCAAATATCTTCTCCTATTCCATTAGTTAACTTTTAGTTTTGTTGATCATTTCCTTTGCTCTGCAGAAGCTATTTATCTTGATAAGGTGGAAAAATATTCCATGCTCATGGATTAGAAGAACTAAGTTGTGAAAATGTCGATACTATCCAAAGCAATCTATGCATTCAATGCAATCCCAATCAAAATAGCACCAACATTTTTAACAGAGCTAGAATAAATAATTCTTAAAGTTGTCTGGAACCACAGAATTCCCTCAATAGTCAAAGTAATGTTGAGAAAGAAAAAGAAACCTGGAGGCATCACAACCTCAGGATATAACCTGTATTACAAACCTATATTCATGAAAACAATATGGTTTTGGGAAAAAAAAACACATATAAAGACCAATGGAATCCAATAGAGAACCCAGAAATGGACCCACAAATATATGGCCAGCTAATCTTCGACAATGCAGGAAAGAATATCTAATAGAATACAGTCTTTTTAACAAATGGTGCAGGGGAGACTGGACAACAACACCATGCAAAAGAATGAAACTGGACCCCTTCCTTACACAACACACAAAAGTAAATTCAAAATGAAATACAGACCTAAATATGAGACAGGAAACCATCAAAATCCTAGAGGAGAAGACAGGCTGCAGCCTCTTTTAGTCTGGCCGCAGCAACTTTTCACTTGACATGTCTCTGAAGACAAGGGAAATTAAAGCAAACATGAACTATTGGGACCTCATCAAAAGTGGAGTTTAAATATCAGTGAGTTCAGCTGGAATAGAGCCCTGTGGGTGCTAATCTACTCCTGAAGAGAAGATAAATAAAAAACCCAGGGACAAGGGAAAGGGCCACCCTACAAAAGCCTGGAGCACAAGTGTAGGGAGGGAGGAGATATTTCCTCTTCTTAGAGGAATTTACAGAAAGGTAGTGTTCCTGGCAATGTCTGTGTGGTGACAAGTACCTGGCCAGTGCCATTTCCCTCCTTTGTTCCTCAGCATAAACACTGAGCCACTTGTGAGAAACAGTGCAGTGTCCATACAAGTCACCTGTCTTGCTAACACCGAGTACCACAGCCCTATGCTGTGGCACAAATATCCTTCTCAGTCAAGCTTGCCTTAGCCTCAGCACAGTGGAACACTCCCCAGAAGACCAACCCTTGCTCACACCACAATTCTTACCAAAGTTCTGTGGGGACTCACTCCTGAAGGAAGTGGGTCAGGTCTCTTTCACATTCAGACCACACCACACCTAATTAAAACTCATCACTTGCCCATAGAAGGCAAAAAAAAAAAAACACTCCGCAGATGCCTGGCCTGAAGGGCAGAGCAACCAAAACACAGCAGCAGAGTGCATGCAGCACACACCAAAGACACTCTCCTAAGGGCCAGGCTCTGGACTCTATGTGACATCTTTTCCTAAAGCCATTACTCTCAGTAACAAGAAACAAAATAGGCTTTCCTAACATACAGAAAACAGAGACACGGACACAATGCCAAGAATGTACAATTCGTCCCAAATGAAAGAGCAAGGTAAGTCCACACCCAGAGATTTTAGGGAAACAGATAATAGTAACATGCCTGATGGAAATATAAAGCAACAAACAAAATGATACTCATTGGGCTAGAGATAAAAGAGTTAAAAAATATAAGTCAGAAAAGAAAGATGCAATCACTAAGAAAGGAAACAGACTGGATGAAATGAACACAAAGCTGGAAGAAGCAGAGGAATGAGTATGTGATATAGAATACAAAATAGTGGAAAATATTGAAACTGAACAAAAGAGAGGACAAAGAATTAGAGAACACAGTAAAGACGTAGGAAACTCAGTGATTCATTAAAAATAATATCAGTCTTAACATAGGATCCCAGAAGAAAAAGAGTAACAGGAGTAGAAAATCTGTTTGAAGAAATAATAGATGAAAACCACCCTAATCTGGAGATGGAAACAGACATCTAGGTCGATAAGGCACAGAGAACTCCTCAAAACAAACAAACAAACAAACAAACAAACAAAACACGAATAAAATGTAAGCCAACACAGAGTCATATTGCAATTAAATTTGAAAAAAATATATAGTGATAAAAATTCTTAAAAAGAACAAGAGAAAAGAAGTCCTTAGCTCATAAAGGAGGACAGATAAGGGTAGCTGCAGATATTCCAAAGGACTTTGGTAAACCAGAATGTAGTGGCATGATATATTCAAAGTGCTGAACGAGAAAAATCTGCAGCCAAGAATATTCTATCCAGCAAGGCTATAGTTCAGAATAGAAGGAAAGATAAATAATTTTCCAGATAAACCAATCTAAAGGAGTTGCTAACCACTACACCAGACCTGCAAGTTACATTAAGGGAACTCCTCAAGTGGAAAGGAAAGACCAAAAGTACAAAGACAAGAAAAGAACAGAGAACATCTCCAGGTACGATGACAAAACAAGTAATAAAATGGCACCAAATTCATATCTATCAATATTACTCTGAATCACAAGACATTAAGTGTCAGAATGGTGGGGTGGAACAAGGTCAATATATTTGCTGACTATAAGAGAGTCATTTTAGACCTAAAGACACCTGAAGATTGAAAGTGAGGGGATCGAAAGATATTTATCATGCAAATGGATATCAAAAAAAGCCAGAGTAACAGTTCTTATATCTGACATACTACCCATAAAACAAAGACTGTAAGAAGAAACAAATAAAGCATTACGTTCTCATAAGAAGAACATTTTTCTTTCTCTGATTGACTTCTTTTGCTTAGCATTATAGTCTCTAGCTTTGACTCTGTTTCACAAATGGCAAGATTTATTTTTATGGGTCTGTAATATTCCATTGTGTGTGTATACATACATATGTATACATACGTGTGTGTGTGTATGTGTGTGTATGTCATTGCTTCTAATTCATTCGTAAGTTTTTGGACATTTGGGATCTTTCTATAATTTAGTTATTGTGGATAATGTATTATAAACACTGGGTGCATATATACATTTTAATAAGTTTTTTCGTATTGTGTATGTACCTAGAGGTACAATTGCTAGATCATACTGTAGCTCTATTTTTAACATAAAGAGGAAAATCCATACTATTTTCCAGAGTAGCTAAACCAGTTTAAATTCTCAAAAACACTGCCCCCTTTCTCCACATCCCTGCCAACAGCTCTTATTTTCTGTGTTGTTGACTTTAACCACTCTGATGGTGTGAAGTGATATATTATTGTAGTTTTGGATTGTATTTCCCTGATGACCAGTAACGTTGAGCATCTTTCATTTCTCTTGGCCATTTGTATGTCTTCTTTGAGAAAATATCTGTTCATGTCTTCAGCTCAACTTTCAGTTAAATTTTTATGTTTTTGGGTGTTGAGTTTTAAGTTATATTTTCGGGGTACTAACCCTTTATCAGAGATGTCAGTTGCAAATATCTTCTCTCATTCTGTAGGTTGCCTTTTAGTCGTGGTGATTGTCTCTGCTGTGCAGAAGTTTGTGTTTTGATGAAATACCAAATACCAATACATTCCTTGCCTCAGGAGACATATCTAGTAAAAATAGGCTAAGACTAATATCTGACAGGTTGATGACTATATTCTCTTGTAGGGTTTTAATGGTTTCCTGTCTCACATATATAGGTTCTTAATCCATTTTGAATTTATTTTGGTGTATGGTATAAGAAAGTGATACAGTTTCTTTATTCTATGTATTTCTGTCCAGTTTTCCCAGCAACATTTACTGAAAGGCTGCCCCCGCCTCCATTGGCTATTCTTTCTTGCTTTTTTCAAAGATTAGTTGCCCATATATTTGTTGTTTCACTTCTGAAACAACCTATTGACCTATGTCCCTATTTCTGTGTCAGTGCCACACAGTTTGATAACTACCATTTTGTAATATAACTCGAAGTCTGGAATTGTGATAGTGCTAGATTTACTTTGCATTTTCAAGACTGTTTTGTCTTCAGGGTGTTTTGTAGTTTCATGCCAATTTTAAGAATGATTTTCCTATCTATGTGAAAAAGGCTGGTGGTATTTTCATAGAGATTGCATTAAATGCAGAGATTACCATGGGTCATATAGACATTTTAGTAATACTTCTTTTTCCAAACCATCCAATATTCACATCGTAGAAGAGATCTCCAGCTGTTATTCATCTTGCATAATGGAAATTTTATATCCTTTGACCCAAATCTCCCCACATTTCTCCTTCCTTTCAGCTGTTGACTATTGCCATTTTAGTTTTCTCCTTCTATGAGTTTTACCATTTCAGAATCCTCCTCTCGGTATAAATGGACACTCATTATATTTATGTATATGGCTCATTCTATTAGCATAATGCCCTCCAGTTTCATCTATGTTGTTACAAATGGATGTATTTCCTTTTTCCATAGTTTCTTATCCATTCATTTGTTGATTAACTTTTTGGTTCTTCCCATATGTTATTGATTGCAGATAATGCTACAATAATCATTAGAGTACATATAATTTTCCCAGATATGGATTTTACTTCTTTTGTATACATACCTAGAATTGGGATTGCAAAATAATATATTATTTCTATTTTTAATTATTGCAGTAGCTACCATACTCTTGTAAACAGTACCTGTACCAATTTACATTTCCATGAGCAATGCACAGGTATCCTCTTTTCGCTACATCCTGACGAACATTTAATATCTTTTGTCTCTTTGATAATAGTCAGTTCTCATTTAGTTGGCAGGATGGTAGGGCATGGTAACCTTACTACTGTCTGCGCTATTCAGCTGGAAGGAGAATGTAAACCTTGGTGCTCACCAACGACTCCATCCCAGAAAGAGTTTCAGCACCTCCTCTGCCATTGGTAGAAATTCGAGTCCTGAAACTTATGATGAGGAAAACAAAGGCAGGAAGTATGGAACCAAAAGGTATTACCTTACAACATGTGTCCCGCAGTTGCACATCTGAGACATGCAGTACATGACATTTCTAAAGTGTCTTATGACAAATGTTTTAGTAGATAATAAAGGGTAACCATACCTTGACAATAGCCACAACTCCAAAGACCTAATAAACCTCATTTTCAGCACACAGATTTCTTAGAGAGTTACTTACCCTTAACCAACTTAAAGAAAAAGTAGATAGTGGCACAATCACAAGTGCTACTTGTTCTGTCCATCATTCCTGTCCGTTAATAAAAGTATTTTTTGCACTGAAAACATCTCAAGAATTCTTCTTGACCACTTGAATGAAGACCCCACATAATTTTGCATTCTATTTGCACTTACAAGTTGTGTTTATTTTCTGTGGCATAGAGCAGAAAAATAGGTTCAAGGTACCTTAGTAGTATCCTGTCCACTACATTTCACAGCATTGTGAGGTAGGAGGTTCCTTTGTTACCAAGTCTCCATCTCTCTTTCCATTCTATATATGGTCTTTCTATGTTTTGAAGTGTAGATGCTGTTCATTCAGCCCACATTTCTTCAGGAGGAATTGATCTAAATATATGTATAGAGTTGCTCTGGAAGTGAGGAGGTGAGTCCAGAGTCTCCCTGCATCACCTTATTGAAACAGAACCTCAGGCTTCTTTTTATTTTCCCCCAAATAACTAATTGTGGATTTCAGGGAAAACGGTGGAGTAGAAAGATCCTAAACTCACCTTCTCCCATGGATACAACTAGGTAACACTCACACCTGTATGAATAACACATATAAGAAACTAAATACTGGCAGAACAAACCACAGCTAAATATAGAGAAGAGGCCACATCAAAGAAAGTAGGAGGGGCAAAGATATTATCTGTAGCTAAACAGAAGGACAGGACTTTCTGTGGGAATGAAGGACACCACAGACCCTGAGAGAGGAGAGAAAAAGTCTCACACCATGGGAACCCACACAGGTCTGTGGAAGTGGTGTCAGGTCTAACGTCATAAACATATCAAAGCACACTATGGTTAAACTTGTCACATCCAAGCCAGGGACCAAACACTGCCCACACCTGGCAAGGAGAGCCTCTGCAGATGATTGGCCTCAAAGATACATCATCCAAAACAAACGGCAGAGTGCACAAAGCACACGACCATATATAATTGCACCAAAAGCCATAAGATACCAAGGATCAAACTTAACCAAAGAGGTGAAACATCCGTACTCTGAAAAATTTTTAAAAATAATGAGAGAAATTGAAGACGACACCAAACAATATAAAAGCATTTCAGGGTCATGGATTGGAAATTAATATTGTTAAAATGTCTAAACTACCCAAAGGAATCTATAAATTTAATGCGATCCCTATCAAAATACAACCAACACTCCCAGAACTAGAATGAAGAGTAATATAATAATAGTAGGGGGCATTAAACCTTCACATACATCCGTGGACAGATCAAACAGAAAATCAACAAAGGAACAGTGGCTTTGATTGATTTTTGTATAAGAGTGATTTAACAGATATATTCAGAACTTTCCATTCTAAAACAGGAGAATATAAGTTATTTCCAGAAGTATATGTAATGGTCTCCAGAATAGATCACCCATATTAGGTCACAAACAATTCTCTCCAATTCAAAAAAGATAGAAGTCATACACAAATATTTTCTGATCACAACTCCAAGAAACTAGAAACCAATGAAAAGATTAAATATGGAAAGAGTTCAAATAAATGGAGATTAAATAATATGCTTCTAAACAGTTCATAATTTAACCAAGAAATCAAGAAGGAAGTCATAGAATACTGACTAATGTAAACATAAAATCATAATGGTCCAAAATCTTTTGGATTCAGGAAATGCTGTTGCAAGTGGAAAGTTTATAGCAATACAGGTGTGCCTCATGAAACTTGAAAAATCTCAAGTAAAAACTAATCTTAGACATAAAGGAAAAAAAAGCCAAAAAAGAGGGGGAAAAGCAGTAGAAAGAACAGACATAAAGATTTTAAAAGCAAAATTTTTAAAAAAATGAAAAAAGAAGAAATGGAAAACAGACCAAAAATGGTACAGAACAAGAAAACTAGGAAGGAACCAGATGCTGTTTTTTTGAAAAGATCAACAAAATTGATAAACCTTTACCAGACTCAAAAAACATAACGTACCCAAGTGAATATAATCACAAATAAAAGAGGAGAAATAACAACTGACACCATAGAAACATATGGGATCAGAAGAGAATATTATAAGAAAATTAAATACCAATAATTTGGACAACTTAGAAGAAATGGATACATTCCTTAACACACATAACTTTCCAAAACCGAATCAGAATGAAACAGAAATTTGAACAGACTGATTACCAGCAATGAAATTGAATTAGTAATCAGGGAATTCTCAATTAACAAAGTCTAGCAATAGATAGTTTAAGGAAGAGGTATACCCTATTTTTCTCAATTGTTTCAAATAAATAAATAAATAAATAAATAAATAAATAATAATAAATAAATAAATAAATAAATAAATAAATAAGAAAGGAAGGAAGGAAAATGTCCAAATTCATTTTGTGATGGTAGCACTTACCTGATACCAAAACCAGATAAACATGGTACAACCAAAAGACAATGATAGGCCAATATCCCTGATACACAGATGCAACATTTTTTAAACAAATAATTAGCAAATAGAATCCACCAAAACTTTTTAAAGGTCATTCATCAATATCAAGTTGGATTTATTCTGTCATGCAAAAGGTAGGTCCAAATTTTCAAATCAATCAATGTGACACGTTACATCAATAAGATAAAGGATAAAATATATAATCATTTCAATAAATGTAGGAAAATATTATAAAAATTACAACATCCTTTCATGTTAAAAACCCTCAACAAAATATGTTTCATGGGAACATAAGTCTACCTATTAAGGCTTGTATGTGTGTACACACACACACACACACACACACACACATATATTTATATATACTTATATATATATATATATATATGTATATATGTATAAGTATAGCTAATATAGTAATCTAGGGAAAATCTGGGAGTATTTCCCCTAAAATCATGAAGAAGACAAAGGTGTTCATTATCAACCCTTTATTCAATGTAGGTCTTAATGTCCTAGACACAGCAATGAAACAAGGATAAGGAACAAAGGCATCCAACATGGTAATGAGGAGTAAAACTTAAAACATGTACTGATGACATGATATATAAAGACACATAAGGACCGTACCAAAAAGGCTTCAGTTCTTACCAAAAAGAACTGAAAAGAATTCTGTAGGTTTTGAAGAACACAAAATAATTGGACAGAAATCCATTACATTTATATACACAGGAGATGCAACAGCAGAAAGAAAAATTAAGAAAAGAATCCCATTTCCTGTTGCATCAAAAATCATATAATATCTAGGAATAAACTTAACCAAGTAGGTTAAACACTTGTACTCTGAAATCTATAAATTACTGATGAAAGAAATTGAAGATGACACACACATGGAAAGACATTTCATCCTCATGGATTGGAAGAACAGATATGGTTAAAATGTGTGTAACTGCACAAAGCATCCACACATGAAATACAATCCCCATCAAAATACCAAAAGCATTTTTCACAGAATTTCAGAAAGCAACCCTAAAATTTTATGGAATCTCCAAAGACCCTGGATAACCAAAGCAATCTTGAAGAAGAAAAACAAAGCTGGAGGTATCACAATTCCAGATTTCAAATTCTATTGTAAAATTGTAATGGTTAATACACTATGGTACTGACATAAAAATAAATACATGGATCAATGGAACAGAATAGAAAACCCAGTGGTAGGTCCACGATTAAATGTCAATTAATATTTGACAAAGGAGGAAAGAATACCCAATGGGAAAATACAGTCTCTTCAACAAATGATGTTGGGAAACCTGGAAAGCTAAATGCAAAAGTATAAAACTGGACCCCTTTCTTATATCATACACAAAAATAAAATAAAAATAGATTAAGTGCCTACACTTGAGAACAGATATTACAATAGTCCAAGATGGGAGCACAGATAGTAAGTTCTCTGCCATCAGCTATAGGTGATTTTCTAGATATTTCTCTTGAGGCAACAGAAACAAACACAAAAATGAACTATTGGGACAAAAATGAACTACTAGCAAGAGAAACAAACAAACAAAAAAAGAAAGAAAAACTTTCTACACAACTAAAGAAACAGTCAACAAAAGTAAAAGACAACCTATGGAATGGGAGAGGCTATTGAAAATGAAATACCTGACAAATAATTATTTTGCACAACATATAAAGATATAACACAAGGAAACACCAAAAGAAACAAATAGTTCAATAAAGAATGGTCAGGAGACTAAGCAATATAATCCAAATACTATATGATTTCACTAATATGTAGGATTTAAGAAACAAATAAAATGAAAACCGATGTTTACCAGAGGGTAGGTGGATCAGGGGATAGATTAAATAAGTTTAGGGGATTAAGAGTACACTTATCCTGATAGGAACTGAGTAATATAAACCAATGTTGAATCACTATATTGTAGATCTCAAACTAATGTAACACTGTATGTTAACCATACTTGAATTAAAAAATAATAATTATAATAAGGGAAACTTGGTGGCTCAGTTAAGGGTCTGACTTTGTCTCAGGTCATGATATCATGATTCGTGGGATCAAGTCCCTGGTCAGGCTCTGTACTGACAGCTCTGAACTTGGAGCCTGCATTGGATCCTCTCTCTCCTTCTTTCTGTCCCTCTTCAGTCTCTCTCTTTCTGTCTCTCTCTCTCACACACTAAAATATGTTAAAAATAAATAAAATAAATATAAATGAGTAAATACATGCATAAAAATAAATAAATGGGATCATTGATTCATGAGCTGTGTGATTTAATGAATAATTCATCTAGACTAAATACAGAAAGTAAATATAAAATATCGGGATTTTCTTTGTATTGTTCTTTCATTTATTAGGATACACCAAATGCCATGGCTCCACAATATGATTGATATTGTGGTGTCTCTTGGGGATATTTCTGGCTCTCAGTCCTCACCTCTTTTTGATGCACTCTAGGGGAAAACAGATATTTCAGGATCACTTCTCTCTTTGAGTTTGCTGAGGACTAGTGGTGTTGTGTCTCACTCAGTACTTCTATGACTGAACACAGAGTTGTCTTGACCTCTCCACACATGGTAATTGTGTCTGGATAGGAGGATTGGGCCTACATCTCTTCACAGAAACATGGATATAAGGAACCATCTATCCACAAACATAGTTTTCTTAGAGTTATGGATTTCAGACAAAGTTCAAGAATGGAAAAAACAAGATGAAGTAGGTAAGAAGGACAGTTTCACTGCACATGAGACACCCCTCTCTCATACCATGTAACACAGGTTGGAGAGATTTCTTCTGATTTAGAGCACTCCCATAGGGAAAAGAGTGTCAAGTGAGCATTTAAAATCACAGCAGACACAAAGTATCAAGCCCAATTACCCATGGACCCTATTAGTAGATCCATTTGTGATTTCTTGCTGGCTTGTTCAAATTTCTGGCTAAACTGACTGGTAAAAGACTTTCTTGATCAAATTCAGTCTATAAATATGGAAAAAGTGACTAGTTCTTCAATGCAATGCTATAAGGTTCAAAAAGTGTCAGGGAAACATGACACTACCAAAACAGAATGACACACAAACAATAGCCAAATTCTGGAAGGAGCCCTATGTAGATCCCCTGAAGAATGGAGAAATAAATGGTATGTATATGTATGTATAATGGAATCTTACTCAGCCATCCAAAGAATAAAATCTTGCCATTAACATGTGAATGGAGCTAGCATTTGTCATGCTAATCAAAACAACTCAGTCAGAAAAAGACAAATACCATATGATTTCACAAGTATGTGAAATTTTAGAAACAAAACAGATTACCATAATGGAAGGGGAAAAAAAGAGAGGGAGGGAAGCCATAAGAGACACTTACCCACAGAGAACAAACTAACTTGATCCAGGGGAGGTGATTGGGGAATGGGTTAAATGAGTGATGAGTATTAGGAGGGCATTTGTTGTTATGGACACTGGGTGTTGTATGTAAGTGATGTCACTAAATTCTACTCTGGAAACCAATATTATTACACTATATTTTAACTAACTATAATTTAAATAAAAGTTTGAAACAGAAAATAATAAAAAAAATGAAAGAAAACCCAAACAACTGACCCTAAAGAATTGGAGATCTAAAAACTACCTGACAAAGAGTTCAGAATATTTACATAAATGAGAACAGAAAAACAAAAATATTGAACAAAATGATGTTTAACAAAGAGATTAAAATCACAAAGAGCCTACAGAAATTCTAAATGATTGAACTGAAAAAAAACAAGAGAGGCTGAACAGACATCATCAAGTCCAAGAAAGAATCGGTGAGCTCAAAGACAGATGCTTTGAAATGATTCAGTGAGAAGAATAAAAGAAAAATAGACTAAAAAAGATTTTGAAAGCCTACAGAACTTTTGATATCCCATAAGAAAACCTATGTATGCATCATGCACCCCTATAAGGATCAAAGAAAGAGAAAGTGGCAGCAGGATTATTTAAGGAATTAATAACAGAAAATTTCTCAATCTGTGGAGGGATGTAAGCATACAGATCCATAAAGTTCAAGGAACTCAAAAAAATTGGATATATGAGTGGTTCCGAGACACACTGCTATTAGAAAGTCAAATAACTTAAAAAAGTTTTAATTAGACCTTTGCTATATTTTACCAATTAAAAAGTCTAATTCAATTAATGGAAGACAGAAAAAACATAAATATATAAGGTATTTTCTGCAATGAAATTGCATTAAACATTTTTAAATAAATTGCATCAAAATGAATAATATCACTATTTTTATTATTTAGTTTAAAAAAGAAACATATTGTTTCTTTTTAAAAATAATTTATTGTCAAATTGGCTTCCATATAACACCCAGTGCTCATCCCAACAAGTGCCCTCCTCTGTACCCGTCACACACTCTCCCCCCTCCCACATCCACCTCACCTCACAGTTAGTTCTTAGTCTTTGAGAGTCTCTTATGTTTTGTCTCCCTCCCTCTCTGTCTTTTTTCTTTTCCCCTCCTCCCCTCTCCCATGGCTTTCTGCTAAGTCTCTCAAAATCCACCTAGCATAATACCCTCCAGTTCTATCCACCTGTGTGTCTTTCTCTGACTGACTTATTTCACATAGCATAATACCCTCCAGGTCTATCCGTGTTGCTACACATGGCCAGATTTCATTCTTTCTCATTGCCACATAGTATTCCATTGTGTGTGTGTGTGTGTGTGTGTATATATATATATATATATATACACGTATATATACAAAGTATCAAACCCAATTACCCATGGACCCTATTAGTAGATCCATTTGTGATATCTTCTTGTTGGCCTGTTCAAATTTCTGACTAAATTGACTGGTAAAAGTCATTCCTGGTCAACTCCAGTCTATAAATATGGAAAAAGTAACTAGTTCTTCATCTTTTTCATCTTTATCTTCTTTATCCATTCACCAGTTGATGGCCACTCTTGTCTCTTTCCATGATTTGGCTATTGTCGAAAGTGCTACTATGAACATTGGGGTACATGTGCCCCTATGCATCAGCACTCCTGGGTCTCTTGGGTAGATTCCTAGCAGTGCTATTGCTGGGTCATAGGGTAGTTCTAATTTCATTTTTTTGAGGAATCTCCACACCATTTGCACTCCCATCAACAGTGCAGGAGGGTGCCTGCTTCTCCACATCCTCGCCAGCAGCTATAGTTTCCTGATTTATTCATTTTAGTCACTCTAACCAGAGTAAGGTGTTATCTCAGTGTGGTTTTGATTTGTATTTCCCTGATGATGAGTGACATTGAGCATTATTTCATGTGTCTGTTGGCCATCTGAATGTCATCTTTGGAAAAGTGCTATTCATATCTTCTGCTCATTTCTTCACTGGATTATTTGTTTTTCCAGTGTGGAGTTTGGTAAGTTTTTATAGATTTTAGATACTACTCCTTTATCTGATAGGTCATTTACAATTATTATTTCCCATTCCTTCAGCTGTCTATTAGTTTTGCTCGTTGTTTCCTTTGCTGTGCAGAAGCTTTTTATCTTGATGAGGTCTGAATAGTTCATATTTGCATTTAATTACCTTGCCTTTGGAGATGTGTCGTGTAGCATATCGCTGTGACTCAGGTCAAAGATATTTTTTCCTGCTTTCTCCTCTAGGATTTTGATGGTTTCCTGTCTCACATTCAGATCCTTCATTCATTTTGAGTTTATTTTTGTGAGTGGTGTAAGGAAGTGCTCTAGTTTCATTCTTCTGCATGTTGCCTTCCAGTTCTCTCAGCACCATTTGTTAAAGAGGCTGTCTTTTTTTCCATTGGATACTCTTTCCTGCTTTGTCAAAGTTTAGTTGGCCATATGCTTGTGGGTCCATTTCTGGGTTCTCTATTCTATTCCATTGGCCTATGTATCTGTTTTTGTGCCAATACCATACTGTCTTGATGATTACCACTTTGTATGAGGTTAAAGTCTGGGAATGTGATGTCTCCGACTTTGGTTTTCTTCTTCAGTATTACTTTGGCTATTGTGGTTCCATATAAATTTTAGGATTGTTTGCTCTAGCTTGAGAAGAATGCTAGTGCAATTTCGATTGGGACTGCATCGAATGCGTAGATTGCTTTGGGTAGTATTGTCATTTTAACAATATTTATTCTTCCGATCCATGAGTATGGGATGTTTTTCCATTTCCTTGTATCTTTCTCAATTTCCTTTATAATTTTTTTATAGTTTTAAGCGTAGAGATCTTTTCTATCTTTGATTAGGTTTATTCCTAGGTATTGCATGGTTTTTGGTGCAATCGTGAATGGGATTAGCGTCTTTATTTCTCTTTCTGCTGCTTCTTTATTGGTTATAAAATGCCATCGATTTCTGTACATTGATTTTGTAACCTGCACCTTTGCTGAATTCATGGATCAGTTCTAGCAGGATTTTGGGAGATTGTGTCGGGTTTTCCATGTAAAGTATCATGTCATCTGCGAAAAGTGAAAGTTTGACTTCCTCCTTTCCAATCTTGATGTCTTTTGCTTTGTTTTGCTATCTGATTGCTGATTCTAGGACCTCCAAACTATGTTAAATAGCAGTGGCGAGAGTGGACACCTCTGTCATGTTCCTGATCTCACGAGGAAGGCTCTTAGGTTTTACTCATTGAGGATGATATTAGGTGTGGGCTTTTCATAAATGACTTTTATGATGTTTAAGTATGTTCCTTCTATCCTGACTTTTTCGAGGGTTTTTATTTGGAAATTGTACTATATTTTGTCAAATGCTTTGTCTCCATCTATTTGCAGGATCATATGGTTCTTATCTTTCCTTTTGTTAATGTCATGTATCACATTGATAGATTTGCAAATACTGAACCAGCCCTGCAAATCCGGGATGAATCCCACTTGATCACAGTGAATAATTCTTTTTATATGCTGTTGGATTCAATTTGCTAGTATCTTGTTGCGAATTTTTGCATCTATATTCATCAGGAATACTGGCCTGTTGTTCTCTTTTTTTGTTGAGTCTCTATCTGGTTTGGGAATCAAAGTGATGCGGACTTCATAGAATGAGTCTGGGAGTTTTCCCTTCGATTCAGTTGTTTGGAACAGCTTGAGGAGGATAGGTATTAACTCTGTTTTAAATGTCTGCGAAAATTCCCCAAGGAAGTCATCTGGTCCTAGGATCTTATTTTTTACGAGATTTTTGATAACCGATTCAATTTCTTCACTACTAATGGGTCTGTTCAAGTTTTCTCTTCCTTCTCATTTGAGTGTTGGTAAAGTGTGGCTGCTTAAGAATTTGTCCATTTCTTCCAGGCTGTCGAGCTTGGTGGCATATAATTTTTCATAGTGTTCACTGGCAATTGCTTGTATTTCTGAGAAATTTGTTGTAATCATTCCCTTTTAGTTCATATTTATCGATTTGTGTTCTCTCTCTCTTCTTTTTGAGAAGCCTCGCTAGAGGTTCGTCTATTTTGTTTATTTTTTCAGAGAACCAGCTCCTGGTTTCATTGATCTGTTCCACTAGTTTTTAGGTTTCCATGTTATTAATTTCTTCCCTTATTATTTCTTTCTTTCTGTTGGATTTGGGTTGTCTTAGCTATTCTGCTTCTAGTTCCTTTAGGTGTGCTGTTAGATTTTGTGTTACTGATTTTTTCTTGTTTCTAGAGATGGGCCTGGATTGCAGTATATTTCCCTCTCAGGACTGCCTTTGCTGCATCCCAAAGCTTTTAGATTGTTATATTTTCATTTTCATTTGTTTTCATGTATTTTTAAATTTCTTCTCTGATTGTTTGGTTAACCCATTCATTTTTTTAGTAGATTCTTCTTTAGCCTCCGTGTTTTTGGGGATTTTCCATATTTTTTCCTGTGGTTAATTTCTAGTTTCAAAGCACTGTGGCCTGAAAGTCTGTATGGTATGATCTCAAGTATTTTATATTTATTAAGATTTTCCTTATGCCCCAGAATGTGGTCTCTCTTGGAAAATGTACTGTGTGCACTTGAGAAGAATGTAAATTTTTTGCTTCTGGATGAAGTACCCTGAAGATGTCAGTTAGGCCCATCTGTTCCAAAGTGTCATTCAGGGCCACTGTTTATGTAGTGATTTTCTGTTTAGTGGATCTATCCAATGCTGAGAGTGGAGTGTTAAGGTCCCCTAAAATTAGGACATTTTTATCAATAAGATTGCTTGTGTTTGTGGTTAATTGTTTTATAAAAATGGGTGCCCCCAAATTCGTCTCATAGATATTTATAATCTTTAGCTCCTCCTGACGAGTAGTCCCTGTGTTCATTATATAATGTCCTTCATCTCTTATTACATTGTTCATTTTAAAGTCTAGTTTGTCTGATATAAGTGTAGCTACTCCATCTTTCTTCTAACATCCAGTAGCATGGTAGATAGTTCTCCATACCCTCACTTTCAATCTGAAGGTGTCCTCAGGTCTAAAATGAGTCTCTTGAAGACAGCAAATAGATGGGTCTTGTTAGTTAATCCATTCTGTTACCCTGTGTGTTTTGATTGGAGCATTTAGTCCATTTACATTCAGTGTTAATATTGAAAAATATGGGTTTATAGTCACTGTGTTATCTGTAGGTTTCATGCTTGTAACTATGTCTCTGGTACTTTGTGTTCTTTGCAACCTTTCCTGCATAGAGGCCCCCTCAGGATCTCTTGTAAGACTGGTTTATTTGTGATAAATTCCTTCAGTTTTTGTTTGTTGGGAAAACCTTTATCTCTCCTTCCATTCTGAATGACAGGCTGGCGGGACAATGGATTGTTGGTTGCATGTCTTTCCTGTTCATCCCATTGAAGACATCCTGCCATTCCTTTCTGGCTTGCCAAGTTTCTGTAGATAAGTCTGCTACAACCCTTATGTGTCTACCTTTGTATGTTAAGGCCCGTTTTTCCGTAGCTGCTTTCAGCATTCCCTCTCTGTTCTTGTATTTTGCCAGTTTAACCATGATGTATTGTGCAGAAGATCTATTCAAGTTACTTCTGAAGGGAGTTCTCTGTGCCTCTTGCATTTCAATGCCCACTTCTTTCCCCAGGTTGGGGAAGTTCTCAGCAATGATTTGTTCAAGTACCCCTTCAGCTCCTTTCTCTCTGTCTTCTTCCTCTGGAATTCCTATGATCTGTATGTTGTTCTCTTTGATTGCATTAATCAGCTCTTGAAATCTCCTTTCCTGTTCCTGGATCAGATTATGTCTGTTTGTCTTGCCTTTCTGTTTTTCCATAATTTTATCTTCTAATTCACCTATTCTCTCTTCTGCCCCTTCAAGCCGTGCTGTGGCCATCTCCAATTTGTTTTGCACCTCAATTAATACCGTTTTTTTAATTCTTCCTGACCATATTTAAGGTCCTTGATCTCTGCAGTGAGGGACCCCCTGCATTCTTCTTTGTTTTTTTCAAGCAGAGCGATTAATTTTATGACTGTCATTCTGTATTCATGTACAGTTATGCTGCTTATATCTGTTTTGTTCAATTCTTTAGCTGTCACTACTTCCTGTAATTTCTTTTGAGGAGAGAAAAAAATAAAATTATTTTTAGAGAGAGAGAGAGAGAGAATAAACAGGTGAGGAGCAAAGATAGAGGGAGACACAGAATTTGAAACAGGCTCCAGGCTCTAAGCCTTCAGCCCAAAGCCCAACCCCAGGGCTTGAACTCAAAACGTAAAGATCAGAACCTGAGCCAAATTTGGATGCTTAACCAACTGAGCCACCCAGACAAGCAAGTTATTTTCTCTTTTAAAATCCATTCTGTTGTGGCACCTAGGTGGGTCAGTTACTTGAATGTCTGCCTCTTGAATTTGGCTAAAGTTATGATCCCAGGGTCGTGAGATCGAGCCCAGTCTTGGGTTCCAAACTGAGCACAGAAACTGCTTAAGATTCTCTCTCTCTCTCTCTCTCTCCCCCCTTCTTGTGCATGCCCTCTCTCTAAAATAATCAATCAATCAATCCATAAATCCATTCTATCAATCTTTTTATTTTGGTATTTAATGTGATTACTGTTAGGGAAGACTTGCCAATGATTTTTTATTCAAGTTTCTCAATATCTTATACCTATTGTGTCCTTCATTATCTTTTACAGTGTTTTCATTTTTGTTGTGTTGATTCTTTTAGTGGCAAGGTTTGATTTTTCTCTTATTTCCTTTTTCTACATTTTATTGATTGATATTTTCTTTGTCATTACTATAGTATATTTATTTTTTGTAAGGGTGGCTATATTATAGTATTGCAGCCTGGGTTTAATTAATAATATATATTTATTTTCTCACTTTTTGGAGTTTAGATATCTGAGATCAAGGAGTTAGCAGAGTTAAATTTTGTTGTGGACATTTTTATTTACTTGTAGACAGTCTAATTCTATGTCACTATACACTTGTTCCTCTGTAATGTCTATATCTGAATTTCCTTTTATTTGAAATAATTCATGTAGGATTAAGGCCACTCATATAATATATTTTTATATTAATTACATATTTGAGGTACTATTTCCAAATACAGACGTTATAAAATACTATATGTTAATATTTCAACATATGATTCAAGAGGGGACACAATTCAGTTCATAAAACATGTGGATATCGTAAAAAAACTTATCTCTACAGCATATTATGATACTGGTAACATTGGTGACATTTTATATATCTGTGGACTCATTAATATACATTTATAATAAATTTTATTTTTTTGTCTTTGAATAGTATAAAAAATTAAAAGTGGACTTCTGTTTGTTTTGCTCCAGTTCCACAAATATATGGCTGCCTGTAAGTTTCCACAGAGTCTCATCCCTGACTTTCCTTTGCTCCATTTCAACTGCCACTGCTGTCAGAGGCCTCCAATCTATGCCTCTTTCCCCTCAGTCTCCTGAGTCAGGTGAGACAGACACCGATCAAGTGGGCAGTCCTCATACAAGTCTGTACTTTATAGCAAGTACATTCTTCTTTATCTAAAGGATAGAACTGAGAATTAGGAGGTGTCCTCCTGAATGAACCACACTGATCCACGGAGACATATGGCAAGGGGAAGCAAAATGCCACTAAATTTCCTAACATTTTGAGTACAGGATTTTTTGGTTAGTCACTCACTGTTTTTTCAGCTTTTTAACTGATTTCTGGAATCCTAACAAAGCCATGTTTGTCCATTTGTTGTTTATGTGGCATTTCTGGGAGATGAGTGCTGGAACATTCTAGTCCACATATTGATGTTCTATCCATGATTCAGGGGACAGATGTGCCAACGAAGTGTAGGCATGCCTTAAAGAATATCATCAGATATATTGACTTATTTAATCATTTTTACTCATGACACATCATCTCTTACTCCCTTCCTATGACTTGTCCAAATGAAACCAGATACTCTTTCATACCTATATTATCATTTTTTGTGTGAATTTAAAGGACCTTCTGCATCCAAAGAGAACTCCTTTCCTTTGGTCCTTTATTTGGGCTCAGACTGTGTGTCATGTGGTGGAAAAACAGGCATTGGTTAAGTAAGGCTTAAAGTCTACTCTCTATCTTGGAGAAGATCAGTCATGAACAGTGATTGCTGGGTACTTAGAGAAATTTTCTGCATTACAGTTTTTATTTTAAATTACTCTCTGGATAGTCTGTTCTCTCCTTGCTTCTCAGTCTTTAATAGAACAATGTTACACTGGGACAACTTTTGAAAGGGTTTGTTTACTCACTAGAACAAATCAGTAAAGGTCATATCTGCATTCTGAATCCATCTTAGTTTATGTAGTGTGCTAATACAAACAAAGTGAAAGAGTGACTAATAACCGCAAAAACAACAGTTAAAACAAAAACTAGCATTTATTTGGTGTTTGTTGTATGCCAGGAAATATTGTGAATTGCTTGCTTGTATTTACTAATTAATTATACAAAATCACCTTCAACTCTATGTGCAATCACCATTCACATAGAAAAATAAGAGTAAACTTTAGATTAAAGGAAACTAACAATAATTTTGATTATTCTATTTATGCAGAGTAACCTTTGCATAGTAGCCTCTTTTATCAGTACATTGTGCTTTTACTCTGTTGCTTAATATTGGGAAACTAAGATAATATCTTCACTTTTATACTACAAACATTTCTCTTTTTGTGGGATTACTAACTTTTTTGTAACTATCCTAAGTCGTTTACTTTTGTTAGCTCATAATACCCTTAAATATTTTTGTCACACTATGTCAAGTGAAAATAAAACAACAACAACAATATTGGAAACCATTACCATGAAGTATTCGACCTAAATGCAGAGGCTGATTTATCTTGAAGGTAAAGATGTCAGCTTTATGGGCTTTCCTTTACACGAGTCTCTCGAAGGCCATATTTTATTTGTATATTGAACTTTTTTTTTCTATTTTGTTAGGTAAGCACCCTAGACTGTAAATGTCAGCCTACTAAAATTGTAGGTTTGTCCCACAACAGTCTTAAATTATTTCCAATTGCAACTAACCTTAAGGTAAGTGTTGGTTATTTATGAGACTCAAACTTTATTTAAAACGTGAGATGTGAATTCCATAATTATTTTCCCCTCTGTGATTGCTGGAATGTTCCTTGTGAAGAAAGTCTGTTCACAATTAAAGTATTAAAAATAAATAAATAAACTACAGTTTACACATAAAATAATTGAGAGAAATGAAGATAAGAGATATGCATTCATTTTATAAGAACTTGCTGATACGTCCTGTTTTCGAACCAAATAAAGTATAACGTAGATCTCTATATATTCCTGAACTCTGAACTCTGAATTATGTTACCTGATGTTCAAGTTTCTTTTCCTTTCCTCTTTTCTTTTGTTGTTTTGCTTTGTGTTTTCAAATCTGTGTACACAGTTGGGCACATATATTCATTTCATAAAATTTGCTAAGGGGACTGGTTAAAATCAAAGTTCGCTTTTGCATATACAAATTCAATAAATATTGTTGACATAGAAGAAGATCAAGTGTGGGCCATGATATTATCTAATTTACTCTATCTGAACCTGGGGACAATTTGCCCATTTTGCAATTTTAGAAACCTGAACTCTACTTCATGACCGGGCCAATATTTTCAAGATTATTGTATCAAACACAATGTACTATTTACTTATTTACTTCAGTAAGTAAATACTTACCTACTTGTATATTTAAAAAAATCAAACTATATATCTTGTCGAATCCAAATCCATATACATAATTTAAGGATAAATTACTGTTAAGTAAAATCTTTGAAACCTTATCAGATCAATCTGGTGATGTTCTCTTTTCTCATTCTGAGAAACATGTGAGTGTATTTGCCCAGAACACAATTTTGTTTTCGTTTGGAACGCTGATACCAGCATCCTATTCAATGTTTGAAATTAACTTAATTGTGGACTAGGGACGAAGTTTTCCCAAAAGTACTGTTGGAACAAAAATATGCGTTTCCACCATGATTAGACATTTAGTCCACTTGCCCTAAGATGTTAAAAACCTTACATAAGGGGAAGAAAATGACCGTGCATGTTAAACTATATATTCTGCTGGGTTTCTCATGTTAATGATTGAAGGCTTCTTTTCTAAGGCAAAAACAGCCAATAGGCTTACAGACTCTACACACTAACAGTTCCTAAAATTTGTATCAAACTAGAGATTTAACATTTTTTGGTTTTATCTTGGAATTTGTTGTTTTTGCTTTTCAGCAGATATGCACATTAAGTAGTTTGATTATTCAAAATGTATGTGTTTTTGCATGTGTAACTGTTATATATATATATATATACTCAACAAATACTATACTTTTATCAAAATTTTTTATTAAAGAAGAAATGGCTGTAACTATAATTAATGCCCTCAGGTAGGTGTTAGGAATCTTTTCTATATAGAGATACATCTTTCACCCTTTTAATGTTTCATTTTAAGAACAAAAATCTGAAGAATGAAAGAGAGCTCTATGTAAGAGGATATATACTTCAAAGGAAATGACTCAGATTATTTTTTTAAAATTAAAGAAAATTTGGACATCAGATTATCTAGAAGAAAATATAGTATTTTAAGAAAATCTATTTTTCTTTGGTTTCAAAGACATGGCTTGGTGAAGGGAAAGAAATCTTCACAGTAACACTCAGCCATCAATGAGATGTTGATTCTGCTGAGTTCTATAAATAAGTAAAAGACTTTAAAGTGCCTTGACAAGTTTACTACAACTTATATTGAAAAGGAAAACATGTAATTATTCTCAAGTGTACTATTTAAAGAAATGCATTTAATATTGAAATGTAGAGTGAATTCTTTTATGCGTATGACATGTGCATATAATCAGTTGGGACTGCATGAGTTGTCTATGTTATGAACTTTCTTTTAGTTTATTTCTCTAAAAATCATGTAGAGGTAAGTATTTGAGGTTTCTTTGGTGTTATATTGAATTTTAATCATCCCAAGTTTAAAGGAAAAATGGATGGAGGTCATCTTGTCACAGTGAGATAGGGCCAGAGTTTGGAAACAGTGTGTATCTTTTATCTAAGAAAGCATGACCTTGGACAGTCTTTGTATTCTTAATTGGGTGAGTGAGCACGTTTGTTGCTTCTTCGTTCAACCATAACATTTTGTATTATGTTTAGCGCAAATTTATATCCAAGAATATTTTTGAAATAATATAGGTGTGTAAAATAGGTAAAGCATTTCAGGAAATATAGAGTACATGGTGAGGATTTTATGCAGTTCTCTTAAAATTAAATATTTTGTAAGTTGTGTAGTTCCACACAAAGCTTGGTTATTATTAATAATTCTGTTTTGATTTTACTTTATACTGACTGAAAATATGAAGGATATAACATTTTTCTATATGCTTGGCTTCTATTTGTACTCATTTCTTTACTTTCTATCTCCTGATATGAGTTATCTAATAAATAAAATTTACATTAAAGATTTTTGATAAAAGCAGAATTCAAAATTCAAGGGAAATGTGGAGAAAACTAATGCAAATATATCTGTAGACTATAAAAAGAATCAGGAGAAATTTTATTATGATGAAAATATCTACAGACCTAATTGCTTTTTTTAAAAGTGTTTTTACATCATTTTAATCCCAGTTAACATATAGTATTACATTAGATTCGGGTATCAAATGTAATGATTCAACAATTCTATATTTTACCCAAGGCTCATCATGAAAAGTGTTCTCCTTATTACCATCACCTATTCACCTTTTCCCACTCTCCTCCCCTCTGAAAACCATCAGTTTTTTTCTCCATAATCAAGAGTCAGTTTCTTTATTTGGTTCTCAGATAGTCAAGAGACACTACTAAATATTTATCCAAAGGATGCAAAAATGCTTATTTGAAGGGATATATTCCTTCTGTTCATAGCAGCACTATCAACAATAGCCAAAGCATGAAAAGAGCCTAAATGTACATTGACTGATGAACGGATATTCCTGTTTATATAGGAAATCATATATATGTATAAGATATAAAAATATATCTTATATAAAAAGATATAGATCTTATATCTATATATAATTGAATATTACTCGAAAATTAAAAAAATGAAATCTTGCCATTTGCTACAGTGTGGATGGAACTAGAGTGTGCTATGCTAAGCAAAATTCATCAGTCAGAGAAACAAGAACCTCTCATGATTTCAGTCCTTGTGGAACAAAAGAAAGAAAATAGATGAACATAAAGGAAGTGAAGGAAAATTAAAATAAGATAAAATAGAGAGGAAAGCAAACCATAAAGGACTCTTAACTGTAGAGAACAAACTGAACGTTGCAGAGAGGAAAGGAATGTGTAAGTGAGTGATGGGTATTAAGGAATGGACTTGTGATGAGCACTGGGTGTTATATGCAAGTGATGAATTAGTAAAATTTACTCCTGAATCCAATACTACACTATACGTTACCCAACTTAAAATGAAATACAATCTTGGAAGAAAAAGGGATAGAGAGAGAGGGCGACAGAGGGTCCGCAGCGGTGTGAGCTCACAGCTGCAAGTAGTCCAATGCAGGGCTTAAACTCACGAACTTTGAGATGACGACTTGAGGCAAAGTTGATTGCTCAACCGACTGAGCCACCCAGGCAACCTTTAAAGTCTGTTTTAAACCCAAATTAGAACCTTTGGAAGGAGAGAAAATGCAGTATTAAAGTTATGTTTACCATGGCAGATTTGAGAGCATGTTAAATATTATTGGATCCATAAACTGAAAGTCAAAAATTTCTACCTAGACAACTTTATCAAGTATGCAATTAGTTCCATTTTTAACTTTTTGAGGAAACTCCATACTGTTTTCCAAAGTGCCTGCACCAGTTTGTATTCCCACCATCACTGAAGATGATATTTTGAATTGTTTAGCCCATGTTAAAATTCCACAATATTGCATAATGCACCAGAACTACATTTCAATTATAGGTTTTTAGTATTAGCAATTGTGTTTTAATTATTTGGTCAACATAATATTATAAAAGCTATTTGTTCTTAATGTATGTGTTTTATATTAATGTGAATTAAACTTCACTTTTGGAATTATATCTACTTCTAGAAAGTGCCATTAGATGTTTGAGGTTGAGTATGACGATAGGGGATTTCTTTTTGAAGAAAAATATATATGATGTCTTTCAGGTTTTTCACATCTTAGCATTTCCTTTAGCATGCTTTATTCATCTACAGAGTAAATTTTTTTTAATTTATAATATGTTATAAGTGTTATAGCTTAAAGTTAATTTCTTGAACTTTACAAAGAGGTTTTTACAACCTTAAATGTTTTTAGTATTTACCACACTATATCTTTTGGAATCAGAATTGAGTTAAAAACAAACTGAATATAACTTTATATATGCTTTAAATGTCCTAAGAATGCTGTATTTATTGAAATATTTATTTTGCTCAAAATATATTATAGGTTTACAGCCTAATATTTAGTTATTCAACTTTACGGAGTTTTTTAATTAATTAATTTATTTATTTATTTATTTATTTATAGCATTCAGTGTTTTTAGCACTTCCCAGAGCCTTATCTTTGGAATCGGTGTTGGAAGAAAACCTGAGTAAAGAGTTGTGTATATGCTTAACAGAAGGCCTAAGAATATACTTACTGAAAAGAAAATAAGATGAAATATGTATTTTTCAAACTGGACAGAAATGTAAAGGTACATTTCATACTATAAATGTACTATAAATTCATTGGGAAATTGAGTGATTAATATATTTGATGGTCAAAAGAAATGTTAGACTTAAAGGAAATTGAGTAGGCATATATTCTCTAAAAGTTGTCTTGTGTAGAAATATTTTTATTAATCCCAGATAATCCAGGACTTACTCTCTCAAAGTTGCTGCAATATGATACTTTTGTTTTCCACTCATTTTGGAAGAACTTAAGTTAGTGTACAGTCTGGATATTTCACTTCCCTGGTAAAATGGTAGGGAGGCAATATAAGGCATGTAATAATAAGCATTTTCTTTTTTCTTAAAGGACAGTCAATGTCTTATGTGGAATCAGAGGATATTATCTGCTTTGATATTTCAATTTAAACTGTGAACTCAGGAAACTGAACTGTTGAAACAGATTTTATACTTTCTGGTCTTTTCCAATATGGCCAAATAGACATGTTCCTCTTTTTTGCCATTGCCATCCTCTTTGCAGTGGCTCTGATGGGGAACGCCATACTGATCCTTCTCATTCAGTTGGGCACCCGACTCCACACTCCAATGTACTTTCTACTCAGTCAGCTTTCCTTCATGGATATAATGAACATCACCACCACGGTGCCCAAGATGGCCGCCAAATTTCTGTCAAATAGTAATGCCATTACTTTTTTAGGCTGTAAGATTCAAACATTTGTGTTCTTGGTCCTTGGTGGAAGTGAAGCCCTTCTTCTTGGTTTCATGTCCTATGATCGATATGTAGCCATCTGTTACCCTTTACATTATCCTGTACTCATGAACAAGAAGATTGGTTGGTTCATGGTTATGTGTGCATGGGCCAGTAGCTTTATCAATGCGTTAATACATACGTTGTATTTATTTCATCTTCCATTTTGTAGGTCTCGGGTTAACCACTTTTTCTGTGAAATTCCATCTCTATTGCCACTGGTGTGTCAGGATACTTCCAAGTATGAGAATACAATCCTCCTGAGTGGTCTTATTATTCTGATGTTACCATTCGTGGCCATTCTAGCTTCCTATGCCCATGTACTTACTGTGGTGTTCCAGATGAGCTCAGGTAAAGGACAGGCAAGGGCTGTCTCTACCTGCTCCTCTCATGTGATTGTGGCAAGCTTATTCTATGTTACGGGTCTGTTCACCTACACCAGACCACACTCCTTGCACTCCCCAGGACAGGATAAGGCTGTGGCAGTGTTTTACACCATCATCACACCTCTTCTGAACCCATTTATCTACAGTCTGAGGAGTAAGGAGGTTATCGAGGCCATGAGAAAACTATTGGTATAATGGATATCTGTATGTAAAATGTACACTATTGAGAGTAACTACAATTAATCATATTAATTTAGATTGAACTACAGAGAACACTTTGCCTGGAATACTGTTTTGGAATACGTAAACTCTAAGAAATATTTATGAAATAAATGAACTGATGGATATCTTGATTCTTACTTGTAGCAAAATTGGTTAAGGATAGTTTAAGGGAAAATTGTGGGAAATTTTCTGGGAAAATTGTGTTATCGTCAACATTATTTAGCTTTTAAAGCAATAGACTTCCTCCCTATCAAATCAATGTTTGCCCCTCTTGGCAAATAATTTGTAATGCCCTCCTTAATCCTGAAATTCAGCAAAAGGAAACACAACCTATTGAAACACATAACATTGAAAGGATCTATGCAAGAAATCTATAATGTATAGCAGAGTACATAATTCACCCATGTATGCATTCATTCAACACCTGATTTAATGTTTTAACTATGTGTGTGACACTGCTACAAGGCACTGGTGATATGGAAGTAAACAAAGATAAGAGCTTACAGAAATCTCTAATCTCATTAAATTTACATTTCCCATGATGAAATGTAAAATTATTAAAATAACTATGAACAAACTATGATAGTTTTAAGAGTAAGTATTAGGAAAATATAGCTGGAGGTTGGGATAGGGGAAGCCAGAGAATTTTGTAATTTTATATAAAACATTCCATGAATGGACAACTATGAGAATGATATTTAGTAAAAATTTGAACTGAGATTTGTAAATAAGCCAAATGAACATCTCATAAAGAATATTTGGGCATAGGAGGGAGTAAATGAAATTTTCTTGCGAAGACAAAGTGAGTGACAGGTCAAAGACAATCAACGAGTAAATTGTTGGGTTGTAGGAAAGGAGTAAATTTACTGCCGCCTGCATTTGAGATATAAGGTTGACTAGTGTGAGGAGTTTGGTTTTAAACCAAGAAAACTGACTACCATTGCTGTGCTTGCAGGGATAATTTAAATGGACAATTAGGAGACCATGGCACTAGTGCAGTTGTCACAAGATACTGCCTTAGACAAAGGTGATAATGGCAGAGTAGCATAAGGTGAGCCAGAGATGAGTAGAAAGCAGACATTTGTGTCTTGTGGATAGATATGATGAGAAATGTGAGGGAATCAGATGAACAGAGAATTGGACTAAGATCTTGGAATAAACGCTGTAATTAATTGCTGTTGAGGAAATCCACGTATGCGACCTTTCCATCATCAGTTCCTTTGTGCTCCTTCACTGAGAGCATCTCACCTGTCCAGTGGTCATTATTCTGGCTTCCATCAACATATATGGAAGCACTTATTGATAGAATCCAACAAAACGTCACTTTAACAATGATGCTATTGTTTTTATTGCTCACTAGCACTCCATTACATGAATATATCACTATTGTTTTATTGTATGCTTTCATATTCTTAGCAATTAAAAATTAAAATGCTATAATTCTACTTTTAAAAATTTTCTTATGATCATATGCACCAAGTATTTTTTAGTACATGCTTAGGAATAAAATTGTCTGGTCATAGATTTAGTGTATGCTTAACGTTAGTAACACAATTAAATTGTGTTACTAATATCAAATATTCCAAACAGGAATACATAGAAGTGTCCTAGTGTCTAAGTGTTGGTGTATGGGATGCAATGGATTGGTGCCAAATATAAAATATACACATTAAAATGAAATACATTTTCGTTTTTCTGTATATTCATCATTTTTAAATTTTTAAAGATTATTTATTTCAGAGAGAGAAAATAGGAGAGATCATGCGTGAGCGGGGTAAGCACAGAGAGAGCAAAAGCGAGAGTGAGAATGAGAGCGAGAGACAGAGAAAGAGAGAGACAGAATCCCAAGCAGGCTATGTACTTTCAGCTTAGAGGCCAATGCAGGGCTTGAACTCAGGAACTGTGAGATCATGACCTGAGTCAAAAATCAGACAGTTAACCAACTGAGCCACTCAGTAGCCTCTGAATACTCATCATTTTTAAAATCAAACTCATATATTTCTTTATATGTAGACCTTTCACTTCCTGGTTAAATGTATTTCAAAGGACTAAATTAATTTTGATGCTATTATGAATAAGTTTTTTTTCTTTATTTATTTTTAAATATTCTGTTGTTAGTTTATACAAATACAAATAATTTATTTTTTACAGTTTAATTTCTTTATTTTGAGAGAGAATGAGAGCTAAGGAGGAGCAGAGAGGGAGAAGGAGAGAGAATATCAAGTAGGTTCGGTGCTGCCCATCCCGGGGTTCAAACCCATGATCTAGTGAGATGCATAACTGACTGAGCCACCCAGACACACAAACACAAATATTTTCTATATGTTGGTTTATATTTAACTACTTTACTATAATTGTTGAATAAGTCCAACAACTTTCTGTTGGACTCTTTAGGATTTCTGTATATAAGTTTACATCATACGCAAACAAATGAAAAATTACTTATTCTGCTCTATATAGGATTTTTTTTCCTTGTTCTGTCTACGATTTCTAGTACATTTTGAATAAGATTGGTAAGGATGGGCACCTCTGTTTTGTTTCTGATTTCAGAGAAAAATATTTCACTATTGAGTATAAAGTTATATGTAATATTGTTATGTAAATTTGTATTGAGTTATGATACCTCTATACACATTCAACACTTTTTTTTTATCACAAAAGGATACTATATTCATCTAGTGCTTTATTTCTGTATCTATTGTACTACCACAGTAGCCCAGGAATAAATCCCATTTAATCAAGGCGAAGGAGTCTTTTAATGTACTGTTGGATCCAATTTGGAAATATCTTGTTGAGAATTTTTGCATCTCTATTCATCAGGGATATTGTCGTGTATGTTTCCTATTCAGAGGGGTCTTTTTCTGGTTTTGGATCAAAATAATGCTGAATCCATCTAATGAGTTTGAAAGTTTGCCTTCTGTTTCTTTCTTTCTTTCTTTCTTTCTTTCTTTCTTTCTTTCTTTCTTTCTTTCTTTCTTTCTTTCTTTCTTTCTTTCTTTCTTTCTTTCTTTCTTTCTTTCTTTCTTTCTTTCTTTCTTTCTTTCTTTCTTTCTTTCCTTTGTGGAATAGTCTGAGAAAAATTGGTATTAACTCTAAACGTCTGGTAGACTTTCCCTGGAAAGACATCAGGTCCTGGATTTTGTTTCTTGGGAGACTTTGGATTACTGATTCAATTTATTTTTATTTATTTCAAATTTTCTATTTCTTCCTGTTTTAGGTTGGCAATTTGTCAGTCTCTAGGCAATTGTCCATTTCTTCCGAATTGTCCCGTTCGTTAGCATATAATTTTTCATAGTATTCTCTTATAATTTTTTTGTATTTCTATGGCATTGGTTGTGATCTCCTCTCTCTCATTTGTGATTTTACCTATTTGGATCTTTTATGTTTTCTGTTTGACAAGTATGGTTAAGTTAATTCTTTTGAAGAATCAGCTCTTAATTTTATTGATATTTTCTACTATTTATTTTCTCTTTTTTTTGTTTCTATATTGTTTTTCTCTGCTTTAATCTTTATTATTTTCCTGGTTCTGCTGACTTTAGGCTTACTTGGTGTTCCTTTTCTAGCTCCTTTAGATGTAAGTTTAGGTTGTGTATTTAAGATCTTTCTTGCTTCTTTAGGTAAGCCTGTATTGCAATATACTCCCCTCTTAGGACTTTGCTGCATCCCTAAGGTTTGGGACTGTCATGTTTTCATTTTTATTTGCTTCCATGTACTTTTTAAATTTTCTCTTTAGATTCCTGGTTAACCCATTATCCGCTAGTAAGATGTTCTTTATCCTCCAAGTATTTATGGGCTTTCCAAATTTTTCTTGTGGTTGACCTCAAGTTTCATAGCTTTGTGGCCTTAAAATATTCATGATATGATCTCAATATTTTTGTGCTTCTTGATGGCTAAATTGTGACCTGCTATGCGATGTATTCTGGAGAATGTTCCATGTGAACTCGAGAAGAATGTGTATTCTGCTATTTTAAGATGGGATGTTCTGAATATATTAGTTAAGACCATCTGGCCCAGTGTTTCATTCAAAGCCATTGTTTCCTTGCTGATTCTCTGTTTAGATGATCTGTCCATTGTTGTAAGTGGGGTGTTAAAGTCCCTTACAATTATATTATTGTTAATAACTTTCATTATTCCTTTTATTAATTTATTTATACATTCTTTCTCCAAGCTGTGGGCATAAATATTTACAGTTGTTAGATCTTCTTGTTGAATAGACCATTAATTATGATATACTGCCTTTCATCTTCCCTTATTACAATATTTTGTTTAAATCTAGTTTCCTGGGGCTCCTGTGTGGCTCAGCCAGTTAAACATCTGTCTCTTGGTTTTACTCAGGTTATGATCTCACGGTTCATGGGATGAAGCCTCACATTGGCCTCCACACTGACAGTGCGGACCCTACTTCGGATTCTCTTTGGCGCTCTCTGTCTCTGCCCCTCCCCCACTCACTCTCACTCTAAAAATAAATAAATAAACTAAACAAATTATCAAAATCTATTTTGTCTGTTATAAGTATGGCTGCTCTGGCTTTCTTTTGATTTAATTAGCATGATAGATGGTTCTCCATCCTCTCGCTTTCAATATGCTAATTTCTTTAGGTCTAAAATGAGTCTCCTGTAAGCAGCATATACATGACTCTTGTTTTTCTTTTTCTTTTCTTTTAATTCTGATATTCTATATCATTTTGGAACACATAATTCATTTATATCCAGGATGATAATTGAAAAATATTAATTTAGTAGCATTGTGTGACCTGTAGAGTTGTTGTTTCTGGTGATGTTCTCTTTTGCCTCCTTTTCTCTATATTCTCTATGGTACAAATGTCATTCCGTTTCAATAAGTAAGTGAGTTCCAATAGTTTACCATTGGGATTCATTATTTTTGTTTCTCTATTCCTCTCAGCTTCATTATTTTCCATAATTTTTATTCTCTATCACTAATTAGCTCCATCCTTGTTTTTATGGCCTCCATTTGGGTTTGCATCTTGGTTGCGGTGTTTTTAATTTCAATCTAACTAGATTTTAGATCTAGATTTTAGATTTAGATCTCTGCAGAAGGGAATTTTCCAGTGTTCCTGATTCTTTGTTCAATGACAGCTTGAATCCTTATAATTTTTGCTTAATTTTCTAGTTCGGACATCTTATTGTATCTGTATAGATTAAATCCCTGATGATCATTTCATCGTGCTCTTTCTTTTAAGGTGAATTCTTCCATCTTGTCATTTTGGAGGAAGAAAAAGTAATAAAATGAAATACAAATTGGGAGACGAGTTAAGATGGCAGAGAAGTAAGGGGATCCAGGGCTTCTCTCATCCTTCAAAGTCAGCTATATTGAGGTCAGATTACATGGAACACACAGGAAATAAATCTGTGGAAAGGCAGCAGGATATCCACAGTTGGAGGGAGATAGCTTGGCAGATGCAAGGTACAGGGATATGAATTGGAGAGAGAAAATAGCAGAGCTTTGAAGGGATGGGAACATTTTACATGGAGTGACAAAAGGGAGAGAAAGAAAGAGGAATCGAGAAAGTGCAGCATTGAGTTAACACAAGATGGAAACCTCTCTGGACCATGGACTTGGGAGAAAGAAGTTCTGAGTGTCCTAGTTATTGTTTGTAAATAGTTTTCAGGGTTCAAACTCTACGATTTTGGAATTGTGCCACTTTCTTTCCAGTGGAGATGATAAGGACTCCTGGGAAGCAGGGAGCTGGTCCTGGAGTGCATAGTATGGTATAATGATCTCCAGGGTGCATTGGGAGAAAACTGGGCAGGAAATGCCTCTCCAAGGACCTTTTGACCCTCCAGGTGCCAACCAAAGGCCTTTCATCCGCAGGGTAGAGAGGATATACACCGGATGAGGGGAGTGGATCTGCACCATGCCAAGACATTGAGATCTTGGTTTTTAAATCCCAACCATGAACCAAGGAAAAAACTCAAGAGACTTTTTGTGCAGAAAAAGCAGACTTTCCTTGCAATTCTGTGAAGTTAGCCTGAATAGCAAGGGCCGAGACCCCTGGTCTGTGAATGAGAGATGAGGAGGTGCCATTTTCCTCCAACACCAACATGCTGAGATTTTAGAGAGCGACATAGTGGCTTCCTGAGGAGGCAAGACCTACTTTCACCAAACTCAGTTACTCTGTGTCTGACAAGTGCATATTTACTGGTGTAAGACTGACTCTGAACCACCCCTGCCAGCCTCTCCTACAGACCAGAAAAGCTATCCCACAAGGTACCAAAACACAACTCTTTTTGTTTTTCTTTTCTTTTTTACCTTATTTTTTTCTTCTGGTATCAAGCTGATAGTTTCAGATATTTTTTGTCATTTATTTCATTTATTATTATTTTTTTTGGGTAGTGGTTAAAGTTTTTTTTATTGTTTTATATATCCTTCTTTTGAGTTTTATCCCCCTCTCCTTTTTTTTCCCTTCCTTTTTCATTGGAAATCAGACTTATAGATTTTTGAATCTCTGTTTCTTTGTTTTTTTTTCTGTTCCCTTCCCTTCCATTTTTTTTTTGGGGGGGGGATCAGGCTTCACCACCCTTTTCTTTTCCAGGGAGACTTCAACAAACAAATCAAAGCACACCTAGTTAAAGGTCCAAACACTTCATGACTGCAAGGAATGAGGAGCTCTACAGAGATAAGACAAGTGGGAAAGAGCAAACAAAATGCAACAGTAAAGTCCACAAAGCATACACCAAAAACACTTCCTGGAGGGCCAGGACCTCAAAAGTGTATAACCCCCTTTTGATATAAAAGGTGCTATCAGGTTTAGGAACCATAAAAAGTTGTGAAAACACACAAAAAGTCAGAAACTTACCCAAAATGACAAAATGGAGTTATTCTCCCAAAAAGAAAGCTCAAGAAGAAATCATAACCAAGGAATTGCTCAATGCTCATATGAATGATATATGTGAACAAAAATTTAGAACAACAGTTATAAGATTCCTACCTAGGTTTGAAAAAAGCAAAAAAAAAAAAAAAAAAAAAAAGACACCAGGGAACCACTTGTGTGGGGATCAAAATTTAAGGATTAGTCAGGGTGAATTTTAAAATGCTGTAACTGAGATGCAAAACAAACTAGATACAATGACAGTGAAAACTGAAGAAGCAGAGGAGAGAATAGGTGAAATGGAAGATAAAATTATGGAAATATGAAGCTGGAAAAGAACAAAAAGAAGTTATTAGATCATGAGGAGAGATGTAGAATACTAAGTGATTCTATGAAATGAAACTATCTTTATAGTAGGAGTCACAGTAGAACAGTGAGGAAAGGGGCAGATGGTTTATTTGAATAAATTATAATTTAGAATTATTTTAATCTGGGATATATACAGGCATCGAAGTCCAAGGGACACAGAAAACTCCCTTCAAAATCAACAAAACCAGATCAATACCATGATATAATATAGTGAAAGTGGAAAAATACAAGGATAAAGAGAGAATTCTGAAAGAAGTTAGGGACAAAAAATCCTTAACCTATAATGGTAGACACATAAGGGTATTAGCAGACCTGTCCAATTAAATTCGGCAGAGGAGAAGAGAGTGGCAGAAAATATTCAATGTGCTGAATAAGAAAAATATGTAGCCAAGAATTCCTTATCCAGCAAGGCTGTCATTCAGAGTAGAAGGAGAGATAAAGACTTCCTTATACAAACAAAAACTAAAGGAGTTCATGACCACTAAACCAGCCCCTCAAGAAATTTCAAGACTTTCTGAGTGGAGAAAATATGTATACCAAACCAACAAAAACTACAAGGAGCCAGAGAACATCACCGGAAACTCTGCAGGAAACGTGAGGGCATGACATTCATATCTTTCAATAATCACTATAAATTTAAATGGACTAAGCTCCAATCAAAAGACCTAAAGTATAAGAATGAATTAAGAAACCAAGATCTAGATATGTGCAGTCTACAAGAGAATCATTTTAGACCTAAGGAAACTGCAGATTGAAAGTGAGGGGATAGAGAACGATCTGTCATGCTAATTGATGTGAGAAGAGAGGCAGAGTAGCCATACTTATATGAGACAAACCAGATTAAAAACAAGACTGTAACAAGAGAAGATGGAATTATATCATAATTGAGGGGGTTATCCATCAAGAAAGTCTAAAAATTGTAATTACTTATACCCTCTACTGGAAAGCACCCAAATATATAAATCGACTGATAACAAACATAAAGAAATTCATTGATAATAATACCATAGTAGGAGATTTCAGCACCCCACTGACAGCAATGGACAGAACATCTTAGCGGAAAATCAACAAGAAACACTGGCTTTGAATGACACTCTGGAGCACATGGACTTAACAGATATATGCAGAGCATTTCATCCTAAACCAGCAAAATACACATACATACACAAGGAACACTGTCCAGAATAGAATACTTATTGGTTCACAAATCAGTTCTCAACAGGTACTAACAGATTGAGATCATACCATGCTTATTCTCAGGTCACAATGCTCTCAAACCTGAAATCACTCCAAGAAAATATGGAAAGCCCTCAAATACATTTGGGTTTAAGAACATCCATCTAAAGAATGGATAGATTAACCATATTCCTATTTTAATTAAAAAATATTTGTTTTTGAGAGAGCCAGAATGTGAGTGGGGATGGGGCAGCGAGAGAGGGAGACTCAGAATCCAAAGCAGGCACCAGATTCTGAACTGTCAGCACAGAGCCCATCCAGGTTTGAACTCCCAAACTGTGAGATCATGACCTGAGCTGAAATCGGATACCCAACAAAATAAATCATCCAGGCATCCCATGGATTAACCTGGAAATTCAGAAATAAAAAATAAATAGAAGCAACTGAAAATAAAAGATGAAAGTCCGAACTCTTTGGGATGCAACAAAGGCAGTCCTAGGGTAAGTTCACTGCAATTAAGGTCTATCTAAAGAAGCAAGAAAAAGCCCAAATTCACGACCTCACCTTATACCTAAAGGAGCTAAAGAAGAAACAGCATATAACACCCGGAGGCTGCAGATGGAGAAATAATAAAGATTAGAACAGAATTAAACTATATACAACAAACAAACAAAAAATAGAACAGATCAATTAAACTAGAAGTATTTTTTGAAAAATAAACAAAATTGATAAATCCCTAGCCAGACTTATCAAAAATAAAACAGAGAGGATCCAAATAAATAAAATCATGAATGAAAGAAGAGAGATCACAACCAACGCCACAGACAATTATAAGAGAATACTGTGTAAAAACATATGCCAACAAACAGGACAATCCGGAAGAAATGGACAAATTCTGAGAAAATAACACACTACCAAAACTCAAATGGGAAGAAATAGAAAATTTGAACAGACCCATACCAGCAAATAAGTTGGTTATCAATAAATTGGTTATCAAAAATCTTCCAACAAATAAGAGTCCTGGGACAGATGACTTCCCAGGGGAATTTTTCCAGACCTTTATGGTAGAATTAATAACTATTCTTCTCAAACTGTTCCAAAAAAGAAATGAAAGGAAACATTCCAAACTCATTCTAAGAAGCAAATACTACCTTGATTCCAAAGACAAAGACCTCCCTAAAAACAAGAATTATAAGCTATTATCCCTGATGAACATGGATGCAAAAATTCTCAACAAGATACCAACAAATCAAAAGAATTATTAATCATGATCAAATGGGATTCATTCCTGGAGTGCACGGCTGATTCCACATTCTCAAATCAATCACGATACCCCACATTAATAAAAGTAGGATAAGAACCATATGACACTGTTAATAGATGCAGAAAAAAATTGACATCATACAGTATTTCTTCTTGATAAAACCTTCAAGAAAATAGGGAAGAATGAACATACCTTAACATCATAAAAGCCTTATATGAATGACCCACAGCTAATATCATCATCAACAGGGAAAGGCTGAAGCTATTTCCCCTAAGACTAGGAACAAGACAAGGATGTCTGCACTCACCAATGTCGTTCAATATAGTACTGAAAGTCCTAGCCTGAGCAATCAGACAACAAAAACAAATGAAAGGTGTACAATTTGGCAAAGAAGAAGTAAAACTTTCACTCTTCACCGAAGATATGATATTCTACATGGAAAACCTGAAAGACTCCACCAAAAAACTACTAGAACTGATATGTGAATGCAGCAAAGTTGCAGAATATAAAATCAAGTTACAGAAATTGATTGCATGTCCCTACACTAGTAATGAAGCAGCAGAGAGATTAAGGAAATGATCCTATTTACAATTGCACCAAAAATCATAAAATACCTAAGAATAAACTTAAGCAAAGAAGTAATGATCTGTACTCTGAAAACTATAGAAAGCTCATGAGAGACACTGAAGAAGACACAAAGCAATGGAGAAACATCCCAAGCTAAAAAATATTGTTAAAATGTCAATACTAGCCAATGCAATCTACACATTCAATGCAATCTCTATCAAAATAATACAAACATTCTTCACAGAACTAGAAGAAAGAATTCTAAAATTTGTATGGAACCAGAAAAAACCCTGACTAGGCTAACATTGAAAAATAAAACCAAAGCTGGGGGCATTACAATTCCTGTCTTCGACCTGTACTGCTGTAATCATCAAGACCATGTGGTACTGACACAAAAATAGACACATAGATCGGTGGAACAGAATAGAGAACCCAGAAATGGACCCATAAATGTATGGACAACTAATCTTAAAGGAAGCAGGAAAGAATACCCAATGGAAAAAAAGACAGTCTCTTTAGCAAATTGTGCCGGGAGAACAAGAAAGCAACATGCAGAACAATGAAACTGGACTACTTTCTTACACCATACACAAAAATAAATTCAAGATGGATGGAAGACCTAAATGCGAGACAGGAAATCATGCAAATCCAACAGGAGAAAACAGGCAGCAACCTCTTTGGTTGAGTCTGCAGAAACTTCTTTCTAGACATGACTCTGGAAGCAAGGGAAACAAAAGCAAAAATGAATTATTGGGACCTGACCAAGATAAAACGCTTATGCACAATGAAGGAAACAATCAACAAAAGTAAAAGTCCATCTAGCAAATGACCGACATATCAGATAAAGGGGTAGTATCCAAATCTATGAAAGAAAATTATCGAACTAAACATCAAAAGAACAAATAATCTGGCGAAGAAATTGGCAAAAGACATGAATAAACACTTTTCCAAAGAAGACATCTAGATGGCAACGGACACATGAAAAGATGCTCAAGATCGCTCATCATCAGGGAAATACAAATCAAAATCACAATGAGATACAAACTCACACCTGTCAGAATGGCTTAAATTAACAATTCAGCAAACAAACGTTGGCAAAGATGTGGAGAAAGAGGATCACTTTTGAACTGCTGATGGGAAAGCAAACTGTACAGCTACTATGGAACACAGTATGAGTTTTCTCAAAAAAAATTAAAATAGAACTACCCTATGACCCAACAGTAGCACCACTAGGTATTTTTCCAAAGGGTATAAAAATTCTGCTTCAAAGGGACACATGCATCCCAATGATTATAACAGAGCTATCACCAATAGCTAAATTTTGGAGAAAGCCTAAATGTCCATTGACTGATGGATGGATGTAGATGTGGTACACGCACTAACACACACACACACACACACACACACACACACACACATGCACACATCTCTATATCTGTCTCTATCTCTATGTCTCTCTATATATCATCTATATCTATCTATATCTAATATATATATATATATATATATATATATGTCTATATCACCTATATCTATATCTATCTCTATTGGAATATTACCTGGCAATTAAAAAGAATGAAATATTACAATTAGCAACAACATGGGTGGAATAAGAGTACATTATTCTCAGCAAAATAAGTCAGTTAGAGAAAGAAAGATATCCTATGGCTTCACTTATATGTGGAATTTAAGATATAAAACAGATGAATATAGGTGAAGGGAAGGAAAAAATAAAATAAAAACCATATGAGATTCTCTAGTACAGAAATAAACTTATGGTTGCTGGAAGGAAGGTGGGTAGGTTGTGTGTTAAATGGTTCATAGGTATTAAGGATGTCACTTGTTGGGATGAGCACTGGGTAGTATATGTAAGTGATGAATCAATCGCTGGGTTCTATTCCTGAAACCAATACTACATTGTATGTTAACTAACTTGAATTAAAATGAACTTATTAAAAAATCAATGCTTTTAAGTACACAGAATCAAAGAAAAAATAAAACACAATAGTCTAAAACACTTGGTTTACAGCAAAAGCTGTTCTAAAAAGGAAATTTAGAGCAATGCAGGACTACCTCAAAAAAATCAAGAAAGATTTCAAATAAACAACCTAATATTATAACCCAAAGGCTAGAAAAAGGACAAATAAAACCTAAAAGCATCAGAAGGAAGAAATAATAAAAATTAGAGCAGAAATAAATGATATAAAAACATAAAAACACTAGAACAGAAAAATGAAAGCAAGAGATGTACCTTTGAAAGAGTTATAAAAATCGATAAACATATACCCAGATTCGTCAGAGAAAAAGAGAGAGAGAGGGAGAGGGAGAGGGAAAGAGGAAGGAAATGGACTCGAATAAGCAAAATCACAAATGAAAAAGGAAACAATCACAAACTATTACACAGACAAAAAATAAATGTAAGAGAGTACCATGAAAAAGTACATGACAACAATTTAGACAACCTAGAAGAAATGGATAAACTCTTAGAAACATAAAACCTAACAAAACTGAAGCAAGAAGAAATAGAAAATTCGAACCGACAAATTATCAGCAAGAGGTTGAATAAATATCAAAAATTCCCAACAAACAAAAGTCTAGGACTAGATGACCTCACAGGTGAATTGTACCAAACATTTAAGGATTTAATATCTACTCCTCTCACACTATCCTCCCACCAGTCGAAAAAAGAAAAATAAAAAGGGGGAGAACTTACTAATTCATTCTATGAGACTCGTATTACGATGATGCTAAAAGCAGATAAAGAGGGCTCTAAAAAGAGAACCGCAGGCCAATATCTCTGATGGACATAGATGTAAAAATCATCAATAAAATATTAGAAAATAGAATCCAACAATACATTAAAGTATCATTCACCATGGTCATGTGAGATTTGTTCCCAGTGTGTAATGGTGGTTCAGATTCACTAATCAATTAACATGAAACATCACATCAATAAAAGAAAGGATAAAAACCATACGATCATTTCAACAGATGCAGAAAAAGCATTCGACAGAGTACAACATTCATTTATGGTAAGACACCTCAACAGTGGAGGTTTAGAGGGAACATACATGAACATACTAAAGGCCATATATTAAAAACGCACAGCAAACATCATAATCGAGGTAGAAAAACAGAGTTTTCCCTCAGATATCATGAAGAAGACAAGACAAGGTTTTTTCTCATCACATTTATTCAACATAGTACTGGAATCCTAGCTACAGCAATTAGACTACAAAAAGAAATAAAATGCATCCAAATCAGTAATGAAGAAGTAAAACTTTCACTATAATGCAGATGGCATAATACATAATATAAAAAAAAAACAAAAAAACTCCACCAAAAATCTATTAAAACCGATCAATTAATTCAGTAGAGTTACAGAGATAAATATATCAATGTCCAGGAATCTGTTGCATTTCTATATACCAAAAACGAAGCAACAGATATTAAGAAAGATAAATAAATAAATAAATCTAATAGTAATTTTGCCACAAATAATAACGTACCTAGGAATAAGCTTAACCAAACAGGTGAATGGGCTGTACTCTGAAAATTATAAAACATTGATTAAGAAATTGACGATGACACAAAGAACTGAAAGACTTTCCACTCCACGCTTATGTATTGAAAGAACAGATATTGCTAAAATGTGAATACTAACCAAAACAAACTACAGATTTAGTGCAATACATATCAAAATACCAATGCCATTCTGCACAGATACATAACAAACTATCTTAAAATTTGTATGGAATCACAAAAGATTCTGAATAGTCAGAGCAATTTTGAAAAAGGAGAGTAAGGCTGAAGATATCAAAATACCAGACTTCAAGTTATATCACAAATCTGTAATCAAGGCAGTCTGGTGTTGGCACAAAAACGGACACATAGATCATCGGAATAGAATTTGAAACCCAGAAATAAACCCACAATACTATGGTCAATCTTTGACAAAGTAGAAAGGAATATTCAATGGGAAAAAGAATGTCTTTTCAACCCAGAGTGTTGGAATAACCACTCAGCTACCTTCAGAAAAATAAAACTGGACAACTCCTTTAAACCATATACAAACATAAACTAAATGGATTTATCTAAATGTGAAACGTGGGACCATAAAAATCCTAGAAAAGAACACAGGCACTGATTTCTCTGAGATCGACTGTAGAAACATTTTTCTATTTATGTCTTTTAAGCATGGAGATAAAAGCAAAGATAAACTATTGGGACTACATCAGAATAAAGAGCTTCTGTACAATGAAATGAATAACATTATTAAAGCAACCTAATGAATTCCTGAAGGTATTTCTGAATGGCATATCTGATAAAGGGTTACAAATAACGTAAAGTTTACAAATAACGTAAAACTCAACAACCCCAAAATGAATAATGCAATTAAAAATGGGTAGAGGACATCAAAAGATATTTTTCCAAAGAAGATATACAGATGGCAACAGTCACTAAAAGGTGCTCAACATCAGTGATCTTTAGGGAAATGCAAATCAAAATTACCATGAGATATGATTTCCCATCTGAAAAAATGGCTAAAATCAAATACACAAGAAACAATGAGTGTTAGTAAGGATATCAAGGAAAGAGAACCCTCTTATACTATCGGTGGGAATGCAAACTGGTGTCCTCTGGAAAATAGTATGGAGAATCCTCAAAATTTAAAAACAGAACTACCCTAAAATCTAGTAATAACACTCCTGGGAATTTACTACAAAAATACAAAAATACTAATTCAGGTGATAAAGGCACCCCCACGTTTATAGAAATATTATTTTCAATAGCCAAATTACAGAAGCAACCCAAGAGCCCATTGACAGATGAATGTATGAAGAAGTACTATCTATCTATCCATCTTTGTTTCTATGTAAATCTCAAATGTGTTATTCATATTCATTTATATATTTATTACACAAAATAATATGTAATATATAACAAATATCCTATATATAATATATAAAATAAATGTTATATTAATTTATATTATTTTAAAAATATTTAAATTTCTTACATATACTATATTCATTATATATAATATATTATATTATATATGTAAACTAGTATTATATTACACTGTATATTTACTAACGGGTATAAATAAAAACTTGAAAAAAATAAAAACAAGATTTCATTATTTTTTATGCCTGAATGTGTTGCCTAATATATATAATTATATGTATAAATAACTTATATCTATTTATTATGTATAATGTATTCATTGTATTTATTATATATTATATTCATTATATACAAGGTATATATGTATAATATATGTATTTATATATGTATATTCAGGCATAAAAATAATGAAATCTTTATGTTTTTTCAAGTTTTTATTTGTATTCATGTCAGTTAACACATAGTGTAATAATATAATAATAGACTGAAGTGTAGAATTTACTGATTCATAACCTACACAAAACACCCATTGTTCAAGTGACTTCCTTAGTACCTATCGCATATTAACCCACCCCCACACACTTCCCTTCCAGCAATGCTCAGTTTGTTCTCTTTAGTTAAGAAGCTCTTTATGATTTGCCCCTCTCTTTTACTTTTCTTCCTGTGTTCACCCGTTTTGTTTCTTAAATTTCACATTTGAGGGTAATCTCATGGCATTTGTCTTTCTCTGATTGACTTCTTTCCCTTAATATAATATTTCTAGCTCCATTCAGGTTGATGCAAATGTCAAGATTTCAGTCTTTTTTTATGACTTTCTACCTCTATCTATCTATCTATCTATCTATCTATCTATTTATCTATCTATCTAATCTCTTCTTTATTCATTCATCAATTGATGGACATTTGGAATCCTTACATAATTTGACTATCATTAATAATGCTGCTATAAACATGAGGTTGAACATATTCCATTGAATGAGTATTTTTGTATTCTTTGGGTATATTTCTAGTAATGTATTTGTTGGATTGTTTGGCGGTTCTTTTTTTTTTTTTTTTTTACTTTTTGAGGAACCTCCATACCGTTTTCCAGAGCGGCTGCACCAGTTTATATTCCCACCAACAGTACAAAAGGGATCCCCTTCCTCCACATCATTGCCAACATCTGTTGTTAATTTTAGCCATTGTGACAGGTGGGAAGTAATATTTCATTGTAGTTTTGATTTGCATTTCCCTAGTAGGTGAGGGATTTTGAGCATGTATATCTACTCATGTATTCTGCCTATTTATTAATTGGGTTATTTGGATTTTGGGTGTTGAGTTTTATAAGTTCTTTATATATTTTGGATACTAACCCGTTATCAGATATGCCATTGGTAAATATCTTCTTCCATTCCCAAAGTTACTTTCTTGTTTGGCTGACTTTTCCTTCACGGTACAGAAGCATTTTATCTCATGAATTCCCAAAAGTTTATTTATCCTTCTGTTTCCCTTGTCTAAGGAGACATATCTAGTAAGAAGCTGTTAAGCCATATCAAAATTTACTCTGTGTGTTTTGCTCTTCGATTTTGTTTCATATCACACATTTTGTTTTTTTATACACATTCTTTTTTTTAACTTTTTATTGTCAAATTGGTTTCCATACAACATCCGGTACACATCCCAACAAGTACCCTTCTCACTTCCCGTCACTCTCTCTTCCCCCTCCCATGCCCCCCTAAACCCTCAGTTTGTTCTTAGTATTTAAGAGTCTCTTATGTTTTGTCTCTCTCCCTCTCTGTATATTTTTTCTCTCCCCTCTTCCCCTCTGCCATGGATTTCTGCTGAGTCTCTCAAAGTCCGCCTATGCATGGAAATGTATGGTATCTGTCTTTCTCTGACAGACTTACGTCACTTAGCATAATACCATCCAGTTTCATACACTTTCAATTTATGTTTGCGTATGGTGGAAAAAAGTGGTCCAGTTTCATTTTTTTCATGTTGCTGTACAGTTTTCCCAACAACATTTGTTGAAGACATTGTCTTTTTTCCATTGGATATTCTTTCCTGCTTACTTTGACCATAGGATTCTGGAGCCATTTTGGGTTTTCTATTCTGTTCAATTGATCTATGTATCTGGTTCTGTGCCAGTACAATAGTATCTTGATCACTACTGCCTTGTAATAACATGAAATCTGGAATTGTGATGCATCAGTTATGGTTTTCTTTTTCAAGATTGTTATAGCAATCTCAGTCTTTTGTGGTTCCTTACAAAAAAAAATAGTGGTGATAGTCGATAACTCTTTTTCCTGACTCTGGAGGAAAAACTCTCAGTTTTTCACCCATTAGGGATTTTATTAGCTTTTTTTTATATATGGTCTTTATTATGTTGAGGTATGTTCCCTCTATCCATACTTTGTTGAGTGTCTTATGTTTTTTTTTTCTTTTTATCAATAATAGATGTTGTACCTAGTCGAATGTTTTTTCTGCATCTATAGAGAGAGCATTTTGTTCTTACCCTTTCTTTTGTTAAGAACATATACCACATTGATTGATCTGCAAGTATTAAACCAACTTTGCAACAAAAGGTAAATCTCACTTGGTTGTGGTGAATATTGTTGTATTTGATTTGCTAGTATTTTGTTGTGAAATTTTAATCCATGTTCTTCAAGCATGTAGACCTGCAGTTCCCTTTTATACAGGAGTGTTTGTCTGATTTTTGAATCAGAGTGATGCTGTGCAGGTTTGGCTTATCGCGTTGGAGTCACCAATTGTGGGTTCAGCTTTCAGCTTTGTCCAGCAAAGCCAAGGATGGCAGAAAGGAGTGCTCAAGACTCCTCAAGTCAAGAGAGGTGAGACGAAGGCTTAGGGGCAATGGTAACTGTTGGGTATTGTTGCCAACACGTCTAGTTTTCAGTGAGAGTGTTTCTTTTCTCTTTCTTTGCCATGGGTCAAAATATGAAATGGAATAGCTGTTATATCTAAACACTTTACAGCAGCTTTTAAAGGTGGCTTACTGTACTGATACAAAAGATCAATTAAGTAAGTTGTTATGATGAACAATATGAGACACCTGCCCCTGGTTCCCCGATCATGGAACAGTTCATTTAGATCTCTGGGAACAAGTGGTAAATTTTCTAAAAAGAAACATGAACAAGGAGAGAAGTTTTCTGCTTCCATTTCAGTGACCTGGAGTTTAGTCTCTCTAGCATTATGTTCATTACATGTATCTCCAGAGAAGGAGCAAATTAAGAAAGAAAGCCTAACACCAACCTCTCCTATATCACCTGCATTTGGGAGGACAACCACCCTCGGTAGCCTCCTCCTGTTCCTATTCCTCCATGTCACATAAAGTCAATACCTATATTGGAGGGACATGAGCCATCAGTTATGCGACCATGTTTACAACAGGGATAAGTGCTGGGGAGTTTCATACATTCCTCATCATTACCACTGCTGGACATCAACCTAGACAAAAGTCCCTCCCTTTTACTGTCTTTAAGGTTGTATGTTCATATTACATCAGGGTCACCAATTGCAAGTGCAGCTTGTCATGTCAGGGTCACCATTTGTGGGATCGATGTTTGACTTTGTCCAGAAAAGAAGAGGGCAACAGAAAGGATTACTTAAGGCTACACAATTCAGGAGAGGTGAGAGTGAGGTTGAGGGAAATCTGCCTGAGTTGTTTTCAAGCTCTTGTATTTGTTAGTCATACATTACATGGAAAATATTGTGAAATGACAGTAAGAACATATAAAAAGCTTGCAAAAAACAAGATGTTCCCAAGAGTACAAAAGAGCACATGTAGGGTGGAGAACAAGATGGGATATTCCATAGACAACATGGTCAAAGGAGTTCATAATCACAGGAAGGACATAATCCTCCATACACTTTAAGTAGATACTGGTCAGCTGTTTTCAGCAAGTAAAGAAAGTCAAGTAAAAAAAGTAAAGTAGCAACATGGCGGAGGAGTAGGGGGCTCCAGTATTTTGCTTGCCCTTTAAAGGGGGACGACTGAAACCATTGTCTCTCTCAACTCCAAAAATCGGGGGAAAAGGTGCTACAGCTGACAAGAAACGTAGGCGAAAACAGACACGGCCCATCTAAACCATGAGTTTAATCTGGGTCAGATAAAACGAACTCGAACTCGGGAAGTTGAGCTGAGGGGAGGGTGAGCGTCTTCGGAGATAGCTGGGAAAGTGCCCATCGAAAAACATCTGAACGAGAGGGCCACAGCTGGTGAGACCGCTACCATCCAGCCCCTAAATGCAGGGCCTTTGAAGAGAAGTTCAGTGGCAAACAGCAGCACTATCCGCGCGCTGTCGGGACTGCGCCAACCCCGTCCCGAGCCGAGGGGACGCGCGCGCCGGGGGGGACTGGCAGCGGGGACGCAGGCGGCGCTACCAGCCGAGCTCCTCTAACCCCGGCACAATTATAACGAAATTAGGGGTGGCAGACGGCCGCGCCACCGCGCCGCCCTCGCCCAGCGCCTCCGGGCATGCATGCCGCTGCCGCCGGGACTGGCAGCAGGGACCCAGGCAGCCCCAGGCGGAGGCTCCAGTAAACCACACTAGACCAGCGCTGGCGGTGGAGAGAGAACAGAAATAAAGGGGCGAATAAAGCCTCCAGGACTGGTGGCGCGAGTCTGGAGAGACACAATTGTTGTCTCACAAGCCAGGAAGTCACCCCAGAAGCCATCCCTGCAGCAGTGGAGGCCGGGCCTGCCTACACTAAACCACGCCCCTCCCAAACTATCAGCAGGAGCGACTGATCCAAGTGGAGATTGCTGCCTGGAGTAACGCCAGTCATTTCTTCCTTTTAAATTTATCCCTCCCTTTCTCATTCCTACCAATCCCCATCCCTGAGCTGGTCATCCAGGGTACTGACTGGCTTAATCATTTTTTTTTTTTTTTAACACACTCTTTGAGGACATGTCCTACAACCTCTTCTTTACTTCCCTAGCCCTTTTTCTGGAATAACCAGGCTGTATAAGTTCATCTAGACGACATCGATCTTTATTCCTTTTCCCTCGCACCTGTCCTTATTCTGATTTCTATCAGTCTGGAGTAAACCCTTAGTCGCTCTACCTGGGCAAAGTCCATTTCCTTCTTCTCCCTGCACCAGTCATTATTCTGTCTATATATGTTCTGCCACCAGCACACTACATACCCTGTCCTTAACGTGTAGCTGTTACTTCAGGACATTGCCCTCAGAGAGTCACTTGTTATTTTTTTCTGTTGTGAACTGCTTGTCTGGACCATTTGTCGGTACGTTTGAGTATTTCTGTGTTCTGTGTGTCTGTCAGTTTTCCTTTCCAGGGCAACTTCAAGAAACAACCCATAACACATCCAGCCAAAATGACGAGACGGAAGAATTCTCCTCAAAGAATCTACAAGAAGCAGTGACAGCTCAAGAATTAATGAAAACAGATATAAGCAACATAACAGAACTTGAATATAGAATGATAATCATAAAACTAATCGCTGGGCTTGAAAAAAGCTTAGATGAATGCAAGGGGTCCCGCGCAGCAGAGTTCAAGGACCTTAAAAATGGTCAGGAAGAATTAAAGAAGACATTGGAAGAAATACAGGGGAAACTGGAAGCAGCCATAGCACGGATTGAAGAGGTAGAGGAAAGGGTTAGCGCATTAGAAGACAAAATCATTGAAAAAGAGGAAGCAGATAAAAAGAGAGAGAAGCTGATCCAGGAACAGGAAAGGAGAATTCGAGAGCTGAGCGATGCACTCAAAAGAAACAATATCGTATCATAGGAGTTCCAGAGGAAGAAGAGAGAGAGAAAGGAGTCGAAGGGGTTCTTGAACAAATCATTGCTGAGAACTTCCTCAACATGAGGAAAGAAACGGGCATGGAAATCCAAGAGGCACAGAGAACTCCCCTCAGATGTAACTTGAATAGACCTTCTGCACGGCAAATCATAGTGAAGCTGGCAAAATACAAAGATAGGGAGAGAATCCTGAAAGCAGCTAGGGACAAAAGAACCCTAACATACAAAGGGAGACCTATAAGGATAGTAGCAGACTTATCTACAGAAACTTGGCAAGCCAGAAAGGAATGGCAGGATATCTTCAATGTGATGAGCAAGAATGACATGCAACAAAGAATTCTGTATCCGGCTAGCCTGCATTCAGAATAGAAGGAGAGATCAAGGTTTTTCCCAACAAACAAAAACTGAAAGAATTTATCACAAATAAGCCGGCACTGCACGAGATCCTGAGGGGCATTCTATGAAGACAAGGTTGCAAAGAACACAAACTGCCAGGGACAGCCTTACAAACATGAAACTTACAGATAATACAGTGACTGTAAGCCCATATTTTTCAATATTAACACTGAATGTAAATGGACTAAATGCGCCAATCAAAAGACACAGGATAACAGAATGGATTAAAAAACAAGACCCATCTATTTGCTGTCTTCAAGAAACTCATCTTAAACCTGAAGACACCTTCAGATTGAAAGTGAGGGGATGGAGAACTATCTACCATGCTACTGGAAGGCAGAAGAAAGCCGGAGTAGCCACACTTATATCAGACAAATTAGACTTTAAAATGAACGATGTAATAAGAGATGAAGAAGGACATTATATAATAGTCTCAGGGACCATCCAGCAGGAAGAGCTAACAATTGTAAATATCTACGCACCGAATTCGGGGGCACCCAAATTTGTAAAACAACTAATCACAAACATTAGCAACCTCATCGATAAAAATGTCCTAATAGTAGGGGATCTCAACACTCCACTCTCAGCATTGGATAGATCCACAAAACAGAAAATCTCCGCAGAAACAATAGCCCTGAATGACACATTAGGACAGATGGGCCTCACAGACATCTTTAGGGTCCTTCATCCAGAAGCCAAGGAATTTACGTTCTTCTCATCTGCACACGGTACATTTTCCAAGATAGACCATATTCTGGGGCACAGGGAAGCTCTGAATAAATATAAAAGAATTGAGATCATACCGTGTACACTGTCAGACCCCAATGCTTTGGAACTTGAAATCAACCACAGGAGAAAGCCTGGAAAATATCCAAGAACATGGCGGCTAAGAAATAACCTACTAAAAGATGACTGGGTCAACCAAGCCATCAGAGAAGAAATTAAAAAATACATGGAAACAAATGAAAATGAAAATACAACAATCCAAACGCTCTGGGACGCAGCAAAAGCAGTCCTGAGAGGGAAATATATTGCAATCCAGGCCCATCTCAAGAAACAAGAAAAATCAATAACACAAATTCTAACAGCACGCCTAAAGGAACTAGAAGCAGATCAACTAAAACAACCCAAGCCCAGCAGAAAGAGAGAAATAACAAAGATCAGAGCACAAATTAACCATATGGAGACAGAAAAGGTAGTGGAACAGATCAATGAAACCAAGAGCTGGGTCTTTGAAAAAATAAACAAAATAGACAAACCTCTAGCCAGGCTTCTCAAAAAGAAAAGAGAGAGAACTCAAATAGATAAAATCGTGAATGAAAAGGGAGAAATTACAACCAATCCCTCAGAGATACAAGCAATCATCAGAGAATACTATGAAAAATTACATGCCACCAAACTTGGCAATCTGGAAGAAATGGACAGCTTCCTAAATAGCCACACGCTACCAAAACTCAAACGGGAAGAAATAGAAAATTTGAACAGACCCATAACTAGTGAAGAAATAGAATCAGTTATTAAAAACCTCCCAGCAAATAAAAGCCCTGGACCAGATGGCTTTCCTGCAGGAATTTTACCAGACATTTAAAACAGAGTTAATTCCTATCCTCCTCAAGCTGTTCCAAAAAATTGAAACGGAAGGAAAACTCCCGGACTCATTCTATGAAGCCAGCATCACTTTGATTCCCAAACCAGATAGAGACCCAGCAAAGAAAGAGAATTACAGGCCGAATATCCCTGATGAATATGGATGCAAAAATTCTCAACAAGATACTAGCAAATCGAATCCAACAGCATATAAAGAGAATTATCCACCATGATCAAGTAGGATTCATCCCTGGGTTGCAGGGCTGGTTCAATATTCGCAAATCAATCAACGTGATACATCACATCAACAAAAGAAAAGATAAGAACCATATGATCCTGTCAATAGATGCAGAAAAAGCATTTGACAAAATACAGCATCCTTTCTTAATAAAAACTCTCGAGAAAGTCGGGATAGAAGGAACATACTTAAACATCATAAAAGCCATCTATGAAAAGCCCACAGCTAATATCATCCTCAATGGGGAAAAACTGAAAGCCTTCCCCCTGAGATCAGGAACACGACAGGGGTGTCCACTCTCGCCACTGCAATTTAACATAGTGCTGGAAGTCGTAGCATCAGCAATCAGACAACAAAACAAAATAAAAGGCATCAAGATTGGCAAGGAGGAAGTCAAACTTTCACTTTTTGCAGATGACATGATACTTTACATGGAAAACCCGACGGAATCCACCAAAAGCCTACTAGAACTGATTCATGATTTCAGCAAAGTTGCAGGATACAAAATCAATGTACAGAAATCGGTGGCATTTCTATACACCAACAATGAAGCAGCAGAAAGAGAAATAAAGAAGCTAATCCCTTTCACACTTGCACCAAAAACCATCAAATACTTAGGAATAAACCTAACCAAAGATGTGAAAGACCTCTACACTGAAAACTATAAAAAACTTATGAAGGAAATTGAGGAAGACACAAGGAAATGGAAAAACATCACATGCTCATGGATTGGAAGAACAAATATCGTCAAAATGGCAATACTACCCAAAGCAATCTACACATTCAATGCAATCCCAATCAAAATTGCACCAGCATTCTTCTCAAAGCTAGAGCAAACAATCCTAAAATTTGTATGGAACCACAAAAGACCTCGAATAGCCAAAATAATACTGAAGAATAAAACCAAGGCGGGAGGCATCACAATCCCAGACTTTAACCTCTACTACAAAGCGGTGGTCATCAAGACTGTATGGTATTGGCACAAAAACAGACACATAGACCAATGGAATAGAATAGAAAACTCAGAAATGGACCCGCAAGTATATGGCCAACTAATCTTTGACAAAGCGGGAAAATGTATCCAATGGAAAAAAGACAGCCTCTTTAACAAATGGTGCTGGGAGAATTGGACAGCAACATGCAAAAGAATGAAACAAGACCACTTTCTTACACCACTCATAAAAATAAATTCTAAATGGATAAAAGATCTGAATGTGAGACAGGAAACCGTCAAAATCCTAGAGGAGAAAACAGGAAAAAGCCTCTTTGACCTAAGACGCACCAATTTCCTACTCGACACGTCTCCAAAGGCAAGAGAATTAAAAGCAAAGATGAACTATTGGGACCTCATCAAGATAAAAAGCTTCTGCACAGCAAAAGAAACAACCAACAAAACGAATAGGCAACCAACGGAATGGGAAAAAATCATCGCAAATGACATATCGGATAAAGGACTAATATCTAAAATTTATAAAGAACTTACCAAACTCCAAACCCGAAAAACAAACAACCCAGTGAAAAAATGGGCGGATGATATGAATAGACACTTCTCCAAAGAGGACATTCAGATGGCCAACAGACACATGAAACAATGCTCAATGTCACTCCTCATCAGGGAAATACAAATCAAAACCACACTGAGATACCACCTCACACCAGTCAGAGTGGCTAAAATGAACAAATCAGGAAACTATAGATGCTGGCGAGGATGTGGAGAGTAGGCACCCTCCTACACTGTTGGTGGGAATGCAAACTGGTGCAGCCACTCTGGAAAACGGTGTGGAGGTTCCTCAAAAAAATGAAAATAGAGCTACCCTATGATCCAGCAATAGCCCTGCTAGGAATCTACCCAAGAGACACAGAAATGCTGATGCATAAGAGCACGTGTATCCCAATGTTCATAGCAGCACTTTCGACAATAGCCAAATCATGGAAAGAGACCAAGTGCCCATCAACTGACGAATGGATAAAGAAGTTATGGTACTTATATACAATGGACTACTATGTGGCAATGAGAAAAAATGAAATCTGGCCATGTGTAGCCAGATGGATGGAACTGGAGGGTATTATGTTAAGTGAAATAAGTCAGTCAGAAAAAGACAGATACCATATGTTTCCACGAATAGGTGGACTTTGTGAGACTAAGCAAAAACCAGGGGGAGGGGAAGAGGGGAAAGGAAAAAAAGACACAGAGAGGGAGGGAGATAAAACATAAGAGACTCTCAAAGACTAAGAAAAAAGCTGAGGGTAAGGGGGATGAGGGAGGGGGGAGAGGGGGTGATGGGCATTAAAAAGGGCACGTGTTGGGATGAACACTGGGTGTTATATGTAAACCAATTTGAAAATAAACTATTATAATAAAAAAAAAGAGATTTTTAACAACCTAAAAAAAAAAAAAAAGTAAAGTAAAAGTAAAGAAAGCATTGTTATCTCCTTAACCAGAACAGTTATTTCATTATTTCATTTCCCTCAATGCTGGCGTTATATAATGAGTTTGTTAGTTTCCTTTCCATTTCTATTTTTTGGGATAGTTTGAGAAGAATGCTCTATCCTAAATGGTAGAATTCCCCTGTAAAACCATCTGGCCTTGGGCTTTTGTTTTTTGGATATTTTTGATTACTGATTCAATTTGTTTGATGGTTATTGGTGTATTCAAGTTTTTATTTGTTCCTATTTCAGTTTTGGTCATTTATATGTTTCTAGGAATTTATTCATTTATTCCAGGTTATCAAATTTGATGGCATATAATTTTTCATAATATTGTCTTACACTTGTTTGTTTTTCTGTTGTGGTCAGGAAAGAGGCCTGGTATGATCTCAACCATTTTGTACTGGTTAAGGCCTGATTTGTCACCTAGTATGCAATCTATTCTGGAGAATGTTCCATGTGCACTTGAGAATAATGTGTATTTTGTTGGGTTAAGGTGATATGTTCTTGGTATATATGTTAGGTCCATCTTGTCAATTCTGTCATTCAAAGCCATTGTTTTCTTGTTGATTTTCTGGATAGATGATCTATTCATTGATGTGAGAAGGTATTAAAGTCCCTACTATTATATTATCATCAATAAGTTCCTTTATGTTTGTCATTAAATTTTATATATAGCTGGATGCCATCATGTTGTGGGCATAAATATTTATAAATGTCAGTACTTCTTGTTGGAAAGATCTCTTTATTGTGGTATAATGGATACGGTGCCTTTCCTTACCTCTTGTTACAGTCACTGGTTTAAAATATAGTTTTTATGATGAAGTATTGCTACTAAGGCTTGTTTCTGATGTCCATTTGCATGAAAAATGTTTCTCCTTCCTCTTGCTTTCAGTCTGTATGTGTCTTTTAGGAGTTATTATTCATGTTCATGGATAAGAAAAATTAATGTTGCCAAATGATGGTTTTACCTATTTTGATTTATAGATTTAACGGAATCCCAATAGAAACCCCATGAAGTTATTTCATAGATATTGACAAAACAATTATAAAGATAATGTGGATGCAAAAAGAATAGGCAACATAATATTTAAAAAGAACAAAGTTGGATGATGGACACTGCCCAATTTCAAGAATTTCTACAAAGCTGGAAGAACCATGAAAGGTGGTTTGGTGTGAGAATAGATGAAGAATTGATTGCAAAAAATGAAGATCTCAGAATTACCCCCAAATAAGTATAGTTAACTGATTTTTGTTACAGAAACAAAGGCAACACAATGAAACAAATAGTGTCCTTGCAACAAATGATGTGGTAACAACTTGACATTCTGTTAAGACAAACACTTTTATCTTACATCAAAATTAACTTAAAATAGATTATAAACTTCAATGCAATAAAGGAAAACAACAAAGTTCCTAGAAGATAACCTAGGAGAAACCTAGAACTTGAGTATGACAATGAACCTTAGATAATAATGCCAAGGCATAATTTATTTTTAAAAAATGAGAAGTTAGAATTCATTAAAATTAAATACTTATGCTCTATTGAAGAAACAAATATCAAAAGAATGTGAAGCAAGCCTCAGACTCATAGAAAATCTTAAAAAAAACCCTTTATTAAAGACACATCTGATAAATGTTTTCTAAATATACGAAAACAATGAGGAAAGAATAATAAAATAGACAAATGACCTTGATAGACACCTCACTATAAAAGATAAATAGATGGCAAATAAGCATATATAACAATCTTCAGATTATATGTCATCAGAGATATGCAAATTAAAACAGAAATAAGATATCGCTAAATACCTATTTGATCAAAACTGATCCAGAACACTAACAAGACTAAATGGTGGTGAAGATGTGGCACAATAGAAGGTATCATTTGTTGCTGGAGAGTTGCAAAACAGCACAACCATTATGGAAGATAGTTTGGTCGTCTCTTAATAAATAAACTAACCTTATTTTTAAAACAACCCAAATTGTTGTCTTTGTTTCTGTAACAACCCAGCATTTCATTAACTTGAAAACATGTCCAAAGAAAAACGTACACATGGTGTTTAGAGCAGTTATATTTATAATTTCAAAAACTTGAAAACAAACAGGATGTTCTTCATTTGATGAACTGATAAACTGTGGTTCATCCAAACAATGAAATATTATTCCTTGATAAGATATAAGCTATAAATTCATGAAAAAACATGGAGGATCTCCAATAATATTAAATGAAAGAAGCCTATATATATATATATATATATATATATATATATATATATATACCATATAATTCCGATTATACAAAATTCTGGAAAGAGCAAAACTATGGAGACATTAAAAGTTCAGGAGCTGCCAGTGTCATGAAGAGGAATGAACTGGCAGAGGACAGAAGGATTTAAGGTAGTACAACTACTTGTGTGGTACTATAATGATGGATACAAGAGGAAATCTCTATAAACTTAGAGAGCTTTTTTTTTGTCAAATGCTTATTTTTTTTACAATAACAACAAAATAATTGCAAGGTTTACAAAGAAGTAGGAAAACATGGCCCATAAATTAAATATATATATATATATATATACACATGATAGAAACTGTCTTTTAAAAAGCACAGAAGTAAGAATTGCTATGCAATATAGTTAAACTGTCTTTAATGTGATCGGATAGTGTTATGCCCAGAATTTAGGGACCCCAAAAACCACCAGGGAGCCGAGTCTGATGCAGGAACAAAGAGCCTTTATTTGAGCTAGCTCAAGCTCAATCTCCTACCACACCGACGCAGCGGTGGGTTGAAAGAGAGAGCACGTTCCCAAAAACACAATAGTTTTAAAGGGGTCTAGGGGCAGTGGGAGGGGTGATGGTCATGACCCTAGCCGATTGGCTGAGGAAGGGTCAAAGGTCCTGTTCCGTAGGTCAATCTTCTGCGCAGGCGCTTGGGACTCAAGGTGGAGGACACGGAAACACAATGGAGTCAGTCCCAGTTTGCCCTTAAGCAAAATGGAATCAGTCCTGATTTGCCCTTACAATAGGTAAGTAAAAACACACAGACCAATAACTAATGGGAAGTTGTTTAAAATGGCATATAAAAAGGAGACTATCAAAAAAGAGATGTGAATTAAAAAATCAAATCAGAAGTTCTAAAGCTAAAAAGTATAAAAACTTCACCAAAAAACTTACCAGAGAGATAAAATAGAAGATTTGAACAGTCAGAAAAAATACATGAATGAAAATAAATTCAGGAACATACATGTAAATTCTGAGGAGTAGAAAGACCAAAGAATGAAAGGGAACATAGCCAATAGTTTAAGTCGGACTCCATCAAGAGGAACAATACATGCATTATAGGTCCCAGAAGGAGATTACAGTGAAAGGGGCAGAGAGATTACTTGAATAAAAAATGGCCAAATCTTCTTAAATATGATGAAAGACTTGACTATACAATCCAAGAAGCTCAACAAACACCAAGTAGAATAACCTCAAAAAAACTCAAAAGCAGATACAATTAATCAAACTACCAAATATGGAAGGAAATTATTAACAGCAAGAAATAAGTAACTCGTCAGGTACAAAAGACTGTCAGTAATATCATCTGTTGAGTTCTCAGCAGAGATTGAGAAAGGGAGAAATATGTTTGTTGGGAGCCGTTTTGGGCTCACAGGTTGAGACCCCTCCCCGTGTGGAAAAGGTTGAAGCAAAAGCTCGCCAGCCAAACTGGCGCCTAATCTTACAACTACTCTCCTTGGCCTAAGGAATGTAATGCTCTTTTGTTTTACCGCATTTAGATAAAAGGGAAGGACCTGGAGCAGGATGCTTTGATGGATTACATCTGAATGAGAGTAGCCTGACCACCTTAAAGTTGCATCTTGGGGATGGGTTGCACAGATTGATAGCAGTTATGAGCTGGCTGAATATTGGTGTGATTTGTGTAAATGTTAGGCTCCTATTATGTAAATTCACTCATTCACGGGCAAAGGACAAGCATTGGGAATTCTGTACCTCCCCTGTTGTAGTTGGAAGAACAGGCAATGACTCCTGGCCTGTTTATAGATAATTAACATAGGCAGGCCTTGGTAACTTCCTGCTCTCTCCCCCAGCCTTAAATTTATATGCTAACTAACTTGAAAACAACTTGCAAGATTGAGGAAATTGCCGCTTTCCTGATATAACACATTATTGTTCAAACTATGCTTACTGATGGGCTGTCACTCATTGCTGTAATGTAACTCATTACCTTTAAATAAAGACACTGAGGCCAGCAGGGCGGAGATGCCAGAATTGCCAGGGCTGCCTGCTTGGTCATCAGACTCCATCTCTGTCGTGGCTCTCTCACTTCATTTCGCCTGACTGTCCGTCCTTCGTGGACCCCTAGATTCGCTGGAACAAGGACCGACCCTGGCATATATTCAAAGTGGTGATAGAATTAAAACCTGTTAATGGAAAATATATCTGGAAAATTTCCCTTCAAAAAAGACAGAGAGAAACAAAAATATTTTTGGCTTACAAATGTAGTGGAAGTTTATTATTACTAGGCTTTGACATTTCTTGTAGGAAATGTCAAAAGGAGACCTTTAGGCTGAAATAATATGATGCCATACTATAACTTGAAGCCATATGAGAATTCAGGGTTCTCCAGTAAGTTAAATATACGGGAACATATAAAAATAGATATTTCTATGATATTGATTTGTAAATCTAATTTTACTTTTGCAAAGCATTTAGAAGACAGATGTATAAGAATGATGTCCGTATGTACACAAAATGTAAAGAATTAAGTAGTGACATCAATATCCTAAGGTAAGGAGAAAATCTGTATGGAAACAGAGTTTCTATATGCGATTGAATTAAGTAACTATCAATTCAAATTAAATTGAGAAAATTCTAAAATATTACATGTTACTCCAATGGTAACCATAAAGAAAATATCTATACAGTATATATAAAAGGAAATAAAAGGGAATCCAAACTTGCCACTGTAAGGTTACGAGTCGCTGATGAATAAAAGTAAAACTGCCAAGGCAAAGTGAGGTCTCAGAGTACACATTATTGCAAGCACCCTCGGGCGAGGTTCCGGACTCGCAAGAGAGGAGTCAGGGAAGTCCCCCCCTGAGATTGGGGTTAGGGGTTTTTAAGGGGTTTGATGCTGAAGTTGGCTACATAATTCTTTCTTTTTTTATTGGAGATTCTGTCTGCTTGCCAAGGTCCTATTGGTCTGCCGGAGTTTGGGGCAGAGGTTTAGGTCCCTGTTAGGTATCGGATTTCCGAGAGTGACGTATCCCTCCTTTGTGCTTTTGACGGGAATGTCGGCCATCTTGGGTCGGTTTCCATTGTCTGGAGCCTTCCCTCTGCCCTAGCCCAACAGCCACTACGAGTAAAAGCAACTGCACATGAACAAAAGACAGTACTGGAGGAAATACAAAGCAATTAGCCTGTAAGACATACAGAAAACAAATGGAAAATGGCAAAATGTGCTCAATCTTCATCATAAATTACTATAAAGGTAAGTGGATTAAATAATCCAATTTTGCCATAGATATATTATGCATACAATAAATGCATGCTGTCTAGAGAGTTATTTAATATATATAGAGTCTCAAAACATAATCTCAGTAGCTTGTAAATGAAAGGGTGTGAAACAGAAGATAATCCATGGAAAGTATAGCAGAAAAAGATGGAGTTCGACTAATCTCAGAGAAAGTGGAACTTAAGTCCAAAATTATCCATAAGAGATAAAGAAGGAAGTTATATAAGATTTACTGTTGACTTTAAACTAAGAATATACAACAATTATAAGCATATATGCACAACCCCAGATGCCCAAAATGTATGAAGCAAATTTTGAAGGAATTAAATGGAAACCTAATTAGATACTATTCTAACGAGTAGTTGAAACTTCAAGTATCTCTCTTTCAATTCTAGCTAGAACAACCAGATAAGAGATATAAAAAAGAACATGAAAACTAATCAGACTTAACAGCTACAAACAAAACTTTTCTCTGAACAACATCTGAATATGCGATTTTCTTAATTCCATTGGGCCAGTATCCAGCATAGACCAAATATTAGATCATGACATAAATTGTAATAAGCTTAAAATGTTGAAGTCATATGAAGTAAATTTTGTTATAAAGATATAATAAGGCAAGGAATGAATTACAGTAGAAAAAGTAGAACTCATAATTATATGGAAATTAAACACACTATTAAAAATAGTAAATATAAGAATCAAATTGACAATAAATTAAAAAAAATCAAAATGGAGATTAACAAAAAACAACTTGAGGCATATGAAAACAAAAACAAAGATACTGAAACTTAGTATGTTTAGATAACTGCAGTGCTAAAAGGTAATTTATCACAGTAAACATTTACATTTAAAAAGTAAGAAAGGTATCAAATCAACAACTAAATGTTATACCTTAAACAAATTGAAAAAAGAAAACAAAAGTAATGAAAGGGAAAAAAATAATGTAGAGAAGAGATGGGGTCCCTGGCTGGCTCAGTAGGTAGAACATGGGACTCTTTTTTTTCTTTTTTTTTTTTTTTAATATTTGTGTATTTTTTGAGAGAGAGACAGACAGACAGAATGAGAGTGGAGGAGAGGCAGAGAGAGAGGGAGACACAGAATCTGAAGCAGGCTCCAGGCTCTTAGCTGTCAGCACAGAGCCCGACACAGGGCTGGAACTCATGAATTGTGAGATCATGATCAGAGTCGAAATCATCAGCCCATCAGACTGAGCCACCCAGGCACCCCAGAATATGTGACTCTTGATCTTGGGATCATGAGTTCAGGCTCCGCTTTGGGTGTGAGATGACTTTAAAAAAAAGAAGTGGAGATTTTCAGAAACACGCACACTGTAAAGACTGAAATGATGCTGGGAAAACTTGACAGTTTGATGCAAAATAATTAAACTAGACTGTTTTCTTACATCTTACACAAATATCAACACAAAATGGATTAGAAAAAAACATAGGCAGTAATTTCCATGATATCGGCCATAGAAGCATATGACTTCTATGGCAAGAGAAATAAAAGTCTGAATTAAACTATTGGAAATACACCAAAAAAATTTTAACGCATTATGAAAGAAACTATCCACAAAATAAAAAGCCAATCTTCTTAATGGGGCAAGTTAATTGCAAATGATATATCCCATAAGGGGATAATACCCAAAATACATAAAGCACGTATATACAAGAGACATAATTTTCAAAAAATGAAAAAATACATTCGTTAACCCACTGAACTGACTTTTAATGCAGTTATGAAAACGTCTACACAAATTATTGGAACTCCTTTCTAAATTTGGCCTAAGGCCATCCTGAGCTATTCATGATTTAGCTTACATTATTAAAGTCTCAGTGGACATTCCCAAGTGAATACACACACAGAAACACCAAGTGTCATCGTTAATCTCCAAAGATGTCCTGAAATCATGATTGCTGTTGAGTCTTTATGGAATTATGTAAAATGTCAAGTGCAGGGATGAGAGATAAGTATAAACACTGGCCTGAAAACTGTTCAACGAAGTCTATCCAGAAAAATAACTTTGTTCATATGAAGACTGGAGGACCAATGTCAGCTATTCAAACCAGTAAGTTTATAAATGTGCGAGATAATAGAAGGTACATGTCCCAATTGTATCGTTATCTTTATTAATCTTTTAAAAGTGGAGATACTTCTGCAAGTGCTTAAGATAATTTTGATTAGACTTAATAAAATACTACTTTTAATAAGCTATTTGAATAGGCAGTTGATACATTAAATCATCTCATTAACTGAAATTTCAAAAGACATTTTTATTTGACTAATGTTGGCTTAAGAGATATCATATATTTTATATTTTTGTATATTTAATATATTTTGTTTTTACATTTTATGTATATAATTAAAATAAATAGCAAATATATTGCCTATATATTTGTATACTTAGGAAAAACACGAAAATCTCTTTAAACCTAAATCATAAAACATTATGTTTTTCTGGAAACAAATGGGGTTATAACTAATAATCTAGTGTGAAATGGTAGTAGAATATGGTGGATTGATATTATATTTTTATCTATGAGCACCTATGGACTTGTTTTCTGGATTTATGGTAAATACAACTAGTCTATACTAAATTCATGAAAATATGGCCACTTTTAAAATAAGAATACATCTCGGTTAAAATACTTACTAAATATTAATATGAATGCAAATGGGTCTGCAAGTCTGAGAAAAATGTCTGAACCAAGACATTTTTAGAAAAATAATTGCATTTGTAAGATATATATTATCCATTGAGAAAGGAAAGGTCCATTGTGTCTAGAGCCTATAATGCACTCCCTGCCACTGGGGGAGATTGCAGATAAATTAAGAATGTTTTAGTATGGTGTATGTAACATAGATTCTATTCTACAAGAGAATAGATGTTTTCATGCACGTGTATGATGCGATCGCATACATGATCCTATAGAGTTATTCTTTTGGCACTGTATATTATTGACTGGATTGAAATCGATCTATGTAAGAATTGGCCAAGTTCAGAATTAGAAGATTTTAAGTGGCGTTAGAGTGAGAATAGTTGCATTTTTTACAATAGGAAGGTATTGGGGCCTAGGTGGCTCAGTCGGTTAAGCATCTGGCTCTTGATTTGGGCTCAGATCATGATCTCATGGTTCATGTTTCGAGCTCTGTGTTGTGCTTCATGTTGACAAAATGGAACTTGTTTGGGGTTTTCTGTCTCCCTCCCACTCTTCCCGTCTTCTGCTCACACACTCTGTCTCTTTCTCAAAAATAAATAAAATTAAAAAAGAAAGAAAGTGGTTTTGAGCTAGTTCATAAACATGCTCTCTGGATAGGAAGGGAATGTTGGTCTTTGTAAGTGATAAGTTTGAGTCATATTGGGAAAGGCTTTAGATGTACTCACATGAAATTCAATGAATAAGGCTAGCATGTAGGCATCCAAATCATCAATAACATTTACTACTTCTTCCCTGGATTGGGGATGAGGAGGTTATTTTACCAATGAGCACAACGTGGTTAAATGGTTCCATATTGCTTATGTGCACTTTTTTCTTTCTACAAACCTGTTATTTCTAATTAAATGATTTCTTGCTAGAGTTTATTCAAAAGTATCAGAATTTATAATAAAAGTCAAATAGTAATGACTAAATACAGCTGTCTATGGAGACAGTAATATAGTTTCTGGAAATAATTCAGGTACTTTCTGGAAATAATTCAGGTATTCATAAGTAGAGTGTGTGTATTATGATTAATTTTTAACACAAAATTTCCCAATTGTACCACTTTATGTATTTAACTTTTGCATTAAAAGAAAAACTCTTTGCATACCACTAAATTTCTAGTTAAATAATAGTTACATCTGTGTTAGCATCCTAGGATGTTTTTTTGAAAATCAAATAGTTCATTGAAACATTCAGGGAATCATGTTATTGAGAAATCTACGAATGACAGGTGTGTGGATAAAAATAATATGATGGTAACTATGTAGATTTTAGTGACAATGGTGCTGATGAAGATGCTAAAAAATGTCCCAGCTCCTGTTCACTGATCACTCTTGCAGCTCACATTTGAAATATCCAGTATAAATAATCCTATTCAATCTTGTAATAACTCTTCTCTTTTTCCCCAGATTCATTGAGGTATAATTGACAAAAATTATATGCATCCAAGGTATAAACTGGATATAAGATATTACACATTAAAATAATCACTTCAATCAAACTACTAATTAACAAATCCATCAACTCTCTTTCTGTTTTGTCTTGTGAAAATACCGCCCAGTGAGATTTCCTCTAATAGAAGATATCAAATATACAACGTTTTTAACTATATTTAAATTGCTGTAGAATACATCTGCAGAACTTATTCATCATGTATAATGGAGATGTAGCATCTGATCCATATCTTCTCATCTCTCTCTGTCTTTAACCACTGACAACCACGTTTCTGCTAATTCTAAAGTTTGACCAGTTTAGATTCCACGTAGCATTATAACTAAACACTGTGTTTCTGTGTCTTAATATCACTTAGCTTGATGTCCAGGTACACCCATGTTGCTATTGTTGTGTGAATATATATATATATATATATATATATATATATATATATATATTTGAAATGTGTATAAATGTGTGTGTAAATATTTATATATTTATATATTTATACATTTCATTCACATATACATATGAATATCACAATATATATATGAATATCACAATATATACATTTATATTAAAATATATATATATATTTCATTTATCCATTTATTGTCAATAGGCATATAAAGTTAATGCTCATACTTCAGATATTATGAACAACATTGAAATAATGTTTATAGGAATGCAAGTATCTCTTCAAGTAACTGATTTCATTTCATTTCATTTTCGTATGTAACCAGAAGTGAGATTACTGGATCATATGGTAGCTTTACTTTTAACATTTTGAAGAACTTCTATACTATTTTCCATAACGGTTTTACTAATTTATATTCTCATCAATAAGGCTCAAGTGTTCCCTTTTCTCCACATCCTCTTTTATTTCTGTATTCTTGCTTATAGCCTTTCTAAATGGTATGAAATTATATCTCATTGTGATTTTGATTTGCTCTACTTAGGAGGTACAGGCTCAGAGAGTTGAAGTCGTTAAACCAAGATTACATTTCTAGTAAGTTGCAGAAATAGAATTGGATCTTGCATTGGCTCAAACTGTCTTCGGTATGTTTTTACAGTAAAGCGAAATTAACATATATTCGGTCTAAATCCAAATTACACGTATATGCTGATAAATCATACATCTCTCAGAATACTTGTCTACCTACTTTCCTATTTGTCTATCAGTGCCGATTCACGATCCTGGAATTTCATTAAAGTATATACATATGCATATACATATACATATATATATGCATATATGTATATAGGCATACATACATATGTAGGAATTTCATGAAAGTATATATATATATATATATATATATATATATATATATATACACACACACATAGTCATACAGTTATATGGTTATATGAACATTCAAATACTGTGCATTTTAAATCTCTTTGTACAATAAAGTCTTCGATATCACAAACTCTATAACAGTATAAACAACTAAAAATACACATTGATTAAATATTTAATAAGATTATTAATTCCTGAGTCACTAAAGTGTTATAAATTATATATATATATTGTTCCCTTTTAGTAGTATCTGTCGTGGAAACATTAAGAGGGATGAAAATTTCATATATAACTACAAGCAGAAATACTACAGAGAATTATGCTTGGCTAGACTCCAGAGGACTCTCCTCGTAGTCATCTGATTCAGTCTCTGAAAGCTATTCCTCAATCCTGTAAATTTTAAATAAATGATAGGAATGCAAAAACAATTGTGATATACACACATGAAGATAAAAGTATACCAAAAATTTTTAAAGAACTAAGGTAGATTTTGTGGAGCCTATAAGTTCCCGTTGCCCTGGGGAGAAAAAAAAAAATCTGATCTTTTATAGAGCTCTTATCTTACAGGTGAGGTAAGGAAGTTCCCTTTCGGTAAAATTCATCACTCAAAACTATCCAAGGTTCTTGAAAAGAGAAGAAGCAACCCAACGTTATATGAAAACTGGTGCAGATTTTTTTTTACATTCAAATGGTTTTAAAAGTTTAGTCTGATTCTTTATAAGATTTTCAGCCAAGCAATGGAAAGCTTCTTTGGTAAATGTGTATTCTTGTTGCAGCTACACAAATAATCAGACCAAATCTAACGTGACAAGAGTATTTAATGATCTGAAAGATCTTTCTTCGAGGTTAGTTTGCTTCAGAAGCAAATTCTACATTGTCTATTATCTAGAGGATGCCTTTTCAGATCTACCACCAGATCACTCTGTAATTTTAAATAATTTAGTTCTAATCACTCGGAAACCACGTTTCATTTTTATAATAAACCTATATTGAAAAATCTACTTAATCTATAAATATATGAATCACTAAAGTGAGATGCTTTTCAAATTTTGTTTGCAATTGAATAGGATCATGGGAAAAAAGAGAAAAATAATACATCCAAGCAAAATAATGCTTATTAAAGTAATTAAATTAAAATGGTAATATACAATTTATTTTTAAACTGGACTTAAATGAGAAAATGTTCCTGTCCATTATGTAGGAATGAACTGAATATATACATTTACAACTTGATCTACAGGGGAGATAATACAGAGAAGGTCCTTTCTTTGTAACCCAAATCATCTAAGGACACTTTGATATTGGGGCAAGACACGGATTAGAGTTCATTGATTAAAGTTGTATTGCTGCAGGAAATAATAGGAAATATAATTAAGACACCAAATAAAAGGAAACAGGAAAGATATTGAAATGAGTAAAATATAGACACTAAAGCAATTTACTTGGGCATGAAGAAACTTGTATACATTCTTGGATCTCTCATCTGTAGTAACTTAATTTTAACAGATTTTATATTTTTCTTTTCATTTCTCTTTTAGTTTTGAGCAGTTAAAAATAACTTTTATTTCATAATTGTTACCTAAATTTATAGTGAAAAGATTAAATTTAAATAAAAATTAATATATAAATATCTTTGTCTATCAGGCAGATAAATCCAGGCAGAAAATCTAAGGAATTCACTTAAATCTCTGAAACTTGATTTACCATCTGCAAACATCCATAGCTATATTTACTGTTATATCAATGTCAACAGTAATCACAGTAATAAAAAAACAGTAATAAAAAAACTTATTCTTGGCACAAATCTTGACACACGTTAGGTACTACCCAGTGGAGATGATCACTGAAAGTGCATAGTTCTATCTTTTCTGTCATGTATGAACCTTGCAAACGGTATGTAAATAGATTAGTTTTCATCATTTCACTAGTTAAAATAAAAATTCAAGAGAAATATTATAATTATTTTTACAAAAATATAGTTATTTACTTTAGATCTTGAAACAGATATTTAATAGCTATGGTGACTTTCCTGTCAGATGCAAGCTTCTTTCAATAATAGCACATGGCAAGTTATTTAGCATGTAAGAACAGAGGAACATAGATAATCAAAATCACTGCTTTAGCAGTCATGTGACATGGGATAAAGGACAAATTTGATTTCCCGTTCATTATTTCTGCTCTGTGTTGTGTTTTCTCATGATTAATGAGGAATAATACTAACTATCTCATGGAATTTTTGTCATACCTGGATCTGTTAAATTACAAACATAGAGGTAGTAGCAATGTTAATGTCATTGGTAATTAAAATATTACATTTTCAATCTTGTTAATTATTGAAATTACTAATACAAATTATATCCTACAATATCAGTCTAATATGCTCTTCTCATGCTTATCCAAATTCCAAATTATAAACAAAACTAGTTCTCCCAGTATTTCCTTTGCACGTTGACTGTAACCACACAATAATAGAAAATCAATTGTTTCACTTAGACCCATTACCCTGCTACAGGTATTTCACAATGATTTGGAGATTCACATCTGCACTAACGTGAGTGTGTAAGTTAGGAACTTAAATAACTTTTATATCACTTTAATATTTTATTCAAATAATGGATGGACATGGCAACAACAAACCACAGTTGTTGTTTTTTTTCCCATAATACACAATTGTTTTATTGTATATGGTTTATTCACCAATATATACCATATTGGGACCATACAACAAGCCTTAATAAATTGAAAAGGATTGAAACAGTACATACATTCTTTGATCCCAATGAAATTAATTAGAAATCAATAAAAATAAGATATTTGGGTGAATCCCAAATCTTTTTCTTTATACAATTTTTTGTCAAATTGACTTCCATACAACACCGAGTGCTCATCCTAACAAGTGCCTTCCTCAATCCCCATCACCCAATTTCCCCTCTCCCCCAATCCCCATCAATCATCAATTTGTTTTCTGTATTTAAGAGTCTCTTATGGTTTTTCTCCCCCCTCTCTGTTTTTAACTATTTTCCCCTTCCCCTTGCCCATGATCTTCTGTTAAGATTCTCATGATCCACATATGAGTGAAAATATACGATATCTGTCCTTTTCTGACTTATTTCACTTAACATAATACCCTCTACTTCCATTCACCTTGCTGCAAATGGCCAGATTTCAATCCTTCTCATTGCCAAGTAGTATTTCATTGTACATATAAATCACATCTTCTTTATCCACTCATCAGTTGATGGACATTGAGAGCCTTTCCATTATTTGAATTTGTTGAAAGTGCTGCTATAAACATTGGGGTACATGTGACCCTGTGCATGAGCACTCCTGTATCCCTTGGGTAAATTCATAGCTGTGCTATTGCTGGGTCACATAGTAGTGTATTTTTAATTTTTTTGCGAAAACTCCACAGGGTTTTCCAGAGCGGCTGCACCAGTTTGCATTCCCACCAACAGTGCAAGTGGATTCCCGTTTCTCCACATCCTCGCCAGCATCTGTAGTAGACCGATTTGTTCATTTTAGCCACTCTGACAAGTATGAGATGGTATCTCAGTGTGTCTTTGATTTGTAATTCCCTGATGATTAGTGACATTGAGCATCGTTTAATATGTCTGTTGGACATCTGGATGTCTTCTTTGGAAAAGTGTCTATTCATATCTTCTGCCCATTCCTTCACTGGATTCTTTGTTTTTTGGGTGTTGAGCTGGTGAGAGCTATTTATAGATTTTGGATAATAGCCCTTTATCTGATATGTCATTAGTACATATCCTTTCCCATTCGTCAGTTGCCTTTTAGTTTTGTTGATTGTTTCTTTTACAGTATAGAAGATTTTTATCTTGATGAGGTCCCAATAGTTTATTTTTGCTTTTGATTCCCTTCCCTTTGGAGATGTGTCAAGTAAGAAATTGCTGTGGCTGCGGTCAAAGAGGTTGTTGCCTGCTTTCTCCTCTAGGGTTTTGATGGTTTCCTTTCTCATATTCAGATCCTTCATCCATTTTGAGATTATTTTTGTGTATGGTGTAAGAAAGTGGTCGGTCTAGTTTCATTCTTTTGCATGTTGCTGTCCAGTTCTCCCAGCACCATTTGTTAAACAGGCTGTCTTTTTTCCATTGGATACTCTTTCCTTCTTTGTCAAAGATTTGTAGGCCATGCATTTGTGGGTCAAATTTTGGGTTCTCTATTCTATTCCATTGGTCTATGCATCTGCTTTTGTGCCAATACCATACTGTCTTCATGATTACAGCTTCGTAGTAGAGGCTAAAGTCTGGGATTGTGATACCTCCTGCTTTGGTTTTCTTTTTCAATATTGTTTTGGCTAAATGGGGTCTTTTGTGTTTCCACACAAATTATAGGATTGTTTGTTCTAGCATTGTGAAGGATGCTGGTGTAATTTTTATTGGGAGTGCACTGAATGTGTAGATTGCTTTGGGTAGTGTTGATATTTTAACAATATTTATTCTTCCAATCCATGAGCATGGGATGCTTTTCCATTTCTTTGTGTCTTCTTCAATTTCCTAAATAAGTTTTCTATTTTTTAAGCATACAGATCTTTTACATCTGTAGTTAGGTTAATTCCTGGGTATTTTATGGTTTTTGGTACAATTTAAATGGGCTCCTATTTTTTATTTCTCTTTCTGTTGCTTCATTATTGGTGTATAACAATGCAACCAATTTCTGTGCATAGATTTTGTACCCTGCAACCTTCCTGAATTCATAGATCAGTTCTAGAAGACTTTTGGTGGAGTCTGTCAGATTTTCCATGTAGAGTATCATGTCCTTTTGCTAATTATGAAAGTTTGACTACTTCTTTGACAATTTTGATGTCTTTTATTACATTTGGTTGTCTGATTGCTGATGCTGGGACCTCCAACTCTATGTTAAACAACAGTGATGTGAGTTGATGTCACTGTCGTGTTCTTGATCTAAGAGGGAAAACACTTGGTTTTTCACTATTGAGGATGATATTAGCTGTCGGGTTTTCATAAATTGTTTTTATGATATTTCAGTATATTCCTTCTATTCCGACTCCCTTAAGGGTTTTTATTAAGAATGATGCTGTATTTTGTCAAATGCTTTTTCGGCATCTATTGACAAGATCTTATGGTTCTTATCTTTTCTTTTGTTAATGTGATGTATCACACTGTTTTATTTGTGTATATTGTACCAGCACTGCATCCGAGGAATGAATCCCAATTGATTATGCTTAATAATTCCTGTTAGATGTTGTTGTATTCGATTTGCTAATATCTCGTTGAAAATTTTTGTATCCATGTTCATCAGGGATATTAGCCTGTAGTTCTCCTTTTAATGGGGTCTCTTTCTGGTTTGGGAATCTAAGTGATGCTGGCTTCCTAGAATAAGTCCGGAAGTTATCTTCTATTTCTATTTCTTGGAACACCTTCAGAAGGATAGGTATTAACAATGTTTTAAATGTATGGTAGATATTCCCATGGAATCCATGTGGTCCAGGACTCTTATTTGTTGGGATAATTTTTTTAAATAATGTATTGTCAAATTGGTTTCCATATAACACCCAGTGCTCATCCTAACAAGTGCCCTCCTCTGTGCCCATCACCCACTCTCCCCCCTTCCATACCCCCCTCAGCCCTGCACTTGTTCTTAGACTTTGAGGGTCTCTTATGTTTTGTCTCCCTTCCTCTCTGTGTCTTTTTTTTCTTTTCCCCTCTTCCCCTCCCCCATGGCTTTCTGCTAAGTCTCTCAAAATCCACCTATGCATGGAAACATATGGTATCCGTCTTTCTCTGGCTGACATATTTCACTTAGCATAATACCCTCCAGTTCCATCCATCTGGCTACACATGGCCAGATTTCATTCTTTCTCATTGCCACATAGTATTCCATTGTGTTTATATACCACATCTTCTTTATCCATTCATCAGTTGATGGACATTTAGTCTCTTTCCATGATTTGAATATTGTCGAAAGTGCTGCTATGAACATTATGGTACACATGCCCCTGTGTGTCAGCACTCCTGTGTCTCTTGGGTAGATTCATAGCAGTGCTGGATATATTAATAACTGATTCAATTTCCTCCGCAGTTGTGGGTCCGTTCAAATTTTATTTTCTTGCTGTTTGAGTTTTGGTAGTGTGTGGGTGTCTGGGAATTTGTCCATTTCATCTAGGTTGTCATTGTTGGCATATGATTTTCATTGTCTTCTCTGACAATTGCTTGTATTTCTGAGGGATTAGATGTAATAGATCCTTTTTCATTTGTGATTTTATCAATTTGGGCCCTCCCTCTTTTCTTTTTTGAGAAGCCTGGCTAGAAGTTCATCAATTTTGTATTTTTTCAATGAAACAAAGCTTAGTTTCATTGGTTCGTTCTACTGATTATTTTGGATTCTATATTGTTTATTTCTGTTCCGATCTTTACTTGTTAAATTATTTTGCTGGGTTGGGATATCTTTGCTCTTCTGCATCTAATTCCTTTAGGTGTGCTGATAGATTTTTTATTTGTGATTTTTCTTGTTTCTCGAGCTAGGCCTGGGTGGCAATGCATTTTCCTCTTAGGACTGCCTTTGCTGCATCTCAAAAAGTTTGGATTGTTTTGTTTTCATTTTCATTTGTTTCCAAATATTTTTTAAAATTTCTTCCCTAATTGACTGGTTGATCCATCCGTTCTTTAGTAGGATGTTTATTAACTTCCAAGCTTAAGGAAGTTTTAAAGACTTTTTCTGTGGTTGATTTCAAGTTTCATTGCACTGTGATCTGAAAGTGTGCGTGGTATGATCTCAATTATTTTATATTTATTGAAGGCTATTTTGTGACCCAGTAGGTGAACTATCTTGCAGAATTTTCCATGTGCACAGGAGAAGTAACTATATTCTGCTGTTTTGGAATGTTTAGTTTTCAGTATGTTTGTCAAGTCCATCTTTTCCAGTGTATTGTTTCTTTTCTGATTTTCTGTCTAGATGAATGTGTGTATTGCTGTAAGTGGAGTTTTAAAGTCCATTTTTTCTTTACTGTTTTTTTTTATCTAGATAAATCTGTGTAACGCTGTAACTGGAGTATTAAAGTCCCTGCAATTTCCACTTTACTACCAAAAGGATTGCTTATTCTTGTTATTAATTGTTTTACGTATTTGGGTGCTTCCAAATTTGGTGCATAGGCTTTAATGCCCTTCTTTATCTCTTGTTACTGCCTTTAATTTAAAGTCTAGTTTGTCTCATATAAATATGACTACTCCAGCTTTCTTTTGACTTCCAATAGCATGATAGATAATTCTTCATCCCCTAACTTTCAATCTGAAGGTGTCCTGAGGTCTAAAATGGGTCTCCTGTAGAAAGCAAATAGATGGGTCTTGTGTTTTTATCCGTTCTGATACCCTATGTTTTTTGATTGGACCATTTAGTCCATTTACATTCAGTGTTATTATTGAAAATATGGTTTTAGAGTCATTGTGTTATCTGTAGTTTTCATACTTGAAACGATGTCTCTGGTACTTTGTATTCCTTGCAGCATTTCACACAGAGAGTCCCCCTTAGGATGTCTTGTAGGCTGGTTTAGTGGTGATGGATTCCTTCAGTTTTTATTTTTGTGGGAACACCTTAATCTCTCCTTCTATTCTGAATGATAAGCTTGGTGGATAAAGGATTCTCGGCTGCATATTTTTCCTGTTCAACACATTTAAAGTTTCCTGGCATTCCTTTCTGGCCTGCGAAGTTTCAATGAGGAGGTCTACTATAGGTGTGTACTTTTGTATGTTAAGGGCTGTTTATCCCTAGCTGCTTTCAGAATTTTCTCTTTTTCCTTGTTTTTCCAGTTTCACTATTATATTTTGTGCAGAGGAATGATTCAAGGGAGTTCTCTGTGCCTCCTGAGTTTCAATGCTTGTTTCCTTTCCCAGACTGGTGAAGCTTTCAGCTATGATTTGTTCAAGTACACCTTCAATCTCTCTTTTTCTCTTTTTCTGGAATTCCTATGATATAGATATTGTTCCATATGATAGAATCACTTATTTCTCTACATCTCCCCTCGTGATCCTGGATTTAATATTTTTATGTCTTCTTTTCTCAGCTTCATCTTTTTCCATAATTTTATTTTCTAATTAACCTATTCTCCCTCTGCCTCTTCAATCCAGGATGTGGCCACTTCTATTTTATTTTGCACCTCATTTCTAGCATTGCTTAATTCATCATGACTCTTATTGTGTTCCTTGATCTCTGCAGCCATAGATTCTCTGCTGTATTCTATGCAATTTTCAAGCCCAATGATTAATCTTATGACTATTATTTTAAATTTTTGTACAGTCACATTGCTTTTATCTGTTTTGATGAATTATTTAGCTGTCACTTCTTCCTGGAATTTCTTTTGAGGAAAATTCTTCCATTTCATCATTTTGGCTAGTTTTTGTCCCTTTTGAGTTTTAAAAGCTTGTTATATGCTCTGCACCTGTCAGCACTGGTGTATTAAAGCGGGCTCATACACTGTCCAGGGCTTGGCCCTTCAGGAGATGATTTTTGGAGAGTGTTACATGCTCTCTATTATTGTGACTTTGGTCATTTTATTTCCCTACTCGTAGTGATGTTTTGGACCCTCCACCAGATGTGCACTGTATTGTTCCTGAAGTAGCTCTGGTAACGAAAAGAAAAAGACAAACAAACAGAAAACCAAAACACTCAAACACACAAACACACAACCAAACAAGCAAAAACAATCCCAAAGAAAAAAACCTGAAACACCAACTACAAGTAAAGAACAGGGTAGAGGTGGTGCTGATGGAAACCACATAGAAAAAGAAATGATATGGGAAGGGAAAAAGAAAAAAAAAATAAACACTGACCAGGCAGAGTGAGTAAATGGCTTAATCCAGAGAGAGAGAGAGAGAGAGAAAGGAAAATAAAGAAGGTAGAGAAAAAGGAACAAAGCTTAAGTTACCCAGACAGAGTAACTATATGGCTTGATTATTCCAGAGAGTGAGAGAAAGGAAAATAAAAAAGGAGGTGTAAAACCTGCATTAAGTGAATGGTTTAAATATGTCCACTTAATCAAACCAACAATCAGGGTAAACCAGACTAGATGAGGGAAGAGATGAGAAAGAGAAAATGAAGGAAGACTATATAAAAATAACAAGAATTGTCCTAGAATTAATCCAGGCAATGCAGCAGTGCTGGTTTGGAGGAGGGGACCATCCTGTTCTTCAGCATCTATCTTGCTCCATAGATACATATTATAGGCATGAGAGGCATGGTTTTGTGTAGGTGGGTCCTGCCTCCACTGTAGGCCCCAAAGACTGATCCTTGAGGCCCCGCCTTGGTGGTGGTGGGGTGAAAAATGGCGACCAATTCCCAGACTCTTCTCCACGACCCTGTGTCCCAAATCACTCCTTTAGAGTGTTTCTCACTGTCCTGCAAACACAGCTGAGGTAGTCTGTCCTCCTCTGTGGACTCCTGTGCCCCTGTGGTTGGCTGGGATTCAAACACCCACTCTGAGAGTCCTGGTACTAAGGAAGAGCCTCTCCATGCTGCCTGATATTTGACCCCAGCTGTTTTTTTCCTGTTCCACAACACTTCAGGAGGGGTACTGCTTTCTCCTACTAAGGACTAGGCCCCTGACCTAGCCCAGGGCTGGCTCCTCTTCTCTCCAGGGATGCAAACAAGGCAGCCAACCCCAGCCCAGAGAAAGCCCCACAGTTAGAGATGGAATCTCTCTCCATCCTGGTCAGAGGTTTTTATCTTATCCAGATACAGTCCTATGCTTCCCCATCCTCTCTTTCTCTTCCCTTTGTCTCTCCGCAGAGGGGATCACTTCCCTCCATGTCTACAAAGCTGTTTTATCTCTCCAAGTTCTCAATCACCCACCAATGGCTCATCAGGTTGTCCTGGTGTCTCTCTGGTAGTGATTCAGTCTCTTTTACTCCCAGACTCTCAGGGTTCAAAGTCCTTTGGCTTCAATCATTCTTTGTTTGAGAGACATGGTAAGTTCAGAACCCCCTATTTCTCTGCCATGGTGGCCCCTCCCCAAACAACAAACCACAAGTTTAAATGACGGTCCATAACCTACTCCTCGTGAAACACAAAACAAATACTTCAAATTATTTTACAATTTTTCCAATACTTCCTCAATATTTTAAACAATATGTTTATCTTCTAATGATTGATTCCTAAATCCCAAATACAAGACCGTGACTTGTAACTTAGGTCACTGTGGATGAAGTCTCATCCCGTCCTTATATTTCCCCTCGACACTTCCCCATCATTCTCTCAATATAGTTACATCCCACTTTATGTCTAAGGACATGCATTGTTGGTATCATCCATCTTCTAGAATTTATTGTATGCCTATTAAATATATAACATTACTATGATACATGAGGCTGTTTTATTATACTGCATATATTTCTTCTCATATTTTCATAATTTCTCTCAAGAATATTTTAGAATATCTATGTATCTGATATTAAAGTTATCAACAAGTTATTTTCAAGAAAGTATTTAGTATTTTCAAGAAAATTTCATTAAATAAATTATTTCTCATTTTTCTCTGTATCTTTGCATTCTTTTTGAACATTGTAGCTCATGTATAATGGTTCCTAAAATCGTTTTGTATAACGTGCAAAATAAAACATATTTTGTCAAATATAAATCAATGTAATATGCATTTATAAAAATGTCCATATGTATATGTTGTGTCATTTTATACTATTCCTCGTTCTCTTATTTGTTCTAATATCAAATTTTGTGCCTCATTATTGTCTTCTTTCTGATTAATTTTCATCAATTTATTGTTTGAGACTTTCATTAATTTTTGTATTAATTATTGTCCTTTGTATTTTCAGAAAACTTTTATTGATATTTGGCACTTAATACTTTATAAAACATGGTATTTTTATTTTGGACTTAACAACTTGTCATATTTCTCTGAAGGCATCAGATTTTTTTCAAACGTTTTCTTGCATTTAATGCAATCATTTTAACTGTGTGTGTGCCTGTGTGTGTGTGCACCCGTACATCTGTCTTTCATGTAAAGGCTTCCTCAACAATCTAATGGCTTTGGTCCTAGAAAAGTATTAGAGATTGAAACACTACTATCTATTCTAGGCATAACATACTAGGATTACTTACTGATGGAATTCCTCTGGAGAAGATTCTCACCATTCATTTCCACTTAGAATACTCTCAAAATGACATTTTTCCTTCTCCTTTTGAGTGTATGTTTCTTAAAGTTTCTTCTCCTAAAAAGTTATTAACTTTTCATCTCTGATTCCTTCCTCTGCTCTCATTCCCACTGTCTTTATGCTGTTTTTATCTCATTATTATGTGAGTTGAGTTTTATGACAAAGAGTTGACACGTATATGGGATAAATTCTCACATTTATCTAGAAATGAAAATAGTTTTAAATAAGAAAAACAAGAGGGGAAAAGGAATGGGCAAGGACGGTGCTAGAAAGTCAATGCCTAATATTAAGTAAGTGTTGAGAAGCAGATGAACAGAATACACATCTTGTCGGGAGCTTAAGCAGAGTCATGTAAACTACAATAAATTTGGAGAATAAGTGCTCATGGAAGGGATTTCCTAAACAGGGAGCATTTGAATGTTGAATGGGGAAGAAATATATGCAAATATAAATATATTTGGCAATAATTATTAATTGTAGTTTCTGGAGAAAAAAAGGAGCAGGTGATGATGCTTAGGATCTAAAAAGCTTGATTTTTCAAGGTTTTTTGGGCAAAAAAAATAGTGTATATTTGTTAGCATGAATTGACAAGCTACTTTATTTAATTTAAACGAAGAAAATGGTTGTCTAATAATCATAAAATGTATTCAACTTTGGGTCTGTAAGTTATGCATGCACATTGATTTGCAATGCATATATAAAATGTGCAAGTTCTGATGTTGAATATGTGTAAATTTATGTAAAAGTAAAATATATGTTTCAGTATAATCATTACAGAAATACATTATTCTTAGAGATTTACAGATTTTTACGAAATATTTTGTAGACGTATGTGTGTCTATACAGATTTTATCTAAGAGGCAAAAACTGGCAAAATTGTTTAATCAATATATGTGTAAGTATTTTAAGATTTAAATGTTTCATTAATAAATCATACTTTGGAACAAAAATTAATGGGTTAATAAGAGTTTAATTTTTTTGTTCTTAATATGTGTTTCTCTTTAGGGAAAGCTAAATTAATATCACATGGAAAATAATAACCAAACATCTACTGATTTTTTCTTATTGGGATTATTCCCACCATCAAAAGTTGGCCTGTTCTTCTTCATTCTCATTGCTCTCATTTTCCTAATGGCTCTGTTCGGCAACCTGTCCATGATCACCCTCATCCTCCCGGACACCCATCTCCACACACTCATGTATTTTCTACTTAGTCAACTCTCCCTCATGGACCTGAGCTACATCTCCACCACCGTCCCCAAGATGGTGTCCAATTATCTGCTTGGAAAGAAGTCTATCTCCTTCATTGGGTGTGGGGTACAGAGCTTCTTCTTCTTGACTTTAGCTGGTGCAGAAGGATTACTATTGGCCTCTATGGCCTATGATCGTTATGTGGCTATTTGCTTGCCTCTTCACTATCCCATTCGTATGAGCAAAAAAGTGTGTGTGTTGATGATAACAGGATCTTGGATAATGGGCTCAATCAACTCCTGTGCCCACTCTGCATATATCCTCCATATTACTTATTGTCATTCCAGAACCATTAATCATTTCTTCTGTGATGTCCCAGCCATGTTAAGTCTGGCCTGCATGGTCACCTGGGTCCATGAGTACACAGTGTTTCTGAGTACCACACTCTTTCTTGTGTTTCCTTTCCTTGGCATTGCATGTTCCTATGGCCGAGTTCTCCATGCCATCTGCCTTATGCACTCAACAGAAGGAAGGAAGAAGGCCTATTCGACCTGCAGCGCTCACCTCACAGTCGTGATTTTATACTATGTACCTTTTGTTTACACTTATCTACGCCCAAGATCGCTGAGATCTCCGACAGAGGACAAGGTTCTGGCTGTCTTCTACACCATCTTAACCCCAATGCTGAACCCTATCATTTACAGCCTGAGAAACAGGGAAGTGATGGGAGCCCTGAGAAGAGTGATTCAGAGGACCTGCTTTCTACAAGTGTAGACAAATTTCGCATTAATCCTGCTGCTTTAGAAATGTATCGTTTTCACCTTTTATCTCATTAGGAACAATGTCATTCCAAAATATAAGACAAATATTATATTAATCTAGAAATTTAAGAAAATTGAGTTTTGATGAAATCATTTTATATTCCCAATCATTCTATTTTTGTGGTAATTTTCAATAAATGTAAATGACATATATTTTCCCTTAATTGTTGGGTAATAAGATTTTATTAATACATTGAAAAACATTGGATGCAGTCCAACTTAATGGTATTATCCATTATAATAATTCTATTATATTTAGTGTATCTCCCCAAATAGCTAAAATAGGACAAACGAACAATAAATGTTTTAACTGTGGAAGGTTTATTTGAAATCAATACATATACACACATCGATGGATAAATGTATACTTAGGTTGTTTCCCTATCTTATCTTCTTAGCTATTGTGAATAGTGCTGCAATTAAAATAATGATGGTCATATATTTTCCAAATAGTGTTTTGGCATCATTTGGATAAGTATCCAACAGTGGAATTACAGGATGATATGATAGTTCCATTTTTAATTTCAAGAAGAACCTTCATACTTTTCTCCATTATGGCTGCACCTGTTTACATTCCCACCAACAGTGAAGAGTTTCCATCCTCACCAACACCTCTTATCCCCTTTTTTATAAGAGTTGTTCTAAATATGTATGAAGATATCTCATTGTGGTTTGTATTTGTATTCTCTAATAATCTATGACATTGATCTTTTTATTTATCTTTGTCCAACTGAATATTCTTTGGAAAATGATCTCTATTCTTGACACTGTCAATTTTGTGCTCATTTTTTTTACTATTGAATTATATGTGTTCTTTATATATTTTGCATATGAGCCCCTATTCACATATGACTTGCAAGTATATTTTGTCCTATTTAGTAGTTTGTCTTTTAATTTTGTTGATGGTTTTCTTTGCTGTGAAGATTTTAGTTTGAAATAGTCCCACTTTGTTATTTTTACTTTTTTATGTTATTGCCCTTAGTGTAAGATGAAAAAAACACTTACAATAATATAGACCTATGGCTAGAAGCTAAATACTTTATTCTTCCAGAAGTTTTGTGGTGTTAGTTCTTACAATTGTCTTTAATCCACTTTATACTAATTTTTCTGTATGGTTTAAGATAATGTTCTAGTTTCATTTTTGTTTTGTTTTGTTTCATTTTCTTTTTGCATGTGGCCATCCAGTTTTCCTAACTGGGAATTAGATAGGATATTCACTTATTGAATAGTCTGTCTTTTCTCCATAGTATTCTCTGGGCTTCTTTGTTGTAAATTAGTTGAACACATATTCATGGGTTTATTTCTCTTCTGGGGTTCATTACTTGACCTCATACTTTAGAATACACTGAATGACATGACGCCATGCCATTTTCACCGTTTTTTGCATCTCTTGGAGAAGTATGCATCTACACCTTGTCTGCACTGTTCAGGAAGCACAGAGGTATTTTAGGATCCCTTAATTAACTGGGTTTTATGGGCATTTTGGGACTCAATACTTCTCTTTTTGAACATAGACCTATCTTAATATGTCTATCATCTGGTACTTAGCCATGGTTGTTGTGGTCACCTAAGGATAATTCTGCCCTGAAATCACAACAGGTTCCATTGTATCCTGTATTCAAATTCTTCTGAATTTTGAACTTAAATTCCCATATTTATTGTGCGTAGTTCTGAGTTATGAACTAAAATGTCTTTATTTCCTTTACAAATTTGAGTAGTACAACCATATCCACACACTTAATATTTTCCGTATTTCGATGCACACATGTATTTCATTCTGTAAAGAATAAATGTTCCCAATTGCCTGGGTACACCAGGGGTACAATGCTCTTATGTTCAAAAGCTAGTTTTATTTTCAGTTTGGCAAAAAAAAACTTTAACTTTTCATACTCCAGATTATTAAAAATCAGTGCACAAAAATGATCTGCAATTCTCTTGGTAGAAATTAGCAAAATATTCAAATTTCTGTTTCTGGTTCTTCCCATAAGAAATTTGAGAATCACTTGCTTTTTTACCAAGTTAAAAATAAAACAGATGGAAATATTGAGAACTCTGTTTATGTCCACGAGATAAAGAAGAATATTGGAGAAGCCATGGACCTTAATATTAGAGATATTGTCATGTGAATATGGAGCTTACTGTAGCAAATACTAATTAGAGCAGATATCAGAACATGAACCAGTGTTGAAATAGGACAACCTGAACTGTAATTGACTCATTGCTAAAGTCTTATTGTAGACAACTCTGAAAGTTAAAAACTCCAGATGAATCGAAAAATAAAGAGTCCCTATGCTTTTAGAGGCCAGATTCCCACGGTAAATACTAGAAAAAAAATTTCTAAGTCTTTCAAGAGAGAGACGGAAAGCAATAAAAATAAATAAATCCATTAAAAAAAAAAAAAAAAAACAACTCCAGAACACTTTTAGTCTCATCAAGTCTTGCCCTCAGGAGAAACTAACATACTAAGCTGCCCTAACATGGGTTAATAACACAACCTAACTGACCTGTGGAAATAGAAATACCCAAACACCAAGCACCCTTCCACATGGGAGAAGAAAAACACCCAAATCCACCAGATTTCCCCACATGAGAAGAAAAGAAGAAGATGAGAAATATTTGTGAATTTTACAGTCGAGGAACACAGGCTTATTAAAAGTTAAAGGCAAATAATAATACTATCAAAACTGTCTCTTCCCCTCGATACCTCACCCTGTAATAACTAAAGGGCTTTATACACCATTCACATTAATTGGGACATAATCTCTCCCCATTGAAAAAATACAAAACATTCCTGAATGCAAAATAATAATAATAATAATAATAATAATAATAATAATAATTAATAATAATAATAATAACTGTGAAGAGGCAGAACAAAGACCAGAATCATATGTGATAGAGCAGTTGGCATTAATAAACCAAGATGTTTTAAATTGTTTCATTTAAATTCTAGTTGTTTAACATATAGTGAAATATTGGTTTCAGGAGTAGAGCTTAGAGATTCATCACTTACGTATAATACCTAGTCCTCATCACATCAAGTGCCCTACTTAATACCCATCACCCATTTAGGCTACACACCAGCCACCTGCATTCCAGCACCCCTCATTTTGTTGTTTATAGTTAAAGAGTGTCTTATGGTTTGCCTCCCTGTGTTTTTTTTTCCCTTTCCCTGTGTTCATCTGTTTTGTTTCTTAAATTCCACATATGAGTGAAATTATTTGGTATTTGTCTTTCTATGACTGACTTGTTTTTCTTAGCCTAATATACTCTAGCTCCATCAATATTATTGCAAATGGCAAAATTTAATTAAAAATTTTTTCAATGTTTATTTATATTTGAAAGAGAGTGAGAGAGACGCACACAGTGGGAGTAAGGCAGGGTGAGAGAGAAGGAGACACAGAATCCAAAGCAGGCTACAGGCTCAAAGCTATTGATACAGTGCCCAATACAGGGCTCCAGCCCAGGAACCGTGAGATCATGATCTGAGCTGAAATAAGATGCCCAACCAACTGAGTCACTAAAGTGCCCCTCATTCTTTGATAGCTGAGAAATATTCCATTGTTTATGTAATATACAAAATAATATATTATATTTCATATAATATAATATAACATAACATCATATAAGTTACATCTCATTTATCCATTCCTTAGCAGATGGATGTTATGTTCTTTCCAGAATTTGGACACTGTTGATAATACTGCTCTAAAGATCATGAGTCCACGTGTTCTTTTGAAACTGTAATTTTATATCCTTTGGGTAATTATCTAATAGTGCAATTGCTGAGTTGTAACGTAGTTCTATTTTTAACTTTTTGAGAAAAATCCATACTATATTTAAAAGTAATTGCATCAGTTTGCATTCCAACCAATAGTATAAGAAGGTTCCCTTTTCTCTCCATTTTGTCAACATCTATTGTCTTCTGTGTGAATCTTACACATTTTACAGGTGTAAGGTAGTATCTATCATGCAAACCAAGAATAAAAAAAAAAACAACTCTGATTAATATGCTAAGATTTGTAGTAGATAAAGTGGACTGCATCCAAAAGCAGATGGCCAATGTAATCAGAAATATGGAAATACTAAAAAAGAACCAAAAAATTGTTAGAGATTAAAACAACAACAACAACAACAACACTGTAACAAATGAAGAAGTGAATGAGGGGCACCTGGATGGCTTAGTCAATTAAGTGTCCACTCTTGATTTTGGTTCAGGTCATGATGTGCAGTTACTGAAATTGAGCCATGAGTTGGATTCTGGATTGACAATCCATAGCCTACTTAGAATTCTCTCTCTCTCTCTCTCTCTCTCTCTCTCTCTTTCCGTCTCTCTCTCTCCCTCTCTCTCAAAACATATAAATAAACTTTTATTTTTGTTAAAAGAATGAATAGTGTATTACTAGACTACATATAGCTGGAGAAGGAAAGTCTGAGCTAGGTTATGTATAAATAGAATGATCAAAAATTAAACAAACAACAACAACAACAAAACAGATCACTCAAGACTGTGTGACACTACGAAATGTGTAATGCATGCATAATGACTATACTATAATGAGAAGAAAAAAAGAAAAAAAAATAAGTGTTTGAAGGCTAACCAAGGATCAAGGAGGCTCAGAGAATGCCAAGCAGAACAAAACAGAACAACAACAAAAAACAACACAAAAATAGAAAGAAGACAGAGAGAAAAGAACAGAAAAGAAAGAAAGAAGGAAGAAAGAAATAAAAAGTGAGAAAACTAATACAATTAAACTTATCATTATAAATTACAAAATATTAAAGGTAAATAAAATCTTTTTAAAGAAGTTGGGAAAGGGACAGAAAGAGGACCAAAGATAAATATTACTTCTGATTTTTCAGAAAACATTTTAACAGAAAAGATGAGGTGAAATACTTAATGTGTTGAGAAGAAAGAAAGAAAAAAATCCTAGAATTCTGTATTCTGCAAATTTCTTTCTTCAAAAGTGAAGGAGAGTTTGGGGCTGAAAGATGTCAGAGGGGCAAGAGGACCTTAGGCTCAATTTCTCCAATTAAACAAACCTAAATAACATTCAAATAATTCTAAATACACCAGAAATCATTTTGAAGGCTGACAGAAAAAAAACTCCACAGGTAAAGGGAGAGAAGAAACCACATCGAAGAAGACAGGAGCATGAAGATGTGGTTTGTGGGGGAAATGGATCAAGGGTGCTGCAGAGGGGAGGGAGCCCTGGTTGCAGAGAAATGTGAGAGACAGGAGCACACAGGGAAGAATATTCCCCTCAAGTCACTGGGTGGGAACACTAGAGGGGCTGATTTTTGTGAGTGCTTGCAAACAGTGGGACTTATTAAAGACTAGTGTTAGTTTGTTTGTTCCTTTTAAGTTTTTGTTTACTTTTTATTTTATTTTTAAAAATTTATTGTCGAGTTCGATAACACACAATGTAGTCTTGGCTTCAGGAGTACAATCTTATGATTCATCCCTTACATAGAACACCCAGTGCTCATCCCAAAAAGTGTCCTCATCAGTGCCTATCATCCACCTCCCCCACCCTTTAACCCCTTGAGCCTCTCACCACCATCAACTCTCAGTTTGTTCCCTGTATTCGAGTCTCTTAGGATTTTCCTCCCTCTTTGGTTTATAACTTATTTTACCTTCCCTTCCCATATGGTCCTCTGTTGAGTTTCATAAATTCCACATATGAGTGAAATCATGTGATTTATCTACAGATAACAGCCAACATCAGTTGTTTTCTAAGTTGTAAATTTTAGCTTCTCTGACTAGTGTGAGGTGGTTTCCCGCTGTGGTTTTGATTTGTATTTCCCTGATGATGAGTGATGTTGAACATCTTTTCATGTGTCTGTTTGCCATCTGGTTGTCTTCTTTGGAAAAGTGTCTATTCATGTCTTCTGCCATTTCTTCACTGGATTGTCTTTAGAGTGTTGAGTTTGGTAAGTTCTTATATTGTGGATACTAACCCTTTATCCAATATGTCATTTTCAAATATCTTCTCCCATTCCATTAGTTAACTTTTAGTTTTGTTGATTGTTTCCTTTGCTCTGCAGAAGCTATTTATCTTGATAAGGTGGAAAAATATTCCATGTTCATGGATTAGAAGACCTAAGTTGTGAAAATGTCAATACTATCCAAAGCAATCTATGCATTCAATGCAATCCCAATCAAAATAGCACCAACATTTTTCACAGAGCTAGAATAAACAATCCTTAAAGTTTTCTGGAACCACAAAATGCCCTCAATAGCCAAAGTAACACTGAGAGAGAAAAACAAACCTGGAGGCATCACAACCCCAGGCTTTAACCTGTATTACAAACTTGTATTCATGAAAACGGTATCGTTTTTGGGGAAAAAACACACAAATAGACCAATGGAATCCAATAGAGAACCCAGAAATGGACTCACAAATATAGGGCCAGCTAATCTTCGACAATGCAGGAAAGAATATCTAATAGAATACAGTCTCTTTAACAAATGGTGCAGGGGGGACTGGACAACAACATGCAAAAGAATGAAACTGGACAACTTCCTTATACATTACACAAAAGTAAATTCAAAATGGAATACAGTCCTAAATACAAGATAGGAAAACATCAAAATCCTAAAAGAGAAGACAGGCTGCAACCCCTTGTGTTTGGCCACAGCAACTTTTCACTTAACATGTCTTTGAAGACAAGGGAAATTAAAGTAAACATGAACTATTGGGACTTCATCAAGACTGGAATTTTAAATGTCAGTGAGTTCAGCTGGAATAGAGCCCTGTGTGTGCTAATCTACTCCTGAAGAGAAGACAAATAAAAAACTGAGGGGCAGGGAAAAGGGCCACCTGACAAAAGCCTGGAACATGAGTGTAGGGGGGTAGGAGATTATTTCCTCTTCTTAGAAAAATTCACTGAAAGATAGTTTCCCTGGCAATGTCTGTGTGGTGACAAGTGCCTGGCCAGTATCATTTCCCTCTCTTGATCCTCAGCATAAACACTGAGCTATTGTGAGAAGCAGTTCAGTGTCCACAAAAGCCACCTATCTTGCTTACACTAAGTACCACAGCCCTATGCATGGCACAAATACCCTTCTTAGTCAAGCTTGCCTTAGCCTCAGCACAGTGGAACCCTCCCCAGAAGACCAACCCTTGCCCACACCACAATTATTACCAAAGTGTGGGGACTCACTTCTGATGGAAGTGGTGTCAGATCTCTTTCACATTCAGACCAGACCACACCTAATTAAAACTCACCACTTTCAAGCCAGGAACCACAAACTGCCCACAGAAGGCTAGAAAAATCTCCCCAGATGCCTGAGTTGAAGGACAGAGCAACCAATACACAGCAGCAGAGTGCATGCAGCACACACTAAAGACACTCTCTAAGGGCCAGGCTCTGAACCCTATATGACATCATTTCCTAAAACCATTACTCTCAGTAACAAGAAACAAAATAGGCTTTCTTAACATATAGAAAACAGAGACACAGACAAAATGCCAAGAAGGTACAATTCATCCCAAATGAAAGAACAAGGTAAGTCCACACCCAGGGATTTTAATGAAACAGATAATAGTAACATGCCTGATGGAAAATATAAAGCAACAAACAAAATGATACTCATTGGGCTAGAGACAAAAGAGTTAAAAAATATAAATCAGAAATTAAAACTACATTCACTAAGAAAGGAAACAGATTGGATGAAATGAACATAAAGCTGGAAGAAACAGAGGAATGAGTAAGTGATATAGAAGACAAAATAGTGGAAAATATTGAAACTCAACAAAAGATAGGATGAAGAATTAGGGAACACAAATAAAGACATAGGTAACTCAGTGATTCATCAAAAATAATAACAGTCTTAACATAGGAGTCCCAGAAGAAAAAGAGTAACAGTAGTGGAAAATCTGTTTGAACAAATAATATATGAAAACCACCCTAATCTGGAGATTGAACCAGACATCTGATCGATAAGGCACAGAGAACTCCTCAAAACAAACAAACAAAACAAGAATAAAATGTAGGCCAAGTCATATTGCAATTAAATTTGAAATTAATATACTGATGAAAAATTCTTAAAAAGAACAAGAGAAAAGAAGTCCTTAGCTCATAAAGGAGGATGGATAAGGGTAGCTGCAGATATTCCAAAGGACTTTGGGAGCCAGAATGAAGTGGTATGATATATTCAAAGTGCTGAACAAGAAAAATCTGCAGCCAAGAATATTCTATCCAGCAAGGCTATAGTTCAGAATAGAAGGAAAGATAAATAATTTTCCAGATAAACCAATCTAAAGGAGTTTCTAACCACTACACCAGACCTGCAAGATACATTAAGGAAGTGGATGAAATGAACATAAAATTTCATTCCTCAAGTGGAATTTCCATTCCTCAAGTGGAAAGGAAAGACCGAAAGTACAAAGACAAGAAAAGATCAGAGAACATCTCCAGATACGATGACAAAACAAGTAATAAAATGGCGCCGAATTCATATCTATCAATAATTACTCTGAATCACAAGACCTTAAGTGTCAGAATGAGGAGAAAAAAAAACAAGGTCCATATATTTGCTGACTATATGACTAAGAGAGTCATTTTAGACCTAAAGACACCTGAAGATTGAAAGTGACGGGATGGAAAGATATTTATCATGCAAATGGATGTCAAAAAAAAGCCAGAATAACAGTTCTTATATCTGACATACTACCCATAAAAAGAGACTGTAAGAAGAAACAAATAAAGCATTATATGCTCATAATCTAGAATATTTTTCTTTCTCTGATTGATTTATTTTGCTTAGCATTATAGTCTCTAGCTTTGACTCTGTTTCATAAATGGCAAGATTTATTTTTATGGGTCTGTAATATCCCATTGTGTGTGTGTGTATACATGTGTATACATGTGTGTGTGTGTGTGTGTGTGTGTGTGTGTGAGTATGTCATTGCTTCTAATCCATTCATAAGTTGATGGACATTTGGGATCTTTCTATAATTTAGTTATTGTGGATAATGTATTATAAACACTGGAGTGCATATATACATTTTAATAAGTATTTTCGTATTGTGTATGTACCTAGAAGTACAATTGCTAGACCATACTGTAGCTCTATTTTTAACATAATGAGGACACTCCATACTGTTTTCCAGAGTAGTTAAACCAGTTCACATTCTCAAAAACACTGTCAGAGTGTTCCCCTTTTTCCACATCCTTGCCAACAACTCTTATTTCCTGTGTTGTTGACTTTAACCACTCTGACAGTGTGAAGTGATATATTATTGTAGTTTTGAATTGTATTTCCCTGATAACCAGTGATGTTGAGCATCTTTTATTTCTCTTGGCCATTTGTATGTCTTCTTTGAGAAAATGTCTGTTCATGTCTTCAGCTCAATTTTCAGTTAAATGTTTGCGTTTTTGGGTGTTGAGTTTTATAAGTTATATTTTTGGGATACTAACCCTTTATCAGACATGTCAGTTGCAAATATCTTCTCTCATTGTGTAGATTGTCTTTTAGTCGTGGTGATTCTTCTGTGCAGAAGTTTTTTTGTTTTGATGAAATAACATTTTTTTTTCCTTTTGTATCCCTTGCCTCAGGAGACATATCTAGTAAGAGAAGGCTAAGACTAATATCCAACAGGTTGCTGACTGTATTCTCTTGTAGGATTTTAATGGTTTCCTGTTTCATATGTATAGGTTCTTAATCCATTTTGAATTTATATTGGTGTATGGTATAAGAAAGTGGTCCAATTTCTTTATTCTACGTGTTTCTCTCCAGTTTTTCCAGCAACATTTGCTGAAAGGCTGTCCCCTACCTCCATTGGATATTCTTTCTTGCTTTGTCAAAGATTAGTTGCCCATATATTTGTTGTTTCATTTCTGAAACAACCTATTGGCCTATGTCCCTATTTCTGTGTCAGTGCCACACAGTTTGATAATTACCACTTTGTAATATAACTCCAAGTCTGGAATTGTGATGCTGCTAGATATGCGTTTCATTTTCAAGAGTGTTTTGTCTATTCAGGGTGTTTTGTGGTTTCATACCAATTTTAAGAATGATTGTCTTATCTATGTGAAAAACGCTGGTTGTATTTTGATAGAGATTGCATTAAATGTAGAGATTACCATGGGTCGTATAGACATTTTAGTAATACTTGTTCTTCCAAACCATCCAATATTCACATCGTAGATGAGATCTCCAGCTTTCATTCATCTTGCATAATGGAAATTTTATATCCTTTGACCCAAATCTCCCCACATTTCTCCTTCATTTCAGCTGTATACTATTGCCATTTTAGTTTTCTCCTTCTATGAGTTTTACCATTTTAGAATCCACCTATCATTGTAAATGGGCACTCATTATATGTATGTATATGGCTCATTCTATTAGCAAAATGCGCTCCAGTCTCATCTATGTTGTTACAAATGGATGTATTTCCTTTTTCCATAGTTTCTTATCCATTCATTTGTTGATTAACTTTTTGGTTCTTCCCATATGTTATTGATTGCAGATTATGCTGCAATAATCATTAGAGTGCATTTAATTTTCCAAGATACGGATTTTACTTCTTTTGTATACATACCTAGAATTGGGATTGCAAAATCACATATTATTTCTATTTTTAATTATTGCAGTAGATACCATACTCTTGTATATAGTACCTGTACCAATTTACATTTCCACAAGCAATGCACAGATATCCTCTTTTTGCTACATCCTGACCAACATTTAATATCTTTTGTCTCTTTGAAAATAGTCATTTCTCATTTAGTTGGCAGGATGCTAGGGCATGGTAACCTTACTACTGTCTGCGCTATTCAGCTGGAAGGAAAATTTAAACCTTCGTTCTCACCAACCTCTCCATCCCAGAGAGGGTTTCAGCAGCTTCTCTGCCATTGGTAGAAATTCAAGTCCTGAAACTTTTATGATGAGTAAAACAAAGGCAGGAAGTATGGAACCAAACGGTATTACCTTACAACATGTGTCCCACAGTTGCACATCTGAGACATGCAGTAGATGACATTTCTAAAGTGTCTCATGACTAATGTTTTAGTAGATAATAAAGGGTAGCCCTACCTTGACAATAGCCAGACCTCCAAAGACCTTATAAACCTCATTTCAGCACACAGATTTCTTAGAGAGTTACTTACCCTTAACCAACTTAAAGAAAAAGTAGACAGTCAGTAGCACAATCACAAGTGCTACTCATTCTGTCCATGGTTCCTGTCCCTGTACGTTAATAAAAGCATTTTTTTGCACTGAAAACATCTCAAGAATTCTTCTTGATCAGTTGAATGATGGCCCCATTTCATTTTTCATTCTATTTGCATTTACAAGTTGTGTTTATTTTCTCTGACCTAGGGCAGAAAAATAGGTTCAAGGTCCCTTAGTAGTATCCTGTCCACTACATTTCACAGCATTATGAGGTGGGAGGTTCCTTTGTTACCAAGTCTCCATCTCTCTTTCCATTCTGTATATGGTCTTCTATGTTTTGAAGTGTAGATGCTGTTCATTCAGCCCACATTTCTTTAGGAGGAATTGCTCTAAATATATGTATAGAGTTGCTGTGGAAGTGAGGAAGTGAGTCCAGAATCTACCTGAATCACCTTATTGAAACAGAACCTCGGGAATTTTTTTCCAAATAACTAATTGTGGATTTCAGGGAAAACGGTGGAGTAGTAGGATCCTAAACTCACCTTCTCCCATGGATACAACTAGGTAACACTCACATCTGTGTGAATAACACATATAAGGAACTAAATACTGGCAGAACAAATCACAACTAAATATAGAGAAGAGGAAACATGAAAGAAAGTAGGAAGGACAAAGATATTATCTGTAGCTAAACAGAACAACAGGACTTTCTGTGGGAATGAAGGACACCACAGACCCTGAGAGAGGAGAGAAAAAGTCTCACACCATGGGGAACCCACACAGGTCTGTGGAAATGGTTTCAGGTCTAACGTCATTAACAGACCAAAGCACACTATGGTTAAACTTGTCACATCCAAGCCAGGGACCAAACACTGCCCACACCTGGCAAGGAGAGACTCTGCAGATGACTGGCCTCAAAGATAGATCAGTCAAAACAAAACAGCAGAGTGCACAAAGCACACAACCATATATAATCGCACCAAAAGCCTTAAGATATCAAGGGACAAACTTAACCAAAAAGGTGAAACATCTGTACTCTAAAAATTTTACAAACTGATGAGAGAAATTGAAGATGACAACAAATAATGGAAAAGCATTTCACAGACATGGATTGGAAATAAATATTGTTAAAATCTCTAAACTACCCAAAGGAATCTGTACCTTTAATGCGATCCCTATCAAAATACAACCAACATTCCCAGAACTAGAATGAAGAGTAACATAATTATAGTAGGGGACATTAAACCTTCACATACATCCATCACCAGATCAAACAGAAAATCAACAAAGGAACAGTGGCTTTGGTTGATTTTTGTACAAGAGTGATTTAATAGATATATTCATAACTTTCCATTCTAAAACAGGAGAATATATATTATTTCCAAAAGCATATGGAATGTTCTCCAGAATAGATCACATATTAGGTCGCAAACAATTCTCTCCAAATTAAAAAACGATAGAAGTCATACGCACATAGTTTCTGACCACAACTCCATGAAACTAGAAACCAATGACAAGATTACACATGGAAAGAGCTCAAATAAATGGCGATTAAATAATATACTTCTAAACAGTCAATAATTTAAACGAGAAATCAACAAGGAAGTCACAGAATACTGACTAATGTGAACATAAAATCAGAATGGTCCAAAAACTTTTGGATGCAGGAAATGCTGTTGTAAGTGGAAAGTTTATAGCAATACAGGCGTGACTCATGAAACATGAAAAATCTCAAAAAAAAGCTAATATTAAACATAAAGGAAGTAAAAAAAACAAATAAACAAGCCAATAAAAAAAAGGGGAATAAAAGCAGTAGAAAGAAGGAAATAATAAGTATTAGAACAGACATAAAGACTTTAAAAGCAAAATACTAAAAAAAAAAATGAAAAAAAGAAGAAAGTAAGACAGACGAAAAATGGTACAGAACAAGAGAACTGGGTAGGAACCAGATACTGGCTTTTAGAAAAGATCAACAAAATTGATAAACCTTTACCAGACTCAAAAAACATAAGGGACTCAAGTGAACAAAATCACAAATAAAAGAGGAGAACTAACAACTGACACCACAGAAACATATGGGATAAGAAGAGAATATTATAAAAAATTAAGTACCAATAATTTGGACAACTTAGAAGAAATGGATACATTCTTTAACACACATAACTTTCCAAAACTGAAGCAGAATGAAACAGAAATTTGAACAGACTGATTACCAGCAATGAAAGTGAATCAGTAATCAGAGAATTCTCAATTAACGAAAGTCCAGAAACAGATGATTTCTCCAGTGAATTCTACCAAGCATTTAATGAAGAGGTATACCCTATTCTTCTCAACTGTTGCAAAAAAAAAAAAAAAAAAAGGAAGGAAAATGTGCAAATTCATTCTCTGATGGTAGCGTTTACCTGATACCAAAACCAGATAAACATGGTACAACCAGAAAAGAATGATAGGCCAATATCCCTGATACACAGATGTAACACTTTTTCAACAAATAATTAGCAAACAGAATCCACCAAAACATTTAAAAAGTCATTCATTAATATCAAGTTGGATTTATTGTGTGATGCAAAAGTAGTACAATATTTTCAAATCAATCAATGTGATACATTACATCAATAAGATAAAGGATAAAAAATATAATCATTTCAACAGATGTAGGAAAATTATTCTAAAATGTACAACATCCTTTCATGTTAAAAACCCTCAACAAAATATGTTTCATGGAAACATAACCCTACCTAATAAGGCTTTTATGTGTACACACACACACACACACACACACACACACACACACACACATATAAAAGCACAGATAATATATTACTCTAGGGAAAACCTGGGAGTATTTTCCCTAAAATCAGGGAGAAGACAAAGATGTTCATTATCAACAGTTTATTAAATGTAGGTCTTAAGGTCCTAGACACAGCAATAAAACAAGGAAAAGGAACAAAGGCATCCAAAATGGTAATGAAAAAGTAAAACTTAAAACAGGTACTGGCGACATGATATGTAAAGACACAAAAGGACTTTACAAAAAAGGTTTCAGTTCTTACCAAAAAGAACTGAAAGAATTCTGTAAGTTTTGAAGAACACAAAATAATTGGCCGAAATCAACCGCATTTATATACACAGAAAATGAAGCACCAGAAAGAAAAATTAAGAAGAGAATCTCATTTCCTGTTGCATCAAAAATCATATAATATCTAGGAATAAACTTAACCAAGTAGGTTAAACACTTGTACTCTGAAATCTATAAATTACTGATGAAAGAAATTGAAGATGACATAAACACATGAAAACACATTTAATCCTCATGGATTGGAAGAACAAATATGGTTAAAATGTGTGTAACTGCACAAAGCATCTACTCATGAAATACAATCCCCATCAAAATACCAAGAGCATTTTTCACAGAATTTCAGAAAACAATCCAAAATTTTGTGGAATCACCAAAGACCCTGGATAACCAAAGCAATCTGGAAAAAGAAAAACAAAGCTGGAAATATCACAATTCCAGATTTCTAATTTTATTGTAAAATTGTAATGGTTAATACACTATGGTACTGACATAAAAATAAATACATGGATCAATGGAACAGAATAGAAAACCCAGTGGTAGGTCCACGATTAAATGTCAATTAATATTTGACAAAGGAGGAAAGAATACCCAATGGGAAAATACAGTCTCTTCAACAAATGATGTTGGGAAACCTGAAAAGCTAAATGCAAAAGTATAAAACTGGACCCCTTTCTTACACCAAACACAAAAATAAAATAAAAATAGATTAAGTGCCTACATTTGAGAGCAGATATCATAATAGTCATAGAAGGAAGCACAGATCATAACTTCTCTGACATCAGCTATAGGTGATTTTCTAGATATTTCTCTTGAGGCAACAGAAACAAATATAAAAATGAACTATTGGGACAAAAATGAACTACTGGCAAGAGAAACAAACAAAAAAATGAAAACCTTTCTGCACTACAAAAGAAACAGTCAGTGAAAGTAAAAGACAACCTATGGAATGGGAAAGGCTATTGCAAATGAAATATCTGATGAATGTTTATTCTCCACCACATATAAAGATATAACACAAGGAAACACCAAAAGAAACAAATAGTTCAATAAAGAATGGTCAGGAGACTAAGCAATATAATCCAAATATTATATGATTTCACCAATATGTAGGATTTAAGAAACAAATAAAATGAAAACAGATGTTTACCAGAGGGGAAGTGGGTCGGGGGAAAGATGAAATAAGTGTAAGGAATTAAGAGTACACTTATCCTTATAGGAACTGAGTAATATAAACGGTTGTTGAATCACTATATTCTAGATCTCAAACTAATATAACACTGTAGGTTAACTATACTTGAATTTAAAAAATAATAATAATAAGGAACCTTGTTGGCTCATTTAAGGGTCTGGTTTTGTCTCAGGTCATGATATCATGTTAGTGGGTTCAACACCCTGGTCAGGCTCTGTACTGACAGCTCTGAACTTGGAGCCTGCAATGGATCCTCTCTCACCTTCTCTCGGTCCTTCCGCTGTCTCTCTCTGTCTCTCTCTCTCACACACAAAAAATATATTAAAAATAAATAAATAAATAAATAAATGTGTAAATACATGCATACAAAATAAATAAATGGGATCATTGATTCACGAGCTGTATGACTTAATGAATAATTCATCTAGACTAAATATAGAAAGTAAATATAAAATATCGAGATTTTCTTTGTATTGTTCTTTCACTTATTAGGATACATCAAATGCCATGGCTTCACAATATGATTGATATTGTGGTGTCTCTTGGGGATATTTCTGGCTCTAGGTCCTTACCTCTTTTGGTGCACTCTAGGGGAAAACAGGTATTTCAGGATCACTTCTCTCTTTGAGTTTACTGAGGCCTAGAGGTGTTGTGTCGCACTCAGTACTTCTATGACTGAACACAGAGTTGTCTCGACCCCTCCACACATAGTAATTGTGTCTGCCTTTAACTGTTCCATATTCTGGAATATAATTGATAATGATGATACTCTCTTATAAAGTATATAATAAATAATTGTATATAAATTGATTTTGTACTTCAAGTATGAGGGTTTTTTTGTAATAATTGAACCAAGACATTTACAGAAAAAAGAAAGTTGAAGGACAAACAATATTCCTTAAAGAAACGAGGATTAATAATATCCACTGCCTATGATGCATCTTCTGGAAATGGGGAAGATTGAAGCCTAGTCAAGAATGCTTTGAAGGACAACTTTGGGAAATACTCCAGGTAACCATACGTTCAGTTATGGTAATCCATTTTTTTTTAAACACAAACTATGTGAAATTGAAGTGTTTATGCTTTTAACTTTTCACATTTATTTATCTTTTACTTCTTGTGCACATTAACTAATCTCCAGTGTGGGGGCGGAATATCTGTGTTAACAACCTTGCAGAGTTTGTCTGTAGATCCAATAAGAATAACGCATGGAAACAATTTGATAACTTTATTGTGTAATTGTAGTGGATGAAAGTGAAGTGGGTCACCTGGGTGGCTCAGTTGGTTAAGAGTCCAATGTGAGCTCAGGTCATCTTCTTGCAGTCTGTGAATTCGATCCCAGAATCAGGCTCTATGCTGACAGCTGAGAGCCTGAGGCTGACTTTGGGTTCTGTGTCGCCCACTCTCTAAGCCCCTCCCCTGCTCACATTCTGTCACTCTCTCCCTCTCAAAAATAAATAAACATTAAAAAATTTTAAAACCAAACAAAAAAAGAAAAGTGGAGTGAAAATAAGTAATTGTCAATGACAATGATAACGATAAAAATGCTAAAATTTAAAGCTACTCTTCAGTGATAACTTACAGCCAAATACGCACTATGTTTTCCTCATTATCCATCTCATAGATAATTTGCAATATCCCATGTTTCTTTATATCCGTTCTACATAAAATGTGTGGTCTCTAGTAGTTAAATTCTTTAATCCACTATCAAATTTTCTGTAGGTAGGCGAACTAGAATTACATCTAACTTTATTTTTTTATAATTTTTTTATTGTCAATTTGGTTTCCATCCAACAACACCCAGTGCTCATCCCAAACCGTGCCCTGCTCAGTTCCCATCATCCACTCTCCCTCTTCCCATACCCCCAACCCTCAGTTTATTCTTAATATTTAAGTGTCTTATGTTTTGTCTCCCTCCCTCTCTGTGTCTTCTTCATTCTTTCCCTTCCCCCCAGGGTGTCTGTTAAGTCTCACAAAGTTCACCTAAGTGTGGAAACATATGGTATCTGTCTTTCTCTGACCGACTTATTTCACTCAGTATAGTATCCTCCAGTTCCATCCATATCACCACACATGGCCAGATTTCATTCTTTCTCATTGCTGCATAGTATTCTGTTGTATATATATATATATATATGTACCACATCTTCTTTATCCATTCATCAGTTGATGGACACTTAGTCTCTTTCCATGATTTGGCTATTGTCGAAAGTGCTGCTATGAACATTGGAGTACACGTGCCCCTATTCATCAGCACTCGTGTGTCTCTTGGGTAGATTCCTAACAGTGCTGTTGCTGGGTCATAAGGTAACTCTATACTATGTTTTTTTTTGAAAAAACTCCACACAGTTCTCTAGAGCAGCTGCACCAATTTGCATTCCCACCAACAGTGTAAGAGGGTGCCTGTTTCTCCACATCCTTGCCAGCATCTATAGTTTTCTGATTTGTTCATTTTAGGCACTCTGGTGTGAGGTGGTATCTCAGTGTGGTTTTGATTTGTATTTCCCTGATGATGAGTGACACTGAGTATCGTTTCATGTGTCTGTTTGCCATTTGTATGTCTTCTTTGGAGAAATGTCTATTCATACCTTATGCTCATTTATTCACTGGATTATTTGTTTTTTTGGGTGTGGAGGTTGGTAAGTTCTTTATAGATTTTACATACTAGTCCTTTTTGATATATGTCTTTTGCAATTATCTTTTCCCATTCAACTGGTCGCCTGTGAGTTTTGTTGGTTGTTTCCTTTGCAGTGCAGAAGTTTTTATCTTTATAAGGTCCCAATAGTTCATTTTTGCTTTTGATTCACATGCCTTTGGAGATGTGTCGAATAAGAAATTGGTGCAGCTTAGGTCAAAGAGTTTTTTTTTCCTTGATTTCTCCTCTAGGATTTTGATGGTTTCCTGTCTCACATTCAGATCCTTCATACATTTAGAGTTTATTTTTGTGAGTAGTGTTAGGAAGTGGTCTAGTTTCATCCTTTGCATGTTGCTGTCTAGTTCTCCCAGCACCATTTATTAAAGAACTTGTCTTTTCTCCATTGGATACTCTTTCCTGCTTTGTCAAATATAGTAGGCCATATGCTTGTGGGTCCATTTCTGAATTTTCTATTCTATTATATTGGTCTATATGACTGTTTTTGTGCTAATACCATAAAGTGTTATGATTACTGCTTTGTAGTAGAAGTCAAAGTCTGGGATTGTGATACCTCCCACCTTGGTTTTATTCTTCGGTATTAGTTTGGCTATTCAGGGTCTTTTGTGGTTCCATATAAAATTTAGGATTGTTTGCTCTAGCTTTGAGAAGAATGCTGGTGCAATTTTGATTGGGATGGCATTGAATGTGTAGATTGCTTTGGGTAGTATTGCAATTTTAACAATATTTATTCTTCCAATCCAAGAGCATTGGATGTTTTTCCATTTCCTTGTGTCTTCCTCAATTTCCTTATAAGATTTTTATAATTTAAGCGTGGAGATCTTTTATATCTTTAGTTAGGTTTATTCCTAGGTATTTTATGGTTTTTGGTGCAATTGTGAATGGGATTAGCTTCTTTATTTCTCTTTCTGTTGCTTCATTATTGGTTATAGAAATGTCACCGATTTCTGTACATTGATTTTATAATCTGCACCTTTGCTGAATTCATGGATCAGTTCTAGTAGACTTTTGGGAGATTGTGTCAGGTTTTCCATGTAAAGTATCATGTCGTTTGCGAAAAGTGAAAGTTTGACTTCCTCCTTGCCAATTGTGATGTCTTTTACTTTGTTTTGCTGACTAACTGCTGATGCTACGACCTCCACCACTATGTTAAATACCAGTGGTGAGAGTGGACACCCCTGTCATATTCCTGATCTTACGGGGAAGGCTCTTAGTTTTTACTCATTGAGGATTATATTAGATGTGGGCTTTTCATAAATGGCTTTTATGATGTTTAAGTATGTTCCTTCTATCCTGATTTTCTTGAGGGTATTTATTTTGAAGGCGTGTTATATTTTGTCAAATGCTTTTTCTGCATCTATTTGCTGGATCATATGGTTCTTATCTTTTCTTTTGTTAATGTGATGTATCACATTGATAGATTTGTGAATATTGAACCAGTCCTGCAACACAGGGATGAATCCCACTTGATCACGGTGAATAATTCTTTTTATATGCTGTTGGATTCAATTTGCTAGTATCTTGTTGAGTATTTTTGCATCCATATTCATCAGGAATATTGACCTGTTGTTCCCTTTTTTTACTGGGTCTCTTTCTGGTTTGGGAATCAAAGTGATGCTGACTTCATAGAATGAGTCTGGGAGTTTTCCCTTCATTTCAGTTGTTTGGAACAGCTTGAGGAGGATAGGTATTAACTCTGTTTTAAATGTCTGCTAAAATTCCCCAGGGAATCCATCTGGCCCTGGACTCTAATTTTTTGGGAGATTTTTGATAACTGATTCAATTTCTTCACTAGTCATGGGTCTGTTCAAGTTTTCTCTTCCTTCCCATTTGAGTTTTGGTAGTGTGTGGCTGTTTAGGAATTTGTCCATTTCTTCCAGGCTGTCGAGTTTGGTGGCATATTTCTTCATATTATTTTCTGACAATTGCTTGCATTTCTGGGGGATTGGTTATAATCACTCCCTTTAAGTTTGTGTTCTTCGATTTGTGTTCTCTCTCTCTTCTTTTTGAGAAGCCTGGCTAGAGGTTTGTCTATTTTGTTTATTTTTTCAAAGAACCAGCTCTTGGTTTCACTGATTTGTTCCACTACTTTTTTAGGTTTCCATGTTATTAATTTCTTCCCTAATTATTTCTTTCTTTCTGCTGGGTTTGGGTTGTCTTAGCTGTTCTGCTTCTAGTTCCTTTAGGTGTTCTGTTAGATTTTGTGTTAGTGATTTTCCTGTTTCTTGAGATGGGCCTGGATTGCAATATAGTTCCCTCTCAGGACTGCCTTTGCCACATCCCAACGCGTTTATATTGTTGTATTTTCATTTTCATTTGTTTTCATGTATTTTTAAATTTCTTCTCTGATTACTTGGTTAATCCATTCATTTTTTAGTATGTTGTTCTTTAGCCTCCGTGTTTTTGGGGATTTTCTAGATTTTTTCCTGTGGTTGATTTCAAGTTTCAAAGTACTGTGGCCTGAAAGTCTGTATGGTATGATCTCAATTATTTTATATTTATTAAGTTTTTCCTTATGCCCCAGAATGTGGTCTCTCTTGGAAAATGTACCGTGTGCACTTGAGAAGAATGTAAATTCCTTTGCTTTTAAATGAAGAGCCCATCTGTCCCAAAGTGTCATTTAGGGCCACTGTTTATGTAGTGATTTTCTGTTTAGTGGATCTATCCAATGCTGAGAGTGGAGTGTTAAGGTCCCTTAAAATTAGGATATTTCTATCAATAAGATTGCTTATGTTTGTGATTAAATGTTTTATAAAAATGGGTGCCCCAAAATTCAGCTCATAGATATTTATAATCGTTAGCTCCTCCTGACGAGTAGTCCTTGTGTTCATTATATAATGTCCTTCTTCATCTCTTATTACATTGTTTATTTTAAAGTCTAGTTTGCCTGATATAAGTGTGGCTACTCCAGCTTTCTTCTGACTTCCAGTAGCATGGTAGATAGTTCTCTATACCCTCACTTTCAATCTGAAGGTGTCCTCAGGTCTCAAATGAGTCTCTTGAAGACAGCAAATAGATGGGTCTTGTTGGTTAATCCATTCTGTTACCCTGTGTGTTTTGATTGGAGCATTTAGTCCATTTACATTCAGTGTTAATATTGAAAAATATGGGTTTATAGTCACTGTGTTATCTGTAGGTTTCATGCTTGTAACTATGTCTCTGGTACTTTTTGTTCTTTGCAACCTCTCCTGCATAGAGTCCCCCTTAGGGTCTCTTGTAAGGCTGGTATATTTGTGACAAATTCCTTCAGTTTTTGTTTATTTGGGAAAATCTTTATCTCTCCTTCCATTCTGAATGACAGGCTGGCAGGATAAAGGATTGTTGATTTCATGTCTTTCCTGTTAATCACATTGAAGATATCCTGCCTTTCCTTTCTGGCTTGCCAAGTTTCTGTAGATAAGTCTGCTACAACCCTTATGTGTCTACCTTTGTATGTTAAGGCCCATTTTTCCCTATCTGCTTTCAGCATCCCCTCTCTGTCCTTGTACTTTGCCAGTTTCACCATGATGTGTCGTGCAGAAGATCTATTCAAGTTACTTCTAAGGGAGTTCTCTGTGCCTTTTGGTTTTCAATGCCCATTTCCTTGACCAGGTTGGAAGTTCTCAGCAATGATTTGTTGAAGTACCCCTTCAGCTCCTTTCTTTCTGTTTTCTTCCTCTGGAATTCCTTTCATATGCATGTTGTTCCTTTTGATTGCATCGATCAGCTCTTGAAATCTCCTTTCCTGTTCCTGGATCGGATTATCTCTGTTTTTCTCATCTTCCTGTTTTTCCATAATTTTATCTTCTAATGCACATATTCTCTCTTCGTGTTGTGGCCACCTCCAATTTGTTTTGCACCTCAATTTATACCATTTTTTAATTCCTTCTGACCATTTTTAGGGTCCTTGATTTCTGCAACGAGGGACCCTCTGCATTCTTCTATGTTTTTTTTTTCAAGCCCAGCAATTAATTTTATGACTGTCATTCTGTATTCATGTACAGTTATGTTGCTTATATCTGTTTTGATCAATTATTTAGCTGTCACTACTTCCTGTAATTTATTTTGAGAATAAAAAAAATAAATGTATTTTTAAGAGAAAGAGAGAGAGAGAATAAGCAGGGGAAGAGCAGAGATAGAGAGAGACACAGAATTTGAAACGTGCTCCAGACTCTGAGCCTTCAGCCCAGAGCCTAACCCCAGGGCTTGAACTCAAAAGAGAAAGGTCACAACCTGAGCCAAAGTTGGATGCTTAACCAACTGAGCCACCCAGACAACCCAGCTATTTTCTCTTTTAAAATCCATTCTGTTGTGGCACCTAGGTGGCTCAGTCATTTGAGTGTCTGACTCTTGATTTTGGCTCAGGTCATGATCCCAAGGTGATGGGATCAAGCCCAGTCTTGGGTTCCAAACTGAGCACGGAACCTGCTTAATATTCTCTCTCCCTCTCTCTCTCTCTCTGTCTCTCTCTGTCTCTCTCTGTCTCTCTCTCTCTCTCTCCCTCTGTCTCTCTCCCCTACTTGTGCATGCCCTTCTCTAAAATAATCAATAAAGTAATCCATAAATCCATCCTATCAATCTTGAGTTTGGTATTTAATGTGATTACTGCTAGGGAAGAATTGCCAATGATTTTTTGTTCATGTTTTCTCAACATCTTATACCTATTTGTGTCCTTCATTAACTTTTATAATGTCTTCATTTTTGTTATGTTGGTTTTTTTAGTGGCAAGGTGTTATTTTTCTCTTATTTCCTTTCTCTATATTTTATTGATTAATATTTTCTCTGTCATTAACATAGTATATTTGTTTGCTAGGGTGGATATATCATAGTATCGCAGCCTGCGTTTAATTAATAATAGATATTTATTTTTTCACTTTTTTGGAGGTTACATATCTGAGATCGAGGGGTTAGCAGAGTTGAATTTTGTTGTGGACGTTTTCATTGACTTGTAGACAGTCATTTCCTATGTCATTATATACCTGTTCCTCTGTAATGTCTATATCTGAATTTCTTTTTTTTTTTTGAAATAATTCATATTGGATTAAGGCCACTCATATAATCAATTTTTATATTAATTACATATTTAAGGTACTATTTCCAAATAAAGACATTATAAAATACTGGATGTTAGTATTTCAACATATGATTCAAGAGGGGACCCAATTCAGTTCATAATACATGTGGTTATATAAAAAAAAACCTATCTCTACAGCAGATTATGATACTGGTAACGTTGATGACATTTTATACATCTGTGGACTCATTAATATACATTTATAATAATTTTTATTTTTTGTCTTCGAATAGTATAAAAATTAAAAATGGACTTCTGTTTGTTTTGTTCCAGTTCCACAAATATATGGCTGCCTTTAAATGTCCATAGAGTCTCATCCTTGCCCTTCCTCTGCTCCACTGTCACTGCCACCTCTGTCAGAGGCCTCCAAACTATACTTCTTTATCAGTCTCTTGAGTCAGGTGAGACAGACATCAATCAAGTGGGCAGTCCTCACACAAATCAGTACTTTATAGTCAAGTACATTCTTCTTTATCTAAAGGATGGAACTGAGAATTAGGAGGTGTCCTCATGAATGAACCATACTGCTCCACGGAGATATATGACAAGGGGAAGCAAAATGTCACTAAATTTCCTAACATTTTGAGTACAGGATTTTTTGGTTAGTCGCTCACTCTTTTTTCACTTTTTAACTGATTTCTGGAATCCTAACAAAGTCATGTTTGTCCATATGTTATTTACGTAGTGTTTGTAGGAGAAGAGTGCTGGAACATTCTAGTCCACATATTGATGTTCTATCCATGATTCAGGGGACAGATGTGCCAACGAAGTGTAGGCATGCCTTAAAGAATATCATCAGATATATTGACTTATTTAATCATTTTTACTCATGACACATCATCTCTTACTCCCTTCCTATGACTTGTCCAAATGAAACCAGATACTCTTTCATACCTATATTATCATTTTTTGTGTGAATTTAAAGGACCTTCTGCATCCAAAGAGAACTCCTTTCCTTTGGTCCTTTATTTGGGCTCAGACTGTGTGTCATGTGGTGGAAAAACAGGCATTGATTAAATAAGGCTGAAAGTCTACTCTCTATCTTGGAGGAGATCAGTCATGAACAGTGATTGCTGGGTACTTAGAGAAGTTTGCCGCATTACAGTTTTTATTTTAAATTACTCTCTGGATGGTCTGTTCTCTCCTTGCTTTTCAGTCTTTAATAGAACAAAGTCACACTGGAACAACTATTGATAGGGTTTGATTACCCACTAGAAGAAATCAGTAAAGATCATACCTGCATTCTGAATCCATCTTAGTTCATGTAGAGTGCTAATACAAACAAAGAGAAAGAGTGACTAATAACAGCAAAAACATCAGTTAAAACAAAAACTAACATGTATTGGGTGTTCGTTGTGTGCCAGGAGATATTGTGAATTGCTTGCCTGTGTTTCCTAATTTAATTATACAAAATCACCCTCAACTCTATGTGCTATCACCATTCATATAGAAAATTAAGAGTAAACTTCAGAATAAAGGAAACTAACAATAATTTTGATTATTCTACTTATGCAGCGTAAGCTCTCTTTTATCCGTATGTTGTGCTTTTACACTGTTGCTTAATATTGGGAAACTAAGATAATATCCTCACTTTTATACTACAAGCATTTCTTTTTTTGTGGGATTACTAACTTTTTTGTAACTATCGTAAGTAGTTTACTTTTGTTAGCTCATAATACTCTTAAATATTTTTCTCACACTATGTCACGTGAAAATAAAACAACAATATTGGAAACCATTACCATGCAGTATTCGACCTAAATGCAGAGGCTGATTTATCTTGAAGGTAAAGAAATCAAATGTCGGGGCTTTCCTTTACACGAGTCTCTCAAAGGCCATATTTTAATTGTATGTTGAACATTTATTTTTCTGTTTAGTTAGGTAAACACCCTAGACTGTAAATGTCAGCCTGCTAAAATTGTAGATTTCTCCCACAACAGTCTTAAATTATTTCTAATTGCAACTAACTTGAGGTAAGTGTTGATTATTTATGAGACTCAAACTTTATTTAATATCTGAGATCTGAATTCCATAATTATTATTTTCCCCTCTGTGATTGCTGGAATGTTCCTTGTGAAGAAAGTCTCTTCACAACTAAAGTATTAAAATATAAATAAATAAACTACATTTTACACATAAAATAATTGAGAGAAATGAAGATAAGACACATGCACTCATTTTATAAGAACGTACTGATATGTCCTATTTTCAAACCAAATAAAGTATAAAGTAGATCTCTATATATTCCTGAACTCTGAACTCTGAATTATGTTACATGACGTTCAAGTTTCTTTTCCTTTCCTCTTTTCTTTTGTTTGCTTTGCTTTGTGTTTTCAAATCTGTGTACACGATTGGGCACATACATTCATTCCATAAAATTAGCTAAGGGGACTTGTTAAAATCAAAGTTCACTCTTACATGTACAAATTCAATAAATATTGTTGATATAGAAGAAGATCGAGTGAGGGCCATGCTATTATCTAAATTACTCTCTCTGAACCTGGGCACAATTTGCCCATTTTGGAATTTTAGAAACCTGAATTCTACTTCATGACTAGGCCAATATTTTCAAGATTATTGTATCAAACACAATGTACTATTTAACTGGAACATCCCTCATGTCTTGTAATTCCTCATAAATTCTTACCTACTTGTATATTTAAAAAAATCAAACTACATATCTTGCAGAATCCAAATCCATATACATATTTTAAAGATAAATTACAGTTAAATAATATTCTTTGAAACCTTATCAGATAAATCTGGTGATGTTATCTTTTCTCATTCTGAGAAATATGTAATTTCCCAGAGTAATTGCCCAGAACTCACTTTTGTTTGCATTTGGAACGCTGATACCAGCATCATATTCAATGTTTGAAATTAACTTAATTGTGGACTAGGGACCAAGTTTTCCCAAAAGGGCTGTTGAAACCAAAATAAGAGTTTCCACCATGATTAGACATTTAATCCACTTACCTTAAGAGGTTAAAAACCTTACATAAGGGGAAGAAAATGGCTGTGTATGTTAAACTATATATTCTACTGGGTTTATCATGTTAATGATTGAAGGCTTCTTTTCTAAGGCAAAAATAGCCAATAAACTTACAGATTCATAAGACATTAACAGTTTCTAAAATTTGTATCAAACGAGATTTAACATTTTTTGGTTTTATCTTGGAATTTGCTGTTTTTGCTTTTCAGCAGATATGCACATTAAGTAGTTTGATTATTCAGAATGTATGTGTTTTTGCCTGTGTAACTGTTATATATATATAATCAACAAATATTATACTTTTATTAAAATTTTTATTAAAGAAGAATTGGCTGTAACTATAATTAATGCCCTCAGGTAGGTGTTAGGAATCTGTTCTATATATAGATACATCTTTCACCCTTTTAATGTTTAACTTTAAGAACCAAATTCTAGAAGAATGAAAGAGAGCTGTATATAGGAGGATATATACTTCAAAGGAAATGACTCTTAGATTATTTTTTAAAATTAAAGAAAATTTGTACATCTGCTCATCTAGAAGAAAATATAGTATTTTAAGGAAATCTATTTTTCTTTGGTTTCAAAGACATGGCTTGGTGAAGGGAAAGAAATCTTCACAGTAACACTCAGCCGTCAATGAGGTGTTGAGTCTACTGAGTTCTCTAAATAAGTGAAAAGAATTTAAAGTGCCTTGACAAGTTTACTACAACTTATATTGAAGAGGAAAACATGCAATTATTCTCAAGTGTACTATTTAAAGAAATGCATTTAATATTGAAATGTAAAGTAAATTCTTTTATGCATATGACATGTGCATATAATCAGTTGGGACTATATGAGTTGGCTATGTTATGAACTTATTATTTAGTTTATTTCTCTAAAAATCACGTAGAGGTAAGTGTTTGAGGTTTCTTTGGTGTTATATTGAATTTGAATCATCCCAGGTTTAAAGGACAAATGAATGGAGGCCATCTCGTCACAGTGAGATAGGACCACAGTTTGGAAGCAGTGTGTATCTCTTATCTAGGAAAGCATGACCTTGGACAGTCTTTGTATTCTTAATTGGGTGAATGAGCACGTTTGTTGTTTCTTCGTTCAACCATAACATTTTGTATTATGTTTAGAGCAAATTTATATCCAAGAATATTTTTGAAATAATATAGGTGTGTAAAATAGGTAAAGCATTTCAGGAAATATAAAGTACATGGTGAGGATTTTATGTAGTTCTCTTAAAATTAAATATTTTGTAAGTTGTGTAGTTCCACACAAAGCTTGGTTATTATTAATAATTCTGTTTTGATATTTGCTTTATACTGACTGAAAATATGAAGGATATAACATTTTTCTATATGCTTGGCTTCTATTTGTACTCATTTCTTTACTTTCTATCTCCTGATATGAGTTATCTAATAAATAAAATTTACATTAAAGATTTTTGATAAAAGCAGAATTCAAAATTCAAGGGAAATGTGGAGAAAACTAATGCAAATATATCTGTAGACTATAAAAAGAATCAGGAGAAATTTTATTATGATGAGAATAACTACAGATCTAATTGCTTTATGTAAAAGTGTTTTTTCATCATTTTAATTCCAGTTATTTAACATATAGTGTTACATTAGATTCGGGTATAAAATATAATGATTTAACAATTCTATATTTTACCCAGGGCTCATCATGAAAAATGTTCTCCTTATTATCATCACCTACTCAACTTTTCCCACTCTCTCCTCTCTGAAAACCATCAGTTTTTTCTCCATAATTAAAAGTCAGTTTCTTTATTTGGTTCTCAGATACAGCACTATCAACAATAGCCAAAGCATGAAAATAACCCAAATGTCCATTGACTGATCAATGGATATTCCTATGTTTATATAGGAAATATTATATATATATATATATATATATATATATATATATGTATATAAATCTTATATATTATATATAATAGAATATTACTCAAAAATTAAAAAAATGAAATCTTGCCATGTGCTACAGTGTGGATGGAACTAGAGTGTGTTATGCTAAGCAAAATTCATCAGTCAGAGAAACACGAACCTCTCATGATTTCAATCCTTTGTGGAGCAAAAGAAAGAAAATAGATGAACATAAAGGAAGTGAAGGAAAATTAAAACAGAGAGGAAAGCAAACCATAAAGGACTCTTAACTGTAGAGAACAAACTGAACGTTGCAGAGAGGAAAGGAACGTCTAAGTGTGTGATAGGTATTAAGGAGGGAACTTGTTGTGATGAGCACTGGGTGTTATATGCAAGTGATGAATTAGTAAAATTTACTCCTGAATCCAATACTACATTATATGTTAACCAACTTAAAATGAAATACAATCTTGGAAGAAAAAGGGATAGAGAGAGGGGGACAGAGGGTCCGCAGCGGTTTGACCTCACAGCTGCAAGCAGTCCAATGCAGGGTTTAAACTCACGAACTTTGACTTGAGGCAAAGATGGTTGCTCAAACAACTGAGCCACCCAGGAACCCTTTAACGTCTGTTTTAAACCCAAATTAGAACCTTGGGAAGGAGAGAAAAAGCAGTATTAAAGTTTATGTTTACCATGGAAGATTTGAGAACAAGTTAAATATTATTGGATCCATAAACTGAAAGTCAAAAATTTCTACCTAAACAACTTTATCAAATATGCAATTAGTTCTATTTTTAACTTTTTGAGGAAACTCCATACTGTTTTCCAAAGTGCCTGCACCAGTTTGTATTCCCACCATCACTGAAGATGATATTTTGAATTGTTTAGCCCATGTTAAAATTCCAGAATATTGCATAATGCACCAGAACTACATTTCAATTACAGGCTTTTAGAATTGGCAATTGGGTTTTAATTATTCGGTTAACATACTATTATAAAAGTTATTTGTCCTGATGTATGTGTTTTATACTAATGTGAATTAAACCTCACTTTTGGAATTATATCTACTTCTAGAAAGTGCCATTAGATGTTTGAGGTTGAGTATGGAGATAGGGGATTTATTTTTGAAGAAAAATATATATGATGTCTTTGAGGTGTTTCACATCTTAGCATTTCCTTTAGCGTGCTTCACTCATCTACCAAGTGAATTTTTTTTAACTTATAGTATATTATAAGTGTCATAGCTTAAAGTTAATTTGTTGAACTTTATGGAGAAGCTTCTACAACCTTAAATATTTTTAGTATTTACCACACTATATTTTTTTGAAATCCGAATCGAGTTAAATAAAACTGATTAGATAACTTTATATATGCTTTAAATGTCCTAAGAATTCTGTATTTATTGAAATATTTATTTTGCTCAAAATATATTATAGGTTTTACAGCCTGATACTTAGTTATTCAACTTTACGGAGTTTTTTTATTTCTTTTTTTATAGCATTCAATGTTTTTAGCACTTCCCAGAGCATTATCTTTAGAATCGGTGTTGGAAGAAAACCTGAGTAAAGAGTTTTGAATATGCTTAACAGAAGGTCTAAGAATGTATACTTACTGAAAAGAAAATAAGATGAAATATATATTTTTCAAACTGGACAGAAATGTAAAAGTACATTTCATACTACTGTAAATCCTATGGGAAATTGAGTGATTAATATATTTGATGGTCAAAAGAAATGTTAGACCTAAAGGAAGTTGAGTAGGCATATATTATCTAAAAGTTGTCTTGTGTAGAAATATTTTTATTAATCCCAGATAATCAAGGACTTACTCTCTCAAAGTTGCTGCAATATGATACTTTTGTTTTCCACTCATTTTGGAAGAACTTAAGTTAGTGTACAGTCTGGATATTTCACTTCCCTGGTAAAATGGTAGGGAGGCAATATAAGGCATGTAATAATAAGCATTTTCTTTTTTCTTAAAGGACAGTCAATGTCTTATGTGGAATCAGAGGATATTATCTGCTTTGATATTTCAATTTAAACTATGAACTCAGGAAACAAATGTGTTGAAACAGATTTTATACTTTCTGGTCTTTTCCAATATGGCCAAATGGACACGTTCCTCTTTGTTGCCATTGCCATCCTCTTTGCAATGGCTCTGATGGGGAATACCATCCTGATCCTTCTCATTCAGTTGGACACCCGACTCCACACTCCAACGTACTTTCTACTCAGTCAGCTTTCCTTCATGGATATAATGAACATCACCACCACGGTGCCCAAGATGGCCACCAACTTCTTTTCAAATAGTAATACCATTACATTGTTAGGCTGTGAGATTCAAGCATTTGTATTCCTGGTCCTTGGTGGAAGTGAAGCCCTTCTTCTTGGTTTCATGTCCTATGATCGATATGTAGCCATCTGTTATCCTTTACATTATCCTGTACTCATGAACAAGAAGATTGGTTGGTTCATGGTCATGTGTGCATGGGCCAGTAGCTCTATCAATGCATTAATGCATACGTTGTATGTATTTCATCTTCCATTTTGTAGGTCTCGGATTGTCAACCACTTTTTCTGCGAAGTTCCATCTCTATTGCCACTGGTGTGTCAGGATACTTCCCAGTATGAGAAAATAATCCTTCTGACTGTTCTTATTATTCTGATGTTACCATTCGTGGCCATTCTAGCTTCCTATGCCTTTGTACTTACTGTGGTGTTCCAGATGAGCTCAGGTAAAGGACAGGCAAGGGCTGTCTCTACCTGCTCCTCTCACGTGATTGTGGCAAGTTTATTCTATGTTACGGGTCTGTCCACCTACACTAGGCCACACTCCTTGCACTCCCCAGGACAGGATAAGGTAGTGGCAGTGTTTTACACCATCATTACACCTCTTCTGAACCCATTTATCTACAGTCTGAGGAATAAGGAAGTTATTGAGGCCCTGAGAAAACTATTGGTATAATGGATATCTGTATATAAAATGTACACTTTAAGAACTACTGATTGAGATTGAACTATAGAGAACACTTTGCAGGGAATACTGTTTTGAAATATGTAAACTCCTATAAATTTTAATGAAATAAGTGAACTAATGAATATCTTGATTCCTACTTGTGGCAAAAAGGCTTAAGGATAGTTTTTGAGGAAAAATTGTGGGATATTTTCTGGGAAAATTGTGTTATCGTCAACATTACTTAGCTTTTAAAGCAATAGATTTCCTCCCTATGAAATCAATGTTTGCACCTCTTGACAAATAATTTGTAATGCCCTCCTTTATCCTGAAAATCAACAAAAGGAGACACAACCTATTGAAACACATAACATTAAAAGGATCTATGCAAGAAATCTGTAATGTATAGCAGAGTACATAATTCACCCATTTATGCGTTAATTCCACAACTGATTTAATGTTTTAACTATGTGTAAGACACTGCTACAGGCATTGGTGATATGGGAGTAAACAAAGATAAGAGCTGACAGAAATCTCTAATCTCATTAAATTTGCATTTCACGTGGTGAAACGTAAAATTATTAAAATAACTATGAAAAAACTATGATAGTTTTAAGAGTAAGTATTGGAGAAATATAGATGGAGATTGGGATAGGGAAAGCCAGAGAATTTTGTAATTTTACATAAAACATTCCATGAATGGACAACTTTGAGAAGGATATTTAGTAAAAATTTGAACTTAGAGTTGTAAATAAGCCAAACGATATCTCATAAAGAATGTTTGGGTCATAGGAGGGAGTAAATGAAATTTTCTTGAGAAGAGAACGTGAATGACAGGTCAAAGACAATCAAGGAGTAAATTGGTGGGTTGTAGGAAAGGAGTAAAGTTACTGCCACCTCCATTTGAGATATAAGATTGACTAGTGTGAGGAGTTTGGTTTTTAAACCAAGAAGACTGACCACCATTGCTGTGCTTGCAGAGAGAATTGAAATGGACAATTAGGAGACCATGGCACTAGTGCAGTTTTCACAAGATACTGCCTTAGACAAAGGTGATAATGGTAGAGTAGCATAAGGTGACCAGTCCAGAGATGAGTAGAAAGAAGACATTTGTGGGTTGTGGATAGATATGATGTGAAATGTGAGGGAATCAGAAGAACAGAGAATTGGACTAAGAGCTTGGAATAAACGCTGTAAGAAATCATCATTAATTACTGTTGAGAAACCCATGGGTGCAACCTTTCCATCACCAGTTTTTTGTGCTTCTTGACTGAGAGCACCTCACCTGTCCAGTGGTCATTATTCTGGCTTTCATCAACATGTATGGAAGTACTTATTGATAGAATCAAACAAAACGTCACTTATGCAATGATGCTATTGTTTTTATTGCTGACTAGCACTCAATTACATGAATATATCACTATTGTTTTATTGGATGCTTTGATATTCTCAGCTATTAACAGTAAAAATGTGATAATCCTACTTTAAAAAAATTTTCTTATGGTCATATGCACTAAGTATTTTTTAGTATATGCTTAGGAATAAAATTGTCTGGTCACAGATGAAGTGTATGCTTAACTTTAGTAAAACAATTAAATTATGGTACTACTATCAAATATCCAAACAGGAATACATAGAATTGTTCTAGTGTCTCAGTGTTGGTGTATTGAATGCAATGGATTGGTGCAAAATTTAAACTATACACATTAAAATGAAATACATTTCCGTTTTTCTGTATATTCAAATTTTATAGTTTATTTATTTGAGAGAGAGAAAATGGGAGAGATCATGTGTGAGCTGGGTAAGGACAGAGAGAGGGAGAGCGAGCGAGCGAGAGAGAGAGAGAGAGAGAGAGAGAGAATCCCAAACAGGCTCTGCACTTTCAGCTTAGAGCCCAATGTGGGGCTTGAACTCAGGAACTGTGAGATCATGACCTGAGCCAAAAATCAGACATTTAACCCACTGAGCCACCCAGTAGTCCCTGTATTTTCATCATTTTTTAAATCAAACTCATATATTTCTTTATATGTAGATTTTTCACTTCCTGGTTAATCGTATTTCAAAGGATTGAATTAATTTTGATGCTATTATGAATAAGATTTTTTTCTTTATTTATTTTTAAATATTCTGTTGTTGGATTATACAAATACAAATAATTTATTTGTTTACAGTTTATTTCTTTATTTTGAGAGAGAGTGATAGTTAAGAAGGAGCAGAGAGGGAGAGGGAGAGAGAATCTCAAGTAGGTTCGGTGCTGCCCAACACGGGATTCAAACCCATGATCTAGTGAGATGCATAATTGACTGAGTCACCCAGGCACACAAACACAAATATTTTCTATATGTTGGTTTATATTCAACTACTTTACTATAATTGTTGAATAATTCCAATAACTTTCTGTTGGACTCTTTAGGATTTTCTGTATATAAGTTTACATCATATGCAAACAAATGAAATATTACTTATTCTGCTCTATATAGGATTTTTTTTCCTTGTTTGTTCTGTCTACGATTTCTAGTACGTTTTGAATAGGATTGATAAGGATGGGCACCTCTGTTTTGTTTCTGATTTCAGAGAAAAATATTTCACTATTGAGTATAAAGTTATATGTGATATTGTTACGTAAATTTGTATTGAGTTATGATACCTCTATACACATTCGACACTTTTTTTTTATCACAAAAGGATACTATATTCATCTAGTGCTTTATTTCTGCATCCATTGAACTACCACTATAGCCCAGGAATATATCCCATTTAATCAAGGCGAAGGAGTCTTTTAATGTACTGTTGGATCCAATTTGGAAATATCTTGTTGAGAATTTTTGCATCTCTATTCATCAGGGATATTGTCGTGTATGTTTCCTATTCAGAGGGGTCTTTGTCTGGTTTTGGATCAAAATAATGCTGAATCCATCTAATGAGTTTGAAAGTTTGCCTTCTTTTTCTTTCTTTCTTTCTTTCTTTCTTTCTTTCTTTCTTTCTTTCTTTCTTTCTTTCTTTCTTTCTTTCTTTCTTTCTTTGTGGAATAGTCTGAGAAAAATTGGTATTAACGCTAAACATCTGGTAGACTTTCCCTGGAAAGACATCATGTCCTGGATGTTGTTTCTTGGGAGACTTTGGATTACTGATTCAATTTATTTTTATTTATTTCAAATTTTCTATTTCTTCCTGTTTTAGGTTTGGCAATTTGTTAGTGTCTAGGCAATTTTCCATTTCTTCTGAATTGTCCCATTCGTTAGCATATAATTTTTCATAGTATTATCTTATTATTTTTGGTATTTCTATGGCGTTGGTTGTGATCTCCTCTCTCTCATTCGTGATTTTACCACTTTGGGTCTTTTATGTTTTCTGTTTGACAAGTTTAGTTAAGGGTTTACCAATTTCATTAATTCTTTTGAAGAATCAGCTCTTAATTTTATTGATATTTTCTACTCTTTTTCTTTATTTTGTTTTGTTTCTATATTGTTTTTCTCTGCTCTAATCTTTATTATTTTCCTTGTTCTGTTGACTTTAGGCTTACTTGGTGTTCCTTTTCTAGCTCCATTAGATATAAGTTTAGGTTGTGTATTTAAGATCTTTCTTGCTTCTTTACGTAGGCCTGTATAGCAATATACTCCCCTCTTAGGACTTTGCTGCATCCCTAAGGTTTGGGACTGTCATGTTTTCATTTTTATTTGCTGCCAAGTACTTTTTAAATTTTCTCTTTATATTCCTGGTTATCCCATTATCCCCTAGTAAGATGTTCTTTACCTTCCAATTATTTATGGGCTTTCCAAATTTTTCTTGTGGTTGACTTCAAGTTTCATAGCTTTGTGGTCTTAAAATATTCGTGATATGATCTCAATATTTTTGTGTTTCTTGATGGCTGAATTGTGACCTACTATGCAATGTATTCTGGAGAATGTTCCATGTGAACTCGAGAAGAATGTGTATTCTGCTATTTTAAGATGGGATGTTCTGAATATATTAGTTAAAACCATCTAGCCCAGTGTTTCATTCAAAGCCATTGTTTCCTTGCTGATTCTCTGTTTAGATGATCTGTCCATTGTTGTAAGTGGGGTGTTAAAGTCCCTTACAATTATTGTATTATTGCTAATGACTTTCATTATTCTTTTTATTAATTTATTTATACATTCCATTCTCCAAATTGTGGACACAAATATTTACAGTTGTTAGATCTTCTTGTGAATAGACAATTATGATACACAGCCTTTCATCTTCCCTTATTACAATCTTTTGTTTAAATCCAGTTTCCTGGGGCTCTTGTGTGGCTCAGTCAGTTAAATATCTGACTCTTGGTTTTACTCAGGTTATGATCTCACGATTCATGGGATGAAGCCTCACACTGGCCTCCACACTGACAATGTGGATCCGCTTGGGATTTCCTTTGTTTTTCTCCCTCTCTGCCCCTCTGACACTCACTCTCTCTCTAAAAATAAATAAATAAACTAAATAAATAATTAAAATCTATTTGTCTGATATAGTATGGCTGCTCTGGCTTTCTTTTGACCTTAATTAGCATGATAGATGATTCTCCATCCTCTCACTTTCAATATGCCAATATCTTTAGGTCTTAAAAAGAGTCTCCTGTAAGCAGCATATACATGAGTCTTGTATTTATTTTTCTTTTCTTTTTTCTTCTTTTCTTTTAATTCTGATACTCTATATCTTTTTGGAACATATAATTCATTTATATCCTGGTTGATAATTGAATGATATGAAATTAGTAGCATTGTGTTACCTGTAGAGTTGTTGTTTCTAGTGATGTTCTCTTTTGTTTCTATTTTGTTGTTTTTGTGTTTTCCCCTCCACTCATGGAGTCCCCTTAATATTTCCTGAAGGGCTTATTTAGTGGTCCCAAACTCCTTTAGTTTTGATTTGTCCAGGACACTTTTAAACTCTTCTTTGATTGTAAATGACACCTTGCTGAATAGAGAATTATTGGCTGTATATTTTTCCCATTAGCACATTGAATACATCAAGCCACTCCCTTCTGGTCTGACACATTTCTGTGGACAGATCTGCTATAAAACCCGATCTCTCTTCCTCTGTAGATTAAGGACCTTTTTCCCTTGACGATTTCAGTATTCTTTTTTCTGTGTATTCTGTAAATTGGACTATCATATATCTTGGCAATGGTCAGCTTCTGCTGTATTTAATGGAGGTTTTGTGTGCTTTTTGGATTTTGATGTCTGTGTTCTTCCTCAGATTAACGAAGTTTTCAGCTATAATTTGCTCACATAAATCGTTTGCCTCATTTTCTCTATATTCTCTATGGTACAAATGTCATTCTGTTTCAATAAGTCAGTGAGTTCTATTAGTTTATCATTGGGATCCATTACTTTTGTTTCTCTCTTCTTTTCAGTTTCATTATTTTCCATAATTTTATATTTTCTATCACCAATTAGCCTCATCCTTGTTTTTATGGCCTCCATTTGGGTTTGCATCTTGGTTATACTGTTTTTAATTTCATGTGTTGTTTAGTTTCTAACTAGATTTTGGATCTAGATTTTATATTTAGATCTCTGCAGAAAGGGATTTTCCAGTGTTTTGATTCTTTGTTCAATGACAGTTTGAATCCTTATAATTGTTCCTTAATTTTCTATTTCTGACATCTTATTGTGTCTGTATTGTTTAAATCCCTGACGATCATTTCATCATGCTCTTTTTTCTAAGGTGAATTCCTCCATCTTTTCATTTCGGAGGAAGAAAAAAATAAAATGAAATACAAATTGGGGGACGAGTTAAGATGGCAGAGAAGTAAGGGGATCTAGGGCTTCTCTCATCCTTCAAACACAGCTATATTGAGGTCAGAATACATAGAGCACACAGGAATTAAATCTGTGGAGAGGCAACAGGATATCCAGAGTTGGAGGGACATAGCTTGGCAGATGCAAGGTGCAGGGATATAAATTGGGGAGAGAAAATAGCAGAGCTTTGAAGGGATGGGAACATTTTTCATGGAGTGACAAAAAGGAAAGAAAGAAAGAGGGATTGAGAAAGTGCAGCATTGAGTTAACACAAGAGGAAAACCTCTCTGGACCATGGACTTGGGAGAAAGAAAATCTGAGTGTCCTAGTTATTTTTTGTAAATAGTTTTTGGAGTTCAAACTCTAAGGTTTTGGAATTGTGACACTTTCTCCAGAATGGAGATGTTAAGGATCATGGGAAGGAAGGAGCTGGTCCTGGAGTGCATAGTATGATATAGTAATCTCCAGGGTAGACTGGGAGAAAACTGGGCAGGAAATGCCTCTCCAAGGCCAAAAGGCCCTCCGGGTGCCAACCAAAGGCCTTTCATCAGAATAGTAGAGAGGACATACACTGGATGAGGGGAGTGGATCTGTACCATGTCAAGACATTGAGACTTTGGGTTTTAAATCTCATCCATGCACCAAAGAAACTCAAGAAACTCATCCATGCACTCAAGAGAGTTTTTCTGGAGGGCAACCTGACTTCCTTGCAATTCTGTGAAGGTGGCCTGAACACCGAGGGTTGAGATCCCTGGTCTGGGAATAAGAAATGAGGAGGTGACATTTTCCGTCAACAAAAACATGCTGGGATTTTAGAGAGCAACATAGTGGCCCCTTGAGGAGGCAAGACCTACTTTCACCAAACTCAGTTACACTGTGCCTGGCAAGTGCTTATTTACTGTGGAAAGACTGACTCTGAGCCACCTCAGCCAGACTCTCCTCCAGACCAGAAAAGCTATCTCCCAATGCACCAATGCTCCCAATGTTTTTCTTTCTTTATTTCCATCTCTTTTATTTTTTCCTTCTTTTGACTTTTATTCTCTCCCCCCTTCCTTTTTTTTCCCTTTATTTTTCATTGGAAATCAGCCTTATAGATTTTTGAATCTCTGTTTCTTTGTTTTTCTCTGTGCCCTTCCCTTCTATTTTTTTTTTAATGGGATAAGGCTTCACCACCCTTTTCTTTTCCAGGGAGACTTCAACAAACAAATCAAAGCACACATAGTTAAAGGTCCAAACACTCCACCATTGCAAGGAAGGAGGAGCTCTGAAGAGAAAAGACAAGTGGGAAAGAGTAACCAAAACGTAACAGTAAAGTCCACACAGCTTATACCAGAAACACTTCCTGGAGGGCCAGGACCTCAAAAGTGTATGACCCCTTTTTAATATAAAAGTACTCTCAGATGTAGGAACCCTAAAAAATTAAAAACACACAAAAAGACAGAAACTTAGCCAAAATGACAAGATGGAGTTATTCTCCTGAAAAGAAAGCTCAAGAAGAAATCATAAGCAAGGACTTGCTCAAAGCTCATATTAATGATATATGTGAACAAAAATTTAGAACAACAGTCATAAAATTACTAGCTGGGCTTGAAAAAAGCAAAAAAAAACAAAAACAAAAAAAAGCAACGAAGAAACAGAGGAAAGAACAGGTGAAATGGAAGTTAAAATTATGGAAAATATGAAGCTGGGTAAAGAAGGAAAAGAAGTTTCTTCTTTCATAGAATCAATATCTGTATACTCTGAGTCGAAGTAGAACACTGAGTAAAAGGGGCAGATGGTTTATTTGAATAAATTTTAATTTAGAATTTCTTTAATCTGGGTATATATACAGGCATCAATGTCCAAGGAACATAGAAAACTCCATTCAAAATCAACAAAATCAAATCAAAACCATGACATAATATAGTGGAACTGGAAAAATACAAGGATAAAGAGTGAATTCTGAAAGCAGCGAGGGACAAAAAGTCCTTAACCTATAATGGTAGACACGTAAAGGTAGTAGCAGACATGTCCAGTGAAACTTGGCAGAGGAGAAGAGAGTAGCAGGAAATATTCAATGTGCTGAATAAGAAAAATATGTAGCCAAGAATTCCTTATCCAGCAAGGCTGTCATTCAGAGTACATGGATAGATAAAAACTTCCTTATACAAACAAAAACTAAAGGAGTTCATGACCACTAAACCAGCCCCTCAAGAAATTTTATGTGGACTTTCTGAGTGGAGGAAAAAAATATATATACCAAAGCAAAAAAGAAAACAAGGAGCAAGAGAACATCAACAGAAACTCTGCAGGATATGTGATGACACGACATTCATGTCCTTCGATAATCGCTGTAATTAAGAAACTAAGATCCATATATGTGCTCCCTGCAAAAGAATCATTTTAGACCTAAGGAAACCTGCAGATTGAAAGTAAGGGGATAGAGAACAATCTATCATGCTAAACAATGTCAGAAGAAAGCCAGAGTAGCCATACTTATATGCAAAAAAGTAGATTAATAACAAGACTGTAACAAGATAGGAAGGGAATTATATCATAATTGAGGGGGTTATCCATCAAGAACGTCTAACAATTGTAAATATTTATACCCTCTACTGAGAGCACCCAAATGTGTAAATCGATTATTAACAAATGTAAAGAAACTCATTGATAATAATACCATAGTAGGAGAATTCAACACCCCGCTGACAGGAATGGACAGATCATCTTAGCAGAAAATCAACAAGAAACACTGGCTTTGAATGACACTCTGGAGCACATGGACTTAACAGATATATGCAGAGCATTTCATCATAAACCAGCAAAATACACATACATACACAAGGAAAACTGTCCAGAATAGAACACTTATTGGTTCACAAATCAGCTCACAACAGGTACTAACAGATCGAGATCATAAAACGCTTATTCTCAGGTCACAATGCTCTCAAACCTGAAATCACCCCAAGAAAATTTGGAAAGTCCTCAAATACATTTGGGTTTAAGTACATCCATCTAAAGAATGGGTAGATTAACCATATTCTTTTTTAATTAAAAAATATGTATTTTTGAGAGAGACAGAATATGAGTGGGGTGGGGAAGGGAGAGAGGGAGACGTAGAATCCAAAGCAGGCACTAGGCTCTGAGCTGTCAGCACAGAGACCATTGCAGGGCTTGAACTCACAAACTGTGAGATCATGACCTGAGCTGAAATCGGATACCTAACAGACTAAATCATCCAGGCACCCCATGGATTAACCTGGAAATTAAGAAATTAAAAATATAGAAGCAAGTTAAAATAAAAATATGACAGTCCAAACTCTTTGGGATGCAACAATTGTAGTCCTAGGGGAAGTTCATTGCAATTAAGGCCTATCGAAAGAAGAAAGAAAAATCCAAAATTCATGACCTTACCTTATACCTAAAGGAGCTAAAGAAGAAACAGCATATAATACCCACAGCCAGCAGAAATGGAGAAAAAATAAAGATTAGAGCAGAATTAAACTATATACAATAAACAAACAAAAAATAGAACATTTCAATGAAATTGAAAGTATTTTTTTAAAGAAACAAAATTGATAAATTCCTATCCAGACTTATCAAAAAGAAAACAGAGAGTACCCAAATAGATAAAATCATGAATGAAAGAGGAGAGATCACTACCAATGCCACAGAAATAGAATCAATTATAAGAGAACACTGTTTAAAAATATAAGCCAAAAACAGGACAATTTGGAAGAAACGGACAAATTTTGAGACAATAACACACTACCAAAACTCAAATGGGAAGAAATAGAAAATTTGAACAGACACATAGGGGGAAGGGACCAACATGGCGAAGGAGTAGGGGGGTCCAGTATTTCGGTTGTACTTTAAACGGGGACGACTGAAACCAAAGTTTCTCTCAAATCCAAGAATCATGGAGAAAAGGTGCTGCAGCCTACAAGGAATGAAGGCGAAACCAGAAACGCCCCAGAGAACTCTGTTTTCCTTTCCAGGGCAACTTCAAGAAACAATCCAAAACATATCTAGCCAAAATGACGAAATGGAAGAATTCTCCTCAAAAGGAAGCGGTGACAGCTCAAGAATTGATGAAAACAGATATAAGCAACATAACAGAACATGAATATAGAATGATAATAATAAAACTAATCACTGGGATTGAAAAAAGCATAGATGAATGCAAGCACATCGCTGTCCCATGTGGCAGAGTTCAAGGACCTTAAAAATGGTCAGGAAGAATTAAAAAAGACCTTGGATGGAATACAACGCAAATTGGAAGCAGCCACAGCACGGATTGAAGAGGCAGAAGAAAGAGTAAGTGAATTAGAAGACAAAATCATTCAAAAAGAGGAAGCAGATAAAAGAGAGAGAAACTGATCCAGGAACAGGAAAGGAGAATTCGAGAGCTGAGCGATGCACTCAAAAGAAACAATATCCATATCATAGGAGTTCCAGAGGAAGAAGAGAGAGAGAAAGGAGTCGAGGGGTACTTGAACAAATCATTGCTGAGAACTTCCCCAACATGAGGAAGGAATCGGGCATGGAAATCCAAGAGGCACAGAGAATTCCCCTCAGACATAACTTGAATAGACCTTCTGCATTGCACATCATAGTGAAGCTGGCAAAATACAGAGATAGGGAGAGAATCCTGAAAGCAGCTAGGTACAAAATAACCTTAACATACAAAGGCAGACATATAAGGGTAGTAGCAGACTTATCTACAGAAACTTGGCAAGCCAGAAAGGAATGGCAGGATATCTTCAATGTGATGAGCAGAAAGGACATGCAACCAAGAATTCTGTATCCTGCTAGCCTGTCATTCAGAATAGAAGGAGAGATCAAGGTTTTTCACAACAAACAAAAACTGAAAGAATTAATCACAAATAAGTCAGCAGTACAAGAGATCCTGAGGGCACTCTATGAAGGAAAAGTTGCAAAGAACACAAACTACCAGAGACAGCCTTACAAACATGAAAACTAGATAATACAGTGATTGTAAACCCATATTTTTCAATATTAACACTGAATGTAAATGGACTAAATGCGTCAATCAAAAGACACAGGGTAACAGAATGTATTAAAAAACAAGAACCATCTATTTGCTGTCTTCAAGAAACCCATCTTAAACCTGAGGACACTTTTATATTGAAAGTGAGGGGATTGACCATCTGTCAGGAAGAGCTAATAATTATAAATACCTATGCGCCAAATTCGGGGGCACCCAAATTTGTAAAACAACTAATTACAAATATTAGCAACCTTATCGATAAATATGTCCTAATAGTAGGGGACCTTAACACTCCACTCTCAGCATTGGATAGATCCACAAAACAGAAAATCACCACAGAAACAATGGCCCTGAACAACACCTTAGAACAGATGGGACTAACAGACATCTTAAGGGTCCTTCACCCAGAAGCAAAGGAATTTACATTCTTCTTAACTGCACACGGTACATTTTCCCAGATAGACCACATTCTGGGGCACAGGGAAGCTCTGAATAAATATAAAAGAATTGAGATCATACCGTGCACACTGTCAGACCACAATGCTTTGAAAGTTGAAATCAACCAGAGGAGAAAGCCTGGAAAATATCCAAAGACATGGAGGCTAAGAAATAACCTACTAAAAGACGAGTAGGTCAACCAAGCAACCAGAGAAGGAATTAAAAATATATGGAAACAAATGAAAATGAAAATACAACAATCCAAACGCTCTGGGATTCAGCGAAGACAGTCCTGAGAGGGAAATATATTGCTGTCCAGGCCCACCTCAAGAAACAAGAAAAATCAGTAACACAAATCTAACATCACGCCTAAAAGAACTAGAAGCAGAACAACTAAAAACCCAAGCCCAGCAGAAAGAGAGAAATAACAAATATCAGGACACAAATTAATCACATGGAAACAGAAAAAGTAGTGGAACAGATCAATGAAACCAAGAGCTGGTTCTTTGTAAAAATAAACAAAATAGACAAACCTCTAGCCAGGTTTCTCAAAAAGAAAAGAGAGAGAAACTCAAATAGATAATCTCGTGAATGAAAAGGGAGTAATTACAACCAATCCCTCAGAAATACAAGCAATTATATGCCACCAAACTCGGCAACCTGGAAGAAATGGACAGCTTCCTAAATAGCCACACGCTGTGAAAACTCAAACAGAAGAAATAGAAAATTTGAACAGACCCATAACCAGTGAAGAAATTGAATCAGTTATCAAAATCCTCGCAGCAAATAAAAGTCCTGGACCAGATGGCTTCCCTGCGGAATTTTACCAGACATTGAAAACAGAGTTAATTCCTATCCTCCTCAAGCTGTTCCAAAAAATTGAAACGGAAGGAAAACTCCCGGACTCATTCTATGAAGCCAGCATCACTTTGATTCCCAAACGAGATAAAGACCCAGCAAAGAAAGAGAATTATGGGCCAATATCCCTGATGAATATGGATGAAAAAATTCTCAACAAGACACTATCAAATCGAGTCCAACAACATATAAAGAGAATTATCCACCACGATCAAGTAGGATTCATCCCTGGGTTGCAGGGCTCATTCAATATTCGCAAATCAATCAACGTGATACATCACATCAACAAAAGAAAAGATAAGAACCATATGATCCTGTCAATAGATGCAGAAAAAGCATTTGACAAAATACAGCACCCTTTCCTAATAAAAACCCTCGAGAAAGTCGGGATAAAAGGAATATACTTAAACATCATAAAAGCCATAAATGAAAAGCCCACAGCTTAATATCATCCTCAATGGGGAAAAATTGAGAGCCTTCCCTCTGAGATCAGGAACACGACAGGGGTGTCCACTCTCACCACTCCTATTTAACATAGTGTTGGAAGTGTTAGCATCATCAATCAGACAACAAAACAAAAGACATCAAGATTGGCAAGGAGGGAGTCAAACTTTCACTTTTTGATACTTTATATGGAAAACCCAACAGAATCCACCAAAAGCCTACTAGAACTGATCCATGATTTCAGCAAAGTTGCAGGGTACAAAATCAATGTACAGAAATCGGTGGCATTTCTATACACCAACAATGAAGCAGCAGAAAGAAAAATAAAGAAGCTAATCGCTTTCACAATTGCACCCAAAACCATAAAATACTTAGGGATAAACCTAGCCAAAGAGGTGAAAGACCTCTACACTGAAAACTATAAAACACTTATAAAGGAAATTGAAGAAGACACAAGGAAATGGAAATACATCCCATGCTCATGGATTTGAAGAATAAATATCGCTAAAATGGCAATACTACCCAAAGCAATCTGCACATTCAATGCAATAACAATTAAAATTGCACCATCATTCTTCTCAAAGCTAGAGCAAACAATTCTAAAATTTGTATGGAACCACAAAAGACCCCGAACAGCCAAAGTAATACTGAAGAATAAAACCAAGGTGGGAGGCATCACAATCCCAGACTTTAACCTCTACTACAAAGCGGTAGTCATCAAGACAGTATGGTATAGGCACAAAAACAGACACATTGACCAATGGAATAGAATGGAAAACTCAGAAATGGACCTGCAAGTATATGGCCAACTAATCTTTGACAAAGCGGGAAAATGTATCCAATGGAAAAAAGACAGCCTCTTTAATAAATGGTGCTGGGAGAACTGGACAGCAACATGCAAAAGAATGAAACTATCCATGAATAGGTGGACTTTGTGAGACTAAGCAAAAACCAGGGGGAGGGGAAGAGGGGAAAGAAAAAAAAGACACAGAGAGGGAGGGAGATAAAACATAAGAGACTCTCAAAGACTAAGAACAAACTGAGGGTGAGGGGGATGAGGGAGGGGGGAGAGGGGATGACGGGCATTACAAAGGGCACATGTTGGGATGAACACTGGGTGTTATATGTAAAGCAATTTGAAAATAAACTATTATAAAATTAAAAAAAAACAATCAAAAAAAAAAAAAAGAATGAAACTAGACCACTTCCTTACACCACTCACAAAAATAAACTCTAAATGGATAAAAGATCTGAATGTGAGACAGGAAACCAACAAAATCCTAGAGGAGAAAACAGGAAAAAAAACTCTTTGACCTAAGATGCATCGATTTCTTACTCGACACGTCTCCAAAGCAAGGGAATTAAAAGCATAGATGAACTACTGGAACCTCATCAAGATAAAAAGCTTCTGCACTGCAAAGGAAACAACCAACAAAACGGATAGGCAACCAACGGAATGGGAAAAGATCATCGCAAATGACATATCGGATAAAGGACTATATCTAAAATGTACAAAGAACTTACCAAACTCCACACCTGAAAGACGAATAATCCAGTGAAGAAATGGGCAGAAGATATGAATAGACACTTCTCCAAAGAAGACATCCAAATGGCAAACAGACACATGAAATGATGCTCAATGTCATTCATCATCTGGGAAATACAAATCAAGACCACACTGAGATTCCACCTCACACCAGTCAGAGCGGCTTAAATGAACAAATCAGGAAATTATAGATGCTGGAGAGGATGTGGAGAAACAGGCACCCTCTTGCACAGTTGGTGGGAATGCAAACTGGTGCAGCCACTCTGGAGAACTGTGTGTAGGTTCCTCAAAAAAAATGAAAATAGAGTTACCCTATGACCCATTGATAGCACTGTTAGGAATCTACCCAAGAGACACAGGACTGTTGATGCATAGGGACAAGTGCTCTCCGATGTTCATAGCAGCACTTTTGACAATAGCAAATCATGGAAAGAGACTAAGTGTCCATCAACTGATGATTGGATAAAGAAGTTGTGGTATACATACACAATGGAATACAATGCAGCAATGAGAAAGAATGAAATCTGACCATGTGTGGCAACATGGATGGAACTGGAGATATTATGCTAAGTGAAATAACTCAGGCGGAGAAAGACAGATGCCATATGTTCCCACGCATAGGTAGGCTTTGGGAGACCTAACAGAAAACCACGGGGGAGGGGAAAAAAGGGGGAAAAAAAGCCACAGAGAGGAAGGAAGACAGAACATGGGAGACTCTCAAAGACTAAGAACAAACTGAGGGAAGAGTAGGGCGTGGGAGGGGGGAGAGTGGGTAATGGGCACGGAGGACGGCACTTGTTGGGATTATCATGGGGTGTTGTATGGAAAACAAATTGACAATAAATTATTCAAAAAAAATAATGAAGCCAAAAAAAAAAAAACATAACCAGCAAATAAATTGAATTGGTAATCAAAAATCTTCCAACAAATAAGAGTCCTGGGACAGATAGCTTTCCAGGGGAATTTTTCCAGACATTTATGATAGAATTAATACCTACTCTTCTCAAACTATTCCAAAAAAGACAAATGGAAGGAAACATTCCAAACTCATTCTAGGAATCAAATATTACCTTGATTCCAAAGCCAAAGACCCCACTGCAAACAAGAATTATAGGCCAATATCCCTGATGAAAATGGATGCAAAAATTCTCAACAAGACACCAGCAAATCAAAAAATTATTAATCATGATCAAGTGGGATTCATTCCTGGAGTGCAGGGCTGATTCCATATTCTCAAATCAATCACGATACCACACATTAATAAAAGAAAGGATAAGAACCATATGACACTGTTAATAGATGCAGAATAAAAATTGACATCATAAGCATTCCTTCTTGATAAAAGCCCTCAAGAAAATAGGGAAGAATGAACATAACTTAACATCATAAAAGCTTTATATGAATGACCCATACCTAATATCATCATCAATGGGGAAAAGCTGGGAGACTTTCCCCTAAGACTAGAACAGGACAAGGATGTCCACACTCACCACTGTTGTTCAATATAGTACTGGAAGTCCTAGCCTGAGCAATCAGACAAGAAAAATAAATGAAACATGTATCATTTGGCAAAGAAGAACTCAAACTTTCATTCGTCACCGAAGATATGATATTCTACATGGAAAATCTGAAAGACTCCACCAAAAAACTACTAGAACTGATATGTGAATGCAGCAAAGTTGCAGAATATAAAATCAACATACAGAAATTGATTGCATGTCTCTACACTAATAATGAAGCAGCAGAGAGATTAAGGAAATGACCCTATTTACAATTGTACCAAAAATCATAAAATACCTAAGAATAAACTTAGGCAAAGAAGTAATGATCTCTACTCTGAAAACTATAGAAAGCTCATGAGAGACATTGAAGAAGACACAAAGCAATGGAGAAACATTCCAAGCTAATAAATATTGTTAAAATGTCAATACAGCCCAATGCAATCTACACATTCGATACAATCTCTATCAAAATAATACAAGCATTCTTCACAGAGCTATAACCAAGAATTCTAAAATTTGTATGGAACCAGAAAATACCCTGACTAGGCTAACACTGAAGAATAAAAACAAATCTGGGGGCATTACAATTCCTGTCTTCAACCTCTACTGCTGTAATCATCAAGACCAGGGGGTACTGACACAAAAGCAGACACATAGATCGGTGGAACAGAATAGAGAACCCAGAAATGGACCCACAAATGTATGGACAACTAATCTTAGACGAAGCAGGAAAGAATACCCAATGGTAAAAAGACAGTCTCTTTAGCAAATGGTGCCGGGAGCACTAGACAGCAAATTGCAGAACAGTAAAACTGGACCACTTTCTTACACCATACACAAAAATAAATTCAAGATGATGGAAGACCTAAATGTGAGACAGGAAACCATGCAAGTCCTACAGGAGAAAACAGGCAGCAACCTCTTTGGCTGAGGCTGCAGTAACTTCTTTCTAGACATGACTCTGGAGGCAAGGGAAACAAAAGCAAAAAGGAACTATTGGGACTTGACCAAGATAAAACGCTTATGCACAATGAAGGAAACAATCAACTAAAGTAAAAGGCCATCTATCAAATGACATATCAGATAAAGGGGTAGTCCAAATCTATAAAAAAAACTTATCTAACTCAACATCCAAAGAACAAATAATCTGGTGAAGACATTGGCAAAAAACATGAATAAACACTTTTCCAAAGAAGACATCTAGATGGCAACGGACACATGAAAAGATGCTCAAGATCGCTCACCATCAGGGAAATACAAATCAAAATCACAATGAGATACGAACTCATGCTTGTCAGAATGGCTTAAATTAACAATTCAGCAAACAAACGTTGGCAAAGATGTGGAGAAAGAGGATCACTTTTGAAATGCTGATGGGAAAGCAAACTGTACAGTTACTATGGAGCACAGTATGAGTTTTCTCAAAGAATTAAAATAGAACTACCCTATGACCCAACAGTTGCACTACTAGGTATTTTTCCAAAGGGTATAAAAATTCTGCTTCGAAGGGACACATGCATCCCAATGATTTTAACAGAGCTATCACCAATAGCTAAATTTTGGAAAAAGCCTAAATGTCCATTGACTGACGGATGGATGTAGATGTGGTACACGCACTAACAGACACACACACACACACACACACACACACACACACGTGCACACATCTCTATATCTGTATCTCTATGTCTCTATATATACCATCTATATCTATCTATATCTAATCTATCTATCTATCTATCTATCTATCTATCTATCTATCTATATCTATATCACCTTTATCTATATCTATCTCTATTGGAATATTACCTGGCAATTAAATAGAATAAAATCTTACGATTTGCAACAACATGGATGGAATAGGAGTGCATTATTCTCAGCAAAATAAGTCAGTTTGAGAAAGAAAGCTATCCTATGGCTTCACTTATATGTGGAATTTAATATATAAAACAGATGAATATAGGTGAAGGGAAGGAAAAATAAAATAAAATCTAAGAGAGAGGCAAACCATATGAGATTCTCTAGTACAGAAACAAACTTTTGTTTGCTGGAAGGAAGGTGGGGGGGTTGTGTGTTAAAGGAGTCATAGGTATTAAGGAGGTCACTTGTCGGAATGAGCACTGGGTAGTATATGTAAGTGATGAATCAATCGCTGGGTTCTATTCCTGAAACCAATACCACATTGTATGTTAACTAACTTGAATTAAAATGAACTTATTAAAAAACCAATGTTTCTAAGTAAACGGAATCAAAGAAAAAAATAAAACACAATAGTCTAAAACACTTGGTTTGCAGCAAAAGCTGTTCTAAAAAGGAAATTTAGAGCAATGCAGGACTACCTCAAAAAAGTCAAGAAAGACTTCAAATAAACAACCTAACATTATAACCCAAAGGCTAGAAAAAGGACAAAAAGCATCAAAAGTCAGAAATAATAAAAATTAGAGCAGAAATAAATGATATAAAAACATAAAAACAATAGAACTGAACAATGAAAGCAAGAGATGTACCTTTGAAAGAGTTAATAAAAATCAATAAACATATACCCAGATTCGTCAGGGAAAAAGAGAGAGAGAGAGAGAGGGAGAGGGAAAGAGGGAGGGAATGGACTCAAATAAGCAAAATCACAAATGAAAAAGGAAACACTCACAAACTATTATGCAGCCAAAAACTAAATGTAAGAGAGTACCATGAAAAAGTACATGACAACAGTTTAGACAACCTAGAAGAAATGGATAAACTCTTAGAAACATAAAACTTAACAAAACTGAAGCAAGCAAAAATAGAAAATTTGAACGGAAAAATTAACAGCAAGGAGGTGGAATAAATATCAAAAATTCCCAACAAACAAAAGTCTAGGACTAGATGAACTCACAGGTGAATTGTACCAAACATTTAAAGATTTAATATCTACTCCTCTCACACTATCCTCCCACCAGTCAAAAAAAGAAAAATAAAAAGGGGGAGAACTTACTAATTCATTCTATGAAACTAGTATTACGATGATGCTAAAAGCAGATAAAGAGAGCTCTAAAAAGAGAACCGCAGGTCAATATCTCTGATGGACATAGATGTAAAAATCATCAATAAAATATTAGAAAATAGAATCCAACAATACATTAAAAGTATCATTCACCATGGTCATGTGAGATTTGTTCCCAGTGTGTAATGGTGGTTCAAATTCACTAATCAATTAACATGAAACATCACATCAATAAAAGAAAGGATAAAAACCATAAGATCATTTCAACAGATGCAGAAAAAGCATTCGACAGAGTACAACATTCATTTATGGTAAGACACCTCAACGGTGGAGGTTTAGAGGGAACATACATGAACATACTAAAGGCCATATATTAAAAACGCACAGCAAACATCATAATCGAGGTAGAAAAACAGAGTTTTCTCTCAGATATCTTGAACAAGACAAGGTTATGTCTCATCACATTTATTCAACATAGTACTGGAATCCAAGCTACAGCAATTAGACAACAAAAAGAAATAAAATGCATCCAAATCAGTAATGAAGGAGTAAAACTTTCACTATAATGCAGATGGCATAATACATTATATTAGAAAAAAAAAAAAAAACCTCCACCAAAAATCCATTAAAACTGATCAATTAATTCAGTAGAGCTAGGGGCGTCTGGGTGGCTCAGTTGGTTGAGAGGCCGACTTCAGCTCAGGTCATGATCTCACAGTCTGTGAGTTCGAGCCCCAAATTGGGCTCTTTGCTGACGATGGAGCCTGGAGCCTGCTTCAGATTCTGTGTCTCCCTCTCTCTCTGCCCTTCCCCTGCTCATACTCTGTCTCTACGTCTCTCAAAAATAAATAAACATTAAAAAAATTTAAAATGGCATATAAAAAAAGAGAATATCAAAAAAGAGATGTGAATTTAAAAAATCAAATAAGATGTTCTAAAGCTAAAAAGTATAAAAACTATACTAAAAAGCTTACAAGAGAGATAAAATGGAAGATGTGAACAGTCAGAAAAAATACATGAACGAAAATAAATTCAGGAACATACATATAAATTCTGAGGAGTAGAAAGACCAAAGAATGAAAGAGAACATAGCCAATAGTTTAGGTCGGACTCCGTCCAGTGGAGCAATGCATGCATTATAGATCCCAGAAGGAGATTACAGTGAAAGGGGCAGAGAGATTACTTGAATAAAAAATGACCAAATCTTCTTAAATATGGTGAAAGACATGAAAATACAATCCAAGAAACTCAACAAAAACCAAGTAGGATAACCTTAAAAAACTCAAAAGCAGACACAATTAATCAAACTACCCAAATATGGAAGGAAATTACTGACAACAGCAAGAAATAAGTAACTCGTCAGATACAAAAGACTGTCAGTAATATTATCTGTTGAGTTCTCAGCAGAGATTGAAAAAGGGAGAAATATATTCAAAGTGGTGATAGAATTAAAAACTGTTAATGGAAAATATATCTGGAAAATTTCCATTCAAAAAAGAGAGAAACAAAGATATTTTTGGTGTACAAAAGCAGTGGAAGTTTATTAATACTAGACTTTGACATTTCTTATAGGAAATGTCAAAAGGAGACCTTTAGGCTGAAATAATATGATGCCGTACTATAACTTGAAGCCATATGAGAATTTAGGGTTCTCCAGTAAGTTAAATATATGGGAACTTATAGAAATATCTATTTTGATTGATTTCAAATATTTACAAATATTGATTTGTAAATCTAATTTTAATTTTGTAAAGCATTTAGAAGAATGATGTCCCTATGTACACAAAATGTAAAGAATTAAGTAGTGACATCAATATCCTAAGGTAAGGAGGAAATCTGTATGGAAACTGAGTTTCTATATGCGATTGAATTTAAGTCACTATCAATTCAAATTAAATTGAGAAAATTCTAAAATATTACATGTAACTCCAATGGTAACCATAAAGAAAATATCTATACAGTATATATAAAAGGAAATAAAAGGGAATCCAAACTTGCCACTACAAATAAAAGCAACTACATATGAACAAAAGACGGTATTGGGGGAAATACAAAGCAATTATCCTGTAAGATATACAGAAAACAAATGGAAAATGGCAAAATGTGCTCAATCTTCATCATTAATTACTGTAAATGTAAGTGGCTTAAATAACCCAATTTTGCCATAGGTATATTATGTATATAATAAGTGCATGCTGTCTTCAGAGTCATTTAATATATATAGAGTCTCAAAACATAATTTCAATAGCTTGTAAATGAAAGGGTGTGAAACAGAAGATAATCCATGGAAAGTATAGCAGAAAAAGATGGAGTTCGACGAATCTCAGAGAAAGTGGAACTTAAGTCCAAAATTATCCATAAGAGATAAAGAAGGAAGTTATATAAGATTTACTGTTGACTTTAAACTAAGAATATATAACAATTATAAGCATATATGCACAACCCCAGATGCCCAAAATGTATGAAGCAAATTTTGAAGGAATTAAATGGAAACCTAATTAGATACTATTCTAATGAGTAGTTGAAACTTCAAGTATCTCTCTTTCAATTCTAGCTAGAACAACCAGATAAGAGATATAAAAAAGAACATGAAAACTAATCAGACTTAACAGCTACAAACAAAACTTTTCTCTGAACAACATCTGAATATGCGATTTTCTTAATTCCATTGGGCCAGTATCCAGCATAGACCATATATTAGGTCATGAAATAAATTGTAATAAGCTTAAAATGTTGATGTCATATGAAGTAAATTTTGTTATAAAGATATAATAAGGCAAGGGATGAATTACAGTAGAAAAAGTAGAACTCATAATTATTGAAAATTAAACAACACTATTAAAAATAGTCAGTTTAAGAATCACAATGCAGATTAACAAAAAACAACTTGAGGCATATGAAAACAAAAACAAAGTTACTGAAACTTATTAAGTTTAGATAAAGCAGTGCTAAAGGTAATTTATCACAGTAAACATTTGCATTTAAAAAATAAGAAAGGTATCAAATCAATAACTAAATGTTATACCTTAATCAACTTGAAAAAAGAATACAAAAGTAATTAAAGGGAAAAAAATAATGTATAGAGAGATGGGGTCCCTGGCTGGCTCAGTAGGTAGAACATGGGACTCTTCTTTTTTTCTTTTCTTTTTTAATATTTGTGTATTTTTTGAGAGACAGGGAGAGACAAAATGTAAGTGGGGGAGAAGCAGAGAGAGAGGGAGACACAGAATCTGAAGGAGGCTCCAGACTCTGAGCTGTCACCACAGAGATCGACATAGGGCTGGAACTCTTGAACTGTGAGATCATGATCAGAATGGAAGTCATCAGCCCAACTGACTGAGCCACCCAGTTACCCAATAACATGTGACTCTTGATCTTGGGGTCATGAATTCAAGCCCGACTTTTTAAAAAAAATTTTAACGTCTTATTTATTTTTGAGAGACATAGAGACAGAGTATGAGCAGGAGAAGGGCAGAGAGAGAGGGAGACACAGAATCTGAAGCAGGCTCCAGGCTCTGAGCTGTCAGCACAGAGCCTGATGCGGGGCTTGAACTCACAGACTGTGAGATCATGACCTGAGCCGAAGTCGGTCACCCAACCAACTGAGCCACCCAGGCGCCCCTCAAGCCCTATTTTGGGTGTGAGATGACTTTAAAAATAAATTGAGATTTTCAGAAACACGCACACTATAAAGACTGAAATGATGCTTGGAAAACTTGACAGTTTGATGTAATGTAATTAAACTGGACTGTTTTCTTATATCATACACAAATATCAACACAAAATGGATTAGAAAAAAACATAGGCAGTAATTTCCATGATATCGGCCATAGAAATGTATGACTCCATACATACTCCATAGAAATGTATGGCAAGAGAAATAAAAATCGGAATTAAACTATTGGAAATACACCAAAAAAAATTTTTTTAACCCATCATGAAAGAAACTATCCACAAAATAAAAAGCCAATCTTCTTAATGGGGCGAGTTAATTGCAAATGATATATCCCATAAGGGGATAATATCTAAAATACATAAAGCACGTCTATACAAGAGACATAATATTCAAAAAGTGAATAAATACATGTGTTAACCCACTGAACTGACTTTTAATGCAGTTATGAAAACATCTACACAAATTATTGGAACTCCTTTCTAAATTTGGCCTAAGGCCATCCTGAGCTATTCATGATTTAGCTTACATTATTAAAGTCTCACTGGACATTCCCAAGTGAACACACACACAAAAACACCAAGTGTCATCGTTAATCTCCAAAGATGTCCTGAAATCATGATTGCTGTTGAGTCTTTATGGAATTATGTAGCATGTCAAGTGCAGGGATGAGAGATAAGTATAAACACTGGCTTGAAAACTGTTCAACGAAGTGTATCCAGAAAAATGACTTTGTTCATATGAAGACTGGAGGACCAACGTCAGCTATTCAAACCAGTAAGTTTGTAAATGTGCGAGATAATAGAAGGTACATGTCTCAATTGTATCATTATTTTTATTAATCATTTAAAAGTTGAGATACTTCTTCAAGTGCTCAAGATAATTTTGATTAGACTTAATAAAATACTACTTTTAATAAGCTATTTGAATAGGCAGTTGATACATTAAATCATCTCATTAACTGAAATTTCAAAGGACATTTTTATTTGACTAATGTTGGCTTAAGAGATATCATATATTTTATATTTTTATATATTTAATATATTTTGTTTCTATATTATATATAATTAAAATAGATAGTAAATAGATTGTGTATACACTTGTATACTTAAGAAAAAACATAAAAATCTCTTTAAACATAAAATATTATGTTTTTCTAGAAAAAATATGGGGTTATACCTAACAATCGAGTGTGAAATGGTAGTAGAATATGGTTAAATTGATATTATACTTTATCTATAAGCATCCATGGACTTGTTTTCTGGATTTATGGTAAATACAACTAGTCTATACTAAATTCATGGAAATATGGCCACTTTAAAAATAATAATACATCTCGGTTTTAAAATACTTACTAAATATTAATATGAATGCAAATGGGCCTGCAAGTCTGAGAAAAATATGTCTGAACCAAGACATTTTTAGAAAAATAGTTGCATTTGAAAGATATATATTATCCATTGAGAAAGGAAAGATCCATTGTGTCCAGAGCCTATAATGCACTCCCTGCCACTGGGGGAGATTGCAGATAAATAAAGAATGTTTTAGTATGGTGTATGGAACATAGATTCTGTTCTACAAGAGTACAGCTGTTTTCATGCATGTGTATGATGCGATCACACAGATAATTCTATAGAGTTATTCTTTTGGCACTGTATATTATTGACTGGATTGAAATCATTCCAGATTTAAGGTTGTCAGTTTAGGAAATGAGTGACATAATCTATGTAAGAATTGGCCAAGTTCAGAATTAGAAGATTTTAAGTGGAGTTGGAGTGAGAATAGTTGCATTTTTTACAATAGGAAGTGGTATTGGGGTGCCTGGATGGCTGAGTTGGTTAACCATCTGGCTCTTGATTTAGGCTCTGATCATGATTTCATGGTTTATGGTTCGAGCCCTGTGTTGTGCTTCATGTTGACAAAGTGGAACTTGTTTGGAGTTGTCTGTCTCCCTCCCACTCTTCCCCTCCTCTCCTCACAGACTCTGTCTCTTTCTCAAAAATAAATAAATTAAAAAAAAAAAAAGAAAGTGGTTTTGGAGCTAGTTCATAAACATGCTCTCAGGATAGGAAGGAAATGGGGGTCTTTGTAAGTGACAGGTTTGAGTAATATAGGGAAAGGCTTTAGATGGACTCACATGTAATTCAATGAATAACATCAGCATGTTGGCATCCAAATCATAAATAACATTTCCTATTTCTTCCCTGGATTGGGGGTTAGGGGGTTATTTTGCCAATGAGCATAAGGTCGTTAAATGGTTCCAAAGGTAAACTTATTATTGCTTATGTGCAATTTTTCTTTATACAAACCTGTTATTTCTAATTAAATGATTTCTTGCTAGAGTTTATTCAAAAGTATCAGAATTTATAATAAAAGTCAAATAGTAATGACTAAATATAGTTGTCTATGGAGACAGTAATATATGTTCTAATGTAAATCACACCTTCTGGAAATAATTCAGGTATTCATAAGTAGAGTGCGTGTGTTATGATTAATTTTAACACAAAATTTCCCAATTGTACTACTTTCTGTGTTTAACTTTAGCATTAGAAAAACTCTTTGCATACCACTAAATTTCCAGTTAAATAATAATTACATCTGTGTTAGCATTCTAGGATGTTTTTTGAAAGTCAAATAGTGCATTGAAACATTTTGGGAACCATGTCATTGAGAAACTAAGAATGAAAAGTGTGTAGATAAAAATAATATAAGGGTAACTTTGTATAATTTAGTGTCAATGGTGCTGATGAAGATGCTGAAAAATGTCCCAGGTACTGTTCATTGATTCCTCTTGCAGCTCACATTTGAAATATCCAGGACAAATTATCCCATTCAACCTTATAATCACTCTTATCTTTCCCCCCTGGTCTATTGAGGTATAATACATATAAATACATATGTATCTAAAGTGTAAACTGGATTTAAGATACTTACATATTAAAATAATCACTTCAATTAAACTACGATTTAACAAATCCATAAATTCTCTTACTGTTTTGTGAAACTACTACCATCTTGTGAGATCTCCTCTAGTAGAAGATTTCAAATATACAACGTTATTAACTATATTTAAATTACTGTAGAATAGATCTGCAGAACTTATTCATCATATATAATGGAGATGTAGTGTCTGACCCATATCTTCCGATCTCTCTGTCTTTATCCACTGACAACCAGGATCCTGCTCTCTAATTCTAAGTGTTGACTATTTGAGATTCCACAGAGCTTTGTAACTAAACAGTGTGTTTCTGTGTCTGCTTAATTTCACTTAACTTGACGTCCAGGTTCATCCATGTCGGTATACTTGGGTGAATATATATATATCTGAAACCTTTATATATGTGTGTATAAACATTTCTATATTTACATATGTGCATAAATATATACAAATATTCACACATTTCATTTCATTGTGATATTCATCTATGTATGTATATACACATATATGTATATATGTATATGTGTACGTATATGCATATATACATATATATAATTTATCCATTTATTTGTCAATGGACATATAAAGTTAATGTCCATACTTTAGATGTTATGTATAACACTGAAAAATGGTTATAGGAATGCAAGGATCTCTTCAGTTAACTGATTTCTTTTCATTTCCTTTCATTTAGGTATATAATCTGAAGTGGGATTGCTGGATCGTATTGTAGTTTCACTTTTAACATTTTTAAGAATTTCTATACTATATTCCATAATGGTTTTACTAATTAATATTCTCATCAGTAAGGCTCAAGTGTTCTCTTTTCTCCATATTCTCTATTATCTCTTTTTTTTTCTTATATATTTTCTTAATGGTGTGAAATTATATCTCATGTGATTTTGATTTGCTCTACTTAGGGGGTACAGGCTTAGAGAGTTGAATTCGTTAATCCAAAATTACATTTGTAGTAAGTGGCAGAATCAGAATCGGATCTAGCATTGGTTCTAAACTGTCAGCAGCATGTTTTTACAGTAAAGTAAAATAAACACATCTTCGGTCTAAATCCAAACTCAAAGTATATACTGATAAATCATACATCTCTCAAAATATCTGCCTACCTACTTTCCTATTTGTCTATCAATGGTGATTCACCATTGTGGAGTTTCATGAAAGTATATATATATATATGAAAGTATAAAGTATATATATATGAAGTATATATATATATGTGTATATATATATATATATATATATATATATATACCTCAAATGAAAGTATAAAGCATATAGATATATATACTTTCAAATGAAATATATATATATATATATATGGAGAGAGAGAGAGAGAGAGAGAGAGAGATACAGTTATATGCACATACAAGTACTGTGCATTTTAGATCTCTTGGTACAGTAAAATCATCATGGATCAGAAACTCTATAACATTCTAAACAATGTAAAATACACAGTATTAATTCCTGTGTCACCAAAGTATTATGAAATATATATTTTGGTTCATTTATAGGAGAATCTGTTGTGGAAACATTAGGAGGGATAAAAGTTTCATATATAACTCCAAGCAGAAATACTGTAGAGAACTATGTTTGGCTAGAAGAAGCAACCCAAAGTTATGTGAAAACTGGTGCAGATTTTTTTTACATTCAAATACTTTTAAAAGGTTCGTCTGATTCTTTTTTTTTTTAATATTTTTTATTTATTTTTGAGAGCAGGAGAGACAAAGCATGAGTGGGGGAGGGTCAGAGAGAGAGGGAGACAAAGAATCTGAAGCAGGCTCCAGGCTCCAAGCTGTCAGCACAGAGCCTCACGCGGTGCTCGAACTCACAGACTGTGAGATCATGACCTGAGCCGGAGACGGCCGCTTAACCGACTGAGCCACCCAGGCGCCCCTGATTCTTTTTTTTTAATAGTTTATTTTCAAACTGGTTTCCATATAACACCCAGTGTTCATCCCAACATGTGCCCTCTTTAATGCCCGTCACCGCCTCTCCCCCTCCCTCACCCCCCTCACCCTCAGTTTGTTCTTAGTCTCTGAGAGTCTCTTTATGTTTTATCTCCCTCCCTCTATGTGTCTTTTTTTCCTTTCCCCTCTTCCCCTCTCCTCTGGTTTTTGCTTAGTCTCTCAAAATCCACTATGCGTGGAAACATATGGTATTTGTCTTTTTCTGACTGACTTATTTCGCTTAACATAATACCCTCCAGTTTCATCCATGTTGCTACAAATGGCCAGATTTCATTTTTTCTCATTGCCATGTAGTAGTCTATCCTATATATGTACCACATCTTCTTTATCCATTCATCAGTTGATGGGCACTTGGTCTCTTTCCATGATTTGGCTATTGTCAAAAGTGCTGCTATGAACATTGGGGTACACGTGCTCCTATGCATCAGCATTCCTGTGTCTCTTGGGTAGATTCCTAGCAGGGCTATTGCTGGGTCATAGGGTAACTCTATTTTCATTTTTTGAGGAACCTCCACGTTTTCCAGAGTGGATGCACTACTTTGCATTCCCATCAACAGTGCAGGAGGGTGCCTACTTCTCCACATCCTTGCCAGCATCTATAGTTTCCTGATTTATTCATTTTAGCCACTCTAACCGGTGTGAGGTGGTATCTCAGTGTGGCTTTGATTTGTATTTCCCTGATGATGAGTGACTTTAAGCATCGTTTCATGTGTCTGTTGGCCATCTGAATGTCCTCTCTGGAGACGTGTCTATTCATATCTTCTGCCCATTTCCTCACTGGATTTTTCGTTTTTCGGGTGTGGAGTTTGGTAAGTTCTTTATAGATTTTAGATACTAGTCCTTTATCCGATAGGTCATTTGCAATTATCCTTTCCCATTCCGTCGGTTGTCTATTAGTTTTGTTGGTTGTTTCCTTTGCCGTGCAGAAGCTTTTTAACTTGATGAGCTCCCAATAGTTCATTTTTGCATTAAATTCCCTCGCCTTTGGAGATGTGTCACATAGGAAATTGCTGCAGCTCAGGTCAAAGAGGTTTTTTCCTGCTTTCTCCTCTAGGATTTTGATAGTTTCCTGTCTCATATTCAGGACCTTCATCCATTTTGAGTTTATTTTTGTGAGTGCTGAAAGAAAGCAGTCTAGTTACATTCTTCTGCATGTTGCTGTCCAGTTCTCCCAGCACAATTTGTTAAAGAGGCTGTCTTTTTTTCATTGGATACTCTTTCCTGCTTTGGCAAAGATTAGTAGGCCATATGCTTTTGGGTCCATTTCTGGGTTCTCTATTCTATTCCATTGGTCTATGTGTCTGTTTTTGTGCCAATACCATGCTGTCCTGATGATTACCGCTTTGTAGTAGATGTTAAAGTCTGGGATCCTGATGCCTCCCGCTTTGGTTTTCTTCTTCAATATTACCAGGCTATTCGGGGTCTTTTGTGGTTCCATACAAATTTTAGGATTGTTTGTTCTAGCTTTGAGAAGAATGCTGGTGCAATTTTGATTAGGATTGCATTGAATGTGTAGATTACTTTGGTATGTATGCCATGGTAGTATTGCCATATTAACAATATTTATTCTTCCAACCCATGAGCATGGGATGTTTTTCCATTTCCTTGTGTCTTCCTCAGTTTCCTTCATAAGTTTATATATATATATATATATATATAGTTTTCAGCGTAGAGATCTTTTACATTTTTGGATAGGTTTATTCCTAGGTATTTCATGGTTTTTGGTGCAATTGTGAATGGGATTAGCTTCTGTATTTCTCTTTCTATTGCTTCCTTGTTGGTGTAAAGGAATGCAACCGATTACTGTACATTGATTTTGTATCCTGCAACTTTGCTGAATTCATGATCAGTTCTAGTAGGCTCTTGTTGGATTCTGTCAGGTTTTCCATGTAAAGTATCATGTTGTCTGCAAAAAGTGAAAGTTTGACTTCATGCTAGCCTATCCTGATGACTTTTATTTTGCTTTCTTGTTGATTGCTGATGCTAGGACCTCCAACACTATGTTAAATAGCAGTGGTGAGAGTGGAAATCCCTGTTGTGTTCCTGATCTCAGGGGGAAGGCTCTCAGTTTTTCCCTATTGAGGATGATATTAGCTGTGGGCTTTTCATAAATGGTTTTTATGATGCCTAAGTATATTCCTTCTATCCCGACCTTCTCTAGAGTTTTTATTAGGAAAGAATGCTGTATTTTGTCAAATGCTTTCACTGCATCTATGGACAGGATCATATGGGTTTTATCTTTTCTTTTGTTAATGTGATGTATCACATTGTTTGATTTGCGAATATTGAACGAGTCCTGAAAATCCGGGATGAATTCTACTTGATCATGGTAAATAAATTTTTTATATGCTTTTGGATTCTACTTGCTAATATCTTGTTAAGAATTTTTTCATTCATATTCATCAAGGATATTGGCCTGTAGTTCTCTTTTTTTGCTGGGTCTCTATCTGGTTTGAGAATCAAAGTGATGCTGGCTTCATAAAATGAGTCCGAGAGTTTTCCTTCCGTCTCAATTTTCTGGAACAGCTTGAGGAGGATACACATTAACTCTGTTTTAAATGTCTGCTAAAATTCCCCAGGGAAGCCATCTGGCTCTGAAATTTTATTTGTTGGGAGATTTGTGATAACTGATTCAATTTCTTCACTAGTTATAGGTCTGTTCAAGTTTTCTCTTTCTTACTATTTGAATTTTGGTAGTGTGTGGCTGTTTAGGAATTTGTCTATTTCTTCCAGGTTGCCGAGTTTGGTGGCATATAATTTTTCATAGTATCCTCTGACAATTACTTGTATTTCTGAGGGATTGGTTGTAATCACTCCCTTTTCGTTCGTGATTTTATAGATTTGGATTCTCTCTCTTTTCTTTTTGAGAAACCTGGGTAGAGGTTTACCTACTATGTTAATTTTTTCGAAGAACCAGCTCTTGGTTTCATTGATTTGTTCCACTACTTTTTCTGTTTCCATATGATTAATTTCTTTCTGGATCTTCGTTATTTCTCTCTTTCTGATGGGTTTGGATTGTCTCAGCTGTTATTTCTAGTTCCTTTATGTGTGCCTTTAGAATTTGTGTTAGTGATTTTTCTTGTTTCTTGAGATAAGCCTGGATTGCAATTATTTCTCCCTCAGGACTGCCTTTGCTGCATCCCAAAGCATTTGAATTGTTGTATTTTCATTTTCATTTGTTTCCCGGTATTTTTAATTTATTCTCTGATTACTTGCTTGACCCATTCGTCTTTTAGTAGGTTGTTCTTTTAGTCTCCATGTTTTTGTGGGTTTTCCAGACTTTTTCCTGTGGTCGATTCCAAGTTTCGAAGCATTGTGGTCTGAATGTGTGAATGATATGATCTTAATTTTTTACATTTATCCAGTTCTTCCTTGTGTCCTGGAATATGTCTATCTTGGAAAATGTACCGGGTGCAGCTGAGAAGAACGTAAATCCTTTGCTTCTGAATTAAGGGCCCTGAAGATGTCTGTCAGGCCCAAGGTGTTGTTCAGGGCCATTATTTCTATGTTGATTCTGTTTAGTGGATCTATCCAGTACTGTGAGTGGGGTATTAAGGTCTTCTGCAAGTAGCACATTTGTATTGATAAGATTGCTTATGTTTGTAATTAGTTGCTTTATAATTTTGGGTGCCCCAGAATTCAGCAACTAGATATGTATAATCGTTAGCTCTTCCTCCTGGATAGTCCCTGTAATTTTTATATAATGCCCTTCTTCATCTCTTGTTACAGCCTTTAAATTCTAATTTGTCCGATATAAGTGTGGCTACTCCAGCTTTCTTTTGTCTCCCAGTAGCATAGTAGATAGTTCTCCAATCCCTCACTTTCAATCTGAGGGTGTCCTCAGGTCTAAAATGGGTCTCTTGAAGATAGCATAAAATGGGTCTTGTTTTTTAATCCATTCTGTTACCCTGTGTCTTTTAATTGGGGCATTTAGTTTGTTTACATTCAGCGTTATTATCGAATAATATGAGTTTAGAGTCACTGTATTATCTATAGGTTTAATGCTTGTAAGTATGTCTCTAGTACTCTGTGTTTCTTGCAACCTTTCCTTCATAGAGTCCCCCTCAGGATCTCTTGTAAGACTGTTTTATTTGTGATGTATTCCTTCAGTTTTTGTTTGTTTGGGGAGACTTCTATCTCTTCTTCCATTCTGAATGACAGGCTGGCTGTATAAAGGATTCTTGGCTGCATACTCTTCCTGTTTATCCTATTGAAAATTTCCTGCCATTCCTTTCTGGTTTGCCAAGTTTCTGTAGATAAGTTTGCTACTACTCTAATGTGTCTGCCTTTGTATGTCAAGGACTGTTTATTCCTAGCTGCTTTCAGGATTCTCTCTTTGTCTTTGTATTTTCCCAGCTTCACAATGATGTGTCATGAAGAGGGTCTATTCAAGTTACGTCTGAGGTGAGTTCTCTGGACCTCTTGAATTTCCATGCCCATTTCCTTCTTCATGTGGGGGAAGTTTTCAACAATAATTAGTTCAAGTACCCCTTAGACTCCTCTCTCTCTCTCTTCTTTCTCTGGAATTCTTATAATACGGATATTATTCTGTTTGATTGCTTCGCTCAGCTCTCGAATTCTCCTTTCATGTTTCTGATTCAGTTTCTCTCTCTTTTTCTCTTCCCCTTTTTCCATAATTTTATCTTCTAATTCACATATTCTCTCTTCTGCCCCTTCAATCGGCACTGTGGCTGCTTCCAATTTGTTTTGCACCTCATTTAAAGCCTTTTTTTTAAATTCCTCCTGACCGTTTTTTAGGACCTTGATCTCTGCCTCGAGGATCCCCTGCTTTTTTCTATGCTTTTTTCAAGCCCAGTAAGTATTTTTATGTTTATCATTCTATATCCTTGTTCTGTTAAGTTGCTTATAGCTGCTTTCATCATTTCTTGGGCTGTCACTATTTTCTGTACATTTTTTGAGGGGGGTTCTTCCGTTTCATCATTTTGGCTAGATGTGTATTGGTCTATTTCCTGTGTCTCCTCCGTTTCCCGGATTTTCTGGATTTTGCTTTCTTTTCTCCATAGCTTCAAATTACTCTTCCTGCAGATCTCTGGTATTGAGAGTCCCTCAGTTTCAGTCCATCTTCGTTTGAAAGACACAGGAGAGCACCGGTTCCCATTACTCCTCCACCATGTTGGTCCCTCTCTCTGACATATGCTGACAAGTGCTTCTCTCTCCATATTTTTTATCAGTTGACTTATTCAAGTTCCTGTCTTGACCATCACGTGCAGCTCAAACACGGGAAAGTCCCCCAATTACAGCATGGCACTTGTAGTCTCAGTGTGCCACTCAAAAATACATTACTCTTAAAGATTTACAGATTTATCTGATATATTCTGGAGACTCATGCAAGTCCTATAAAGATTTTATCCTAGAGGCAAAAACCGGCAAAATTATTTTATCAAAATATGTGTTAAGTATTTTAAGAGTTACAATATTTCATTAATAACTCACAGTTTGGAACAAACAATTAATGGAATAATAAGAGCTTAATATTCTTTTCTTAATATGCATTTCTCTTTAGGGAAAGCTAAATTAATATCATATGGAAAATAATAACCAAACATCTACTGATTTTTTCTTAATGGGATTATTCCCACCGTCAGAAATTGGCCTGTTCTTCTTCATTTTTGTGGTTCTCATTTTCCTAATGGCTCTGTTCGGCAACCTGTCCATGATCACCCTCATCCTCCTGGACACCCATCTCCACACACCCATGTATTTTCTACTTAGTCAACTCTCCCTCATGGACTTGAGCTACATCTCCTCCACTGTCCCCAAGATGGTGTCTGATTATATCTTTGGAAACAAGTCTATCTCCTTCATTGGATGTGGTGTTCAAAGTTTCTTTTTCTTGACTTCAGGAGGGGCAGAAGCATTGCTCTTGATATCTATGGCCTATGATCGTTATGTGGCTATTTGCTTTCCACTTCACTATCCCATTCGTATGAGCAAAAAAGTGTGTGTGTTGATGATAACAGGATCTTGGATAATAAGCGCAATCAACTCCTGTGCCCACACTGCATATATCCTCCATATCCCTTATTGTCGTTCTAGAACCATCAATCATTTCTTCTGTGATGTCCCGGCCATGTTGAGTCTGTCCTGCATGGACACTTGGGTCCATGAGTACACAGTGTTTCTGAGCACCGCACTCTTCCTTGTGTTTCCTTTCATCCTCATTGCGTGTTCCTATGGCCGAGTTCTCCATGCCATCTGCCGTATGCACTCAATAGAAGGAAGGAAGAAGGCCTATTCAACCTGCAGCGCCCACCTCACAGTAGTGATTTTATACTATGTTCCTTTTGCTTACACATATCTACTTCCAAGATCACTGAGATCTCCAACAGAGGACAAGGTTCTGGCTGTCTTCTACACCATCCTGACCCCAATGCTCAACCCTATCATTTACAGCCTGAGAAACAAGGAGGTGATGGGAGCCCTGAGAAGAGTGATTCAGAGGACCTGCTTTCTGTATGTGTAGACAAAGTTCTCATTAATCCTTCTGCTTTAGAAACATATCATTTTCACGTTTTACTCTCATTAGGAGCAATGTCATTACAAAATATAAGACAAATATTATATTAATCTAGAAAGTTAAGAAAACTGAGATTCAATGAAATCATTTTATATTCCCAATCATTCTATTTTTGTGGTAATTTTCAATAAATGTAAATGGCATATACTTTCCCTTAATTTTTGGGTAATAAGATTTTATTAATACATTGAAAAAACGTTGGAAGCAGTCCAAGTTAATATAGTTATATTATATTTAGTATATCTCCCCAAATAGCTAAAATAGGACAAATGAACTATAAATATTATAACATTCGAAGGTTTATTTGAAATCAATGCACATACACACATCGATGGATAAATGTATACTTAGGTTGTTTCCCTATCTTACCTTCTTAGCTATTGTGAATAATGCTGCAATTAAAATAATCATTGTCATATATTTTCCAAGTAGTGTTTTGGTATTATTTAGATAAATATCCAACAGTAGAATTGCTGGATGATATGGTAGTTCCATTTTTAATTTCAAGTGGAACCTCTATTCTTTTCTCCATAATGGCTGTACCTGTGTACATCCTCACCAACAGTGAAGAGATTCCATTTTCCTCATCCTCACCAACACCTCTTGTCCCCTGTCTTTTTGATAAGAGCTGTTCTAAATATATATGAAGATATCTATTTGTGGTTTGCATTGTCTGATAATTTATGACATTGATATTTTTATCTATCTTTGTCCACCTGAATATTCTTTGGAAAATGATCTCTATTCACAACACTCAATTTTGTGCTCATTTTTTTACTATTGAATTTATGTGTCCTTTATATATTTTGCATACTAGCCCCTATTCACACATATGACTTGCAAGTGTATTTTGCCCTATTTAGTAGTTTCTCTTTTAATGTTGTTGATGGTTCTCTTTGCTGTGAAGATTTTTAGTTTGAAATAGTCCCACTTCATTATTTTCACTTTTTTTTGTTTTTGCCTTTAGCAAGATTAAAAAACACATATAATAATATAGACCCATGGCTTGAAGCTAAACACTTTATTCTTCCAGAAATTTTATGGTGTCAGTTCTTACATTTCTCTTTCATCCATTATAAACTAATTATTGTGTATGGTTTAAGATAATATTCATTTATTTTTAGCGTTTTTATTTTATTTTTGAGAGACACAGAGACAGAGAGTGAGCAAGGGAAGGGCAGAGAGAGAGGGAAATACAGAATCCGAAGCAGGCTCCAAGCTCTGAGCCATCAGCACAGAGCCCGACGCAGGGCTCGAACTCACAGACCGTGAGATCATGACCTGAGCCGAAGTCGGCCGCTTAACCGACTGAGCCACCCAGGCGCCCCTAAGATAATATTCTAATTTAATTTTTTGTTTTCTTTTGTTTTGTTTTTGCATGTGACCATCCAGTTATCCCAATTGGGAATTATATAGAATATTCATTTATGGAATAGTCTGTCTTTTCTCCATAGTACTCTCTTGGCTTCTTTGTTGTAAATTAGTTGAACACATATTCATGGGTTGATTTCTCTTCTGGAGTTCCTTACTTGTCCTCACCCTTTAGAATACACTGAATGTCATGATGCCAAGTCATTGTCACCATTTTGCATCTTTTGGAGAAGTATGCATCCACACCTTGTCTGCATTGTTCAGGAAGCACAGAGATAATTTACGATCCCTTTATTTACTGGGTTTTATGGGCTGTATGGAACTCAGTACTTCTCTGATTGAACACAGGCCTATCTTAATATGTCTATCATCAGGTACTCAGCCATGGTTGTTGTGGTCCCCTAAGGATAATTCTGCCCTGAAATCACAACAGGTTCCATTATACCTATATTCAAATTCTTCTGGATTTTGAACTTAAATTCCCATATATATTGTGGGTAGTTCTGAGTTATTAACTAAAATGTCTTTATTTCCTTTACGGATTTGAGTAGTAGAACCATATCCACACACCTACTATTTTCCTTATTTCAGTACACACATGTGTTTCATATTGCAAGGAATAAGTGTCTCTAATCGCCTGGGTATGCCAGGGGTACTCTGCTTTTATGTTCAAAAGCACGTTTTTATCTTCAGTTTGGCAAAAATAAACTTTAGCTTTTCTTATCTAGGTATTAAAAATCCAGTGCACAAAAATGTTCTGTAATTCCCTTGGTAGAAATTACCAAAATATTCAGATTTCTGGTTTCTGGTTCTTCCCATAAGAAATTTGGGAATCACTTGTTATTTTACCAGGTAAAAATATAAACAGATTGAAATATCAAGAACTCTGTTTATGTCCTCGAGATAAAGAAGAATATTGGAGGAACCATGGACCTTAATATTAGAGATATGGTCAGGTCAATATAGAGCTTACTGTAGCAAATATTCATTAGAGCAGATATCACAGAATGAACCAGTGTTGAAATAGGACAACCTGAACTATAATTGACTCATTGCTAAAGTCTTATTGTAGACAAAATTGAAAGTTAAAAACTCCAGAAGAATCGAGAAATAAAGAGTACCTATGCTTTTAGAGGCCAGGTTCCTACAGTAAATACTAGAAAAAAATTACTAAGTCTTTCGGGAGGAAGAAGGAAAACAAGAAAAAAAATAAATCCATTAAAAAATAAAAAATAAAAAATAAAAAACTCCAGGACACTTTTAGTCTCACCAAGTCTTGCCCTCAGGAGAAACTAACATACTAAGCTACCCTAACATGGGTTAATAACACAACCTAACTGACCTGTGAAAATAGAAATCCCCAAACACCAAGCAGCCTTCCACATGGGAGGAGAAAAACAACCAAATCCACCAGACTTCCCCCCATGAGGAGAGAAGAAGATGAGAAATATTTGTGAATTTTACAGTAGAGAAACACAAGCTTAAAAGTTAAAGGCAAATCATAAGACTATCAAATGCTGTCTCTTCCCCTCCATACCTCACCCTGAAATAACTAAAGGGCTTTATACACAATTTGTATTAATTGGGACATAATCTCTACCCATAAAAAAAGTACAAAACACTCCTAAAGGCAAAAAATAAAAAAATAAATAAGAACAATAATAGCTATTAAGAGACAGAACAAAGATCAGAATCATATGTGGTACAGAAGTTACCATTAATAAACCAATATTTTAAAAATATATTTTAAGGTTTTATTTAAATTCTAGTTGTTTAACATGTAGTGAAATACTGGTTTCAGGAGTAGAGTTTAGAGATTCATCACTTACATACAACACCTAGTCCTTATCACATCACTTGCCCTCCTTAATATCCATCACCCATTTAGCATACACACAAATCACTTGCTTCCCAGCGCCCCTCGTTTTGTTGTATATAGATAAAGAGTGTCTTATATTTTGCCTCCATCCCTTTTCTTCCCTTTCCCTGTGTTCATCTGTTTTGTTTCTTAAATTCCACATATGAGTGAAATCATTTGGTATTTGTCTTTCTGTGACTGACTTCTTTTTCTGTCCTAATATACTCCAGCTCCATCAATATTTTTACAAAGGGCAAGATTTAATTAAAAACATTTTTTTCAATGTTTATTTGTATTTGAAAGAGAGAGAGAAAGATGCACACAATGGGAGCAAGGCAGGGTGAGAGGAATGAGACACAGAATCCAAAGCAGGCTCCAGGCTCCAAACTGTTGACACAATATCAAACACAGGACTCCAACCCAGGAGCCATGAGATCATGATCTAAGCCGAAGTTAGATACCCAGCCAACTGAGCCACAGAAGTGCCTCTCATTCTTTGATAGCTCAGTAATACTCTATTGTATATGTCATATATGTAATAATAATATATTTCATATAATATAACATAATATAATATAAGTGATATCTCCTTTATCCATTTATTAGCAAATGGATATTTGGACTCTTTCCATAATTTGGCCACTGTTGATAATGCTGTTATAAAGATCATGGGTCCACGTGTTCTTTCGAATCTGTATTTTTGTGTCCTTGGGTAAATACTGGATAGTGCAATTGCTGAGTTGTAGTGTAGTTCTATTTTTATCTTTTTTGAGAAAAATCCATACTACTATATTTCAAAGTAATTGCATCAGTTTGCATTCCAACCAATAGTATAAGAAGTTTCCCTTTTCTCTCCATATGTCAACGTCTATAGTTTCCTGTGTTAATTTTACACATTTTACAGGTGTAAGGTGGTATCTATCATGCAAACCAGGTATTAAAAGAAACAACTATGATTAATATGTTAAGATTTGTAATAGATAAGGTGGACTGCATCCAAGCAGATGGCCAATGTAAGCAGAAATAGGGAAATAGTAAAAAAGAAACAAAAACAATTACTAGAGATTTAAAAAGAAACAAAACTGTAACAAAAGTAAAGAATGAATGAGGGTCATCTGGATGGTTTAGTCAATTAAGTGCCCAACTCTTGATTTTGGCTCAGGTCATGATTTGCAGTTAGTGAAATTGAGCCCTGAGTTTGACTCTGCATTGACAATGCAGAGCCTGCTTGGAATTCTCTCTCTCTCTCTCTCTCTCTCTCTCTGTCTAAATATCTAAATAAACTTTTATTTTACTTAAATAATGAATGGAAGGGGTGTATTACTAGACTAGACATGGCTGTAGAAGGAATGTTTGAGCTAGAGTATGTGTCAATAGAACATTCAAAAACTAAACAAACAACAATAAAACCCAGATTACTCAAGACTTTGAGACACTACAAAGTGTGTAATGCATGCATAATGACAATACAATAATGAAAAGAAAAAAAGAAGAAAAAAATAAGTGTTTGAAGGCTAACCAAGGAACAAGGAGGCTCAAAGAATGTCAAGCAGTATAAATGCAACACAACACAGAACAACAAAACACACAAATAGAAAGAAGACAGTAAGAAAAAAAAAAACAGAAAGGAAAGAAAGATGAAAGAAAGAAAGAAAGAAAGAAAGAAAGAAAGAAAGAAAGAAAGAAAGAAAGAAGAAAGAAAGAAAAATTGAGAAAAATACACTTAAGCTTATCATTTTAAATAAAAATAAAAGGTAAAGAAAACATCATTAAAGAAGTTGGGAGAGGTACACAAAGAGACAAAAGATAAATATTACTTCTGATTTCTCAGAAAACATTTAAAACTGGAAAGAGTGAGATGAAATATTTAATGCGTTGAGAAAGAAAAGAAGAAAACAACCCAGAATTCTGTATTCTGCAAATTTCTTTCTTCAAAACTGAATGAGAGATTGGGGCTATAAGATGGCAGAGGCGTAAGAAGACCTTAGGCTCAATTTCTCCAATTAAACAAACTAGATAACTATCAAATAATTCTAAATATCCCTGAAATCATTCTGAGGGCTGACAGAAAAAAAAAAAACCACCAATAAAGGGAGAGAAGAAGCCACATCAAAAAATACAGGAAGTGTGGTTTGTGGGGGAAAGGGATTACGAGTGCTGCAGAGAGGAGGAGCCCTGGTTGCAGAATTTGTTTCAGAAAACAAATATACTACAGAAATAACTACAAAACATATAACAGAGTGGTCATAAATACATATCTTTGAATAACTACTTTAAATGTAAATAGAATAATTTTATAATCAAAAATCATAGAGTGATTGAATGAGTAAAAAACAAGGCCCATCTCTACGTTGCCTAAAATAGTCTCATCAGTCCTATAGACTCATGCAGATTGAAAGAGAAGAGATTGAGAATCATTCATTAAGAAAAAAAGATTGTTAAAAGAGAGTGGTGATAATAACACTTATAGGGACAAAAGAAGTGAAAATATACAAAGAGGGACAAAGAAAGAAAATATATAATCATAAAAAGAACAATTTAACAAGGATATATGCCATTGCAAATATTTATGCGCCCTACAATAAAGCACCCAAATTATAAAGCAGTTAATAACGAACATATAGGAGGTAATTAAGAGTAATACATTAATAGTATGGGACATTAAACCTTCACATACATCAGTGGACAGATCAGACAGAAAATCAGCAGGGACAGTGACTTCGATTGATTTTTGTACAAGAGAGATTTAACAGATATATTCAGAACTTTCCATTCTAAAAAAGGAGAACATATATTCTTTCCAAAAGCATATGAAATATTCTCCAGAATAGATCACATATTAGGTCACAAACAATTCTCCCCAAATTCAAAAAAGATAGAAGTCATACGCAGATACTTTATGACAACTGCTTGAAACCAGAAATCAACCGCAAGATTAAATATGGAAAGAGTTCAAATAAATGCAAATGCAATAATATGATTCTAAACAGTTAATGGCTTAACCAAGAAATTGAGGAGGAGTCATAGAATGCTGACTAATGTGAATTTAAAAACCTAATGGCCCAAAAACTTTCAGATGCAGGAAATACTGTTGTAAGCAGGAAGATTATAGCAATACAGGCCTGCCTCTGAAACATGACAAATCTCAAATAAAAACCTAATCTTAAACGTAAAGGAAGTAAAAAAAAAAAAAAGCCAAAAAAAAAAAGAAAAAAGTAGAAAGAAGGAGATAATAAGTATTAGAAAAGAAATAAAGACATTAAAAGCAAAAGAACAAGCAAAGAAAAGAAAGAAAAGAGAAGAAAAGGAAAAGAGACCAAAAATGGAACAGGAAAAGAAAACTGGGAAGGAACCAGATGCTGATTTTTTGAAAAGACCAACAAAAATTCATAAACCTTTACCAGACTCAAAAAACGTAAGGTACTCAAGTGAACAAAATCACAAATAAAAGAGGGGAAATAACAACTGACACCACAGAAACATATGGGAAAACCAATTATATGGACAACTTAGAAGAAATGGATAAATTTCTCAAAACACATAAATTTCCAAAACTGAATCAGAATGAAATAGAAAATTTGAACAGACTGATTACCAGCAATGAAATTGAATCAGTAGTCAGAGAATTCTCAAGTAACAAAAGTCCAGGACCAGATGATTTCATGTTGAATTCTACCAAGCATTTAAGGAAGACCCTATTCTTCTCAAATGTTGCAAAAAAGAAAAAGAAAAATTAAAAAAGGATGAAAAATGTGCAAATTCATTTTATGATGGTAGCATTTACCTGATACCAAAACCAGATAAACACAGTACAACCAAAAGGGAATGATAGGCCAATATCTTTGATACACAGATGCAAAATTTTTTCAACAAATAATTAGCAAACAGAATCCACCAAAACATTTAAAAAATTATTCACCACAATCAAGTTGGATTTATTTGTATGATGCAAAAGTAGTGCAAATTTTCAAATCAATCAATGTGATATATTTCATCAACAAGATAAAGGATAAAAAATATAATCATTTCAGTCGATTCAGGAAAAACATTCTAAAAAGTACAACATTCTTTCATGATAAAAACCCTGAAAAAAATAGGTATCATGGGAACACAACCCTACCTAATAAGGCTTGTATGCGTGTGTGTGTATACACGCACACACACACACACATATATACACATACACACACACACACACACACACACACACACAGATACTCTACGGAAAACCTGGAAGTACTTTCCCTGAATTAATGAACAAAGATGTTCATTAATAACCGTTTATTCAATGTAGGTCTAAAGATTCTAGACACAGCAATGAAACAAGGAAAAGAAATAAAGGCATCCAAAATGGTAATGAAGGAGTAAAGCTTAAAACATGCACTGATGACATGATATATAAAGACACATAAGGACCTTACGAAAAAGGCTTCAGTTCTTACCAAAAAGAACTGAAAGGAATTCTGTAAGTTTTGAAGAACACACAGTAATTGGGCAGAAATCCATTACAATTATATACATGGAAAATGAGGGAGTGGAAAGAGAAATTAAGAAAAGAATCCATATTCTGTTGCACCAAAAATCATACAATATCTAGGAATAAACTTAATCAAGTAGGTTAAACACTTGTACTCTGAAATCTATAGAATACTGATGAAAGAAAGTAAAGATGACACAAACACGTGGAAAGACATTTCATCCTCATGATTTGGAAGAAGAAATATGGTTAAAATGTTTGTAACTGCACAGAGCATCTACACACGAAATACAATCCCCATCAAAATACCAAGAGCATTTTTCACAGAATTTGAGAAAGCAATCTAAAATTTTATGGAATCACCAAAGTCCCTGGATAACCAAAGCAATCTGGAAAAAGAAAAACAAAGCTCGAGGTATCACAATTCCAGATTTCAAACTCTATTGTAAAATTGTAGTGGTTATACACTATGGTACTGACATAAAAAAAATGCATGGATCAATGGAATAGAATAGAAAACCCAGAAGTAGGTCCCCAATTATATGATCAATTAATATTTGACAAAAGAGGAAAGAATACCCAATAGGAAAATACAGTCTCTTCAAGAAATGATGTTGGGAAACCTGGACAGATACATGCAAAAGTATAAAACTGGACCACTTACTTACACCAAACACAAAAATAAAATAAAAATAGATTAAGTATCTACATTTGAGAATAGATATCATAATAGTCCTAGAAGGAAGCACAGATAGTAACTTCTCCGATATCTGCTATAGCAACATTTTCTAGATATTTCTCTTGAGGCAGCAGAAACAAACACAAAAATTAACTACTGGGACAAAAATGAACTACTGGCAAGATAAACAAACAAACAAAAAATGAAAACCTTTCTACACAACAAAAGAAACAGTCAACGAAAGTAAAAAGAAAACCTATGGAATGTGAAAGGCTATTGCAAATGAATTATCTGATGAACATTTATTCTCCATAACATAGAAAAATATTACACAAAGAAACACCAAAGAAACAAATAATTCCGTTAAGAATGGTCAGGAAGCTAAGCAATATACTCCAAATACTATATGATTTCACTAATATGTAGGATTTAAGAAACAAATAAAACAAAGTCAGAAGTTTACCCGAGGGGAGGTGGGTCAGGGAATAGATAAAATATATGTAAGGGATTAAGAGTACACTTATCCTGATGGGAAATGAGTAATATAAACGGTTATTGAATTACTATATTGTAGACCTCAAACTAATATAACACTGTATGTTAACTATACTTGATTTAAAAAAAAACATTAATAGGGGCACCTTGGTGGCTCAAGTGGTTAAGGGTCTGACTTTGGCTCAGGTCATTTTATCATAATTCATGGGATCAAGCTCCTGGTCAGGCTCTGTACTGACAGCTCTGAACTTGGAGCCTGCATTGGATTCTCTCTCTCCTTCTCTCTGTCCCTCTTCTCTTTCATTCTTTCTCTCTCTCTCTCTCTCACACACACTAAAATATAATAAAAAGAAATAAGATAAATAAATAAATGAGTAAATACATAAAAAATAAATGAGATCATTGATTCACGAGCTGTGCGACTTAATGAATAATTCACCTAGACAAAATACAGAAATTAAATATAAAATATTGGAATTTTCCTTATGTATTATTCTTTAATTTATTAGGATAAACCAAATACCATGGCTCCACAGTATGGTTAATTTTGTGGTGTGTCTTGGGGATATTTGTGGCTCTCAGTCCTCACCTCTTTTTTGACGCACTCTAGGGGAAAACAAGTATTTCAGAATCACTTCACTCTCTGAGATTGCTGAGGCTTAGTAGTGTTGTGTCTCACTCAGTACTTTTATGACTGAATACAAAGTTGTCTCGACCACTCCGCACATGGTAATTGTGTCTGGATAATACAGGAATAGGAGGATCTGGCCTATATCTCTTCACTCAAACATGGATATAAATAACCATTTATTCACAAACATACTTTTCTTAGAGTTCTGGATTAAAGGACAAAGTTCAAGAATGGAAAAATTAAATTAAAGAAAGTAGGAAGGACAGTTTCAGTGTACATGAGACACCCCACCCTCATACCATGTAACATGGGTCAGGGAGATTTCCTCTGCTTTAGAGCTCTCTCATAGGGAAAAGAGTGTCAGGTGAGCATACAAAATTACAGCAGACACAAAGTATCAAGCACAATTACCCATGGACCCTGTGAGTAGATCCATTTGTGATACCTTCTTACTGGCCTGTCCACATTTCTGTCTAAACTGACTGGTAAAAGACTTCCCTGCCAAATCCAGTCTACAAATATGGAAAAAGTGTCTAGTTCTTCAATGCAATGCTATAAGGTTCATAAAGTGTCAGGGAAACATGACACTACCAAAATAGAATGACACACAAACAATAGCCAAATTATGGAAAGATCCCTATGTCGATCCCCTGATGAATGGATAAAGAAGTGGTGTATATGTATATATGATGGAATATTTCTCAGTCATCCAAAAATAAAATCTTGCCATCAGCCATGTGGATGGAGCTAGCATTTGTCATGCTAATCGAAACGACTTAGAGAAAGACAAACACCATATGATTTCACAAATATGTGAAATTTAAGGAACAAAACAGATGACCATAATGGAAGGGGAAAAAAGAGGGAGGGAAGCAATAAGACACACTGAACGATGGAGAACAAACTAAGTTGATGCAGGGGAGGTGGTTGGGGGATGGGTTAAATGAGTGATGGGTATTAGGAGGGCATTTGTTGTTATGGGCACTGGGTGTTGAATTTAAGTGATGAATTACTAAATTCTACTCTGGAAACCGATATTATTACACTATATATTAACTAACATGAATTTAAATAAAAGCTTGAAACAGAAAATAATAAAAGAAAATGAAAGAAAACCTAAGCAACTGACCCTAACGAAATGGAGAACTAAAAACTACCTGACAAAGTGTTCAGAATATTTACCTAGATGAGAACTGAAAAACAATATTAATATTGAACAAAATGATGTTTAACAAAGAGATTAAAATCGTAAAAAGGAGCCAATGGAAACCCTAGAACTGAAGAACACAATGATTGAACTGAAAAAAAATCGAGAGAGGCTGAACATCAAGCATAAGAAAGAATCACTCATCTTAAAGACAGATGCTTTGAAATGATCCAGTGAGAATAAAATATAAACAGACTAAAGAGTTTGAAAACCTACAGAACTTACTTTATCCCATATGAAAGCCTATGTATGCATCATGACAACTCCAGAAAGAGCAAAGAAAAACAAAGGGACAGCAGGATTTTTTTAAGGGATTAATAATAGAAAACTGGGACACCTGGGTGGCTCAGTTGGTTGGGCAGCCAACTTCAGCTCAGGTCATGATCTCACGGTCTGTGAGTTCGAGCCCCACGTCGGGCTCTGTGCTGATGGCTCATCAGAGCCTGGAGCCTGCTTCAGATTCTGTACCTCCCTCTCTCTCTGCCCTTCCCCTGCTCACACTCTGCCTCTATGTCTCTCAAAAATAAATAAACGTTAAAAAATTAAAAAAAAAAATAATAGAAAACTTCCCAATCTGTGGAGGTCCATAAAGTTCAAGGAACTAAAAAAAAATTAGATTTAAGAGTGGTTCGGAGACACATTATTATTAGGAAGTCAAATAACTTAAAAAAATTTTTAATTAGACCTTTGCTCTTTTTTATCAATTAACAAGTCTAATTAATTCAATTAATGGAAGACAGGAAAAGTATAAATATATTTAAGGTATTTTCTGCAATTAAATTGCATTGTTAAACATCTTTTTAATATTATTGCATCAAAATGAGTAATATCATTATTTTTATTACTTAGTTTCCTAAGTAAACATCATTTCAAGTTATATGATTTTCAAACTTTTTCTCCAACAGAATGGACGTTTTTATTTTTTATTTTTTTAAATTTTTTTTGCATTTATTTATTTTTGAGAGACAGAGTGAGACACAGTGCAAGTGGAGGAGGAGCAGGGAGAGAAGGATACACAGAATCCGAAGCAGGCTCCAGGCTCTGAGCAAGTGTTCGGCACAGAGCCTGATGCCGGTCTTGAACCCACGAACCGTGAGATCATGACCTGAGCGAAAGTCGTATACTCAGCTGACTGAGCCACCCAGGCACCTCCAGAATGGACATTTTTAAAATATGTCATATGTAAATAAATTAAATATAGCTCTCAATTTGCACGTTTTAATAATTTCCTATATATCTTTATTACTTAATAACATTCTAATTAATTATTAAATTTGCTAGTCAGTAAAATAAAAATTGGGAAATAAATTAATATAGGCAGATTTGTCCTTACTGTGAACTTACTGTGAGCAATAATAAAGAAAGTATATGATCCATAAAACTTTAGAAACACAATAATATTGAAACTAATGGAATAAATAATTTTGTTTCTCTAACTACCATATTTACCCTTAACACACTTGTGAAAATATCTAAAAAAATTATTTGATCTCCTTCCCCAACCTTGGCTTATGTCCATCTTGGGCTATTAGTAACTTTACCTATGTTGTCCAAGTCTCAGTTCAAATTCCCAAATGAGTAAAAGAATAAAGAAAATACATTACATTAAATCTCCAATTGAAGAAGGCATACAATCATTGTTATTGTATTTTGGAGGTTTTTCAAGTGTGCAGTATAGAGATAAAAACGTACACTCATTTGGAAAATATACGAAGATGCTTACACATGAAATGACTTTGTTCATATGATGAAGATTGGGCCACCATCAATGAACCAAGCCAGTGCATTTGTGAAAGTGCAGAGATAATACAAGGTACCACAGTAATGTCGATTGTTTTCTTATTTTGAATAATCATATAAGAAGTGAGTCTCCTCAGCAAGTGCTAGAGAACTCCAGATTTACGATGAATACTACATAAGTCTACCCGTAACTGTAACATATTCTGGAATATAATTGATAATAATTTTGATACTCTATTATAAAATATATAATAAATGATTTTATGTAAATTAAAATGGTACTTCAAATATGAGATTTGTTTGGTAATAACTGAACCAAAACATTTACAGAAAAAAAAGTTGAAGGATAAACAATATTCTTTAAAGAAATGAGGATTAATTTTATACACTGTCTATGATGTATCATCTGGAAAAGGGAAGATTGCAGCCTGATCAAGAATGCTTTAAAACAACATAGGTAATGGAGATTAGAGCATGCACTTGTGGTGATGAGCACTGGGTGATGTATGGAAATGTTGAATCACTGTATTTTACACCACGAACTAATATAGCACTGTATGTTAACTATAGTGGAATTTAAACATTACATTATTAAACAAATCATAGGTAATGTGATTATATTTTTCAGAAGTAAAGATGTTTACATGCAAGGGCATAATGTGATCATATAGGTATTGATTATATAGCATTCATTAAATTCTTTGGTAGTATTTGTGACAGTTTGGATTGGAATTATTCAGACTTTAAAGTTGTCAGTTTAGGAAAAAAGTGATGTAATCTATGTGATGGATGGGTAAGATATAGAAGATCTGAAACAGAGTTTGAGCTTGAATGAATAAATACTCTTTTCACACACAATTCAGCAGCAATGGTAGAATGTAAAATAGATTAGAAAAGTGAGTCTGGAGCAGAATCAGAAATGTGCTCTCTGGATGGGAAATGAGATAAGGCTCATATTGAAGTATGCTCTGGATGTGCTCAGGTGATAATTAAAGAAGAAACCTAACACTTACGGGTCCAAATCCTCACTAAAGTTTGTAGAGACAGTCATATTTACTAATTGTTTCCTATATTTCCATGATTGAAGCCTGCTTAAATGGCACCCATGGTAATCTTAATGGTGTTTCCTACTTACTTTTTTCTCTACATAAATTTTCTCTTTCTAATTAAAACCTAGAAATTACTTGTCTAAAGTTATATAAAAATACACAACAGAATAAAAGTACCCTCACTTTTTATAAGTTTTTATTATGTGAATTTGCTTTTATACAGAAGACTGACTTTAATACTATTCTCGCTAACCCAAATACATCTGAAAAAGGTTTTCACTTTTATAGAAAAAAAGGGAAAAGGTGAACTTAGCACTCAGTGTTTATTTTGCAGCCAGCCTGCCTAGAGGCAGCCTGGAGCAGTGAGAGTAGCCCTGATCAGCTGCTTCCCTAGGAACTACAGTAAAAACATCAGCATCCATCCTGTATAGTTTTGAACTGTGTCTGTAAGCACTTGTTTACAGTGATTTTTCATCTCATATATATCTTCCAATATCCCACATTTCTTTATATCCGTTCTACATAAAACGTATAGTCTCTAGTATTTAAATTCTTTAATCCAGTATCACTCTTCCTATAAGTAGGTGAACTAGAATTACATCTAACTTTAAACCTAAACTCTCTCCAAGGCACAGGCACAATGAGTCAAAAGAAGTCATTCTCACTGCAAAACAAACTTTGAAACACTGTTCTTGAAATCAGTTTCTGTTATCTGCCTACCGAACTACCTATTCATCTACTGATGCTGATTCACCTCTGTGGAATTCTAGGAATTATGTGGATTGGAATCACACACTCATCTCCCTACACAAATTTTAATTGTGTATTCTAGATCTCTTCCCTCTCTGAAAATGTATCATTCCCCCTAGAAAGGAAAATGAACATTGCTTGAATATTAAATACTACCAATAAAATTCCTCATTCACTAAAGTGTTGCAAACTCTGTACTCTTTGTCCTTTTAGTAAAATCTGTGGTGGAGACACTTGAAAGGATGTGGGATCTTCTGTAGAATTCCACCAGAGGATTCTGTGGAGAGTTACCCTGATCTAGATCCCAGAGGACCCTCTTTCGGATCATCTGATTCTGATTCTATAAAAGCCATTTTACAGTGCTTAGAATGTTATAACTGAGGGCTATACATAACCGTTCTGTTTTTCAAAATAATTCCTATTATACACACGGGCATTGAGGAATGATCAGCCAATGTTTAGGAACTAAGAGCAAATTTACATACATAATGCACGCAAAGCCCTCCTGGGAAAACTAACCTGTTAACTTGGTTTACTGGTTTCCAGGCCTCCAGGTAGGTAAGTAAGGTCACCTTGGGGAAGATCCAGCATTTTAAGGTATTACAGGGATCTCGAGAAACGAGAAAATAATTCAAATTTCTGTGGGGAGGCAGGATGGCTCAGTTTGTTAAGCATCTGACTTTGGCTCAGATCATGTTCTCATAGTTTGGGGTTAAGAGTCCTGCGGCAGGCTCTGTGCTGACAGCTCAGAGCCTGTAGCCTGCTTTGGATTCTGTCCCCTTCTCTCTCTGCCCCTCTCCCACTCATATGCTGTCTGTCTCTCTCTCTCTCTCAAAATTAAGTAAACATTAAAATAAAAATCTGTGAAATTTGGTGGAGAGTGTCCTGTGCTTACAACTCTAAAAGTCTAATAGGATTTCTTATAACTCTTCCAGCAAAGCCAAAATACGAAGCCTTCTTAGGTAAACCCATACTCCTCCTGCTCCTCTGTAAATGGCCAGACTTACTGTGTAATCAAGATGACTTTTCTTTGAGAATACTTTTGATGAAAAGTGAAGAGAGTGCAAAGCATAAAAATCTGTGCTTCAGTGGAAATTCAATAATATCTAGTTTCTAGAGGACACTCTTCCCCGTTTCTCAACTCTATCACCAGGTCACTGCACAGGCTTGAATAACGCACTACCTAACTCTATGATTTTGTTTATCTTTCATAATGGGAAATTGTTTTAAAAATCATGTTTTCTATAAATGTATAATCAGTCACATGAAACTTTTTTCAGTATTTAATTTTCAACTCCAAATATAAATATAAGAAAAAAGGTCTGCAATAATATTGATGCATACTGACTTCAAGAGATGGAATAGGTAATTCATTTTGCAGAGTTTTTGGAAGATTTTACTCCTGATGTAGAGTATGGACATCTACAATATAAATTACAAGGGAGATAATATTGTTGTGCCTTTATAAGCAAAATCTTTAGGTAAGGACACTTTTGCATTGGAAACAGAACAAGAATTGAATTTTATTTAAAGGTTTTAGAGAACATTTTTATAAAATAATGTGTGTGGTCATAGTGCAGCAAAGCCAATACATCTGAGAAACTAGAAGAATATGTTCAAGTAAGTTAACTGTTATTGTTAAAATAGTTTTATTCATGTTTCAAAGAAACTTGCACACGCATTCTTTACTTCTACCACCTATATAGAATTTCTAATTTAACAGCATTAATGGTACTATTTCCAAATACAGACAGTATAAAACCCTGGAGGTTAATATTTCACCATGTGAATTAAGAAGGGACACAATTCAGTCGACACAATATGTGGATTACACAAAATACCTATATCTACAGCATATTATGATACTGGTAACATAGATTACATTTTTCATATCTGTGGACTCATTGATATATATTTATAATAATTTTTATTTTTTGTCTTCAAATACTATAAAAACTTAAAAGTGGACTTATGTTTGTTTTGTTCCAGTTCCACAAATATATGGCTGCTTTTAAATTTCCTTAGAGTCTCATCCCTGACGTTCCTTTACTCCCCTTCAACTGCCGCTGCTGTCAGAGGCCTCCAAACTATGCCTCTTTTCCCATTAGTCTCCTGAGTCAGGTGATACAGACACCAATCAGGTGGGCAGTCCTCACACAAGTCAGTACTTTATAAGCAAGTACATTATTCTTTATCTAAAGAATGGAACTGAGAATTAAGAGGTGTCCTCCTAATGAACCACACTGCTCCACTGTGCTCCACGGAGAGATATGGCAAAGGGAAGCAAAATGCCACAAAAGTTCCCAACATTTTGAGTAAGGGATTTCCTTGGTTAGTCATTCACTGTTTTTGCAGTTTTTTAACTGATTTCTGGAATGCTAACAAAGTTACGTTTGTCCATCTGTTGTTTATGTGGTGTTTGTGGGAGATGAGTGCTGGAACATTCTAGTCCACATATTGATGTTCTATCCATGATTCAAGGGACAAATGTGCCAACAAGGTATTAGTATGACCTAACGACTGTCATCAGATATATTGACTTCTCTAATTGGTTTCCCTCATGACACATCTTCTCTTACTCCGTTCCTAAGACTTGATTTAATGAAACCAGATACTCTTTCATATGTGTATTGTTATTATTCGTGTGAATTTAAAGGACCTTCTGTATCCAAAGTGAACTCTTAACTTTCCTTTCATCCTTCATTTGGGCTCAGACACCCATATGGGTGGATTTAGACTGTGTCTCCTGTGGTGGAAAAACAGGCATTGGTTAAATAAGGCTGAAAATCTACCCTCCAGTTGAGACGAGATCATAAACAGGAATTGTTTAAGTAAAGTCGAAAGTCTACTCTCCAGCTAGGAGGAGATCAGCCATGAACAGTGATTGCATTGGGCTGGTTATGTAGTCAGAGAGATTTGCTGTATTACAATTTGATTTTAAATTACTCTCTGGCTACTCCGTTCTCTCTTTGCTTCTGAGTCTATAATAGAACAAAGTCACACTTGGACAACTATTGAAAGGATTTGTGTACACACTAGAACAAACCAGTGAAGGACGTATATGTATTCTGAATCCATTTTAGTTTATGTGGAGTGCTAATAAAATGAGAGAAAGAGTGACTAATAACAGCAAAAACAACAGTTAACACAAAAACTAGCCTGTATTGCCTGTCTGTTGTGTGCCAGGAAATATTGTTAATTGATTGCCTATATTTACTAATGTAATTATACAAAATCACCCTCAGCTCTATGTGCAACCACAATTCATATAGAAAAATAAGAGTAAACTTCAGGTTAAAGGAAACTAACAATAATTTTGATTATTCTACTTAAGCAGTGTAAGCTATCCTCCCCTGTTGGGAGCCGTTTTGGGCTCTCAGGTTGAGACCCCTCTCTGTGTGGAAAAGGTTGAAGCAAAGCTCCCGCCAGCCAAACTGGCACCTAATCTTACCTCCTTCTAAATAATCTTTTGGGCCTGGATTTCTTGAATTGCTTTCGTTGGCCTAAGGGACATAATGCTCTTTGGTTTTATGGCATATGGAAAAGGGGACCTGGTCTTGATGGATAAAATCTGAATGAGAGTAATCTGGTCAGAAGTAACCTCAAGGTTGCCTCTTAGGGATAGGTTACACAAATTGATCATACAGAATAGCAGTTATGAGTTGGCTAGAAATTAGCAGACATTAGGCCCCAAGACTTCTTGAACCAAACTAGATTTTCCCTGCAAGTATCACATTGTGTTAATCATCCCCTCAGCCCCACCATAAGACCTCAAGGCACATCTCTGTAAAGCTTCTCTCAGTATTTGATTAACAGACTGATAGGAGAGACTGAAAAGTGACTTAGGACCTTCCCCGGAGGTTAGCCTAGCCCAAAAGTTAGAAGCACTGTTTACAGATAAGGTACAAACAATAGCCAACCTTCCTGAGGTTAACATTTCACAAATCCTTTTGCTATTCCGATCTCCCTGCTCCTTTATAATAAAAAGGCAATAACAAAATACTTTTACAGAAACTACTGTTTGTATAAAGAACAAATAAACATGAGCCCTTAGGATATAGGCTCACTTACTCATAAAGGAAAAGAACTTAGACAAGTATTAGAGATCATGTCTCTACCTCCCCCATTATGGTTACAGATTATGGATAGAATGTCTCCTAATCTATCTATAGATAATTGACATAGGCAGGACTAGGTAACTTCCTGTTCTCTCCCACACCCTAAATTTATATGTTACCAACATACAGGATTAAGGAAGTTGCCGCCTTGCTGGTAAAAATGATTATTGTTAAAGAGATCAAACTATGGAATGTCACTCATTGTTGAAACGTAACTCACTACCTTTAAAAATAAAGACACTGAGACTAGCAGGTCGGAGATGCCAGAATTGCCAGGGCTGCCTGCTTGGTCATCAGACTCCATCTCTCTCATGGCTCTCTCACTTCATTTCGCCTGACCTTCCGTCCTTCGTGGACCCCTTGATTCGCCGGAACAAGGACCCCGGCACTCCCCTAGCTCTCTTTTATCAGGACATTGCTCTTTTACCCTTTGCTGAATATTGGGAAACTAAGAGAATATCCTCACTTTTATACTACAAGCATTTCTTTTTTTTCTTGTGAGATTACAAACTTTTTTGTAACTATCCTAAGTAGTTTACTTTTGTTGGCTCATAATACTCTTAAATAGTTTCCTTGCACTATGTCAGGTGAAAATAAAACAACAACAACAATAGTGGAAAACATTACTATGAAGTATTAGTCCTAACTGCAGAGACTGATTTATCTTGAAGGTAAAGAAGTCACCTTTAGGGGCTCTCCTTTACACAAGTCTTTCAAAGGCCATATTTTAATTGTATACTGAACTTTTTTTTTCCAGTTTTATAAGGTAATCATCCTAGACTGTAAATGTCAGTCAACTAAAATTGTAGGTTTGTTCCACAACAGTCTTAAATTTTTTCCAATTGCAACTAATCTTGAAGTAAGTGTTGGTTACTTGTGAGACTCAAACTTTATTTAAATTCTGAGATCTAAATTCCATTATTATTATTTCCCCTCTGCAGATTGCTGGAATGTTCTTTGTAAAGAAAGTTGTGTCTCTTCACAACTAGAGTATTAAAAAAATGTAAACTACAGTTTACATGTAAAATAATTGAGAGAAATGAAGATAAGACATAAGCACTCATTTTATAAGAACTAATTGATATGTCCCATATTCGAATCAAATAAAGTATAAAATAGATCTCTATATATTCCTGAACTCTGCACTCTAAATTATGTTACCTTGACTTCCAAGTTTCCTTTCCTTTCCTCTTTCCTTTTCTTTTGTTTCTTTATGCTTTGTGTTTTCAAATCTGTGTACAGGAATTGGCACATATATATTCATTCCATAAAATTAGCTAAGGGTACTGGTTAAAATCAAAGTTTGCTTTTACATGTACAAATTCAATAAATATTGTTGACATTGAAGAAGATCAAGTGTGGGCCATGCTATTATCTAAATTACTCTGTCTGAACCTGGGCACAATTTGCCCGTTTTGCAATTTTAGAAACCTGAATTCTACTTCATGACCAGGCCAATATTTTCAAGATTATCGTATCAAACACAATGCACTGTCTAACTGGAACATCCCTCATGTCTTGTAATTCCTCATAAATTCTTACATATTTGTATATTAAAAAATCAAACTACATATCTTGCAGAATCCATATCCATATACATATCTTAAAGATAAATTACAGTTAAATAATGTTCTTTGATCCCTATCAGATAAATCTGGTGATGTTATTGTTTTTCATTTTGATAAATATGTGAGAATTTACCCTGAAGGCAATTTTGTTTTCTTTCAGAGCACTGATACCAGCATCGTATTCTGAAGAGAGCTTTTTTTTTTTTAATTTTTTTTTAGTGTTTATTTATTTTTGAGAGACATAGAGGCACAGCGTGAACAGGGGGAGGGCAGAGAGAGAGGGAGACACAGAATCGGAAGCAGGCTCCAGCCTCAGAGCTGTCAGCACAGAGCCCGACGTGGGGCTCGAACTCACAGAGCGCGAGATCATGACCTGAGCCGAAGTCGGCAGCCCAACCGACTGAGCCACCCAGGCGCCCCATGAAGAGAGCGTTTTTAAGTTTCTTGTCCTAAGTGACAGCCCTGCATTAGTTTGAAGCCAGTTCTCTCTTCTGCTAAACATAGAGGGGTACTGTGTTAGAGATAGCGTGCCCCAGACTTGTGCTTACTGTGAACCTTGTTAAGGGTTATGATTGCTGAGAATTCTGTTTTGATTGCTGTTTGCTGTGAACACTGAAACTTTTCTTGGGGTGCTGTGAGGCCTGTTTAGTTTGCTATGTATTAGACTAAGTTGCTGTGTGTTAAATCTTGTTAGGTATTAGATTTAGAGACTTAGGAATGCACTAGACTCCTGACCCATTTGCTGTGATTGCTGTGAACCCTGTTTGCTGTGTTAGAGAATTGCCATATTGTGAAAGTATAGTGCTGTTAGGGCTAAGGCCACTCCATTTTGGTTTAAGTTTAAGTTTAAGTTCCATCTTAGAGTAGTTCTGGGCCCTGAGTTCCAGGAAAACAAGTTACCCTGGACTCTGCCCCGGGTTCCAGGAAACAGAGTAGCCAAAAGGCTGGACCCAGATTAGCAGACCCTGTCACCACCCCGGGTGGGACAGGACCCTGATTAGCAGACCCTGCCTCCACCTTGAGTTCCAGGGAAACCACAGGAGGTCAGATTCCTAGAATAGCCCCTAGCAAAACTAATCAGCGCCCAACCCACACGCTCTGACCATTTGAATCTGCGCGGGACCCCCAAATTAAGCCAATTCATAGCTAGCCCGCGCCCGCCAAATATGAAATACTCAATCAGAAACTAGCCCGCGAAAATGTCAATCAATCAATTCAAAGCATCCCCATTCCCACCCAAAAAGTGTACTGGAACCCTGATAAAAAAGCCTATGTAAACCTGGCTCAGGGCTTTTGCCACTGCACCGCTGCGTCCGGAGGTGCAAGGAGCTCGAGCTTCGAATAACGACCCTTTGCGTTTGCATCAGTCCCGGCTCCCCAGCGGTCTTCTTGGGATCCAGAATTTGGGCACAACAATTCAATGTCTAAAATGAGCTTAACTGTAGACTAGAGACCAAGTTTTCCCAAAAGGGCTGTTGGAACAAAAATCTGAGTTTCCACCATGATTAGGCAGTTATTCCATTTGCCTTAAGTTAAAAATCTTACACAAGGGGAAGAAAATGACTGTATATGTTAAACTGAATTTTCTACTTGGTTTATCATGTTAAGTGATTGAAGGCTTCTTTTCTAAGGCAAAAATATACAATAAACTTACAGACTCATAATACATTAACAGTTCCTAAAATTTGTTTCAAACTAGGAATTTAACAGTTTTTTATATTTATCTTGAAATTTGTTGTTTTTGCTTTTCAGTAGATATGCATATTAAGTAGCTTGGTTATTCAGAATGTATGTGCTTTTACCTGTGTAACTATTTTATATATATGATCAACCAATACTATACTTTTATTAAAATTTTTATTAAAGAAGAAATGACTGTAACTGTAACTGTAATTAATGCCCTTGTGTAGGTGTTAGGAATCTTTTCTATATATAGATACATCTTTCAAACTTTTAAAGTTTCATTTTAAGAATGAAATTCTAGCAGAATGAAATAGAGGAATATATAAGAGGATATATACCTCAAAGGAAATGACTTTTAGATTCATTATTTTTTTAATTAAATAAAATTTGTACATCTGCTCATCTAGAAGAAAATATGGTATTTTAAGGAAATATATTTTTCTTGGTTTCAAAGACATGGTTTGGTGAAGGGAAAAAATCTTCACAGTAATAATTACTCACCTATCAATGAGGTGTTGAGTCTGCTGAGTTCTCTAAGTAAGTGAAAAGAATTTAAAGTGTCTTGACAAGTTTACTACAACTTATATTGAAAAGGAAAACATGCAATTATTCTCAGGTGTACTATTTAAAGAAAGGCACTTCATACTGAAAAGTAGAGTGAATTATTTTACGTATATGGCATGTGCATATAATCAGTTGGGACTATTTCTGAGTTGGCTGTGTTATCAACGTTTGTTGATTTATCTAAAAATCATGTAAGGTAAGTATTTGATGTTTCTTTCATGTTTTATTGAATTTGTATCATCCCAGGTTTAAAGGACAAAGGAATTGAGGTCATTTTGTCACAATGAGATAGGGCCAGAATTTGGAAGCAGTGTGTATCTCTTATCTAGGAAAACATGATCTTGGACCATCTTTGTATTCTCGATTAGGCTAGTGAGCATGTTTGTTGCTTCTTTTTCAACCGTAACTTTTTGCATTATGTTTAGCTCAAATTTATATCCAACAATATTTTTGAAATAATATAGGTGTGTAAAATACGTAAAGTATTTCAGGAAATATAAGTACATGGTGAGGATTTTATGCAGTAGTCTCAAAATTAAATATTTTGTAAGTTGTGAGGTTCCACACAAGGTTAGGTTATTATTAATAATTGTGTTTTGATATTTATACTAACTGAAAATATAAAGGATATAACATTTTTCTATATGTTTGGCTTCTATTTGTACTAAATTCTTTAGTTTCTATCTCCTGATATGAGTTATCTAATAAAAAATTTAAATTACAGATTTTTGATAAAAGAGAATTCAAAATTCAAGGGAAATGTGGAGAAAAATAATGCAAAAATGTCTGTGGACAATAATAAGAAGTGGGAAAGATTTTATTTTGATGAAAATAACTACAGACCTAATTGCTTTTTTTAAAGTGTTGTTTATCATTGTAATTCCAGTTAACATATAGTGTTACATTAGATTCAGGTATAAAATATAATGATTCAACAATTCTATATTTTACTCACGGCTCATCATGAAAAGTGTTCTCCTTAATTACCATCAGCTATTCAACCCTTTCCCACTCTCCTCCCCTCTGCCAACCATCAGTTTGTTCTCCATAATTAAGAGTCAATTTCTTTATCTGGCTCTCAGATAGCCAAGAGACACTGCTAGATATTTATACAAAGGATGCAAAAATTCTAATTTGAAGGGGAATATTCATCCTAATGTTTATAGCAGCACTACCAACAATAGCCAAAGCATAAAAAGAACCCAAATGTCCATTGACTGATGAATGGATGAAGGAGGTTTCATATATATATACTAATAGTATATACTAATATATGTACTATATAGTATACTAATATATATAGTATAGTATATATATGAGTAGATATGCAATGTCATATATATACATACACACATATATGGTGTGGATGGAACTAGAGTGTGTTATGCTAAGGAAAATTTACTAGTCAGAGAAAGATGAATATCACATGTTTTCAGTCATTTGTGGAATTTAAGAAACAAAACAGATGAACATGAGTGAAGGAAAATTAAAAAAGATAAAACAAAGAGGAAGGAGAAACCTAAGGGACTCTTAACTGCAGAGAACAAGCTGAGGGTTGCAGACAGGAAGGGAATATGTAAGTTGGTGATGACTATTAAGGAGGGTACTTGTGTGATGAGCAGTGGGTGTTATATGTAAACGATGAATCAGTAAATTTTACTACTGAAACCAGTACACACTATGTGTTAGCTACCTTAAATTGAAAGAAACTCTATGAGGAAAAATATAATAGCATCATTTTAAAATGTGTTTTCATGCTTAAATTTATTTTTGAATGTATGCGTATGTGTGTGTGTGTGTGTGTGTGTGTGAGAGAGAGAGAGAGAGAGAGAGAGAGAGAGAAAGTGGGGGAGGGACAGAAAGAGAGGGGGCAGAGGATCCACCGCAGGTTTGTGCTCACAGTTGCAAGGAGTCCAATGCAGGGCTTGAACATGCAAACTTTGAGATCATGACTTGAGGCAAAGATGGTTGCTCAACAGACTGAGCCACCAGGCACCCCTTAAAGTCTATTTTAAACCAAAACTAGAACCTTTGGAAGGAGAGAAAAAAGCAATATTAAAGTTTACATTTACCATGGCAGATTTTAGAACAAGTTAAATATCATTAGATCCATAAACTGAAAGTCAAAAATTTCAACCTAAACAATTTATCAAATGTGCAATTAGTTCTATATTTAACTTTTTTGGCGAACTCCATCCTGTGTTCCAGAGTGGCTGCACCAGTTTGCATTCCCACCATCACTTAGGATGATATTTTAAACTGTTTGACTCACGTTGAAATTCCACAATATTGCTCAGTGTAACAAAACTAGGTTTCAATTACAGGGTTTAAGGATTGGCAATTGTGTTTAAATTATTTGGTAAACATAATATTACAAAACTATCTGTCCTTAATGTATGCATTTTCTACCAATGTGAATTAAACTTTACTTTTGGAATTATATCTTCTTCTAGAAAATGCTTTTGGCTGTTGGAGGTTGAGTCTGGACTTACAGGATTTCTTTTCGGAGAAAGAGATATATGATGTCTTTGAGGATTTTTTCATCTTAACATTTCCTTTAGCATTTTTCACTCATCTATCTAACTGACTGAGCCACCCAGGCGCCCCAAATATTTTTATTAATCCCAGATAATCAAGGACTTACTCTCTCAAAGTTGTTGTAATATGATACTTTTGTTTTCCACTCATTTTGGAAGAACTTAAATTAGTGTACATTCTGGATATTTCACTTGTCTGGTAAAATTGTACGAGGCAATATAAGGCATGAAATAATAAGCATTTTTTTCTCTTAAAGGACAGTCAGTGTCTTACATAGAATCTCAGAATATGATCTGCTTTGATATTTCAATTTAAACTATGAACTCAGAAAACCGAAGTGTCGAAACCGATTTTATACTTTCTGGTCTTTTCCAATATGGTTAAATGGACAGGTTCCTCTTTGTTGCCATTGTCATCCTCTTTGCCGTGGCTCTGATGGGGAACACTATAATGAGCCTTCTCATTCAGTTGGACACCCGCCTCCACACCCCTATGTACTTTCTACTCAGTCAGCTTTCCTTCATAGATATAATGAACATCACCACCACGGTGCCCAAGATGGCCACCAACTTTCTGTCAAATAGCAATACCATTACTTTTTTTAGGCTGTAAGATTCAAATATTTGGGTTCTTGGTCCTTGGTGGAAGTGAAGCCCTTCTTCTTGGTTTCATGTCCTATGATCGATACATAGCCATCTGTTACCCTTTACATTATCGTGTACTCATGAACAAGAAGATTGGTTGGTTCATGGTCATGTGTGCATGGGCGAGTGGCTCTATCAATGCATTAATTCATACGTTGTATTTATTTCATCTTCCATTTTGTAGGTCTCGGAATGTTAACCACTTTTTCTGTGAAATTCCATCTCTATTGCCACTGGTGTGTCAGGATACTTCCCAGTATGAGAATACAATCCTCCTGAGTGGTCTTATTATTCTGATGTTACCATTTGTGGCCATTCTAGCTTCCTATGCCCATGTACTTACTGTGGTGTTCCAGATGAGCTCAGGTAAAGGACAGGCAAGAGCTGTCTCTACTTGTTCCTCTCACGTGATTGTGGCAAGCTTGTTCTATGTTACAACTCTGTCCACCTATACAAGGTCACACTCCTTGTACTCCCCAGTACAGGATAAGGCAGTAGTAGTGTTTTACACGATCATTACACCACTTCTGAACTCTTTTATCTACACTCTGAGGAATAAGGAGGTTATTAAGGCCATGAAAAGACTATTGATATAATGGATATTTGTACATCAAATGTCAGTTTAAGAACTCCTGTTGTTTGAGATTGAACTACATAGAACACTTTGCCTGGAATACTGTTTTGGAATATGCAAACTCAAGAAATACTTATGAAATAATTAAACTGATGAATATCTTGATTCTAGGTTTTAGAATGACTTAAGGATAGTTTTTTAGGGAAAATTGTGGGAAATTTTCTGCGAAAATTGTGTTATTTTCAACATTATTCAACTTCTAAAGCAATAGATTTCACCCTTTCAACTCAATGTTTGCACCTCATGACAAATATTTTGTAACGGCCCCCCTTAATCCTGAAATTCAACAAATAGGAAAAACAACCTATTGAAACACATAACATTAAAAGGATCTATGCAAGAAATCTGTAATGTATAGCAGAGTACATAATTCACCCATTTATGCATTCATTCAACAACTGATTTAATGTTTTAACTATGTGTGTGACACTGCTACAAGGCACTGGTGATATGGAAGTAAACAAAGATAAGAGCTTACAGAAATCTTTAATCTCATTAAATTTACATTTCATGTGGTGAAATGTAAAATTAATAAAATAACTATGAAAAAACTAAGATACTTTTAAGAGCAATTAATGGGAAATTATAGCTTGAGATTGGTATACAGAAAGCCAGAGAATTTTGTAATTTTATATAAAACATTCCATGAATGGACAACTATAAGAAGGATATTTAGTAAAAACGAACTGAGATTTGTAAATAAGGCAAATGAATATCTCATACTGAATATTTGGGGCATAGGAGGGAGTAAATGAAACTTTCTTGAGAAGACAAATGTGACTGACAAGTCAAAGACAATCAAAGAGTAAATTAGTGGGTTGTAGAAAAGGAATAAAATTAATGCTGCCTGCATTTGAGATATAACGTTGACTAGTGTAAAGAGTTTGGTTTTTAAACCAAGAAGACTGACAACCATTGCTGTGCTTGCAGAGAGAATTGAAATGAGCAATTAGGAGACCATGGCACTAGTGTGGTTGTCACAAGATACTGCCTTAGAGAAAAGTGATAATGGTAAAGTACCATAAAGTGGCCAGTCCAGAGATGAGTAGAAAGCAGACATTTTTGGCTTGTGGATAGTTATGATGAGAAATGTGAGGGAATCAGATGAACAGATAATTGGACCAAGATCTTGGAATAAACGCCGAAAGTAAGAAATCATCATTAATTGCTGTTGAGGAAACCCACGGGTGCAACCTTTCCATCACCAGTTCCTTTGTGCTCCTTCACTGAGAGCAACTCAGCTGTCCAGTGGTCATTATTATGGCTTCCATCCCCCAGTTCCTTTGTGCAATGACGCTGTTGATTTTATTGCTGACTAGCCATCCTATATACGAATATATCACTATTGTTTTATTGAATGCTTTGATATTTACAGCAATTAACAATAAAATTGCTATTATCCTCCCTATTAAAATATTTCTTATGGTCATATGCACTGAGTTTTTTTTTAGTATATGCTTAGGAATAAAATTGCCTCGTCATAGATGAAGTGTATGCTTAACTTTAGTAACACAATTAAATCATGGTACGAACAGGAATACATAGAAGTGTACTAGTCTCTAAGTATGGTGTGCTGTATGCAATGGATTGGTGCCAGATTTAAAACATACATATTAAAGCAAAATAAATACATTTTAATTTTTCTATATATTCATCATTTTTATTTTTTAAAATTTTTAACGTTTTATTTATTTTAGAAAGAGAAAATGGGAGAGATCATGAGTGAGCAGGGTAGGGACAGAGAGAGGGAGAGTGAGAGCGAGACACACACACACACAGAGAGAGAGAGAGAGAGAGAGAGAGAGAATCCCAAGCAGGCTCTGCACATTCAGCTTAGAGGCCAATGCAGGGCTTGAACTCAGGAACTGTGAGATCATGACCTGAGCCAAAAATAAGACAGTTGACCAACTGAGACACCCAGTAGCCTCTGTATAATCATCTTTTTTTAAATCAAATTCATATATTTCTTTATATGTAGACTTTTCACTTCCTGGTTACATGTATTTCAAAGGACTGAATTAATTTTGATGCTATTATGAATAAGATTTTTTAATTTATTTTTAAATATTCTGTTGTTTGTTTATCCAAATACAAATAATTTATTTATTTTACAGTTTATTTCGTTATTTTGATAGAGAGTGAGAGCTAAGGAGGAACAGAGAGGGAGAGAGAGTCTCAAGTAGGTTCTGTGCTGTCCAACATGGGGTTCAAACCCATAAACCATGAGATTATGATCTAGTTAGATGCTTAACTGACTGAGCCTCCCAGGCACAAAAACACAATTATTTTCTAAATGTTGGTTTATATTCTACAACGTTACTATAATTGTTGATTTATTACAACAACTTTCTGGTGGACTCTTTAGGATTTTCTGTATATAAGTTTACATCATATGCAAACAAATGAAATGTTACTTATTCTGTTCTAAATAGGATGTTTTTTTTTTTTTTTCTGTTTGTTTGTTCTGGCTAAGATTTCCAGTACATTTTGAAAAGGATTGAAAGGATGGGCACCTCTATTTTGTTTCGGATTTTAGAGAAAAATATTTCACTATTGAATATAGTTATATATGATGTTGTGATGTAAATTTGTTTTGAGTTATGATACTTCTATACACATTAACACTTTTTACTTTTTTTTATCATGAAAGTATATTATATTCATCTAGTGTTTTATTTCTGCATCTATTGAACTACCCTGTAGCCTAGGAATAAATCCCATTCAATCAAGTTGAAAGAGTCTTTTAATGTACTGTTGGATCCAATTTGGGAGTATCTTGTTGAGTATTTTTGCATCTTTACTCATCAAGGATATTGTCTTGTAATTCTCCTATTTAGTGGGGTATTCGTCTGATTTTGGATCAAGATAATGCTGAATCCATCTAATGAATTTGGAAGTTTGCCTTCTGTTACTATTTTTTGGAATAGTTTGAGAAAAATTGATATTAACTCTTTTTTAAACGTCTGGTAGAATTTCCCTGGGAAGCCATCAGGTCCTGGATTTTGTATCTTGGGAGATTTTGGATTGCTGATTCAATTTATTTTTATTTATTTCAAATTTTCTATTTCTTCCTGTTTCAGGTTTGGCAATTTGTCAGTCTCTAGGCAATTGTTCATTTCTTCTGAATTGTCCCCTTCGTTAGCATATAATTTTTCATGTATTCTCTTATAAATCTCTTATAATTTTTTTGTATTTCTATGACATTGGTGGTGATCTCCTCTCTCTCATTTGTGATTTTATCTCTTTGGATCTTTTATGTTTTTTGTTTGACAAGTCTGGATAAGGGTTTACCAATTTCATTAATTTTTTTTGAAGAAGCAGCTCTTAATTTTGTTGGTATTTTCTACTGTTTTTTTGTTTTGTTTTGTTTCTATATTGTTTATCTCTGCTCTAATTTTTATTATTTTCATTGTTCTGATGACTGTGGGATTTATTTGCTGTTCCATTTCTAGCTTCCTTAGATGTAACTTTAAGTTGTATATTTAAGATCTTTCTTGCTTCTTTAGGTAGGCCTGTATTGTAATATACTTCCTTCTTAGGGCTTTGCTGAATCTCAAAGGTTTGGGGCTATCATATTTTCATTTTTATTTGCTGCCATGTACTTTTTAAATTCTCTCTTTAGATTACTGGTTAACCCATTATTCCCTAGTAAGATGTTCTTTATCCTCCAAGTATTTATGGGCTTTCCAAATTTTTCTTGTGGTGGACTTCAAATTTCATAGCTTTTTGGTCTTAAAATATTCATGATATGATCTCAATATTTTTGTGCTTCTTGATGGCTGAATTGTGACCTACAATGCGATGTATTCTGGAGAACGTTCCATGTGAACTCGAGAAGAATATGTATTCTGCTGTTTTAAGATGGGATGCTCTGAATACATTTGTTAAGACCATCTGGTCCTGTGTTTCACTCAAAGCCACTGTTTCCCTGCTGATTCTCTGCTTAGATGATCTGTCCATTATTGTAAGTGGGGTGGTAAAGTCCCTTACAATTATTGTATTATTGCTAATGAGTTTCATTATTCCTTTTATTAATTTTTTATACATTTTGTTCTCCAAGTTGTGGGAATAAATATTTAGAGTTGTTATCTTCTTGATGAATAGACGATTAATTATGATATACTGGCCTTCATCTTCTCTTTTTACTATCTTTTGTTTAAATCTAATTTCCTGGATCTCCTGTGTGGTTCAGTCAGTTAAGCATCTGACTCTTGGTTTTCCTCAGGTTATGTATGATCTCACGATTCACGAGATAGAGCCCCACATTGACCTCCAACTGACAGTGTAGACCCTGCTTGGGATTCTCTCTGCTGTTCTATCTCCGCCCTTCCCACACTTGCTCTCTCTCTAAAAATAAATACATACACCAAATAAAAAATTTAAAACTATTTGTCTGTTATAAGTATGGCTGCTCTGGCTTTCTTTTGACTTAATTAGCATGATAGATGGTTCTCTGTCCTCTCACTTACAATATGGTAATTTCTTTAGGTCTAAAATGAGTCTCCTGTAAGCAGCATATACATTAGCCTTGTTTAATTTTTTTTTCTTTTTCTTGTTTTCTTTTAATTCTGATACTCTGTATCTTTTTGGAGCATATAATTCATTTATATCCAAGGTGATAATTGAGATATGAATTTAGCAGCAACCTGTAGAGTTGTTTCTGGTGATGTTCTCTGTTGCTCTCTACTCTTTGTTGCTTTTGTTTTCTCCCCTCCACTCATGGAATCTCCTTAATATTTCTTGAAGGGCTTATTTAGTGGTCCCACACTCCTTTAGTTTTGTTTTGTCCAGGAAACTCTATCTCTTCTTTGATTCTAAATGACAGCTTTTCTGCATAGATTATTCTTGGCTGTATATTTTTCCCATTAGCACATTGAATATATCATACCACTCCCTTCTGGCCTGACATATTTCTGTGGACAGATCTGCTACAAACCTGATCTCTCTTCTTCTGTATATTAAGACCTTTTTCCCTTGAGGATTTCAGTATTCTTTCCTTTCCTAAGTATTTTGTGAATTGGACTATGATATACTTGGAAATGGTCAGCTTCTGGTATACTTAATGGAAGTTTTGTGTGCTTTTTGGATTTTGATGTCTGTGTTCTTCCCCAGATTAAGGAAGTTTTGAGTTATAATTCGCTCACATAAGTCTTTGCCTCTTTTCTCTATATTCTCTGTGATACAAATGCCATTCCATTTAAACAAGTCAGTGAGTCCTATTAGTTTACCATTGGGATCCATTACTTTTGATTCTCTATTCTTTTCAGCTTCATTAGTTTCCATAATTTTATATTCTTTATCACCAATTAGCTCCACCCTTGTTTTTATGGCCTCCATTTGAGTTTGCATCTTGGTTATAGTATTTTCAATTTCAGCCTGACTAGATTTTAGATCTTTTATCTTCGCAGGAGGGGATTTTACTGTGTTTCCATTCTTTGTTCAATGACAGCTTGAATCCTTATAATTGTTCCTTAATTTTCTATATCTAACATCTTACTTTATCTGCTTTGATTAAACCCCTGATCATCATCTCATTGTGCCCTTTCTTTTAAGTGAATTCCTCCATCTTGTCATTTTGGAGGAAGGAAAAATAAAATGAAATACATATTGGAAGAAGAGTTAAGAAGGCAGAGAAGTAACGGGATCCAGGACTTCTCCATCCTTCAAACACAACTATATTGAGGTCAGATTTCATGGAACACACAGAAATAAATCTGTGGAAAGGCAGCAGGATATCCACAGTTGGAGGGAGATAGCTTGGCAGATGCAAGGTGCAGGAATATGAATTGGGAAAAGAAAATAGCAGGGCTATGAAGGAATGGGAACATTTTACATGGAGTGACAAAAGGGAGAGAAAGAAAGAGGGATTGAGAAAGTGCAGCATTGAGTTAACACAAGAGGAAAATCTCTCTGGACCATGGACTTGGAAGAAAGATGTTCTGAGTGTCCTAGTTATTTTTTGGAAATAATTTTTGGAGTTCGAATTCTAAGGTTTTGGTATTGTGCCACTTTCTCCAAAATGGAGATGTTAAGGACTCATTGGAAGGAGGGAGCAGGTCCTGGAGTGTATAGTATGGTATAGTGATCTCCAGGGTGCACTGGGAAAGAACTTGGAGGGAACTGCCTCTCTAAGGATAAAAGACCCTCCAGGTGCCAACCAAAGGCCTTTCATCAGCAGGGTAGAGAGGATATACACCGGATGAGGGGAGCGGATCTGCACCATGCCAAGACATTGAGACCTTGGAGTTTAAATCCCAGGCAATCACCAAAGAAAAATCTTAAAAGAGTTTTTGTCCAGGGCAAGATGACTCTCCTTGCAATTCTGTTAAGTCTGCCTGAACAGCGAAGGTTGAGATCCCTGGTCTGGAAATGAGAAATGAGGAGGTACCATTTTCCCCCAACACCAACATGCTGGGATTTTAGAGAGCAACATAGTGGCCCCCTGAAGAGGCAAAACCCACTTTAACCAAACCCAGTTTCTCTGTGCCTGGCAAGTGCTTATTTATAGGGGAAAGACTGACTCTGAACCACCCCTGCCAGTCTCTCCTACAGAACAGAAAAGCAGTCACACCCAGGCACCAAAACACAACTCTTCGTTTTTGTTTTTGCTTTTTTCCCCCTCATTTTTCTTTTTTTCTTTTGGTATCATGCTGACAATTTCTGATTTTTTTTCATTTACTTTTTTTTTGGGGGGGTGGTAGTGGTTAAGGCTTTTTTATTATTTTATATTTCCTTCTTTTGACTTTTATTCTATCCCCCCCTCCTTTTTCTATATTTTTTCTTTGGAAATAAGGCATATAGATTTTTGAATCTCTGTTTCTTAATTTTTTTCTGTTCCTTTCCCTCCCCCCCCCTTTTTTTTTCAGTGGGATCAGGCTTCACCAACATTTTCATTTCCAGGGAGACTTCAACAACCAAATGACAGCACACCTAGTTAAAGGTCCAAACACTCCACCACTGCAAAGAAGGAGGAGCTCTGCAGAGGAATGACAAGTGGGAAAAAGCATACAAAATGCAACAGCAAAGTCCACACAGCATATACCAGAAACACTTCCTGGAGGGCCAGGACCTCAAAAGTTTATGACCCTCTTTTAATAGACAAGTAGTCTCAGGTGTAGGAACCATAAAAAGTTGTTAAAATACACAAAAAGACAGAAACTTTGACAAAATGGTGTTATTCTCCGAAAAGAAAGCTCAAGAAGAAATCATAACCAAGGACATGCTCAAAGGTCATATGAATGACATATCTGAACAAAAATTTAGAACGACTGTCATAAGATTCTGAGCTGGGCTTGAAAAAATCAAAATAGGCAGCAGAAAACCCCTTGAGTGGAGATCGAGGACTTAAAGATTATTCAGTGTGATTTAAAAATACTGTAACGGAGATGCAAAACAAACTAGATACAATGACAGTGAAGAATGAAGAAGTGGAGGAGAGAATAGGTGAAATGGAAGATAAAATTATGGAAAATAATGAAACTGGGAAAAGAAGAAAAATATGTTACTAGATCACGAGGGGAGATTTAGAGTACTAAGTGATCTATGAAATGAAACAATATCTGTAATCTCGGAGTCACAGTAGAACAGTGAGAAAAAGGGACAGATGGTTTATTTGAATAAATTATAATTTAGAACTTCCTTAATCTGGGGAAATACACAGGCATCAAAGTCCAAGGGGCACAGAGAACTCCCTTCAAAATCAACAAAACCAGATCAATACCATGACATAATATAGTGAAACTAGAAAAATACAAGGATAAAGAGTGAATTCTGAAAGCAGCTAGGGAAAAAGTCCTTAACCTATAATGGTAGACACATAAGGGTAGTAGCAGATCTGTCCAGTGAAATTTGGCAGAGTAGAAGAGAGTGGCAGGAAACATTCAATGTGCTGAATAAGAAAAATATGTAGGCAAGAATTCCTTATCCAGCAAGGCTGTCATTCAGAGTAGAAGGAGAGATAAAGACTGCCTTATACAAACAAAAACTAAAGGAGTGCACTACACAAAACCAGGCCTTCAAGAAATTTTAAGCAGACTTTCTGAGTGGAGGAAAAATATGTATACCAAAGCAACAAAGGAAATAAGGAGCCAGAGAAATTCATCAGAATCTCTCCAGAAAAAGTGATGGCACAAAATTCATGTCTTTCAATAAACGCTCTAAATATAAATTGACTAAAAGCTCAAAACAAAAGAACTAGAGTCTAAGAATGGATTAAGAAACCAAGATCTATATATGTGCTGCCTACAAGAGCCATTTTAGACCTAAGGACACCTGTAGATTGAAAGTGAGGGGATAGAGAACAATCTATCATGCTAAACGATGTCAGAAGAAAGCCAGGATAGCCATACTTAAATGAGACAAACTAGATTAACAACAAGACTATAACAAGAGAGGAAGGGAATTAATTCATAATTAAGGGGGTTATCCATCAAGAAGGTCTAACAATTGAAAATATTTATACTCCCTACTGGAGAGCACCCAAATATGTAAATCAATTAACAACGAACATAAAGAAACTCATTGATAATAATACCATAGTGAGAGAATTTAATATCCCACTTCCAGCAATGGACAGATCATCTAAACAGAAAATCAACAAGAAACATTGGCTGTGAACGACGCTCTGGAGCAGATAGACTTAACAGGTATATGCAGAGCATTTCATTCTAAACCAGCAGAATACACATTCTTTCCAGTGCACAAGAAACACGTCCTGAATAGAACACATACCGGTTCACAAATCAGGTCTCAACAGGTACTAACAGATTGAGATCATACCATGCTTATTCGCAGGACACAATGTTCTCAAACCTGAAATCATTCCAAGACACAATTTGGAAAGACCTCTAATATATTTGGGTTTAAGAACATCCTTTTAAAGAATGGATAGATTAACCAGATTCCTTTTTAAGTTTTTAATAAATTATTTATTTTTGAGACAGACAAAATGTGAGTGGGGGCGGGGCAGTGAGAGTTGGAGATACAGAATCCAAAGCAGGGCCCAGGCTCTGAGCTGTCATCACAGAGCCCGCTGCAGGACTTGAACTCACAAACTGTGAGCTCATGACCTGAGCTGAAATCGTATACCCAACAGACTAAATAACCAAGGCACCCCATGGATTAACCTGGAAATTAAGAAATAAAATAACCCAGAAGCAAATGAAAATAAAAACATGACAGTCCAAACTCTTTAGGATGCGGCAAAGGCAGTCCTAGGGAAGTTCATTGTAATTCAGGCCAATCTAAAGAAGCAAGAAAAATTCCAATTCACGACTTCACCTTATACCTAAAGGAACTAAATAAGAAACCGCATATAAAAATGCCCACAGCCTGCAGAAATGGGGAAATAATAAATATTGGGGCAGAATTTAAAAAAATATATAGAACAAACAAAAAATTGTAGAATAGTTCAATGAAACTAAAAGGTATTTTTTGAAAAATAAACAAAATTGATCAATCCCTAGACAGAGCTATCAAAAAGAGAACAGAGAGGACCCAAGTAGATAAAATCATGAATGAAAGAGGAGAGATTACAACCAATGCCACAGCAATGAAAACAATTATAGGAGAATACTATTTAAAAATACATGCCAACAATCAGGACAATCTGGTAGAAATGGACAAATTCTGAGACAATAACACACTATCAAAACTCAAATGGGAAGAAATAAAAAATTTAACAGACCCATAACCAGCAAATTAATAAAATCGATTATCAAAATTCTCCCAACAAATAAGAGTCCTGGGCCAGATGGCTTCCCAGGGGAATTCTTTCAGACATTTATGGTAGAAGTAATATCTATTCTTCTCAAATTGTTCCAAATAAGAGAAATGGAAGGAAACATTCCAAACTCATTCTAGGAAGCAAATATTACCTTGATTGCAAAGCCAAAGACTCCGCTAAAAACAAGAATTGCAGGTCAATATCCCTGGTAACATGGATTAAAAAATACTCAAGAAGATACCAGCAAATCAAAGTTAACAGAAGCTTAAGAGAATTATTAACCATGATCAAGTGGGATTCATTTCTGGACTTCAGGGCTGATTCAATATTCTCATGTCAATCACGATACCCCATATTAATAAAAGAAAGGATAAAAACCTTATAACACTGTTAATAGATGCAGAAAAAATATTTTGACATCATACGCCACTCCTTGATAAAAGCCCTCAAGAAAGTAGAGAAGAATGAACACATCTTAACATCATACGATATAATAACATGCTCAATGGGGAAAAGCTGGGAGACTTTCCCCTAAGACTAGAACAGGACAAGGATGTCCACACTCACCACTGTTGTTCAATATAGTACTGGAAGTCCTAGCCTGGGCAATCAGACAACAAAAATAAATGAAAAATGTATCATTTGGCAAAGGAGAACTCAAACTTTCACTCTTCACTGAAGACATGATATTCTACATGGAAAACCTGAAAGACTCTCCCAAAAAGCTACTAGAACTGATATGTGAATGCAGAAAAGTTGCAGAAGATAAAATCAACATACAGAAATTAATTACATGTCTGTACACTGTAATAATGAAGCAGCAGAGAGATTAAGGAATTGATCCTATTGACAATTGTACCAAAAATCATAAAATATCTAAGAATAAACCTAAGTGAAGAAGTAATGATCTGTACCCTGAAAACTCTAGAATACTACTAGGTGTTTTTTCAAGTGTATAAAAATTCTGCTTTGAAGGAAACATGCATCCCAGTGTTTATAACATAGCTATCACCTATAGCTAAATTTTGGAAAAAGCCTAAATATCTATGGACTGATGGATGGATGAAGATGTGGTACACAAACACACACACACACACACACACACACGCGCGCGCGCACACACACACATCTATATCTACATTTATATCTATATCATCTCTATCTCTATCTCTATCTCTATCTATATATATTGTAAAATTACCTAGCAATTAAAAGGAATAAATCTTGCAATTTGCAACCACATGGATGGAATAGGAGTGCATTGTTCTCAGCAAATTAAGTCAGATAGAGAAAGAAAGATATCATATGACTTCACTCATATGTGGAATTTAAGAAACAAAACAGATGAATATAGGTGAAGGGATAGAAAAATAAAATAAAAACAGTGAGGGAGGCAAACCATATGAGGTCTCTAGTACAGAAATAAACTTATGGTTGCTGGAAGGAAGGTGGGTTGGGTATGTGTTAAATAGGTCATAGGTATTAAGGACACTTGTTGGGATGAGCACTGGGTGGTATATGTAAGTGATGAATCAATCACTGGATTCTATTTCTGAAACCAATACTACATTGTATGTTACCTCATTTGAATTATAATAAACACTGAATTTACTTAAAAATATTTTTAAGTACATGGAATCAAAGAAAAAGTAAAACACAATATTCCAAAACACTTGGTTTGCAACAAAACCTGTTCTAAGAAGGAAGTTTAGAACAACGCTGTAATACCTCAAAGAAATCAAGAAAGACTTCAAATAAACAACCTAAGCGCTAGAAAAAGGACAAGTGAAACCTAAAAGAATCAGAAGGAAGAAATAATAAAAATTAGGACAGAAATAATTGATAAAAAAACATCAAAATCCCTGAACAGAATAATGAAATCAAGAAATATCTCTTTGAAAGAGTTAATAAAAATTGATAAATATCTAGCAGGATTCATCAGAGACAGAGAGAGGGAGAGGGAGAGAAGGAGAGAATGGATTCAAATAAGTAAAATCACAAATGAAAGAGGAAACAATCAGAAACAATTACACAATCAGAAAATAAATGTAAGAGAATACTATTGATAAAACTAAATGCTAACAAATTAGACAACCTAGAAGAAATGGATAAACTCTTAGAAACATAAAACCTAACAAAACTGAAACAAGGAGAAATAGAAAATTTGAACAGACCAATTACCAGCAAGGAGGTTGAATAAGGATCAAAAATTCCCAACAAACAAATCCAGAACTAGACGACCTCACAGGTGAATTATACTATACATTAAAAGATTTAATATCTACTCCTCTCGTACTATACTCCCACCCGCCAAAAAAATAAATAAATAAAAGGAGAACTTACTAATTCATTCTATGAGACTAGTATCACGATGATACTAAAATCAGTTAAAGAGAGCTCTAAAATCAGAACCCCAGGCCAATATCTGTGATGAACATACACATAAAAATCCTCAATAAAATATTAGCAAATATAATCCAATGTTACATTAAAAATATCATTCACCATGGTCATTTGAGTTTTGTTCCCATTGTGTAATGGTGGATCAAATTCACTAATCAATTAACATGAAACATCACATTGATAAAAGAAAGGATAAATCCATATGATCATTTCAACAGATGCAGAAAAAGCATTCGACAGAGTACAACGTTCATTTATGATAAGACGCCTTAACAGTGTAGGTTTAGAGGGAACATACATGAGCATAATAAAGGCCATATATTAAAAACCAACAGCAAACATCACACTCAATGTAGAAAAACAGAGTTTTTCCTCAAATATCAGGAACAAGACAAGGATGTCTCATCATATTTATTCAACATATTACTGGAATCCTAGCTACAGAAATTAGACGACAAAAATAAATAAAATGCATCCAAATCAGTAATGAAGAAATAAAACTTTCACTATATGCACATGGAATAATACATTATATTTAAAAAAACACACAAAACTCCACCAAAAACCTGTTAAAATCGGTCACAAATTTAGTAGGGTCACAGAGATAAATAAATCAATGTCCAGGAATCTGTTGCATTTCTATATATCAAAAATGAAGCTGCAGAAATTAGGAAAGATAGATAAAAAAAACTCCATTAATAATTGTACCACAAACAATAAGATACCTAGGAATAAACCTAACCAATCAGGAGAATGAGATGTACTCTGAGAATTATAAAACACTGATTAAATAAATTGACCATGACCCAAAGGACTCTAAATACATTCCACGTTTATGGATTGAAAGAACAGATATTGTTAAAATGTGAATACTAATCAAAACAATCTACAGATTTAGTGCAATCCCTATCAAAATACCAATGCTATTTGCACAGAAATATAACAAACTATATTAAAATTTGTATGGAATCACAAAAGACCCTGAATAGTGAAAGCAATTTTGAAAAAAAGAAAACAAAGCTGAAAGTATGAAAATACCAGACTTCAAGTTATATTACAAAACTGTAATCATCAAGACGGTCTGGTATTGGCACAAAAATAGACACATAGATCAATGAAATAGAATAGAAAACCCGGAAATAAACCCACAACAATATGGTCAATCTCTGATAAAGCAGGAAGGAATATCCAATGAGAAAAAGAATGTCTTTTCAACCCAGAGTTTTAGAAAAACTGTTCAGCTACACGCAGAAAAATAAAGCTAGACAACTCTTTTAAACCACATAAAACATAAACTGAAATGGATTAATCTAAATATTCTAGAAAAGAGCACAGGCACTAATGTCTCTGAAATCGACTGTAGCGACATTATTCTATATATGTCTTTTAAGCATGGAAATAAAAGCAAAGATAAACAGTTGGGACTACATCAGAATAAAGAGCTCCTGCACATTGAAAGAAATAATCAACATTATTAAAAGCAACCTAATCAATTCCTGAAGATATTTGTGAATGGCATACTGATAAAAGGTTAGTATCCAAAATGAACAAATCAGGAAAATATAGATGCTGGCGAGGATGTAGAGAAACAGGCACCCTCCTGCACTGTTGGTGGGATTGCAAACTAGTACAGCTGCTCTGGAGAACTGTGTGGAGGTTCCACAAAAAAATGAAAATAGAACTACGCTATGACCCAGCAATAGCACTGCCAGGAATCTCCCCAAGAGACACAGGAGTGCTGGTGTATAGGGGCACGTGTACCTCGATGTTTATAGCAGCACTTTTGACAATAGCCAAATCATGGAAAGAGACTAAGTGTCCATCACCTGATGAATGGATAAAGAAGAGGTGAGATTTATAATACATATATATATATATATATGAATGAAATCTGGCCATGTGTGGCAACACGAATGGAACTGGAGGGTATTATACTGAGCAAAATAAGTCAGTCAGAGAAAGAGAGATACCATATGTTTCCATGCATATGTGGACTTTGTGAGACTTAACAGAAAATTAGAGGGGAGGGGAAGAGGGGAGAGAAAAAAAGACACAGAGAGGGAGCGAGACAAAACATGAGATGCTCTTAAATACTAAGAACAAACCAAAGATTGAGGGAGGCATGGGAGGGGGGAGAGTGGGTGACGGGCACTGAGCAGGGCACAGGTTGGGATGAGTACTGCATGTTGTATGGAAACCAATTTGACAAAAAAAAAATTGCAAATAACATAAAACTTAACAACCCCAAAATGAATAATCCAATTAAACATAGGTAGAGGACATCAGAAGATATTTTTCCAAAGAAAGTATACAGATGGTAACAGTCACTAAAACGTGCTCAACATCAGTGACCTTTAGGGAAATGCAAATCGAAATTACCATGGGATATGTTTTCCCATATGAAAAAAATGGCTAAAATCAAATACACAAGAAACGATGAATGTTGGTAAGGATTTCAAGGAAAGGGAACACTCGTACACTGTTGGTGGGCAAGCAAACTGGTGCAGTCACTCTGGAAAATAGTATGGAGAATCCTAGAAATTTAAAAACAGAACTACCCTAAACTCCGGTAATCACACTACTGGGAATTTACCACAAAAAAACAAAATCACTAATTCAAAGTGATATAGGCACCCCCATGTTGATAGAAACATTATTTTCAATAGCCAAATTATAGAAGCAACCCAAGTGCCCATTTATAGATGAATGTATGAAGAAGTGTTTTCTATTTATCCATCTTTCTTTGTATCTATATCTCATGTGATATTCACACTGATTTATATAATATATTTATTACACAAAGTAATATATAATATTTTACAAATATATTATCTATAATATATAAAATAGTTTATTAATTTTTATAATCTTAAAATATTTAAATTTATTATTTTTATTATATATTGTATTTTATAATATACATAAACTAGTAGTATATTACACTATATGATTACTAACGTGGATACAAATAAAAACTTGAAAAACATAAAAAAAGATTTCATTATTTTTATGCCTGAATTTTATGCGTAATATATATAATTTATATTCATAAATAATTTATATATGCTTATTATATATAATGTATTCATTATATTCATTATGTTCATTATATACAATGTATATATATGTATAATATATGTATTTATATATATACATACACAGGCATATATGTATATATATATATTCAGGCATAAAATGAATGAAATCTTTATTTTTCTTTCGAGTTTTTATTTATATTCAAGTTAGTTAACATATAGTGTAATAATATAATAATATTTTCAAGGGTAGAATTTACTGAGTCATAACATACACAAAACACCCATTGTTCATCTCAAGTGACTTCCTTAGTACCTATCACATATTTAACCCACCTCCACACACCTCCCTTCCAGCAATGCTCAGTTTGTTTTAGTTAAGAAGCTCCTTATGATTTGCCTCTCTCATTTTCTTTTCCTCCTGTGTTCATCCGTTTTGTTTCTTAAATTCCACATAAGAGTGAAATCACATGGTATTTGTCTTTCTCTGACTGACTTATTTCCCTTAATATAAGGCTTTCTAGCTCCATTCAGGTTGTTGCAAGTGGCAAGATTTCAGACTTTTTTATGGCTATCTCTTTCTCTACCTCTATCTCTATCTCTGTCTCTACTTCTATTTCTATATCTCTGTCTCTAACCTTTTCTTCATCCATTCATCAATTGATGGACATTTGGAATCTTTACATAATTTGACTATCATTGATAATGCTGGTATAAACATGAAGTTGAACATATTCCATTGAATGAGTAATTTTGCATTCTATGGGTAAATATCTAGTAATGCAATTGCTGGATTGTTTGGCAGGTTTTTTTTGTTTTGTTTTGTTTTCTTTGTTTTTTTTTGTTTTTTTTTGTTTGTTTGTTTGTTTTTGCTATTCAAGGAACCTCCAAACTGTTTTCCAGAGTGGCCTGCACCAGTTTATATTCCCACCAACAGTACAAAAGTAATTCCTTTTTTCCATATCATCACCAAAATCTGGTGTTAATTTTAGCCATTCTGACAGGTGGGGAAGTGATATTTCATTGTACTTTTGATTTGCATTTCCCTGATAGATTAGTGATGTTGAGCATGTATATCTACTCATATCCTCTGCCCATTTATAATTGGATTATTTGGATTATTTGTTGAGTTTTATAAGTTCTTTATATATTTTGGATACTAACGCATTATCAGATATGCCATTGGTAAATATCTTCTTCCATTCCCAAGGTTCCTTTCTTGTTTTGTTGACTTTTTCCTTCATGGTGCAGAACCATTTTATATCATGAATACCCAATAGTTTATTTTTCCTTCTGTCTCCCTTGTCTAAGGAGACATATCTAGTAAGAGGTTGCTAAGGCCGTATCAAAGTTTGCTCCATGAGATCTCCTCTTCGAATTTGTTTCTTGTCATACATTTTGGTTTTTTATCCATTTTCAATTTATTTTTGTGTATGGTGTAAAAATTGGTACAGTTTCATTCTTTGCATGTTGCTGTACAGTTTTCCCAAGGGCATTCGTTGAAGACATTGTCTTTTTTCCATTGGATATTCTTTTCTGCTTACTTTGACCATTGTGAGGCCATTTTAGGTTTTCTATTCTGTTCAATTGATCTGTGTATCTGGTTCTGTGCCAGTACAATAATATTTTGATCACTACTGTCTTGTAATAACATGAAATCTGGAACTGTGATGCCTCAGTTTTGGTTTTCTTTTTCAAGATTGCTATAGAAACTCTCAGTCTTTTGTGGTTCTACAAACTTTAGTATTGTATTTTCTAGTTCTGTGAAAAATTATGCTAGTATTTTGATAATGATTGCATTAAATATGCCCATTTTTGATAGTATAAACTTTTGACCAAAATTTGTCCTACTAATCCATGAGCATGGGATGTATTTCCTTTTCTTTCTGTCTTCTCCAATTTATTTCATAAGCTTTCTGTAGTTTTCAGAGTTCAAATCTTTTACCTCTTTGGTTAGGTTTAACTTAGATGTCTTAAGGTTTTCGATGCCATTGTAAATCGGATAGATTTCCTTTCTGCTGCTTAATTGTAGGTGTATAGAAATGCAACAGATTTTTATATGCTAATTTTGTATTCTGTAACTTTATTTCCTTCATGTATCATTTACAGCAATTTTTTTTGGGAGGTCTTTCAGGTTTTCTACATAGACTACACTAGTATCTACTAATAATGAAAATTTAACTACTTCCTTGTTGCTTTAGATGTCTTTTATACCTTTGTGTTATCTCATTCCTGTGACTAGCAGTTCTAGTACTACATTAAATAACAGCCATGAGAGTGGATAGCTGTGTCTTTTCCCTGACCCTGGAGGAAAAGCTCTCAGTTTTTCACTCATTAAGGATTATATTAGCTGCGTATTTTTCATATATGGTCTTTATTATGTTGAGATATGATCCCTCTATCCTTACTTTGTTGAGTTTTTGTTTGTTTGTTTTTGTTTTTGTTTTTTTCTCAGGAAAGGTGTTGTGCTTAGTTGAATGATTTTTCTGCATCTATTGAGAGAGCATTTGGTTCTTATCCTTTATTTTTTTAAGATCATATACCACATCGATTGATCTGCAAGTATTGAACCAACTTTGCAACAAAAGGTAAATCCCACTTGGATGTGGTGAATGATGTTGGATCTGATTTGCAATTATATTGCTAAGAATTTTTGCATCCATGTTCATGAAACATGTCGGTCTTTAGTTTGTCTGTTTTTTGAATAGAGTGATGCTGTGCAGGTTTGACTTATCGCTTTGGGGTCACCAATTGTGGGTTCAGCTTTCAGCTTTGTCCAGCAAAGCCAAGGATGGCAGAGAGGAGTGCTCAAGACTCCTCAAGTCAAGAGAGGTGAGAGGAAGGCTTAGGGGCAGCGGTAACTGCTGGCAAAAGGTGCCAAAACGTCTATTTTTCAGTGACAGTATTTCTTTTCTCTTTCTTTGCCATGGGCCAAAATATGAAAAAGGAATAGCTGTATATCTAAACACTTTACAGCAGCTTTTAAAGGTGGCTCATTGTACTGTTGCAAAAGATCAATTAAGTAAATTGTTATGATGAACAATATGAGACACCTGCCCCTGGTTCCTCGACCATGGAACAGTTCTTTTAGATCTATGGGAACAAGTGGGACATTTTCTAAAAAGAAAACATGAACAAGGAGACAAGGTTCCTGCTTCCATTTCCATGACCTGGAGTTTAGTTTGTATGGCATTATGTCCATTACATGTATCTCTAGAGAAGGAGCAAATTAAGAAAGAAAGTCTAACACCCATCTCTCCTATAGCACCTCCACTAGGGAGGATGACCTCCCTCGGTGGCCTCCTCCTGTGCCTATTCCTCCCTGTCACGTAAAGTCAATACCTATATCGGAGAGACATGAGCCATCAGTTATGCAGCAATGTTTACAAGAGGGGTAGGTGCTGGGGAGTTTCATACATTCCTCATCATTACCACGGCTGAACATAAACATAGACAGGAGTCCCTCCCTTTTACTGTCTTTAAGGTTGTGTGTTCATATTACATCAGAGTCACCTATTGCAAGTGCAGCTTATCATGTCAGGGTCAACATTTATGGGCTCAGTTTTTGGCTTTGTCCAGCAAAGCAAGGATTACTTAAGACTCTACAATTCAAGAGAGGTGAGAGTGAGGTTAAGGGAAGTATCCCTGAGCAACTTTCAAGCTCCTGTATTTATTAGTTATGCATTATAGGGAAAACATTGCAAAATGCCAGTAATAACATATAGAAAGCTTGCAAAACTCAAGATGTTCCCAAAAGTACAAAAGAGCACATGTAGAGTAGAGAACAAGATGGGATATTCCATAGACAACATGGTCTAAGGAATTCATAATCACAGGAAGGACGTAACCTTCTATACACATTAACTAGATACTGGTCAGCTGTTTTCAGCAAGGCCAGAAAGCAGTGTAATGTAACTAAATGTTATTCCTTAATCAACTTGAAAAAAATACAAAAGCAATGTAAGGGAAAAAAATAATGTAGAGAAGAGATGGGCCCCCTGGTTGGCTCAGTAGGTAGATTATGGCACTTTTTTTTTTTTTAATGTTTGTGTCTATTTTGAGAAACACAGAGAGAGACAGAATGAGAGTGGGGGAGGGTCAGAGAGAGGTGACACAGAATCTGAAGCAGGCTCCAGACGCTAAACTGTCAGCACAGAGCCCAATATAGGGCTGGAACTCTTGAACTGTGAGATCATGATCAGAGTCGCAATCATCAGCCCAACTGACTGAGCCACCCAGGCACCCCAGAACATGTGACTCTTCATCCTGGGGTCATGAATTCAAGCCCTACTTTGGGTGTGAGATGACTTTAAAAATAAGTTGAGATTTTCAGAAACATGCACACTACCAAGACCCAAATCATGCTGGGAAAACTTGACAGTTTGATGCAACATAATTAAATTGTACTATTTCTTATGCCATACACAAATATCAACACAAAATGGATCAGAAAAAAACATAGGCAGTAACTTCCATGGCATCGGCCATAGAAACGTATGACTCCTATGGCAAGGGAAAAAGAAATCCGAATTAAATTATTGGGAATACTCCATTTTTTTTTGTTTTAATGCATCATGAAAGAAACTATCAACCAAACAAAAACCCAATCTTCTTAATGGGAAAATATATGTGTAAATAATATATCCCATAAGCAGATAATATCCAAAAAATATAAAGCACATATGTACAAGATACATAATATTCAAAAAGTCTGAATAAGTATTTTTGTTAACCCACTGAACTGACCTTTAGCGTAGCTATGAAAACACTACACACATTATTCGAACTCCTTTCTAAATTTGGCCTAAGGCCATCCTGAGCTATTCACGATTTAGCTTACCTTATTAAAGTCTCACTGGACATTCCCAAGTGAATACACACACACACACACACAGACACCAAGTGTTATCATTAATCTCCAAAGATGCCCTGAAATCATGATTGCTGTTGAATCTTTATGGAGTTATATAAAATGTCAAGTAAAGGGATGAGAAATAAGTATAAACACTGGCTTGAAAACTGTTCAAAGAATTCTATCCAGAAAAATGACTTTGTTCATATGAAGACTGGAAGACCAATGTCAGCTATTCAAACCAGTAAATTTGTAAGTGTGTGAGATAATAAAAAGGTACATGTCCCAATAGTATCGTTATTTTTATTAATTATTTAAAAATTGAGATACTTCTGCAAGTGCTTAAGATAATTTTGACTAAACTTAATAAAAAACTAATTTAATAAGCTATTAGAATAAGCAATTGATACATTAAGTAATCTAATTAACTGGAATATCAAAGACATTTTTATTTGACAAAAGGTTTAAGAGATATATATACATTTTTATATCTTAACATATTTTGTTTTTATATTATATATATATATATAAATTAAAAGAAAAAGTAAATATTATGCTTATACACTTGTATACTTAAAGAAAAGAAAACAAACATAAAAATATATTTAAGCCTAAAAGAAAAATAAATTTCTTGGAAAAAACTGGTGTTATACCTAATAATCTGTTGGGAAATGGTAGAAGAATATGGTGGAAATGATAATAAAATCAATGGCTGATCTTATCTATGAGCATCTATGAGCTACTTTCCTGGGTTTATGGCAAATAAAAGTAGTACACTAAATTCATGAAAATATGGTCACTTTAAAAATAATAATACATCCCTGTGATAAAATACTTACTAAATATTTATATTAATGCAAGTCAAAATATGGCCACCTTAAAAATAATAAATCCTTGTGAATAAATATATACTCAATAATTATATGAATGCATGTTAGAAGAATTTGTCTGAAACAAGTAATTTTTTGAAAAATAATTGAATTTGAAAGATATATCTCATCTATTGAGAAAGGAAAGGTACATGTGTCTAGAGCCTCCTTGCCAATGAGGGAAATTGTAGATAAATAAAGAATGCTTTAGTATAGTGTATGTAACAGACTTTATTCTAGAAGAATGGAGCTGTTTTCATACATGCATATGACACATAGAAATAATTCTTCTTCATAAACATGCTGTCTAGACAGGAGGGAAATGGGGGTCTTCGTAAGAGACAGGTTGAGTCTTATTGTGAAATGCTTTAGATGAATTTACATGAAATTCAATGAATAAGGCTAGCATGTAGGCATCCAAATCATACATAGCATTTCTTCTTTCTTCCCTGGATTGGGGGTGAGGAGGTTATTTTGCCAATGAGCACAAGGTGATTAAATGGTTCCCAATATAAACTTATTATTGCTTAAGTGCTTTTTTTCTTCATATGAACCTGTCATTTCTAATTAAATGATTTTTTGCTAGATTTTATTCAAAACTATCAAAATTTATTAAAAAGTCAAATAGTAATGACTAAATACAGCTGTCTATGGAGACAGTAATAAATCTTCTAATGTAAGTGACACCTTCTGGATATAATTCAGGTATTCATTAGTAAAGTTGGTGTTTTATGATGATTTTTAACACAAATTTTCACAATTGTACTACTTTCTGTGTTTAACTTTTGCATTTTAAAAAAACTTCTTTTCATACCACTAAATTTCCAGTTAAATAATAATCATATCTGTGTTAGCATCCTAGGATGTTTTTGGAAAATAGAATTGTGCATTGAAACATTTTGGGAACAATGTAACTGAGAAATCTAAAAATGACAGGCATGTGGATAAAAATAATATGATGGTAACTATGTAGATTTTAGTGACAATGGTGCTGATGAAGATACTAAAAATGTCCCAGCTACTGTTCACTGATCACTCATGCACCTCACATTTGAAATATCCAGTATAAATTATTCCATTCAAACTTGTAATAACTCTTATCTTTTCCCCCAATTTATTGAGATATAATTAACAAAAACTGTATGTATCTAAGGTGTAAACTGGATTTAAGATACTTACATATTAAAATAATCACTTCAATCAAAGTACTAAATAACAAACCCATCAACTCTCTTACTGTTTTGTCTTGTGAAAATACCACCTGGTGAGATCTTCTCTAATAGAAGATATCAAATATACAACGTTATTAACTATATTTAATTTGCTGTAGAATAGATCTGCAGAACTTATTCATCATGTATAATGGAGATGTAACGTCTGACCCACATCTTCCCATCTCTCTCTTTAGCCTCTGACAACCACGATTCTGCCTTCTAATTCAAATGGTTGACCATTTTAGATTCCACATAGCATTGTAACTAAACAGTGACTTTCTGTGTCAGATTAATTTCACTTAGCTTGATGTCCAGTTTCATCTGTTTTGCTATTGTTGTGTGACTATACACCTATATCTATATCTACATCTATATCTATCTATATCTATAATATTTATATATGCATATAAACATTTGTATATTTATATATGTGTATAAATACAATATTCAAACATTTATTTTTGTGATTATAAATGTATATAATATATTTCACTTATCCATTTATTTGTCAATGGACATATAAAGTTAATGTTCATACTTTAGATATTATGAATAAAATCACAATAATGGTTATAGGAATGCAAGTATCTCTTCAATCACTGGTTTCATTCCATTTCATTTCATTTAGGCATATAATGAGAAGTGGAATTGCTCGATTACATGGTAGTTTTACTTTTGAATATTTGAAGAACTTCTGGACTATTTTCCACAATGATCTTACTAGTTAATAGTCCCATCAAAAAGGCCCAACCATTCTCTTTTCTCCACTCTTTCTATTATTTCTGTATTTTTGCTTATAGCCTTTCTAAATGTGTGAAATTATATCTCATTGTGATTTTGATTACTCTACTTAGGAAGTATGGGCTCATATAATGTTTATATGCATTAATTATATGAATTCATTAATCCGAGTTTACATTTCTAGTAAATGGCAGAACTAGAATTGGATCTATCATTGGCTCCAAATTGTCTTCAGCATGATTTTACTTTATATAAAATAAACATATCCTCGGTCTGAATCCAAACTCAAAATATATACTAATAATTAATATATCTTTCAAAATATCTATTTACTTTCCTATTTTTCATTCAATTCTGATTCACCACTGTGGAATTTCATGGAAGTATCAGTATATATGGATCACAAACTCTATAACATTCTAAACAAATAAAAATACACGTTGCTTAAATATTTAATAAGATTATTAATCCCTGAATCACTAAAGTATTGTGAATGATATATTTTTTATTCCTTTTTAGTAGAATCTGTCGTGGGAACATTAGGAGGGATGAAAATTTCATATATAACTACAAGTAGAAACACTGTAGAGAACTATGCTTGACTAAGACTCTCCTCTTAGTCATCTGATTCAGTCTCTGAAAGCCATTTCACAATCCTGTAAATTCTAAATAAATTACCTGAATCCATAACAATTACAATCTATGGCATGGAGTAAAAGTATAGCCACATTTTTTAAAAAAATAAGGTAGACTTTGTGGAGCCAATAAGTTCAGGATGTCCTTTGAGAGGAAAAAATTTTATCTTTTATAGAACTCTTCCCTTACAGGTGAGGTAAGGAAGTTCCCTTTTGGTAAAGTTCAGCATGAAACTATTCCAGGGTTCTTCTTGAGAAATTTAACAGAAGACCATGGGGGAGGGGAAGGGGAAAATAAAGTTACAAAGAGGGAGGGTGGCAAACCATAAGAGATTCTTAATCCTGAGAACAAACTGAGGGTTGGAGAGGAAGATGGAAAAGTGGTTAACGAACATTGAGGAGGACACTTGTTGGGATGAGCACTGGGTGTTTTATGGAAGCCAATTTGACAATAAATTATAATAAAAAAAGGGAAGAGAGAAGGTAACCAAATTTTCATGGAAACTGGTACAATTTTTTTTTACATTCAAATGGTTTTAAAAGTTTAGTCTGATTCTTTGTAAAATTTCAGCCAAGCAATGGAAAGCTTCTTTCGTAAATGGGTATTCTTGCTGCAGCTATACAAATAATCAGACCAAATCTAACGTGACCAGACTATTTAATGATCTGAGAGATCTTTCTTAAAGATTAGTTTTCTTCAGAAGAAAATTCTACACTGTCTAGTATCTAGAGGACACCTGTCCAGATCTGCCACCGATCACTCTATAGTTTTAAATAATTTAGTTCTAATCACTTGGAATCCACGTTTCATCCTTATATTAATGAACCTATATTGAAAAATCTATTTATTCTTTAAATATGTGAATCACTAAAGTGAGATGCTTTTCAAATTTTGTTTGCAATAGAATAGGAACATGGGAAACATGAGAAAAATAATACATCCATTGTAAATAATGCTTATTAAATTAATTAAATTAAATTAAATTGTAATATGCAATTTGTTTTTAAACTGGACTTAAGATAATTTTTCTCACCATGATGTAGGAATGAACTGGATGTATACATTTACAACTTGATCTACAGGGGAGATAATAGAGTGAAGGGCATTTCTTTGTAACCCAAATCACCTAAGGACACTTTGATATTGGGGCGAGACATGGATTGCAGTTCATTAAGAGGATCTGGGAGTGCTGTGTGTATTCTCTACATCATTGATTAAAGTTGTATTGCTGCAGGGAACAATGGGATATATAATTAAGACACTAAATAAGAGGAAACAGAAAACATATTGAAATGACCAAAATATAGGCACTAAACCAATTTATTTGGGCATAAAGGAACTTCTATACATTCTTGACTCTCTTTCATCTGTAGTAAGTTTTTATTTTAATAGCTTTTATATTCTTCTTTTCATTTATCTTTTAGTTTTGAGCAGATAAAAATAACTTTTATTTCATATTCGTTGCCTAAATTTTTAGTGATAAGATTAAATTCAAGTAATAATCAATATATAAATATATTCATCCATCTATGAAGCATCTACGTTCAGGCAAGAAATCGAAATAATTCACTGAAATCTCTGAAACTTGATTTATCATCTTCAAATATCCGTAGCCATTTTTATGGTTATATCAACCTTAAGAGTTGATTAAAGGATTAAGGAAATTTATTCTTGGCAGAAATCTTGACACATGTTATGTCCTACCCAGTGGAGATGGTCACTGAAAGTGTATAGCTCTATCTTCTCTCCCATGAATGGACCTTGTTCGGGTTCAAGCCTTAGTTCTCCAACTTACTAAGAGACCATCTCCTTCCCTTTTTCTCCACTGTGTACTGCCGGTAATGTCGATGCCCACACCAAAGTTTTAGTGAGATTTAAAAACTGAAGCAGGTGCAATGCTTTGCAAATGGTCTGTAAGCAGATTACTTTTCATCATTTCACTGGGTAAAATCAAAATAAAAGGGAAATAACGTAATTATTTTTACCTAAAAATGTAGTTCTTTACTTTAGATCTTGAAACATATTTAATAGCTATGGTGATTTTCTCGTTAGATGCAAAGCTTCTTTCTATAATATCACATTGCAAATTATTTAGGGTTTAAGAACAGAGGAATATAGTTAATCAAAATCGCTGGATTAGCAGTTATGTGACATGGCCTCAAAGAACAAATCTGATTGCCCATTCATTATTTCTGTTCTGTGCTGTTTTTTCTCATGTTTAAACAGAAATAATACTAACTACCTCATGGAATTTTTGTCATAGCTGGATCTGTATAAAATACAAATGATAGAGGTAGTAACAATATTAATGTCTTTGGAAATTTCATTTATTACATTTCAATCTTCTGATAATTGAAATTACTAACAGAAATTATATCTTACAATATCAGTCTAGTATGCTCTTCTCATGCCTACCCAAATTCCAACTCATGATCAAAACTACCTTTCCCAATATTTCCCTTGCATGTTGACAGTAACCACACAATTTCACAATGATTTGGAGATTCAAAACCACAGGTATTTCACAATGATTTGAAGATTCACACCTGTGCTAGTGTTAGTGTATAAATTAGGAATTGAAATAACTTTTATATCACTTTAATACTTTATTAAAGTAATGGATGACATGGCAACAACAAACCACAGTTTCGTTTTGTTTGTTTTATTCTATACTACATACTTGTTTTATTGTATATGGTTTATTCACCAATATATACCATATCGGGGCCATACAACAAGCCTTAATAAATAGACAAGGATTGGAATAGTACAGATATTCTCTGATCCCAATGAAATTAATGAAAAATTAATAACAATAAGATATTTGGGTGAATCCTAAATATTTTAATATATTTTTTTTTGTTAAATTGTCTTCCATGCAACATCCAGTTTGTTTTCTGTGTTTAAGAGTCTCTTATGGTTCGCCTCCTTCCCTCTCTGTTTGTAAATTTTCCCTTCCCCCTCCCCAATGGTCTTTTGTTAAGTTTCTCAAAATGCACTTATCTGTGAAAACATATGATATCTGTCCTTCTCTGACTTATTTCATTTAGCATACTACCCTCTACTTCCATCCACCTCGCTGCAAATGGCCAGATTTCATTCTTTCACTATATCAAATAGTATTCCTTTGTATATATAAAACACATCTTATTTATCCATTCATCAGTTGATGAGAATTGAGGGCCTTTCCATAATTTGGCTTTGTTGAACATGCTGCTATGAACATTGCGGTATGTGTGACCCTATGCATGAGCACTCCTGTATCCCTTGGGTAAATTTCTAGCAGTGCTGTTGCTGGGTCATATGTTAGCATAGTTTTAATTTTTAGAGGAAACTCCACACTGTTTCCAGAGCGGCTGCACCAGTTTGCATTCCTACCAACAGCGCAGGAAGATTCCCATTTCTCCACATTCTTTCCAGCATCTATAGTCTCCTGATTTGTTCATTTCAGCCACTCTGACCAGTGTGAGGTGGTATCACAGTGTGGCTTTGGTTTGTATTTGCCCGATGATGAGTGACATTGAGCATTGTTTCATGTGTCTGTTAGCCATCTGGATGTCTTCTTTGGAGAAGTGTCTATTCATGTCTTCTGCCCATTTCTTCACTGGATTCTTTGTATTTTGGGAGTTGAGTTGGTGAGAGTTCTTTATAGATTTTGGATAGTAGCCCTCTATCAGATATGTCATTTGCAAATATCCTTTCCCATTCCCTCAGTTGCCTTTTAGTTTTGTTGATTGTTTCTTTTGCAATGCAGAAGCTTTTTATCTTGATGAGGCCCCGATAGTTCATTTTTGCTCTTGATTCCCTTGCCTTTGGAGATGTGTCGAGTAAAGAAATTGGGAGGGCACTTGTTGGCTTGAACACTGGGTGTTGTTTGGAAACCAATTTGACAATAAATTATTAAAAAGAAAGAAAGAAATTGATTTCAAAATCATTTTCCTGGGGCGCCTGGGTGGCTCAGTCGGTTAAGTGTCCGACTTCAGCTCAGGTCATGATCTCACAGTCTGTGAGTTCGAGCCCCGCGTCGGGCTCTGTGCTGACATCTCAGAGCCTGGAGCCTGCTTCCGATTCTGTGTGTTTCTCTCTCTCTCTGCCCCTCCCCTGCTCACGCTCTGTCTCTACGTCTCTCAAAAATAAATAAATGTTAAAAAAATTAAAAAAATCATTTTCCTGATTTCCCCTCTAGGGTTTTGATGGTTTCCTGTCTCACATTCAGGTCCTTCATCCATTTTGAGTTTATTTTTTGTGAATGGTGTACGAAAGTGTTCTAGTTTCATTCTTCTGCTCATTGCAGTTCAGTTCTCCCAGCAGCATTTTTTAAAGAGGCTGTCTTTTTTGACATTGGATATTCTCTCCTGCTTTGTCAAATATTAGTAGGCCATACACTTGTGGGTCCAATCATGGGTTATCTATTCTATTCCATTGGTCTATGTGTCTGTTTTTGTGCCAATACCATACTGTCTTGATGATTACGGATTTGTAGTAGAGGCTAAAGTCTGGGATGGTCCTGCCTCTCGCTTTGGTTTTCTTCTTCAATATTGCTTCGGCTATTCTGGGTATTTTGTGGTTCCATGCAAATTTTAGGATTGTTTGTTCTAGCATTGAGAAGAATGCTGGCACAATTTTGATTGGGATTGCACTGAATGTGTAGATTGCTTTGACTAGTATTGATATTTTAATAGTATTTGTTCTTCCAATCCATGAGAATGGGATGTTTTTCCATTTCTTTGGGTCTTCCTCAATTTCCTTCATAAGCTTTCTATAGTTTTCAGCATACAGATCTTTTACATCTCTGGTTAGGTTTATTCTCAGATATTTTATGGTTCTTGGTGCAATTGTAAATGGGTTCAGTTTCTTTATTTCTCTTTCTATTGCTTCATAATTGGTATATACAAATGGAACCAATTTCTGTACACTGATTTTGTATCCTGAAACTTTGCTGAATTCATGTATCAGTTCTAGCAGACTTTTGGTGGAGTCTGTCGGGTTTTCTGTGTAGAGTATCATATCCTTTGTGAAATGTGAATGTTTGAATTCTCCTTTGCCAATTTTGATACCTTTTATTTCATTTTGTTGTCAGATTGCTGATGCTAAGACTTTCAACACTATGTTAAACAACAGTGGTGAGAGTTGACATCTCTGTTGTGTTCTTGATCTCAAGGGGAAAGTTCTCAGTTTTTCCCCCATCAAGAATGATATTAGGGGCGCCTGGGTGGCTCAGTCGGTTAAGCGGCCGACTTCAGCACAGGTCATGATCTCACAGTCTGTGAGTTCGAGCCCCGCATCGGGCTCTGTGCTGATGGCTCAGAGCCTGGAGCCTGCTTCAGATACTGTGTCTCCCTCTCTCTCTGCCCTTCCCCTGCTCATACTCTGTTTCTATGTCTCTCAAAAATAAATAAACGTTAAAATTAAAAAAAAAAGAATGATATTAGCCGTGATCTTTTCATAAATGACTTTCACGATATTTAAGTATGTTCCTTCTACCATGACCTTCTTGATGTTTTTTATTAAGAAAGGATGTTGTATTTTGTGAAAGCCTTTTTCTGCATCTATTGACAGGATCATATGCTTCTTTTCCTCTATTTTATTAATGTGATGTACCACATTGATTGATTTGCGAATATTGAACCAGACTTGCAGCCCAGGAATGAATCCCACGTGATCGTGGGGAATAATTATTTTTAGATGCTGTTGAATTCAATGTGCTGATATCTTGTTGAGAATTTCTGCATCCATGCTCATCAGGGATATTGACCTGTAGTTCACCTTTTTTTTTTCTTTTTTCTTTTTCTTTTAACATTTATTTTATTTTTGACAGAGAGACAGAGTGTGAGCAAGGGAGGGACAGAGAGAGAGGGTGACACAGAATCCGAAGCAGGGTCCAGGGCCGAGCTATCAGCACAGAGACCGATGTGGGGCTTGAACTCACAAACCGCAAAATCATGACCTGAGCTGAAGTTGGTGCGTAACCAACTGAGCCACCCAGGCGCCCCTGTAGTTTTCCTTTTAACTGGGGTCTCTGTCTGTCTTGGGAATCAAAGTGATGCTGGTTTCATAGAATGAGTCTGGAAGTTTTTCTTCCATTTGTATTTTTTAGAACATCTTGAGAAGGATAGGCATTAACTATGCTTTAAATGTCTGGTAGAATTCCCCCGGGAAGTCATCTTGTCCAGGATCTCATTTGTTGGGAGATTTTGGATAACTGATTCAATTTAATCACCAGTTATGGGTCTGTTCAAATTTTATATTTTTTGCTGCTTGAGTTGTGGTGGTGTGTGGATGTTTTAGAATTTTTCCATTTCTTCCAGGTTGTCCAGTTTGTTGTCCATATGTCCAGCATATGATTTTTCAGAGTATTTCTTGATAATTGCTTGTATTTCTTGATAATTGCTTATATTTCTGAGGGATTGATTGTAGTAGATCCATTTTCATTTGTGATTTTACATATTTGGGCTCTCCCTCTTTTCTCTTTGAGAAACCTGGCTGGTGGTTTATCAATTTTGTTTATTTTTTCAACAAAACAACTCAGTGTCATTGATATGTTCTACAGTTTTTGTAGATTTGTTATAGTTTCTTTCTTTTCTGACTTTCATTTTTTCTCTTATACTGCTGGGTTTAGGGTGTCTTTGCGGTTCTGAACCTAGTTCCTTTAGATGTGCTCTTAGATTTTGTATTTGTTATTTTTCTTGTTTCTTGAGATAGGCCCAGGTTGCAATACGTTTTTCTCGTAGGACTGCCTTTTTTTTGCATCCCAAAGGGTTTGGATTGTTGTATAATCATTCTCATTTTTATTTGTGCCCATGTATTTTTTTAATATATTCCCTAATTGCCTGATTAACTCATTAATATTCATCAACCTCCATGCTTCTGGAATTTTTCTAGACTTTTTCTGTGGTTGGTTTCTAGTTTCATTGCATTGTGATCTGAAAATGTGTGTGTTATGATCTCAATTATTTTATATTTATTGAAGGCTGTTTTGTGACCCAGTAGTTGAACTATCTTGGAGAACGTTTCATGTGCACTGGAGAAGAGAGTATATTCTGCTGCTTTGGGATGTTTAGTTCTCACTATATCTGTCAAGTCCATCTGGTCCTGTGTATCATTCAGGTCCATTGTTTCTTTTCTGATTTTCTGTCTAGATGAATCCGTGTACTGCTGTAAGTGGAGTATTAAAGTCCCTTGCAATTAGCGCATTCTTATCAAAAAAATTACTCATGTTTGTGATTAACTGTTTTTTTTTTTTTTTTTATATTTGGGTGCTTCTGAATCTGGTGCATAGACTTTCATACTTATTAGCTCTTTTTGAAGGACAGACCCTGTGATTATTATATAATGCCCTACTTCATCTGTTACAGCCTTTAATTTAAATTCTAGTTTGCCTGACATAAGTACGGCCACTCCAGCTTTCTTTTGACTTCCAGTAGCATGACAGATAGTTCTCCATCTCCTCCCTTTCAATCTGAAGGTGTCCTCAGGTCTCAAATGAGTCTCTTGTAGACAGTGAATAGATGGGTCTTATTTTTTTATCCATTCTGATACCCTAGGTTTTTTGATTGGAACATTTAGTCCATTTACATTCAGTGTTATTATTGAAAATATGGGTTTAGAGTCATTGTGTTATCTGTAGTTTTCATACCCGTAACGATGTCTCTGGTGCTTTGTGTTCCGTGCAACATTTCACACAGAGTCTCCCTTAGGATCTCTTGTAGTCTGGTTTATAGGTGAAGAATTCCTTCATTTTTTTTTTTTGTTTGTTTGTTTGTTTGCTTGGGAAGACGTTTATCTTCCTTTATGTTCTGAATAATAGGTTTGCTAGAAAAAGGATTCTTGGCTGCATATTTTTCCTGTTCATTACATTGAAGGTTTGCTGCCATTCCTTTCTGGCCTGCCAAGTTTCAGTAGATAGGTCTGCTACTACCCTTATGTGTCTACATTTGTTTGTTAAGGCCTGTTTTATCCCTGGCTGCTTTCAGAATTCTCTCTTTATCCTTGTGATTTTCTAGTTTCACTATGACATTTCATGCAGAATATCTATTCAAGGGAGTTCTCTGTATCTCTTGGATTTCAATGTCTGTTTCCTTTCCCAGATTGCAGAAGTTCTTAGCTATTACTTGTTCAAGTACTCCTTCAGCCTATCTCTTTATCTCTTCTTCTGGAATTCCTATGATATGGATATTGTTTCATTTGACTGAACCACTTAGTTCTCTAGTCCTGCCCTTTTGATCCTGGATTTTTTTTTATCTCTTCATTGCTCAGCTTAATATTTTTCCATAATTTTATCTTCTAATTCATCTATCCTCCCATCTGACTCTTCAGTCCGGACTGTGGCCACCTCCATTTTATTTTGCACCTCATTTCTAGCATTGTTTAATTCATCATGACTCTTTTTTAGTTCCTTGATCTCTGAGGCCATAGGTTCTCTGCTGTATTCTATGCAATTTTCAAGCCCAATGATTAATCTTATGACTATTACTATAATTTTTGTACAGTTATATTGCTTATATCTGTTTTGATCAATTCTTTAGCTGTCACTTCTTACTGGAATTTCTTTTAAAGAGAATTCTTCTGTTTAATAACTTTGGTTAGTTTTCTGTCTCTTATGAGTTTAAAAGCTTGTCATATGCTCTGCCCCTGTGAGCACTGCAGAGGGTTTATGCACTCACCAGGGCCTGGTCCTTCAGGAGGTGATTTTTTGGAGAGTGTTACTTGCTCTCTGTTATTGTGACTTTGGTTATTTTACTTCCCTACTCGTAGTGATGTGTTGGACCCTCTGCCAGGTGTGCTTTGATTTGTTCCTGAAGTAGCTCTAGAAAGGAAAACAAAGAGACAAAAAAAAAAAAAAAAAAACAGAAAACGAAAACACTCAAACACACACACAAACAAAATAAAACAAAAACAATCCCAAAGCCAAAAATCTGAAACACCAACTACAAGTAAAACACAGGGTGCAGGCGATGCTGATGGAAGACCCATTAGAAAGAGAGAAATGATAGGGGCAGGGATAAAGAAAAAATAAACATTGACCAGGCAGTGCGACTAAATGGGCTAATCCAGAGAGAGAGAAAGGAAAATAAAGAAGGAGGTGGGGATCAAGAAACGGGTAAAGTTACTCAGGCAGAGAAATTAAATGGCTTGATTATTCCAGAGAGAGGAGAAAGGAAAGTAAAGAAGGAGGTGTAGAACCTGTATTAAGTGAATGGTTTAAATATGTCTGCTTAAACAAACCAACAACCAGAATAACCACGGTAGATGAGGGAAGAGATAAGAAGGAGAAAACGGAGACTATATCTAAACAACAGAACTTTCCTAGAATTAATCCAGGCAATGCAGCATTGCTGGTCTGGAGGAGGGGGCTGTCTGGTTCCTCAGCATCTATTCTGCTCCAATAGATATGCAATTACGGGGCACGGAGGGATGTGATTTTGTGTAGGTAGGTCCTGCCTCCACTGTGGGCTCCAAACACTGATCCTTGTGGCCCGGCCTTGGTCGTAGTGGGGTGAAAAATGGCAATCACCCCTAGTCTCTTCTCCATGACCAGGTGTCCCAAGTCATCCTTTTGGAGACTTTCTCATTGTGCTGCGAACACAGCTGAGGTAGTCTGTCTCCGTCTGTGGACTCCTGTGCCCTGGCACTTGGCTGGGATTCAAACTCCCACCCCTATCGCCCTGGCACTAGGGAAGAGCCTCTCGATGCTGCCCGATATTTGGCCATGGCTTGCAACAGTTCAGGAGGGGGACTGCTTTCTCCTACTGAGGACTGTGCCTCTAACCTAGCTCAGGGTGGGCTCCTCTCTTCTCAAGGTATGCAAACAGGGCAGCCAACCCCAGTCTAGAGAAAGGCCCAAAGTCAGATATGGGATCTCTCTCCATCCTGGTCCGAGGTTTTTCTCTTGTCCAGATACAGTCCTGTGCTTCCCCAGCCTCTCTTTCTCTTCCCGTGTCTCTCTGCAGAAGGGGATCACTTCCCTCCATACCTACAAAGCTGTTTTATCTCTAACAGTTATCAATCACCCACCTATGGCCTGTTGTCTCCCTGATAGTGACTCAGTCTCTTTTACTCCTAGACTCTTGGGGTTCGGAGTTCGAAGTCCTTTGATTTCAACCCTTCTTTGTTTGAGAGACATAATAAGTTTAGAGCTCCCTATTTCTCTGCCATGTTGGCTCCTCCCCGAACAACAAAGCACAGGTTTAAATGATGGTCTATAAACTACTTCTCTTGAAACCCAATGCAAATAATTCAATTAGTTTACAATTTTTCCAGTACTTCCTCAGCGTTTTAAACAATATGGTTATCTCCTAATGCTTGATTCCTAAATCCCAAAAAACATAGTATGATTTGTAATTTAGACTACGGTGGATGAAGTCTCACCATCTCCCTATATCATCAACCTTTTCCCTCCACACACCCACCCCCAATCTCTCAACAGAGATACATCTCACTTTATGTTTAAGGACATGCATTAATGCTATTGTTCCATCTATTAGAATTTATATTTTGTATATAAAATATATAAGTTATTATGAAACACGAGGCGGTTTTATTTATTGTACTGCATATATTTCTTCTCATACTACCATAATTTCTTTCAAGAAGATTTTGAAATATCTATTTAGCTGATATTAAGAGTTAACAACAAATTGTTTGCAAAAAAGTATTTATTATTTTTAAGAAAATTCCATTTAATAAATTCTTTCTCATTTATTTTTCTGTATTTTTGCATCTTCTTTGAAAATTGTAGCTCATATGTAAATGTGTCTAAAACCGTTTTGTATAAGGTGCAAAATAAAAAAAATATTTTGTCAAATATAAATCAATGTCATATGCATTTATAAAAATGTCCATCAGGATCTGTTGGGTCATTTTATACTATTCCTCATTCTCTTATCTGTTTTAATATCAAATTTTATGTCTCATTGTTGCCTTCTTTCTGAATAATTTTCATCAATTTATTGTTTGATTAATTTTTATTGTTTCATTAATTTTTGTATTAATTATTGTGTTTTTATTTCCAGAAATATTTTATTGTTTTTTGATACCTAATTTTGTATATAACATGGTATTTTTACTTTGGTATTTACTACTTGTCATATTTATCTGAAGAGATCAGATTTTTCAAATGTTTTCCTGCATTTAATCCAATTGTTTTAACTGGTTCTGTGCGTGCCTACGTACCTGTGTGCCTTTGTGTGTGTGTGTGTGTGTGCGTGTGTGTGTACATAGATCTTTCATGTAAAGGCTTCCTCAACAATCTAATGGCTTTGTTCCTAGAAAATTATTAGAGGATGAAGCACTACTATCTATTCTAGGCATAACATTGTAGGATTACTCACTGATGGAATTCCTCTGGAGAAGATTCACACCACTTGTTTCCACTTAGAATACTCTCAAAATGATATTTTTCCTTCTCATTTTAAGTGTATGTTTCTTAAAGTTTCTTCTTCTAAAAAGTTATTAACTTTTTCATCTTTGTTTTCTTCCTCTGTTCTCGTTCTCACTTTCTTCAAATTTATGCTGATTTTTTTCTTATTATTATGTTAGTAGAGTTTTATGACAACAGGTGATACATATATGGGATAAATTCTCACACTTATCTAGAAATGGAGAGAGTTTTAAATAAGAAAAACAAAAGGGAAAAAGGAATGGGTAAGGAAAGGTGCCATAAAGCAATGCATAATGTTAAATAACTATTGAGAAGCAGATAAACAGAATACATATCTTTTTGGGAGCTTGAGCAGAGTCATGTAAACTACAATAAATTTTAAGAATAAGTGATCATGGAAGGTATTTCCTAAATTAGAGCATATAATGTTGAGTGAGGAAGAAATATAGCTTCAGATTTTTATTATTTTGCAGACACATGCTTGTCCTATAAAGGTTTTGTCTAAGAGGCAAAAATTGGCAGGATTGTTTTATCAAAATATGTGTTAATTTTTTTAAGAGTTACAAGGGTTCATTAATAAATCCTGGTTTGGAACAAAATATAATGAATTAATAAGAGCTGAATTTTTTGTTCTTAATATGTGTTCTCTCCAGGGAAAGCTAAATTAACGTGCCATGGAAAATAATAACCAAACGTCTACTAATTTTTTCTTATTGGGATTATTCCCACCATCAGGAATCGGCCTGTTCTTCTTCATTCTCATTGTTCTCATTTTCTTAATGGCTCTTTTCGGCAACCTGTCCATGATCACCCTCATCCTCCTGGACACCCATCTCCACACACCTATGTATTTTCTACTTAGTCAGCTCTCCCTCATGGACCTGAGTTATACCTCCACCATCGTCCCCAAGATGGTGTCTGATTATCTCTTTGGAAACAAGTCTATCTCCTTCATTTGGTGTGGGGTACAAAGTTTCTTCTTTATGACTTTAGCTGGTGCAGAAGGATTACTATTGGCCTCTATGGCCTATGATCGTTATGTGGCTATTTGCTTTCCTCTTCACTATCCCATTCGTATGAGCAAAAAAGTATGTGTGCTGATGATAACAGGATCTTGGATAATGGGCTTCATCAACTCCTGTGCCCACACTGTATATGCCTTCCATATACCTTATTGTCGATCCAGAACCATCAACCATTTCTTCTGCGATATTCCAACCATGCTGACTCTGGCCTGCATGGACACCTGGGTCTACGAGTACACAGTGTTTGTGAGCACCACACTCTTACTTGTGTTTCCTTTCATCGGCATTGCAAGTTCCTATGGTCGAGTTCTCCACGCCATCTGCTGTATGCACTCAACAGAGGGTAGGAAGAAGGCCTATTCAACCTGCAGCACCCACCTCACAGTCGTGATTTTATACTATGTACCTTTTGCTTACACTTATCTACGCCCAAGATCGCTGAGATCTCCAACAGAGGACAAGGTTCTGGCTGTCTTTTACACCATCCTGACCCCAATGTTCAACCCCATCATTTACAGCCTGAGAAACAAGGAGGTGATGGGAGCCCTGAGAAGAGTGATTCAGAGGATCTACTTTGTATAAGTGAAGACAAAGTTCTCATTAATCCTGCTGTCTTAAAAATGCATCATTTTCAGCTTTTACACTCATTAGGAGCAATGCCATTCCAAGATTGAAGACAAATATTAATCTAGAAAGTTAAGAAAATTGACATTTGACAAAATAATTTTATATTCCCAATCACTCTATTTTTGTGGTAATTTTCAATAAACATAAGTGGCATATATTATCCCTTAATTTGTGGATAATAAGGTTTCATTAATACTATGAAAATACATTGGAAACATTCTAACTTAATGATATTATCCATTATAATAGCTCTAATATATTTAGTGTATCTCCCCAAATTGCAGAAATAGAACAAATGAACAATAAATGTTATAACATTGCTAGGTTTATTTGAAATTAATACATACATACATCCATGGATACTTTGAATACTTAGGTTGTTTCCTTATCTTAGCTTCTTAGCTATTGTGAATAATGCTGCAATCTAAATAATGATTGTCCTATCTTTTCCAAGTAGTGTTTTGGTATTATCTGGATAAATATCCAGCAGTAGAACTGTTGGATGATATGGGAGTTCCATTTTAATTTCAAGAGAATCCTCCATTCTTTTCCCCATAATGGCTGCACCTGTGTACATTCCCACCAACAGTGAAGAGATTCCATTTTCCCCACCCTCACCAATACCTCTTATTTCCTGTTGTTTTTTTTTTAATTTTTTTAAACATTTATTTAATTTTGAGAGACATAGAAACAGAGTATGAGCAGGGGAAGGGCAGAGAGAGAGGGAGACACAGAATCTGAAGCAGGCTCCAGGCTCTGAGCCGCCAGCACAGAGCCCAATGCGGGGCTCGAAGTCACAGACCGTGAGATCATGACCTGAGCCGAAGTAGGCCACCCAACCAACTGAGCCACCCAGGCGCCCCTTATTTCCTGTTTTTTTGATAAGAGCTGTTCTAAATATGGAAGATGATATCACATTTTGGTTTGTATTTGAATTCTCTGATAATTTATGACATTGATCTTTTTTTACCTTTGTCCATCTGAGTATTTTTTTGGAAAATGATCTCTATTCACAACACTGTCAATTTTGGACTCGTTTTTTTTTTTTTTTTTTTCCTATTGAATTATAGGTGTTATTTATATATTTTGCATGGCATCCCCTATTCACACGTATGACTTGCAGGTATATTTTGTCCTATTCAGTTGTTTGCCTTTAATTTTGTTGATGGTTCACTTTGCTGTGTAGATTTTTAGTTTGAAATACTCCCACTTGATTACTTTTATTTTTCTTCTTTTTGTCTTTAGTGTAAGATTAAAAACCGCATATTATATAATAGTCCTATGTCTAGAAACTAAACACTTATTTCTTCCAGAAATTTTATGGGGACAGTTCTTACATTTGTCTTTAATCCATTTTAAACTAATTTATGTGTATGGTTTAAGATAATGTTTTAATTTCATTTTTTGTTTTGTTTTGTTTTGTTTTTGCATGTGGCCATCCAGTTTTCTGAATAGGAAATTATATAGAATATTCATTTATTGAATAGTCTGTCTTTTCTCCATAGTATTCTCTTGGCTTCTTTGTTTTAAATTAGTTCACCATATATTCATGGGTTTATCTCTGTTCTGGAGTTCCTTCCTTTTCCTCATCATTTACAATATACTGAATGACATGATGCCATGCCACTGTCACCGTTTTTGCATCTCTTGGGGTAGTATGCATCCACACCTTCTCTACACTGTTCAGGAAGCACAGAGGTATTTTTGACCTCTTTATTAACTGGGTTTTATGGGCTGTTTGAGACTCAGTACTTCTCCGATTGAACACAGACCTATCTTAATATGTCTATCATCTGATACTCAGCCATGGTTGTTGGGGTCCCCTAAGGATAATCCTGTCCAGAAATCACAACAGGTTCTATTGTATCCTATATTCAAATTCTTCTGAATTTTGATCTTAAATTCCCATATATATTGTGGTTAGTTCTGAGTTATGAACTAAAACGCCTTTATTTCCTATACGAATTTAAATTAGTACAACCATATCCACACACCTAATATTTTCTTTATTTTGATACACACATGTATGTTTCATGCTGTAAAGAATAAGTGTTCTGAATTACCTGGGTACACAAGGGGTACTCTGCTCTTATGTTCAAAAGCAAGTTTTTATTTTCATCTTGGCAAAAATAAACAACTTTTCATGGTCCATATTATTAAAAATTCAGTGCAAAAAATGTTCAGCATTTCTCTTGGTAGAAATTTCCAGAATATTCAGATTTCTGGTTTCTGGTTCTTCCCATAATAAATTTGGGAATCACTTGTTATTTTATCAAATATAAATTTAAACAGATTGAAATATTGAGAACTTTGTTTATGTCCACGAGATAAAGAATATAAGAGATACCATGGGCCTTAAGATTAGAGATATTGTCAGTTGAGTATAGAGCTTACTATGTCAAAGAGTCATTAGAGATGACATCAGAGCCTGAACCAGTGTTGAAATAGGACAAATAAACTATAATTGACTCTTTGCTAAAGTCTTATTGTAGAAAACTCTGAAAGTTAAAAACTTCAGGAGAATCAAGAATTAAAGAGTCCCTATGCTTTTAGAGGTCAGTTTCCCACAGTAAATACTAGAAAAAAAAAACTAAAGCTTTCAACAAGGAGAAGGAAAACAATAAAAATAAATAAGTAAATAAATAAATAAATATATATATAAATAAAAAATAGAGGGGCACTTCAGTGGCTCAGTTGGTTAAGCGTCCAACTTCAGCTCAGGTCATGAACTCACTGTTCATGAGTTCGAGCCCCACATCGGGCTCGGTGCTGACACATCAGAGCCTGGAGCCTGCTTCCGATTCTCTCTCTCTCTCTCTCTCTCTCTCTCTCTCTCTCTCTCCCCTCCCCAGTTCATGCTGTCTGTCTCTCAAAAATAAATAAACATTAAAAAAAAAAAAACGCAGAAAACTCCGGAACATGCTTAGTCTCACCAAGTCCTGCCCTCAGGAGAAACTGTTAACTAGAGTCTAAAACACTAAATTGCCATAACATGGGTTAATAACACAACCTAATTGGCCTGTGGAAATAGAAATAACCAAACACCAAGCACTCTTCCACATGTGAGAAGAAAAATACACCTAACTCCACCATACTTCCCCTGATGAAGAGAGAAAAATATGAGAAATATTTGTAAATTTTACAGTTGTGAAACACAAGCTTATTAAAAGTTAAATAGAAATCATAAGATTATCAAATGCTGTCTTGTCCCCCTCCCCATATCTTACCCTGAAATAACTAAAGGACTTTATACACCATTCATTTTAACTGGAGCATTATCTCTCCCCATCAAAAAAAAAAAAAATACAAAACACTCTAGAAGGCAAAAAAAAAAAATGTGAACACACAGAACAAAGATCAAAATAATATGTGGTAGAGATGTTAGAATTAATAAACCCAGAATTTTATTTATTTTTTAACATTTTATTTAAATTCTAGTTATTTAACCAGTAGTGAAACATTGGTTTCAGGAGTAGAATTTGTTGATTCATTACTTACATAAAGCACCTATTCCTTATCACATCAAGTGACGTCCTTAAAACCCATCATCCATTTAGCCTACACACCACTCATATCCCTTCCAGAACCCCTCATTGTGTTCTCTATAGTTAAGAATTTCTTATGTTTTGCCTCTTTCTCTTTTTTTCCCCTTTCTCTATGTTCATCTGTTTTGTTTCTTAAATTCCACACATGAGTGAAATCATTTGGTATTTGTCTTTTTATGGTTGACTTTTTTTCCCTAGACTAATATATTCTAGCTCCATCAAAATTTTTGCAAATGGCAATTGTAATTCTTTACAATTTTTTCAATTCTTATTTGTATTTGAAAGAGAGACAAACGCATGCACACTGCAAGCGAGGGAGGGAAGACAGAGAAGAAGACACAGAATCCAAAACAGGCTCCAGGCTCCAAGCTGTCGACACAGTCCCCAACACTAGATTCCAACCCAGGAACCATGAGATCATGATTGAGCCAAAATGGATGTCCAACCAACTGAGCCACCGAGATGCCCTTCATATTTTTGATGGCTGAGTAATATTACATTGTATATATCATATATATAATAATATGATATGATATGATATGATATGATATGATATAATATAATATAATATAATATAAGTAACATCTCCTTTAACCATTCATTAGCAGTTGGATGTTTGGATTCTTTCTATAATTTGGCCACTGTTGATAATGCTGCTATAAAGATCATGGCTCCATTACTCCTTTGAGTCTGTATTTTTGTATGCTATGAGTAAATACCTAGTAGCGCAGATGTTGAGTTGTAGGGTAGTTCTATTTTTAACTTTTTGAAGAAACTCCATACTGTAATTCAAAGTTATTGCAACCATTTCCAGTCCTACCAACAGTATAAGAAGGTTCCCTTTTCTCTCTCTCTTTGTCAACATCATTGTTTCTCGTGGTATTAATTTTACACATTTTGACAGTTGTGAGGTGATATCTCATCATGCAAATGAAGAATTAGAAAAACAACTATGATTTATATGCTAAGATTTGTAATAGATATAATAGACTGCATCTAAGAGCATATGGCCAACGTAAGCAGAAATATGGAAATACTAAAAAAGAACCAAAAATTGCTAGAAATTTAAAAAGAAACAACACTGTAACAAATATAAAGGATGAATTAAGGGCACCTGGATGGGTCAGTCAATTAAGCGTCCAACTCCTGATTTTGGCTCAGGTCATGATTTGTAGTTTGTGACATTGAGCCCTGAGGTGGGCTCTGGATTGACAATGCAGAACCTGCTTGGGATTCTCTCTCTCTCCCTCTCTCTCCCTCAAAATAAATAAATAAGATTTTTTTATTAAAAAGAAAAGAACGAATGGGAGCAGCATATTACTAAATTAGACATGGCTGGAGGAAGAATCACTGAGCTGCAGTATGTATCAATAGAATGATCAAAAACTAAATGAACAAGAACAAAACCCGGATTACTCAAGAATGTGTGACACTACAAAATTTGAAACACATGCATAATGACAATACAAGAATGAGAAGAAAAAAAATAGTATATGTTTGAAGGGTAACTAAGGATCAAGGAGGTTCAGGGAATGTCAAGCAGGATAAATAAAACACAAAATAGAACAAAAAAACCTCACAAAAAATAGAAAAAAAGAGAGGAAACAAAGAAAAGAAAAGAAAGAAAGAAAGAAAGAAAGAAAGAAAGAAAGAAAGAAAGAAAGAAAGAAAGATAGAAGAAAGAAAGAAAGAAAAGTAAGCAGTGAGAAAACTAATGCACTTAGGCTTATCATTTTAAAATTACAAAAAATTAAAAAAATCATTAAATAAGTTGAGAGAGGTACATATTACATAAAGAGGACAAAAGATAAAAATTACCTCCGATTTCTCAGAAAACATTTAAATAGAAAAAAGGGAGATTAAATATTTAATGTGTTGAGAGGGAAGAAAAAACAATCAACCTAGAATTCTATATTCTGCAAATATCTTTCTTCAAAAGAAGGGAGAGATTGGGGCTGAAAAATGGCAGAGGGATAAGAGGGCCCTAGCCTCATCTCCGCCCACTAAACAAAACTAGACAACTCTCAAATCATTCTACATACCCCAGAAATCATTCTGAAGACTGATAGAACAAACTCCACAAGTAAAGGGAGAGAAGCCACATCAAAAAAGACAGGAATCATGAAGATGCGCTTTGTGGGGGAGAGGTATCACGAGTGCTGCAGAGGGGAGGGAGCCTTGGTTGCAGAGAAATGTGTGAGAGAGAAGCACACAGGGGAGAATATATCCCACAAGCCACTGACTGGGAAAACTAGAGGGGCTGATTTTGTGAATTCTTACAAACAGCGGGATTTATTAAAGACTGGTGTTTGCTTTTTTTTTGTTCATTTTATTTTATTTTTTATTTACTTTTTATTTTATTTTTAAAAATTTATAGTCAAGTTAGCTAACACACAGCGTAGTCTTGGCTTCAGGAGTAGAATATGATTCATCACTTACATAGAACACACAGTGCTCATCCCAAAAAGTGCCCTCGTCAATGCTCATCACCCAACTCCACCACCCCTTAACCCCCTTGAACCCACCCACCACCATCAACCCTACTTTTTTCCCTGTATTCGAGTCTCTTAGGGTTTTCCTCCCTCTTTGTTTATAACTTATTTTTCCTTCCCTTCTCTATGGTCCTCTGTTAAGTTTTATAAATTCCAAGTATGAGTGAAATCATGTGATAGCTGTCTTTCTCTTATGACTTATTTCATTTAGCATAATATCCTCCAGTTCCATCCACGTTGATGCAAATGGCAAGATTTCATTCTTTTTCATCACCAAGTAGTATCCTATGCTATATATATAATGCTATAATATTGGGTTACAAATCAGCACTCCTGTACGCTTTGGATAAATTCCCAGTAGTGCTATTTCTGGGTTATAGGGTAATTCTATTTTTGTTATTTTGAGAAACCTTCACACTGTTTTCCAGAGTGGCTACACAGGTTTGCATTTCTACTAACAATGCAAAAGGGATCCTTACCAACATCTGTTGTTTCCTAAATTGTTAATTTTAGCTACTCTGGCCAATATGAGATGGTATCTATTTTGGTTTTGATTTGTATTTCCATGATAATGAGTCACACTGAACATCTTTTCTGGTGTCTGTTTGCCATCTAGGTGTCTTCTTTGGAAAAGTCTCTATTCATGTCTTCTGCCATTTCTTCATTGGATGATTTGTCTTTAGAGTGCTGAGTTTGGTAAGATCTTTATAGATTTTGAATGTAACCCTTTTCAAATGTGTCATTTGCAAACATCTTCCCCCATTCTATTGGTTACCTTTTAGTTTTTTTTGATTGTTTTCTTTGCTGTTCAGAAGCTATTTAACTTGATAAAGAGGAAAAGCATTCCATGCTTATGGATTAGAAGAAAAAGTATTGTGAAAATGTCAACACTACCCAAAGCAATCTATGCATTCAATGCAATCCTATCAAAATAGCACCACATTCTTCACAGAGCTAGAATAAACAACCCTAGAAGGTGTCTGGAACCACAAAAGATCCTCGATACCCAATGTAATATTGAGAAAGAAAAAGAAACCTGGAGGCATCACAATCCCAGATTTTAACCTGTATTACAAAGATGAAATCATAAAGACAATATGGTATTGGGGAAAAACACACATTAGACCAATGGAATCCAATAGAGAACTCAGAAATGGACCCAGAAATATATGACCAACTAATCTTCTAAAACGGAAGAAAGAATATCTAATAGAATGAAGACAGTCTCTTTAACAAATTGTGCTGGGAGAACCGGACAACAACATGGAAAGAATGAAACTAGGCCACTTCCTTACACCATACACAAAGGTAAATTCAAAATGTAAAGAAGAAGACAGGCTACAACCTCTGAGTTTGACCACAGCAAATTTTCACTTGACATGTCTCTGAAGACAAGGGAAATTAAAGCAAACATGAACTATTGGGACTTCCTCAAGACTGGAATTTTAAATGTTAGTGAGTTCAGCTGGAATAGAGCTCTGTGAGTGCTACCCTACTCCCGAAGAGAAGATAGGCAAAAAACCCAGGTGCAGGGGAAAGAGGCACCGGACAAAACCCTGGAGCACTAGGTTAGGGGGGAGGAGATTATTTCTTCTTCTTAGAGGAAGTCACTGAAAGTTATTGTTCCTGGCAATGTCTGTGTGGTGACAGGTACCTGACCAGTGCCATTTCTGTCCCTTGATCATTAGAATAAACATAGAGCCACTTGTGAGAAGCAGTGCAGTGTCCACACAAGCTGCCTGTCTTGCTTACACCGAGTACCACAGCCCTATGCTGTGGCACAAATACCCTTCTCAGTCAAGCTTGCCTTAGCCTCAGCACAGTAGAACCCTCCCTTAGAAGATCATCACACACACCTGCCCACACCATAATTCCTACCAAAGTTCTGTGGGGACTCACTTCTGATTGAAGTGGTGTCAGGTCTCCTTCACATGCACACCAGAGCACACCTGATTAAAACTCATTACTTTCAATCCAAGAACCACATTATACACAGAAGGCAAGGAAAACCTCCATAGATGATTGGCGTCAAGGACAGAACAAGCAAAACATAGCATCAGAATGCATGCAGCACACACCAGAGACACTCCCTTAAGGGCCAGGCCCTGGACCCTATGTGACATCTTTTCCTAAAGCCATTATCTCAGTATCAGGAAACATACAGGCTGTTCTAACATACGGAAGACAGAGACATAGAGAAAATGCCAAAAAGATAGAATTCGTCCCAAATGAAAGAACAAGATAAGTCGACATCCAGATATTTTAGTGAAACAGATAATAGTAGCATGCCTGATGGAGTATTTAAAGCAACTATCAAAATGATCCTCATTCGGCAAGAGATAAAAGTGTTAAAAAAGTATAAGTGAGAAATGAATGATGCAATCACTGAGAAGGGAAACAGACTGGCTGAAATGAACACAAAGCTGGAAGAAACAGAGGAATGAGTAAATGATATAGAATACAAAATAGTGGAAAATATTGAAACTGAACAAAATAGAGGATGAAAAATTAGGGGACACAAGTATAGACATGGGGAACTCACTGATTCATCAAAAATAATAACAGTCTTAACATAGGAGTCCCAGAAGAAAAAGTGAGAAAAAGAGGTGGAAAATCTGTTTGAAGAAATAACAAATGAAAACCACCCTAATCTGGAGATGGAAACAGACATCAGATCGATAAGGCTAGAGAACTCCTCAAAAAATCAAACAAAAAACCAAACCAAAACAAACAACCCCCCAAAAAAACAAAGAAAACAAGAATAAAATGTAGGCCAAAGAAAAGACATATTGCAATTAAATTTGAAATTAATACAGTGATAAAAAATTCCTAAAAAGAACAAGAAGAAAGAACTCCTTAGCTCATGAGGGAGGACTCATACGGGTAGTTGCATATATTCCAAAGGACTTTGGGAGCCAGAATAAAGTGGTGTGATATATTCAAAGTGCTGAATGAGAAAAATCTGCAGCCAAGAATATTCTATCCAGCAAGGCTATAGTTCAGAACAGAAGGAAAGATAATTTTCCAGATAAACTAATCTAAAGGGTTTTCTAACCACTATCAGACCTGCAAGATACAGTAACGGGACTCCTCCAGTGGAAAGGAAAGATCAAAAGTACAAAGACAAGAAAAGAACAGAGAATATCTCCAGATACGATGACAAAAGAAGTAATAAAATGTCACTGAACACATGTCTATCAATAATTACTCTGAATCAAAAGACATTAAGTGTCAGAATGGGGAAAACAAAACAAAACAAAACAAAACAAAAAAACAACCAAAAAAACACAAGGTCCTTATAGTTGCTGGGTATAAGACTTATTTTAGACCTAAAGGCTAAGAGACTCATTTTAGACTTAAAGACACCTGAAGATCAAAAATGAGGAGATGGAGAAATATTCATGTTCAAGAACTGCATTGGATGTCAACGAAAAGCCAGAGTAGCAGATTTTATATCAAACATACTAGACCATAAAACAAAGACTGTAACAAGAAACAAATACGGCACTATATACATGCTCATAAGTAAGAACGTTTAACAAGAAGATCTAACAATTAAAAATATTTATGCACCCAAGATGGGAGACCCCAATGTATAACTAATAACAAGAATAAAATAACTCATTGATAATAATACAGTAATAATGGGGAACTTTAACATCACACTTAACTTAATGGACAGATCATCTAGGCAGAAAATCAACAAGGAAACAATGGCTTTAAATGACACACTGGACCCATGGGCTTAACAGATAAGTTTACATTTTATCCTGAAACAGCAGAATACATATTCTTTTCAAGTGCACATGGTATATTATCCACAATAAACCACATATTAGGTTACAAATTATCCTCAACAAATATAAGAAGATTGAGATCCTACCAAACATATTTTCTAACGACAACACTATGAAAATTTAAGTGAACTGCAAGAAAAAAAATTGGAAAGACCACAAATACTAGGAAGTTAAACAACATGCTACTAAAATGAATGTTTGAACTAAAAACTCAAAGAAGCAATTTTTTTAAAATGCATGGAAATAAATTGAAATGAAAACACTAGGTCCCAGGAAATTGTGATAAAGGAATAGTGGTCCTTAGAAACATATAAAGACTGATACAGACCTAGTTTAAGAAGCAAGAATATTTTCAAATAAAAACCTAATGTTACACCTAAAATAGCTAGAAAAAGAACAACAAATGAAGCCTAAAGCCAGCCTGAAGGAGGAAAATAATAAAGATTATAATAGAAATAAAAGAAATAGAAACTAAACAACAACAGATCAATGTTACCAGTACTTGATTCTTTGAGAAAAATTAATAAAATTGATAAACACCTAGCCACATCCATCAAATATAAAGGAAAATAAAAGACCAATATAAATAAAGTCACAAACGAAAGAGGAGAAAAAATAAGCAACAACACAGAAATAAAAATTATTAGAAGAGAATATTATCAAGAACTATATGCCAACAAATTAGAAAACTGGGGAGAAATGCATAACATCCTAGACACATACAAACTATTAAAACTGAAGCAGGGGCCCTAGGGTAGTGTCTCAGTCAATTGAGTGCCTGACTTCACCTCAAGTCATGATCTCATGCTTGTGAGTTCAAGAACTGCATAGGGCTTTGCTGCTGTCAGCACAGAGCCCCCTTCGAATCTTCTGTACCACTCTCTCTCTGTCTCTTCCCATCTTGTGCTCTCTTTCACAAACAAATAAGTATTTAAAAAGAAAGACTGAAACAGGAAAGAATAGAATATGTGAACATGTTGATAACTGGCAAAGAAATAGAATAAGTAATAAAAAATCACCCCAAAAACAAAAGTCCAGGCAAGGCAGTTTCACGGGAAAATTCTACCAAACATTGAAAGAAAAGTTAATGTCTATTCTTCTCAAAATTTTCCAAAAAATAGAAAAAAAAGGAAAGCTTCCAAATTGATTTATGAGGCCTTGTTAAACTGGTAGCAAATAGACAAAGACTCCACTAATAAAGTGAACTATAGGCCGCTATCCCTGATAAATATGGTTGCAAAAATTCTCAATAAAATAATATAAAATTGAATACAATAGTACATTCAAAGAATTATTCACCAGAATCAAGTGGGAATTATTCCTGGGTCTCAATATTCCCAAATCAATCAATATGATCCACTCCATTAATAAAACAAAGGATTTGAATCATATGATCCTATCAATAGATGAAGAAAAAGCATTTGACAAAGTACAACATCCACTCTTGATTTTAAAAATTCAATAAAGTAACGATAGAGGGACCAAAACTCCACATAATAAAAACTATATATGAAAAACAGAAAGATAATAGCATCCTCAATGGGGAAATGCTGAGAGATTTTCCTCTATGTTCAGGACAGACAGGAATGTCCACTCTTAACTCTGATTTAAAATAGTATTGGAATTCCTAGCCCCAGAAATCAGATAACAGAAAGAAACCAAAGGCATTCAAATAGTCAAGGAAGAATTAAAACTTTCACTGATTGCACATGAAATGGCACTCTATATGGAAAATTCAAAAGACTCTATCAAAATATGCTGGAAATAATACATAAATTCAATAAGTCACAGGATAAGCCATCAATGTGTAGAAATTTGTTGCATTGTATACCAATAATTATGCAGCAGAAAGAAAAATCAAGGAATCAGTCCCATTTACAATAGCACCAGAACCCTTAAAGTACCTAGAGATAACCTCACCAGTGAGGGAAAAGATCTGTATTCCAAAAACTATAAAACACTGATGAAAGAAACTAAAAGTAACTCTAAGAAATCGAAAGTCAATGCTCATGGTTTGGAAGAACAAATATTACTAAAAGGTCTATATTACCCAAGATAATCTACACATTTAATACAATTTCTATCAAAATACCACCAGCGTTTTTCACAGAGATGGGACAATTATTCTTAAAATTGATATGAAACCACAAAACACCTTGAATAGACAAAGCGATCTTGGAAAAGAAAAGTGGCATCAAAATTCCAGACTTCAAATTGTATTAGTGAATGAGACTCTGTGGTACTGGGACAAAAAATAGGCACATAGATCAATAGAACAGAATAGAAAAAACAGAAATGAAACAAGAAATATAGGGGCAATGGGCAACTAATCTTTGACAAAGGAAGAAACAATATCGAATGGGGGCGGGGGACAGCCTTTCAGCAAATGTTGCTGGGAAAACTGCACAGAAACACGTAAAATAAAGAAAATGGACCACTTTCTAATACCGTACACGAAAATAAATTAAAAATGGATTAAGAACCTATATTTATGATACAGGAAACCATTAAAATTATTTAAGAGAATACAGTCAGCAACCTGTTGGATATCAGCCTTAGCCTCTTCTTACTAGATGTGGTCTCCTGAGGCAAGGGATACAAAAGCAAAAATAAACAATTGGAATTTCATTAAAACAAAAAATTTCTGCACAGCAGAGACAATCAGCATAACTAAAAGGTAACCTGCAGAATGGGAGAAGATATTTGCAAATGGCATGTCTGATAAAGTGTTAGTATCCCAAAAATATAACTGATAAAACTCAACAACCAAAACCCTAAAAATATTATTAAAAAATGAGAAGACATGAACAGACATTTTCCCAAAGAAGACACACAAAAAGCCCAGAGAAGTGAAAGATGATCAACATCACTGATCATGAGGAAAATATAATCAAAACTACAATAATATATCCCTTCACACTGTCAGAGTGGTTAAAATCAACAACATAGGAAACAAGGGTTGTTGGGAAGGATGTGGAGAAAGGGGAACTCTGACAGTCCTTTAGGGAATGTACACTGGTTCACTACTCTGGAATAAGTTCGGAGTTTCCTTACAATGTTAAAAATAGAGCTATACTACAATAGAGAAATGTACTTCTAGGTATATACACAGTACAAAATTACTTATTCGAAGGTGTATATGCTCCCAAATGTTTATAATAGCATTATCCACAAGATCTAAATTATAGAAAGATTCCAGATGTCCGTCGGCTTATGAATGGATTAGAAGTGACATATATATATATACATACACACATACATGCACACACATATATACATATATGTATACACACATACATATACAGTATGCATATGTATACATATGCACAAAAATGGAATATTACAGAGCCATAAAAAATAAATCTTGCCATTTGTGAAACAGAGACAGAGCTAGAGACTGTAATGCTAAGCAAGAGAAGTCAATCAGAGAAAGATAAATACCATATGATTTCACTCATATGTGGAATTTAAAAATCGAAATAAATGAAAAAAATATTGATAAACCAAAAAGAAAAAAAAAAGGACTCAGAAGTATAGAGAAGAAACTGATGATTAACAAAGTGGAGATGTGGGTTGAATGGGTGAAACAGGTGATGGAGATTAAGGACTACACCTAACATGATAATCACAGAATAATGTATAGAATTGTTAAAGTACTGTCTTGTATGCCTGAAAATATGTTCACTGTATTGGGATTTAAAATAACTGATAATAATATTAACAATATTAATAATAATAATAATAATATCATTGCTGTGACTCATAGTCACAGTGAAACATAGCAAAGTTGACAGTAACTCAAGACAAATATTACCTATGAATTTCTCTCCTGGATTCATGCTAAGACTGAGGTCTACATTAAGTGATATTATGTTTGTGAAAATATGGTCACTTTAAAAATAATCCTGTGTGACAAAATATATACTAATTTTTTATAATAGTTTATTTTCAAATTGGTTTAAATATAACACCCAGTGTTCATCCTAACACTTGCCCTCTTTAATGTCCATCACCCCCTCTCCCCTCTCCCTCACCTCCCTCATCTCCCTCACCTCCCTCACCCTCAGATTATTCTTAGTCTTTGAGAGTCTCTTAAACTAAATTTTAATATACATGGATGCAAGGGGAACTTCAAATGTGAGAAGAATTTACTTGTCAATAATCGTACCGATATCTTTTCAGAAACAATTCCGTTTGAAACATAAATTATATTTATTGTGCAAGAGAAGATGCATTGTGCTGAGGGTCTCTGATGAATCGTCTGGACAAGGGAAATGGTAGCTGGTGGGGAAAGTGTTAATATTATACGTGTTACAGAAGTTATATTCTCCAGGAACAGAGCATATATGTGTTCACATATATGTTGATTCCATTGCATTAATTTTTGGCAGTTTGGATTGCAGTTTTTATTAAATCTTTATAATTTTATGGTGATCTTTAAAATTGGTGATGTATTATATGTAAGGAACAAAATTAACACATGGAGCACCTGAATGGTCTGGTCAGTTAAGCGTCTGATTCTTGATTTTTGGCTCAGGTCGTGATCTCACATTTTGTGGGATTGAGTCTGCATCAGGCTCTGAGCTGACAGCGTGGAGCCAGCTTCAGGTTCTCTCTCTCCCTCTCTGTCCCTCCTCACCCATTCTATCTTTCTCTTTCTCAAAATAAATAAACTGAAAAAAAATTTTTTGAAAGAACAAAATTAACACATAAAAGTCAAACTCCTAAATAACAATTCTATGGAGTAGAATTTCCATTTTCTCACTTGGATTATTGTTGGGTATATATATTATTTTCATGTTGTTGTTTTTTTAGTATAGTTGACACACAATATTACATATGATTCAGGTGTACAACATAGTAATTTGAAAAGTGTATACATAGGCTATGCTCACCACAATTATAGCTAGCATCTGTCCAAAACCAAGGTTATTACATTATCATTGACTATATTCCTTATGCTGTGCTTTTATTCCTGTGATTTATTTCTTTTTTTTTTCTTTTTTTTTTTTAGTATTTCATATTTATTAGAAATAGTAAACTAAAACAAAAACAAAAACCTATCCTGCCCAAAGGCAAACATTGAAAAACATTTGCCCTAGTTCCCTTTCTCTTGGCTCAGGTCTACCACACAATTCTCTGGGATTTATAGCCCTGGAGATGATTTTAGTTTGTTTTGTTGCCCTGAAAGGAGCCAGAGGCAATTTGTTATCTTAACCCCAAGCACTGTGACACCAAACAGAGTTCCAGGCATTTCCTCTCTGAATTGGTCCTGACCTTTCTGTAGAGGTGCTGAAATTGCACTTCAGACACTTTTAGGGTCTATTTTACAAGGAAGCCTCACTTGATGTGAAAGACACATCCCTGAGGGAAAATGTGCTTGCAAATTACTTTTGGCAAATGATTCCTTACCTTTATGCGACAATTTCAGTCATGTTCTATAGTAAGTTTGGATTTGTATTAAAATGGAGAAAACTCTTCAGTTTTAAGTTCTTTAAGGTAAACCGGAAGCTCTTCTAAGTTATAAAATAATTAAACGCTTTAAAGAAGCTTGAGAGTGAAAGAACATATTACAAAAGGCTTTTCAAGTTAAATTTTACTTTGTCATTTGATTATCTCTTATTTGTTTTGCAATATAAAATATCTTTAATTTACTAGGTTTTGATTTATAAGAGAACACTACAATCTAAAGCTCCCAGTGGTTGTATAAAGTCAACTAGGTAAGCTTACACAAGGCCGAGTGGACCGACAGGGGAAAAAGTAGATTGCTTCTATGTACTGGCAGGTTGGAGAGAGTGTTGTGCCCAAATATCAGCAAGTGGTAAACACACATCTGCGGCATCTCATTATAAACAGATGTTTGCAAGCTCTCAACATTGTCTCTTCTCTTACCATCCTGCAATGTTTTTCCTTTAGATGCCGGTTTTCTCTTTCTTTGGTTTAACCACTGTGTAATCTTACTCAAGACTGGAAAAAGGAATGAGAACGGTGGAGGAGGGAAGGACAAACTTACATACAACAAGCCATTTGTGTCTTCAATTACCACTTTTGAAGCTCATTCACCCCAAAAGGATGGATGGGCTTTGAATGAATTGATTTTCAAGTATTAATAATGCCCTCTTCTGTCACCTTAACTCTTTCACACAAGGAGGTGGTTAGAAAGTTTTAATGGTTGTCTCTTTTATCTTATCCTGTTTACAGTGTGCCTTCTGAACTCCACTTGGTCATTTTCTTGGATTTAAACAAAAACATGATGAATGAACCTCTTAAATTTCATGCCTCTCAATAAGAAGACATCTCACTGCTAGAAAGTTTACAGGTAAAAGTAAAATCTCTTAGATGAATGCAAGATAAATTTATGTAGTGTTATTTAACATTTTTCTGTCTTTAACCATTGCTTTAACAGCAATCATTCCATGCTTCCTCATTTGTGGTGTTCACCTCTTCTAAGCATTGCAGCATCCCTCACTGGCAGTAGCGGGTAAGCAACTTTAGGAATTTTTCCAAATAAACAGAGTGGCATTATTAGTTTCTTCAACTATTCTTCACATGGTATCTGTTTTAGACCTTTCAATGTCCAGTCTCCTCCACAAGGGCATGGTAGCTTGTTGATATTTCCTTCAAAAGGCAACATCTTAAAAGGACTGATTACAAAAAGAAATATATTATTAAAATCCAAACCTACTTACCTACCTTCCTTTCTTTCTTTTGCAAAGTCACATCATTGGCTGACACTGAACTTACAGAAAATCTACAGTTTTGGGTGTTCTTCAAATTAACTTCTGTCAAAGTAGGAGTTTTCCCTTCCTGAAAGTAGATTCTTAAGAACTTCAACTTTACTTTGCAAGTTTTTTTTTTAATTTTTTTAATAATTTATTGTCAAATTGGTTTCCAAACAACACCCAGTGTTCAAGCCAACAAGTGCCCTCCTCTATGCCCATCACCCACTCACCCCCCTCCCACATCCCCCTCTCCCCTCGGTTTGTTCTTAGTCTTTCAGAGTCTCTTATGTCATGTCTTCCTTCTTCTCTGTGGCTTTTTTTTCTTCCTTACTTCCCCTCTTCCCCTCCCCCTTGGTTTTCTGCTAGGTCTTCCAAAGCCTACCTATCCGTGGGAACATATGGCATCTGTCTTTCTCTGCCTGACTTATTTCACTTAGCATAATATCCTCCAGTTCCATCCATGTTGCCACACATGGCCAGATTTTGTTCTTTCTCATTGCTGCGTAGTATTCCATTGTATATATATACCACATCTTCTTTATTCATTCATCTGTTGATGGACACATAGTCTCTTTCCATGATTTGGCTATTGTTGACAGTGCTGCTATGAACATCGGGGTACACATGCCCCTATGCATCAGCAGTCCTGTGTCTCCTGGGTAGATTCCTAACAGTGCTATTGCTGGGTCATATGGTAAATCTATTTTCATTTTTTTGAGGAATCTCCACACAGTTCCCCAGAGTGGCTGCACCAGTTTGCATTCCCACCAACAGTGCAAGAGGGTGCCTGTTTCTCTACATCCCCGCCAGCATCTATAGTTTCCTGATTTGTTCATTTTAGCCACTCTGACTGGTGTGAGGTGGTATCTCAGTGTGGTTTTGATTTCACTCTCCTCTTTTTTGTGAGCTATTTTTTTGCTAATGGGCACAGATGTTGCATGATTCTTAGGGCATACTTATTTTTTTCTCATATATTATTTAACTTATATGAATCTATTATTTCTAATTAAATGACTCTGTCTCAATTTTAACAAAAATATAAAATTGAAATTACACAAATGACAAAACTGAATTTATCTGTTTCAGAGTAATTACATATAAATGTAATAATATCTAAGTAAATATATATTTTCAAAATTTAAAGGACAACTATAAATAATTTAGGTATTCAAAGAAAGACAGGAAGCCATATCTGGTACTTTTTAAACTCGAATTGTGCCTAATTTTACTGCTTTCTGTGAAGAGCTTTTATATTCTGTCTTTTAGATCTGTAAACTTCAAGTGAAATAATAATATCTGCATCATCATTTTGTTTTGTGGAAAAAATGGAAATGGTATGTAGAAATAATTTGGGAAATACTTTGCTGATGAAAATAGTCATAACAAAGGTGTAGATGAAAATAATTTGATGGTAACTTTCTTGATATCACTGGAATGGCGATAATACATATGGTACATGTCACACCTATTGCTCAGTGATGACTTCTGCAAAGCACATCTTAAGTATCCAGATACACGACCTTGTACAGTCTTATGTTAACACTTGTTTTTCCCTTCCAGCTTTATTGAAGTATACTTGACAAAGAAAAATTATATATATTTAAAATGTACAACTTGATGTTTTGATATATGTACACATTGTGAAATATTCACCACAAACCAGTTAATTAATATATCCTTCAACTTACACAGTTATTTTTTTTCTTTCTTTCTCTTTCTTTCTTTCTTTCTTTCTTTCTTTCTTTCTTTCTTTCTTTCTCTTTCTTTCTTTCTTTCTCTCTTTCTTTCTTTCTCTCTTTCTTTCTTTATTTCTTTCTTTCTTTCTTTCTTTCTTTCTTTCTTTTTCTTCCTCTTCCTCCTCCTCCTCCTCCTCCTCCTCCTCCTTCTCGGTTTCCTGGTGTGATCACTTAAGATTAACCCTCTTAGAAAATTTCAAGCATACAATACAGTATTGTGAACTATACTCACATTGTAGAAGCGATCTCCAGTCTTATTCATCTTGCATAATAGAAATTTTATAGCTTTTGACCCAAATGTGCCCACATTTCTCCTTCCTTTCAGCCATTGACTACTCACATTTAGTTTTCTCCTTTTATGAGTTTTACCATTTTAGAATCCACCTATCAGTGTAAATGGGCACTCATTATATTTATGCATATGGCTAATTACATTAGCATAATGGCCTCCAGTTTCACCTATGTTGTTACAAATGAAAGTATTTCCTTTTTCCATAGTTTCTTATCCACTCATTTGTTGATTAACATTTTGGTTCTTCCCATATCATAGCGATTGCAGATAATGCTGCAATAATCCTAAAGGTGCATATAATTTTCCAAGATATAGATTTTAATTCCTTTGGATACATACCTGGAAATGTGATTGCAAAACCATATATTATTTCTATTTTTAATTATTGCAGGAACTCCCATACTCTTGTATATAGTAGCTGTACCAATTTACATTTCCAAAGGCAAAGCACAAATGTCCTCTTTTCTCTACATCCTGACCAACACTTATTATCTTTTGACTCTTTGGTAACAGCCATGGCTCACTTAATTGGCAGGCAGGTGGGGCATGGGAACCTTGGTACAGTCCATGCTATTCAACTGAAAGGAGAATGTAAACCTTGGTGCTCACTCACCTCACCATCCCAGAGAGAGTTTCAGCAGCTTCTCTGCCTTTGGCAGAAATTTGAGTTCTGAAACTTTATGAAGAGGAAAACAAAGGCAGGAAATATGGAACCAAAGGGTATTACCTTACAACATGTGTCCTGCAGATGCACATCTGAGACATGCAGTACATGACATTTCTAAAGGCTCTCATGACTAATGTTTTACTAGATAATAAAGGTTAACCCTACCTTGACAATAGCCTGACCTCTAAAGACCTTATAAACTTCATTTTAACACCCAGATTCCATAGAGAGTTACTTACTCTTAACCAACTTAAAGAAAAAGTAGATAGTCAGTCACTCCTCACAATCACAAGTGCAGCCCTTGCTGTCCATGATTCCCGTCCCTGGGATGCTATAATAATAGCATCTTTTTTGCACTGAAAACATCTCAAGAATTATTCTTGGTCTTTTGGTTGATGGCCCCACATCATTTTACATTCTATTTGGATTTATAAGTTGGGTTTATTTTCTGTGCACCAGGGCAGAACAAAGGGTTAAAAGTAGTATCCCTGTCCACTGCATTTCACAGCATTGTGAGGTGGGAGGGTCCTTTGTTACCAAGTCAACATCGCTCTTTCCATTCTGTATATGGTTTTTCTATGTTTTGAAGTGAAGGTAGTGTTCATTTAGTCCACATTTCTTCAGGAGAAATTGCTGTAAATATATTTGTAGAATTGTTGTGGAAGGGAGGAATTGAGTCTAGAGTCTCCCTGCGTCACCTTATTGTAACTAAACTTCAAGGTTTTTTTTCTTCAAAATAAGTAATTGTGCATTTCAGGGAAAATGGCAGAAGAGGAGGATCCTAAACTCGTCTTCTCCCATGGATACAACAAGGTAACACTCACATCTGTGTAAATAACCTATAAAAAGACCTAAACATTGGCAGAACAAACATAACTAAATGCACAGAAGAGGCCACATCAAAGAAAGTAGGAGGGACAAAGATATTATTTGTAACTAAACAGAATGATAGGACTTTCTGTGGGAATGAAGGACATTACAGACACTGTGAGAGGAGAGAAGAAGACTTTCACATTTGGCAACCTACACAAGCCTGTGGAAGTGGTGTCAGGTCTAACTTCATAAGGAGACCAAAGCACACAAGGGTAAAACTTGTCACATCCAGGCCAGGGACCAAACTATGCCCACAACTGGCAAGGAGAGCCTCTGTAGATGACTGGCCTCAAAGACAGATCAGCCAAAACAAAACAGCAGAGTGCACAAAGCACACAATTATTTATAATTGCACCAAATACCATATCTAGGAACAAACTTCACCAAAGAGGTAAAACACCTGCCCTATTAAAACTTTTAAAAACTAGTGAGAGAAATTGAAGATGACACAACTTAATAGAAAGACATTTCATGCTCATGGATTGGAAAATAAATATTGTTGTAATGTCAAAACTAACCAGAAGAATCTACACATTTAATACAATCCTTATCAAAATACAACCAATATTCACAGAATTAGAAAAATTCTAAAACTTGTATAAAACCACAAAAGAACCCTAATGACTAAAGCAATCTGAGGAAAAATACAATAAATCAATAAAGCAAAGCTGGAAATATTACAATTCCAGAATTCCAGATCAAGTTGCAATACAAAGTCATAGTTATCAAGATTTTATAATATTGTTACAAAAAAGACACACAGAACAATGGAACGAAATAGAAACCCAGAATTGAAACCGCAAATATGTGGTCAATTAATCTTCAGCAAAGCAGGAAAGAATATCCAATGGAAAAATGACAGTCACTTCCACAATTAGTGTCCAGAAAATCGGACAGCTGCATTCACAAAGAATAAAACTGGGCCACTTTCTTACACCATGCACAACATTAAATTCTAAATCTAATCAAGAGCTAAATGTGATACAGAAACCATTAAAATCCTAGGAAAGAACACAGGCAGTAACAATTTGGATATCAGCCTTAGCAACTTAATTTTTTAAATGTATTTTTTGATGTTTATTTATTGTTGAGAGGGAGGGAGAGAGCACAAGTAGGGAAGGGGTAAAGAGAGAGGGAAACCAAATCTGAAGTAGGTCCCTGGCTCCAAACTATCAGGACAGAGTCCGAAGTGGGGCTCAAATTCATGGACGGTGAGATCATGACATGAGCTGAAGTGGGATGCTTACTGGACTGAGCCACCGAGGTGCCCCAGCAATATCATTTTTACTAAATATGTCTCCTGATGCTAGGGAAACAAAAGCAACTAAACAAAATAAACTATTGGGACTTCATTAATACAAGAAGTTTCTGCAGTTGAAGAAAATGATCAACACAACCAAAAGACAACCTATAGTATAAGACAAGATATTTGCAGGTGACGTATCCGGTAAAGGGTTAGTATCCAAAAAATATAATGGATTTATGAAAGTCAACATCTAAAAATTAATAATTTAATTAAAATGGGCAGAAGACACAAATAGACTTTTTTAACAACAAAAAAAAGAGACATCCAGATGGCCAACAGACATGAAATATGTTAAAAAATCAAAAGTACAATGAAATATCATCTCACTTTTGTCAGAACGGCTAAAATCATTAACACAAGAACGTGTATTGGACAGGATGTGGAGAAAGGGGAATCCTCTTGCACTGTTGATGGGGATGCACACTGGTCCACTACTCTGGATACAGGATGGGGCTTCTTCAAAAGGAGAGAGGGAAACAAACCAGAAGAGCCTCTGAAAGACAGACAAAACTGAGGGTTGATGGACTGAGGTGGGTGGGGGATGTGCTAGATGGTGATGGGTATTAAAGAGGATACTTGTGATGAGCCCTGGGTGTTGTATGCAGGTGATGAATCGATGAGTTATACTCCAGAAACCAATTTGTCACTGTGTATTAACTAAAATTGTATAAATAAATATGTATAAAGTTAAAAATAGAACTATCCTATGATCCACCATTGTACTACTATGCATTTGCACAACGAAAACAAAAATACTCATTCAAGGGGTTATATGGACTTTAAAGTTTATAGCAGCTGTATCCACAACAGCCAAATCATAGAAACAGCCCAAGTGACCACTGGCTTATAAATGGATAAAGAATACATTATATAATGTAATATTAGTCAATAAACACAATATAGTTTCTCTCTTTGCAGTGGAATGGATGGAACTTGAGAGCATCATGCTAAGCAGAATAAGTCAGTCAGAGAATAACAAATAACCCATAATTAAAGTCATACGTGTAATGAAAAAAAAAAAGAAATAAAGAAAAAAAAGAAAGCAAAAAAAAAAGGAGAGAAGGAAACAACAAGATTCTTAATTATAGCGAACAAATGGATAGTTATTAGAAGGATGTTGGGTAGGGTGATGAGTTAAATAGGTGATGGAGAATAAAAAGTGTACTTTGATGTGGAAGTGTTTATCACCATATTGTCTACCTTAAAATGCAATTACACTGTATATTAACTAACTGGAATTTAAATAAAGACTTTTCAGAAAACAAAAATACTACAGAAAAGCCGTGAAACAAATAACACAGTGGTCATAAATACATATCTTTACTTCAAATGTAAATAGACTAAATTATTCAATCAAAAGTCAAAAAGTGATTGAATGAGTAAAAAAAAGGCCCAACTCTATGCTTCCTAAAATAGTCTCATCAGTTCTATTGACTCATGCAGATTGAAAGAGAAAGGATTGAGAAGCATTCATTATGAAAAAAAGGTTTTTAAAAGAGAGAGGTGATGGTAATATTAATATGGGACAAAAGATATATAAGGAGGGACAAAGAAGGAAAATATATAATCATAAAAGGAACAGTTTAACAAGGAGATACCAATTGCAAATATTTATGCACCCAACATGAAAGCACTCAAATTATAAACTAGATAATAACGAACATAATGGAGGTAATGAAGAGTAATATAATAATAGTAGGAGACATTAAACCTTCACATACATCAGTGGACAGATCAAACAGAAAATTAACAAAGAAAAGTGACTTTGATTGATTTTTGTAGTAGAGAGTTTTAACAGATATATTCAGAACTTTCCATTCTGAGACAGGAGAATATACATTATTTCCAAAAGCATATGGAATGTTCTCCAAAATAGATCACATATTTGGTCACAAACAATTCTCCCCAAATTCAAAAAAGGTAGAAGTCATACCGCACATAATTTCTGACCACAACTCCATGAAACTAGAAATAATTGACAAGATTAAATATGGAAAGAGCTCAAATAAATGGAAATTAAATAATGTGCTTCTAAACAGTTAACGATTTAACCAAGAAATCAAGGAGGAAGCCAGAGAATGCTGAAATGAGAATAAAAACATAATGGCCCAAAAACTTTAAGATGCAGGAAAAGCTGTTGTAAGTGGGAAGTTTATAGAAATATAGGTCTGCTTCATGAAGCATGACAAACCTCAAACAAAAACCTAATCTTAAATATAAAAGAAGTAAAAAACACAGAAGCCAAACAAAACAAAACAAAAACAAAAATGAAAAGAAAAAACAAAAAATAAACCAACAAACAAAAACAAAACAAAACAAAACAAACAAACAAAAAAAGCAACCGAAAGCAGTAGAAGGAAGAAAATAATATGTATTAGAACAGAAATAAAGACTTTGTAAGCATAAATAAAAATTAAATAAATTAAAAAGAAGAAAAGGAAAACAGACGAAAAATGGAACAGAACAAGAAAACTGGGAAAGAACCAGATGCTGGTTCTTTGAAAAGATCAACAAAATAATAAAACCTTTACAAGACTCAAGAACTGCAAGGGCTGAAGTAAACAAAATCACAAATAAAAGAGGAGAAATAACAACTGACACCCCAGAAACATATGGGATAACAAGAAACTATTATAAAAAATTAAGTACCAATAAGTCGGACAACCTAGAAGAAATGGATAACTTACTAAAGACACATAAATTTCCAATACAGAATCAGAATGAAATAGAAAATTTCTACAGAAAAAAAAAAAAAAGAAAATTTCTACAGACTTATTACTAGCAATGAAATTGAATCGGTAATCAGAAAATTCTCAAGTAACAAAAGTCCAGAACCAGATGGTTTCACAGGTGAATTCTACCAAGCATATAAGGAAGAGGTATACCCTATTCTCCAACTGTTGGAAAAAATAAAAAAAGGAAGAAAAATGTCCAAATTCATTTTGTGATGGTAGCATTTACCTGATACCAAAACCAGATAAGCACAGTATAATCAAAAGAGAATGATAGGCCAATATTCTCTCATACACAGATGCAAAGCCTTTTCAACAAAATATTAGCAAACAGAATCCACCAAAACATTTAAACAGTCATTCATCACAATCAACTTGGATTTGTTTGTGCGGTGCAAAAATAGTACAATATTTTCAAATCAATCAATGTGACACATTACATCAATAAGATAAAGGATAAAAACTATAATCATTTCAATAGATGGAGGAAAAACATTCTAAAATGTACAACATCATTTCATGTTAAAAACTCTCAACAAAATAGGTTTCATGGGAACATAACCCTCCCTAATAAGGCTTGTATGCATATGTGTATATGTGAAGCACAGCTAATATCTTACTCTAGGCAAAACCTAGGAGTATTTCTCCTAAAATCAGGAAGAAGACAATGATGTTCATTATCAACCCTTTATTCAATGTGGCTCTTAAGGTCCTAGCCACAGCAATGAAATAAAGAAAAGTAATTAAGTCATCAAAATGGTAATGAAGAAATAAAGGTTAAAACACGTACTGATGACATGATATATAAAGACACATAAGGACCTTATGAAAAAGGCTTCAGTTCTTACCAAAAAGAATTGAAAGGAATTCTGTAAGTTTTGAAGAACACAAAATAACTGGACAGAAATCCATTACATTTATATACACAGGAAATGAAGCAGCAGAAAGAGAAATTAAGAAAATAATCTCATTTCCTGTTGCACAAAAAATCATATAATATCTACAAATAAATTAGCCAAGTAGGTTAAACACTTTTACTTTGTAAACTATAAAATAATGATGAAAGAAATTGAAGATGACACAAACACATGGAAAGACATTTTATCCTCATGGATTGGAAGAACAAATATTGTTAAAATGTGTGTAACTGCACAAATCATCTAAACATGAAATACAATCCCTATCAAAATACCAAGAACATTTTTCACAGAATTTTAGAAAACAATCCTAAAATTTATGGAATCACCAAAGACCCTGGATAGCCAAAGCAATCTTTAAAATGAAAAACAAACTCGAGGTATCACAATTTCAAATTCTATTGTGAAATTGTAGTAGGTAATACACTATGGTACTGGCATAAAAATATATACATGGATGAATGGAGCAGAATTGAAAACCCAGTGGTAGGTCTCTGATTATATGATCAATTAATATTTGACAAAGGAGGAAAGAATACCCAATGGGAAATGACAGTCTCTTCAAGAAATGATGTTGGGAAACCTGGACAGCTACACGCAAAAGTAAAAAACTGGACCACTTATTTACACCAAACACAAAAATAAAATAAAAATAGGTTATGTACCTACATTTGAGAACAGATACCATAATAGCCCTAGAGGGAGCATATATAGTAACTTCTCTGACATCAGCTACAGGTGATTTTCTAGATATTTCTCTTGAAGTAACAGAAACAAAGACAAAAATGAACTAAGGGGACAAGTGCTACAGTAACATTTTCTAGATATTCCTTTTGAGGCAACAGAAACAGAGCTTCATTTATAAGCTTGTACTTTTGTATATAAAAAGCACCTGGGTAGCTCAGCTGGTTAAGAGTCCAAATTGAGCTCAGAATTTGAGCCCAGAATCAGGCTTTATGCTGACAGCTTAGAGCCTGGAGCTGGCTTTGGATTCTGTGTCGCCCTCTCTCTATGCCCCTCTCTTGCTCATGTTCTGTCACTCTCTCTTTCTTAAAAATAAATAAACATTAATTTTTTTAGAACAAACAGCAAAGAAAAGTGAAGTGGAAACAATTGTGATGACAATGATAACGATAAAGATGCGAAAATTTACAGCTACTCTTCAGTGATAACTTATAGCCAAATATGCATAATGTTTTCCTTATTTTTCATCTCATAGATAACTTGCAATATCCCATGTTTCTTTATATCCATTCTATATAAAATGTATGGTCTCTAGTAGTTAAATTGTTTAATCCATTATCACACTTCCTGTAAGGAGGTGAGCTAGAATTATATCTAACTTTAAACCTAAACTCTTTCCAAGGGACAGGTACAATGAATCAAAATAAGTCAATTCTCACTGCAAAACAAACTTTGAAATACTGTTCTTGTAATCAGTTTCTGTTATCTGCCTACCGAACTACCTGTTCATCTACTAATGCTGATTCACCTCTGTGGAATTTTAAACAATTATGTGGATTGGAATCACAACTCATGCCCCTACCAAATTTACATTGTGTATTCTAGATCTGTCCCCTCTCTGAAAATGTATCATTCCCCCTAGAAATGAAAACTCACATTGCTTGAATATTAAATACTATCAAAAAATTTCCAATTCACTAAAGTGTTGCAAACTATGTACTCTGTGTCCTTTTAGTAAAATCAGTGGTGGAGACACTTAAAAGGATGTGAGATTTCCTGTAGAATTCCATGAGATGATACTGTGGAGTTACCCTGATCTAGATCCCAGAGGACCCCCTTCTGGATCATCTGATTCTGATTCTCTAAAAGCCATTTTACAGTGCTTAAAATGTTATAACCGATCGCATACAAAATAATTCTGTTTTCAAAATAATTACTTATAGACTTGGACATTGAGGAATGATCAGCCAATTCTTAGGAACTAAGATAGATATTATGTAGTGAACGCATTCAAAGCCCTCCTGGGAAAACTGACCTGTTAACTTGTTCTACTGGTTTCCAGGCCTCCAAGTGTATAAGAAAGGTCACTTTGGGGAAGATCCAGCATTTTAGGGTATTACAGGGATCTTGAGAAATGAGACAGTAATTCAAATTTCTTTGGGGAGCCTGGGTGGCTCAGTTGGTTAAATGTCTGACTTTGGCTCAGGTCATGATCTCACAGTTTGTGGGTTCGAGCCCGACGTCAGGCTCTGTGCTAATAGCTCAGAGCCTGGAGCCTTCTTTGGATTCTGTCTTCCTCTCTCTCTGCCCCTCTCCCACTCCCACCCAGCCTCTCCCTCTCTCTCTCTCTCAAAATTAAATAAACATTAAAAAATATTTCTGTGAAACTTGGTGGAGACTGTACTGTGCTTTACAGGCTATAAATATCTAATCTGATTTCTTATAACTCTTCCAGCAAACCAAAATAAGGAGGCTTCTTATGTAAATCCATACCGCTTCTGCTTCTCTGAAAATGACCAGCCTTACTGTCTGATCAAGATGAGTTTTCTTTGAGAATACTTTTGATCAAAATTGAAGAGGGGCGCTTGGGTGGCTCAGTCGGTTAAGCCTCTGTCTTTGGCTCAGGTCATGATCTCATGGTTGGTGAGTTCAAGCCCCACATCAGGCTCTGTGCTGACAGCTCCGAGCCCAGAGCCTTCTTCAGATTCTGTGTTTCCCCCTCTATCTGCCCCTCCCATGCTCATGCTCTGTCTCTCTCTGCCTCTCAGTAATAAATAAAAACGTTAAAAAAATTTTAAAAAGTGTAAAGAGACTCTCAAAGACTAAGAAAAAACTGAGGGTAAGGGGGATGAGGGAGGGGGGAGAGGGGGTGATGGGCATTAAAAAGGGCACATGTTGGGATGAACACTGGGTGTTATATGTAAACCAATTTGAAAATAAACTATTATAAAATTAAAAAAATAAAAAAGAAAAAAGAAAAAAGAAAAAAAGAAAATAAATAAATAAATAAAAAGTGTAAAGAGTGTAAGGCATAAGAATCTGTGCTTCAGTGGAAATTCAACAATATCTAGTTTCTAGAAGACACTCTTCCCTATTTCTCAACTGTATCACTAGGTTAACCTCACAGGCTTGAATAACTCACTACCCAACTCTATATAGATTATATAATGAGAAATTGTTTTAAAAAGCATATTTTTTATAAATGTATAATCAGTCACATGAGGCTTTTTCAGTATTTAATTTTCAACTCCAAATATAAACATAAGAAAAAAGATCTGCAATAATATTGATGATTACTGACTTCAAGAGATGTAGTAGGTAATTCATTTTGCAGAGTTTTTGTAAGATTTTACTCATGATGTAGAGTATGGACATCTACAGTATAAATTACAAAGGAGATAATATTGTTGTGCCTTTATAAGCAAAACCTTTAGGTAAGGACACTTTTGCATTGGGAACAGAACAAGAATTGAATTTTACTTAAAGGTTTTAGAGAACATTGTTATAAAATAATAGTGTGGTCATAGTGCAGCAAAGCCAATATATCTGAGAAAATATAAGAATACGTTCAAATAAGTGAACAGATATTGCTAAAATAGTTTTATTCATATTTCAAAGAAACTTTCACATGCATTATTTACTTCTACCACCTGTATAGAATTTCTAATTTAACAACGGTAATTTAGTTTTCCTTTTTCAGTGTGTTGTGTGTGTGTGTGTGTGTGTGTGTGTGTGTGTGTATGTTGGTGGATAATAATTGCCTACTCTTATTTCAGATTCATTACCTCAAAAATTTAATATTTGTGGAGTAATATGGGGGATTCTTTCAGATCAATAGATGATAGATGGAAAGATAGACATATAGACAGAGATGGATACACAGATGCATACCTATCTACATACATAACACATACATACGTTGATGAAAGATAGGGAATCTAGTTATCCAAGTACATAAATTTAGTTAAAGCCACTTCGGATCTTTGCATCTCAATTTTGTCATGTATAAAATATCAGTGTGATATCAAGTTCAAGAGATACATCCAAGGTCAGGATCAAATACAATTAATCCTGGAACATATCCTCACACATTCCAGTTACCAACTTATCTTCAAACCATTATCTTCTCTTTCCTGGAGGATATGATCAACATTCTAGGCTTGTTTCTTTTGTTCCCTATGAAACCATCATCAGGGGCGCCTGGGTGGCTCAGTTGGTTAAGCGGCCAACTTCAGCTCAGGTCATAATCTCATGGTCTGTGAGTTCGAGCCCCGCATCGGGCTCTATGCTGACAATTTAGAGCCTGGAGCTGCTTCAGATTCTGTATCTCCCTCTCTCTCTGCCCTTCCCCTGCTCATACTCTGTCTCTATGTCTCTCAAAAATAAATAAAAATGTTAAAAAAGAAAGAAACCATCATCAGAATGTTTTCTCATACTCTCTTCCGATGTATACTTGTTACAAATGCTGATGCAGTTTTTCACCATAGAGGATGTTATTGGCTGCGGTTTTTTCATAAATGGCTTTTATGTGGTTTAAGTATGTTCCTTCTATCCCAACTTTCTCGAGGCCTTTATTAAGAAAGGATGTTGTGTTTTGTCAAATTCTTTTCTGCATCTATTGACAGGATCATATGGTTCTTATCTTTTCTTTTGTTAATGTGATGTATCGCACTGGTCAATTTGCAAATATTCAACCAACCCAGCAACCCAGGAATGAATCTCACATGATCATGTTTTTTTATACGCTGTTGAATTCGATTTGCTAGTATCTTGTTGAGAATTTTTGCATCCATATTCATCAGGGATATTGTCCCGCAGTTCTCTTTTCTGCTGGGTGTCTGTCTGGTTTGAGAAGCAAAGTGATGCTGGCTTCATAAAATGAGTCCGGAGTTTTCTCCCATTTCAATTTTTGGAATGGCCTGAGAAGGATAGGTATTAACTCTCTTTGAAATGTCTTGTAGAATTCCCCAGGGAAGCCATCTGATCCAGGACTCTTATTTGTTGGGAGATTTTTTATAACTGATTCAATTTCTTCACAGTTATGGGTCTGTTCGAATTTTCTATTTCTTCCAATTTGAGTTTGGGAGTGTGTGACTGTTTAGGAATTTGTCCATTTCGTCCAGGTTGTCCAGTTTGATGTCATATCATTTTTCATAGTAATCCTTGATAATTGCTTGTATTTCTGAGGGATTGGTTGTAATCAATCCTTTTTCATTCGTGATTTTGTCTATTTGAGTTGTGTCTCTTTTCCTTTTGAGAAACTTTGCTAAACGTTTATGAATTTTGTTTATTTTTTCAAAAAACCGGCTCTCGGTTTCATTGATCTGTTCTGGTAATTTTTCAGTTTCTATATTGTTAATCTCTACCCTGATATTTGTTTTTTTGCTTCTTCTGTTGGGTTTTAAGTGTCTTTACTGTTCTGTTTCCAGTTCCTTTAGGTGTGCTGTTAGATTTTGTATTGGGGATTTTTCTTGTTTCTTGATATAGGCCTGGATTGCCCTGTATTTTCCTCTTAGGACTGCCTTTTCTGCCTCCCAAGGGGTTTGGATTGTTGTATTTTTATTTTCATTTGTTTCCATATATTTTTAAATTTCTTCTCTAATTGCCTGGTTGACCCATTTGTTCTTTAATAGAATGTTCTTTAGGCTCCATGTTTTTGGGGGCTTTCCAGACATTTTCCTGTGGTGGATTTCAAGTTTCATGGCATTGTGATATGAAAGTGTGCATGGTATGATCTCACTTCTTTTACGTTTAATGAGTGCTTCTTTGAGCCCCAGTGTGTGGTCTATCTTGGAGAATGCATCATGTGCATTTGAGAAGAATGTGAATTCCATTGCTTCTGGTTGCAGAGTTCTGAATATATCTGTCAAGCCCATTTATTCCAATATGTCATTCAAGGCCATTGTTTCTTTAGTGATTCTCTGTCTCGTTGATCTATCCATTGCTGTGTGTGGAGTATTAAAGTTCCCTGCAATTAGCACATTTTTATCAAGAAGATTGTTTATGCTTGAGATTAATTGTTTTACAAAATTGGGTGCCCCCAAATTTAGCAAATGGACATTTATAATTGTTAACTCTTCCTGATGAATATTTCCTGTGATTATTATATAATGCCCTTCTTCATCCAGGTAACAGCCTTTAATTTAAAGTCTAGTTTTTCTGATACATGGCTCCTCCAGCTTTCTTTTGAGTTCCAGTTGCATGGTAGATGGTTCTCCATCCCCTCACTTTCAATCTGAATGTGTCCTCAGGTCTAAAATGATTCTCTTGTAGACAGTAAATACATGGGCCTTATTTTTTAACCCATTCTGATACCCTATGTCTTTCATTTGGGGCATTTAGTCCTTTTATATTTAGCGTTAATATCAAAATATATGGGTTTAGTGTCATTATGTTATCTGTAGATTTCATGCTTGTAACATGTCTCTGATACTTTGTGTTCCTTGCAACATTTCCTTCATAGAGCCCCACATAGGATCTCTTGTAGGGCTGGTTTATTGGTGATGAATTCCTTCAGTTTTTGTTTGTTTAGGAAATCCTTTATCTCTCCTTCCATTCTGAATGACAGACTGGCTGGATAAAGGATTCTTGGCTGCATATTTTTCCTGTTCATCACATTGAAGGTTTCCTGCCATACCTTTCTGTTCTGCCAAGCTTTAGTAGATAGGTCTGCTACTACCATTATGTGTCTTCCTTTGTATGTTAAAGTCCGTTTACCCCTAGCGGCTATTAACATTCTCTCTATTTATCCTTGTATTTTGCCAGTTTCACTATGACTTGTAGTGCATAAGATCGATTTAAGATTTGTCTGAGGGGAATTCTCTGTGGCTTTTGGATTTCAATGCTTGTTTCCTTCCCCAGGTTGGGGAAGTTCTCAGCAATGATTTGTTCAAGTGTCCCTTCAGCTCCTCTCTCTCTTCTTCCTCTGGAATTTCAATGATCCTTATTCTGTTTGATGGCATCACTCAGCTGTTGAATTCTCCTTTCCTGTTGCTGGATCAGATTATCTCTCTTTCTCTCGGTTTCCTCTTTTTCCATAATTTTATCTTCTAATTCAACCATTCTTTCATCCAACTCTTCACTCTGAGCTCTGGCCACCTCCAATTTGTTTTGCACCTCATTTGTAGCATTTTGTATTTCGTCCTGACCCTTTGTAAAGTCCTTGATCTCTGAAACAATGGATTCCCTGCTGTTCTATGCTTTTTTCAAGCCCAGAGATTAAATTTTATTAATGTCATTCTATATTCATGTTCAGTTATGTTGCTTATTTCTGTTTTAATCAATTTTTAGTTGTCACCACTTCCTGTAATTTCTTTTGAGGAAAATAATTTTTTTTAATTTATTTTTGAGAGAGTGAGACAGAGAGAATGAGAGAATAGAGAGCACAAGGAAGGGAGGGGCAGAGATAGAGGGAGACACAGAATTTGAAATAGGCTCCAGGCTCTGTGCCTTCAGCCCAGAACCCAACCCAGGGTCTTGAACTCAAAACTGTCATATTACGACCTGAGCCAAAGTTGGATGGTGAACCAACTGAGCCGCCCAGACAACCTAGTTATTTTCTCTTTTTAAATCCATTCTGTTGTGGTGTCTGATGGCCTAGTCAGTTGAGTGTCTGACTCTTGATATTGACTTAGGTCATGATCCCTAGGTGTTGGTATCGAGCCCAGTGTTGGGCTCCACGCTGAGAATGGAACCTGCTTAAGATTCTCTATCTCTCTCTCTCTGCCCCTCTCCTCAACTTGTGCATGGCTTCACTCTAAATAATCAATTAATCAATCCATAAATCCATTCCACCAATCTTTTGACTTTGGCATTGAATATGATTACTGTTAGGGAAGAATTGCCAGTGATTTTTTGTTCATGTTTTATCGAAATCTTATAGCTATTTGTGTCCCTCAGTACCTTTTATAATGTCTTCATTTTTGTTGTGTTTATATTGTTAGGGGCATGGTTCTATCTCTCTCTTATTTCCTTTGCCCATATTTTATTTATATTTTCTTTGTCATTATCAGAGTATATTTATTTGCTAGGGTGGCAATATCAGCGTATCACAGTCTAGGTTATAATTAATAATAGAAATTCATTTTCTCACTTTTTTTCAGGTTAGAAACCTGAGATCAAAGGGGATAGCAGAGTTGAATTTTGTTGTGGACGCTATCATTGACTTGAGGACTGTAATTTTCTATGTCTTTACATACTTGTTCCTCTGTAATGTCTATATCTTAATTTTATTTTATTTGAAATAATTCATATTGGATTAAGGCTACTCGTATGATCTATTTTTTTATATTAATTACATATTTGAGGTACTATTTCCAAATACAGACATTATAAAGTCCTAGAGGTTAGTATTTCAACATATGTATTAAGAGGTATCACAATTTAGTCCACAATACATGTGGATTACATTAAAAATCTATCTCTACAGCATATTATGATACTGGTAACATTGATGCCATTTTTTATATCTGTGGTCTCATTAACATATATTATAGTAATTTTTATTTTTTGTCTTCAAATAGTATAAAAAATTAAACGTGGACTTCTGTTTGTTTTGTTCCAGTTCCACAAATATATGATTGCTTTTAACTTTCCTTAGAGTCTCATCCCTATTCTTTCTTTGCCCCAATGCAACTGCCTCCACTCTCAGAAGCCTCAAAATATGCCTCTTTCCCCATCAGTCTCCTGAGTCAGGTGAGACAGACACCAATCAGGTGGGCTATCCTCACACAAATCAGTACTTTATAAGCAAGTGCATTCTTCTTTATCTAAAGGATGGAACTGAGAATTAAGAGGTATCCTCCTGAATGAATACTCCAAGGAGAGAGATGTCAAAGGGAAGTAAAATGCCACAAAGTTTCCTAATATTTCGAGTAAGGGATTTTCTTGGTTAGTCACTCACTGTTTTTGCAGCTTTTTAACTGATTTGTGGAATCCTAACAAAGCTATGTTTGTCCGTTTGTTGTTTATGTGGTGTTTGTGGGAGATGAGTGCTGGAATATTCTAGTCCACATATTTATGTTCTATCTATGATTCAAGGGACAAATGTGCCAACAAGGTGTTAGTATGACTAAAGAATGTCATCAGATATGCTGACTTCTCTAATGGATTTCCCTCTTGACACATCTTCTCTACTCCCTTCCTAAGACTTGATCAAAAACAATTGGATACTCTTTCATGTCTATATTGTCATTATTTGTGTGAATTTAAAGGAACTTCTGTATCCAAAGAGAACTCCTAACATTCCTTTGGCCCTTTACTTGAGCTCAGACACCCATATGGGTGGATTTAGACTGTGACTCATTGGGTGGAAAAACAGGCTTTGTTTAGGTAAGGTTGAAAGTCTACCCTCCAGCTGGGAGGAGAACAGCCATGAATAGTGCCATAAATAATATATATTAATGAGACCACAGATGTATTGTGCTGGGTAGTCAGAGAAATTTGTTGGGTTACAGTTTTGATTTATATTACTCTCTGGATAGTTTGTTCTCTCTTTGTTTCTGAGTCTTTAATAAAACAAGGTCACACTGGGACCACTATTGAAAGGGTTTGTGTATGCACTAGAACAAAGCAGTGAAGGACGTATTTGCAATCTGAATCCATCTTAGTTTATGTAGAGTGCTAATAAAATAGGAGAATGAGTGACTAATAACAACAAAAACAACAGTTAAAACAAAAACTAGCATTTATTGCATGTCTGTTGTGTGCCAGGAAATATTGTGAATTGCTTGCCTATATTTACTAATTTAATTTTTCAAAATCACACTCAGGTCTATGTGCAATCACCATTTGTATAAAAAAATAGAGTAAACTTCAGAATAAAGGAAACTAACAATAATTTTGATTATTCTACTTATGCAGAGGAAGCTCCCCTAGCTCTCTTTAATCAGTACATTGCAGTTTTACTCTGTTGCTGAATATTAGGAAACTAAGAGAATATCCTCACTTTTATACTACAATCATTTCTTTTTTTCGGGATTACTAACTTTTTTGTAACTATCCTAAAATGTTTACTTTTGGTGGCTCATAATGCACTTAAATATTTTTCTCACCTTATGTGAAGTGAAAATAAAATAATAACAACAATAGTAGTAACCATTACCATGAAGAATTAGACCTAAATGCAGAGTCTGATTTATCTTGATGGTAAAGAAGTCAGATGTAGGGGCTCTCCTTTACACAAGTCTTTCAAAGGCCATATTTTAATTGTATATTGAGATTTTTTTTTTCTTTTTTGTAAGGTAAGCAGTCAGAACTGTACATGTCAGGCTACTAAAATTGTGGGTTTGTCCCATAACAATCTCAAATTATTTCCAATTGCAACTAACGTTGAGGTATGTGTTGGTTATTTATGAGACTCAAACTTTATTTAAAATCTGAGATGTGAATTCCATAATTATTATTTTCCACTCTGCAGACTGGCACTCAATGATTGATTGTTGGAATGTTTCTTGTGAAGAATGACTCTTCACAACTGAAGTATTAAAAAAAAAAGGTAAACTGCAGTTTACAGGTAAAATAATTAAGAGAAATGAAGATAAGACATATGCACTCATTTTATAAGAATTCACTGATATGTCCTATATTCAAATCGATTAAAGTGTAAAGTAGATCTCTTTATATTCCTGAACTCTGAATTCTAAATTATGTTACCTTGACTTTCAAGTTTCCTTTCATTTTCTCTTCTTGCTTTTCTTTTGTTGGTTTTCCTTTTGTGTTTTCAAATCTGTGTACTGGAATTGACACAAATATTCATTCAGTAAAATTAGCTAAGGGGACTCAAAATCGGCCTTCACTTTTACATGTACAAATTCAATAAATATTGTTGATATAGAAAAAAGATCATGCTATTATCTAAATTACTCTCTCTGAACCTGGGCACATTTACCTATTTTGTAATTTTATTTTTTTTTAATGTTTTATTTTATTTTTTGAAGAGAGAGAGGGGGAGAGAGAGAGAGAGAGAGAGAGAGAGAGAGAGAGAGAGAGAGAGAGAGACGGAGCACAAGCAGGGGAAGGACAGAGAAAGAGGGAGACACAGAATCTGAAGCAGACTCCAGGCTCTGAGCTGTCAGTGCGGAGCCTGATGCGGGTCTCGAACTCACGAACCATGAGATAACCTGAACCGAAGTCGGATGCTTAACCGACTGAGCCACCCAGGTGCCCCTCATTTTGGAATTTTAGAAACCTGAATTCGACTCATGACCATGCCAAGATTTTCAAGATTGTTGTATTAAATATAATGCGTTGTTTTACTGGAACATCCCTCATGTCTTGTAATTCCTCATAAATTCTTCCTATTTTGTATATTAAAAAAATCTAACTATGTATCATGCAGAATTCAAATCTATATACATATTTTAAAAATAAATTACGGTTCAATAATATTCTTTGAAACCTTATCAGATAAATCTGGTGATGTTATTGTTTCTCATTCTGAGAAATATGTGAGACTATTTGCCCAGAACTTAATTTTGTTTTCTTTTGGAGCAGTGACACCAGCTCAAACGAAGCATCATATTCAAAGTATAAAACGGACTTAATTGTGAACTAGAGACCAAGTTTTCCCAAAAGGGCTGTTGGAACCAAAATATGCGTTTCCATCATGATTAGGCATTTAATCTACTTGCCTTAAGAGGTTAAAAACCTTACATAAGGGGAAGAATATAGCTATGTATGTTAAACTATATATTCTACTGGATTTATCATGTTAATGATTGAAGACTTATTTTCTAAGGCAAAAATAGCCAATAAACTTACAGACTCATAACACATTAACAGTTCCTAAAATTTGTGTCAAACTAGAGATTTAACATTTTTTGGATTTATCTTGGAATTTGTTGTTTTTGCCTTTCAGCAGATATGCACATTAAGTAGTTTGATTATTCAGAATGTATGTGTTTTTGCTTGTGTAACTGTTTTATATATATGATCAACAAATATTATACTTTTATTAAGATTTTTATTAAAGAAGAAATGGCTGTAACTCTGTAATTAATGCCCTTGGGTAAGTTTGAGGGATCTTGTCTATATATAGATACATCTTTCATCCTTCTTCTAATGCTTTATTTTAAGAATGAAATGGTAGAAGAATGAAATAGAGTTGTATATAAGAGGATATATACCTCAAAAGAAATGACTTTTAGATTCCTTATTTTTGAAAATTAAAGAAAATTTGGACATCAGATCATCTAGAGTAAAAAGTGGTATTTTAAGGAATTTTTTTTTTTTTTTTTTTGGTTTCAAAGACATGGCTTGGTGAAGGGAAAGAAATCTTCACAGTAATACTCATTTACCTATCATTGAAGTGTTGAATTTTCTAAGTATTTTGAAGTGAGTGAAAAGAATTTAAAGTGCCTTCACAAGTTTACTACAACTCATATTGCAAAAGAAAACGTGCAATTATTCTCAGGTGTACTGTTTAAAGAAATGCATTTCATATTGAAATGTAGAGTGAACTCTATTATGCATATGACATGTGTATATACTCAGTTGGGACTATTACTGAGTTGGCTAAGTTATCGACGTACTACTTAGTTGATTTCTCTATAAATAATATAGAGGTAAGTATTTGAGATTTCTTTGGTGTTGCATTGGATGTGAATCATCCCAGGTTTAAAGGACAAAGGGATGGAGGCCCTTTTGTCACAGTGAGATAGGGCCAGAGTTTGGAAGCAGTGTGTATCCCTTATCTAGGAAAGCATGACCTTGGGCCATGTTTGTATTCTTGACTGGGTGAGTGAGCATGTTTGTTTCTTATTCTTTCAACCATAACATTTTGTATTATGTTTAGCACAAATTTATATCCAATAACATTTTTGAAATAATATGAATGTAAAATAGGTAAAAGTATTACAGGAAATATAAAAGACATGAAGAGAATTTTATGCAGTTCTCTTAAAATTAAATATTTGTAAGGTGTAGAGTTCCATACAAAGCCTGGTTGTTATTAATGATTCCATTTTGATATTTACTTTATTACTGACTAAATATATGAAGGAAGCAACATTTTTCTATATGCTTGGCTTATTTCTATTTGTTTCTTTAGCATCTATTTACTGACATGAGTTATCTAATAAATAAAATTTAGATTAAAGATTTTTGATAAAGCAGAATTCAAAATTCAAGGGAAGTGTGTAGAAAAATAATGCAAAAATATCTGTGGACTATAATAAGAATCAGAAGAAGTTTTATTATGATGAAAATAACTACAGATCTAATTGCATTTTTAAGTTTTTTTTTTAATTTTAATTCAAGTTAGTTAACATATAATGTTAACTTATTAGTTTCAGGTATAAAATATAATGATTCAACAATTCCATATTTTACCCAAAGCTCACCATGAAAAGTGTTCTTAATTACCTTCATGTATTCAACCCTTTGCCCCTCTCTTCCCCTCTACAACCGTCAGTTTGTTCTCCATATTTAGGAGACTGTTTCTAGATTTGACTCTCAGATAGCTAACAGACACTACTAGATATTTATCCAGAGGATGCAAAAATGTTGATTTGAAGGGACACATGCACACCAATGTTTATAGCAATACTATCAACAATAGTCAAAGTACGAAGAGAACTCTGTGTTCATTGACTGATGAATCGAAAAAGAACTTATAGTATAGGTGTGTATATATATACACACAATTATATATATATATATATATACACACACACACACACACACACACACACACACACACACACATACATATACAACAGAATTTATGTGGTGACAACAATAAAGAAATCTTGCCTTTTGCAACAATGTAGATGGAACAGAGCGGGTTATGCTAAGCAAAATTCATCAATCAGAAAAAACAAATATATGATTTCAATAATTTGTGGAACTTAAGAAACAAAATAGATGAACATAGAGGAAATGAAGGAAAATTATTAAAATAATATAAAACAGAGAGGAAAGGAAACCATAAGGGACTCTTAACTGTAGAGAACAAGCTGAAGGTTGCACAGGGGATGTGGGTGGGAGAATAGGCTAAGTGGGTGATGGGATTAATGAGGGCACTTGCTGTGATGACCACTGGGTTTTATATGTAAGTGACAAATCCCTAAACTTTACTCCTGACACCAATACTAGACTATATTGTAGCTAATTTGAATTGAAATAAAATCTTGTAAGAAAAATATAGTACCATCATTTTAAGATGTGTTTTAATGTTTATATTTATTTTTGAGGGAGACAGAGAGAGCAAGTGGGGAAGGACATATAGAGAGGGGGACAAAGGATCCACAGCAAGTTTGTGCTCACAGTTGCAAGCAGTCTAATTCAGGGCTTGAACCCACGAACTCTGAGATCATGACTTGCTGCAAAGTTGGTTCCTCAACCGACAGAGCCACCCAGGCACCCCTTAAAATCCGATTTAAACTAGAACATTTAGAAAGGGAGAAAAACCAATATTAAACTTTACATTTATCATGGAGATTTGAGAACAAGTTAAATATTATTAGGTCCTTAAACCGAAAGTCAAAAATTTCTACCTAAACAGTTTTATCAAATATGCAATTAGTTCTATATTTAATTTTTTTGGGAAACTCCATACTGTTTTCCAAAGTGGCCGCACCAGTTTGCATTCCCACCAACATTGAAGAATGATAAAATTTAATTTTTTTGGCTTATAATGTATTTCCACGATATTACTTAATGTGCCAGAACTACATTTTAATTACAGATTTTTTAGGACTGAAAATTGTGTTTAAATTTAGTGGTGAACAAAATATCATAAAAGTTATCTGTCCTCGATGTATGTATTTTATACTAATGTGAATTTTACTTCACTTTAGGAAACTTATCTACTTCTAGAAAGTGCCTTTGCATTTTGGAGTTTGAGTCTGGACATAGGGGATTTCGTTTTGGAGAGAAATATTTATGAAATATTTGAGGTTCTTCTCATCTTAATTCCCTTTGGCACTTTTCATTCATCTATCAAGAGAAATATTTTTATTAATTTATAGTTTTTATAAGTGTCATAACTTAAAATAATTTTCTGAACCCTACGAAGAAGTCTTTACAGCCTTCAATATTTTTAATATTTACCACAGTATAATTTTTTGGAATCATAGATTGGTAAAAAAAATGATTAAATAATTTTACATATGCATTAAATAACCTACGAATTCTGTATTTATTGAAATATTTTTTACTCCTTATATGTTATAAATTTTACAGCCTAATACTGAGTTACTCAATTTTACACGTTTTTTTAGTTTTGTTTTGTTTTGTATTGGTTTTTTTTCGAGCTTTTTAATTTTTTTATGTAAATAGTTTATTTTCAAATTGGTTTACATATAATACTCAGTGTTCATCCCAACATGTGCCCTTTTTAATGTCCATCACCCCCTCTACCCCCACTCTCACCTCCCTTCACCCTCAGTTTGTTCTTAGTTTTTGAGAGTCTCTTATATTTTATCTCCCTCCTTCTCTGTGTCTTTTTTTCCTTTCCCCTCTTTCTTTCCCCCATTGTTTTTGCTAAGTCTCTCAAAATCCGCCTATGCATGGAAACATATGGTATCTGTCTTTTTCTGACTTATTTCACTTAACATAATACCCTCCAGTTTCATCCATGTTGCTACACATGGCCAGACTTCATTTTTTCTCATTGCCACGTAGTATTTCATTGTATAAATGTTTTTAGTACTTACCAGATAATCATCTTTAGAATCAGTGTTGGAAGAAAACCTGAGTAAAGAGTTTCGTATATGCTTAACAGAAAGCCTAAGAATGTATATTTACTGAAAATAAAATAAAATGAAATATATACTTTTCAAAGTGGACAGAAATGTAAAAGTACATTTAATACTACTATAAATTCATTGGGAAACTGAGTGGTTAATATATTTGATGATCAAAAGAAGTGTCAAACCTAAAGGAAATTGAGTAAGGATACATTCTCTAAAAGTTGTGTTGTGTGTAAATATTTTTCTTAATCCCTGATAATCCAGGATTTACTCTCTCAATGTTGCTGTAATATGATAATTTTGATTTCCACTCATTATGGAAGAACTAAAAGTAGTGTACAATCTGGATATTTCACTTGTCTGGCAACATGTTGGAGGCATAAAAGGCAAATAATGATAAGTGTTTGTTTGTTTTTTCCCCCCTTAAAGGACACTCAGTGTCTTACGTGGAATCTCAGGATATGATCTGCTTTGATATTTCAATTTAAACTATGAACTCAGGAAACAAAAGTGTTGAAACAGATTTTATACTCTCTGGTCTTTTCCAATATGGTCAAATGGACACATTCCTCTTTGTTGCCATTGCCATTATCTTTGCAGTGGCTTTGATGGGGAACACCATACTGATCCTTCTCATTCAGTTGGACACCCGCCTCCACACCCCCATGTACTTTCTACTCAGTCAGCTCTCCTTCATGGATATAATGAACATCACCACCACGGTACCCAAGATGGCCGCCAACTTTCTGTCAAATAGTAATACCATTACATTTTTAGGCTGTGAGATTCAAACATTTGTGTTCTTGGCCTTGGTGGAAGTGAAGCCCTTCTTCTTGGTTTCATGTCCTATGATTGATACGTAGCCATATGTTACCCTTTACATTATCCTGTACTCATGAACAAGAAGATTGGTTGGTTCATGGTCATGTGTACATGGGCCAGCAGCTCTATCAATGCATTAATTCATACGTTGTATGTATTTCATCTTCCATTTTGTAGGTCTCAGAAGGTTAACCACTTTTTCTGTGAAGTTCCATCTCTATTGCCACTGGTGTGTCAGGATACTTCCCAGTATGAGAATACAGTCCTACTGAGTGGTCTTATTATTCTGATGTTACCATTCATGGCCATTCTAGCTTCCTATGCCCGTGTACTTACTGTGGTGTTCCAGATGAGCTCAGGTAAAGGACAGTCGAGAGCTGTCTCTACATGCTCCTCTCATGTGATTGTGGCAAGCTTGTTCTATATTACGACTCTGTCCACTTACACAAGGCCACACTCGTTGCACTCCCCCGGACAGGATAAGGCAGTGGCAGTGTTTTACACCATCATCACACCTCTTCTGAACCCATTTATCTACAGTCTGAGGAATAAGGAGGTTATTAAGGCTATGAGAAGACTATTGGTATAATGGATATTTTTACATAAAAGGTCATTTTAAGAACTCCTATTGATTGAGATTGAACTACATAGAACACGTTGCCTGGAATACTGTTTTGGAATATGTAAACTCCTAGAAGTACTTATGAAATAAATGAACTGATAAATATCTTGATTCCTACTTGTTGCAAAATAGCTTAAGGATAGTTTTTGAGGGAAAATTGTGGGAAATTTTCTGGGAAAATGGTGTTATTGTCAACATTATTTTAGCTTCTAAAGCAATAGATTTCCTCCGTATCAACTCAATGCTTGCACCTCACAACAAATATTTTGTAATGGTCTCCTTAATCCTGAAATTCAACAAATAGGAAATACAACATACTGTAACACATAATATTAAAAAGATCTATTTGAGAAATCTGTAATGTGTAGCAGAATACATAATTGACTCGTTTATCCATTCATTCCACAACTGATTTAATGTTTTAACTATGTGTGTGACACTGCTACAGGCACTGGTGATATGGAAGTAAACAAAGATAAGAGCTGACAGAAATCTCTCATCTTATTAAATTTGCATTTCATGTGGTGAAACATAAAATTACTAAATAACTATGAAAAAACTAAGATACTTTTAGGAGTAATAAATGGGAAATATAGCTGGAGATTGAGACAGGGCAAGCCAGAGAATTTTGTAATTTTATATAAAACATTCCATGAATGGACAACCATGATAGTATTTAGTAAAGACTTGAACTGAGATTTGTAAATAAGCCAAATGAATATCTCATAAAGAATGTTTAGGGCATAAGAGGGAATAAACTAAATTTTCTTGAGAAGAGAACATGACTGACAGGTCAAAGACAATCAAAGAGTAAATTGGTGGGTTGCAGGAAAAGAGTAAAGTTACTGACATTGGCATTTGAGATATAAGGTTGAGTAGTGTGAAGAGTTTGGTTTTTAAACCAAGAAAACTGGCCACCATTGCTGTGCTTGCAGAGAGAATTGAAATGGGCAATTAGGAGACTATGGTACTAGTGTAGTTGTTACAAGATACTGCCTTAGATAAAGGTGATAATGGTAGAGTAGCATAAGGTGACCAGTCCAGAGGTTAGTAGAAAGTAGACATTTGTGGTTTGTAGATAGATATGATATGAAATGTGAAGGAATCAGATGAACAGAGAATTGGACCAAGATCTTGGAATAAACACCGTAAGTAAGAAATCATCATTAATTGCTATTGAGAAACCCACAGGTGCAACATTTCCATCACTCAGTTCCTTTGTGCCCCTTCACCAAGAGAATCTCAAGTGTCCAGTGGTCATTATTCTGTCTTCCATCGCCAGTTCCTTCATGCTCCTTCACTGAGAGTACCTCACCTGTCCAGTGGTCATTTTTCTGACTTTCACCAACATTAAATGGAAGCACTTACTGATAGAATAAAACAAAAACTTCTCTTATGCAAAGATGCTATTGTTTTTATTGCTGACTAGCACTCAATTATATGAATATATCACTATTGTTTTATTGGATGCTTTGATATTTTCAGCTATTAAAATAAAATCGCTAATACCCTCCCTATACAAAAGTTTTCTTATGGTCATATGCATTGAGCTTTTTTAGTATATGCTTAGGAATAAAATTGTCTGGTCATAGATGAAGTGTATGCTTAACTTTAGTAACAATTAAATTGTAGTACTAATATCAAATATTCCAAACAGGAATACAAAAACGTGTCCTAGGGTCTAAGTGTTGGTGTATGTAATGCAATAGATTGGTGCCAAATTTAAAATATACTTGTGAAGAGCACTGCATGTGGTATGGAAATGTTGAATCACTGGGTTGTACACCTGAAACTAATATCGCTGTAGGTTAACTAACTGGAATTTAAATAAAAACTTTAAAAAATATGCAAAAGAAAACAATAAAATTATTTTTCAAATATATTAGAGATTCATTGACATCTATGTGTCCATTTTCAATGATTTTCATAACAATTTTATTTGTCTTAGGGACATTCTTAATTCAAAATAATTTGCATTTTTGGTTCATGGATATCTTTCTTTATTTAGCTTATTCATTTATAATATATTGTGTCTACCAACCAACAGTCCAAGAATTAAAACAGTAAAATTGTTAGATCTCTTCAGGTTTCCTATTCTATCACATGCCTCCCCTGTTGTACTGAATTTCCAGAGTATCATTGTCTTGCTATATTTTATAATTATAATGTTTGCCATCACTGTTTTCAACAGTATAAACAGTTATGCTTTAGTTTATTTGTATTAGAACTCTCCTTCACGTGACATTATTTTACTGTATTAATACAGTTGAATGCAACTGTGAAACGTACATTTTTGTTGGATAAAATTCTATTTTTAACTTTATCAAATTCCTTTTTATATTTTGGTTGATGAATGATAGATAATTTTCAATTCTATGCTATTACATATGTTGAATTTATGAATATTGATGTGTAACCCCCCTGTTTCCTATGGACAAGAGTTTATATTGGGAATATATATATGACAGGAATTACTAGTTCACAAGATATAAAAGTGTTCATGGTTTTGGAATTATGCCAAGTGGTATCCAAAATGGTAGCAACAATTTACGTTTTTAAGATAAATATAAGTTGTCCTGAAATCACCCCCAAAATTCAGATTCATCAGTTAAAATATCTTAATTCTTAACGATTAATATAAATACTATTTAATCTTGACTGATACCCATTGCCTGATGAATAAAGAAGTGGTATATATGTGGAATTTATGAAACAAAAAAATATATAATGGAATGGGTAGGGAAGAGAGGCAAACCAAGAAACAGACTGTGAACTATAGTTCACTCTTCCTCTTTGAGTTTTTGTAGTGTGTGGCCATTTAGGAATTTGTCCATTACTTCCAGGTTATCCAGTTTAATGGCACATAATTTTTCATAGTATTCCCTCATTATTGCTTATATTTCTGTGGGATTGGTTGTAATCATCCCTTTTCATTTGTAATTTTAGCTGTTTGGGTCCCCTCTATTCTTTTTGAAAAACTTTGCTAAACGTTTATGAATTTTGTTTTTTAAAAAAAAAAAAAAAACACAAAACAGCTCTTGGTCTCATTGATCTGTTCCAGTATTTTTTCAGTCTCTATATTCTTAATCTCTGCCATGATTTTTGCTATTTTGCTTCTTCTGTTGGGTTTGGAGTGTCTTTGCTCTTCTGCTTTCAGTTCCATGAGCTGTGCTGTTAGAGTTTGTATTAGTGATTTTTCTTTTTTCTTAAAATAGGCCTGGATTGCACTGTATTTTCCTCTTAGGACTGCCTTTGCTGCCTCCCAAAGGGTTTAGATTGCTGTATTTTCACTTTCAATTGTTCCCATATATTTTTTTAATTCCTTCTCTAGTTGCCGAGTTGACACATTCATTCTTTAGTAGGATATTCTTTAGCCTCCATGCTTTTGGGGGCTTTCCAGACAATTTCCTGTGGTCGATTTCAAGTTTCATAACGTTGTGATCTGAAAGTGTACATGGTATGATCTTACTTCTTTTACATTTAACGAGGGCTTCTTTGAGCCCCAGTATGTGGTCTGTCTTGGAGAATGTATCATGTGCACTTGAGAAGAATGTGAATTCCATTGCTTTTGGGTGTAGGGTACTGAATATATCTGTCAAGCCCATCTATTCCAATATGTCATTCAAGGCCATTGTTTCTTTAGTGATTCTCTGTCTCGTTGGTCTATCCATTGCTGTGTGTGGAGTATTAAAGTTCCCTGCAATTAGCACATTTTTATCAAGAAGATTGTTTATGCTTGAGATTAATTGTTTTACAAAATTGGGTGCCCCCAAATTTGGCACATGGACATTTATAATTGTTAGCTCTTCCTGATGAATATTCCCTATGATTATTATATAATGCCCTTCGTCATCCAGGTAACAGCCTTTAATTTAAAGTCTAGTTTTTCTGATACATGGCTCCTCCAGCTTTCTTTTGAGTTCCAGTTGCGTGGTAGATGGTTCTCCATCCCCTACTTTCAATATGAATGTGTCCTCAGGTCTAAAATGAGTCTCTTGTAGACAGCAAATAGATGGGTCTTGTTTTTTAATCCACTCTGATACCCTATGTCTTTCAGTTGGAACGTTTAGTCCTTTTATATTTAGTGTTAATATCGAAATATATGGGTTTAGTGTCATCGTGTTATCTGTAAATTTCATGCTTGTAACCATGTCTCTGATACTTTGTGTTCCTTGCAACATTTCCTTCATAGAGCCCCACATAGGATCTCTTGTAGGGCTGGTTTATTGGTGATGAATTCCTTCAGTTTTTGTTTGTTTAGGAAATCCTTTATCTCTCCTTCCATTCTGAATGACAGACTGGCTGGATAAAGGATTCTTGGTTGCATATTTTTTCCTATTCATCACATTGAAGGTTTCTTACCATATCTTTCTGGCCTGCCAAGCTTCCGTGGATATGTGTGCTACCACCCTTATGTGTCTTCCTTTGTACGTTAAAGCCCATTTACCCCTAGCTACTTCTAGAATTCTATTTATCGTTGTATTTTGCCAGTTTCACTATGATATGTCGTGCAGAAGATCGATTCAAGTTACGTCTGAGGGAAGTTCTTGGTGCCTCTTGGATTTCAATGCTTGTCTCCTTCCCCAGGTTGGGGAAGTTCTCAGCAATGATTTGTTCAAGTGTCCCTTCAGCTCCTTTCTCTCTCTCTTCCTCTGGAATTTCAATGATCCAGATGTTCTGTTTGATGGCATCACTCAGCTGCTGAATTCTCCTTTCCTGTTCCTGGATCAGATTATCTCTCTTTCTCTCGGTTTCCTCTTTTTCCATAATTTTATCTTCTAATTCAAACATTCTTTCATCCAACTCTTCACTCTGAGCTCTGGCCACCTCCAATTTGTTTTGCACCTCATTTATAACATTTTGTAATTCATCCTGACCATTTGTAAAGTCCTTGATCTCTGAAACAATGGATTCCCTGCTTTTCTATCCTTTTTTTCAAACCCAGCGATTAAATTTATTACTGTCATTCTATATTCATGTTCAGTTATGTTGCTTATATCTGTTTTGATCAATTTTTAGCTGTCACCACTTCCTGTAACTTCTTTTGAGGAGAACAAAAATTTTTCAAAATTTATTCTTGAGAGAGTGACAGAGATATAGAGTGCACAAGCAAGGGAGGGACAGAGATAGAGGGAGACATAGAATTTGAAATAGGTTCCAGGCTCTGTGCCTTCACCCCAGAACCCAACCCCGGGTCTTGAACTCAAAACTGCCAGATCACGACCTGAGCCAAAGTTGGATGCTTAACCAACTGAGCCACCCAGACAACCCAGTTATTTTCTCTTTTTAAATCCATTCTGTTGTGGCGCCTGGGCAGCTCAGTCAGTTGAGTGTCTGACTGTTGATTTTGACTCAGATCATGATCCCAAGGTCGTGGGATCGAGCCCAGTGTTGGGCTCCACACTGAGAATGGAACCTGCTTAAGATTCTCTCTCTCTCTCTCTCTCTCTCTCTGGCCCTCTCCCCAACTTGTGCATGGTCTCTCTCTAAATAATCAATTAATCAATCCATAAATCAATTTCACCAATCTTTTGACTTTGGTATTGAATGTGATTACTGTTAGGGAAGAATTGGCAATGATTTTTTGTTCATGTTTTATCGAAATCTTGTAGCTATTTGTATCCCTCATTACCTTTTATAATGTCTTCATTTTTGTTGTGTTGAATGTTTTTAGGGATATGGTTTGATTTTTCTCTTATTTCCTTTATCTATATTTTATTTATATTTTCTTTGTCATTATCAGAGTATATTTATTTGCTAGAGTGGCCATATCAGTGTATCACAGCCTGGGTTATAATTAATAATAGAAATTTTTTTTTTACTTTTTTGGAGGTTAGAAACCTGAGATCAAGGGGTTCGCAGAGTTGAATTTTTTTTGTGGACTCTATCATTGACTTGAGGACAGTCATTTTCTATGTCTTTATATACTCTTTCCTCTGTAATGTCGGTATCTTAATTTTCTTTTACTTGAAATAATTCATATTGATTTAAGGTCGCTCATATGATATATTTTTATACTATTTACATATTTGAGGTACTATTTCCAAATACAGACATTATAAAATCCTGGAGATTGGTATTTCAACATATGAATTATGTGGGGACACAATTTAGTCCACAATAAATGTGGATTACATTAAAAAAAAAAAACTATCTCTACAGCACATTGATACTGGGTACATTGATGACATTTTTTTATATCTGTGGTCTCATTAATATATATTTATAGTAATTATTTTTTTTTCTTCAAATAGTATAAAAAATTAAACGTGGACATCTGTTTGTTTTGTTTCAGTTCCACAAATATATGGTTGCTTTTAAATTTCCTTAGAGTCTCATCCCTATACTTTCTTTGCTCCAATGGAACTGCCTCCACTCTCAGAAGCCTCGAAAATGCCTCTTTCCCCATCGGTCTCTTGAGTCAGGTGAGACAGACACCAATCAAGTGGGTCGTCCTCAAACAAATCAGTACTTTATAAGCGAATGCATTCTTCTTTATCTAAAGGATGAAACTGAGAATTAAGAGATATCCTGCTGAATGAACCTCTCTGCTCCAAGGAGAGATATGACAAAGGGAAGCAAAATGCCACAAAGTTTCCTAACATTTTGAGTAAGGGATTTTCGTGGTTAGTATTTCACTGTTTTCGCAGCATTTTAACTGATTTCTGGAGTCCTAACAAAGCTATGTTTGTCCATTTGTTGTTTATGTGATGTTTGTGGGAGATGAGTGGTGGAACATTCTAGTCCACATATTTATGTTCTATCCATGATTCAAGGGACAAATGTGCCAACAAAGTGGTAGTATGACCTAACGAATGTCATCAGATATAAGGACTTCTCTAATTAGTTTACCTCATGACACATCTTCTCTTACTCCCTTCCTAAGACTTGATCAAATGCAATTGGATACCCTTTCATGTCTATATTGTCATTATTTGTGTGAATTTAAAGGACTTTCAGTATCCAAACAGAACTCCCAGCATTCCTTTGGTCCTTTATTTGTGCTCAGACATCCATATGGGTGGATTTAGACTGTGTCTCATGTGGTGCAAAAATAGGCATTGGTTAAGTAAGGTTGAAATTCTACCCTCCAGGTGGGAGGAGAACAGCCGTAATAGTGACTAAATTGGGCTGGGTAGTCAGAGAAATTTGTTGGTTTTGATTTATATTACTCTCTGGATGCCAGGATCGCCCTGAGAGGAGACCAGCTCCTACTTCAGGGCTTCCGGCTGGTCCAGGGTTTCACCAGCGTGATGGTTGGTTTAGGCGCGAGAGAAAACGCAAAGTCAGTCTCTCGGAGTCAGCCTCATATCAGGACTGGTCCGGGGCTCCCTAAGTAAGGGCTGAAACATAAAGACAAGACGAGACAAGACAAAGACACACAAAGATGTGGAGACAGCCTCTTTTGGAGACTGCTCTGGAGACAGCCTCTTACCAGGACTGCTCAAAGTTTATTTTTTTTTCTGGGTTTTTATGTAGTTTTAGAAGCAGTACAGGCATATATTTTGTAATGATTAAGAAAATGATTTCAACCCCCATGATTGTCCCTATGATTTACAATAGAAACGTTCAGAAACAGTTTCTGTTACACAATTCACACGTAAGCAAGGTATGACAAATGGGTACATTCAATAGAAATGTTCAAAAACAGTTTCAGTCGAAAGATCAAGAACAATTTACATGCAGGCAAGGTACAACAAATGGACACAGTCTAGTAAGTGGTATAGGTTGAAAGAACAAGCACAAAGGTTTTTGGTTACAGTTGAAAGATTATGTGCAAAACTTCCTTATTTTTCTGTAACATACTCTAACATCTATTTCCTTAGTAATTATGTCCCAAGACTCACAGCAATAATCACATTCCTGAGAGTCTGGCATCACTCTAAATAGATCAATAATACATTCTAAATTTTATTGATTTCTTAAAGATTTTATTTCCATGATTCTCAACATGATTTTATTATTAATAAAGTATAGCAGCATATGTTGGCTTAATAGGGGAGGAAGCTGTGGAGCACTCCTATTTTTCTATGGCCTGTCTTCTTCAGGAGATATTAGGATGGATCACAAAGTAGCACATAGGCCCAGTGACCCTATAGCCAGGTGTCGTGGTGACCCTTCCTGCAACTGTACCTGTCTGAGGAATCTTACCCGTCTTTGGCTAACCAGCCCTCCTTCAGAGTCAAACCAGCATTATTATGTTCTTGTTGTATTATAACCTGGCATATACTTCAGGGCACCCCCATCCACTGATGAGGGCCCCGGTCTAGGGCACTGTCTTATGGGCCTGAGTCTTCTCCTTAGACAATGTCGCTAGGGCCAATGTCTTCTGGTCTCCAACATCTGGATAGTTTGTTCTCTCTTTGTTTCTGAGTCTTTAATAGAACAAGATCACACGGGAACAACTATTGAAAGGGTTTGTGAATGCACTAGAACAAAGCAGCGAAGGATGTAAATGCATTCTCAATCCATCTTAATTCATGTAGAGTACCTTAAAAAAAGGAGAAAAAGTCACTAATAACAGCAAAAACAACAGTTAAAACAAAAACTAACATGTATTGTGTGTCTGTTGTGTGCCAAGAAATATTGCAAATTACTTGCCCCAAATATACTAATTTAATTTTTCAAAATCAAATTCAGCTTTATGTGCAATCACCGTCCATATAGAAAAATAGAGAAGACTTCAGAATAAAGGAAACTAACAATAATTTGATTATTCTACTTATGCAGAGTAAGCTATCCTCCCCTAGCTCTGCTTTATCAGTACATTGCTCTTTTACTCTGATGCTAAATATTGGGAAACTAAGAGAATATCCTCAGTTTTATACTACAAGCATTTCTTTTTTGTGGGATTACTAACTTTTTTGTAACTATCCTAAGTAGTTTACTTTTGTTGTCTCATAATGCACTTAAATATTTTGCTCACAGTTTTTCAAGTGAAAATAAAACAACAACAATAGTGGAAACCATTACCATGAAGTATTAGACCTAAATGCAGAGTCTGATTTCTCTTGAAGGTAAAGAAGTCAGATGTAGAGGCTCTCCTTTACGCAAGTCTTTAAAAGACCATATTTTAATTGTATATTGAACATTTTTTGTCTTTTTTGTAAGGTAAGCAGCCAGAACTGTACATGACAGGCTACTAAAATTGTAGGTTTGTCCTACAACAGTCTTAAATTTTTTCCAATTGCAATTAACCTTGAGGTATGTGTTGGCTATTTATGAGACTCAAACTTTATTTAAAATCTGAGATATGAATTCCATAATTATTATTTTCCACTCTGTAGATTGGCCTTCAAAGATTGATCGCTGGAATGTTTCTTATGAAGAATGTCTCTTCACAACTAAAGTATTAAAAAAAAGTAAACGACAGTTTACATGTAAAATAATTAAGAGAAATGAAGATAAGACATATACACTCATTTTATAAGAATTTACTAATATGTCCTATGTTCAAATCGAATAAAGTGTAAAGTAGATCTCTTTATATTCCTCAACTCTGAACTCTAAATTATGGTACCTTGACTTTCCAATTTCCTTTCCTTTTCTCTTTTTGCTTTTCTTTTGTTTGTTTTTCTTTTGTGTTTTCAAATCTGTGTACTAGAATTGACACAAATATTCATTCAGTAAAGTTAGCTAAGGGGACTCATTAAAATCGACCTTCACTTTTACACGTACAAATTCAATAAATATTGTTGATATAGAAAAAAGATCAAGTGAGAGCCATGCTATTACCTAAATTACTCTCTCTGAACCTGGGCACAATTTGCGCGTTTTGGAATTTTAGAAACCTGAATTCTACTCATGACCAGGCCAATATGTTCAAGATTGTTGCATCAAATATAATGCACTGTTTAACCAGAACATCCCTCATGTCTTGTAATTCCTCATAAATTCTTACCTATTTTGTATATTAAAAAATCTATATATCATGCAGAATTCAAATCCATATACATATTTTAAAAATAAATTACGGTTCAATAATAGACTTTGAAACCCTATCAAATAAAACTGATGATGTTATTGCTTCTCATTCTGAGAAATAAGTGAGACTATTTGCCCAGAACTCAATTTTGTTTTCTTTTGTAGCACTGACACCAGCTCAAAAGAAGCATCGTATTCAAAGTATAAAATGAACTTAATTGTGGACTAGAGACGAAGGTTTCCCAAAAGGGTTATTGGAACCAAAATATGCATTTCCATCATGATTAGGCATTTAGTCCACTTGCCTTAAGAGGTTAAAAACCTTACATAAGGGGTAGAAAATGGCTATGTATGTTAAACTATATATTCTACTGGGTTTATCATGTTAATAATTGAAGGCTTCTTTTCTAAGGCAAAAATAGCCAATAAACTTACAGACTCACAAAACATTAACAGTTCCTAAAATTTGTGTCAAACTAGAGATTTAACATTTTTTTTATTTATCTTGGAATTTGTTGTTTTTGCTTTTCAGCAGCTATGCACGTTAAGTAGTTTGATTATTCAGAATGTATGTGGATTTGCCTATGTAACTGTTTTATATATATGGTCAAAAATACACTTTTATTAAGACTTTTATTAAAGAAGAAATGGCTGTAACTCTGTAATTAATGCCCTTGGGTAAGTTTTAGGGATCTTTTCTATACATAGATACATCTTTCATCCTTCTTCTAATGCTCTATTTTAAGAACGAAATTCTAGAAGAATGAAATAGAGCTGTATATAAGAGGATATATACCTCAAAAGAAATGACTTTTAGATTCCTTATTTTTGAAAATTAAAGAAAATTTGGACATCAGATCATCTAGAATAAAGTGTAGTATTTTAAGGAAATCTATTTTTCTTTGGTTTCAAAGACATAGCTTGGTGAAAGGAAAGAAATCTTCACATTAACATTCACTCTGCCATCAATGAGGTGTTGAGTCTACTAAGTTGTCTAAGTAAACGAAAAGAATTTAAAGTGCCTTCACAAGTTTACTACAACTTATATTGAAAAAGAAAACATGCAATTATTCTCAGGTGTACTATTTAAAGAAATGCATTTCATATTGAAATGTAGAGTGAATTCTATTAAGCATATGACATGTGTATATACTTAGTTGGGACTATTACTGAGTTGGCTAAGTTATCAACATACTTCCTAGCTGATTTCTCTAAAAATAATATAGAGGTAAGTCTTTGAGGTTCCTTTGGTGTTGTATTGAATGTGAATCATCCCAGGTTTAAAGGACAAAGGGATGGAGGACATCTTCTCATAGTGAGATAGAGCCAGAGTTTGGAAGCAGAGTGTATTTCTTATCTAGGAAAGCATGACCTTGGACCATGTTTGTATTCTTGACTGGGTGAGTGAGGATGTTTGTTTCTTATTCTTTCAACCATAACATTTTGTATTATGTTTAGCACAAATTTATATCCAACAATATTTTGAAATAATATGAGTGTCAAATAAGTAAAATGTTACCGGAAATATAAAAGGCATGGAGAGAATTTTATGCTGCTCTCTTAAAATTAAATGTTTGTAAGGTGTAGAGTTCCATACAAGGTCTGGTTATTAATGATTCCATTTTGATATTTACTTTATTACTGACTGAATATATGAAGGAGGTAACATTTTTCTATGTGCTTGGCTTATTTCTATTTGTTTCTTTAGTTTCTATTTACCGACATGAGTTATCTAATAAATAAAATTTAAATTAAATATTTTTGATAAAGCAGAATTCAAAATTCAAGGAAAATGTGTAGAAAAACAATGAAAAAATATCTGTGGACTATAATAAGAATCAGAAGAGGTTTTATTATGATGAAAATAACTACAGATCTAATTGCATTTTTTAAGTTTTTTTTTTTAATTTCAATTCAAGCTAGTTAACATATAGTGTTACATTAGTTTCAGGTATAAAATATAATGATTCAACAATTCCATATTTTACCCAAGGCTCACCATGAAAAGTGTTCTTAATTACCTTCATGTATTCAACCCTTTGCCCCTCTCTTCCCCTCTACAACCGTCAGTTTGTTCTCTAGAATTAAGAGACTTTTTCTAGATTTGACTCTCCGATAGCTAACAGACACTACTAGATATTTATTCAAAGGATGCTAAAATGCTGATTTGAAGGGACACATTCTCACCAGTGTTTATAGCAGCACTATCAACATTAGCCGAAGTATGAAAAGAACTCTATGTCCTTTGATGAATGGATAAAGAAGTTGTGGTATAGGTATGTATTTATTATATATAGTTGTGGTATAGGTATGTGTGTATATATATGTGTATATATATATATATATATATATACATATATATATTACGTTATATAAATATATATACATAATGGAATTTATACCTTTTGCAACAATATGTATATATAATATGTTATATAAACACATATATACACAATGGAATTTATGCGGTGACAAAAAGAATGAAATCTCGCCTTTTGCAACGATGTAGATGGAACCAGAGTGGGTTATTCTAAGCAAAATTCATCAATCAGAAAAAAACAAATATTTGATTTCAATAATTTGTGGAACTTAAGAAACAAAAAAGATGAACTTAGAGGAGATGAAGGAAAACTATTAAAATAATATAAAACAGAAAGGAAAGGAAACCATAAGGGACTCTTAACTGTAGAGAACAAGCTGAGGGTTACACAGGGGAGGTGGGTGGGAGAATAGGCTAAGTGGGTGATGGGATTAATGAGGGCACTTGCTGTGATGAACACTGGGTTTTATATGTAAGTGATGAATCAGTAAACTTTACTCCTGACACCAATACTAGACAATATGGTAGCTAATTTGAACTGAAATAGAATCTTGTAAGAAAAACATAATACCATCATTTTAAAGTGTGTTTTAATGTTCATATTTATTTTTGAGGGAGAGAGAGAGAGCAAGTGGGGAAGGAAATATAGAGAGGGGGACAAAGGATCCACAGTAGGTTTGTGCTCACAGTTGCAAGCAGTCTAATGCAGGGCTTGAACCCGAGAATCTGAGATCATGACTTGATGCAAAGTTGGTTCCTCAACCGACAGAGCCACCCAGGCACCCCTTAAAATCTGATTTAAACCAAAACTAGAACCTTTGGAAAGAGAGAAAATGCAATATTAAACTTTAAATTTACCAGGCAGATTTGAGAACGAGTTAAATATGATTAGAATCTTAAACTGAAAGTCAAAAATTTCTACCTAAAATATTTTATCCAATATGGAATTAGTTCTATATTTAATTTTGGAGAAACTCCATACTGTTTTCCAAAGTGGCCGCACCAGTTTGCATTCCCACCAACACTGAAGATGATAAAACTTAATTTTGTTGGCTTATAATTCCACGATATTACTTAATGCGCAAGAACTACATTTTAATTACAGTTTTTTAGGATTGGAAATTGTGTTTAAGTTATAAAGGTGAACAAAATATTATAAATGCTATCTGTCCTCAATGTATGTTTTTTATACTAATGTGAATTGTACTTCACTTTAGGAAACTTTTCTACTTCTAGAAAGTGCCTTTGGATGTTGGAGGTTGAGTCTGGACTTAGGGCATTTCTTTTTGGAGAGAGATATTCATGAAATATTTGAGGTTCTTCTCCTCTTAATTCACTTTGGCACTTTTCATTCATCTGTCAAGAGAAATATTTTTTTAATATATAGTTTTTATAAGTGTCATAACTTAAAATAATTTCCTGAACCCTACAAAGAAGTCTTTACAGCCTTCAACATTTTTAATATTTACCACAGTATAATTCTTTGAAATCAGAGATGGGTAAAAAAAAAAACCTGACTAAATAATTTTAGATATAATTTAAATAACCTACTAATTCTCTATTTATTGAAATATTTATTTTGCTCCTAATATTTTATAGGTTTTACAGCCTAATATAGAGTTACTCAACTTTCAGAGGTCTTTTTGTTTGTTTGTTTTTTGGTTTTGTTTTGTTTTGTTTTATAGCATTCAATGTTTATAGTAATTACCAGAGCATTATTTTTAGAATCGATGTTGGAAGAAAACCGAGTAGAGTTTTGTATATGCTTAATAGAAGACCTAAGAATATATACTTACTGAAAAGAATATGAGATGAAATACATATTTTTCAAACTGGACAGAAATGTAAAAGTATATTTCATACTACTATAAATTCATTGGGAAACTGAGTGATTAATATATTTGATGATCAAAAGAAATGTCAAACCTAAACGAAATTGAATAAGGATACATTCTCTAAAAGTTGTCTTGTGTGTAAATATTTTTCTTAATCCCTGATAATCCAGGACTTACTCTCTCAATGTTGCTGTGATATGATAATTTTGATTTCCACTCATTATGAAAGAATTAAAAGTACTGTACAGTACGGATATATCACTTGTCTGGCAACATGTTGGAGGCATATAAGGAGTGTATTAATAAGCATTTTTTTTTCTCTTAAAGGACAATCAGTGTCTTACGTGGAATCTCAGGATATGATCTGCTTTGATATTTCAATTTAAACTATGAACTCAGGAAACAAAATTGTTGAAACAGATTTTATACTTTCTGGTCTTTTCCAATATGGCCAAATGGACACATTCCTCTTTGTTGCTATTGCCATCCTCTTTGCAGTGGCTCTGATGGGGAACACCATACTGATCCTTCTCATTCAGTTGGACACCCGACTCCACACACCAATGTACTTTCTACTCAGTCAGCTTTCCTTAATGGATATAATGAACATCACTACCACGGTGCCCAAGATGGCTGTAAACTTTCTGTCAAATAGTAATACCATTACTTTTTTAGGCTGTGAGATTCAAACGTTTGTGTTCTTGGCCCTTGGTGGAAGTGAAGCCCTTCTTCTTGGTTTCATGTCCTATGATCGATACTTAGCCATCTGTTACCCTTTACATTATCCCGTACTCATGAACAAGAATATTGGTTGGTTCATGGTTATGTGTGCATGGGCCAGTAGCTCTATCAATGCGTTAATACATACGTTGTATTTATTTCATCTTCCATTTTGTAGGTCTCGGATTGTTAACCACTTTTTCTGTGAAGTTCCATCTCTATTGCCACTGGTGTGTCAGGATACTTCCCAGTATGAGAATACAGTCCTACTGAGTGGTCTTATTATTCTGATGTTACCATTCATGGCCATTCTAGCTTCCTATGCCCGTGTACTTACTGTGGTGTTCCAGATGAACTCAGGTAATGGACAGGCAAGAGCTGTCTCTACTTGCTCCTCTCACCTGATTGTGGCAAGCTTATTCTATGTTACAACTCTGCCCACATACACCAGGCCACACTCGTTGCACTCCCCCGGACAGGATAAGGCTGTGGCAGTGTTTTACACCATCATCACACCTCTTCTGAACCCATTTATCTACAGTCTGAGGAATAAGGAGGTTATTAAGGCCATGAGAAGACTATTGGTATAATGGATATTTTTACATAAAAGGTCACTTTAAGAACTCCTAATGATTGAGATTGAACTACAGAGATCACTTTGCCTGGAATACTGTTTTGGAATATGTAAACTCTAAAAAATACTTATGAAATAAATAAACTGATGAAAATCTTGATTCCTGCTGATTTTAAAGTGGCTTATGGATAGTTTTTGAGGGAAAATTGTGGGAAATTTTCTGGGAAAATGGTGTTATTGTCAACAGTATTTAGCTTCTACAGCAACAGATTTCATCTCTATCAACTCAATGTTTGCACCTCATGACAAATATTTTGTAATGACCTCCTTAATCCTGAAATTCAAAAAATAGGAAATACATCCTATTGACACACATAACATTAAAAGGATCTATGCAAGCAATCTGTTATGTGTAGCAAAGTACATAATTCACCCATTTACACATTAATTCCACAACTGATTTAATGTTTTACCTATGTGTGTGACACTGCTACAGACACTGGTGATATGGGAGTAAACAAAGATAAGAGCTGACAGAAATCTCTAATCTCATTAAATTTGCATTTCATGTGGTGAAACATAAAATTACTAAATAACTATGAAAAAACTAAGATACTTTTAAGAGTAAGAAATGGGAAATATAGCTGGAGATTGAGACAGGGCAAGCCAGAGAATTTTGTAATTTTATATAAAACATTCCATGAATGGACAACCATGACAATATTTAGTAATGACTTGAACTGAGATTTGTAAATAAGCCAAAAGAATATCTCTTAAAGAATGTTTGGGGCATAGGAGGGGGTTAATGAGATTTTCTTGAGAAGAGAACGTGACTGACAGGTAAAGACAATCAAGGAGTAAATTGGTGGGTTGCAGGAAAAGAGTAAAGTTACTGACGCTGGCATTTGAGATATAAGGTTGACTAGTGTGAAGAGTTTGGTTTTTAAACCCAGACAACTAGCAACCTTTGCTGTGCTTGCAGAGAGAATTGAAATGGGCAATTAGGAGACCATGGCACTAGTGCAGTTGTCACAAGATACTGCTTTAGATAAAGATGATAATTGTAGAGTAGCATAAGGTGACCAGTCCAGAGATGAGTAGAAAGCAGAAATTTGTGGCTTGTGGATAGATATGATTTGAAAAGTGAGGGAATCGGATGAACAGAGAATTGGACTAAGGTCTTGGAATAAAAGCTGTAAGAAATCATCATTAATTGCTGTTGAGAAACCCACAGGTGCAATATTTCCATCACCCAGTTCCTTCGTGATTCTTTCTTAAGAGCACCTCACTTGTCTAGGGGTCATTATTCTGACACTCATCAACATTAAATGGAAGCACTTACTGATAGAATCAAACAAAAACTTCTCTTATGCAAAGATGCTATTGTTTTTATTGCTGACTAGCACTCAATTATATGAATATATCACTATCGTTTTATTGGATGCTTTGATATTTTCAGCTATTAAAATAAAATCGCTAATACCTTCCCTATACAAAAATTTTATTATGATCATATGCATTCAGTTTTTTTATTATATGCTTAGGAATAAAATTGTCTGGTCATAGATGAAGTGTATGCTTAACTTTAGTAACAATTAAATTGTAGTACTAATATCAAATATTCCAAACAGGAATACAAAAAAGTGTCCTAGGGTCTAAGTGTTGGTATATGTAATGCAATGGATTGGTCCCAAATTTGAAATATACTTGTGAAGAGCACTGCATGAGGTATGGAAATGTTGAATCACTGGGTTGTACACCTGAAGCTAATATCACTGTAGGTTAACTAACTGAAATTTAAATAAAAACTTTAAAAATATACAAAAGAAAACAATAAAATTATTTTTCAAATATATTAGAGGTTCATTGACATCTATGTGTCCATTTTCAATGATTTTCATGACAATTTTATTTGTCTTAGGGACATTCTTAATTCAAAATAATTTCCATTTTTGTCTCATGGATATCTTTCTTTATTTAGTTTACTCATTTATAATATAATGTTTCTACCAACCAACAGTCCAAGAATTAAATTGTTAGATCTCTTCAGGTGTTCTACCCTATCCACATGCCTCCCCCATTTTTCTGAATTTCCAGAGTATCATTGTCTTGCTATATTTTATAATTACAAAGTTTACCATCAGTGCTGTCAACAGTATAAACAGTTGTTATGCTGTAATTTACTTGTATTAGAACTTTCATTCACGTGACATTATTTTACTGCATTAATACAGTTGAATGCAACTGTGAAACATACAATTTTGTTAGATAAAATTCTCTTTTTAACTTTATCAAATTCCTTTTTATATTTTGGTTGATGGATGATAGATAATTTTCAATTCTATGCTATTACATATGTTGAATTTATGAATATTGATGTGTATGCCCCCTGTTTCCTATGGACAAGAGTTTATATTGAGAATACATATATGACTGGAATTGCTAGTTCACAGAATATAAAAATGTTCATGGTTTTGGAATTATGCCAAGTGGTTTCCAAAATGGTAGCAATGATTTACATTTTTAAGAGAAATATGTTGTCCTGAAATTGTCTCCAAAATTCAGATTCATCAGTTAAAATATCTTAATTCGTAATAATGAATATAAATACTATTTAACCTTGACTGATACCCGTTGCCTGATGAATAGATAAAGAAGTAGTGGTTTAAATGTAGAGAGCTAGAGAATGTTAGTATTATGTCAAGTGAAATAAATCAGTCAGAGAAAGATAAATACCATATGATTTTACTTATATGTGGAATTTATTAAACAAACAAACAAAAAATAACGGGATAGGTAGGGAAGAGAGGAAAACCAAGAAACAGACTGTGAACTATAGAAAATAAACTGAGTGTTACTGAAGCAACGGTTGGTAGGAGGATGGGTCAAATAGGTGATGAGGATGATAGAGGGCATTTGTTGTGATGAGAACTGGATTTTGCATGTAAGTGATGACTCACTAAATTGTATGCCTAAAGCTATTATATTATTACACTGTATGTTAATTGGCATTTAAATAAAAATTTGGAGAAAAAAAAAGAATTGAAACATGAATATTGATGCCAGAAATATGTGTATATCTTTACAGAACATCCCAGTACATAGCTTACCAAATTGAATATTACTAAAGTTTAATACTTTCGGTTTTTTACTGGGGCAATAAGGGGGGAAATGTACTTAAAAGTAGGATGTATTGTGTTATTACTTTCAAAGGCAGAAGAGAGTCAATCATCGAAAAAAGGAAAAGACTAAACAATGTCCACATGATTTCTTTCCTGAGTATTCTATGATAAGCATCCGCATCACACTGTCCATACAGTTAACAGGCTGGTGAATAGGAAATAGGTAGACAGACCAATCTATATTTGTATATCTCATGGCATATTGACAAAGATGGTGAATTTTCCTTGATTACTATTGTGTGCATTATGTCTTTCCTATAAATTTGCTGTGTTTTAAACTTTTAAATTAAACTACAATAGATCACAATAAAAACATAAATAATAAAACATAAGTAATTAATATGTAAATAAATAAATAAATAAATAAATTCCCGGTTTTAAAATTTAAGTTAGTAAACTTATAGTGAAATATTGGTTTCAGAAGCAGAATTCAGTGGTTCATCACTTACATAAAACACCCAGTGCCCATCAAAAGTGCCCTCCTCTCTCAACCCATAGTTTGTTCTCTATCATTAAGAGTCTCTCTGAGTGCCTGGGTGGATCAGTCGTTTAAGTGTCCAACTCTTGGTTTTGCCTCAGGTCATGATCTCATAGGTTTCTAAGTTTCAGTCTCGTGTCATACTCTGTTCTGACAGTGCAGAACCTGCTTGTGATTCTGTCTCCTCTCTGCTTCTCCCTCATTCATGCTCTGTCTCTCTCAAAATAAATAAACTTAAAAAAATAATCTCTTATGGTTTGTTTCCCTCTTTTCTCCCCTTCCTGCTTTGATTCTTAAATTCCCCACATGAGTAAAATCATACGGTATTTGTTTTGCTCTGATTGACATAATTTGCTTAGCATGATAATTCTAGCTTCATCCCGTTATTGCAAATAGCAAGGTTTTATTCTGTTTGATGGCACAGTAATATTCCGTGGTGTATATACGCCACAAGTTCTTTATCCATTCATCAGGGGAAGGGGATTTGGGCTCGCTTCTTAGTTTGACTATTGTTGATAGTGCTGTTTTAAACATTGGGGTGCATTTCCCCTTCAAATCTGTAGTTTTGTGTCCTTTGGATAAATACCTAATAGTGCAATTGCTGGATCACAGGGTAGTTCTATTATTAGTTTCTTGAGGAACCTCCATACTGTTCTCCAGAGTGGTTGCACCAGTTTGGACTCCCACCAACAGTGCAAGAGGGTTTCCCTCTCCCTGTATCCTCACCAAAACCTGTTGTTTCTCGTGCTGTTAATTTTAGCCATTCTGACAGGTCTAAGGTGGTATTTCATGGAGGTTTTGATTTGTGATTCCTTGATGATGAGTAACTCATCATCAACATTGAGCATATTGTGTCTGTTAGCCATATGGATGTTTTCTTTGGAAAAGTGTCTTTTCATGTCTTCTGCCCATTTCTTAACTGGGTTATCCGTTGTTTGGATGTTGAGTTTGATAAGTTGTTTATGGATTTTTGATACTAATCCTTTAACTGATATGTCATTTTCAAATATCTTCTCCCATTCCATCGGTTGTCTTTTAGGTTTGTTGACTGTTTACTTATTGTGCAGAAGCTTTTTATCTTGATGAGGTCCCAATAGATCATGTTTGCTTTTGTTTACCTTGCATTCAGCAATGTGTCTAGTAAGAAGTTGATGTGGTCGAGGTCAGAGAGGCTACCACCATGTTATGCTTTAGGATTATGATGGTTTCCTTTATCCTATTTAGGTCTTTAATCCATTTTGAATTTATTTGCATGTGTGGTGTAAGAAAGTGGCCCAGTTTCATTCTCTGCATGTCATCATTCAGTTTTCCCAATATAATTTGTTGAAGAGACTGTCTTCTTTCCATTGGATATTCTTTTCTGCTTCTACAAAGATTAGAGGACCACATACTTGTTGGTCCATTTCTGGATTTTCTATTCTGTTCCAATGATCTATGTATCTGTTCTTGTGCCAAGACTATACTGTCTTGATGACTACAGATTTGTAATAGAACTTGAAATCTGAAATCATGATGCCTCCAGTTTTATTTTTCTTTTTTCAGGATTGCTTTGGCTATTCGGAATATTTTGTGGTTCCATACAAATTTTAGAATTGTTTATTTTAGCTCTGTGAAAAATGCTGTTCATTTATTGATAGGGATTGCATAAATGTGTAGATTTCTTTGAGTGGTATAGACATTTTAACAATGCGTGTTCTTCCAATCCATGAACATGGAATTTTTTATCTGGAATATCAGTTTAGGTGTCTTGCTGCTGTTTTGTCCTCCTCTTTCATTTGGACCATATTCGTCTATTCCCTTCTTTCTTCTAACTCTCTGCATCTGTGTCTGTGTGCTAAGAAAGTCTGCTCTGTCTTCTTGTCTTGACAGTAGAGGCCTTATGAAGAAGAGATCATGCAGTGACCTGAAGCACAGAGTCCTATATTACCTTGGCTTTCCAGGGGCATTTTCTATGTGTGTGAACCCTGCTGTTGTGGCTGAGTCACTTTTCCCTTCATTTCAGTCACTTATGGTATCTCTCTTTGCCTGCTGTTTTGGGCAGATTTTATTCCCTGTGCTATTAGTGGGCCAAGCTGGAGCCACCTTGAACTTGAGTTGAGTCAGCCCAGGTTGTTTGCCAGATGTCAGGGCACCTGATTAGAGGGTATTTTCCCTGTGTCATCCACTCAGATTTCATTGGCAGGCATAGCGTACAACCAAACCAGTTGCCTGGAGCTGCTGTATGACTGGTGTGTGTGGTTATCTTTCCCTCTCCATGTGGTAAGGGTCACTTTGGAGATCTTCTGGCTCCTATTAGTCCTGTGTGCACACTGCCAGGTTTCTGGCACCAGTTTGAATGGGCTCCAGCCAAGAGAGTTTTAGAGGGAGTGTTACTCCAACATGGTGAGGAATGGGTCTCATAGTTTGTAAGTTGGTGTGCTGGTCTTCTGATGCCTGCCCGGCTAGAGGGGGTGGATCCACCAAGCATAGGTAGGTGGGGTGCACACTCAGCAGGTTAAGTAATGACTGTTTCAATTTGCTGCTTCCATGCTGTATTTCTTTGGACTATTTGTTGTGCTGTCTATTTAAGGACTGGGACTAAGTTTCCTCCTCCCCTCTACCTCTCCTGCAACTGAGTCTGCAGATTTTTAAAATCCTGGGTTTTAAATCCTGCTGGGGTATGCACTCATGAAATCTGGCCCCTCTCGCTTTCAAAGCCAAATCATATAGAGATTTTTCTTTCCCATAGGGGCTCCCCAGTGTGATAGTTTATCTCTTCCCTTTTCATGCCCACATGTCCCTTCCTTTCGTGGACAGTTGGAAGGTCCGTTTTGCTCTCTACTGTATCTCTGTCCTTCCTATCCTCTAAAATGTGGCCACACAATTTAGTTGTGGGGTTCGTTCTGCCAGCTTCAGGCTTTTCTCAGTTATTCACACTGATGTGAATGTTACCTAGGTGTTCCATGGGACACGGTGAGCATAGAGTCCTTCTACTTTACCATCTTCCCAGCAATCCACACCTTGCTGGTTTAAAATTCACTCTTTATCACTACATTTTGCTATTTGAATTGTAATGTGTCTTGGTATGGACACACTTGGGTTGACTTTGTGGGGGACCATCTGCCTTCCAGATCTGGATGTATGTTTCTTTTCCCAGTGGGAAATTTTCGGCTATTCTATATGCCCCTTTTTGGGTCACTTTTCTCCTTTTGAGGTTCTTATGATATAAATGTAATTACACTTGATACTGTTGAGTTCCTTAACCTATTATCATTTTTACTTCTGTTCATCTGGTTGCTTTCCATTACTCTGCTTTGTAGGTCACTGATTCATTCTTCTACCTTCTCTAGTCTACAGTTTATTTCCTCTAATGTATATTTAACTTTAGTTGTTGTGTTCTTCATCTCTGACTGTTTTTTTTTTTTGTGTGTGTGTTCCATGTCTTTGTTGAAAGCCTCACTGATATCCTTCTCTCTTTTCTTAAGTCTAGTAAGTATCTTTTTGACCATTACTTTGGATTCCTTTTTTTAAATGTTTTTATTTTATTTTTGAGAGAGAGACAGAGTGCGAGTGGGGGAGGGGCAGAGAGAGAAGGAGACAGAATCCGAAGCAGACCCCAGGCTCTGAGCTGTCAGTGCAGCGCCCAGTGTGAGGTTCGAACTCATGGACCACAAAATCATGACCTGAGCTGAAGTCGGACACCCAACCGACTGAGCCAGCCAGGCGCCCCTATTACTTTGGATCCTTAATCAGATGTATTGCTTATCTGTTTCATTTAGCTCTTTTGCTGTGATTTTATCCTGTTCTTTCACTGGGGACCCATTCCTCTGTCCCCTCATTTTATCTAACTCCCTGTGTTCATTTCTATATATTCGGGTAGTTAGCTATGTTTCTTGACATTGCAAGTAGTGGCCTTCTCTAGAAGAGCTCTTGTGGTGCCCTGCAGTGCAATGCCCCTGTTCACCAGGCACTCTATTGTTGCCACTGAGCTGCATTTGCCTTCACCATAATCAACTGCATGGTCTACTTTGCCCGTTGTTGTCAGGCCCAGTCTGGGGCCACTGTGGGCTTGTAGCCACGTGGTATCAGCAGCTAAAACAGATGCCTATCCTTTTCCCATCAGCTAGGGCTGCATGAGCACTGACCTGTTCTATCTGTGTGTCCTCTGTAAGGCTATTGTTGATGTCTACTCCCCAGTTCACGTTTGGAGTTACATTAGTACCAACCTGCATTGTACTCTGCCTGCTTTATCTCCTGAGAGACTTTTATCGGTGGGCGGGACAAACAGTCAGGCCAGATACCTGCCCTCCCCCTGCCTGCTGTGTCTGCAGATGCCTGATAGGGTACTCTCTCTGCGCTGCCAGTTATAATGTTCAACTCATAGGACCTTGAATGCAGTGGCATGCGTGGTTATCTTCCCATATCCTCAGGGCAGGAATTACCTTGGTTTGGTGCTCATCTCTGGCAGAACTGCTTGCAACATGTGTCATGGCAGAAGCCACTTTGGGGAGGCTTGCCCAGTGGGGATCCTTGTGTGGGCCAGATCTTCAGGAGAATTTGGGGGCAGGGGATTGCTGTTTGTTAGAAAGTTAGGTGGAGCGTGTTAATTATGGTTTCTGCAAGTGTCAGGCTTTTAGGTGGAAGGAGGGGGTTAAGAAATAGTGCCTATCATCTATTTTATTCTTGGAGATGCTTCTTAAGAATCTCTGCCCCTGCAGTGTACATTCAGAGATTCAGAAATAAACTTTACTGAATGCCTCAGATATTTTTCAAGTTACTGTTTCTCTGTAGGGCTATTTGTTATGATGGCTCTTTGATGGTGGGGACACAGTTTCCTATTGCCCTCTGGCTCTCCTAGGGCTATGTCGCTGATTTTTAAAGTACCTGGAGTTAAGCTGAGACGATTGTAAATATTCATAGTGCTAAATCCTACTGTTTTTCAAAGCCAAATATTATAGAGGCTCATCTTCCCAGTGCAGGTCCTCTGTGCCTGGGGTGCCTAGGGTGAGATCAACTTATTTCCCTTCTCCATGCTTGTGATTTCTTTCCCATTTGCTCTTAGTGTTGTTCTAAATTTGGTTCTTGACTGCATTTCTGTCCCTCCTAAACCCTTTTTGATGTGGCCTCAACTCTAGGAATAACTGTGGACAGTATGTTCTGCCAGGCTTTGAGTCATTTTCTGACTCAGTTTCACTGATGTGGCTGTTATCTAGGTGTGTCCTTGAAACAAAGTGAGCTTAGGATCCTTGTACTCCACCATCTTCCAAGACTGGTCTCTTATTGATGTAATTAAAATATTGTAATATATTCTGCCATTTTGCCTGTTTTCCTCTGTACATTCAAGTAGGATTTCCAATGTATATTCAATAAAATATAATGTCTGATCTTCAATAATTAATGTACTCTAAGGAAAAATTATTTCTTGGATGTTTTATGTAGTTTTATATAGGGAATGACAATTAATGTAGAATAATTTCACGTTATTATAAGATGGGTGATCACCAATTGAACATACCTGCATGAAAGTAATAGCATAACATCAGGACATGTGAATTCTCCCCTTCCTTTTCCATTCTCTACCCATTTTTCCTTCCAATAAGTCCAACCAATTTATTTGTAACAAGGTGGTTCACAGTTTTGCAGTTGGATATGTGGACTTATATTGTATGCAATTCTCTGTACCTGAGTGCTTTTACTTAATATGTTCCTTAGATTTATCCACAGGATTTGGGTTAGCAGTACTTAATTTGTTTGTAAGGCCATATGGCATTCTGTTCTGTGACTAAATATAATCTATATAAGTATTATGTTTCCATTGGTATTTGGATTGTGTCTGATTGGGTCTATTGTGAATTGGATTGGTGTGAACATTCTAGTAATTGTCTTCTTGAACACACATATGGCTATTAAATTTTTAGAATAAATAATATACAGATAAGCTATGCACGACAAGTAACTAATAAGTCAGAGTGATATTATCAGGGAAAGTGAGAAAATAAATAAATTTAACAAGATTGGAGTATATATAATTAATGTAATCAAGTCAATTTTATTTCTATACATGTGATTTTAACATAGTTTCCATTAAACTCCATATATGTGTAAATATGTAAATTTTTCAAGTTGACTGAAGAATTAATAAATTGATGCACATACCAAAGTAACTCAAAGAAAATTTAAAATTAATAAAATAAGAATAATTACTTTAGGAGATATCAAAACCCAGAATAAAATACAATAATTGATTATTGTATTGGTTCAAGTATAGAGTAATACAATAAACTAGGAGTTGCAGGAATGGTATGCACATATGTTGATAATTCATGACATAACTCAGTGAAGAGGAAATTCTTTTCAATGAAGCTGTCGGATCAAATGCACACTTTTGTGGAAAACAAAATAAAAACAGATGTGATGATTCTTCCATATCATTTGTAAATAAAATTTAAAAATTTTTTTTAATGTTTATTTATTTTTGAGAGACATAGAGGCACAGCGTGAACAGGGGAAGGGCAGAGAGAGAGAGACACACAGAATCGGAAGCAGGCTCCAGGCTCTGAGCCGTCAGCACAGAGCACGACGCGGGGTTTGAACTCACAGACCGCGAGATCATGACCTGAGCTGAAGTCGGCCGCCCAACCGACTGAGCCACCCAGGCGCCCTCACTTGTAAATAAAAGAAATACAAGTCCAGGTGGTCATAGATCTAAATATTTAAGGTAAAACAACAAAGGATCAAGAAAATACTTTAGGTAAATATTATCATAACCTGGGAGACAAGAAAACATTCTTCAGTATGACAAAAACACCCTAATCAGAATGAACAAGAATGATAATCATTGTCTAATAAGCACGGATTGCTAAGAGATATGCTTAAAATAATTTTTAGTTCATTCTCATCTGAATATCTTATAATAAACTCACCTTTGACAATTTCCATGCAAAAAGATACCTGTTCTTCACGAGATTAAATTTCTACTTTATGATTTGCATAACTAGCACAAAATTATAGATTCAGACATTCTTGAATTAATGGGACGATAGGTATACTTAAGAAAGATCCATACCACTGTGCAAGTGTGTATGGTGAAAATATTCCTGTTAGCTTCCCCAAAGTGTCCTGAGGCCATTTAGAAGGCTAACTTTGCTTCGGAGAAAGGGAAATATCCAGATTCAGGAACACCACAGAACTGAATTACAGATTCAGTGTATTCAAAATTTGCCTCTCAACTTAGAATATAAATTTTTAGAAAAAAAATATATATACACATATATATTAAATATATATACATGTATATATATTTACATTTACATGAGATTAGGGATATACATAGGCATTATTCCTATTATTTCAGCCAGTATCTCATGAAAATAGAATTTCCTCAGGAAAATCTGATGACATAAAACTATAGACTGCTGAATAAATGCACACATCTTGCATATTCATGTATTTGCAAGTTGATCACTGCCTAGCATATTGTGATACAATAATTCTGCTTATTTTAATTTCTCACGTATGAGCATATGATTCTCTGTGCTTACACATGCTAGTGTCTGAAGGAACATTTACTTTTCTCCTGCCCTTTAAAAATTTAACTCCTTGCAGTATAAATCAAGGATGCAAAACAGCTGGGCAGACATTGAGAACATCAGTGTATACGGTCGTAATAATATGATTATAAATGTTGTATAGTAGAGACGACATGTATTCCTCATAATGGGTACAATGAAGACTATTAAATGTGGATGAAAAGGATAATTTGGTAATGTATATAAGTAGGTAGCGATGCCATGTCAGAGAGACCATCTATAGGAATCAGCATATGGACAAATCATTTCCAAGGAACAAGGTTCTATTCAACTGCTAAACCATGCTTCTTGTTTGCTGTGTTCTGTTCTTGCTTTGTTTAATGAGAAATAGAAACATGAGACCAGAGTAAATGGCTCTGTAATAGATTGATTTTTATACCGTAATAACTATCTTTCTATTTACTCCACTGTAGTAATTCATTTTTTTAACTGAATATGCAATATTTACAATGTTGAGGTGACAGCTGCCAAAATAACTTTCCTGAGAATCTTAACATATTCACTTTGCTAGACATTTTCATCACCTTTAATGTGTCCATGTAGATTTTACAACTTCTGTTATCTTGCCCTTTTGTATTTGTTTATTCCACCTCCCCTCCCTTTTCCCTCTTGCCACCACTGACAGAGTTAGATGCACTTGCTGCTGAATATAATGCGTTTATGCCTATCACTTTAACTGTAATAATCTTATTATCCATCTTTTTTATTTTGGACTTCTTTAGAGAAGGAATTACATATACATCTTTATACTTCAGTGGTTTAACACTCTTTCTGGTTTTTATTTACTAATCAGTATATTACTTTGAATTAATTAACTCACAAATAAATGAATAACTGAGTAAGAAGATTTTCCCTGAAAATTAACGGAATTACAATGTCATATTTATTTAAGTACATCTCTGATAAAACAAACTTAAAGGATTTATTTTCAATGACATTGTGATAATACTGTTTTGCTTTTAAGCTTCAGGTGGATCCAATTCCTGAAGTTCAAATTTTCCTGGAACTTAAGGAACAAAGGTGTCAAAACCGTCTATATACCTAAAAGAAAGCTATCTGACTTAGTGAACCGATTATTCATTTTCTTCATGATATATTTGCTTAAACTTTTTTACATTCGATCAGCTTTTACAGGACAATATTTTATGTTTCTTTTCCTTTCTTGTGTGAACCAAACTTAGAAATGGAGGAAATTAGGTCCCTCTCAGTTCACTATTTGGGTTAAAACTCTCATGTGTGGGACTAAAGTATTTCCCAGGTAGTGGATAAATATGCATTTGATGTACCTGGGAAGGTGAACTGAGAACAGAGGAGGTCAACTCTGATCAAGGACAATGTGATTGGGTTCGGCTGCAGATATTTTCTGTTGGGGTAGTTTGGTTTTTCTTTCTTTTTTTTTTTTTTTTTTTTTTTTTTTTGGTTTTTAGAACATTACATTCCTTTTTTTTTAACATTTATTTATTTTTGAGAGACATAGAGACAAAGCGTGAGCATGGGAAGGGCAGAGTCTCGGAGAAGGAGACACAGAATCCAAAACAGGCTCCAGGCTCTGAGCTCTCAGCACAAAAACCGACGCGGGGCTCGAACTCACAGACCGTGAGATCATGACCTGAGCTGAAGTCAGCCGCTTAACCAACTGAGCCACCCAGGCGCCCCAGTGTGGTCTTTCTTTGTGTTTGTTTGCTTTTGAACATTTAATAGAAGTCACACTTGGATGTGTATAAATATTGAAAGGCTTTGTGTAGAGCAAAGCACTGGAGATGTCTCAATTCCTGAATGCATTTTAGCTTACATAGAATGATAATCAACTAAAAATAATAGTAACAGTGGTCCTTACTAAAATTAGTACTTATTACCTGTTTGCAGGATGCCAGGCAACAATGTAAGTTACTTACCTGCATTAAATAATTTAATTCTTAAAAATGACTCTAAGCAGTAGGTGTTATGATTCCCAATAGAAAGTTAGGAGTTAATCTCCGAGTAAATAATGCAAACAACAAATTCCTGTTCTTTTATCTGGGCAGAATAAGCCAACCTTCCTTAATTCTCTTTCACCACTGCAATCCACTTCCGTTGCATGGCCCAATGTATGGTTTCTTAAGGACATATCTCCATCTTTAAACCACAGGCACCATTTGAAATTTAATCTTTACATAACCATCCTAAGTAGTTTACTTTTCCTGTTACATAATACACTTAAAATATTTTCCTAACAAAATATCAAGTGAAATAAAAAAGGAATGAATTGATAAACACTATTAACACTTATTCAACTTCAAACCGCAAGCAGATTTGAAGCTAAAGAAACTGAACCTTTGTAGCATCTCACTTGCACACACTTTTTCCAAGCACATATGTCAATTTTGTATTTGTGTTTGTTTTTATTCTTTTTTTCCTTAAGGAGATCTTCTAGAACTGTACAAATTCAGGGTTCCCAAATCTAGATTTGCCTTTAATATTCTATACATATTTCCCCAGTGCTTGCTTTTAGGCAAGTGTTAAACATCAGAGGGATTTATTCTTAATTGAATGTCAGATATTTGGACTAAAAAATGTCAAAGATTTTGCCTAAAATTGGTAATCAATCCTTTGCTCCTCACGGGAATTTTTATTTTTTTTGTTTTGTTTTAGGCATTGTTATAAGATATTTTACTGGGAAGTGATAGATAATACACCAATCTTTTTTAATAGCATATTGTAGTTGGGGAAAATTAAGATGAAATATATGTACCTAATTAACAGAAAGTTTTACCCTATGAAAAACAGGATGAAATAAATACATGTATATTTCCTCAAAATTTTAACTTATACCATCTTGCTCCTCATGGTTGCATATATATATATTTTTATATATTTTATGTTATAAATATATATTTATATATAAGTATTATTTATATATGAAATTTATATGTTTTTATAATATAAATATTTACATAGCATTAAATATATAAATGGTTAATAATAGTTGCCATTAAGTATATAAATATATTTTACATAAGTATATTTTGGGGTGCCGGGTGACTTGGTCAGTTAAGCATCCAACTCTTGATTTTGTTTCAAGTCATAATCTCACAGTTTGTGAGATAGAGCCCCACATTGGGCTCTCTGCTGACAGCGTGGAGCCTGCTTGGGATTGTCTGTCTCCCTCTCTCTTTCTGTTCCTCCCCTGTAGTCACATGCAAACACTCTCTCTCATTCAAAAAAAAAAAAACTATTCAGAAATTAATATATTTTATAAAATGTAAACATATATTTGTTTTTCCCTGAGCAAAGGGGTTGAATAACATTATAGAATTACTTAGAGATTAGTTAAAATCCAATGACTTAGTATTACAACACTAAGTAGATCTTGATTCAATGAGTATCATGTCATTTTCTAACCTCCTGTTTGTTACCTTGGGCACAATGAACCCTGATGGCATCCCTCAGTATTCAACCTATAGGCTTTCAGGAATGTGAGTCTCCTACTTGCATGCCCGTATTCATCTTCTTAAGACATTTTTAGGAAAAAATATTGCAATGTTTAACACAAGCCATCTCCTTTTTCATGCAAATATCCTGATCTATATACATATTTTAAAATACATATGTAGCTAAGTAATAATTTTATAAACCTATGAGTTAAAAATTGTTAACTGATTGTTTTTAATTTGAACAAATGTATTTTGAGCATTCACCCTGACCTCAATTTTTATTTTAGTGATAAAAGTAGAGTGAACAACAACAACAAAAAGAATCTGCTTGAAGATAATGCCTTTAATTGTGCATTAGAGACCAAGTTTTCCCTAAAGGTCTTATGAGGTTGTGCCATGATTAGGCATTCAGATCATTTAGTCTGAGATGTTAAAATCTTACATTATGGTTACTTTTATTTTTAAATTCTACTTTCAACTGAATTCTTATGCTTATATTGAAGTTTTATTGTCTCAGTTAAAGGAAATGATAGTAGTCTTACAAATTCTTAGTGTGGTTATAGTTCCCAACATGTGTTACAAATTATAGATTGTAAAGGTTTTCCTTTTAAATTAATTTTTCTGCTTTTTTGGAGCAGTGCCACATTAAATAGCTTAATTATTAAGAATTTATGAGTTTTTTTTCTGTATAACTCTTTGATTTAGATGATCCCCAAGAAATACAAATTTATTAAAAATATATTCAAAGAAAAATTGCTATGACTTTCTAAATACTATCGCTGAATTCATTTCTTTTGAGAGAGCATGTGAGGGGCAGGGGCAGTGAGTGAGGGAGTAAATCTCAAGCAGGCTTGGCACTGTCAGCTCAGAAACAGATGCAGGGTTCAGTTTTGTAAACCTGGAGATCATGACCTGACTCAAAATCAGCAGTCAGATGCTGAACCAAATGAGCCACTCAGACGCCCCGGGCAATCATTTTTATATCTAATTTTGCACAACTACATTTCATTCTGTAATTAATATTTCATTTCAAGTAAAATGTTCTAAGAAAATAAACTTTATGTGTGGCAATATATCTCAGTGGAAATGAATTCTAAATGTTTTATAAAATTAAATATGATTTATGTGTTGGTTTATCTAGTGGAAAACATGCTGATTGAAAATAAATATAATTATATACATTATTTATACATATAATGCAATTCATTTGCATGTATACAAATAAATTTGTATACAGTATGTGTGTGTGTGTGTGTGTGTGTGTGTATATATATATATATATATATATATATATGTTAATTCAATAGAAATTAAACTGTATTTAATACTGCTAGCCCTTTATGGATCAAATGTGATCGGTATGCCTGACGAAAAAAGACAACTCAGAGCTAAAGGACAGAAAGTGTCTAAATAACTACATTCTCTCTGAAATTTGCATTGTGTGAAAAAATTCAGATTATACCCACAACATCCATACATTACTCTTAGAAATAGGAAAAGCACCATATTAAGAGAACTTTTTATCATTATGTTCTTTTAAAGTTTATTATTTATTTTTGAAAAAGAGAGAGTATGAGCAGGGGAGGGGAGGAGAGAGAGGGAAAGTCTCAAGCAGGCTCTGTGTTGTAAGTGTAGAGCCTGATGTGGGGCTCTAAATCACAAAACTGTGGGATCATAACCTGAGCAAAAATCAAAAGTGGGATGCTCAAACGACTGAGCAACTCAAGTGACTCTATTATCTAATTTTGAAGAGGATGATTAGTGTATAGTCTAGATGGTTTACTTGACTGCAGGAAATAGTATGGGGGTATATGTTTATTCAGAAAGTTAGTGAAGCCCTCAGCATGCTGAAAGCCAAATAAGATATACAATCACCACCAGCTACTATATATCCAGTTTATATGGCTTATGATCAGTAGACAATATGATTGCGTATATGCATTTGTGTGTTAGCTGTAGTTGTGTATAAAATCAATAACTGGCTAGTTTTCATAACTGCTTTTTGACTGTAGTCACTTTATGTCACCATATTGTGTAATTTTTATTTTCTTTTTCACTTTTTACAATGTGCTCATATTTCCAAATTACTGTAACAAAGGATACAATTGTTAATGTAAGTGTACCAAAGTTGTATTTAATAATTAGAATTATTTACTGAGAAAATTACCAGTTATAAAAGTGTTAGGTTAAAAATATGAAATAATTAAAGTTCATGATAAATTATTAAGCAATTTTTAAAAATTTCAACCTGTGTTACCAAAACTGTGTTAGTGCACATTTAAAAATGAAAGACTGCAAGAGAAGACAGCTTTAGAAAAAAGCTATAAAACAGCCACAAAACAAAGACAAAATGGCAATAAATGCCTATCTATAAATAATTGCTTTGAATGTAAAGGGATAATAGCTCCAATCAAAAGAGATGCGATGTCAAAATGGATAAAAAAGCAAGAGTCATTTATATGCTGACTATAAGAGTTTAATTTTAGCCCTAAAAACACCTGCAGATTGAAAATGAGGGGATGGAGAAACATCTTCCATAGAAATAGGTGTAAAAGAAAGCTGGAATAGCAATATTTATATTGGACATAAAACAAAGATTGTAAAAACAGGTAAAGAAGGACATTATATTAAAGGGAATAATCCAACAACAAAATGTAGCAATTGTAATTATGTCTGAACCCCGCATGACAGCATGTATATGTATGTATGTATATAGGTATGTGTGTATGTATATATATATATACATATATATATATATATATATGTTTATAACAAAGATAAAGGAAATAATAGATAGTACTACAATGATAGAAGAATAATTTATTTTTTCAAGTTATAATTTAAATTCTAGTTAATATATGATGAAATCGTTTTCAAGTGTAGAATTTAGAGATTCATTACTTTCATATAAAGCCCAGTGCTCATCATAACAAGTGCTGTCCTTAATACCCATTAGCCATTTAGCTCATCACCACCCCTAGTAATTCTCAAGTTTATTTTGTATAGTTAAGAATTTCTTATGGTTTGCTTCCCTCCTCTCTCTCTCTCTCTCTCTTTTTCCCTTCCACTATGTCCATCTGCTTTGTTTCTTGAATTCCACATGAATGAAATGATATAGCATTTTTCCCTGACTGATTTATTTGGCTCAGCATAACACTCTCTAGCTCCATCTACATAGTTGCGAATACCAAGATTCATTCTATTTGAAATATATAAAACTTCCTTATCCACTCATCAGTCAATGGAGGACATTTTGGCTCTTTCCACAGTTTGGCTGTTGTTGATAATGCTGCTATAAACATCAGGGTGCATGTGTCCCTTTGAATCACTATTTTTATATCCCTTGGGTAAATACTTAGTAGTGCAATTGCTGAGTAATAGGGTAATTCTGGTTTTAACTTTTTGAAGAACTACATACTACTTTTGACAGTGACTACACGAGTTTTCATTCCCTCCAATAGTGTAAAGGGTTCCCTTTGTTCCACATCTTTGCAAGCATCTGTTGTTTCCTGTGCTATTAATTTTAGCCATTCTGACAGGTGTAAGGTTCAGTATCTCATGTAGTTTTGATTTGTATTTCCCTAATGATGAGTGATGTTGAGCATTCTTTCATGTTTCTATTAGCCAGCTGTATGTTTTCTTTGGGAAAAAAAAAAATCTATTCATGTCTTCTGTCCATTTCTTAACTGGAATATTTATTTTTTGGTTGTTGAGTTTGCTAGGTGTTTTATAGATTTTGGATATTCACACTTTATTAGATATGTCATTTGCAAATATATTCTCCCATTCTGTAGGTTGTCTTTTAGTTTCGTTCATTGTTTCCTCTGCTGTGCAGAAGTTTTTATCTTGGTGAGATCCCAATAGTCCATGTTTTCTTTTGTTTCCTTGTCTCCAGAGACATGTCTTGTAAGAAGTTGCTATGGCTGATGTCAAAGAGGTCCCTGCCTGTGTTTTACTCTAGGATTTTGATGGTTTTCTGTCTCTCATGTAGGTTTTTAATTCATTTGAACTTATTTTTGTGTACAATGCAAGAAACTGGTTCAGTTTCAATCTTCTGCACATCACTGTCCAGTTTTCTCAACACAATTTGTTAATTAGACTGTCTTTTATTCCACTGGATAGTAATTCCTGCTTTGTCAAAGGTTAGTTGATCAAATAACTCTGGGTCCATTTCTGGTTTTTTTTTTTTAAATATATATATATATATAATTTTTTAAAAATATATATATACACTACTTAGTTAACATAAAATGAAATATTGGTTTAAGAAGTAGAATTCAGCAATTCACCACTTACATATACAACACTCAGTGTTCATCACAAGTGCCTTTATTATGATACCCAAGACCCATCCCCTTCCCACCTGTCTCCATTAACCCTCGGTTTGTTCTCTATTGTTAAGAGTCTCTTGTGGTTTGTTTCTCTTTCTTTTCTTACACCCCTTCCCATATGTTCATCTCTTTTGTTGCTTAAATTTCACTTATGAGTGAAACCTGTGATATTTGTTTTTTGCTGATTGACTTATTTTGCTTAGCATAATACATTTGAGTTCCATTTATCAACATGTATGGGTTTTCTATTCTGTTCCATTGATCTAGGCGTCTGTACCATATTGTCTTGATGACTACAGCTCTGTAATACAGATTTAAAAATGGAATTGTGATGTTTCCAGCTTTGCTTTGCTTATCAAGATTGATTTGGTATTCAGGGTATTTGTGGATCCATACAGATTTTAGGATTGTTTGTTCTAGCTACGTGAAAAATGCTAATAGTATTTTGATAAAGACTGCATTAAATGTGTAGATACTTTGGATAGTATAGATATTTTAACAATGTTTTTCCAATCCATGAACATGGAATGATTTTCCATTCCCTCATAAAGTCTTCAAGTTTGTTCATAAGTTTGCTCTGTAGTTTTCAGCATACTGATATTTTACCCATTTGGTTATGTTTATTCCTATGTATCTTATGGTTTTTGGATCAATTATAAATGGGATGGATTTCTTGCTTTTTCTTTCTGCTATTTCATTATTGGTGTATAGAAATGTAAGAGATTTCTGTAGGTTGATTTTATATCCAGTGACTGGTGAGTTAGTGCATTAGTTCTAATAATTTTTTGGTGGTCTGTCGAGTTCTCTACATAGTGTACCATGTCATCTGCAAAAAGTGAAAGTTTGACTTCTTCCTTGTCCATTTCAATGAGTTTGATTTCCTTTTGTTGTCTGATTGCTACGACTAGAAATTCCAGTACTATGTTAAATACAGGGTGACAGTGGAGATTTGCATCTTGCATCTTACCATAGAGGAAAAGCTCTGTTTTCCTCCTTTGAGGATGATATTCCTGTGGGTCTTTTGAATATGGGCTTTAGAATATTGAGATACATTCCTTCTAACCTACTTTGTTGAGAGTTTTTATCAAGAATGGATGGCGTATTTTATCAAATGCTCTTTATGCATCTATTGAGAGAATAATGTGGTTCTTAACCTTTGTTTTATTAATGTGGTGTATCACGTTGATTGATTTTCAAATACTGACAACCTCTGTTGCCTTACAATGTGCTCATATTTCCAAATTACTATAGCCTAGGAATAAATTCCACCTGATAATGATGAATAATCCTTTAATGTACTGTTGGGTATGATTTACTAGTATCTTGTTGATGATTTTTGCATCAAAATTCATCGGATCTTTTGACTAGGCTGTAATTCTCCTTTTCAGTGGAGTCTTTGTCTGGTTTCAGACTCAACGTAATGCTGAGTTCATAGAATGAAGTTGGTAGTTTTACTTCCATTTCTATTTTTAGGAACAGTTTGAGAAGAATAAGTATTAATTCTTCCTTAAATGTCTGGTGGAAATTCCTTGTGAAGCCATCTGGCCCTGGACTTTTGTTTGTTGGGAGATTTTTATTTCTGTTTCAATTTCCTTACTGGTTATGGATCTGTTCAAATACAAATATATTAATCTGTATTTAAGTTTTTGTAATTGTACATTTGAGGAATTTATCCACTTCTTTTATTCATTTATTTATTTATTTATTTTATTTTATTTTATTTTATTTTATTTTATTTTATTTTATTTTATTTTATTTTATTTTATTTTTAGAAAGAGAGAGAGAGTGAGTACATGAACTGGGAGAGGGGCAGAGGAAGAGAAAGACAGAATTTTATTTTTTTATATTTATTTATTTTTCAGAGACAGAGTGTGAGCAGGGGAGAGGAAGAGAGAGAAGGAGATACAGAATCGAAGTAGGCTCCAAGTTCTGAGCTGTCAACACAGGGCCCGATAAAGAGATTGAACTCACAAACAGTGAGATCATGACCTGAGCTGAAGTTGGACGCTTAACCAACTGAGCCACATAGGTGCCCCATTCTATTTCTTTTTCATTGTTCTGTTTGTTGGCATATAATTTTTTTACAACATTCTCTTATAATTGTTTGCATTCCTGTGGTGAACCCTTCTCTGTCATTCATGATTTTATTTATTTGGGTTATTTCATTTTTCTTTTTGATCTTTCTGACTAGGGATTTATAAATTTTATTGGTTTTCTCAAAGAACGAGCTCTTAGTTTCATTGATCCCATCTACTGCAATTTTATTTTTTTGGTTTTTATATGGTTTATTTCTGCTTTAATATGTATTATTTCCCTTTCATTGCTGGGTTTAGGTTTTATTTGTTCTTCTTTTTCTAGCTTCATTATATGTAAGGTTAGATTGCGTATTTGAGAATTTTCTTATTTTGTTGAGGTAAGCCTGTACTGCTATATATTTCCCTCTTACGGTCACCTTTCCTGCATTTCGAAGGTTTTGGTGTGTCATGTTTTCATTCTCATTTCATTTTCATTTATTTTTAAAAATTCCTTTGAATTTCCTAGATAACGCAGGAAATTCTTTAATAATTTATTTATTTATTTATTTATTTATTGATAGAATTAGAGAGAGAGTGTATGGGAGAATGGATCCTAAGCAGACCCCTCACTTTAAGCATAGAGCTAGAAGCTTTGCTCTATCTCACACACTATGAAATCATACTGTGAGCCGAAATGAAGAGGAATACCCTCAACAAACTGAGACACCCAGGTGCCCCTAGCAGGATATTCTTTATTCTCCATGTATTTGTGGTCTTTCCAAACTTTTTATTGTCGTTGACTTCAAGTTTCATAGTGTTGTGATCTGAAAATATGCATGATGTAATCCCAATCTTTTTCTACTTGTTGCTGTCTGATTTGTGACCCAGTATGTGGTCTATTCTGGATTTTGTTCAATGTACACTTGAAAAGAATGTGCATTCTGCTGCTTTATGCTGAAATGTTCTCAATATGTTTGTTAAGTCAATCTGTTCCAGTGTGTCATTCAAAGCCATTGTTTCCTTGTATATTTTGTATTTAGATGATCTGTCCACTACTGTAAGTGTGATGTTAAAGTCCCCTATGCTTATGGTATAATCATGAAGAGATTTTTTAATGTTTGTGATTAAATGATTTATATAATTGGGTGGTACCATGTTTGGAGCTTAAATGTTTATAGTTGTTATGTCTTCTTGGTGGGTAGACCCCTTGTTTATGATAATGCCCTTATTCATCTCTTGTTACAGTCTTTATTTTAAAATCTAGATTGTTCTGATATAAGTATGGCTACTCCGGCTTTCTTTTGACAACCATTAACATGATAGATGGTTCTCCATCCCCACATTTTTAAATTATTCATCATTTGATGGACATTTGAACTCTTTACATAATTCGACTAATGTTGATAGTGCTGATAGTGCTGTGATAAACATTGGGGTACATATGCCCTTTTGAATCAGGATTTTTGTATCCTTTGGATAAATACCTAGTATTGCAATTGCTGGGTCACAGGGTACTTCTATTTTTATTTTTTTGAGGAACCTCCATACTGTTTTCCAGACTGGCTGCACCAGTTTGAATTCCCACCATCAACAGTGTGAATGGGTTTTTGGTTGAATTTGATGTGAGTTCCCTGTGCCTCCTGGATTTGTTTCCTTCCCCAAATTAGAGAAGTTTCCACTGTTATTTGTTTAAATCTTCTGTCCCTCTTCCCTTCTCTTCTTCTTCTGTGACTCCTATGATATGAATATTGTTGTGCTTTATGGATTTGCTGAATTCACTAGGTCTACATTCATGATAAAATACTTTTATTTCCCTCTTCTTTTAAGCTTCATTATTTTCCATAATAGTAATCTTCTGTAACACTTTTTCATTTTTCTTCTTTGTTCATACTTGTTGTCATTACAGTCATTTGATTTTCATCTTGATTATAGAATTTTTTAATTTCAGTTTGACTTGTTTTTAGTTCTTTTATTTCTTTAGTAATGGCTTCTTTAGTGTCTTCTAAGCTTTTATCCAGCCCAGGTAATAACCTTATGAGTGTTGTTTTAAAATTTGATTCAGGCATATTACTTATATTGGTCTGATTAGATTTCTGGCTTTGACCCTTTTGTTATTTTTTTGGGGAGGGTCAATTCCTCAGTCTTGTTATTTTGCCTTGGTCATGTGTGCGTGGTGTGTGTGTGTGTGTGTGTGTGTGTGTGTGCCTGTGTGTGATTGAAAAACCAGTTGTATTTCGTCCTTCTGAGTCATGGCCATATTAAGAACAAGTACTATAGTGTCCAGGACCTGGAACTTCAGGAAGTTTTTCGGAATATGTATTTTGCTTTTATTTTTTGGCTGTCTTTTACCTCAGGTCAAGTCCCTGAAGTTTCTCTTTGCCTGAAGAGGAGAGTGTTGGATCTTGTCCAGTGTGTGCCATTTTAACTAGATGCATTTTGGTCTGCTTGTGAAACTAAGCCTGATCCTATTTCTGCTAGAGCAGAAGTTTGGCAGCACTATATCATTGATAGACTTGCTGGTTGTGAGAGGTTTGTGCTGGTATACTGGGGGAGAGACTTGGTGCATTGGTTCTTAGGCTAACTTACCCTCAAAAAGATGCACCTGCGGGATTCAGGGCAGTAGGGCTTTGTAAAACTGGCTCCAACCTCCACTGGGGGCGCTAGGTTGCTCACTGATGTCTATTATTGTTGATGGGTGGGGGGAATGATATCATCTTGCTCTCTCATCCCAAGACTGGGGAGTTCATGCCCACCACTCTTCAGGAAACCTTCACAGACGAATGAGAAATCTCTCTTCTTGTGTCCACAGCTTCTGTCAGATACCTGTCTTCACCTTGTATGTGCCCATGCTGTCTACTAACCTGACAGCACAGTACTCCTGTGTTTTACCTCAGGATATGTTTCAAAACTCATGTTGAAAACAGGATGTTTTAGGAATTGGTGCAGTGTACACTGCACTTATCCTTGGGTGGAGGGTTTCACTATGTTGTGCCTGGTGCCGGTTCATCCCACAAAAGCAGTTGCCCAATCATTCAGGGATTTGGAATTTATGGTAAAGTGCAGTAAAAGCCAACACTAAGGTTTGCTGTCCTCAGCAAATATCTCTGATCCTATCCTAATGAAAAGGGCAGCATGATTATGTCCACCAACTTTTTTGTCCTCTGAAAGACCACACTAGCTCTTTCAAATGTACTCCAAGAAGGTGGACCATCTCTCCCAGTGCAACCCAGGGAATCCTTAAACCACACTGCACACTCCTGGCCCTCTATCCTCCTTCCCGTCATAGGGGAACACCCTTTGCCCTCCAGTCCCATCCATTTGTGTTGCACGTTTTTAGAACTTCAGACTCTGAGCTGTGCTTCTTTTTTTAATGTTTATTTATTTTTGAGAGAGAGAGAGAGAGAGAGAGAGAGAGAGAGAGAGCGAGCAGTGGAGCAGCAAAGACAAAGGGAGACACAGAATTCGAAGCAGGCTCTGGGTTCTGAGCTGTCAGCACAGAGAACGATGCAGGGCACAAACCCATGCACTGCGAGATTATGACCTGAGCTGAAGTCGGATGTTCAATTGACTGAGCCACCTAGGCTCCCCAGAGCTCCACTTTTTGTAAAAACTTAAGATAATCAACCAATCTAGTTTCCCCCATCAATAGTTTTAAGGAATTGTTTCTATTGTACAATCCTCTACATGCTGCTTTATCTCTGTTTCTGTCTCTATCTCTCTCTCTCCTGTCTCTGAGATCAAAGTTACATCTATTCCACAACACACTGAATCTTTTCTCCCTAGAATCACATCTCTACCTTCCTACCTTCGACAATGTGCTTCTTTTCTTCCTATAGTTCTGCAGTTTGTTCTCTTGGGATTTATATCGATTTCATGGTTGTTCAGAATGATATGATATTTATCTTATTGGGCTCAAGGAAGAGACAAGCACAGGATTCCCTGACTGCTCTGCCACCTTAACTCCTACTCCCAATAGTAGAGGACTTTAATACCTCACTTACATTGGTGGACAGATCATCTAAAAAGAAAATCAACAAGGAAAAAATGGCTTTAAATGAACACTGGACCAGATGGATTTAACTGAATATTCAGAATTTGCCATTCTAAAACAGCAGAATACAAGTTACTTTTTTTTGTTTTTGGTTTTTGTTTTTGTTTTTGTTTTTGTTTTTGTTTTAAGGTGCACATTGATATTCTCCAGAATAGGTCATATATTCGGCCACAACACAAGTGTCAACAAATTCAAAAAAATCTAAATCATATCACATATCGTTTCTGACACAATGTAATGAAACTAGAAATCAATCACAAGAAAAGTTTTGGAAAGACTACAAATACATGGAGGTTAAATAATATGCCACTAAACAATGAATGGAACAAACAAGTAATCAAATAAGAAATAAAAATGTAAATGACACAAAGAAATACAAAGACATTATAATCCAAAACCTGTGGGATGCAGGAAATGCAGGTCTAATGAGGAGGTATAACAACAGAACCTACCTGAACAAGTAAGAAAAATGTCAAAGAAATAACCTAACCCTATGCTTAAAAGAGCTAGTAAAAGAACCCAAACACATCCCAAACCAGCAAAAGGAAGGGAATAATAAAGATTACAGTGAAAATCAATGGCATAGAAACAAAACAAGGGAGGAGACCAAGATGGCGGAGGAGTAGGGAGGCCTGAAGTTTCCCTTGTTTTTTGAATTGAGAGAGAACAAAACAGAGAGATTCTCAACTCCAAGAACCTGGCAGAAAAGGTGTAGCAGTCTACAAGGAACGCAAGAAACATAGACAACGCCCTAGGACCCTGAGTCTAATCCAGAACGGACAAAAGGAACTCGGGAAACTGAGCTGGGGGGAGCGTGAGCCGGGGACGGCGGGGAAAGTGCCCAACATCCGAAGGTGAGGACCAGAGAGGGGGAGACCACACCATCCAGCCCCTAAAGACAGGGCTTAGGTGGCGAAGCTCTGTGTCTAACAGCAGAACTCGGCAGATCTCTCCTTGTGCGGATCACGGACAGAGGCACAGTCAGCCCGACCGGCCCAGAGTTGCTCAGCCACCAGCAGCGTGGGGAGCGACTGACCGCGGGACTGCCACAGCTGCTGCCCGCCTGAGCCGGGATTGGGCGCTAGTCGCCGCCGAGGGCCCGTGGGGTGAGAACAATTGCAGGGACTGCCGCCACCGCTGTCGCCTGAGTGGGGAGTGCGCACATGTTGCCCAGGCCAGGTGAGCGGGGAGCCCTCAGCGCGACCGGCTGCCGGGGGGGCCCCCAGTCGCCTGCGGAGCACCTCTAACCCTGACACATTTGCAAAAGGTTGGAGGGTGGCAGGCAGGCAGGCGCCCACCTTCAAGTGGACCGCACTGCGCCGGTGCCCATAGAGGAGTAAGGACAGAAACAAGGGGGCGAGTGGAAGCCCCGGGACTGGGAACAAAAGACTGAAGGGACGCCATTGTTGTCTTACGGGCCCACAAGCACCAGCCCCAGGAAGTCACTCCCAGAGCCATCCCTGCCTCAGTGGAGAACACCCGCCTACACTAAACTACGCCCATCCGCACAGGAGTGACACTTCTCCACAGGAGCTACAGAGGCCAAGTCCAGACCGCTGCCTGGAGTAAATCCAGGTCATTTCTTTTTAAAATATATGGTCCCCGTTATTCTTCTTACTGATCCCCACTCCTGAGCTGACTATCCAGGGGCCTGGCTGAGTTAAACAGAATCTTAACCCACTCTCTAAAGGCATGTTTTTCATCTCCTTCTGTACTTCCCTATTTCTCTCTCTGTAATAACCAGCCCACATAATCTCATCCAAGCAATTTCTGTCTTCATTCCTTTTTCCTTGTAACTGTCCTTATTCTGATTTCTCTCAGTCTGGATTAAGTTCTTTAGTCACTCTACCTGGGCAAAGTCCATTTCCTTCTTTCCCCCAGAACTGTCATTATTCTCTCTGTAGACACTCTGACACCAGCACACTATATACCCTGTCCTTATCGTGTAGCTGGTATTTCAGGACATTGTCCTCAGAGTGTCATTTGTTATTGTTTTTTCTTTTGTGAACCGCTGGTCTGTATCATGTGTTGGTACGTTTGAGTATTTCTGTTTTCTGTTTCTCTGTCAGTCTGTTTTCCTTTCCAGGGCAACTTCAAGAAACAACCCAAAACACATCCAGCCAAAAAGATGAGACGGAAGAATTCTCCTCAAAAGAATCTACAAGAAGCAGTGACAGCTCAAGAATTAATGAAAACAGTATAAGCAACATAACAGAACATGAATATAGAATGATAATCATAAAACTAATCGCTGGCCTTGAAAAAAGCTTAGATGAATGCAAGGGGTCCCACGCGGCAGAGTTCAAGGACCTTAAAAACGGTCAGGAAGAATTAAAGAAGACATTGGAAGAAATACAGGGGAAACTGGAAGCAGCCACAGCACAGATTAAGAGGTAGAGGAAAGAGTTAGTGCATTAGAAGACAAAATCATTGAAAAAGAGGAAGCAGATAAAAAGAGAGAGAAGCTGATCCAGGAACAGGAAAGGAGAATTCAAGAGCTGAGCAATGCACTCAAAAGAAACCATATCCGTATCATAGGAGTTCCAGAGGAAGAAGAGAGAGAGAAAGGAGTCGAAGGGGTTCTTGAACAAATCATTGTTGAGAACTTCCCCAACATGAGGAAGGAAACGGGCATGGAAATCCAAGAGGCACAGAGAACTCCCCTCAGACGTAACTTGAATAGACCTTCTGCACGGCACATCACAGTGAAGCTGGCAAAATACAAAGATAGGGAGAGAATCCTGAAAGCAGCTAGGGACAAAAGAACCCTAACATACAAAGGGAGACATATAAGGGTAGTAGCAGACTTATCTACAGAAACTTGGCAAGCCAGAAAGTAATGGTAGGATATCTTCAATGTGATGAGCAAGAAGGACATGCTACCAAGAATTCTGTATCCGGCTAGCCTGTCATTCAGAATAGAAGGAGAGATCAAGGTTTTTCCCAACAAACAAAAACTGAAAGAATTTATCACAAATAAGCTGGCACTGCAAGAGATCCTGAGGGGCATTATATGAAGGCAAGGTTGCAAAGAACACAAACTGCCAGGGACAGCCTTACAAACATGAAACCTACAAATAATACAATGACTGTAAGCCCATATTTTTCAATATTAACACTTAATGTAAATGGACTAAATGCACCAATCAAAGACACAGGATAACAGAATGGATTAAAAAACAATACCCATCTATTTGCTGTCTTCAAGAAACTCATCTTAAACCTGAAGATACCTTCAGATTGAAAGTGAGGGGATGGAGATCTACCATGCAACTGGAAGGCAGAAGAAAGCCGGAGTAGCCACACTTATATCAGACAAATTAGACTTTAAAATGAACGATGTAATAAGAGATGAAGAAGGACATTATATAATAGTCTCAGGGACCATCCCGCAGGAAGAGCTAATAATTGTAAATATCTACGCACCGAATTCGGGGGCACCCAAATTTGTAAAACAACTAATTACAAACATTAGCAACCTCATCGATAAAAATGTCCTAATAGTAGGGGATCTCAACAATCCACTCTCAGCATTGGATAGATCCACAAAATAGAAAATCTCCGTAGAAACAATAGCCCTGAATGACACATTAGGACAGATGGGCCTCACAGACATCTTTAGGGTCCCTCATCCAGAAGCAAAGGAATTTAAATTCTTCTCAACTGCACACGGTACATTTTCCAAGATAGACCATATTCTGGGGCACAGGGAAGCTCTGAATAAATATAAAAGAATTGAGATCATACCATGTACACTGTCAGACCACAATGCTTTGAAACTTGAAATCAACCACAGGAGAAAGCCTGGAAAATATCCAAGAACATGGCGGCTAAGAAATAACCTACTAAAAGATGACTGGGTCAACCAAGCCATCAGAGAAGAAATTAAAAAATACATGGAAACAAATGAAAATGAAAATACAACAATCCAAAAGCTCTGGGACGCAGCAAAGGCACTCCTGAGAGGGAAATATATTGCAATCCAGGCCCATCTCAAGAAACAAGAAAAATCAATAACACAAATTCTAACAGCACACCTAAAGGAACTAGAAGCAGATCAACTAAAACAACCCAAGCCCAGCAGAAAGAGAGAAATAACAAAGATCAGAGCACAAATTAACCATACGGAGTCAGAAAAGGTAGTGGAACAGATCAATGAAACCAAAAGCTGGTTCTTTGAAAAAATAAACAAAATAGACAAACCTGTAGCCAGGCTTCTCAAAAAGAAAAGAGAGAGAACTCAAATAGATAAAATCGTGAATGAAAAGGGAGAAATTACAACCAATCCCTCAGAGATACAAGCAATCATCAGAGAATACTATGAAAAATTATATGCCACCAAACGTGGCAATCTGGAAGAAATGGACAGCTTCCTAAATAGCCACACGCTACCAAAACTCAAATGGGAAGAAATAGAAAATTTGAACAGACCCATAACTAGTGAAGAAATAGAATCAGTTATCAAAAACCTCCCAGCAAATAAAAGCCCTGGACCAGATGGCTTTCCTGCGGAATTTTACCAGACATTTAAAAGAGTTAATTCCTATCCTCCTCAAGCTGTTCCAAAAAATGGAAACAGAAGGAAAACTCCCGGACTCATTTTATGAAGCCAGCATCACTTTGATTCCCAAACCAGATAGAGACCCAGCAAAGAAAGAGAATTACAGGCCAATATCCCTGATGAATATGGATGCAAAAATTTTCAACAAGATCCTAGCAAATCGAATCCAACAGCATATAAAGAGAATTATCCAAAATGATCAAGTAGGATTCATCCCTGGGTTGCAGGGCTGGTTCAATATTCGCAAATCAATCAACGTGATACATCACATCAACAAAAGAAAAGATAAGAACCATATGATCCTGTCAATAGATGCAGAAAAAGCATTTGACAAAATACAGCACCCTTTCTTAATAAAAACTCTCGAGAAAGTCGGGATAGAAGGCACATACTTAAACATCATAAAAGCCATCTATGAAAAGCCCACAGCTATATCATCCTCAATGGGGAGAAACTGAAAGCCTTCCCCCTGAGATCAGGAACACGACAGGGGTGTCCACTCTCACCACTGCTATTTAACATAGTGTTGGAAGTCTTAGCATCAGCAATCAGACAACAAAACAAAATAAAAGGCATCAAGATTGGCAAGGAGGAAGTCAAACTTTTACTTTTTGCAGATGACATGATACTTTACATGGAAAACCCGACGGAATCCACCAAAAGCCTACTAGAACTGATCCATGCTTTCAGCAAAGTTGCAGGATACAAAATCAATGTACAGAAATCGGTGGCATTCTATACACCAACAATGAAGCAGCAGAAAGAGAAATAAAGAAGCTAATCCCTTTCACAATTGCACCAAAAACCATCAAATACTTAGGAATAAACCTAACCAAAGATATGAAAGACCTCTACACTGAAAACTGTAAAATCTTATGAAGGAAATTGAGGAAGACACAAGGAAATGGAATAATACCCCATGCCCATGGATTGGAAGAATAAATATCGTCAAAATGGCAATACTACCCAAAGCAATCTACACATTCAATGCAATCCCAATCAAAATTGCACCAGCATTCTTCTCAAAGCTAGAGAAAACAATCCTGAAATTTGTATGGAACCACAAAAGACCTCGAACAGCCAAAATAATACTGAGGAATAAAACCAAGGCAGGAGGCATCACAATCCCAGACTTTAACCTCTACTACAAAGCGGTGGTCATCAAGACTGTATGGTATTGGCACAAAAACAGAAACATAGACCAATGGAATAGAATAGAAAACTCAGAAATGGACCCGCAAGTATATGGCCAACTCATCTTTGACAAAGCGGGAAAATGTATCCAATGGAAAAAGACAGCCTCTTTAACAAATGGTGCTGGGAGAACTAGACCACTTTCTTACACCACTCACAAAAATAAATTCTAAATGGATAAAAGATCTGAATGTGAGACAGGAAACCGTCAAAATCCTAGAGGAGAAAACAGGAAAAAGCCTCTCTGACCAAAGATGCACCAATTTCTTACTCGACGCGTTTCCAAAGGCAAGGGAATTAAAAGCAAAGATGAACTATTGGGACCTCATCAAGATAAAAGCTTCTGCACAGCAAAAGAAACAACCAACAAAACGAATAGGCAACCAACGGAATGGGAAAAGATCATCGCAAATGACATATCGGATAAAGGACTAATATCTAAAATGTATAAAAACTTACCAAACTCCGCACCTGAAAAACAAACAACCCAGTGAAGAAATGGGCAGAAGATATGAATAGACACTTCTCCAAAGAGGACATTCAGATGGCCAACAGACACATGAAACAATGCTCAATGTCACTCATCATCAGGGAAATACAAATCAAAACCACACTGCGATACCACCTCACACCAGTCAGAGTGGCTAAAATGAACAAATCAGGAAACTATAGATGCTGGTGAGGATGTGGAGAAGTAGGCACCCTCCTACACTGTTGGTGGGAATGCAAACTGGCGCAGCCACTCTGGAAAACGGTGTGGAGGTTCCTCAAAAAAATGAAAATAGAGCTACCCTATGATCCAGCAATTGCCCTGCTAGGAATCTACCCAAGAGACACAGGAATGCTGATGCATAGGAGCACGTGTACCCCAATGTTCATAGCAGCACTTTCGACAATAGCCAAGTCATGGAAAGAGATCACGTGCTCATCAATTGACAAATGGATAAAGAAGTTATGGTGCTTATATTCAATGGACTACCACATGGCAATGAGAAAAAAATGAAATCTGGCCATGTGTAGCAACATGGATGGAACTGGAGGGTATTATGTTAAGTGAAATAAGTCAGTCAGAAAAAGACAGATACCATATGTTTCCACGAATAGGTGGACTTTGTGAGACTAAGGAAAGACCAGGGGGAGGGGAAGAGAGGAAAGGAAAAGAAGACACAGAGAGGGAGGGTGATAAAACATAAGAGACTCTCAAAGACTAAGAAACATCTGAGGGTATGGGGGATGAGGGAGGGGGGAGAGGGGGTGATGGGCATTAAAAAGGGCACATGTTGGGATGAACACTGGGTGTTATATGTAAAGCAATTTGAAAATAAACTATTATAAAATTAAAAAAATAATAAAACCCCATAGAATGTGAAAAAAAAAAAAAAGAAACAAACAAAACGATATATCAAAGCAATGAAACCAGGGCCTGGTTCTTTGAAAAAAAATCAGCAAAATTGATAAAACTACCGTCAGACTCATTATAAAACAGAAAGGACGCAAATAAACAAAGAGACAAATGAAAGAAGAGAAATAACCAATACTTCAATAATACAAAAAATTATACAACAGCATAAAAACAATATGATGACAAATTAGACAAATAGGAGAAATGAATAAATTCCTAGAAATATAACCTACTAAAAGCTAAGTAGGGAGACATAGAACATTTGAACAGGCTGATACCAGCAAGGTGACTGACTCAGTAATCAAGAGCTCCCGAAAAGAAATATTCAAAAAATAGTCGACATCACAGGTGATTTCTATGAACCATTTAAAACATACTTAATATCTAATAATTTCAAACTATTTCAAAAAATAGAATAGGAAGAGAAACTTCCATATGTAATCTATGAGGCCAGAATTACCTGGATCCAACACCAGATAAACACAGCACTAAAAAAAAAGAAATACAGGGCAATATCTCCGGTAAACATAGATGTAAAAATCCTTAGTCAAATACTAAATTTCAACAGTACTTTAAAATCATCATTAACCACAACGAAATAGGATGTATTCTCAAGATAAAAGTGCAGTTCAGTATTAGTGAATAATTAATACGATATATCACATCAATAAGAGAAAGGGTAAAATCCATATGAATATGTCGACAAACAGAAAAAAGCATTTGACCAAGTACAACATGCATTCACGATTGCAATCCTCAACAATGTTACTTTAGAGGGAATATATCTCAACATAATAATGGTCATATATGAAAAACTCACAGCAAATACCACACTCAACAGGAAAAGTCTAATAATTTCTTCTGTATATAGAAGATCAAGACAGGGATGTCCACTCTCACGACTTTTATTCAGCATAATATTGGAAGTGTTAGCCACAACAATTAGACAACAAAAAGAAATAAGATAGATCTGAATAGGTAAGGAAGAAATACAAATTTTGCCCTTTGAAGATGATATGATATTATATATAGAAACACTTATTCCACCAAAATACTATGAGAACCAATGAATGTATTCAGTAAAGTCACAAGATACAAAATTGATGTGCAGAAATCAGCTGCATTTCTATATACTAATAACAAAGGAACAGAAATATTTTTTTTAAATCCCATTTACAATTACAGCAAAACAATAAAATACAGAGGAATGAACCTAACCAAAGAGACCTGTGCGACCTGTGAAAACACTGATGAAAGATATTGAACATGACACAAAGAAATGAAAAGACATCGAATCCTCATGGATTTGAAGAGCAAGCAGTGTTAAAATGTCTATACTACCCAAAGCAATCTACCCACGTAATGCAATCCTATCAAAACACCAACATCATTTTTCACAAAACTGGAACAAAAAACTCTAAATTTTATATGGAACAAGAATAGCCCCAAGTAGCCAAAATAGTTTTGTTTTGTTTGTTTTTAATTTAAGTTAGCTAACATACAGTTTAGTATTGGTTTCAGAAGTAGAGCACTGTGATTCATCATTTATATATAACACCCAGTGCTCATCCCTAAAAGCGCCCCCCTTAATGCCCAGTACATATTTAGCCCAACCCACACCAACTTCCCTTCTAGTAGCCCTCAGTTTGTCTCTGTATTTAAGAGCATCTTACGGTTTACCTCTCTCTCTTTTTTTTATATTGTTTTTCCTTCTCTTCCCCTATGTTCATCCGTTGTGCTTCTTAAATTCCGCCATGAGTGAAATAATATTCGTCTTTCTCTGACATATTTTGCTTAACCTAATACACTGTTTCCATCCGCGTTGTTGTAAGTGGCAATATTTCATTCTTTTTGATTCAAAGGGGCACATGCACCCCAATGTTTGTAGCAGTGATATTGACAATAGCCAAATTTTGAAAAGACCTCAAATGTCCATTGGCTCATGAATGAATAAAGAACATGTGGTATATGTACCATTATATATAATGGAATATTCCTCACTGATTGAATAGCCAAAATAGTTTTCAAAAGAAAATGAAAGCTGGAAGTATCACAACTCCAGACTCAAGATATATTACACTAATCAAAAGAGTATTGAAGTGCACAAAATGGACACATAGATAAATAGAAAATTATAGAAAACCCATAAAAATTTTATGACCAATTAAACCATTAATTGAAAAGAAACAAAGCAGGAAAGAATATCAATGGGTAAAAGACCATTTCTTCAAGAAACTGTTCTGGGAGTACCTGTCAGCTACACGGGAAAGAATGAAAATGGACCACGTTTTTATACCATATGCAAAAATATATTCGAAACGAATTATAGAGCTAAATGTGAGACCCGAACTCATAAAAATTCTAGAAGAGAGCACAGACAGTAATGTCTCTGACATCAGCATTTATCTACATAGGTCTCCTGAGGCAACAGAAACAAAAGCAAAAGTAATATTTTGGGACCGCATCAAAATGACAAACTTCAGCACAGCAAAAGAAACAATCAATGAAACTGAATCAGAGAAAATGACATATCCGATAAAGGATTAGTTTCCAAAACATATAAAGAATGTATACATCTCAACACCTAATAAACTAATAATTCAATTAAATTGGACGAAGACACATGAACAGACATGTCTCCAAAAAAGATATATCCTCATGGAACCAGGCACATTAAAAAATGGTCAACATCATTCATCACCAGAGAAATACAAATCAAACGTACAATGAGACGTCACCTCATGCCTGTCAGAATGAGTAAAATCAAAACCACAAGAAACAGCAAGTGTTGGTGAGGATAGAAAAAAAGGAACCCTCTTGAACTGTTGGTAGGAATGCAAATTGTGGATAACAGTATGGAAGTTCCTCAAAAAGTTAAAAACAGAACTATTGACCATCCAGTAACCACATTACCCCCAAAATACAAGATCACTCATTGAGGGGTATGTATGTACCCCTACAATTATAGCTACATTATCTACAATTGCCAAGTTCTGGAAGCAGCCCAAATGTCCATCAATATATGAGTGGATAGAAAAGATGTGGCATAAATATAAATATAAATACAATGGAATATTATTCAGCCATAAAATAGAATGAAATGTTGTCTTTTGTAACATGAATGATGAACGAGTTAGAGAGTATATTGCTAGGTGAAATAAGCCAGTCAGAGAAAAACAGATATATGATTTCAGTGATATGTGGAATTTAAGAAATGAAACAAAACAAAAGAGCAAAGGGAAAGAAGAAAGAAAGACAGAGACTAAGAAAAAAAACAGACTCAGTTATAGAGACCAAACTGATGGTTAGGGGAAGGGAAGTGGGTGGCGAGAGGGGTGAAAAAGGTGATGAGGATTAAGGAGTGCACTTGTGATGAGCACAGTGTGATATATGGAAATGTTAAATCACTATATAATATACCTGTAACTAATATAACACTATAGGTTAACTATACTAGAATTGAAAAAGTTACAACAAAAATAAAAAAAATAAACTGGGAAATAAAGAAAAAGAGAAACTTTTCTATTTTTATTATTATTATTTTAATTTGAGTGTAGTTATCACATACTGTTACATTAGTTTTAGGTGCACAACACAGAGATTCCACAAGTTTATATATCATGCTGCTAAGCTCACCACAATTGTAGCTACTCTCTGTGACCATACAATAGTATTACAGTATCAGGAAGTATATTCCTTATACTGTACCTATTAATCCAAATGAGTTTATTTACTATTCTAGTGAAGGGATCACCCATCGAGGGGGAATCAGAGGGCACTTCAGGGGAAAACTGTAGAAAGAATATATAATATTTGGTTTCGTATTAGGTGATTGTACAGGGAAGTGCTGGTTTGCTTTGGATTGTTGCTGTCAGCAAGCATGGGTAATTCTGTGACTGTCCGTCTGAACAAATCTTACACACAGGTGAAGCATACCAGACTAAGGCTAACACAGTAATTGGTAACAAAGCTACAGTCATTCATTTGTAGGAAAGGAACAATTTTTGTAACTTGGATGATGTTCATGTTGTATCTATGTTCAGACAGGATTGTGCAGGAGTCATGTGTTTGCTTTAGCCCATCAAGGGTAGCAGAATTCCTGTGTTTGCTGTTGATGAAATTAGCTTCCTGTTGCGGAAGTAACACATTACTACATCCTTATTAGCTAAACAAACAAACAAAAACAAAAACAAAGCAAAAACAAAAATGAAACAACAAAACAAACAAAAAACCCCACCAGTTTATTTCCTTAACTTCAGGTAGTCAGAAGTCTGAAATTGATCTCATTGAGCTAAAATCTAGTCATTGTCAGGCTGCATTTCTACTGGAAGCTTTAGAAAATAATAGTTTTCTTGCCTTTTAGCTTTATCAATGCCCCTGTGTTCCCTGGATGGTGTCCTCTTTCCCTGATTTTTGAAGACAACATCATTGAGCTGAAACCTCACATGGCCATTTCTCTGATTCCTTTTATTTTCTGCTCCAATTTCTAAGACCTTTGTGATTAGTTTGGCCTTTATTGATATCCAGAATAATCTCTCTATTTTAAAGTCAAGCACCTGCATGACTCAGCCAGTAAAGTGTCCAACTGTTGATTTTGGCTCAGGTCATGATCTCATATCCATGGGATTGAGCCCCACATCAGGCTCTGTGCTGACAGAATCCAGCCTGCTTGGGATTCTCTATCTCCTTCAATCTCTGTCCCTCCTCAGTCATGCTCTCTCTTCTTCTCTCCAAATAAATGAATAAATATTTAAATAACAAAAATAATGAAGTCAAGTGATTAACAACTGTAATTCCGTCTGTAACCTCGGCTTTTCTTTGTCATGTAACCTATCATATCCATAGTCCAGGGTTAGAACATGGACATCTTTTGGGGTCCATATTTTTGGTTACCATATGGCTTTCTGCGAACTTATTTATATGTAATAGAAGAAGACCAAGTCCAGTTCCAGGCAATACCAAGGCATAACTGATGATACTTGGACAACTATGAATATCAGGGACTATTTATATCAGGTGAACAATATTCTATTTCTTTACCTAGACCATTTATATAACCTTTGGGTTTTAGGGGTTAATTCATGTAAAGTACTGATACAAAATCTTCATATTACTGTATCCATTTATATGCTTTAGTAAAATTAAAACTGTTAGCACTTCAATAAAAATTTAAAATGTATTACAACTAATGAAGTGCAAGATTGTAATGATTGTGGTGAAGTAGAGGGTGTTGATGAATCATGAAATAGGGGGTTTTTCATTAGTCATATTTACATAGAATCATGAGAATACACATTTAGGCACAATGCAGATCATTCAGTAATTCCTCAATAAAAATAATACTTTTGATATTTATTAGTGCTGTTAATATCATTATTAGTCAACATTGCTATTTTTTCTTATTTAATTAACTTATCCAGAATTATCAGCATTATATATATATATATATATATATATATATATATATATATACACACACACACATATGTATATATATATATTTTCTTTTTTGTTCCTCTCATCTCTGACTTCATTGAATGTGTCTATTGGTAAATACTTGTCTATTGGCAAATATAAAATTAAAAAAGCACACTTTATATATTGGTTTGGGGAATCCTAGTAAAATTAATTTAATTAGCTTAAGGTAATAATGAATACTCATGCTTTGATCATTAGTAAATCATTGTAATAATCTCCAAATCTTATTAAAGCATTTGTTGCCAGGTCAGTTTTTTTTTAATTATCTTCCTTCATTATCATCCATCAATAAGGAAGATTTTCTGCCACAGTAAATACAAAGAAGGAGGCAGATATTTATTTGATATATCTATTGCCTCATATTTATTGTATAAATTAAACTCAATAAATAATACTATGAGAGAAACATTATTATCGCCCTTTCATAGATGATTATACTGAAGCTTGCAGTGTACGTGTCACTCACCACAAATCATATATGTCAAAAGTTTTGAGACTATAAAGGTTAAATTTAGACTTCCCTCTTTAGAAGATTTGTTTTTTGGGTGGTGATACATTTCTTCAACACTATGTATCCTATGCAATTACCAAATTTTCTTGGCATAACGGTTACTACTAAAATATAAGCTAGCAGATTGAATGCACTCTTAGGTATAAGACAAGTAGTTTCCATGCTATCTCATTTAACAATATTATGGGGCAGATGTCACTTTCAAATCAATTGTATCCTAACTTTAGCATTTTTAAATATATTTATTTATTTTCAAAGAGAAAGAGAGAGAGAGAGAGAGAGAGAGAGAGAGAGAGAGAAAATCCTAAGCAGGTCCTGTGCTTTCAGCATAGAGCCTCACATAGGGTTCAAACTCACAAACCATGAGATCATGACCTGAGCCCAAACCAAGGATCAGATGCTTAACAAACTGAGCCACCCAGGTGCCCCTAACCCCCAGATTTTAGCATTATGTGATTCAAACAAGACATGCCATCAGGGATCAAATAACCTGAGATTTTAACGTAATATGCATGGAGATGATTAAAGGAGAAGATATTTGGCTTTCCGTATTCTTTCAAACGTGTTTCCATTGGTATTTCCGGAGCCAAGAACCCAGCACTTCCTAGATTTTAGCCAGGTGGCTTGCGCTTTATACTAATACAGAAGCAGGTTTTGAGTGCCAAATAGTGACTTGGTTGTCAGAGACTGGATCATTAGGCGGCTGCCCTTGAAGCAGGTGAGTTCCAGGGCTCTGAGACAGGGTGCATGAAACTTAAGGTCATGCTCTCTACTGCTTTTGGTTTTGTCTATTTACTTCTATAAATTTAAGGACTAGTAACCCATAGAAAAACATCCATAGAAAAACAGAGAAATTAAAATATAAGGATTTCACTCAATGACATCATAACTATTCTCTTTTACTCTTTGCCATAAACATTTTATACATTTTCAAAACACATTTTTGCATCTCTCAATTAACATTATATTGAACACCATTCTTGCTGTTGTATTCTGTTGTGTGGTGGCAATTTTAATACTTTCTTATTACAACTTCTTATTACACATTGTAAAGGGATGTGAAACATCTTTTGTATATATGGTGTTCTTCACTTTCTTTGGGTTATATTTTAGAATGATATCTGCAAGAACATTTCAATGATTCCAAGGGATAAGGTAGTTTTACAGTTCTCACTTAATATTTCCAAACTGATATATCAAGGAATTATTTATTTTTATCCGCCAATTAATTTTCACATGTAACATGTAATGCAGTTGCAAAGAAAAACTTAAATCCGGTAGTAAAGGTATCAAAATATTAATTATTTTCTTAAATCTGTGTATTTATTTAATATCCACTGAGACTGTACATTTTCTATAGATATGTAAATCTATCTTTATAAAACATTAATATGTACAAAATATTGATGATCTTTTCCAGAGACAGGGTTCGTTTCATGCCCCAGCCCAAAGTTAGTCACATGTATTTGATTTCATTAATTACCTCCTCTATTCTTCAGTTTTCTCTAGGAAAATGATGCTTTTAGAAAACATGAAAGCAGTAGTGCTACTATTTATTGATAACTTGCTTATTTTCAGTGATCAATTAAGTACTCTCTGTATACTATCTTATTTTAACCTTGCAACACAGCATATTGTGATTAATAACTCACTTCTAAAACACAAGAATGTACTTTGCTTCACAGAATTTGCAATCATAGGAATACATCCTACAAGTTTGCTCCGTATGAGGCACAAGCCCATGCACTCAATCCCTTGAATTCCCTCTGCTTGAATTGTGCATGACCTGAAACCTACTGAGAGGGTCCGTTATGTAACTTAAATGGTAGAAAGGGCAGGAATCATGAGTTCCTTTGGATCAATGAATGTTCCTATAGTTATCTTATGTGTCTTTGTGTGTTCACAAAATTATTTTAGAAGTATGCATTCTGTATTTCCTGTTCTCCATGAGGTTTATTTTGTAGCAAAACTGAGCCTTGGAATGTATTCACCCAGAAAAGTATTAAAAATACTTTGCATTATTTAATTTTGTTTATCAATTACATGAAAGACATTGGTTTAGTCTAGCCTGCAACTTTGAGAGTCCATTATTAATTTTATGTTGTTTGTTAATCAATGTGCCAATCTTCTCACTATCGATTTAATAGTTAGAAGAAGAAGAAAAAAAAAACACTGGGAAAACTAACATAAACATGGGGACTTAACTTCCAGAAACTGGGTTTATGAAATGATGGTATTTTTGTCGTACCTGGTTTCTCCCCTTGATTTTCCAGAGATAAATCATCTTCTCACATCTCAGCTACTTCATGTACAATATCAACGTAATATTCATGTCTACTTCTTTTAAGTGTTGTGAGACTAGATGATACAATACATATTAAGGGCTTATCAGAGTGCCTGAAATACTATTTTCTACAATTTTTATCATCCTTGTTTTCTCTGAGTTGTTACATCTGTAGCATGAAAATGAGAATCAGGGTCATTTCAGCATTAGTATTTAGGACCAATGTGGGGAAAAGTTTAGCAATTCCCTGAGCTTGTACCAATGGGTCTGCAAGGCATAGGACACAAGCCTAAGAATGGGAAGCCACAGGATGAAAGAGCCCAGCCAGGTAAACAGGGTGAAAGTACCCCCAGCATAGATCACAAGTAGAAGGCTGCCTTCACAGGAAGGAAGAGCCCAGAAAGTTAAACAGGTAAACAGGGCTATAGACCACAGCAGCCAGGGTGAAATTACCCAGAGGGGAGCTAATTAACCAAAGACAGGTGCCTCGATAACCCTGAGGTAGTATGCTCTCTCTGTCTTATTCCCTAGGCAAGTTAAGGTCCTGGTGCCTGCTGTAAACAGCCATTTGCTCAGCACTGGGACTTGGTTTTGTATTGACCTAAATCCCTAACTCACATAACTTGGAAAACCCCTTTCTCTCACACACATGAGTTAACGATCACTGTTTTACTACCTCTTTCTGCATGTCCTTCACATTTTTAAGTCTTCTGATCCCAGTAAAAATGGAGCAAGAACCATTAGTCAGGGCTCTTGTCTCCTCCTGTACATTAGCCTCTCTCACAGTTAATTCTGGGTCTGCTCTCTTTGTGGACAAGAGAGAACTCCAGACTCAAAGACTCTGCCAGTCAGCTCAAAATACTGGTCAGTGAGGTATGTAACATAGAACATACAGTTGGCAATGGTGAAATTTTGCTATTTCTGAAGAAATCACATTGAAGTGTGGATAGGAATGGGATGATGAATCTGAAAGGAAGTTGGATTCTGTGTAATCATAGATTTTTTACAAACAGAAAATTATTTTTATCCTGTTATTAATGTGCAGAACAACAACAGATGACTAGATATAATTTTGATTTTAATTTTTTTAATGTTTATGTATTTTTGAGAGAGAGAGAAAGTGCATGGATACGAATGGGGAGGGGTAAAGAGAGATGGAAGCAGAGGGTCCTAATCAGGTTCCAGTTTGACAGCAGAGAGCCAGATATGGGGATTGACATCATGAACTGCAAGATCTTAACCTGAGCTGAAGTCTGATGCTCAAATGACTGGTCCACCCATGGGTCCATAGTTTTGACTTTTAAATCTACCTTACATTTTAAACCAGTGAACCTGCACACAATCGAATTGAATTTTTGACAGGAAACACCACATGATAAAATTTTATCTTTAAATAATTGTGCTTATTTTTTAAAATGAAAGAAATTTTTTCATGTATCATATAATCCATAACATGGTAAAAATTTAAAACATATGTTATGTTAAAACATAAAAAAATATTTCAAAATGAATAATCAAAGAACCTGTTGCCTTGGAATGATTTAACACGGCCATGTGTGTTTGCTCATGTTAAAAAATTTCAGATATGATATATTGACTACAACATTCAACCCAGAATTATTGTCAATATTATGTCATTTAAACTCTACCTAGACTTTAATAAATTATAAGCAAATCATATATTAGTTCTCAAATAAATCTTCAATTTACTTGAAAATATTTGGGTGGGAAATTTCTATTTATAGTTAATAGATATCATAGTAAAAATATATTAAGGGTAATCTTTGTAGAGATGTTGTATTGTGTCATATGCTATGTACTATATGCATTATCTTTTAATTCCAACAGAGAAAAATACTATATGTTATTCCATTTTTCACATAATAAAGCTGATATTGAAAAAGATTTAAATTTAAGTTACCTAAATTTGTCTACCAATCAGTGGAATAGACATTCAAGCTCAAGAAGTCCAGTCTTTAACCCCAGACTTCTATACTCATAAAATGAAAGAAAACCATTCTATTGAGTTAAGGATCAGGAAGTACAATGCTGTATATATTGTCTAATTTTTAAAATGTGCATTATTAAATGAGTCACATGACTTTCTAAACTTTAATTTCTTGATGTTTAAATGTTTATTATGAAGATATTTAACATGGATTTTCATTTGGAAATATAATATAGAATGAATGAAATGTCACGTTATCACAGTGATTATTTTAAAATGCTGTTAATTTAAAATAATTTCTTCTTCAATTATAAATTCACATTAGACATTCAAACTCATAATTAAAGTAACTTCTCATATGAAAAAGTATCCATAAAGGTGGTTTTAAACTCAGGCATTATCTGATAGTATTCAGTGCAAGGATAGAGCACAAAATGAACCATAACAGAAACAAATGTAGCCAGTGCTAGCAAAATATCAAGGACCTGAATCTAGAAACAAGAAGGCTGACTTCAGAGTGGTGGTAACGTGTCCAAATCTTACTAGTCTCTACCAAGTAAGTTAGCACAATAGTATAGTGGTTTATCTCCATGTTTTCATGTTATTTAACCAATCTGTAATTGACATCTCGATCTCCAAAATGTACTGACTCTGGGGTTGTGTAATTGGAGAATGTTTACACCAATTTCTTACCATTCATCAAATCTATAAAGATATATGTGTCTATTCACATCACATAATAAAGATGTAAACTGTATAAAAAATAGAAATTTGCAAAGTATACAAACAAAAATTAGAACAATGTACATAAATAACAAAATATATATAAATCACTTAAATCTATTAATAAAATTCAAATAATCCAATAGAAAATGTGAACATAAGGTGTTTACAGTGAGTTTGCAGAAGTAATCCAAAAGTTTAAGAGTTTTTCCTCACTATAATTAATAAGCATAATTTAAAACAAAATTAATTTTCACACTTATGTGTTTGGTTGTAATCATTGCAACTAAAAGTAACTAATAGAATCACGTGGAAAAACTGAAACAAAAATCAGCAGTTGTTGAGAGTGAAAAAGTTGAGATATCAGTTATCTAAGATTAAAAGTACTACTTTTAGATTACTTGAGAAAATCTTGCAAGCCACATGCATGAGGTCAGAAATATATTAATAGAAAATTACAAATATCCCATATATTCATAAAATTCATAAGTATGTTATACTATAAGTATAGTATGTAACAAGATGGAGCCTGAAGTCATAACTTAATAAAGTATATAATATGTGCATATATATTATATGCATGTATAATTGAAATAAAGCAGAGATTGAAACCACCATTATTATGTTTTATGATAGCTATTTCGATGAAAAGCACTTCTATATCATTTAATGATATAATGGGTATTGGTTATATATGCTGGACACTAAAATCAATGCTAATCACTAAATCAATGCTAATTTATGAAAGAATTTGCCCATTAAAAATTTTACAGTCCTTACTAATTAATTTACATAGAAAATAAATAAGGACTTGCTATCATACAGATTATATATAAAGCTGAAAGTTAATATTCTTGTAAATTATTAACCGATTGATCTCTTTGAAAAGGTGAATTTGTAAGAAAAAGACAAATGCCACATAAATATAAAAAGAAAGTCATTTGCATAAACATCTATTTCTACTACAATATATATGGACAGATAAGAAAAATCTTGAGGCTTTAGGGAAAAGAAAAGCTGGGGCATCAATTTACTTGAGCAAGTCTTAATTAACCAGTTAGATAATTAACCAACTAACCCGTTAATTTAAAAGTGATTAATTTGCTAATTTATAATTTAATCAGTTAATAAACTAATCTATCTTCTATCTTTAACGATATGTGATTACTGGTAACAAAGTGTTTAAAACTGTGTGACTATTTAGGGTTATATTTATTTAGGGTTATATGTATTTAAAAAACTGATTTATGTAATGTGCATATTTAATTAAATCCAGTAATTTGTGAATACATACTAGGTATAAACATTAACTGTTAAGAGGTCTCTAAAATGAGACAAATTGCCTGTAATCACGAGTACAATCCTGCTAACATGACCGATGTGGTGGTAGGTGCTCCAGAACAGATCTGTTACAGTTGGAAGCCCACTCTATTGGAACCATGGGCTGCATACACAGGTAAAAGAGAGGAATATGGCCAGTTTGTTTCCCTCAGCATCGAACTGAGAGTAGTTTCACATTTAGTTTTGTGCATTTTTTGAATTAAAACAATTCCTCATGACATTGAAGGAAATCTTGAGAAATTACTCTAAACATATAAGAAACATGAAAAAGCTGTAATTTTTAGATATATCACATTACTATTGACCAAAATGAATGACTATGAGGCTCTTCCAACACAGAAGTACCAAGGCATTAAAAAACTAATGACATAATATTTACCAACATCACGAGTAAATTATGCGTGGCATACCCACAAGATACACGGAAATAATAGAAATGTAATGTGCACTGCAATATATACTAGTTTTCCAATTTTTTGGAGTAAAAATATTGTTTAATAGCAGAAATGTATGATACGATATGTCATGACAAGATATACATGACATACATGACAAGATGTCAGGAAATGAAAAGCTAGAGACACAATTATTCCTCCAAATCTAATTTATTTTTATGTCATTTGACCATGTCTTCTTAAGTAATGATCAAGCTTCCTTCCAAACAGCTCTCATTTCCTAACTATCCACTGTTCTCCAGGCATGGCTGGAGCCATGAAAGGGGCAAAGGACACCACAGAGATCAACTTCATTCTTCTGGGGCTCTTTAACTACACTCAGCCCCATCTGTTCCTCTTTTCCATGGTGCTCATGCTCTTCCTCGCCTCCCTGATGGGGAATGCCCTCTTGATCACACTCATCCGCGAGGACTCCCAACTGCACTTTCCCATGTACTTCTTGTTGAGCCAGCTCTCCCTCATGGATGTGATGCTCGTCTCCACCATAGTCCCCAAGATGGCAGCCAACTACCTGCTGGACACCAGGTCCATCTCTCCTGCGGGCTGTGGAGCCCAGATCTTCCTGCTTCTGACTCAGGGAGGGGCAAGTGCTTCCTCTTGGCTGCCATGGCCTATGACCGCTACGTGGCCATATGTCACCCCCTGGGCTACCCCATCCTCATGAATCAGAAGCTCTGCTTGCACATGACCACGGGCTCCTGGCTTCTGAGAGGGGTGGACCGGCTGATGCAGGCTGGTACCACCCTGAGCTTCCCTTACTGCCATTCTCGGGAAATCAACCACTTCTTCTGCGAGGCGCCCACGCTGGTTCGCCTCGCCTGTGCGGACGCTACATTCTTTGAGTTTTTCATGTATGCGTGCTGCATCCTGATGCTCTTGATCCCTCTCTTCCTCATCTTGGCCTGCTACATCCTCATCCTGGCTGCTGTGCTCAGCATGCGGTCCATGGCTGCTCGAAAGAAAGCCTTTGGCACCTGCTCCTCTCACCTGGCTGTCGTGGGGCTCTTCTATGGCACTCTCTTATTCACCTACATGCGTCCCAAATCCTCCCGTGCGGTGGCCCATGACAAGGTGGTGTCCGCTTTTTACACCATCTTCACACCTGTGTTGAACCCTCTTATATACAGTGTGAGGAATAAAGAAGTCAAGGGGGCTTTGAGAAAGTGGTTGGAGAAACATTTTCTGGGACATCGATAGTGGGACTAATTTGCTGATTTGGCAGCAGCCAAACTGCATCTAGATTTTGAAATCTGTGTTATGTCAATATGTTTTGCTCTCACTTGGTCAGTTTGCACTGTTTTTGTTTTTAACTATTTCTTTTATATCTGTCAAATTCATTTAAATCGACATTTGTCCTGCTTTTGTACATTGTCATAGTATTTTTGTTGCTAACTTTGGAATTCAGTAATAAAAGTAAATGATTGAAGCATTGTAAGCAAAAGATAGGCTAGACATTGAGAAAAGAAAGGAGACTTTCAACTTTTAATGTTTGTGGGCCCTGCTCATGTGCTCTCAGGAAAGCCGAACCTTAACCAGATCTCACAGTATGGGTCAAGTCTGCCCTGGGAACAAATGTTCATCCACTTCATTTTTAAATAACCTAAATGCAAGGATTCCAACAATATAGTAAAGAGTGAAATTTTCCGGTTCACATGTGACTGAAGTCAGACAATCCTGCAGTTATGGTTAAGTCATAAGGTTACAGTCCTGTGATAACATAAGGTGTATATCTTTCTGAAATATCTTTGATCTAATGTTTGTAACATTTTATATTTTGTGCTGTTAGTGAAGATTGTGTATCCCAGCTGGCTGTCCTAACTCGAGGTAGGGAAAATATTTTTCTTTTAGAGATTCTAAAAGATTTGTGTATTTTGTGTCAACAACGTCAACCATGTGTGTATGTATGTGTGTGTGCACGTGTGTGTATAAAATTATAAGAATGAATTATTTAAAGAGTAAATAATTATTTTGAAAAAGCAATGTATATACTCATTCTATAAATTTGATTTCTAAATCTCAAATAAATTATTAAAGAAATAAAGATGAAACAAATACATAAAATCTTATTTATACTTAGCCTACATATGGTGTATATTGTGTGCTCTTGGTTTTGGGGGTAGATTCCCTTGATTCATTACTCACATATAGCACCCAGTGCTCATTCCAACAAGTGCCCTCCTCAATGCCCATCACCCATTATCTGCTCCCCATCCTTCCATCAACCCTCATTTTTTTTCCTGTATTTAAGTGTCTCTTATGGTTTGCCTCTCTCTCTGTTTGAAACTATGTTTCCCCTTCTTTTTCCCCATGGTATTCTGTTAAGGTTCTCAGGCTCCACATATAAGGGAAAGCATAAGATAACTGTCTTTATCTGACTGACTTATTTCACTTAGTATAATACCCTCCAGTTCCACCCAAGTTGCTGCAAATGGAAAGATTTCATTCTTTCTCATGGCCAAGTAGTATACCATTGTATATATAAACCACATGTTCTTTATGCATTCGTCAGTTGAAAGATGTTTGGGCTCTTTCCATATTTTGGCTACTGTTGAAAGCAGTGCTATAAACATTGGGGTACATGTGCCCCTGTGAATCACATTCCTGTATCCGTTGGCTAAGTTCCTAGCAGCACTATTGCTGGGTCATAGGTAGTTATATTTTTAATTTTTTGAGGAAACTCCAGACTGTTTGCCAGAGAAGTTATACCGGTTTGCCTTCCCTCCAACAGTGCAAGAGGGTGTCTGTTTTTCCACATCCTTGCCAACATCTGTTTGCTCAGTTGTTCATTTTAGCCACTCTGAGTGGTATGAGGAGGTATCTCAGTGTGGTTTTGATTTGTATTTTCCTGGAGATGAGTGATGTTGAATATCTTTTCATGTGTCTGTTGGCATCTGGGTGTCTTCTTTGGAAACGTGCCTATTCATGTCTTCTCCCCATTTCTTCACTGTATTATTATTATTATTATTATTATTATTGTTATTGTTAATAATTTCAATGTTGAGTTTGGTAAGTTCTTTATAGATTTTGGATACTAGCCATTTCTCAGATATGCCATTTGCAAATATTTTCTCCCATTCCATCAGTTGTATTTTAGTTTTGTTGATTTTGCAGTGTAGAAGCTTTTTATTTTGATGAAGCTCTAATAGTTCATTTTTGCTTTTATTTCCCTTGCCTTTGGAGGCATGTTGAGCAATACATTGCTGTGACTGAGGTCAGAGAGGTTGTTGCCTATTTTCTCCTGTAGGAATTTGATGTTTTCCTGTCTAACATTTAGGTATTTCATCCATTTCGAATTTGTTTTTGTGTATGGTTTAAGAAAGTGGTCCACTCTCATTCTTCTTTTGAATGTTGCTGTCCATTTCTCCCAGCAACATTTACTAAAGAGACTGTATTTTTTTCCACTGAATACTCCTTCCTGCTTTGTCAAAGATTGATGGCCATGCATTTGTGGGTCCAATTCCGGATCCTTCATTATATTCCATTGGTCTGTGTCTGTTCTTGTACCAGTACCATACTCTCTTGATGATTACAGCTTTGTAGTTTAGGCTAAAGTCTAAACTTTATGGATTATGATGCCTCTTACTTTTGTTTTCTTTGTCAACATAATTTGGTGATTCCGTTTTTAATTTTTTTTTTTTTTGGATTCTATGTTATTTAGTATATGTGCTGCCGAAGCGAGCACTGGATTCTATGTTATTTAAATCTACTCTAAGCTTTATTATTTTTCTTCATCTGATGTCGTTGGGTTTCTTTGTTGCACTACTTCTAGTTCCTTTAGATATTCTTTTAGACTTGGAGAGTTTCTTGTTTCTTGAGATAGATCTGAACTGTAATGTATTTTCCTATTTGGACAGCCTTTGCTGCATCCCAAAGGTACTGGACTGTCATGTTTTCATTTTCATTTGCTTCTATATATTTTTAGAATATCTTCTTTCATTGCCCCTTGACCCATTCATTCTTTAATAGGGTGTTCTTTAACCTCAATTAATTGGGAAGCTTTAATTATTTTTTCTTGTGGCCGGTTTCAAGTTCCATAGCATTGTGATCTGAAATTGTGCATGGTATGATCTCAATTCTTTTATATTTATTGAGAGATCTTTTGTGACTCAGTATGTGGTCTATTTTGGAGAATGTTCCATGTGCACTCAGAAAAAAAAAAATGTGTATACTGTTGTGTTTGATTGAAAAGTTCTGAATATATCTGCCAAGTCAATCTGGTCCAGTGTACCATTCAACAGTTCAGGGGTACTGTTACTCAGCCAACCAGATGACAAAGGGCCTCTACTTAATGGGGGCCTGCAGGGATTTTTATCCTTGGAATGGCTATTGATCTTCTTCCCACAACAGTCAAGGGAGGGGATTGCTCTCTCCGAGTATGCCTGTGAGTTAGCTACTGAGTCTGGGGCTGGCTCCCCTCCTCTCTAGGCACATGAATGGGATAGAGAAAGCCTGACAGAAATTGGTTCTTTCTTCATTTTTCTGTTGTCCAGTCCATGACTTTTCTCTCGTCCAAATATTATCCTAAACTTCCACAGTCTCTCTTGCTCTTCCTTTTGTCTCTCCACAGAAGGGGATGTCTCGCCTCCATTCCTATGCCGGCTGTTCTATCTCTCCCCGTTTGCAATCACACATCTATGGCCTGCAACGTTGTCCCCATGGGTCCCTAGAGATGTTTCTGTTACTCTGTAACTAGGATTCTTGGAAATCTAAGTCTTCCGGCCTCAATACTGCTGCGTGTGAGGGACAAGGGAACTTCGGGTCCCCCTACTTCTCTTCCATGTTGACTCCTCTCAAAACTTGTAGGAAATATTGTCAAAATTTTTGCTAAGAGGATTTTCTGTGGGTGTAAGTGATTTAAAAAATGCATTAGGTACAAGATAAGCAGACTGAACTCTATTTATCTAAATATTTTTAAAATATGTAGTAATAACTTGCTGGCTCAGTCAGTAGAGCATGTGACTCTTGATCTCAGGATTATGAATTAAAGACCACATAGGGCATAGAGCATATATTATGCTAAGTGCAATTAGTCAGAGAAAGACAAATATCATATGGCTTCACTCACATGTAAAATTTAATATACAAAACAGATGAGCACAAAAGTAGAGAAGCAAAAATAATATAAAAACAGGGAGGGGGACAAAATATAAATGATTCTTAAATATAGAGGACAAACTGAGGGTTGCTGGATGGGTAGTGCTTGGAATGATGGGTTAAATGAACAAGGGCATTAAGGAAGACATATTTGTTGGGATGAGCACTGGGAGTTATACGTAGGGGATGAATCACTGGATTCTACTCCTGAAATCATCACTGTATTATGTGCTAATTGACTTGGATATAAATAATAAATAAATAACACATAAATAAATAAAACATATTTGAAGACATCACAAAAAGAAGTGAACATCTCTTTTGAGAAAAGTACCAATAATTAAAAATAGTTTACACACTATAAAAATAACAAAATAAATCAACATAGACAATAGATTTATACATATTGGTAATTAAAATTGAAAAAATCCAATTTTTTCACATAAGATAAATATCTATTTTCTATTGATGGTTATACAGATCAAAAATCATCTTTGATTATAAGAAAAGCCTCACAGTTGAAGGTTTCACCTTCATTTGTAGCTAACTAAAGGGAGGAAAAATAATGGATTGGCAGAAAAATTTTACTGTAACTTTTGAATTGCACGCTTAGGATAGTTAATTTTCAAAAAAAAATTTAAAATGCATGGACCTATGCCCTATATATTTTGATTTTAAGGGTCTTTAAAATGAAGAAAATTGGGGCAGCTGGGTAGCTTAGTCAGTTAGTGTCCAACTCTTTTTTTTTTTTTTTTACTTTTTAGATTTTTTAAAAATATTTTAAATGCTTTTTTTAATTTATTTTTGAGAGAAAGAGACATAGTAAGTGGGGGAGGGGCAGAGAGAGAGGGAGACACAGAATCTGAAGCAGGCTCCAGGCTCTGAGTTGTCAGGACAGAGCCTGATGTGGGGCTCGAATTCAGGAGCAGTGAGATCATGACCTGAGCTGAAGTCGGACACTCAACCGACTGAGCCACCCAGGTGCCCCTACTTTTTGGATTTTAATGATGACAATATGTAACAACTATTTAGGTAAGCAGTAATTTATTTTTTAATTAAATTATTAAGTAATTAATTAAGTTTTATTTTAGTTTTTAAATTTACATCCAAGTTAGTTAGCATATAGTGCCACAATGATTTCAGGAGTAGATAGATTAATGCCCTTTACCCATTTAACTCATCCCATCTCTCACAATCCCTCCCAAAACCCTCTGTTCTCTATCTTTGAGTCTCTTATGTTTTGTCTCCCTCCATGTTTTTATATTATTTTTGCTTCCTTTCCCATATGTTCATCTGTTTTGTATCTTAAATTCCACATATGAGTGAATTCATATGATATTTGTCTTTCTCTCACTGACTAATTTCACTTAGCATGATACCCTCTAGTTCCACCCTTATAGACGCAAATGGAAAGATTTCAACCTTTTTGATTGCTGAGTAATGCTCCTTTGCATATATTTATCATTCCTTCTTTATATATTCATCTACCGATGGACATATGGGCTCTTTCCATACCTCAGCTATTGTTGATAGAGCTGCTATAAACATTGGGGTGCATGTGTCCATTCGAAGCAGCATACCTGTATCCCTTGGATAAATACCTAGTAGGGCAATTGCTGGGTCGTTGGTTAGTTCTATTTTGAATTTTTTGAGGAAACTTCGTACTGTTTTCCAGAGTGGCTGCACCAGTTTGCATTCTCACCATCAGTGCAAAAGAGATCTTCTTTCTCCGCATCTTCCCCAGCATCTGTTGTTGCTTGAGTTGTTAATGTTAGCCATTCTGACTCTTGATTTCATTTCAGATCATGATCTTAGAGTTATGGGATTGAATCCCTCATTGGGAAGGCTCGTGCTGACTGTGGAGACTCCTTAAGATATTTTCCCTCTCGTCCTCTGTCCCTTTCCCCAACTTGTGCACTCTCTCTCTAAAATAAAAATATAATTAAAAGTAAAGAAAAGTTAGATTTATGTAACTACCCCACATCATCTCAGACAAAACAACATATATGTAGATATTTAGAATTAAAAACAAATGCTCTTTCATAGCTTCAATAATTATAAGACTTTATTATTAATGGAATGCTAGGTCCTTGAAATCAAAATGCTAAAATAAAATTTTATATTCAATCATCTTTCTCTCAATTGAATTTAATGAATTTAATTACAATGAAACTGAAGAATGGTATGCCAAATAGGACTCACACGTCAATCTCAAATATGATTATTCTAATGCATACAATGTAGGAAGAGATACTATATTCCAAGGTATTTAAAAATTTTATGCTTTAGGTTTCCACCGTTTGAAAACTTTTTATGGGAGTGTATTTGAGTGACTCACATGTTTGAATATATGAGTTCATGAACATTTTATGCTGATAAATAGTTATATATTTGTATTATATACTATATATATATTATATAGTATATAGTATATACTATACATATTATATAGTATAAGTAAATATATAATATATATAATATATGAACTGTCTTGGAGATGAATTTATAGATCTCATTTGAGTTGCCCTCACTGACACCAAACTTTACCTAAACAAGCTTATGAGCAAAATAACATAGAATTATTATTTTAAGCCTTTAACATTTTTACAGGGTTGCTATGAAACAATATTGTCTAAAACGTATTTTGATTCATGGAAAAGGAGTGGGGCCAAAGCTAATATTAATATCATGTCATGCTTTTCATAGGATTAGGGGGCAGTCAGAATACAAAAAGAAACAAGCAAGTAAAAAACAAGACAAAAGCCAACAGAACTATTAGCACATATACATGCGACTTGAGAAGACCGTTGCTTAAACTAATACAATGCTACATTTTCATTGCACTTGCTTTTAAAAAGAAATGAATAAAAACAATGTCACTCATCATCAGGGAAATGCAAATCAACCTGCAATGAGATATTAACTCACATGTGTCAGAGTAGCTAAAAAACAAAACAAACAAAATACAAGAATTAACAATTGTTGGTGAGGCTGTGGAGGAAAAGGATCTCTCATGCCGTGTTGGTGGGAACGCAAATTGGAACAGCCACTCCGGAAAACAATATGGAGATTCTTCGAAAAATTAAAAATAGAACTACTGTATGATCAAGCAATTGCACCAGTGGGCATCTATCCATAGAATACACAAATACTAATTCAAAGGGATACATACAGTCCTATGTTTACAGCAGAATTATCTATAAGTGTCCAGTCCATTGATTGATGAATGGATAAAGAAGAAGTGGTATATATGGAGTGGTAGGGTGGCTCAGTCAGTTAAGCGTCTAACTTCAGGTCAGGTCATGGTCTCTCACTTCATGAGTTTGAGCCCCAAGTCAGGCTCTGTGCTGACAGCTCAGAGCCTAGAGCCTGCTTTGGATTCTGTGACTTCCTCTCTCTTTTCCCCTCCTCTGCTCACGCTCTGGCATTCTCTGTCTCTAAAAAAGAAGGAAACGTTAAACGTTTTTGTAATTAAAACGGAAAACTCAGGGTAGCAGCATCCTGCCATCAGCTTCCCCCAACAATAAAGACCCCACAGTCATTCTCAGGCATAATTACCAGCTCATGAGGACAGGGTATTGCAGTAGGTGGCAAACAGTCATGTAGTGGCCATAGGACGTGGCTGCTAAGAGGAAACACTCACCCTCTTCCCAAATGACTTGTTGTCAGTCAGTAGTCAGCTGCCATTTTGGGCAAAATGGTGGAGACCAGCATCACCTCCATGAGGGAGAGTTGGCTCAGTAGGAAGTACATGGGCTGTGTAGGCTGGGATCATGATGAATAAGGAGAATCATGAGCACCTTGCCCACTGGGGATGTGAAGACATTTGGCTGAACCATCGCAAGGAGAAATAGGTGTGGTTAAAGAGTCCTAGGAGAATGAAAGGAGAATAAAATGTGAGGTGGTGTTCCCATTGTTCATAATTTCAAACAGTGTGACCCTGCAAATAAAGAACCAGATGACAGAATATATGATTTTTCACCATTTATAGTGTTCTATTCGAATTCCATATCTCTCTTTTGTTTAAAATTTTTAACGTTTTTATTTTACTTTTGAGAGACGTAGAGACAGAGTGTGAGCAAGGGAAGGGCAGAAAGAGAGGGAGATACAGAATCCAAAGCAGGCTCCAGGCTCTGAGCTGTCAGCACAGAGCCGGACGCGGGGCTCAAACTCACAGACCGTGTGATCATGACCTGAGCTGAAGTCGACCACTTAACCAACTGAGCCACCCAGGCGCCCCTGAATTCCCTATCTCTTGATAGGTGCATATTTGAAAAGTATAGATCTATTTTACATCCTGTCCCCTACATAATCAATATTGTTAGAAGCTGAAATAAATTAATGCGTTTAACCATATAAAAGCTAGGTCCTTGATATGAGAGTTATACACACACATGTACACACATACACATATATTATATATAAAACATATCAAGAGCTTTTTAAATTTATTATAATTCCAGTATAATTAACAAACAGGGTTCTATTGGTTTCAGGTGTACAACATAGTGATTCAACAATTCTCTACATTACTCAGTTCTCATCACGGAAAGTGTACTCTTAATTCCCTCAGCTATTTTACCCATTCTCCCACTCACCCCTTCTGGTAACAATCATTTTATTCTTTATATTTAAGAGTCTGGTTCTTTTTGTCTCTCTCTCTCTCTCTCTCTCTCTTTTTGTTTGCTAGTTTCGTTTCTTAAATTCCACATAGGAGTGAAAATTGGCTACACGAACTGAGATTTCCTGGAAAGAAGTTATGTATGCATTATATCTCTACCTGTTACTATTTTAATTTGAAATGCAGACAGACCTCCTACTTTGGATCATCTCAAAACTGTCATCAACAAATCAAATTGGGGATTGTTAAAAATCTGTTCCTCACAAGTCATTGAAACATTTTTAACATCACACCCCACAATAAAATTTTGAACTACAAAGTCAAATAATTTTGAATATCGTTATTTTTTAATTGAGGTATAACTTACAAACAAGAGGACACTCACTTCTGAAGGATACATTTCGACTAGTTTCAGTAACTTGCACTTGTAACAACAAGCCTACTAACAAGAGACCCTACTCACCAGACCAGAAGTGACTCTCATGTCCTTTTCCAGTAAAACCACTCGACTAAGATAAAAACACTGGTACCATCTGTATCTCTGTCCTAGTTTGGCTTACTCTAAAATTTTGTGTCAATTAAAATATAAAGATAGTTTTTGTTTTTTAATTTCGCGTCTTTCCTCAACTTAATGTTTTTAATGATTTGCCAGTATTTTACATTTGCTGCTGTTTTCTCTTTCTTGTTCTTAAAGAATATTCCCATGTCTGAACACATTACTGTTTGTTATCCACTATTTGTTCATGAACATGTGAGCTATCTTCAGTATGGAAATTTTATGACTAAAACTGCTATTAATATTTGTTCTTGATAAGTGCTTTTATTTGGTAAATGCATGACTAATTTTCAGTAAATAATTTTACAAAATGGTTGTTCAATTTTGCACTTCTACCAACAAATCACAGGAGTACTATTTGTTCCAAATGACATCAAGTAAGGATAATGTCAACCTTTTTCATTTTACATATTCTTGTATTTACATATTTCTAGTAAAATGTATTCATTTTATATTATCTAGTGATTCAAAAAGCTTTCATTTTGCATTTATCTAATGTGTAATGATTCCTAGAACTTTTACCTTACTTCATTTCTTATGTGTATATCTACCCTTAGTAAGCTCTCAAATTTCATCTTTAGAAAAGCAAACAAACATGAAGATACTTCCAAAGCAAAAACAATTTCATAATTTCTAGTGAATAATGTATGACATTCACAGGGTTATTTGGAATTTTTGAAACAAAATTATATCTCATGTCTTGTTGCTATGTTTTTATTACAATCTTTCTCTATTCATTTTTCAAATACTAGTTTAATCAAAATGGATATTGATGTAATATATCTCTTTGATCATATACACTGGGCATGAATTATACATTTACTTAAATTATTTATTATAACATAATATTTCAATTCCATTGGTGAAATTATATCTTGAAATTCGGATACATTTTTCTACAGCAGTTATTTTTGCTTCCAAAAAAAGGTTACAGACCTTAGGGTTTTGGTGCGTGATCAGGAAATGTTTCTTGTATTTTAATGGTAAGTGATTATACAGCTACAATGGCCTTCAGGCGAGAAATTTGGTACTTATAAAGAGGTTGCTGGCTTTTCTTTTTAATGCAGTTTTTTAAAATGTTTATTTATTTCTGAGAGAGAGAGACAGAGCATGAGCAGGGGAAGGCCAAAGCAAGAGGAGGAGACAGAATCTGAGTAGGCTCAAGGCTCTGAGCCATCAGCACGGACCTTGACACCGGCCTCAAACTCACAAACCATGAGACCATGACCTGAGCCAAAGTTGGTTGCTTAACGAACTGAACCACACACGTTCCCCAAGAAGTAGTTGTTTTTTCAAAGGAAATAATTATAAGAATATAGAAATTTATTAACATATATCTGAACTTGGTAGTTTGTATTTATGTGCTCTCCCAAGACCTAACAATCAAATACAAAATTAACTTGGAGAGAGTAGTTTAAAATAACACATTTAAAAGTTTACTTTTTTACTTTCCCATTTTTACTTAATCTGAATACTATATCTCACAATTTTTACTGTATTTTTACAGCACTTTCGTGAGATTTATAATCTATTTCTCACATAAGCAAAAAATACAATCTAGAGAAGAAAATATCAGGGTACATGGAAAGTTCCAGTTTTGCAGGTTCCTGTGGCATTTTGGAAATGTCACCTACAGACTCTAGAAGGAGGGCTACTTGAGGAATTTGTCCCAAACCTGAATGCCATACTTCAGCACTTCTAATTTTTTTTAATGCATATTTATTTCTGAAAGAGAGACACACACAAAACATGAGTGGGGGAGGAGCAGAGACGGAGGCACAGAATCTGAAGCAGGTTCCAGGCTCTGAGTTGTCAGCACAGAGTCCGACATGGGGCTGCAACCCATGAACAGTGAGATCATGGACTGAGCCAAAGCGGACACTTAACTGAGTCACCCAGGTGCCCCTTAGCATTTGTACTCGAACTCCACCCTTTTACTGTATTTTTAACCCTCCATAAACTGATACTTGGATCCAAAGATAATTTTGTTAAATATTTTATATCTGTAAAAACTTTTAGGTTCATAAGTTAGTTAATCCTTCATTCAGATGGAGTAAAAATACTTGAACATCATAAAATAACTATATGTAACAATAAAATTAAACATAAAATGTCTTTAATTCTTTAACTACTCTGTGTATTTTGTTTAACATTTCACTTTCACATTTTCATTTTAATAGTTGCCATAATCTGAGAGGTGCATTCAATATTTGCATATTTTGAAAACAGAAGGCAAATGTATTGGGGCCAGATTCATGGTCTGCCTTCATACAAAACTGAATTCAAAGGTCTGATTTTAAATAGTTTACAGTTAGGAAACGCAATTATGCAAGAAGGAGTGGACATACACACATCACAGAAACCCAGGGGACTTAACTAACCTTTCTCTTTCTAAAGAACAAGATATTGTCAATGAAGCCACATTGTTGGGTTAAAATTGATTAACAATTACCTTGTAAATTGGTCTTTACATTGGAATGTGAGTTCTCATACCAGAACTTCAGGACTTAAACCCTTGGTTAAATCAGATAATCTGGGCATGTTGTCTAATCTCTGTGGGACCATATAGATTTTCTATGATAAATAATTAATAACTATAAGAGGTTAATCAATACTAGATGCCTAAATAGGGTGTGCCATTCAGAACTGCTCATTCTTGTGTAATTGTCATAGTAATTATGTGTAAGACCAGGAAAGTAACTGAATGTTTTTATGTTTACTTTTATATTTAGTTACCTGGTGTTCATTTAGTTGACTTATGAATCTATCAAGAATAAAGATAATCGTCATTACTTAGATAAAACAAGTCCATCTTTTTATGTACCTTTCTGTAGTAGGCTGTCTGCATGATAAGTAGGTTCATTCACTGACTTCACAAACATGAAGCAGACTCTCCATGCTGCAACAAGTGAGGTCAGCCCAGTGGCCTTCCCTAGAATTTTTATCCAATGTAAGAGACAGGCAAATCACAGTTTCTTTAACAGGCAGTATACTCTCAGGCCATGAGGAATAGGAATGAAATATGCAAAGAAGAGACAATATAATGGGGAAGGGTTCAGCAAGGTAGCATTTTTTTTATTTAACAAATGCTCAATCTCACTTTATTTAATCAGTCTGAATCAGACTATCTCCCTTCTCTGTGACATGAGGACTCTTCTGCTCTTCCCTGAGGAATGCCTGTCTGTCTCTGTGCCCTTGCCCCACTCCACACAAAGAATTCCCTCATGTTCCCTTCACTTCCTTTCCCAGCTGTCTCCTAGGGACATGACAACCTATGTCACCTATCAGAGGGTGGCTGTTTTCTCCTCCAGAAACTACATGGCACAGGATATCAAGGAGGTAATGTCCTTTCTGCATCTCTTTGGTCCTCTCAAACCATGGATCCAACTTCCCTGCAAACTCTCAGCTGCTTCGATGCAAATTCCCAGATTGGGACATCACCCCATGCCTCTCACTCTAGGAGAAGTGATAGTGAAGCAGACACGTGAATGGTGTGAGCAATGGTTAGACACCAAAGAGGAGAGACTTGTTGGAAGTCCCGGGGGAGACACTGAGCTCAGTGTGTTAGATGTGAAAGAACTCATCAACGGTCTTCTTGTCCTGGGCGGGGTGTAATTGGTAATGATTAATGAGGTGAGAGAAGAGGGCCCTGGGGTAACATGGGGAGCCAGGTCAGAAAAGGATGAGTGATTCACATTCAGGGTGCACAGAGCAAACATAAACTCCGGCAGTGAAACTGTGGTTCAAATAGGATGAACCGACAGAACTGTCCGTTTCTAAGCAAGACAGAGAAGCAAGGGAGAATGAACTAAAGAGAGCAAATATCCATGAAGGATATTTTTACATAAAACCTTAGATATTGGAAGACTTCCAAGACCTTAGAAGTGGTGGGGAAGACGTTATATGTGGAAGAAAGAACATGGGTGTGACAAAGCTGCAAGAAAGGCAAGGTTATGTAAATATAAATACTATAGTTTCAATGGGAATGGGAACTGGAGATAGAGAGATTTTATGTTTTCCTTCTTTGTTTGATTATTTGGTTGGCTATTTAGTAATTTTTTTTAATGTAAATGGAATCCAATATGTATGCATTGTAACCTAGCAACTTATAGGCAGTGCTCAAAACTGTGTTGCCAAAAGAATAAACTGGACTAGTCAAGAAGTGTAGTCTCCCTGCATCATGGGGAGGGAGTAATTGGAAGCAGATATTTATGTGAATTTTCTTTTCAATATCATAATAATTTGAGCTTCTATGTCGTAAAAATATGTGCTATACATTTTGAATAGACATATTGAAATTATCCTAGATCAATTACCCTCAAAATTTATGACACTATAGGAATGTTAAGAAAATGAGGAAGCATCTCAGGGAAACCTGTTACCTTTTCCCTTCCTGAATTATTTTTTAACAACTTGGTGAGTTATTTTTCCTTAATATTCACACATTATCATTATGAATAATAAATTTCCTGGTGGCTCACAGATTTCTGCTCCTGAATTCTGGGTTTTATTTCACGTACAACACATCCAGAAAGAATGCAGGACCAACACATCATCATTTGTATGTGATATTCACAGGACAGAGGAATGAGAAGAGTATGTGCTTTGGTGCCAACACTCTTCCATTGTCATTGTCCAAAATTTACTCTATCGGGCCACTCTACTACCTTCACGCAGAGCTGCAAAGCATGTGGCCAACGTGGATGGTACTGAGCCAGTAGAGTTAGACATTCCATTGAATAAGGATAGAATGGATACACTAGAGTCACCATGACCACACATTGTACCGTGAGAAGGAATAACCCAGTGGAATCATTTACTCGAGTAGAGTAGGTGGGAGACGGTAATTTTCATAAGGAAAAGGACAGAGATAAAATAAAGATAGTTGGGATAATGTTTTTCTGATTGCTGGCTTGGGGTATTGTAAATGATTGTACCAATGGTGGTACATGCTTCATGGGACTTTGGCCGTTCAGTGCTGGGCATGATGAATTTGATGTCAGTGTGAAATAATCCTCACAGGACTCCCTTAAATTGGCATGACAGCAAAAAGGAATAGATGTGAGATCACCTTGCAATGACTCTTTGGTGTATGTTTCTGTGTCCCGAAAAGTCAAGAGGACAAAAAAATTAGTTAATTACAACATCAAATGGCTCTTATAAATAAATTTGTGAGCAGCTCAGCAGACTGATTTCATAATAAGGAAGATTGCTTTGCTCCCTCTCGCACACATTTAGCTGTGAGAACGTCTTGAATTAATTTCACCAGGTAGTGAGTCTGATTGAACACATCAAATTTTATTCCTTTACTCAGTTATATTCTTTCATATTCTGAATATTATTCTCTTTTTCTGTATATAATAGCTTAAATGCTTATTTAAAATATCGAGAAATAACAATAACAGTAATATTAAAGTAAGGATAGAAATACAAATACAGTAATTTTGGAAACTATAATAAGCCAATAGTAATAAGAATTAATTCTGTGTAACTACTCTGTGCTAAACTCTGTTCTGTGTGTGTGTTTGTGCATGTATATATCTGGGTGCGTATGTAGTGTATGTTATTTAATATGTTGCCAAGTTTAATTTTCAAACCAAAACTATTATCATCCATTTTGATAAAAATTACTTTCAAATATAATTTCATATGCGATTGATGTTTGTTTTATATTAAGAAACAACATGAAATATTTTAAAGATACTGTATTGACATTAAATTTTTTGTTTATCCCTCCAATATATAGAGATTTTAAGTTTATATATCTACTTTCTTAATATAATAATTTGGGTCATTAACATACCCATTCCTAGCCAAAATCATGTCTATCATGTGTTTATGGTATATATTTTCCATGTAAATTATTTTAAAGCAATGATTTTATTCCTTCCAAAATTAGGGAAATCCATTGTCAGACTTCTGCATCTTCAGTAAAAAATTCCTTTACAATTGTGTGAACAATCTGTACCAGCCACCTAATTGGAATCAGCTGCACACCAACCACGTAAGTCTGATAATTGAAATTTTATGATAGAACTTATAATTGCCAGATGAATTGGGTCATTGATGTTATAAGATTTTTTAGAATACATCGAAAAATAAAAGCAGTGTGGTTATTTAGTATAAAGTATAAGTGTGTTTAATAGACTTACTATTACCCATGGTATCTGTATCAAACACTTTTTGCAATAAATATCTTTTCAGAAGAAATGATTGGTTGCTTTTTTTTTGTCTTATAGTCAAAACTTTAACATAAAGATGCAGTGTAGGAGTATATACATAATAGAATAAACATATACTCTTACTAAAATTATTGAATAATTTCCTACTATTTAAATGTAAATTCCTTCCTATTTAAACTTAAAGAAATGTTTGGAATGTTTTAATTATGTACTGAGAGATATGTCAGAGAAATGAAAAAAATATTTTTGAATATTAAGTCAAAATTAATGGATACATGATGCATTTTGAAAATCTTGATAATTGTAGAAGAGTAAATATAATTTATGTGTAGTGAACTCACTGGGTAAAGGGTATGGAGGCTTTTCTTTTACCTGGAAAGACAGATTGGAATACAACAGTGCTAAAAAATGGCATCGAACGATCACAGCATTTTCTTTTTCTTTCTTAATTTTTTAAATGTTTATTAATTTTTGAGACAAAGATAGACAGAGCATGAGTGGGGAAGGGGCAGAGAGGGAGAGATGTAGAATCCGAAGTAGTTTCCAGTCTTTGAGCTGTCAGCACACAGCCCGATGTGGAACTTGAACCCTTGAATCGTGAGATCATGACCTGAGCTGAAGTCAGACGCTTAACTGACTGAGCCATCCAAGACTCCAACAGTAACATTTTAGTTTCCAAACATCTAGAATATAGGAAGTATTAAACTGCACGTCACATTTCTTTATTACAATTAGCACTATTAGACAAAAAAAAAATAATGGGAGGTGGAGAGAAAGAGACTATAACTTTTGTTAGAGTTACCATATTTGGGAGAAATTTACTATGTATGTAACATGTGTTTTCTCCATTTTTTATCTTAGTGTTAGGAACCTCACCACTAGAGCATAGCATTTTGGATTCAAGAATAGATTCCATTCAACATTTGGGATATGGAAGATTCCATTTACCCACCATTCTAGCTTATGTAGTATAGTCCAGATGCCTGATTGACTGGCAAGGCGGAGTTCTAAAAAATGGTTGTAGAAACTTCGGGTGCCCCATGGAAGTGAAAAGAAGGTAGTAAATGTAAGATGATGAAGCAGGTAGGGAATTTATGGAGTGTTTCTAATATCCGAAGACAAAACATAGATATTCTTGGGGAGGTAGCACAAACTCTTTAAAAATGTAAATACATTGGATGCATTGTTGAAAATTTTTTATTTCAAAGTCCCCGATCAAAAATCAAAAACTCCTTCAACAAGAATTTCCTGAGAACCTACAATAGGGCAGGCACTGGTATACAATGAGAATTCTGTAGAAAATAGACATTACTCATACTTCCTAGCGCTAAAGTTGAGTGTGGATATTTGAATGAGAATGAGTAGAACAAAGTAAATCATTAATGGAAAAAAGAAAAACAGAAGGACAAAATTGTTTTTGGGAGTGGGAAAAGTCAACAGCTTTGGATAATGATATATTGAATTTAAGTTGCCAGTAAGATTCAAAGATTTTAGAGACTTACTCATGATCAATCAGTTCACAGCAGGCATCTCTGCCCTTAAGTCTGAATCTATGTCAGTACCAAAGTTTCCTGAGCTGTAGGTCAAAGTAGTCAAAACAGCACGAATTACTTAAATCTGCATAGGTCTGCAAATGTCATTCAAATGCTAATCTTTTAATATTCAAAAATTATAGCAACACAGTGTTCATAATCCAGAACTTTGAAATAGTAAGAGGCTTATTTCATAATTCATATCAATAACTCAATATTCACTGTAATAAAATAAAATAGAAAAATACAAATTATTTATCTTTTATCTGGAGTATATTTGTACATTTGCATCCCCAATGTAAAAACCAAACTCCTTTCATTAAAACTTATAGGTAGTTCTTAAATATGGCAAATAGTTTGTTTTATATTTGTTATTTTTTTCATAATCTGCATCTGTATTTTTGTAAATTGTAAAATTGTGTGTGTGTGTTTTAATTATATATGTGTGTATACCTGCACCTAATAGTAAAGGGAACAGTTAAATTGCCACTATCTACATATAAATACATAATTATCTACGAGACAATGATTCCATATATAAAGAATTGTTTAAATATAATTCAATTTCTAGAAATTAATAAAACTTAATAGAATATATATATTATTTTAATTGAAAAAATTTCATGTATTTGCATGTAAATACTGATATTTCAACCTGCAATATAGATTTAGCTAGTTTTTATAGCATTTCATTACTTATTGCTTTAGAAAGATTTAGAAATAATACATATCATTTTCTTTAAGCTTTATCTCAATAAAAATGAGACAGAAAATTGAGTTCCATACCCTATTCATATACTCATGTGTTGAAAATATATTATTCAGCAAGTACAACGTACTAAGTATTGTGTTAGGCATTTATCTAATACAGGGTTCTAATGAAAGTTTCCAATAGGGAAATGCAAGTTCTGGAGGGTTAGAAAGACAATAATCAGGAATGTAGTTCATACGTTTATTTAATATATAGAAGACCAAAATTGATTTGCCAAATACATCAAAGAGAGCAGAGGAGAAATATAGTACTTGGGATGTTGGTGTTGATAGCGATATTTTAAATTATGGAAATGGAGTCCAAATGCTCATCGACTGATGAATAGATAAAGAATATATGGCATATAACTATAATGGAATATCATTCAGTCATCAAAAAGAATGAAATCTTGCCATTTTCCAGGATGTGCTTGGAGCTAGAGTGTATTATGCTAAGCCAGATAAGTCAGCAAGAGGAAAACAAGTACTAAACGATTTCACTCATGTGTGGGATTTATGAAATAAAACAACATTGGGGAAGGGAAAAAAGAGGGTGAGGGAGGCAAAACATAAAATACTCCTAAATTTAAAGAACAGACTGAGGGTTACTGGAGGGGAGGTTGGTAAATGATGGGCTAAATGGATGATGGGCATTAAGGAGGACACTTGTGATGAGCACAGGGTGTTATATGTAAGTGATGAATCACTAATTTTTACTCCTCAAACCATTACACTATATCTTAACTAACTAGGATTTAAATGAAAATTTGAAACAAGAAAGAAAGAAAGAGAGAGAGAGAGAAAGAAAGAGAGAGAAAGAAAGAAAAAGAGAGAGATAGAAAAAAGAGAGAGAGAAAGAAAAAACTATTTAGGGTTAGGGCTCCTGGAAAAGGCGACATTTGACAAAGATTGAACTAGAATAAAGAATATGGAATTAAGACTCTGAGACTACGTGGAGTTCAAAGCGCACTCAATACACTCAATGTCATCAATTGACTCAAAGGAATAAATGGCCATGTTGTGAAACAATCCCACTTCAAAAGGTGGTTGAAATTCCATTGACTTTAATTGCAAAATATGCATCACTAACTCTCATTTTACTATGCTTCTAAATGTACATGAGTTTGATATTTACATTACTAAGATTTAGCTCTGTTTTGTTTGTACTTTAGGAAAAAGAGAGAAATTCATGATGGGACATGAAAATCACACTTTCACCGGTGATTTCATTCTTTTGGGACTCTTCTCTTCTTCTCAATCAAGCCTTGTTTTCTTTTCTTTTCTATTCATCATTTTTATTATGACTGTAACAGAAAACACAGTCATGATCCTTCTTATCCACAGGGACTCCAGACTCCACACTCCGATGTATTTCCTGCTGAGCCATCTGTCTTTTATGGACATCTTGCATGTTTCCAATATTGTTCCCAAAATGGTCACTAACTTTCTGTCAGGCAGCAAGACTATTTCATTTGCAGGCTGTGGCTTCCAGGTATTTCTATCCCTCACCCTCCTGGGTGGCGAGTGCCTTCTCCTGGCAGCAATGTCTTACGATCGCTACGTAGCCATCTGTCATCCACTGCACTATCCCATTCTGATGAATGACTCTGTCTGCACTGTAATGGCTGGAGGGTCCTGGCTTATCGGGAATGTCAACTCCATAGTCCACACAGCTTATGCACTCCACTTTCCTTTCTGTGGATCAAGAGCTATTGACCACTTTTTCTGTGAAGTCCCTGCCATGTTGAAGTTGTCCTGTGTGGACACGACACACTATGAACGAGGAGTTTATGTAAGTGGCTTAATTTTTCTGCTTGTCCCTTTCTCCCTAATCTGTGCCTCTTATGTCCAAATTCTCTTTACTGTCCTTCAAACAAAGTCATCAGAAGCACGGAAAAAGTCATTTTCTACCTGTTCCTTCCACATGATGGTGGTCACAATGTACTATGGGCCATTTATTTTCACATACATGAGACCCAAATCATACCACACTCCAGGCCAGGACAAGTATTTGGCAATATTCTATACCATCCTCACACCCACACTCAACCCTATCATCTACAGCTTTAGGAATAAAGACGTCCTGGAGGCAATGAAAAATATGCTCAAAAGTAACTTTCTCCATTAAATATAGTTAGAAAAATATGTGAGATAATGTGTTTTCTGTAATACACAAATAGACAAATAACATATAGACAAATAACATATATTTGTTAATATAGAAACAAAATCAGTTTCTATGCCATCAAACGTGGGAAGAAATGGATATTTCTGGGGCGCCTGGGTGGCTCAGTCAGCTGAGCATCCAACACTGGCTCAGGTCATGATCTCACAGTCTGTGGGTTCAGCCCCGCGACGGGCTCTGTGCTGACAGCTTAGAGCCTGGAGCCTGCTTTGGATTCTGTGTCTCCCTCTCTCTCTCTGCCCTTGCCCTGCTCACATGCTGTCTCTCTGTCTCTCAAAAATAAATAAAACATTTAAAAAATAAAAGAAATGGATATTTCCAAAACCCTGATATAATAAATTTTCCCAGGTATTTGTTTTGGAAACAGATACATCTAAGGGCACCTGAGTGGCTCAGTTGGTTAAATGTCTATCTTCGGTTCAGGTCATGATCATGTGGTTCCTGGGTTCAAGCCCCACATCAAGCTCTGTGTTGACAGCTCAGAGCCTCCATCCTGATTTGGATTCTGTGTCTCCTTCTTTCTCTGCACCTCCCCTCCTCACATTCTATCTCTGTCTTTCTTAAAAAAGTAAATGTATTTTAAAAAGAAAAACACACACCTAAAAAATATATTGTTTCCTCTCTCTAAAATTCTCAGAAATTTTAAAAATTATCTTTTATAATCCAGTCACATTTTATGGGCTTTACCTACCTTTCCATAAAACTTTTTTATTTTATGAAAGAGTAAAATCATAATTCCAATATTACGATCAGTAATCAAAAATTCTAAAAAAGTAGGTGCTGGTGTTCAAAAGGTAAAAACTTCTAGTTATAAAATATATAATTAAAAAATAAGTTAGTTCTGCAATGTAATGAACATCATGGTGACTCTATATTAACAATATAGATAACAATAGTTAACAATATTCTATTGTACATTTGTATATATAAAATTGCAAAGAGAGTATGTTTTAGAAATTCTCATCAGAAGAAAATGAATTGTAACTATGTGTGGTGATAGATGGTAACTAAACTTTTTGTGATAAGCATTTTACTATATACATGTAGTAGATATAGATATATATATGCATATGTCAAATTATTATGGTGTACACTTTAGTATAGTATATCAATTATATCTCAATAAAACAGAAAAATCAATTAATGCATTTTTATAATTTAATATTTATTTAGTGCATATTATTTATATTATTTAGTGTGTGATTTAATACAATAATACCTATGTAATACATTTATTATACTTCGTGCATTAAATATTTAGTTAGTAATATTACTATGAACATAATTTTTTAAAAGTTATTTAAAAATAGCATTGTGTTTCTATGAATATGGATTATAAGTAGTGAAAACACTTAATTTTGAAATCCATGACTCATGTTTTCTTACACAATGATGGTAACAAGTACTGCATGTAAGAATCTCCATGAATGCATTAAACCTTTGTCTTAGTACTCCTGGATCATTTTTTATTGTGAAAATCTGAGCCAGATGCTACATCTCTGTACAGAGAAAGTGATGTAGAGAGGGACCAAAAACAGTCTAGCAAGCAGAAACAATTTCTGTTCTTGTTTCCTTTAAAGCTTAATTGAGGGGTAATTTGGGAAACAAAATGTCAGCATTATATTAAATTAACAACTAATACAATTGCATGTATCACTTTACACTCTCCTGGAAGTTTGTAAACACAAAGCAAAAATTTCCAAACTCTACTTGAAATATCCATTGTTCATTCAACAGTTTGTTTTGAAAGCTTTGTTACTGAACTGAGAAATATATATACATAGACTAACATACATGCATTACTTGTGGTAAAACGAAAGTGCTCATCCTGTAACAGAAGCAAATACACAGTATTTAATAAGTGCATCTTTAAAATTATGTCTTATTTTATATATGCACATAGGTTTATATTTTATAACTTTTTAGCATTTCATACTAAAAAATTATAGTGAAGGATTATGTTTCTTAATGTTTATTTATCTTTGGGAGAGAAAGAGACAGAGGGAGCGGCGGAGGGGCAGAGAGAGAGACACACACACACACAGTATCTGAAGTAGGCAATAGGCTCTGAGCTCTCCTCACAGAGCCTGACAAACTGTGGGCTCGAACCCACAAACTGTGAGATCATGACCTGAGCAGAAGGCCAACGCTTAATAGACTGAGCCACCCAGCCGCCTCACAAAAGGTTTTTAATGAAAAATTAATTCAGTTGATTATATCATATTAACTAAATACTTTATGTTAAATGAATATCCTATATATACACCATAATTATTATATTCCACATATTCTTTGTTTAGTTATTTATTCATTCATCCATCCAATCATTCATTCATAGACACTTAGGTTGCCTCTATTATCCAGGATATTGGGAACATAGGAGGGCTATGTTTTTGAGACTCAGTTTTTTATTTCTTTTGATATAAACCCAGAGTTGGGATTGCTGGATCATGATGTAACAGCTGAACCAACTTACTTTCCCTCTAACACAGCACCAGGATTTCCTTCTCCACATATTTGTCAAGACTTGTTATCTCATGTCATTTTGATGGTAGCCAATCTAACACATGTGAAGTGAAACTCATTCCAGTTTTCTATACATATGTTATACTAATGATTAGTGATAGTAAGCACCTTTTTGTGTACCTGGTGGTCATTTGTATTTCATTTTTGGAAAATGTCTATTCACTTTTGTTGCTAATTTCTTAATCAGATTTATTTTCTGCCATTGAGCTAAATTAGGTGGAGGTTTTTTGTTTTAGTTTTTGTATAATTTATTACCATTATGCTTGATTTCCAAATATGTTCTCCCATTCTGTAGAATGCCTTTTTATGTTCTTGGTTGTCTCTTTTATTGTGCAAAAGGGTTTTAGTTTGAGGTAGTCACATTCGTTTTTGTTATTATACCCAGGAAACACTGTCAAAGACCAGAGCTTTTTTTCTTATTTTTTCTTCTAAGAGTTCTATGGTTTGGATAGTATATTTCAATCCCTAACGCATATTGAGTTAAATTTTCTGGCTGGCATAATATGGGATTCCAATTTCTTCTATACAAAGCTATACAGTTTTTCGCAATATTATTTACTGAAGAGACTCTCCTTTGTCCTTCGAATATTCTTGGAATCCTTGTTAAATATTAGTTGGCCATATATGTGAGGTTTATTTCTAGACTCTCAATCTAGACTCCAATTGGCCTATGTTTCTATTTTTATACCAGTGCCCTATTGTGGTTATTGCAATATTAGTAGTTGCAAATACAACAAATTTCAAATCACAAATACAAATAAAAACAAACTTGTAGTATAGGTTGAAATCAGAAAGTATAATACCTTTATTCTTGTTGTTTCTCAGGATTTCTTAGGCTACATCATTTTTCTGGCTCCACACAAATTTTAGAAGTACTTATGCTATTTCTCTGAAAAATGTAATTGGGATTTTGAAGAATTGTCTTGAATCTATAGATAGCTATTAGTATGAGGAACATGCAGCAATATTAATTCTTCCAACCCATTAAAATGCAATGTTTTTATTTATCTGGCAATTCATCACTTTTAATTTTTTTTTTTAATTTTTATTTATTTGAGAGATAGTAAATGGTAGATATCATGTGTGAGTGGTGTAGGGACAGAGAGAGCGAGAAGAAAAGCAAGAGGGAGAGAGAGAGAGAAAGAGAGAGAGAATCCCAAGCCAACTCTGCACTTTCAGCTTAGAGCCCAATGTGGGGCTTGAACTCAGGAATTGTGAGATCATGACATGAGCCAAAAATCAGACAGTTAACCAACTGAGCCACCCAGTAGCCCCTGTATATTCAGCATTTTAAAAATCAAACTCATTTATTTCTTTATATGTAGACATTTTGCTTCCTTGGTTAAATGAATTTCAAAGGATTGAATTGTTTTTGATGCCATTATGAATAAGATTTTTTCTTTCTTTATTTTTAAATATTCTGTTGTTAGTTTATACAAATACAAATAATTTATTTTTACAGTTTTTTTAATTTATTTTGAGAGAGAGTTCTCAGAGAAGTTCTGCGCTAAGGAGGCACACAGAGGGAGAGGAAGAGAGAATTCCAAGTAGGTTCTGTGCTGCCCACCAACAAGTTCAAACCCACAAACCATGAGATTATGAACTAGTCAGATGCTTAACTGACTGAGTCACCCAGGCACCCAAGCACAATATTTTCTGTATGTTGGTTTATATTCAACTACTTTACACTAATTGTTGATTAATTCCAAAAAATTTCTGGTGGACTCTTTAGGATTTTCTGTATATAAGTTTACATCATATGCGAACAAATGAAGTATTACTTATTCTGTTCTAAGTAGGATGTTATTTTTTCCCTTGTTTGTTTGTTCTGGCTGAGATTTTCAGTACATTTTGAATAGGATTGGTAAGGATGGACACCTCTTTTTGTTTCTGATTTTAGAGAAAAATATTTCACTATTGAATATAAAGTTACATATGAGATTGTTATATAAATTTGTTTTGAGTTATGATACACATTTGAAACCTTTTATTTTTCTAGTCATGAAATGATACTACATTCATCTAGTGCTTTCTTTCTGCATCTGTTGAACTACCTCTGTAGCCCAGGAATAAATCCCACTTAATCAAGGGGAAGGAGACTTTTAATGTACTGTTGGATCCAATTTGGGGGTATCTTGTTGACAATTTTTGCATCCATATTTATCAGGTATATTGTCTTGTAACACTCCTATTTAGTAGGGTCATTATCTAGTTTTGGATCAAGATAATTCTGAATCAACCTAATGAATTTGGAAGTCTGCCTTCCATTTTTTTGTTTGCTTGTTTTTGTTTGTTTGCTTGTTTGTTTGGGTTTTGTTTTGTTTTTGTTTTTTGTTTTTTTTTGGAATAGTTTGAGAAAAACCAGGATTAACTTTTCTTTATTTTTTTAAATATATTTTTTTAAATTTTTTAACGTTTTATTTATTTTTGAGACATTGAGACAGAGAGTGAGCAGGAGAAGGGCAGAGAAAGAGGGAGACACAGAATCCAAAGCAGGCTCCAGGCTCTGAGCCATCAGCACAGAGCCCGATGAGGGGCTCGAACTCACGGACCGCAAGATCATGACCTGAGCCGAAGTCGGCCGCTTAACCAACTGAGCCACCCAGGCGCCCCCAATTTTTTTTTAATGTTTATTTATTTTTGAGACAGAGAGAGACAGAGCATGAGTGGGGGAGGGGCAGAGAGAGAGGGAGACACAGAATCTGAAGCAGGTTCCAGGCACAGAGCCCGACGTGGGGCTGGAATTCACAGACTGAGAGATCATAACCTGAGCCGAAGTCGGACACTCAACCGACTGAGCCACACAGGCACCCATAACTCTTCTTTAAACTTCTGGTAGAATTTCCCTGGGAAGCCATCTGGTCCTGGATTTTGTTTCTTGGGAGATTTTGGATTACCGATTCAAATTATTTGTCGGTTATAGGTGTTCAATTTTTCTATTTTGTTCTGTTTCAGTTTTGGCAATTTGTAAGTCGCTAGGCAATTGTCCATTTCTTCCATATTTTTCCAGTTTGTTAGCATATAATTTTTCATAGTATTCTCTGATAATTTTTCGTATTTCTATGGTGTTGTTTGTGATCTCCTCTCTCTCATTTGTGATTTTATCTATTTGGGTCTTTTCCGTTTTCTGCTTGACAAGTCTGGTTAAGGGTTTACCAATTTCAAAAATTCTGTTGAAGAATCAGCTCTTAATTTTGTTGATATATTCTACTGTTTTTTTTTTCTTTTGTTTTGTTTCTATATTGTTTATCTCTGCTCTAATCTTTATTATTTTCCTTGTTCTGTTGACTTTGGGCTTTATTTACTGTTCCTTTTCTAGCTCCTTTAGATGTAAGTTTAGGTTGTATATTTAAGATCTTTCTTGCTTCTTTAGGTAGACTTGTATTGCAATAAACTCCCCTCTTAGGTCTTTGCAGCATCCCAAAGTTTTGGTACTGTCATGTTTCCATTTTTATTTGCTGCCATGTATTTTTTTAATTTGCTCTTAAAATTCCTGGTTAACCAATTTATTCCCTAGTAAGATCTTCTTTATTGTCTAAATAATTATGCGCTTTCCAAATTTTTCTTGTGGTCGCCTTCAAGTTTCATAGCTTTGTGGTCTTAAAATATTCATTATATGATCTCAATATTTTTATACTTCTTAATGGCTGAATTTGTGACCCACTATGAGATGCATTCTGGAGAATGTTCCATGTGAACTCAAAATGTTTATTCTGCTGACTTGAGATATTCTAAATATATTTGTTAAGAATATCTGGTCCAGTGTTTCATTCAAAGCCATTGTTTCCTTCCTGATTCTCTGCTTAGATGATCTGTCTATTATTGTAAGTGAGGTGTTAAAGTCCCTTACAATGATTGTATTATTGCTAATGAGTTTCATTATGCTTTTTATTAATTTATTTATACATTCTGTTCTCCAGTTGTGGGCATAGATATTTAGAATTGTTATCTTCTTGATGAATAGACCATTAATTATGATATACTACCTTTCATCTTCTCTTGTTACAGTCTTTTCTTTAAATCTAGTTTCCTGGGGCTCCTGTGTGGTTCAGTCAGTTAAATATTTGACTCTTGATTTTGTTCAGATTATGATCTCAAGTTTCATGAGTTAGAGCCCCACATTGGCCTCCACACTGACAGTGTGGACCCTGCTTGGGAGTCTCTTTGCCTCTCTCTACCCCTCCCACACTCAATATCTCTCTAAAAATAAATAAATAAACTAAACAAAAATTAAATCTAGTTTGTCTGATATAAGTACGGCTGCTCTGGCTTTCTTTTGACCTTAATTAGCATGATAGATGGTTCTCCATCCTCTCGCTTTCAATATACCAATTTCTTCAGGTCAATATGAGTCTCTTGTAAGCAGCATACATATGAGTCTTGTTTTTCTTTTTCGTTTCGTTTTTCTTTTAAATCTGATACTCTATATCTTTTATTGGAATATATAATTTATTTATTTTCAGAGTGGTTATTGAAAGATATGAATTTAGTAGCATTGTGTTAACTGTAGAGTTGTTTCTGGTCATGCTCTCTGTTGCTTTCTACTCTTTGTTGCTTTTATTTTTTCCACTCCACTCATGGAGTCCCCTTAGTATTTCTTGAAGGGCTTATTTAGTGGTCCCAAACTCCTTTAGTTTTGGTTTGTCCAGGAAACTCTTTACCTCTTCTTCAATTCTAAATGACAGCTTTGCTGCATGGAGTATTCTTGACTGTATATTTTTCCCATTAGCACATTGAATATATCATGCCACTCTCTTCTTGCCTGCCATGATTCTGTGGACAGATTCACTAGAAACCTGATCTCTCTTCCCCAATAGATTAAGGACTCTTTTTTTCTCTTGACGATTTCAGGATTCTTTCCTTTTCTGTGTATTTTGTGAATTTCACAATGATATATCACGGCGATGGCTGGCATTTGTTGAATTTAATGGGAGTTTTCTGTGTTTTTTGGATTTTGATGTCTATGTATTTCTCCAGATTAAGGAAGTTTTCAGCTACAATTTGCTCACATAAATCTTCTGTCCCCTTTTCTCTATCATCTCTAAGATACAAATATTATTCCATTTTAATAATAAGTTAGTTCCATAATTTTACCTTTGGGTAAAACAAAATTACTTTTGTTTTTCTCTTCCTTTCACCTTAATTATTTTCCACAATTTTATCTTCTATATCACCAATTGGCTCCTCTGTCTCATTCATCATTGTTTATATTGCCTACATTTGGGTTTGCCTCTTGGTTATAGTATTTTTAATTCCAGTCTAACTAGATTTTAAATATTTTATCTCTGCAAAATGGGATTCTCCAGTGTCTCTATTCTTTGTTCAAACTCAGTTTGAATCCTTAAAACTTTTGCTTTATTTTCTAGTTCAGACGTATTACTTATATCTGTATTGATTAAATCCCCGACTATCATTTCGTTCTGTTCTGTCTTTTAAGGTGACTTCCCTGTCATTTTGGAGGAACAAAAAATAATAAAATTAAATATATATTGGAAGACTAATTAAGATGGCAGAGAAGTAAGGGGATCCAGGGCTTCTCTCATTCTTCAAACTCAACTACATTGAGGTCAGATTACATGGAACACCCAGGAAATAAATCTGTGGAGAAGCAGCAGATATCTATAGTTGGAGGGAGATACCTTGGAAGATGCAAGGTGCAGGAATATGAACTGGGGAGGGAAAATAGCAGAGCTGTGGAGGAATGGGAACACTTTCCATAAAGAGACAAAGGGGGAAGAAAGAAAGAGTGGTTGAGAAAGTGCAGCATTGAGTTTACACAAGAGGAAAACCTCTCTGGACCATGGACATGGGAGAGAGAAGTTCTAAGAGTCCTAGTTATTTTTTGCAAACAATGTTTGGAGTTTAAACTCTAAGGTTATGAAATTGTCACTTTCTCCAGAATGGAGATATTGAGCCCTCATTGGAAGGAAAGAGGTGGCCCTGGAGTGCATAGTATGGTATAGTGATATCCAGGGTGCACTGTGAGAGAATTGGGAGGGAACTTCCTTTCCAAGGACAAGAGACTCTCCAGGTTTCAGCCAAAGACCTTTAATCAGCAAGGTAGAGAGGATATACACAAGATGAGGGGAGGGATCTGCACCATGCCAAGACACTGAAACTTTGGGTTTTAAATCCCAGCCATGCACCAAAGAAAAACTCAAGAGAGTTTTTGTGCAGGGCAAGCTGCCTTTTCTTGCAATTCTGTGAAGTCTGCCTGAACAGCGAAGGTTGAGATCCCTGGTCTGGGAATGAGAAATGAGGAGGTGCCATTTTCCCCAACACCAGTATGCTGGGATTTTAGAGAGCAACGTAGTGCCCTCTGAGGTGGCAAGACCCACTTTCACCAAATCCTATACTCTGAGCCCTACAAGTGCTTATTTACTGGGGAAAGACTGACTCTGAGTCACCTCAGCCAGCCTCTCCTCCAGACCAGAAAATCCACCAACCCCAGGCACCAAAAGACATCTCTTTCTTTTTTTATTTTTAATTTCTTTCTAATTTTTCTGTTTCTCTTTTGGTATCCTGCTGATATTGTCTGATTTTTTTTTTGGTACTTTATTATCTTTTTTTGAGGCGTTGTTCAGGCTTTTTTTTTTTTTTAATTCTCCTTTTCTTTTTTCTTCTCCCCTCCTCCACTTTTTTTTCATTTCTTTTTCCTTGGAAATCAGCCTTATATATTTTTGAGTCTCTGTTTGTTTGTTTGTTTTCTCTTTCCCTTCCCTTTTCCTTGTTATGACATCAGGCTTCCTCACCCTTTTATTTTCCAGGGTTACTTCAACATACAAAACAAAGGATACCTAGATAAAAGTCCAAACACTCCACCACTATAAGCAAGGAGGAGTTCTGCAAAGGAATGACTAGTGAAAAAGAGCAGCCAAAATTCAACAGAAGAGTGCACACAGCACATACCAGAAACACTTCCAGGAGAGTCAGGACCTCAAAAGTGTATGAGCCCCATTTAATATAGAAGTATTATCAGGTGTAGTAGGTACCATAACAAGCTGTTAACACACACAAAGACAGAAACTTAGCCAAAATGACAAATGGAGGAATTACTTGCTCAATACACATATAAATGATATATCTGAACAAAAATTTAGAACAACAGTCATGACACTGCTAGCTGGGCTTTAAAAAAGCAAAAAAGGCACCAGAGAAATCCTTGTGCAGAGATCAAACGCTTAAGGACTAGTCAGGATGAATTAAAAATGCTATAACTGGGAATCAAAACAAACTGGACACAATGACAGTGAAGACTGAAGAAGCAGAGGAGAGGATAGGTGAAACAGAAGATAAAAATATGGAAAATAATGAAGCTGAAAAAAAGAGGGAAAATAAGGTACTAGATCACGAGGGGAGACTTAGAGTACTAAGTGATTCCGTGAAATAAAACTACATCTGTATTCTCAGAGTCACAGAAGAAGAGTGAGAAAAAAGAGCAGAAGGTTTTTCAGAACAAATTATAACTGAGTATTTCTCTAATCTGGGGAACAATGCAGGCATCAAAGTTCAAAAGGCACAGAGAACTCCCTTCAGAATCAACAAAAACAGATCAATACCATGACATATAATAGTGAAACTTGAAAAATACAAGTATAAAGAAAGAACTCTGAAAGCAGTTAGGGACAAAATGTCCTTAACCTACAATGTTAGACACATAAAGGTAGTAGCAGACCTGTCCAATGAAATTTGGCAGAGAAGAAGAGTGGCTGTAAATATTCGATGTGCTTATTAAGAAAAATATATAGCCAAGAATGCCTTATCCAACAAGGCTGTCATTCAGAATAGAAGGGAGAAATAAAGACTTCTCTTGTAAACAAAAACTAAAGGAATGCATGACCATTACACCAGCACTTCAAGAAATTTTAAGGAGACTCTATCAGTGGAGGGAGAAAAAATATATATACCAAAGCAACAAAGACTACAAAGAGCCAGAGAACATCACCAGAAACTCTACATGAAATTCCATGGCACTACATTCGTATCTTTCAATAATCACTCTAAATGTAAATGAACTAAAGACTCCAACCAAAAGACCTAGAGTATAAGAATGGGTAAAAAAGTAAAAACAAGGATCCATATGCAAGTTGCCTACAAGAGAATCATTTTAGTGATTCTAAGGAAACATGCAGATTGAAAGTGAGGGGATGGAGAAACATCTATAATGTTAATGGATATCAGAAGAAAGCCAGGGTAGGAATACTTGTGAGACAAACTAGATTTTAACACAAGACTGTAACAACTGAAGAAGGGATTTTTTTTTTATCATAATTAAGAGGTCTATCTATAAGGAAGGTCTATTAATTGTAAATATTTATGCCCCCTACTGGAGAGTGCCCAAATATAGAAATCAATTAGTCATAAACATAATGGAACTCATTGATAATAATACTGTAGTAGCAGAATTTAATACCCCACTTACAGCAACGGGCAGATCATCTAAACAGAAAATCAACAAGAAACACCAGCTTTGTATGACACACTGGACCCGATGGACTTAACAGATATATGCAGAGCATTTCATACCAAAGCAGCAAAATACACATTCACACACAAGGAACACTGTCCAGAATAGAACACATACTGGTTCACAAATCAGCTCTCAAAGGTACTAACAAATAGAGATCATACCATGCTTATTTTCAGGTCACAGTCCTCTGAAACCTGCAATCACCACAAGAAAAAATTTGGGAAGCCCTCAAATACATTTGGGTTTAAGAATATCCTTCTAAAGAATGAATAGATTAACCAGATTTTTTTTTAATTATAAAAATTATTTATTTTTGGGAGAGGCAGAATTTGAGTGGGAATGGGGCAGGGAGAGACGGAGACACAGATTCCAAAGCAGGCTGCAGGCTCTGAGCCATCAGCACAGAGCCCATTGCAGGGCTTGAACTCACAAAATGTGAGATCATGACCTGAGTTAAAATCGGATGCCCAACAGACTAAATCACCCAGGCACCCTATGGATTAACCTGGAAATTAAGAAATAAAAAATAAATAGATACAAATGCAAATAAAAACATGACAGTTCAAACTCTTTGGGATATGGCAAAAGTGGGCCTACGGGAAGTTCGTTGTATTTCAGGTCTATAAAAAGAGGCAAGAAAAATCCAAAATTCACGACCTCACCTTACATCTAAGGAGTTAAAGAAGAAACAGCATATAATGTCCATAGCTGGGAGGAAAGAAGAAATAATAAAGATTAGAGCAGAATTAAATAATATAGGATAAAAAAACAAGAAATAGTAGAACAGATTAATGAAATGAAAAGGTATTTTTTCATTTAAATAATTTATTTTCAAATTGGTTTCCATGTAACACCCAGTGTTCATCCCAACAAGCGTCCTCTTTAATGCCTGTCACCCACTCTCCCCCCTCCCTCACCCTCCCCGACCTTCAGTTTGTTCTTAGTCTTTGAGAGTCTTTTATGTTATGTCTCCTTCGCTCTCTGTGTCTTTTTTTCTAAAAGATATTTTTTGAAAAAGAAACAAAATTGATAAATCCCTAGCCAGACTTATCAAAAACAAAACAAAACAAAACAAAAAAAAAACACCAAAAAACAAACAAACAAACAAAAAAACAGAGAGGACCCGAATAGATAAAATCATGAATGAAAGAGGAGAGATCACAACGAGTGCAACAGAAATAAAAACAATTATAAGAGAATACTATGTAAAAATATATGCCAGCAAACAGGACAACTGGAAGAAATGGACAAATTCCAAGACACTAACACACTACCAAAACTCAAATGGGAAGAAATAGAAAATTTGAACAGACCCATAACCAGCAAATTAATTAAATCATTTATCAAAATCTTCCAACAAATAAGAGTCCTGGGCCAGATGGCTTCCCAGAGGATTTCTTTGAGACATTTAAGGGAGAATTAATATCTATTCTTCTCAAACTGTTCCAAAAAAAAGAGAAATGGAAGGAAACCTTCCAAACTCATTCTAGGAAGCAAATATTACCATGATTCCAAAGCCAAATACCCCACTAAAACCAAGAACTACAGGTCAGTATCCCTGATGAACATTGATGCAAAAATTGTCAACAAGATACCAGCAAATCAAAAGAATTATTAACCATGATCAAGTGGGACTTATTCCTGGCCTGCAGGGCTGATTCCATATTCTCAGACCAATCACGATATCCCGTATTATTAAAAGGAAGGATAAGAACCTTGTGACACTGTTAATAGATGCAGAAAAAAATTGACATCATAAAGCATTCCTTCTTTATAAAAGCCCTCAAGAAAATAGGGAAGAATGAACATACCCTAAGATCATAAAAGCTTTATATGAATGACGCACAGCTAATTACATCCTCAATGGGGAAAAGCTGAGAGATATCCTCCTAAGACTAGGAACAGGACAAGATGTCCACACTCACCACTGTTGTTCTGTATAGTACTGGACGTCCTAGCCTGAACAATCAGATAACAAAAATAAATGAAATGTGTACAATTTGGCAAAGAAGAAATAAAAACTTTCACTTTTCACCGAAGATATGATATTCTACATGGAAAACCTGAAAGACTCCACCAAAAAGCTACTAGAACTGATATGTGAATGCAGAAGAGTTGTAGAATATAAAATCAACGTACAGAAATTGATTGCATGTTTGTACACTAATAATGAAGCAGCATAGAGTCTAAGTGATTGATCATATTTACAATTGTATCAAAAATCATAAAATACCTAAGAATAAACCTAAGTAAAGAAGTAATGATCTGTACACTGAAAGCTATAGAAAGCTCATGTGAGACATTGAAGAAGACACAAAGCAATGGAGAAACATTCCAAGATAAAAAATATTGTTAAAATGTCAATACTACCCAATGCAATCTACGCATTCAATTCAACATCTATCAAAATAATACAAGCATTCTTCACAGAACTATAACCAAGAATTCTAAAATGTGTATGGAACCAGAAAAGAGCCTGAATAGGCCAATCCTGAAAAATAAAACCAAAGCTTGGGGCGTTACAATTCCTGTCTTCAACCTGTACTGCTGTAATCATCAAGTTCATGTGATACTGACACAAAAACAGACACACAGATCAGTGAAAAGAATAGAGAACCCAGAAATGAACCCACAGATGTATGGACAACTAATCTTAGGTGAAGCAGGAAAGAATACAAAATGGAAGAAAAAAAAAAACAGTCTCTTTACCACATTGTGCTGGGAGAATTGGACGGCAACATGCAGAACAATGAAACTGGACCACTTTCTTACACCATACACAAAAATAAACTCAAGATGGATGGAAGAACTATACGTGAGACAGGAAACCATTCAAATCTTACAGGAGAAAACAGGCAGCAACCTCTTTGGATGAGGCTGCAGAAACTTTTTTCTAGACATGACTCTGGAGGCAAGAGAAACAAAAGCAAAAATGAACTATTGGGACATGAACAAGATAAAACGCTTATGCACAATGAAGGAAACGATCAACAAAAGTAAAAGGTCATCTAGCAAATGACATATCAGATAAAGGGGTAGTATCCAAGTATATAAAAAACTTATCAAACTCAACATCCAAAAGAACAAATAATCTGGTGAAGAAATTGGCAAAATACATGAATAAACACTTTTCCAAAGAAGACATCTAGATGGCAACTGACACATGAAAAGATGCTCAAGATCGCTCATGGTCAGGGAAATAGAAATCAAAACCACACTGAGATACCACCTCACACTTGTCAGAATGGCTTAAATTAACAATTCAGCAAACTGATGTTGGCAAGGATGTGGAGAAAGAGGAACACTTTTGAACTGCTGGCGGGAACGCAAGCTGATACAGCTACTATGGAAAACAGTATGAGTTTTCTCAAAAAATTAAAAACAGAACTACCCTATGACCCAACAGTGAACTCCTAGGTATTTTTCCAAGAGTATAAAAATTCTGCTTTTAAGGGACACATGCATCCCAATGATTATAACAGACCAATCACCAATAGCTAAATTTTGGAAAAAGCCTGAATGTCCATTGACTGATGGATGGATGAAGATGTTGTACACAAAACACACGCACGCACACACATTCTCACGCATGTACACATACCTCTATCTCTGTCTCTCTATATATATCATCTCTATCTCTATCTCTATCTCTATCTCTATCTCTATCTAATCTATCTACACATCTATATCTATAATATCTATCTATATCTATATCTATATCTAATCCATATCTATCTATATTGAAATATTACCTGGCAATTAAAAAGAATGAAATCTTACAATTCGCAGCAACATGGATGGAATAGGAGTCCATCGTTCTCAGCAAAATAAGTCAGTTAGAGAAAGAAAGATATTGTATGACTTCACTCATATGTGGAATTTAAGATACAAAACAGTGAATATAGGTGAAGGGAAGGAAAAATAAAATAAAAACAGAGAGGGAGGCAAAACATATGAGATTCTCTAGTACAGAAATAACTTATGGTTGCTGGAAGGAAGGTGGGTGGGGGTGTGTGTTAAATGGGTGATACGTATTAAGAAGGACACTTGTTGGGATGAGCACTGGGTGGTATATGTAAGTGATGAATCAATCACTGGGTTCTATTCCTGAAACCAATACTACATTGTATGTTAACTGACTTGAATTAAAATAAAGTTATTAAAAATTATATTTTTAAGCACATGGAATCAAAGAAAAAGTAAAACACAATAGCCCAAAAACTTGGTTTGCAGCAAAACCTGTTCTAGGAAGGAAGTTTAGAGCAATGCAGGACTACATCAAAGAAACCTAGAAAGACTTCAAAAAAACAACCTAACATTATAACCCAAGGGCTAGAAAAAGGACAAATAAAACCTAAAAACATCAGAAGGAAGAAATAATAAAAATTATAGCAGAAATAAATCATACAAAAACATAAAAAAACTAGAACAGGAAAATGAAAGCAAGAAGTGTCCCTTTGAAAGAGTTAATAAAAATCGATAAGCATATACTCATATTCGTCAGAGATAGAGAAAAAGAGAGAGAGAGGGAGAGGGAGAGAGGGAGAAAATGAACTCAAATAAGCAAAATCACAAATGAAAAAGCCAACAATCACAAACAATTACACAGCCAAAAAATGAATGTAAGAGAATACTATGAAAAACTACATGCCAACAAATTAGACAACCTAGATGAAATGGATAAACCTTAGAAACATAATACAAACAAAACTAAAGAAAGAAGAAATAGAAAATTTGAATAGACCAATTATCAGCAAGGAGGTTGAATAAAGTCCAGTAGTAGATGACCTCACAAGTGAATAATACCAAACATTTAAAGATGTAATCTACTCCTCTCACACTATCCCTCCACCCACCAAAAAAAAAAAAAGAAAAAGATGAAGGGGGAGAACTTACTAATTCAATGAGACTGGTGTCACAATGATGCTAAAACCAGATAAAGAGAGCTCTAAAAAGAACTGCAGGCCAATATCTCTGATGAACATACATATAAGAATCTTCAATAAAATATTAGCAAATAGAATCCAACGATACATAAAAAAAAATCATTAAACACAGTCCTATGAGATTTGTTCCCTTTGTGTAATGGTAGTTCAATTTCACTAATCAATTAACATGGCACATTGCATCAATAAAAGAAAGGATAAAAATCAATGATCATTTCAATAGATCCAGAAAAAGCATTTGACGGAGTGCAACATTCATTTATGAAAAAACCCTCAACAGTCGGCTTAGAGAGAACTAAAATGAACATAATAAAGGCTATACATCAAAAACCCACAGCAAACATATATTCAATGTCGAAAACCAGAATCTACCCTCACATGTCAGGAACAAGACAAGGACTTGTCTCATATTTATTCAACATGCAACTGGAATCCTAGCCTCAGCAATTAGACAAAAACAACAAAAAAAAATGCATCCAAACTTGTTATGAAGAAGTAGAACTTTCACTATATGCAGATGGCATGATACTTTATGTAGAAAACCTTAAAGACCATCAAAAACTAAAACTGATCGATTAACTTAGTGGAGTCACAGAGATTGATAAATCAATGTCCAGGAATCTGTTGCATTTCTATATACCAATTATGAAGGAGCAGAAACTAGGAAAGAGAAATTAAGAGAAAAAATCCATTAATAACTATACCACAAATAATAAGGTACCTAGGAATGCACCTAATGAAACAGTGAATGAGTGTACTCTGAAAATTATAAAACATTGATTAAAGAATTTGACGATGATACAAAGAAATGCAAAGACATTCCACATTTATGATCTGAAATAACAAATATTGTTAAAATGTGTACACTAACCAAAACTATCTACAGATTTAGTGCAGTCCTTATCAAAATACCAATGCCGTTATGCACAGAAATATAACAAATTATCTTAAAATTTGTATGGAATCAAAAAAGACCCTGAATAGTCAAAACAATTTGAAAAAGGAAACTAAAGCTTAAGTTATCGAAATATCAGACTTCAAGTTATATTACAAAGCTGTAATCATCAAGACAGTATGGTACTACACAAAAACCGACACACATCAACCAGAAATAAACTCACAATAATGAGTGTATATATATATACACATACATATATATATACACATATATATATATATATATATGTATGTATGTATACACATATACATATTTGTTTATCGGGTAAGTCATTTGTAAATATCTTCTTCCGTTTCTAAGGTCACGGCCTTATTTTGTTTATTTTTTTCCTTCATAGCATAGAAACATTTTATCTCATAAATTCCCAATAGTTTATTTTTCCTTTTGTTTCCCTTGTCTCAGAAGATATATCTGGTAAGAAGTTGCTAAATCCATATCAAAGTTCACTCCATGTAAAAATCCTCTTGGATTTTGATTGTTTCCTGTCACACATTTTGGTCTTTTAACCATTTTCTATCTATTTTTGTCTATGATGTAAAAAAGTGGTACAATTTCATTCTTTTCATGTTGCTGTACAAGTTTTCCCGACAACATTAGTTGAAGACACAGTCTTTTTTCCATTATATATTCTTTCCTTCTTTGCTGAAGATAATTTGACCATAGAATTGTGGGGCCATTTTTGGTTCTTCTATTCTGTTCCAATGATCTATGTATCTGTTTTTGTGCCACTACCATAGTGTCTTGATCACTATCGCTTTGTAATATAACATGAAATCTGGAATTGTGATGTCTCGGTTTTGGTTTTCTTTTTTAAGATTGCTATGGCAATCCTCAGTCTTTTGTGGTTCCATACAAGCTTTAGTATTATTTTTTTTTCTAGTTCTGTGAAAAATTATGTGAGTATTTTGAAGGGATTGTACAAAATATGTCCATTTTTGGATAGTATATATATTTTAAAATTATTTGTCCTAATTCATAAGCATGGATATATTTCCATTACTTTGTGTCTTCTTCCATTTATTTCATAAGCTTCCTATTGTTTTCAGAGTACAAATATTTTACCTATTTGGTTAGGCTTTACTTAAGTATCTGATATTTTTTGATGCCATCAGAAATGGGATAGATTTCTCTGTCTGCTTCTTTATTATTGGTGTATACAGTGGAACCGATTACTGTACCCTAATTTTGTATTCTGTAACTTTCTTATCTTCATGTATCATTTACAGCAATTTTTTTTCTTTTGTGGGGGGCATCTTTTAGTTTTCTATATAGAATGCAGTAGCATCTGCAAATAATGATAATTTAACTTCTTTCTTGTTAATTTAAATGCCTTTTATTCCTTTCTGTTGCCTTATTGAGGTGGCTAGGAGTTCTAGTACTATATTGAATAACAGTGGTGAGAGTGGATAGCTCTGTCTTTTTCCTGACCCTAGAGGAAAAGCTCTCAGTTTTTCACCCAATAAGGATTATATTAGCTGTGTGTTTCGTATATGGCCTTTATTATATTGACATATGATCTCTCTATCCTCACTCTGTTGAGTTGTTTTTTTCTTAATCAAGAATAGACGTTTTACTTTGTCAAATGCTTTTCTGCATCTATTGAGAAGATCATATGATTCTTACCTTTTCTTTTGCCAAGATCATATACCACATTGATTGATATGCAAGTATTGAACAAACTTTGCAACAAAAGGTAAATCCCGCTTGGTTGTGGTGAATGATGTTGTATTTGATTTGCTAGTATTTTGTTGAGAGTTTTGAATCCATGTTCATCAAGCACGTCGGCCTGTAGTTCTCTTTCTTACTGGACTCTGCTTTTGGATCCAGGGTAATTCTGTGCAGGCTCGGCTTGTCATGTTGGGGTCACAAATTGTGAATTCAGCCTTCAGCTTTGTCCAGCAAAGCCAAGGATGGCAGAGAGGAGTGCTCAAGACTCCTCAAGTCAAGAGAGGTGAGAGGAAGGCTTAGGGACAGCGGTACCTTCTGGGGATAGTTGCAAACATGTCTAGTTTTCAGTGAGAGTATTTCTTTTCTCTTTCTTTGCCATGGGCCAAAAAAATGAAAAAGGAATAGCTGTTATATCTAAAAACTTTACACCAGCTTTTAAAGACGGCTCACTGTACTGTGACATAAGATCAATTAAGTAAGTTGTGATGAACAATATGAAACACCTGAGCCTGGTTCCCTGACCATGGAACAGTTTATTTAGTTCTATGGGAACAAGTGGGACATTTTCTAAAAAGAAAACATGAACAAGGAGACAAGGTTCCTACTTCCATTTCCATGACCTCGAGTTTAGTCTGTAGGCATTACGTCCATTACATGTATCTCTAGAGAAGGAGCAAATTAAGAAAGAAAGCCTAACACACACCTCTTCTATAGCATCTCCACTAGGGAGGAGGACCTCCTTCGGTGACCTCCTCCTGTCCCTATTCCTCCCTGTCTCTTAAACTCAATACCTATATCGGAGGAACATAAGCCATCAGTTATGCATCAAGATTTATAAGAGGGATAGGTGCTGGGGAGTTTCATACATTTCTCATCATTACCACTGCTGGACATCAACCTAGACGGGAGTCCCTCCCTTTTACTTCTTTAAGGTTGTGTGTTCATATTACATCAGGGTCACCAACTGCAAGTGCAGCTTATCATGTCAGGGTCACCAATTGTGGGCTTATTTTTTGGCTGTGTCCAGGAAAGCTGAGAGAAGCAGAAAGGATTACTCAAGACTCCACAAATCAAAA